>CM026085.1:17571219-19971219 GCA_014839685.1 Anableps anableps
TTAACTTCAAGTCAGAATAACTTTTGGCAACAATGTGTCTAATTTCTGAACTCTGTGCAGCATCTTGTAAATCAGTATAAGCCTTCGTTATATCTTGTCTGGCTCATAACATGGCAGATTCAAAAATTACCAAGCACATTACTAAAAAAAGGATTTGTTCAACTCCTACACAACTTAAACTCAACAAACCCACTCCTCCTCACTGAGCATTCTGTCATAGTATAAAAGAGAGAAAGGTGAAGCATCCATAACAGGAGATGTTTATTATTTTGCCTTCTGCTAAGCAATGCACCTTGGGTGTCCCCGGAGCCAAACACCGTTGGGCAAACATAACAAGATGACCACAGTACTTAATAAGAGAGCGTAGCAAGGAGCTTAACAGCACAATGTATGTCCGTGTCAATATACCACTTGATCCAGCATTACCACATGCTCTCAGGTAGCCCACAGCATTTCAGAGTAGTCGTAAAATTAGAGTAGAGGTGCATCCAAACTCATGAAAATTTCACCTGTTGACTAATGCTGACAGTCCATGCAGTTTTGCCCTTATTTGTGGTAGTGGTGATGGTTGCAGTAAAGGTTAGGAGATAATTACAACTGAGTTTCCAAAGCACAGCAATCTATTTTAGGATGTTTGAGCAGGTCATGAGAGTTGGAGTAACAAGCTGTCATATTCAGATCTAAATTTGGCAGATTTTACTACAGGATAGTCAGCTGTGTGTTACATAGTCATACAGCTAGCGACAATAATCTTAAAACTCAACCTTTTTTTGCCAAGTGAAGGAATTGATACACGATATGAAACTCAAGTTGAGACGAAATCCTAGATAGATATGTGACATGTAAAACTAATCACAGGTTCATTGCTGATCTTTGATCTTGTGGTTTTTGTAAGGTTTTGACCTCAGTAGCAGATTCTGATTTCCTTTTAAGAGTTCTAAAAAAAACCAAAGGAGCAGCAATAAACATGCACATTTTTTGCCCTCATGCTTTGAGCAGTCTTGATTCATTTATATTAGATGCAAAGGTAAGGTAACTTTGTGTGAGAGTAGCTGCTGTAAAATTAACTTCTACCATGATTTTGACACAAACATAAAAGAATGAAGGTTGCATTTAAAATATTTTTAGATTCTTAGTAGGTAACACAGTGATCAAGGCTAGCATTAATAAAGCTGTAGTTTATGTAGTCCCCAGACAATGTAGATCCTTGCTTTACCTCTCAGATTTCCTAAATGCATTCATTGTATGTTCTAAAACTATCAGAGGTTGAAAGCTCAAAAATTTAAAACATAAAAATAGTGGTGTTTCAATTGATCTGCCACCAATCATTGTCCGATTTCCATGAAAAAGTATGTGATCAGTGTTCGCCAATGAATATCTTTTGTTGCCAATCATAAAACCCATTCACCTGTATCTCAGACTTTGCAGCCTGCAGAGGCCCTGTGTGCAGAGTGTGTCCCCCTTTCCTTCAAAATGCGCTAGCGTGCGGCAGCAAATCCTAAGTGAACAGGTCTCTCGTGTGGAACTCTTGGACTGTCTGTGAGAGTGATGTGAAGTTTGCGTCTTGGAACGCATGTGACGGAAAAAACCTTGTGGGGGGAAGCATGTCAAAATGCATCAACACAACAAATTTAATATGACATTTAAAAAACAAGCACTTGATGGAGTATAGTGAGTTATCGAGGCTCACTGCTGAGAATAAAAAAGGACACCCGGAGCAGTCAGACAGCAGTTAAAGCAGCCCACAATTGCCAACACTCCCTTGTATGAGTGTGACAGTCAGAAGGCTAAGCAAATAACCAGAAAAATAATTTAATTCATCGGGCTAGATGACCAGCCTTCTCAGGGGTGGAAGATGCTGGGTTCCGCAGACTGCTCTCGCTGTTGGACCCCCACTATGTGCTACTGGGACATAATATTTCGAGCTCCACCAGACAGTGTACTCTGCTCTCACTTTGAACGCCTCCTTAAAGCTGCAGTGTGTAACTTTAATAAATTGTTTTTTACGTATTTAATAAAACTTTCACTATGTTGTGACAGTATAGCATAAGACAGGTAATCTGTGAAAAAAAAGAGCTCCTCTGCCTCCTACCTGCAGTCCTACTACCATCTGCAGAAATACACCACTCTTGGTCAGAAACAACCAGAGTCAAGAGGAGTATCTTATAAGCACTATCAATCATGCTTTGACTCTGCACAAAATAGTTAGCCATGCTCTCAGGCAATTTTGATTGAGTAACTTATGATAGTTTATTTGAATGCAACCTGCGTTTGACTTTGAATATTTCCTTTTTTACTTGACATTATTTGATATAGGCAGTGTTGTGAGAGTTTTTTGACTTTGACTTCTTATTTGACTTCTGTATAATTTAGGCTATTGAGAGCCTTAATGTTAAATATTGTAATACTGGTAGGTTTTTCAGTTGTCCTTATGACAGTGTCTGCATTGTGCCTGCAAGTTTTTTGTCTAAATTAAGGTGATTTTATGATTCCTTTTAGCCAGATCACATAGCCAGTAACATTTATAACTAAATCAAAAAATTAACAGCCAATCCATGTGATCAGTATCTTTGATCGGCAGTGATCAGCACTCATGGGTGATCGGTATTGGCAGCATGAAATTTGATGGGACCATCCCTACATAAAGAATTTGCTGTACTCAATTTGACTTTCCTGTTTTGTGCTGAAATTCTTGCTGTCTCTCTTAAAGGCCATAAAGAATTGCAAACATGTTTTGAAATGCCTGTAAAAAAGTGCAGTTTCCTTTTATACCGGCTTCAAACAACTGCGAGCTTCCTCTGACTTAGTTTAAAACACCTTATTGATTTTGGCTAAATTTGAGTCTTCACTCAGTAACAGTGTCCACAGTGAAGTGTGTAGTTGTTCGCTTGGACTTGTTTGTACTGAGTTACAGTGCTCTCACGTTTAAAAAAAGATTGTAGTTTCCCCAAAACACCAATCTATCTATATTTTTTTGAAAATATTTCATCCAAAATTTTACTTTGTAAACAGTACTGTCAACAATATTTTCTATGGAGGCATAATAATTTGACACAAAACTTAAAAATCACCTTAGCATGACAGAATTGTTTAAAAATCAATGTTTTTTTTCATTTACCTGCAATAAAATCATTGAATCTTACTTTCTATTAAAGTTTGTCATTTTTAAATTATAGTGGAATGCTATAAACAAGTCTCATAAAAAGGTTTAGACAGGATTTAACTATTGAAAAAATATCTGCCTTTTATTGTGATATAGGTCTTTGTTGAAAAGAAATATTTGATTAATCTAATTAAGTACACCATATTACACATAGTGAAATGAATTAAATGTTTGTTTTCTCATATATGAGGCTAAATCTACTCAATATTTACAAGAGCTGCAAAGGGTTTAATATTCACGATTTGTTATATGTATTTTACTGTACTTTGTGATTTTATGTTAGGGTGCATTCACACCAGCCCTGTTTAGTTTGCTTTAATCGAACTCTAGTTTGTTTGCCTAGAAAGTCCAGTTTATTTGTGAACGTGTGAATGCACAGTCAAACTCTGATGTGGAAATCTGGTCTGCCTTCAAACCTATTCTCAGCTCAGCTGAAGTGAACTCTGGTGGGATTCGAATGGATATGTGAATGCCAAGCGGACCAGAGACCACTCCAAAACCAGAAAGTGGACTATAGTGCAGGACATTCTGGGTAAATGCAACCAAAACAAAAACTCGTGTTGAGTGCTATAGTGGGAGAAAGGGCTCGTGGTCAGACGTGGAGTAAAGAGAGTTTATTTGCCACATTTGCAAAAGAGAAATCCTACAACCGCTAGAATCTGATGCCACTCCATTTTTGTTTACATTTCGTGAAAAAGGAAGTTGCTTTCATTATCTTGTTCAGTGTTTTCTTCAGTGATTCTTGATGCAGCACCACCACAGGCGAGGGGGTAAATGGGTTGCTGAAAGTGTTTGGTTTGTTTGACACAGAGCAGTGTAAAAGCGAATGGCAACAGCTGAAAATGTAACAAATGTTCCAATTTTGGCCACCAGTCGAACAGAGTCTATTGGACTGTTAGGTGTAAAAACACCCCAAGACATCCAGATGGTCTTACTTATTTACTTTTTGGAAATAGCACATTTTCTTTTTTTTTTTTTTTTTTTTCTCTTTTTTGTAGCCGTCAAAATAGCTTTCATAACCAACCACCTAATTTGCAACTTCTGCATGGTCATGTGATGACTGAACCCAATTGTAGTAAAAAAGAAGGAAATAGAATGGTTTTTTTTTTTTTTTAATATTTTCATTATATACAGAAGAGCTTTTACATGTTCTTTTTATTCGATTTAAGTGCAAAACAAGATCTAAGATAAATACCATTGTTTCCATTCGCTGTTGCTCAATCTCACCAGCTCTTATTCAGTTCCACAAATGCTTTATCCAATATTCTCGGATATAAATCATGGAAAATTTCACAAATTAACTTATCATTCCTTGACAGTGACTGTTCTCATTTTTCACTCAGTTAAAAAAAAGGGGGAAAAAAAATGACTTGATACTCAAAGATCATGCAGTGTTGTAGCACAAAAAGCTTTTTTTTCTGTAGGTGTGTAATTTGACACATGACAAAGTGTGGTGGGTTTCATGGATGAATGAGCGTGTCTATCCGGTTTGCTAGCACCTTACATTTATTTGATCATGAATTCCAGAGAGTTTTATATCTCTCTATTTGGGGTTCATCACATTGCACTCAAATCTTTAACTTCTCCTTTTTTAAGTTTAAGTGGTTCAGGGGATAAGCTGATGAATCTGTGAGCTAAAACAAGAAGATGCTATGTGCAATTTCCTGCAATGCAGGAAAAAAAACTGAGGATCACTAAGCATAGCGGAGAAAATCATGCAGAAGAAAAACTCTTTTAATGCCTATAAATGGACTCTGGAAGGATCATTAATCGAGGATGTGCCGCTGTTCTTTTTATTTTTTTTTCCCCGATCTCTCCTTCTGGATGGGAAAGCAGGATAATGTGCTGATGATAAATGAAGTTTATGCTGAACTGCTCAATTTCATCTTTTGTCATAAAGCCTTCCCAGCTAACTCATTTCAGAGTTCAAGCGACAGCACCTTTGCGCCGCTTTGTCGTTTGAAACAGATCGGCTGTGACAGGTCGGGATCTCTCTAGAACCATGACCCCTTGAGGAGGTCAATCATGGATGAATGATTTATCTCCAAGAAACTAAAAAAGCGACTGTTTTTAGCTGAAAAAAAGATGTATGCTAAAACTCTTGCCCAGAAAGAACTTAAAAAGAGGTGAATTATGGGCAGCTTGACTTGAGCAGCAGCAACGGTGGGGTTTTGAACATGCATGAAGCGCTGTCAGTGTTGAGGACGATTTTTCCTCTTTGAGGCTCTGACCATGAAGGTCACCTTTCTATCCCACTTGACTGGCTTTCAACATTAATCTGCACCAATAAGGGAGCAGAGGTCCATCTTAGCACTGATTCACGCCCATGTTGCCTGAGCATGTGGTTTTCCCAGAGGCTGTTCAGTGTGCTGTGCTGCCAAACTCTCTTAAACATGCCAGGATGCACTCCTGCTTTGACATACATCATTTCCAACACAACAACGCCTTGTCCAGTGAACAACATAAATTCCTCTTAAAAGGGGTGTAGCAACATTTATTTCTCCAGACCTGGTACAGCACTCTGCCAGTTCTCCAAGGTGCACCTGTTGACCTGCACCACAGGCCTTTTATGGTGTAATAATATATATTTTTGCACCAATTAAGTCAAGTTTATTTCTCCATTTGCTGCAAAATCCCCTCCAGTCCTAGATGATCTATTTTGCAGTCAGGGCAACCTCAGCCTTCAGCTGTTATTGAGGTCGTGTCCTATTACCATCTGTCCTTAGCTGCATCAGGAGTAATCCTTGAGTGCACTCCCTTAGCCTTACTTAAAACATCAAGAGAAGCAAGCAACCACTGCAATTTAAATTTACCAGGTCTATAGCAGGTAATTTCACCTCACTGAGTGGTGATGTAATAATTCTCTTTTCACTTCTCCTGCTGGTATTGGAGCCTTACTTTTAAGTCAAAAATGGCATTCAAATCTTTGTCCAGTGTTTAATTTAAACCAAAAAGAGAAATAAGTCATTTCCAAGTTAAAATTATAGATAATTTTTGCAAACCATCTGGAGGTCAACAGCGTTGACCGGCAAAAAAAAAATCATTATCATATTTTGCCACTGCAAAGTAAAAATTTTTGTTTTTATGATTTGGCCACAAATGTGAAGCGGAAGTAAAATTATATTTGTTTTAACAATTTTCTGCAAATTGAATCTGAAAAGTGTGGCATGCCTAGACCTCAATCCCACCTTCAATCAGGACTGTATAGAACCACCTTTCATTGTGATTACAGGTGCAACTTGACTTGGGTGTGTTTACTGTGTACTGAGATTTTTGCCCATTCTCCTTTGTGAAATACTT
Source organism: Anableps anableps (assembly GCA_014839685.1). Lineage (NCBI taxonomy): Eukaryota > Metazoa > Chordata > Actinopteri > Cyprinodontiformes > Anablepidae > Anableps > Anableps anableps. The sequence continues at coordinate 17,577,683 of CM026085.1, forward strand.
CAAGCACAGTCAGATTTAATTTAGGTGTTGGACTTTCTAACACATGACTATCTTAAATATTCTGTTGGCTTTGGGTTAGGGTCTTGTTGGAAGGTGAACCTCTGTCCCTATTGTCAAGATTTTTTTTTTTTTTTTTGTACCAGATTTTCCTCCAGGATTGTCCTGAATGTAGCTCCATTATTCCAACCACCAACTCTTACCAGCTTCCCTCTCCCTGGAGATGACACCATGATGCTGCCACCACCATGTTTAAAGATGATGTCAGTGTTTTTTAAGTGTTTGCATGTAGTTCGAGAAGTTAAATTTTGGTCTTCTCTAACCAGAGCATCTTCTGTTTGCTGTGTCTCTTATATATCTTGTGACAAACTGTGACAAAGCAGGAGCCTCTGAAAAGACAAAAGCCAATTTCAAGCTGTCAAATTGCAAAGCCAAATTTCTTTTATGTTTACTATATACAGCATTTTTATAACAACGGAAGGTACCATAATTACTTGATTGTGCTATAAAATGGCACTATTTGCCTGGAAAATGTTGTCATGAAACTTACCCTGTTTTTAAATAGCCTAAAGTTATTGAAATGGCTAAATTTATATGACAAAGTATTTTATTATCTTGATTACTTTCTGCCGTCTGACCAAGGTGGGCTCAGCCTTCTGTTGCTGAACAGATTGCCTAACATTCATACCTAGAAGACTGTGGTGCTTTGGTATACAAAGGAGTTCGGTCAATTACTCAAATTTGCCCTGGTCCTGTGGTTGCTAAACAATCCAAATCATCAAATCTCCACCACCATTCTTGATGGTTCGCATGAGGTGTTTGTCCTGATGTGTATTGTTTTTTGCAAACATGGCACTGTGCATCCTGGTAAAACATTTCCCCTTTCACCACATCTATCCAAAAGACATTGTTCCAGAAGTATTGTGGTTGTTTTAGAGAGGAGGCTTTCTCTCAGCAGCCTTTCCAAACAACAGACAAATGGTTGGTTATTTTCCAAACACCCTAAAAATATGCCTGAAGTGTCTGAGATGGAGCTGTTGTGTTTTTTGAATTGCACAGTCAGATCTTGGAGTGAAACTGCTGGGACATCCACACCTGGGAAGTTAGGCAGCTTTTTAAAATGTCCACCACTTGTGAATAATCATTATTGCTGTATATTTGACAGACTTCAAATTATTTAGAAAATGCCTTAAAACCCTTCCCAGCTTATTGGACAGCAACAGTTGCTTATCTAAGGCTGTTGTCTCTCTGTCTTGGCAACAGGCTTCGATGACTAAGATGAGCAAACTGCCAAAACTCCTGCTTTTATAGAGGTGGTCATACTTGCTGTTGATCAGTGATTCAAGTGTATTTCATTTGCAGCACCTGGCTGCTCTTTTTCTTCTACATTCCTGTGAATGTGGGAAGAGTGTACTTATGGTAGTTTTCTGGATTACGTGTCAAACCTTAACCTAACCCTCTGACTTTTTTTGGCATTAGTATTTACCCTATTTGCAAAGTAATTTACACATGAAGACAAAACCAAAATGTCTTATTTCAAAAAATAAAAAAATATGCATTTTAATACCTTTGGAAAAATAAAACAACTGCTGACTATTCATAATTACCAGAAACGGAGGAAGTCGAAACCAGGTCCTGAGCTGTCTGCTTGAAAGAAGACTGACCCTTGAGCCAATGTAGTTTATGTCGCCTCATAAGTAATTTAATGAATATGCTTATTGCAATTTAGAAAGTTTCTAAATTGATTTTTAAACTCCAAAATCAATCCCTTTTGATTCAGTATTGATTTGTTAGATATTTCCATTATGAAACAAATCCTCCCGGAGTACAAAAACCCCCTAAATTTACATACATATGTGACCCTCAATGGTCAGAGACATGACAGGTAAGTTTGTGTAAAAAAGTTTTAAAACAAATTTGTCTTGTGTTGCAGTAGCGTAATCTTAACATTAAAGTAACACAGAAAAAAGCTGCGTTTTTTTTTATAACCCTTCCCAAATTGATGTGCAGCAACAATTGCTGTTTTGAGTAAATTTATTCAGTGGGGAAAGCATTGTGGAATTATTGTTTTTAATAAAATAATTGGTAACACAATCATCTGTACTATTGCTGTTTGTAATTTGTTCAACCTTTTTTAACATTAATGGATTTTGCATCTAATAAACCACTTCTATGATAAGTTAACAAACATTGTTGATCATAATCCTGATTTTTTTTTTTTTTTCTTTTTTTAAGCACAGTGGTGACTCATTTTCAGTTCACCAAAAAGCTGTAATAGGGTTTTACCTGGAATATCATAGTATCCCAAAGAGTTCAAAATGTCATGCACATATTCTTAGGGCCTTTGAATGAGACATAGGCCCACAGCACCACAGGTCCTCCATTGTACTTAACAGTGGGCATGAGGTGCTATTCTACATCTTCATCAGCTTCATATCAAAGCCACCTGGAGTAATTGTGGCTAAAAAGTTCAATCTTAATCTCATCCAACCAAAAGAATGCTTTTTCTTGCCTCAGAAACATCCAGCTGCGATGCAGATGTCATCTCAGGGATGTTATAAAGACTTAACCCCAAGATGCAGCAAACTTTAGAGAGTTTGCTGCATCTTGGGGCAGCAAACTCCCCAAGATGTTTGGGGGTTAATGCTTTACCTCCATTAACACCCTTTTCACTGTGCATACCAGTAACATCAATATTTGTCACCCTTCAGCTTTGTTTATTACACTTCCATTCGGTTAAACTCTTTAACTGTTGGTTTACTAGAAGCTATGAACAAGTGAACCAGCTTTTTTGCAGCCATGTCTTGAATTATGATCAGCACACATCTGTCCTACTTGAAATGGAATGTCTTGTCTTTCCTATTTTGAATAATGCTAAAAGAAAACAGCCTCTGTTTTGCATCATATTTATAACCCAGGAAAACAGGAATTAAAAGTTGCCAGAGGGGAAAAAAAACAAAGAAAGTATTTAACCAGTTACCTGACAAATGATAGTCATACAATGAGTTAGACTGAACTAACAAAGCTAAGCTGACCTGAAGTTTACATTTGCGAGATCTTTGCAGAATCTATATCAGGAGCTTAAATCTACCTGGCTGATATCCGAAGTGACGGATGAAAGCCAGCCAAAGCCAAAGTCAGCTATTTCCGAGGAGCTATCTGGTTCAGATTCACTCAGGCTCAAATGTGAATGTCACAGTCTCGCTCACATCAAAGAGCGCCTCTTTTGGATTCATTAATTCAAAGAGATGGTCCTCCCTATCAATTACAGCCAAGATTAAAATGTTTTCGAGTTGTCTTTCTCAGACATAACTGAATATTTTTTAACTTGAGGCATAACATCAAAGTATGGCACTGTTTTATAAAAAAAAAAGCAAAAAAACAAAAAAACTCGCTTTTAGCTTATAGGAAAAAATGGTTAAAAACAAGAACACTGTGGTGGAAAGGTATATTTTTAATAAACAGAAACAGAAAGTAAAAAAGATATTGAAGTTGTGTTATAATCAATAATTCATTTCTTGTCAAAACAATCTAGTAGGTGCTTTAAATTTTTCTCAGCAGATAAACAGACCCAAGACTGAGCTTTTTGCCCATGTTTCAAGGATATACAAATCAAAGTTGATTTAAAAAATGACAGAAAACTATATTTTTTGCAATAATGAAACATGACCAAGTTATATTAAATATTGTTTTCCCCCAACTTCATTATTCAAAGTAAAATACAAAACTTTTTGAGCAAGAACACATTCATGCCTTTAACAGAATAGATATGAGTCAAGATGTAAAAGAAATTCAGGTTTAATGGGGAAAAGCCTCAAACTTTAGTCAGTGGAAGATTGAGGGGTTTGAAGCCTTATGCACACTAAACAAAAAAGCAAAGAAAATAAACCCTTGAGAATGTAAATAATGATTTGGTAGCATTTGTTCAGAGAGCCACCACCCATCCCATCCCACCCTCCTCAGTCAGACTAATTTTCCACATCCATCCATTTGGCTTTAAAGACCCTTTGAAGAATCTCTTTTGAGCTTGTTTGTGATGTTTATTTCGGCAGCACATTGGCACTGCCTCGCAGTGGCTCAGCTGGGAGTAAAAATGAAATTGATTGATGACAACTTCGGTTGCATTTTGATGAAGAAGACAGCGATGTTTGTTGACTGGTGGTGGAAGTGGGGGGGTGTTAGATCTTTATTGTTTGAAACTTTTAGCTTTTGGAAAATCAGCATGTTTGTTTTTATTTATTACGTGGTTCTGACATCTATGATGGGATGGAGCTTCTTTGTTCAAGGTATTTTGTGTTGCTGCGTCTTAATTTTGAATGTTTTGCATCAGTACCAATTGCTGCTAAACGAAGTCCAATATCAGCGAGAAGAAATTATATTAAAAGCTTTAAGAAAGGTTCTTTATCAAGTTATATTTACAATAAGACTGACACAAACATTGTCTCAAGGCATTTTACAAGACAAACTTATCAACATGTTTATTCAGAAATATAGTCAAGTCAATCCAGGCATATAGAAACATTCAAATTGACATAAATACATTCAGATTCAAACATAGTTGCAAAATAATGCCGTCAAGTTCAGGTTGTTATCCCAATTGGTGAAAGTTTGCTTTGTAAGAAAATGTAGTTCCAATTCCTCATACTGAGTGCAAGTAGCTACAAAGCGAGCCAAAAAGCAAAGCTCTCAATTCACTGGTTTGTCTTTGAACCCATATATGGATCATGACTGAAAAAAATGAGATCCTGGATAGCAGCGGCTGAAATGAGCTTTCTCAGTAAGGTTGCTGAGGCCAGGAGCTCAGTTAATGTAGAGCAGGATAAACACGGACAGAGGTGGGAAGAGTACACAGAAATTGTACTCATGTAAGACTAGCACTACTACATATTCCTAATTCAAGTAAAAGTAAAAAGTAGCTGTTCAAAATATTACCCCAGTAAGAGAAAAATGTATTCTGTTAAAAGCATACTACTGAGTAACTGATAATGCTTTAATGTCTTACAATGATGTCATCAGAGTAAATGAAACTAGTTACTACACATCTCTCAACACAGACAGTAAGGATGGTGTCTTCACAGTTGCTTTTTTTCAAACTGTCAAAGTGTAGTGATGGAAGCCTTTTGTTTAAAGCACATAAAACAAACTTGAACGTCACTCGTCTTTGTATTGTATGGTTTTCTTTTGTGCAGAGCTGTGGTAGTTTTCTGTACTTTATGTAGGGTAGAAACGACAGCCACTTAAATGATTGTGAAAATGTTCTTCCAGAGACACAAGTAAGTTATTGGAACACTTTCTTGCAAATCTCAACATTTGAAACCCTATATTCTGGAAAAAAAAAAGAAAAACCCAGCTCCTCGTCTGCCTCCTTTCTTCCTTCTTGTCCTTACATCAGACATGTTCCTGAAGGTGAGCAATCAATACTACAGCTCTCATGCTGCAAGGCTGTAAACCTGAAATAGTACCCATGACAAGCCCTTGCAGGTAATAGGTCAGATGTATTGACAGATCTGTTCATAAACACACATTTTAGGATGACTCCGTGTAAAATGTTATGTTCAGGTACAGAGCGAGGAGCAATAAATTATTGTGGTTTACCTATCTCCAGGAAAAATGTTGATGTTCACAACCACTGTAGCTCTGAGTGGTTTGTTGGCAGGGAAGACATGCTTGATAAATCAGTTTTAGTGCCTCAACTTTTCTGAAATTTAAAGTAACCTTTATAGTCAAAGTAATTCAGCAGAATTGCAATCTATTCTTTGGACCACATACCATTTTCTCACCCTGCAGTCTCAGGCAATTATTTTTCAAAAAGTGCTATCATGAAAATGACTTTGCTATAATACGAAGTTAATGCTACACTGCAAACTGACATTTACTGCTCACTTAGTTGCATTATTGTGTTTGATTGGAGGGCTTCCTACACTTGGGAGTAGCTATTTTTCTAAGCAAACAGCAATGGAGGCACTTTCTGCAGCAGCATTTTAACTACTTCCTATCATACAGTGTATTCATTCACTTTAGGGACAATAGAAAGTAATTACACATTGAAAATGGTAAATTGTGTGTTTATATTTATTTTATACATATTACCTTGACTCCTAAGTACTGTGAAAGCTTGCTGAATATGTACAGTTTCAGGATTTGAACCAAATTCACTCTCACTGGGGCAAAGTCACATCTTTGCACATGCTGAACAAGCTTTACTTATTAAATAATTTAAACTTTCAAGAAAATGCTGTGTCAATGAAAAGAAATGCAGCTATTAAGATCAGCACTGAGCCAGTTGTAGTTTCTATGAAAATAACAAAAATACACACAAAGTCGATAGGATGGCAGCAATAGCTCTATCAAAAAGCCTTCTTTTGCATCACTTTGAAGTGTTATTGTAGAGGCGAAGCATGTATCTGTCTTTCAGGAACAACAACAACAACAACAACAACAACAAAAAAACGTTCTAATTGACATCTAGCACGATGAACATGTTGCCTACATCTGACTTCTCCGTGTGTGTGGCTAAACATGGAAACTGTCAGGTGTCAAAGTATACAGACTGCAGTTCCCACCAAGACAACATTCTCAGGTGATTACAATTACACTGATTAGATCTCTACCAAGTGTGTGCCATACACACACACAGTTGAGTTTTCACCTAATTCTACATCTCTCTGCTCTGAACCTCAGAACAGGTCAGCCTCACTCAATGACAATTTGCTTATTAAAACTTAATAGTGAGTATTCTGAATATGAATATGAAGATCCTATCCTTAGATCACTCACAGAAAAAAAAAATCTGAATGCAAAGATGTTTGAAATCGTCCTGGCATGGTACAGAATTGATCCTTGGGGGCATTGATATGGATATTGGTTTCATTTAAATGTGCAAATTATTACTGAAAATTAAGAGTAGATAAGGGCTGATAACATATAACCTTGGATTAAATTAACTTTGGCTGTGAATTCTTATCTCATAACAAGAAGGTTCCAGGTTTGAATGTCTGCTGGATTTCAGCTGTTTTTTTTGTAAATGCAGTCTGGGGTCTTCTCACTATGCATATGTTGGCTTTCTCCAGATACCTTGGCTTCCTCTTCTCGTCCAAATACAAGCCTGTTTGCTCAGAATTGATGCATGTCCTAACTGTAGTTGTATTTGTGCATGGCATCCTCCAATAGCTATACCTTGGTAAGGTATATTTTTGTTACAAGAACATTTTAAGCATTTTTATTAAAGACAAAAAAGAGAACAAAATCTAGATTTCAAACTAAAAGCTTGTGTCACAGTAGCTGGAGCAGCAAAGCACTTGAACCATTTTAGAATTACATCTAGGTCTAAGATTCAAAGCTAACTTCAGTTTGAATGTTGGTTTAAATATGACATTGATTTTAGTATCTGTTCTCTAAATGTCAGTGAAGCCCTTGCATAGTTGTGTATAGAGTATAAATCTATATGAGAAAATGGGACTTCATATCTGATGTGGTAAGACTGAAATAAATTCCATATAGTGAGTGACAAAACTTATGCAAGTTAGCACGAGCTTTCAGGGTCCCTATATCATTTGAAAAATTGTGAAAAAGTACATAATTTAACTGCAGCATTTTCCAGGTCTGGATAAGTATGGGATAAGAAAAATAAGCATGGAAAAATATTTGCATTTCCAGACTTTATTTCCTATCCCGTTCTCTCACGAGGTACCCGATTCCGGTCTTCCAGAGCTACTATCCTGCAACTTTTAGATGCATCCCCTCTCCAACACACCTGAATCAAATAACTGGCTCATTACCAGCCCTCTGCAGAGCAGATTTACTGATGAGAGGATTTTGCCATTTGATTCAGGTGTATTGGTGATGGGGTGCATTTAAAAGTTGCAGGGTAGTAGCTCTCAAAGACTGGACTTTGGCACCCCTGGACAGGTTGTGTTCTTACTTCCAGTCATTTTTCCTTCCATTCTTTCTCAAGTCCTTCCTTCTTTCCCTACTTCACTTATTGTCTTTCTTTCTTTATTTTTAAGTGTCCTTCATTCCTTTCACACTGTCTTCCCTAACTGTCCATGGTTGAAAAATCTTCCCTAAATTTATGGCAAACCGTACAGTTTCCGTTTTAAAATGATTGTAAAAAAACTGGAAACCTTGCAAACATTTAATTCATATATATATATATATATATATATATATATATATATATATTCAGGGTTCCTGTATGTATGTGTATATATATATACAGATATATAGATATATATGCCTAATACTGTTTTTTGAAATCACAAATTTTATCCCAACATACGTTCAGTAGAGACCGGCATAAGGATGAAGCCATCTGCCCGCTCTTCCTCTTTGTCTTTCTGTCTCCCCTCACTAATAAGCTGTGCTCTTTTCTTCATGCATGAGGGACATGTTTGCTCCCCTCCTTCAATCAGATAGATAGCAGGGGAGATGGATGTGTCAGTCAGCACTGGCTCGTCTCTCTCTGGTGCCCTGTGTACTTCAGGTTATTCAGAGGTCTTCTGGTTGGTAAACCACACATGGCTTATTTTCTAAAATCTTAAATTCTGTCTTGGGAAAGGAGCACTGGTTTGTTTTGCTTAGATGTTTCTGCAGCTGTTTAAGTGGCTGTCTTTAGATGTTGGATTGCATGTATTTTTTTTTTTTTTAAATCAGATATTGTGATGATATTAACATTTGGTTGCATGGCTGTTTTTGCTTTCTTTCTTTTTCTTTTTTTTTTCTAACGACGTAGCCACCCTTCTCCAACACAGACTGGAACAGTCAGTTCAGTACATCTCCCCATCTGCCTCTTTCCAGCGTCGTGTCAATGAATAACAAGCACCCGGCCACAATCTCCAATTATGCAAATCAATGACAGGATCCAGATATAGGGTTGTTTTTGGCAGATTTTAATGCAGATGAACTGATGGTTTAGAGCTTTATAATACACTGCCTGGCAGAGAAAAAAAAAACAATCATGCTCCTTTCCATTGGCCCCTCCTTGAGCCTTGATTATGGTATGCATTCACCAGGACATCATTTATATAGGCTTATGCAACATTTACATGCAAATTTGCTTTAATAATTCACCAAAATCATTAATATTTAAGTTACTCAGCTGACCTTTTATGTCTGGTCAAATTCTCTTACTAAATGGAGCAACTTCAGATCATAACATACAGAATTTCATGGAAAGCATTACCCAGGATGGTGCAGGACTTTTTTCAACCCTTCCTATCTTAATTTGGCTTTCATTCAGGAACTGGGTAAATATAAATTAATCAGTCTCTTTCTCCATTGCTCCTGTTAAAATTATACTCCTCAGCAAATAGAAGTTTTAGGTCAATTAACATTTTGTGAGAAATGGATTTCCTAATACACATCAGGAGTATTTGGAAAGTAAACATAACACAAGTTTAAGTAAACCCAAGGATTAATATCACAGTTTGGGTATCTTTAAAAAAAATAAAAATAAATAAATAAATAAATCAGTTTTTGTTTATTTTTGGTAATTTTTAGGGTTGTTTTTTTTTTTTTTTTTTTGTTATTTTGTTAGATGAAGTTCTGTTAAAATAAGCTAGTGTTCATCGAATTCAGAAGGAAGCAGCAAAGTTGTAGCGCAGTAATTTTGGTTTGTTCATGTAAAGTTATGAGAATGAGCAAAGTGTACGTTTTTTTTTTCTTTTTGTTACAAGAAGATACCCACAGTTCTTGCATAAATAACATTTCAGTATTGTCTGTCTTTGCAACTAATACTGTATCGTATGCAATTTGATCTTCAGCAGCAAAATTTATTTTTAGATGTAAATAAATGTGACGTGTGAACAGCCTAACGTAAAGGTGCCATATATGCAGCATATATTAACAGCTGATAATTTAGCTAATCATTATTTGACTGCTTAGCAGAACCCATAGATTGTGCATTGAACAACTAAGATAATTAGGTTTTAAAGATCAAATAAAATGACATAGGGTTTCACTTCCAAAAGTGACTTACATTCACAAGATGTTATCTTCACTTCAAGAAATTACAGATAGCTATTCTCAAAACTTTCTTCTCACATGCTTTTACTAAACGTTTAAGTTTAATTCACAATCATTCAAGACAATGTTTTTTACTGCAGTGATGGTTCTGCACTATCTTTCCAGGTTTTCTGCACTTCTTAAGATTACCCCATGTGGGTTGATATTTAATGCAGACCAAACAGTTTACTCTTCTTCTTCTGATGCAGTTATAGAGAAAACCTATCCAAAAGAGTCCTAACTTTTCTGAATAGATCTTCCCATCTTTGCTCAGATTCCTGCTCTACCTGTTCTTGTGTAAGTAAGGTGAAGGAAAATAGATGAACTGGTCTGATTGTTCAAATTGAAATCTCTTGTGTGTTTGCTTGGTTAAAAGCAGGTGATAATTTTGTTCTGTTTTTGCTCAGAAAGTGTAAAAGTTTCATCTCAGACTTTTTCATCTTCATCATTTATGTCATGTTTGTAAAATGAAGCCACATACTGTTTCCCTCTGCAACATCAAATATAAAGGTCCAAGGAACTTTTTTTTGCCTTTTAAAGGCCATTAATTTCCTACACATCATTAACAGGCTTCTTTGTTTGACAATGTGATTTCAAACAGACCATAAACTGATGAAAGGTGGCACAGTTGCAATTAGTTCCTTTGCTACATAAAGTTTCTTTCACCACAATTAGATCTCAGGTCTTTGTAGCAAGCCCATCCAATCAGCTTCCTTTTGTTTTGAGCAGTTCCCTCATGGAGACTCTTGTAATTTTCTGTCAGCTAATGACTGCTAAGAGCCGCATTAAAAATTTCACTCATTTGTTCTCATGCTGAATGCCACAAGCTCGTTCTTAGCGATGTATTGTTGCACAAATGACCCTTAGCAGTTTTCTTTTCAAATTTCTTAACCTTTCATAATGTATAAAGTATCTTTTTCTGATTAAAGTTCCAATAACTTTACTTTCCTCTTATACATGGAGGTTTTATTGAGCTAAACAACATATTGGGTGCCTTCTCTCAAAGTTATGAGCTGTAATTTTTATGAATTTTCCAGACCAAGGGATCTAAGTATTATAATTGCTGAGTGCCAGTTTAAGAATCAAGGATATAACTCCTTGCCATGCAGGAAATATCAGCAAGTTAAACGAAAAGAGTGTTTCAGAACTGAACAGTTTCACCTTCCTTATGTTGATTAGATTTTGTCTTTTAACCTTGAAAAACATTACCAGTGCACAAATACAGCTATTCAACTATTTTAATTAGGTTTGTACTCTTCACTTTAACTACAAATTTGTTATTCTATCCATAATTATAAAGAAAATACAGTTACTTATTTACAGATTAAAGAAAACACTTTAAGTGTGGTCATGGTCTGAAAAATAACAGCTGATAATTTTTTCACAACATATGTTTTGTTTTGTATTTTTTGGAGAGAAATATTTATCTTGTTTTTATGTAAATTACTGAGCTATCCAGTGATTGAGTCCTGTGATAGTTACTGAAATTTTACCTGAACTGTTAGCTGTTGGAAGTCATCAAGATGTCATTCTTGAATATTTAGTCCCAGAATGGTTTGGATAGCCTGTTTCATCTTTCATAAATGAAGTCATCATTTAAAAGTTGCTTTTTGTATTTGTTCAGATTATCTTTGAGTAATTTGTCAAATTAGTGTGATCTGAAACATCTAAGTGTGACAAAAAATGTCAGAAACTGAGGGGATAAAGATGTTTTTATGGCATTGTAAAGTTTTACTCATGAAATTATTGATGTGCTCTCACGCAGATGTGTAAGGCTGGAAATGGGGCCAATCTGCATGAACATCTCCACTACTTTGGGGATTTTTTCAGTAGAAATAGGCTGTCATGGCTTGGCTACCTGAGCAGCCAGCTCTCTATACTCGGTCTTTCTTCTTAAAGGTGATGTTGCAAATTCTTGCATTTAGCTACAAGAGTTAGCATGTGTGTTGGCAAAATAAACAGCCAACTGCAGGCTAACTGCTGAGGTGGAGCACATTGGTAAATATTGATATCATGGCCTTGTTAGGCTCCTACCATCACTCTTACAAACTACAAAAGAGCAATTTCTTGATTTTAAGTTTAAAAATCGAGATTTTATCACAAAAAATGATAAACCACACATTAAAAGCTGTAAATGTACTCCTGCATAGATACATTTAATTATATCTCAATCTCTATTCTCTGAACACCTTTTAAGAAAACTTGCATCGTCCTCCCTACAGAGGTATCTTATTAAACATGCAAACCGCTGTGGGCCAGGCAAAAAAAAAAAAAAAAAAAAAAAAGCTAATTGAAACACTTTTCAGTTTATGAATAAGAGAACACCCATGCTGCTTGGATAACAGAACATCTTTAACTGCCTTGCATCATTGCACAAGGCATGCTGGGCAGCGCTCTAACCGGCTGGTTACATAACCCAACAAAGCAGGTGCAGCTCCTGCAGAGTGGATATGAATGGCAGGTGTCAGCTTGTAAGTGACCATCAGCTTGTTAGTGGGGTACAGACGAATGACAAGTGAGGAGTTTTACACATAGTATAAATCCTGAAGCCAAAAATATATTTTCTGCTGAGCCAATACAGAAGTTTGTCAAAACACCATCATGAAAGGGTTTGAATACAGACGTCAACGCAAGACGACCAAAGTGTCTGCTATCAGACATCTAACAGGACTAAATCTGAAGGGTGATCACAGGAGAACAGTTTTTGTTTCCTCCATTAATACTTCATGTCTGATAAACCTCAAATGACACGATTCTGTTAAAGTTAAATGCTGCCTCAAACAACACAGGCAGATCTGAGTGCAGCTGGATTAGACTCGGTAAAAGATGGATGTGCTGAGGGTGTGAGCCACTACACACCCTCAGAGTTTCAAGCAGCTGTTTGGGGTAGGGACTTGGCAGGTACAGATCGCGAGGGATCTTGCAAGTAACTCTCTCCTCCTCCCTGAGCTAGAGATGGCCTCATTTATCTGTCACCACCCCCCCATACTCCGCTACCTTCTCCCCTCCCTCCACTCCAATCCAGACATCTTTGTCTAATGCTCCTTCGACCGTCGAGCTGAAACAACTCCTGTCACTTTTGCTTTTATTTCATCACTTACTTACCTGCTAAGCGCTTTTTATCATTCACTCTGAAAGCTGCTCACTGTTCCAGTAACTTAATATCTTGGCTGCTACTGGATTCCTGTCATTTAGTGACGTTGCATGAAGACTGTATTAGTCATTTGTGTTCCATTTTTTTCCTCCTAATATACGGTTGCAAAAATACCCGTGAGCACCCAACACATGTTGCTCTCTTCTGAAACAAATCTTGAATTTGGATGTCTGTAGGCATTTTTTCAGTGAAATGTAGTTGTAATGTAGTTGTTAAAATGGTTCTGTTGGCATGAGACTTTGTCCGGTGGAGTAAGTGTAAGCCATTATTAGGAGCCCCGCATACGAAGGTGAGTGTTTTAATCAAGACAGTTTGTATCTGCAGTGACTCTCAAAAGTGAATGCACTCCTGTTAAAAAGACCCAGGTATTTGTGACAAGATGATAAACAATATTTAAATTTTTTCCACATATTCTGTACCACTGTGTGATGAAACCAAGTAGACCTTTTGCTAAGGTGGTTGTGATAGTGAACAGTTCCAAATAGCTTTTCCAAGAATACCTCTAAATCAACGAAAGAATGACCTCTTGATAGAAAAACGAATGGTTTAGAATGGCTGAGCCAGAGTGCAGAATAAATTCAATGAAAAATCTTTCTTGTAACCTGAAGAAGAGCTTTGGATGTCCTGAGAACTTGGCAAATTTTGAGAACACTTATAAGGTCAAGAGGGCAAATGTTGTGAAGTTGAGATGTAGATGCTGCTTGATCCCTACCAAAGAAGACGGAAACTGAAACTAAATGTGAGAATCTATGTTGAAAAAGTTTAGCCATGATTTATCATGCTGTCTTTTTAACAGGGGGTGTATACATTGGATTAATTCATGGAGTTGGCGAATAAAGATCAGCTGTTTATATCTGGTTCATCAGTTTTTTTTTTCCACTGTGTACCTGGAATGCTGTCATAAAATTGCTAATTTCAACGCTAAGTTAAAGAGCTATTTCAGTCTTTTAGTGACTGCAGTTGATCATTTTCTTTTTAAAATATATATTTAATATGATTAAATGCCTCTACCACTTTTAAAGGGGCAGTATTATGTGTTTCCCAGCCACATAGAATTATTTTATAGCACAATCAAGTAACTATGTTACCTTCAATTGTTATAAAAATGGGCTATACATCAAATATATTAAAAGAAACTTGACTTCGTAGTTTAACACCTTGAAATTGGGCCTCTGTCTCTTTAAGAAAGTCCTGCACTTTCCAACACTCCGCCTTTAGGAAGTCATCACATCGCTCCTCTATTAACCCTTTAACAACGTTTTTACCAGTGTTGCACTGAGAAGTATCTCATATAAAGAACTGAGGAGATGCGCTGTTCCAACAGGTGTTTGTTAATTGCTAGTCTGAAGGAGCTGAGTGGGGGAGGGGTGCTCTGTGAAGGCGGAAACTTAGAAACTGGAGCTCTGAGGAGGAGCTGTGTCACGAAGGTGGAGCTTAGTCCACCCAAGCGTTTTGCACAGCTGAATGGTTGCCATGGGAGATTAAAGGATTTCTCAAACATGCATGAAAGAATCAAAGCAACACTCCAGGTATGTTTTTGATTTGGGAATACCATTATAACATGATGGAAAGCTAAAAAAAAAGTTGATTTTACATATTACTGTCCCTTTAAATTGCTTGTGTTGCAGAAATTTTGATACTCTGTATTAAGAAAATGTGAAATGCTTAATTATATTTAAATATTTTAAAATCTTGTATTTATTTATTTAGTAAAACACAAAAAGGAGAATTTCACATTTTTGGGCATTAAGACAGCCTTAAGAATAGACAAGTATTAAAGAACCTGATAAATAGACTAGTGAAACCTATGGGGTATTTCACAATTAATAGAGATTCTTTAAAGAGTTGTAAAAAGTGGGTATTCTAAGTTTTCTCAAAATAGTGATAACATTTTGTCATCTTGTTTCATGCACCTGGGATAATATAGACTGTCTTCTTGTCTCCAATGCTGAAGGTATTGTTTCACCACGAGTAATTTTAACTATTTTTGCAAATAATTCATTTTGTAATGATGAGCCACACTCCTTTTAAAAATAGTTTAAAACCTCATTAATCACTAGAAAAGCGACTGAGATCATTTTTAATCACCTCAAATGTCAGTTTTTCTTACAATGTGTTTAAATTTAGAGTTGACACAGCTCAAAGCATAACAAATTGGGCAGTCTTCCATTCAGCAACACATGCTCACATTTTACTTTTTTTCTTTTGGAGATGCAATCAAAAATTACTTAATTTCTGTTATCTTTAACTCTCAATTTAGTGAACATGATACAGGACTAGAAGGGATATAATGAACAGATATTATTCCAGTATTTATTGCAATAGGTCTCCAGCAGAGATGTGAATTGTCCCAATGTCTGACATCCATCACTTTGCTGCTGAAAGCTGAGCTCGTCACCATTTGGATGGCCTATACCGATGACAGAGCTTCGAGTCTAACAATCGGGCCAACCAGGTGTTTGGCGTTGCATTGAGGGAATAGGGCAGCTCAACAGCACATTGGAAGATCAGGAGCGCTTCTGATTCGCCTGGTCACGTGCCAAGGCCTCCCTCACAACGCAATCTGGCCTGTTCTGTTCCTGCTCAGTGGCAGACGCACCTCCGCTGGCAGGCTCTGACGGACGTTAAACTCTTCTGGTGACAAATGTGGAGCTCATTCGCTCCTGCCCACGCGACTGTTTAATCATGATGCACTGCTACTGCTGCTCACACTCCAGATATACGGCATGAAGCCCTGTTACGCTTACATTCTGAGAGCTAAAGGGGAGGTTTGAATATATCAAAGGCAATGCCTGTAATTTTTATTCTGTTTTGTTTTAAAGAAGAATTTTACCCAATTTTACCCAGTTTACTTGGCAAACATCCTGGTTTATGAATAGTGGAAAACACTTTGCATGAGTGGGCCCACTGGTTCTTCTTTCAGATACATAAGCATCCTTTGCTGTTCATACAATAAATCAGCGGATGGAAGTAGATAGCTTCCATCTGACTCCATCTAAATAAATAGACTGTTTATGTGTTAAAACAGCTTTGCAGAGCCAACGCTTATGCATCATAATGCAGCTAAAAAATTGATCATAACATTAAATCTCATTTATATACTCCTTATGAAATGTCTTTTTTTTTCTGTTGAGTTTCGCCACATGCAAGTTGAAGAATAACCTCGGTGTATTAATCCATTTATGCTTTTAAATTACGTGAGTTGACATTGCAATAACTTAAATTGTAAAATTTATCTTCAAACCTGCAAGCAGAAGCAGCATCACTAATATCCAAAGCAGACAGAGTGATGAGCTAAATCTCATACCAAATGAAACAGGTCAGACAGAAGGATCTTGGATTCTAAGAAAATGGCTGGCTGAAAAGGCATTTTGCCCATAGTGGCACCTGATGGACTTGAGGTCCAATCAGTTTGGATTTTTAGTGCTTCAACTATGTTGTGATTGGACTTACAGGATTTATAGTCTTCCAAGTTTTGTCAGAATACAAACCCCAATCCCCTACTGGCAAAAAAGTTTTTTAAATGGGATTTATGGTGTTAGCTTAAGGGAAAGCATCCCACATTATGTGGATATTGCTAATATGTTCAGCAAAGTAACCCTAGAAATGATTATTAACAAACAAATTCTTTGACATTTCTGCAAATAAATTGAGAACACTTTTTTTGACATCTAGCACTGGTAGTTGTGCCCAATTATTGATTTACATATTTAGTCTCTATGTGATAACATTACAAATTTGTTATTTTTGTTTATAACTGAGAAAGAGGGGCTAAATACTGGAGTTGAAACAATCAGTTAAGATTTACAAAAGCTGCTAACATTTCCAGATACAGAAAGAAGTTAAAAGCTCAAAATGATAAAACAGAGCAACTTTGTTGAGCCTTCCTGTTACCTGATGACATGTTTGCTCTGTTTATGAGCAACTGCCTGAATGAATTGCAGACATAACTTGATATGTTGTATAAAATAGTTGTTTCAAATATGTTCTGCCTTTATTCTTAAACTTTTTAATAATGATGGAAACGGCTGCAAAAGCTGATAGTAACAGCATGTGCACCAAAGAGTTCTGTTGTCAGCCTGACCAGAAATCTCTTAGGTTTGGTGTGTTCTCAGATTAGAAAGTAGGTTTTAGTTTTTAGTTTCTGACCAGGTGGATTTAGACCAGCCAATTTTTCTGTACGTCTTCCTTCAAGACTTTGGAAAACAAAATATTTTAAAATCAAAAAGTAAATATGCATATTATGGTATATATACAGATTGTGAAACAAAGTCCAGCCAAGTTTTGCTGATGATGACAGTATTTATTTTCTGGAGTGTTCAAGTGGAGGCACCACTCGGACTTTTAGTGACTAAAAATGATTTTCTGCTTTCATAAAGGATGGACCTGCTAGTTTTGATTTGGAAACTAATAAAAAGGTACACAAGGTCCAACAATAGATACGGTGGTTTTGAATCAAACCAAAAATGAAGGAATTACAATGCATAAATGCATAAATTCGTATATCCTCAGACTTCTCCAGATTTTTGCTGAAATCAGAACATGTTTTTTTTTTTGTGCGATATGTGATAGCTTTCAGGTTTAATGTTTTCACCAAAAAGGGTCTTATTTCTTTTTTCCTAGAGTATTTGATTACCAGTCAGAACTGATCAAGGCCTGGTTTTGATCACTGACAGATTGATTGTTGCGTTACTGAACATTTCTTCAGGTTAAGTACATATATGTCATGCTAATTACCTGGCATTGTGAGACTCCAGTTTGGCACAGTCATAGCAAGGGCTGTCCTCCTTAAAGAGATGCAGCACTTTACCAAGCATGCACAGCTGTACAAACTTGACCTGTTCTAATGAAAACTACAGCCTTGTAGTGCAGTCCTCAGATCCACTTAAAATCTAATTCAAAATGGTAAATGGCCTGTACTTTTGTAGCACTTTATCAAGACCCCAAAGCACTTTACACTACGTTCAGTCATTCACTCAAAAGTTTACATGCTGATGGTGGCAAGCTACTGAATAGCAGACAGAGGGGAAGTCTGACTGAGGCAAGGCTGCCAGGCAGCAATGCTACTGAACCCTCTGACCACCACCAGCAAGCAAGGTGGGTGAAGTGTCTTCCCCAAGAACACAACAACGGAAACGGACAGACCAGGGCTTGAACCAGCAACTCAGCGATTACGGGATGAACTCCTACCACCGTCACCAAGCATTTTCCTACCTCTTAATTTGTGTAGAAAAACACAATAAATACCCCAAAATGTTCTGTTATGATTCTGGCTTAACCTTCAACTACTCAAAGCACACCAATTCTGTTCTATAATTTTAAATGTTTACCTTTTTTTTTTTTTTTTTAACCAAAACACACAGTACTATTGGTTTTGTAGTCTGTTCACATTCTTCAATTTTTAGTAAAGCTACATGGCGCGTTAGGTCCAGTTGATCTCTTTAAAGCCTTTTAATTATGATTTATTTAGAGCTATGTTGTCAGTATCCCCTTCGCTTTGTTGCATGATGTCCAGCAGGGTTCACGCTGAGCTTTAAAACACTGTAGGAAATAGAGGACAATCAAGGTGAGGCAACAATAACAGAGTTTCTGGTACTTTTTACAGCACTAAAAACATTTTTAATGGCTTTTAATGGCACACCAACAAAACCTTGATGATAGAAAGTAACTTTCTTTTTTTTCCCAAGGTAGTAAAACGTGTCAAACCCAATTAGCAGGGTGGATGCTTTAAAGCCTAAACTCTGTGCTTGTTCATACAGTTCACATTCTCATAAGGGGTCTCTCTCTTGGTGCTTTGGCTATTCTGATTGTTTTCTCAAAAGTTTTCCTTTTTATTTATTGTTTTTTGCTCTTCAGCCCTAAAGTGGATTGAACTGCTTTCGTTACGGACAATTTGTCTGTGGAGTTGATGTGTGCAAGTGTTCAGATACTGTATGCAGGCAGTGTGTTCATAAGGTGTTGCATGACAGCATGAATCGGCCAGGCTGTTTCTCGCTCAGAGCCATGATTGCTCAGAAGTGTGAACAGCAGGAGTGTGATTTTTCTATTCAGCTTCACTCACACAAATGTTAATAATTGTACTGAAATGGATCTGGGAAAAAATAACATTTAAACTCAAACACACAGCAAGAGGTACATAAAGTGCATTGAAAAAGTATTTGCTTCCTGATAGATTTCCAGACATACCTAGCTCTGTGTTGAAAAGAGTAGTTGCCCTATGGTTAAGTCATGAATGAACTGTTATTAAGCCCATTTTCTTTGATTCAGTTTCACTCACCACACTGACATGTGATTGATGTCAGACCTGTAGAATCAAGAAATTATTTCAAGAGAACCAGTCTGAGAACATGAAGTAGGATACACGATCTAAAGCAAGGGTGCTCAAGTCCTGTTCTCCAGAGCGACTTTTAGATACATCTCTTTCTCCAAGACATTAGAATCAAATGCATGGATCATTACCAGGCCTCTGCAGAGCTGAATGGCAGGGTGATGAGGGAATTCAGCCATTTGATTTGGATGTGTTGGATTGTGGCTCTGGAGGACTGGACTTAGGCACCCCTAGCCTAAAGAAATTCAGCAAATGATGAAAAACATCTATCATAGCATCTTTCAGTCTGGCAATGGTTACAAAGCCATTTCCAGTGAACCACAAGGGCAAATACTTTTTCTTGGTACTGCAGTTATATTCTGATGGTAATTACATTAAGAAGCATCGAGGTTGTTTTATGTTGTGTTAAAAAGTAGCGTTGAAAATCTGTCGATTTGATTCTCATTCTTGCAGTGATCTGATCTTTGGAGCAATTAGTTGTCAAACTGTAATCGCTCTGAGACTCTAAGCATGCATTTAATTACAGGAGCATTAACAAAAAAATAATCACTCTCAAACACCAGTCACACAGAATGAGATCTGGCATGAGACTCTGAGATTATTACCGCCTGTAAATCCAGCCATAAAATTGGGGGCTATTATAGCTAGTGCTCAAATGGCTTGTTCAACAAAACTCTAATCGCATGCATAATTTTGCACAGTTCATTACTGTAGTTCATTAGGATATGAGAGGTGCTTTGTCAGAGTCATGTCTGTGTCCTGAATGCTGCAGTAGAAAACATTGACTGCATTCTTTTGGGTCTAAATGGAAAAACAATGTAAACAGCTTATGGTGGCATTAATAAATAACATTACTGTAACCTTACTTTACAAGGATTTTAACAAACCAGGTCTGCTTGTGAATAGCAGACCTGGTAATGCTCAGATTTTAATGTTATTCCTAACACAGCCCTCATCTGTTAAATCGAGGGATGCCTCAAGCAGTCGTTTAGGTTTCAGCTAGATTGATCAGAAACTAAAAAGAAATTATAATTTTTGGCTGTAACCAGGCCAAGTGCTGGTTTTTACCTTCTTGTACATTTTCACTTTTGTTCTTTTGCTAACTTGACTTTTCTTTGGTGTGAAATGTGGTGTGAAATGTCTGCTGTGGGTCTCTTCAGATATACCACACATTAAGATCACTATATACTTGCTTTGACAGTCAATAATTTCAATCCAACATATGAAAACAGGCTTATGTGACTCAAATATGTACCAGCATAGGTTTTTCTAAAATCTCTGTTCAATAACCCTCTATTGGCCCAAAGAACCATAATGTCTGTCATATATTTAACTGCTTTCATTTAAAACAGAAAAGCAACAATTATTCCCACTTATCCTAAGAAAAAATAAAATAATTATTAAATAGAGCTCCATTATATACATATTGAATTGTGATTTCAATGTGTGCAATTTCCCAATCCCAAAGGACTACTTGCATGCAATATTTGGTGAGGCATCTGTGGGATGTGCTGTACAAATAAGTCTGATTCATAGAGGCCCCACCTTGGATTTTTCAGTACTAAAAAGGATATGTTACTAAGATGTTTGTGGGAGATTCTGCAGCACACCTTCAGGGGTTCAGCAGAGTCTGTGCTGAAACGTGTCATTGCCGTTTTGGCAAAAAAATGGGGACCACCAGACTATCGGTCATAATGTTATACCCTATGGTTGTATGCTTGCCATTTATACCAACAGCAACTTAAACAGTTGATGTTAGGCATATGTCCACCTTAAGGCCAATACTCATTGCCAGACGTCCAACAGAAAATTGGTGCCTATTGTTTTCTATCAACCACACAGGCCGCATCTTGTTATCAGCTGATGTTCCATGGTGCAGTGTCCACTGATCCTTTACAAAAGCTGTTTTGTTTTAAGGCATTGTCATTTCTGATAAAGCTGTCCAAAGCTAGAGTCCAGTAGAAGTCCTGTCTCAAGGTTATCATAATAACCAGTGTGCGTTAAAGGGAGTGATGAACAAAGTACTCAGTTTCATTATTTGAGTCAAAGTACTGATCCTACTGGTCAAATATTACTCCAATAAAAGTAAAAGTAGGTCTGTCAAATTATTAAGTTAAAGTACTGGGGTATGTGCTTTAAGAAATACTTAAAATTTTAGGAGGTTTTTTACAATGCATTTTATTTCGGTGTAGTCGAGGATAATTGGAAAAATTAACTGCTATATTGGCCAGATCAGTAACTCCAAATATATAATAATAATAATAATAATAATAATAATAATAATAATAATGTAGCCTATTATAGCGCTTTTCTAGATGCTCAGACACTTTAAAACGTTATGCGTTATTCATTCACTCCTCTGGCACACTCTGGTGGAAGCATTGCTGCCATTCTGCACCTACAGTCCCTCCAGAACACAATAATCACACCACCATCTTTATACATGGAGAAGCAAGTTAGGTTAACTGTCTTCCCAGGGGCATGATAGTATGTGCTTGGGCAGGGATTTGAGCCGGCAACCTACCTCCTCTTCCACTGAAATCTATATTTTCCGAATTATACCCTTTTTACAAGAACTGTCAAGTTCATTTAGTCTTTACATAGTCACCACTTCAAGGACGAGGCTTGGAAAAGTTTTGATAGACTCATATTAAATGACTAATTAAGGAGCTCTAATCTAATCTTTGGAGGAAGCATTTCACACTAAGCTTTTTAGTCATTTGTACTAGTTCACTGATTTGAAAATAACATGTCACAATAACCAAGAAAAACTTTTGTACAAAACAGTTTCAAAGTTTATTTGGTAGAAATCCATGGATAGAACGAAGGGACTAAAAGTCTAAAATAGTTTAACTTAAACTTTAAATGAGATAAGTCCATATTAAAATCAACAGGAGTAATCAGGATCTAAACAAAGACCTGCAATACTGCTGAAACATGTCTAAATCACTTTCATAGGCTGTGATTATGTTTGTCCATGGCAAATACAGCCAACACTTAAAATGATACTAATCATTTTTATTTCACCCGCCTTGAAAGTAGGTTTAAGATAGGGCCATTAATGCTCTAGTAGAGAGTCATTCTTGTGTACTACAGGCATAGCCATCATTACCATCTGCCCGATCTGTATGCGGAACACTACAAAGAAAAAAATGATTTTTGTTGTTCTCCTTAGAACCAGTTTAAAGCTGCATACCGCCACCTACTGTATAGGGCTGTGGGGTGTAATTTTTGGGTGTGTCGACAGAACAAAACAGACACAAACAACAGAAACACAGCCAACAGAAGTAACAAGTCATGAAAGTCTTTAGAAAAATGTAGTGGAGTAAAAAGTATGATTTCATCCTTAAGATGTAGTAGAGTGAAAGTAATAAGTTTTCCAAAAAATGCTACTAGAGTGAAGTACAAATTCTTAAAAACTGTATCTAAGTACAGTACTCAAGTAAATTTACTTCATTACTGCCCACCTCTGATTAAAAGCGACATTTGTCATGAGTTGGAGATGCAACACATGATGACTGGATGAACTAAAAAAACTTGCTGTATTTCAAGGTCTACGAAAAAAAAAAAAAATCAGTCATCCGAAGATCTGCGAGTACGAGCGGGTTAGAGCTTTACAGTAACTGGAAATCACAGTGCCTCCAGAAAACATTATTCTTGCATATCCAATTAATACAAACCTTTATAATTTATTCAACAGCCTCCAGTGGCTTTACTCCCTCATAGTTGCCCCCCACCTTTCCTTGTGATCGGGCAATATGCAGCACACCAGGCTTCACAGCAGGTGGATGCTGGGAACCATGCTCTTTCTCTCTCCCTCTCTCTGTCGCTTTCTTTCTCTCTCTCTCAGGCGTGCGGCCTCTGGCAACCACTGACCTCATAACACCTGCACAAACTCATACGCTTCTAACCACCCGGCATGTCAGCCGTGGCATTGTAGCTGCCCGGGAAGCCTGTCCGACACGCTGAGTCGACAACAAGGCGAGCTCAAGTGGCAAAGAGGACAGCAGCCCTGGGGGCTCCCTTACGATGGACCTCTCACGCTGTAGCAGATAAAAAAGGAACAGAAGTTGGTGCAAGAATGTGAAATATTCTCATAAGCCAAAGTTGCTGAGTCTTGCTGTTTGCACATGTGAGAAAGCACTAAGTAAGCTTGGTCTGGAGGAAATTTTGGCCTTTTTTAAAACATTTTTTTAGGTATTTTAGGAGTAAAAACAGTATCTGTATAAGCTTATACAGATATATAAATAAAAGCGTTGACAGTTATGAGGAAACAGTTTGACATTTTTAGAATATATTTCAGCTCAGATTATTCACCCATATTTCTGGAAAGAACAAAAATCAGCATGCATATACACAGACTATAAATAACACTCTCACAGACGGAGGGAGAAAAAAACAAAAGGAAGGCTTCCTCGGCTACACAAAACAACAACGACAAGTCGACCAGCAGTCATTTGTCTTCTGTCACCAAAATTGGTGTTGAAGCCTCATTCCCAGTCTTATCACACTTGACAGTTTATGTTATGTTCATATGCAGCTGTATACAGTGACTACCCTTTTTTGTGATAGCTGGGCAGCCATGAAGGAGCGGCCGCATATTTCTGGGGAAAAAAAGGGTGCCCTGCTGCTCAAAGGCTCAGAGTCTTAATGTCACGGGTTCGTTGTATTTCCTTGGAGATTATCTTTGGCATAATCAGACACAAATGTGGCAACTGATTGACTGCACAGATGAAAGCAAACATGGAAACAATCAACTGAGCTGCAATGGGATTTTCTGTTTTGCATTCATAAACCGGTTTTTGTCTTGCAGAGAAATACCTGAATTTCCATTTACAGTTCTTCGACGTGAGTGCCATTATCAATTTTGGCTTCAGTGATTTGTTTATTTAGCTTTTGTAAGGGCAGATAAAAAAAAATGCCAGCTGTAATGTCAAATATTTTTTAAACACACCATTTTCTTGTTGGAACACCTAACTGTACCCAGGTTTCAACCATCTAAGGCAAAGTTCAACCATCTAGATAAAGTTATTTCATCTTCCTTGCGAAATGTGCTAGTACCACTACCGGCGACACAGCATTACAGCATGATGCTACCACTATTATCTTTGACACACTGGTACATCGATATTTGGTTTGAAATCCTTATCTTTACTTCTCAAAATATACCTCTTGTCAATGTGGTCAAACTGTCCGTCATAACGCAATGGTTGAACCCAAATGGAGGCGGAATGAAGTTGTTAGCTCTTTTAATGAAAAAGATCATAAACTTAGAAATTTTTAAGCTATATAAACAGGGATGGCAGTACAGGAGTGGATCAAGGCAAGAAGAGAGAACGGGGAAGTAACAGGAGAATCCAGCAGTGAGTGAGAGGACGTTTTTAAGTAGAGAAGTTTGATTACCGACAAAGAACAGGTGGCTGATTGGTAACAGGGTGCAGGTGAGAGAGTTCTTTTGACATTTAAAATGGAAAAACAGAACTGGCATGGAAGCTGGGGCTGGATAGACCGATCTGGCAAAGAGTGACTAAAAATGTTAGGCTTAAATGCAGAGGAGGTGATTACTGGATTGCAAAACAGGTAAATGCTTACTAACAAATTGCAGCTGTTGGTGAAAGCACAGAGTAGGTATGGACTGAGAAGATCGGCTGTGGAATGACACCAAAACAATATACAGAGTAAGGAAAACTAATTTAACACAAATTCAGGAAATATGAGACAAACAGCAGAATATCTGTCTTGAAACGACATAACACTTTTCTTCTGAAGGTAGTAGGCTTTTCCAAGAGGGCACCTATGAATTTCAGGGAAGCTTAAAGGTGTCTGTCCTGAAGCAGGGGCTTCTTTTTTGGTCTAAACTCTCTGAGTAGTATGCAACTTTCTTCAGTGTGGACAGTAAGATTTGAGTTCCAGCAGTTTCCATTTCACTGTAGCCTTGTGAATTGGTAGTTCCTGAACATCCTGACCAGTTGCCTTTGATTTTAGTGTAACAGTTTTATTTAGAGGATTGAACCTTGAATACATTTTGGTTTTCAAATTAGGCAATGATGTCAAAACCATAATACCTGATTTTAGAATAGATAAATCAGACTAACAACCTTCTGGCATGGCCCAGGCATTCACCAAATAAAACAAAATTATGAACTAAGTCTAAAGACTGTCTGTGCCAGGAGGCCAACCAATTTAAATTAGGAAAACTGATTTAAATTGGTGGTCAAACACCAGGAGCTTTCTGATGCATACAACAAGAATGACAGTCATCACTAAGTTCAAACTTGTTCATCCAATTCATATTTTTAAAATGCATAACAGTTAATATCCAGAGTAGAAACCGTCTTAGCACTACCACCAAAGATAACATCTTCAGTCTTCTGTATCTCTACTCTTTGGAGTGCATTCGATCAGCACAAAGGAAAATGAATCTGATTCTGGGATTGCCTGCTTTGCAAAGGCCAGCCAATAGCATGTCAAGTAGCATTGTGCCTTGGTATTTTAGCTTTCCAAGCTGCATTTTCTTTCAAATATTTTAGATATGCTGTGCAAAAAAATCGAGGAATAAACACATTTTTTGGCAATAATTTGGAGCTGCGTTTAACAGAAAATCTGTGAATAGGCAAATCTGTTAATACTGAACTGCAAATAGGTGGGAGTCCACTGTATAAACCTGAAATAATTTTACATTCAAATTTATTTAAAGCTAGTAAACTGTACTTGGTGAGGTGCAAGGTTGCTTTTCCTGTGTTTACTATGTATTTCCAACTTAAAGTAAAATTCCTACCAGATCTCATAATGGTATGCATAAAAACAACATAGAAAAAGTAGGGTGAGACAATTCCTGAACACTTTAAATAATAACAAACCTCTTGAATGCAGCCCTATGTTATTTTACCACACTTTACGGGGAATTTAAAATTACCTAAAAGCAGCAGTTGAGGACAATTTTTCCTTCCCTCAGACTTGGAATTATGCCACAATCAAAATGCCTTTTATCACACAGTAGATTAAATGACTCACTGAAATTACAGAGGATTTCAAGTGTCATTCAGCACACTGCATCAATGAGCATTCATCCGGCAAAAGCACTGCTGATTGAATGACCAGAAACTGTGGCGCTTTTGTAGAATAACGTTAAGACAAACAATTCTTTTTGTACACACAGAGACAGTAGCGAAAGAACTGCTTTTACCTACAATTAGTAAACCTTTTTTTTTTTTTTTTTTTTTTTTTTTTTTTTTTTAACTTTTGTTTTGTATGACAGTATCAGGAATAAGAGCAGGAATCACTCATGTTTCAACCTATTTCCTGCTGCTAAAGTGCATTTGCACTGAAACTGGGGAGAGCAGACAGTTGGATAGCAGATTGCAGTGAAGCCTTTCTCCCTGCAACCACTCAATAATAGGTTAAATCAATAGTCTCTCACCTGTTCCTTGTGCAACGCTACCTAATGTGGACCTGTGTTTGATCTGCAAACATTGCACAATAATTAACCAGGTTTAACAAAACCAGATCTGGGAGAAGAAGTGAAAGACTCTGGACTCATGAGTGTATTTTATTCAGTAAATAGAGCAGATCATCATGTGGTGTTTAGTACTTTAATTTCCACAGGTCAAGGCAGGGCAAGCCTTTATCTAAAGCTATGATTCGAAATCCACAGGGTCTGGACTGTGGTGGTTCACCTCTTTGATTTACCTCCTAATTATTGTGTGTTTTGAAACATTATCTCAGCAATATTTGACAGCATAACAATAACAAGATTCTATATATTAGATGGAAGGAAAGACTTATATAGAACATTAAATTCTGTTAAAGCCATCTGAGATAGTGAGCAGTGCATACAGAGCCTTGCACATTATCAATACACTTTAGAACTTTTTCACCTTTGGATCAGGTTTCAACTTGGATTTTATCAGGATTTCTGATAACCGTGGTGTGAATTCATATAGTCTCTCTTTTGTTTGATATTCCTAAATAACATCCACTGTAACAAATTACCTTCAGCATAACTGTCAGCCCACAAAGACATAGCAGTTGAGGTGAACTGACAGGGGGGAGAGAAAATCATTAATCTGAGAAGCAGCCAAGAGACCCACGGGAACTCTGGAGGAGCTGCAGAGATCATACTACTGTTTTGTGAGAATCTGCTGACAAGACAATTGATCATGCTCTACATAAATCTAGCCTAGTTTGAAGAATGGAAAGAGAAAATTCCTTATTTCAAGAAGGCAGTTAGAATTCCAGTTTGCATTTTTCCACAAGTCATGGGGGGGACATCACAAAAATCTAGAAGAGGGTGCTTTGGAAGCTGGTCAGTGTTGATGGGAAGATGGATGGAGTGAAACACAGGGCAAATCCTGAAAGAAAACCCATGGTGTGATTGTTTTTGTTACAACTTATAAGCCTGATATTTCCCACTCTTGTTTAGAACAGAAGCCTTTTGGATGCAAGGTGAAAAGCCTTAAAGGAACTACAGTTTCGACTTATCTAGCCTGGCCATTGCCTTTCCATGCAGTTTCGCTTGATTCTCATCTCCCCTCACTGCTCTTTCTGGGCCTTCTCCCATGGAGCAAGATTTCACCGGTAGAATTTCAAATGAGCCAATCAGCGAAAAGAAAGCAGCAGAGGAAGTGAATAAAGCCATTCAACTGTGCTTCCAAATATTGAATTAACATTAACAGCCATCTCGTTCGGCTCAGCACTTCTCTCTTTGCTATGGGGAAGGTTGTTTACAGCGCAGGAAATTTCCAGAAAGCTTCATAGTGTCGAAGTGGTTCATTACATATGTTACAGTCAAACATTAGCAATTGGGTAAAATTTAAAATTTCAACAGAGTCCACGCCTCCAGCAAGCAATCGTTTCTCAATAGCCAAGAGTCCAGACCCTCTATACAAAGAAAAGCGTAGAACAAGGGGCTGGTTTTTACCAGGCTATCACTTCAGTCAGAAACAATATGAGACATAATTAGCTTGTTTAACTCCACAGAAAACTTGGGGCCCTGGAGCATTTAAAACTGCTTTTACAGCCAAACGTTGCTGCTGAATTAATACTTTAAGTTTAATGTACCATAAGATTTAGCCATACCTGCAGGTATAAAGACCATGAGAAAAATAATTAAGCCTAGAGGCAAGTTACATATGACTCTAGTAAATATGTGTTGGTGAACTTTAAGTGCAGTGTAATCTGTCATGCACAGGTGTCTTGATGAATGTCATCCGTCTTAAAATCGTTTGTTCTGTTAGTACCATATGGTGTGGTTCGGTGCACTGGCCAAGAGGGATGACAACACCCTCAGTGTGATCACTTTGCCTTTCTGCAGAGTAAAACTGACAAGAAGAGTTTGTAATCCCCTCGTCCTACTGCAGATTTCAACAAAAATCTCAGATTAATGTCTAGGAAATGTCTTTACGAGATGACTGCACACAAGGGCAGATGTTGCAGCGTGCTATAAGTCCTGTATTATTGCACTGGAGATCACAGATACATGCTCATGCTCTCAGGTCTCTCCAGATCTGACCAACCGAAACTGTGCTGGAAAGCTGCCTTGTCAAAGATAGAAGTCTGGGTCTAGTCATCTCATTATTTCTTCTTCTATTCTCCTACACAGAAGGATCTTTGCAAATTAGTGATTCATGGGTTTGAAGTTTAATTGCACATGAAGCCTCTCTTGAACTTTGAAAAGAGAGTTCTGATTGTCTTCCTTTATTTATATATATATATATATATATATATATATATATATATATATATATATATATATATATATATATACCTACCTACCTACCTACCTACCTACCTGGATTAGGCTTTAATGAATGTGTTGGCTCTGTTTAGCTTAGTTATACAACTCAAATTCATTAAATGTCATATAACAGTAAACAAGACAAAAAGGACCAATTCTTAAGTGTTTTATAAAATTCAATTTTGTCAGATTCATTTCAAATCAATCCAGTTAATTCCAATATAACCCAGTCACATTGGATATAGCTCCAATTCCACACAATCCGATTCAGTCCAAATTATATTAAATTTTACTCCAATCAGTATCATTAAAACTTACTCTTGAACTAACATTATAAAGTCGGTCCATAAAGATGCACTCTCAAGAACCAGGGGATTGTTTGTCTGTTGTGGACATTGGTAAAGCTCCCTGTTGGACATCTTTCTGTTTGGATGAGGATTTGGGACATGGTCTCTGCTTGTTTGTTTCCATGTAAAGACTGGTTGTGTTTACAGGAAAATGGTTTCAGTTATAGTTGTATTCAATGTTTCTACATTTGTTGACATAGTATTGTTCTGGTAAGCGAAAGTGTTTTTCTTTTGTTCATAAACTTGTAAAATATTTGTTTTTTTTCTTACAGTTTTGCTTCAACATTTTCTGTCCTCCTTTTTTGCAGATAATGTAAGTTTGCATGCTGTTCAACACTAGTTTTTATCGCTATGATATGGTGACTTCTGAGCAGTATAAGGTGCACATGGACTTAACGAAGCAGATATTTTTTCTCAAGGATTTTTTGTGGCTGAGTTATTTAAGATTCAACTTTCAAGCCTCCAATTTGTTGAGCGAGCAGTGAAAAGACAATATAAAGCTGTACAGGACAGTAGCAAAGCCTTGAACAGTGACTTAATGCACTCCACCGAGGCTTCTTCACATCCCCTCTTATGGATCATTTTTCACCTGGGACCTCACTTCTCTTAAGATCAACTGAGAGGTATCAGCTGTATCGACCTCCTTCCCCTACACCAATCTGGATCAATAAAGATTGCTCCATTATGAAACTCTTGGCATCATTTCCAGTACTACTGCAACCCATCATTATTTCACCCCTGTCACTTGAAATTGCGTAATGAATTACGCCGATACAACTCATTAGCTCAAAGAATAGCTGCAAGCTTGCTGAAGACATCCATGTGATGTACTTTAAGCAAAGCCACACCTTGGAAACGATTCCCTTCCATCGTCTTCTAATTAAAAGTGATTGATTGTAAAAGCATTGTGATGTCCATCTTTAGCCTTGGCGGCAGCACTTAAAATGACAACTGCTCCTGTAAAATGTCTTCATCAATGCCAAGATGTATTCCTGGGAGAGCATTCTGGCGGTTGATTCATTGGCATGTTGAAATAGCAGTTGGATGTCTGCAAGATTGGTAAAACATGCAGAGAGGAAATACATGCACTCCAGTTGGTGTGCAATACATCAAAGATGCTGAGGCGCTCTGATGATACGCTCGCTGGCATGATTAAAACAGCGTGCTTAAAATGCATAATCTTCCTATGAGGTGGCAGCGTTGCAAAGGCAGTGGTAACACAAACAAAAATTGTGGAAGAAAACAAACGACAATGAACCTTTTTTCCCTCTTATAACTTTAATTCATCCTCATAAAATTATGACCAAGCTCTAAAACTAGGAAATGAACATGCAAGAAATCACCTTTACAGCTTGTTGACACTGGCATGGAAGGTGAACATTTTGGGATGAGTATATTGGATATCGGGGTGATTCTTGGGGCGATGGGCCCCCCGAGGACTTTCTGTAGATAAGAACACCAAAGAAAGATACATAGGAAATGGCAGCAATGATTCAGATAATGGCTTTGTCATGGAAAGAGACTTAGTTAAACTCAGAAGCACTGAGCCAGGAGTACTTTCTATAGATGAGAAATACAGAGTAAACAAAGACAATGGCTCCATCCAGGAAAGATGGACAAATGAACACAGAAGCGCAAACTCAGGAGTACTTTCTATGGGAAAAGTGAATACATAAAAGAACAAAGATAGTTGCAGCAATAACTTTGTAAGTTGCTCTATTAAGTAAAGACACACAGCTATACAGAGAAAAACTGAGATGCACTTAAAAAGATGCCTAAACCTTTAAACTTTGGAATGAAAAAAAAGAAATTATCTTTACAGCTTGTTGACATTGGTATTTAACATTCTTATATAATCTTAATGGGTAATGTGGCGAGTTGACCCATGGAGCCAGGTGAGGCTGCAGCGGGTCAACGCAAGGGAGCCTCGACAATTTGAGGACTATTGGCTATGCACTCCCACAACACACCTGGGGAATGCAAAAATTTGTCTCTAGCTGAATAACAATAGTATGTTATCTATGTCATCTGGGGTGTGGTGGGAGTGATGGTTTATTTCCCCAACCTGTTTCATTTATGAGACATCCATATGAAGCCTGTTAGACTCTGTTTATATCTGTGGCATACACACAGAAATGTGAGGCAGAAAAGGTATTTTACATGAGGAAGGGAGCGATAGATGCAGGGCAATGTCGATGCTTCGAAGCCTGTGATATAAGCACTTTCCCCTGAGTGGGTTTGGATTTTGTGAATGGATGCCTTCTTATCTATGCTGCAGAGGCTGCCGATCACTAAATGCAGCCCTAGGCAAAGTCCTCTCTCCAGGGTGCAAAAGATTTTGAGCACATTTGCAAATGAGCCCGATTTTCCCAATTTTCAGAGCTGGAGGTAAAACATATCAGCGTGGACTGGCTGGACCATTACTTGGTGGCAGCATGCAGTATTCCCTCGGGTTAGAGACAGACCACGACTACTGTGACACTGACACGATGAGCTTGTGTTTCTCAACACACCAGGTCACGTCAGGCATAGCTGCGTCTTTCATAAGGTTAAACAGATGCTGCAAGCTGCGACTATGCATTGCCTTACAAAAATGTTAAGTTTGTCACTGTTTCACCACAAATTTCAGTGGGTGTTATTAAGATACAACATAAGCTTTTGTTGAAAATAATCCGTCTTTTTCTTATACTGATAAAAATATGAAAGGTTTGCATACATTTTTTTAGCCCTTTTTAATCTGACAGCCCTTAAATATCTATAGCAACAAATTGTCTTGAGAAGTCACCTAACTATTGAAGTCCACCTGAGTAATTGTCAGTATAATTACAGTGATAAAGTCGTGAAGTTTAAATCAGGATTGAGTGATAAAACAATATCCTTAGCTTTCTCATGGAGCACTGTTCAA
Organism: Anableps anableps; assembly: GCA_014839685.1. Taxonomy (NCBI): domain Eukaryota; kingdom Metazoa; phylum Chordata; class Actinopteri; order Cyprinodontiformes; family Anablepidae; genus Anableps; species Anableps anableps. The sequence continues at coordinate 17,610,152 of CM026085.1, forward strand.
ATCCATAATCTGAAAATACTGTGGTATAATGGTAAACCTACCAAAACAAGGCTGTCAAACTGAACTGACAGGTGGCCCATGCTAACTCTGGAGGAGAAGCAGCAGAGATCCACTGCTCAGGAGGGATAATCTGTTGCTGGGATCACTATTAGTCAAGCATTTCACATGTCTGCATTTGCCATGGAAAAAAAAAGCACATATGTGGAAGGCATTCCTATCAGATGAGACCAAAATTGAACATTTGGCCCACATGCAAATCAATATGTATGTGTTGGTAAAACTAAAATGGCGCATCAACCTTAAACACACTGTCCCCATCAGAAAACAAAAGATGGCTGGTTACCTTCACCATAGACATTGAAGCTGGTCAGAGTTGATGGAAAGATGGATGGAGCTAAAGATAGGACAGTCGTGAAAGAAAAACTATTAGAGGCTGCAAAAGACTGGAGCGGAGGGTTGTCTTACAGTCCAGACCTATATCCAGTTGAGAGTCTGTGACAAGACCTAAAAATGTTCATGCTCCAGTCTTACTAAACTTGGGTTGTTTTGCATGAAAGAGTGGGCAGAATTCCCTTGATGTGACATGCCCCAAAAGACATGCAGCTCTAGTTGCAGGAAAAAAGTGGTTCTCCCAAATATTGATTCAGATTTTAATTTCAAAATGTTTTTTCAACTCTTGTATCACTTTCCTGTCACTTCAAAATTATATACTACTTCATATTCACAAAAATTTCCAATAAAAATGTATTTGTGTTTTTTGTTGTGATCTGACAAAATGTAAAAAAAAAATAACAAACTTGAGGGAGCTCTAATGATTTTAGTAAACCGCTATGGACTATAGCGGGCTTGACACATTTAATCATTCATTACTACAAGTCATTCTATCATTCTACTAGTTGTAGCAAAATATATACAGTTTTTCTGTTGGTCCTATTTGGCTGTGGGATTTTTATACATTTTTTCACATTTCAGCATATTTAACTTAATCCAGTTCCTTATCAGCTATCCACCAATAATGATGAGCACGCACTATAATTAAAGCCTGGTGGAGATGATACAGATTTTAAAAATTACACAAATTAGTAGTGCTCTGAAATCTAAGAGCAATCGAAGTACAACAGGGTTAATCAGGAAAGTATGTGTATTATGGCTAATTAGGAAATTATGCTTAGACTTAGAGATGTGGAAACATGTATCAACAAATGGTATAGTTCATATCTGAGTCATCAGCTTTATGAGGGCTTCATAAAGGTAGGGTTTATGTAATTACACAGCTCCTAATGTCCTTCATTTACTTAGAACTAAATATATAATTTCGACATATATCTTAAAGTTAATGTGTTTTTTGGAAAGGAGTTTGAATCAGGCTGTGGAATAAATGAAGTGGAGTGGTTTCCACACACACACACACACACACACACACACACACACACACACACACACACACACACACACACACACACACAAAACATTCAATATTCTTCAAGTAAAATGAAGCCCCTTTTAGTGATTAGAAGAACTCCATATGAATTCTCAAAAATTGTTCGATAGTGTTGCTCAGTGGTGCTCATATTTAAATTTCTACTTTGTAGTTGTTACATTATTCAGAGTAACAAACATCCTGTTTAATTTAGAAATCTTTTTTACCTCATTTGCTCTGTAGGGGGTTGCTGGTTTATGCTCCTTTATGGCCCCACTGAGAGTTCTGGATCAAAAATGTCTGAATCATTTACAAATAGTTGCACCAAACATGAGTTACATGTGATGAAGCTGAGCTTTAGTTGACTTGTAAAGGGCAGTTGGAGTCAGTTCATTTTAAATGCTGCGTTTACACAAAATAATTGCTGAATTTGAACTGTTTGTTAAAAAAATTCATTTTTTTTTCTATATGTGAACATCAAAGCTTCCAGAGAATTCTGTGCAGAAAAACCAAGCATTTTTTGGATAGTTCCCAACATACAGGAAATGATCTGGTTGAAATACGAGGTCCAGATTGCAACAGTACATCTATATCTCATCAAAAAGATGGTGAAAGAAGTTTATAGCCATCTTGACTTGAAAAGCTTTGCTTTAGTTTTGGATTGTGGTTTATTTTACAGTGCAGTCCCTTGCTTATTTGTGGTTCAGTAGTCGCGGATTCACCTATTCAGACTTTTCTGTAGAACCTAATTCCAATTCATGGGTGTTTTTTCAGAGAGCACATCTAAAATATTTGAAAGAGAATACTGCTGGGAAGCTGAAAATGCAATGCAACCTAAAATTCTATTGGCTGGCCTTGGTAGGGGCCACTTTCTGGTATCAAGGTACATCAAGGTTTGAAAAGTAAGGGTTAAAAAAAGACTGAGATTTTCATGCAGTTCCTGTGGTTTAAAATTATTTGTATTGAGATGCGAGAGAAAGTGCTGGGGTGGCAGGAGTTTTGTCTCAGTGTTTGAAACCTGAAGTAATGCAGTCCTGCCCCTTTCCCACCTGTTGCTCTGCACTTTTAGTGAAGTCACTTACAAGAAATAAAAAGTGAGGTGTTTGGAAAAATTTACAGACATTGCCTATCTGGGACCAAACTCTTACTTTACTCTTATTAACATATCAATGCTTTAAAAATAAATTTGGAAAAATAAAAAGTGCCTCCTTCTTGGACATTGCATTCTGGTCTCTGCCTTGAGCTACTTGCTGGAGTTTCAACACCCTTATGCAGAGTTTTCCCTCGTAGAGCAAAAGCAAAAAAAAAAAAAAAAGGGTCAATTGAAGAAAATGAAGAAAATTGCAATTTAAATATTCATAAGGCTCTTTGTCTTTTCCTCCCATTGGTGTCGGAGAGAGATCATTTTATTCCACTGTGGATTTTGGCAATTACCTTTCACTGTAACCTCCCTATGTCCAAAGTCACCTCTGCGCTCTTGAGAGGCATCAGCAACCCTAACATAATTGTGAGGTTACGAGAGGATGCCAACAGATTGGATACCCCTCAAGCTGACATCATTTCACATTTATTGAATGGAGGCACGTTGCTGCTTTGTCTGCGGCGAATTAATCCTAATGCCATGGCTGTGCAGTCAGAAAAAGATTACATTGTATAATTGCATGTCACGCTTTGGCAAAATGAGCCTTTGTTAAAGCCAAACACAGCCTTGTGATGTCAGATGAAAAGTACTTTGTTTTCTTTGTACCCACAACAGTTTTTAGTAGTTTACATACCTTACCTTTTTCTAAAAATGTGTCCAGGTCTACTTAAGAATGGCTGAAATCTAAAATAAAATATGATGCACCTAACTATGTGTTGTGACAACCCCTCCATTAGAGGGAACATGGCTCAGACAGGATCTTGGCAAAAAGCTGCAGCTAAAGGGCAACTCACTGCCAACTCTGTCACACAATCATTCCAACATGCACCAACGGGAGTCCGCTCCCCGGTGTCTCCATTCTGAGTGCCAATTACACAATCCAATTGAATTATGCTCTTGAGTGGTATTATTAGCAGTTGTTGCAGGATCTAAACATTGGATTCATTAAGAGTTGCTCACAGAAATGATTGACTGACCAGGCAGTCTAATTACCATATGAATAAACACAAATTAAACTGTTTATTACCTATGTGCATTTTAAAAATGTCACTTTCTCTGGATTTGATTCCTTTCCTTAAAGGTAATTTTGGCCCTCGATTGCAGCACTTTTAGTCATGCTGTCCCAAAAATATGTTTCAAAACGAAGCCAGAGCTTGGCTGTAGGTCAGAACACAGGCAATTGTTCAGTGTGCTGAAGCTATGAATCTAAAGTCCACAATCGTTTCCTGGCTTACTTTGCCTCCCTGGCTCTGAGTGTCATACAAAAATCATTGAGAGATGTCCCTGAAAAATAACTTGACAAACTCTAAAGTTTCAATTTTTCATTCAGTAATCACTAATACATTTTAAATATAATAAAAAAAATCCAAGGGAACAGTTTGCATTCATGGGGCATTCTTTACCACATCATTACAGATTATGGTAGAATTAGGTTTTAGAAAACACTTTTACTGTAGTGCTTCAAACATTTTCCTGCATTTAGCGAAAAGTTTCAGTGTAATCACTGTAGTGCTCCCATTTTTAACTTCTTCCTTTTTTATAAATCTGTTTTTTGCATACCATAACAAACAAAAAAAATGTTTCTACTTAAATATAAAATTTAAGTAAATGATAAAATGGTACTGCGATGGACTGGTGACCTGTCCAGAGTGTACCGCGCCTCTCGCCCGATGACCGCTGGAGATAGGCACCAGCCCCCGTCGCGACCCTGCAAGACTAAGCATGCTAGATAATGGATGGATGGATGGATGGATGGATGGTTGGGTGAAATGGTAAATGGCCTGTACTTGAACAGTGCTTTATCAAGTCCAGAGGACCCCAAAGCGCTTCACCCAACATTCAGTCATTCACACGCTGATTGTGGCAAGCTACTGGATTGTAGCCACAGCTGCTCTGGGGTAGTCTGACAGAGGCCAGGCTGCCATTCACTGGCGCCACTGGACCCCCTGACCACCACCAGCAGGCAAGGTGGGTGAAGTGTCTTGTCCAAGGACACAACAACAGAGACAGACAGAGCAGGGGCTTGAACTGGCAACCCACCAATACGGACTCCAACTACCACCGACTACCATCGTGCAACCACAAACTTCAGTGTGTTATTTCACGAATCTGGTCTGTATGGGAAACAGACAAAACTAAACTTCTTAAAAGAAAGAATCAAGAAGTATTTGGATTTTCCAAAAGCTATCTAAGGCACACAGCAAACATCTGGAAAAAAGGAGTCTGAACAGATGAGACCAAAACTTAACCTTGTTGCCTGCATTTAAAATGCTATGTAGAAGTCCCCTCAAAACCTCACCTCCATGGTGATCTATGGTGGTGGAGGCATCATGGTGTGGGAGTCCTTTTCAGTAGGAGCAGGAAAGCTGGTCAGAGTTAATGGGAAGATGGGTAAGGCAAACTGTAGGGAAATCAAACTGAGAAACTGTGGCTCGGCTTTATTCGTACATATGCCACAATTTTCAGATTTTTATTTTACCATTTCTTCAACAATAATACTCCTAATAATAATAATAATAAGGCTCCTTTGTTCTGGTCTGTCCTGTAAATTGCATGATGAGTTGTTCAATTGAGCCATTGCGGCTTAACAATTTTTGATCATTTAAATGCTTTAGTCATTGTCCTTTGTCACTATCACTCTGCAGCACATTGGAGGTTTGGCCAAATTGGAAATGATGCATTTACATCAGGCAATAGTTCAGAAAATTAAAAAAAATTACAACTCTGAAACCCTTTTCGACTCCTGGTTGATATAGGAACACACTCCAAAACAAATAAGAATTTATAACCTAAATAATGATAAAATATCTTCTCATACTAGTTATTTCGTCACTCTTGATCACAGCCAGTTTATCTTTGGACAAGCTTTGATCCTACTGTGACATAGCAAAAGAGCTTTGGGACACAAAGCCAGATGGCAGAAACCCTCCACTCATTCTAACAACCTTGATTCCTGCATTGCCCTGGGAGATCTCCTCTTTCTGACCACTCCGTCTCTGACTCTTTTTCACCAAGTGTGCACGTCTATTGTAGGTAGGTCAGATGTTGCTCTGCCACTATGTGGGTCAGAGCCAGAAAAAACAGCTTGCTCCTTCTTATGTGTGAATTCGACCCAGTCAGGAAGTAATGGTCTTTTCCTCACCTCTTATTTTGCTGATATTTGGGCTGAGTTTAAGGCCACTGGTTGCTACAGAGTTGATCTTTCTTTCTTTTTTTTATACGTCTGTTTGGTTGTTTGTCTGCACTAAGGATGGATCCAGCATACAAGTATACAGTGAATCTGACTGCATGTTCTTTTGAACACTTTTGTTTCACAATAACCAAAAAATTTTGTTTTACTTTCAATAGTCCTTCATCCATACTTCCTTAATTATGTACTCCATTTTCCATTCTAGCGTCTGTATGTTTTATCTATATCTTTATTTTGTTTATCAGGAGAGTTACAAGAAACTGAACTTTTCCACATTTTATGTTGTTAATTTTATGTGATGGACCAACAGAAAGTAATGCCCCTAAAAAAACATCCAGTGCAAACATGTTATTCTATGTCTCATTTCTATAAGGACACAGCTCATTTGTGAGAACCTCGGAAGTATGATAGAGAAACTTATTGAACAAAGAGCATCATGAAGGACAAGGAATACAGCAGAGAGATCAAGGATAAAGTTGCAGAAAAGCTTAAAACAGGGTTGGGTTAAAAAAAATAATTTCTAAAGTTTTAAACATCTCACAGAGCACAGTTCAGCCTATCAACTGGAAATGAAAGAGTATGGTAGTCCTAAAGAGCCATCCTGGAAGTTTTAGATGTTCCTGGAGTTCAACACCACTGAAAAAAAATAATAGTTCATTACCAGGACTGTACAGAATTTGATGACATTCTTAGGACTTAACTGAGTCATTAATTTGCCATTGAGGACTGGAAATGGACACCCCTGGTTTTGATCAAAACATTTTCATGTGTTAAAATGGCCTCGTCAAAGTCCAGTTCTACAACGATGAAAAGAGTTTTAAAAAGTTGTTCATATGTGATCTCCATCCAGTCTATCTGAGCTGGAGCTGTTCTGAAAAGAATAATGGGCAAAACCTTTAGTTTGTAGATATACAAAGCTGATGGTTCTACAACGTTTTAAGTCAGACTCGCTAAATACAAAGGCATGGCGCAAAATCATGTATCATTTTCCTTCCACTTCACAATTATGAGTCTTGGGTGTTTTTTTCATAAATTACATAAGCACATTGAAGTTTGTGATTGCAACATGACAAAATAAATACGATTGCAAGGTACAGTTGACAAGAGTAATATGGACTGAATAGAACATTTATAACATTTTCTTTTCAGTCCTTTTTTAACATGACCTTATCCAGAACAACCACTTTATTTTAAAGCCAAATTTATAACATTTCCTGCCTTCAAGTTCAATTCTAACTGGTTCCTCCCATGGAATGCAATCATGTATAATTATTTGCTGGAAATGCGAATAGCTTGCAGAGATTTGATTAAAAATGTAACAAAACCATGCCAAGAAAATTGAATTAAGGACATGAATGCCTCAGTCAATCAAGTAGTAGGCTGTAGAAACTTATCAATGTCTTTTCAAGTTTAGTTTGTGTGTAATGTTTTTGACAAGGGATGGGCTGTGTGTGAATGTGTACACTCGCCTGCCATCTCTGTATACTAGATAATCCACATCTTGCAGAAGCACAAACTGCAGTCTTCCAGAACACTGCAGAAGGTAATTACAAATTAGGCCAAGCCTTGGATCACGAGGCGAGCAGAAATCTCCGGCACATCCTATCACCAGACTTTCACTGGCTAGACCAGGCTTGGACCGAGTGAACGATGACTCAGAACCGCCCCAATATGACAAAAACACAGGCAGGCATCCTGCACTAAGCCCGGTGGGGACTGTTGTCCGTGGTGAATGGCTTACCAGTGAATTAGCACAGAGGTCACTGGCTGGAGTGCACCACTGGGAAATACTGAAGTGGTGTACCTCTATTGCAGAGACACTATATTAAATTTTATGCAAGTCATTTGAGCCTGTCTACGATTAGATGGATTTTCTTACATATCTATTTATGTCATTTAGCTCTATTTATCCTGTAGAGTGCCTTGAGATGACATTTGTTTTCAATTGGCACTATATAAATAATCTAAATTTAATGGAAAATGCATAGCTCATCATGTAAAAATGTCTTTTCCCCAAGGAGATGCTCAAAATAAACATAAAAACTCATATCTCACTATTACACTTATTCCGTTACTTTCAATAAACCAGTAAACACCCAGTTGAGAGAAACAAAGAATTTAAACAAACTTACAGGACACTTTGAGTATGTGGATGGTACCCAGAAAGTAAGTAGCTGAGTAATCATCCTCTGATAAATAGAACACTATCATTAAGTGACAAACTCACAGTAAATCTAGGCTTTTGATGGTAACCCAGAGAGAGCCCGTGGCAATGTAGACAGAATTGTGTGCCCACTTGTGTGTGTGAGAGAGGAAGGGTGGGAGCCAACACGATTATTATTTTTCAGTTTGTCATTTTGCGCTCACATGCATATGCCTCCAGTCTTCACGGCCATTGAGACTGATGATGTGCTCAAGGTGGCACGGCAGCTTTGGAACGCCGTATAGGGCAAACACAAAGGGGAATACCAGCCATTGAGACGTTCCAGTTCATGAAGTGTTCAAATCAGGTGTTCAGGGGAGGGGGGAATGGCAGAGATTATAAAGGAGGATGAAATAGCGAGGCCAGGGCCAGACCACCTCATCTGGGAGAAGACAGATGGATTAGAGAAAGAGGGGGGCTTGCAGGGAGTGAAGGAGACGTAATAAAGGTAGGAGGACAGAAGAAGAAAGAATGCTAAGTATGGCAGACACTTGAAGTTTGCATTTCTTGATTTTGTATCTCCAGTGGAGCAGACTCGTTAGTATATAGCTTAGCTTAGAGAGTTTTCCTCCTTTTTTGTTAAAACGAGTTACGGCATGAATTAACCAATGCACTGTGCAAACATGATACATTATACATTCTGCCCTGCTTTGGAAGTGATAAACAAGTCTGAACACAAAGTCGTCTTGCATGTCATTTTAGCCTTGGGCATCAAAAATACCGGGCCTACGATAGCTGGCTTTCCAGCATCAAGGTTTCAAATGAGGTCTTTGTATGTTGATTCCCCTCCTCCCCTCCTCCCCCCAATCCACCCCACTCCTTCACCCTTTTATAGTAACCATGGCAACATGACTTGAGGATTTGTTAAAAAAAATGCTTCTCAAGGGTTGCCAACATTCACAGACAACTCCTTGGCTCCTTTTGCACTTTCTTTTTATTTACAAAGTCCATTTCCCCCTTCTTCTCCTTCTTACCCCCAACCATCCGCTGTTTTTCTGTCAGTTTTCCGGTAATTTTGAAATAACCAGATTAGTGTGAAGAGCAGTGCTGGTGTGAAGTGGTGGATGGAAGGAAAGAGTGCCAACAGCAGAGCCTGGCATAGGCAACAGGACACCAGGGTGCATTTTAATTTGGCTGTTTGATTTAACTTCCATCGTTCAGCGAGAGTACATTTTAAGAGTTTTCTAAAGGTTATATCAGACTTGTGTAAAATAATGGCTATATAATAAATGTAATGCAAGACATATTGTAATAAAATTTACCAAATAAAATTCCAGTATATTTATCCATTTTGTTTTCAGGACATACTACCGATCGCAATTTAAAGATGGGCTTCATTGATAGTAAATCTTATAAATGATAAAAGTGAGTAACTGCTTGTTCTCAAGATAGGAATGTTAAACTAAACAGGCAAATTAGATATGTGTCTTCATCAGTATTGAGAAGAATGTGTGTGTGCTTCTCTGTTAAATCCTATGATGTAATCCATCTTCTGTATAATTAGCAGTGAGGGGATAGAAGGAAGGAGGCGCAGGAGCTGGCGTACGCTGTTATAAATGAAGCCTCTTTGCCTTTACACTGAAGGAAGTTGTGTTTAATAAGTGTGAGTTATGTCAATGTCTCAAGGCCAATTCAGTGCCTTCTACAGTACCTGAGGACTCTCGAGTTATTTCCATGTAATAGTTGTAACTTTGCAGAGTAAAAAGGACAGACCCTCTCCTTTAAGCTATTCCTGTTCTACTTTGGTCCTCATCACACAGTGTATCATCAATGTGTGTTTACACTAGATCCATTTTTGAAATGATTAAATCTTCTCTAATTAATATACTGTCTTGCCATCCACCAAGAAAGGCATATTCCTCTATGAAATTAAGTGCATTTTAGGGATTCCTTACACATGCAATATGTTTTGAGTAACAGAGAATTGTTTCTTTATTGCTGTTAAGTTATTTGACCAATAAATATATAGGGCACAATTTCAACATGATCCTGCAAATGTTATTGCTTGAAACATACCTCCTTGCCTAATGGCTTTTTTCAGGTCTTGGCATTAAATGCAGAAAGCAATTCATTTCTATAAACTGTCAATCGCTAGCTCTATACAATAATCGGTCAGCTCTGCTTCTGCTTGTTTTTCCATCATGTGTCTTGCAACTTCTGCTGCACCATGCTCTCCCCGCCCCCCACCTCAGATAATAAATTTTTCTAGGTTAAGTCTTTGACTGCTTCATTCTTATTAACCTTTGATGTCAGCTGAACTTTTTGAAAGAAGGGTGGCATTTCACCATTTGACAGTTCCAGACCTTGGTTGTTTTGGTCTTTTTGTATATGGATGGATGGGTGAATGGATAGATAGGTGGGGTGGATGGGTGCATGCATGTATGAGTGGATTGGTTGATCCTTACATGGATGTAAGGATGAACCATGTTCATCTATTCTAAAATTCAATTTTAGAATAATTTAAAATGCAGATTTTGCTAGACTTTTGAAGAACCCAACATTTCATGCCTCGCTTATCTACAAAAAGTTTTTTAGAAATATACTTAGCCTTCAGCAGCACGACCGTTATGTTTAACTCTATGTAAGGTACAATTAATGTAGCAACTACAAACACATGAGGAAAAAAACCCTTACATTTTGATAAAAAAAGATCCACCATTGTCATGAATGTGCTATATTCTAATGACGCTCCACAGATTATAGACTTTTTGCACAATATAATCTAATACTGGATGATATTATGTACAGTAGTGGTCTCGGGAGACACTGGGAATACAGTTCGGGCTGGATGTGAGGTGAATGTCAATGTGACTCTTGCAGTACAATTACAGCTTTCACATCCCATTGTAGAAACAGGGCACTCTCTGACAACCCAGCTCTCACACAGCCTCATACTCACAGAAGCCCAAACTTCATCGCTTCAGTGTGTCGGAATCAGATTTATATCTGGAGCCTAAGATTAAATAAGAGCACACAGGGATGGTGCTGACCAGCGACAAAATAAGCCTGTACCAGTAATATGCGGTGCAGGGGTTTGTTTCACAACATGTGTACTTCAGGCCATGTATAATTCATTTCAAGATGATGAATGTAAACAAGAGTACATGTGTTTGTGCTTGTGCTGTTTGCACCAGTCAACAAAGCTGCTCTTCCTTCAATTAGAGACTCTGCCATGTTTCTTCTTTAAAAAAAAAAAAGCCTATTCATTAAACCCAAGCACATCCATCCACAAGGACGCACAACATATGATCAAGCCTGCTTTTTTTTAGAAGCATGCACGGTTTGTATTGGTGCTGGTGCTTTTTCCAGTAAGGTGCCTGTCAGGGCTCATGGGTGGGGTCAGATAGAGAGGGCATTAATCAAGACAGACAGGAGTAACCCTCCCTCGTGTACCCAGGATGATGGTGCTTCTATGAGCAGCAGGTCCCACAGCCCAGATCTCTCCCCGATCAGAGCACCAATTAAGAGGCGGCTTGCTTCGCTCTTCGGCAGCAGCAGCGGGGCAGACAACCTTTTGTTCCCTGCCCTTACATCGCTCTCTGTGAGACAAGAGCCCAGGAGCATTAAGGTCCTGCTTGGTTTTGCTGCAAAGAACACTTGCTACATTTTGGAAGGAAAATACATTATTTCTTTGACTTAAATTAAGGCAGCTAAAAGAAGAGAGGATTAGAAAAGTGAAAGCATGCATGATTTACTCTATAGTTCAGATTACATCTTGTGTGTAAAAATAAAAGGTAATCAGGAAATGGTAAGATGATCTCATAGCTAACAGTAAAAATATCCTTCCGTGTTTTAATTTCACTCATCAAATTGCTGGGCCTTTAGTCATTTTTTCCAGAAAACACTAATGATCAGTTCTAGCCTTCAGCATATTTATTCATGTGTAAATTACACCTAGTTCCATTTTTTGTTGCCAGTGCATTTCCTCAAGTATTGTGTGATGCTTTACCTCCCACTCTCCTGGCTCTCTTCTCCTTCTCACCACCAGGCTTTGTTGAACCTCTCACGTGCACGATTTCACATGCTCGCTCTTGGTTATTCTCATTGGAAAATGGGAGCTTGTTTACTTAGTCCTCCTCCAGTATGAATCAATTTATTTCCAAGAGAGAGTTCTTCCTTTCAAGTATTTTGCATCCACAGTTAATTTTTTTTTTTTTTTTTTTTTTTTGCTCTGTTTGACTTGTATATTTTCTTCTTTATGTGGAGGCATACAGCAAGTTGTGGAACTATTCTTATACAGAGACTTATAACTGTATTAACTTTCTCACATTTTACAGGGATTTTAAAGGATTGAGCAACACAAAGTAGCACCTAACTGTGGTGGAGCAAATTGTTTTGTGTGTTATTTTTTCTTTTTTTTTTTAGCCTACTTTACTTTTATACTCCAAAATAAAATCCAGAGCAACAACATATCTTTGGTAGTGGTCTATCACACTACACTAAAGCTTGGAGTTGAACTGTAACAAAATGTGAAGATCTGGTACAAACATGTATGTGGCTCTTGGTGGAATTGGTAAAAAAAAACAAAAAAAAAACAAAAACAACCTGAAAAATGGAAATCTTTTAGATTGCATTTTTATTTTTGGTAAGTATTTTTACAGATTTTTTTTCTTTACACTGTGACTATCAGATCTTCATTAATATAAATTTACATTTAACACAGCTTGGGATGCAAACAGAGGTTCCAAAGGTTGGCTATAAGCTATTACCATCCCTGTCGAAACAGACTGGGCACATGAGGCAACTTAGAAAATATGCCTTTTATTATTTTAGATCATTCTAACCAAAACCAGCAACATTTGGATGTCAGCCACCCCTCTACAGAAGTGAAGTACAGTGAAACTTGACCTATTCCAGTAGATAGAACAATTCGTCTGAACAGTCTGAGTAACAGTCAGATGCCAACTCATTCCATTTATGAGAGTTTTGGTCATCAAGGCACTGTTGCCAACTCCTCAGCAAGGAAAGTAGTTACTGGCTGTCCTAAAAGTTGCTAGAAGTCATTAGATGACATCATTTTTGCATATTTGGTCATGTGTGATCCAGGCAGTATAAGAAAGGATTATCAATGTTAATAAGGCAAAAAGTGATTAAAATACTCTAAACATTTAGAACAACTGAACTTTATGAAATAATTTAATTAATAATGTAAATACTTTGCCTGAACTTACACTACATAGATCAGTTTTGTATAATATCAAATTTAACCAAAAAACAGTTATCAGAGGCACACACAGTGGAGGAGGTGAATCAGTGACTGAGGCTGTGTGAATCTAATGTAGCGGGATATCTTAGTGCGACATTTACATTAAAAAAAAACAGGCAATGAAAAAATATATTTACATTATACTTTATACATTATACTTATCCTTTTTGATCCAGAGCAGGATTACTAGCAGGTTTCCACATGAATGATTCAATTGCAATGTGGAAACAGAATAGAGTGGGTCTCCTCTCCATACCTCCCTGGCTGCAGGACGTGGCAGCTGCACTGTTGCCAACTTTGTGACTTTGTCGCTATATTTAGCGACTTTTCAGACCCCTCTAGAAACTTTTTCTTCAAAAAAGCGACTAGTGACAAATCTAGCGACTTTTCTCTGGTTTATTGGAGACTTTGGCGACAAATGGGAAAGCACCGATTGTACTGCATTAACAGCAAGCAGTGAAAGCTCCCGTGAGCCCCTCCCACCTCAGAAGCACTAGCAGACGGTCAGTCTGACTGACAGACTTGTCATGCAGCAGCCTGCAGTCGAGCAGAAAGGAGATCAAGTCCATTCCGTTTCCATATTGCAATTGAATCACACATGTGTAAACCTGCCGGTAATCCCGCTCTGGATTACAGTACATATAATATAAATTTTGATTTTCATGTTGCCTTTCACCAAAACTGTCACACTAAAATAAATTCCTGCATTTTATTCACACAGCCTCAGTTATGGATTCACCTCCTTCACTGTCATGTCTCTGATGGCTGTTTTTTGGTTAAATTTGATATAATATAAAACTGATTTATGTATTGTAGGTTCAGGTAAAATATTTACATTATTAAACTGACATTATTAAATTATTTTATAATGTTAATTTGTAGTTCTAAATGTTTAGAGTTTTTTAATCACTTTTGCTCTGCCAAAGTAGATATTGCTTTCTTCTTCTGTCAGGATCACACATGACCAAAGATGAAAATTAGGCAATGACATCATCAAGTGGCTTCTAGCAACTGTTAGGACAGCCAATAGCTACTTTTCTTGCTGAGGAGTTGGCAACAGTGGGCTGCTGTGAGACTATCCACCTGCAAAAGCTCTGGAGGTGGGAGGGCTCGTGGCAGCTCTCACTGCTCGCTGTAACTGCAGTACAATTGGTGCTTGACATGTTGTCAGTAAAGTCTCCAATAACACAGCGAGAAGTTGCTAGTTGCTTTTCTTTTAAACAGTGCACCAAGGCAACAGGTGAAAGAGGGGAAACCTAGACATCCATCACTCTGGCTGACCTGGGGGATTCCAAAGTAACAGTGTTATCTTTGCTTACTAATATATCTGCCCCTTCTTTACAGTTAAGATTGGGTTGAGTTGCTTATTTAGACTGTTGTGTTTGGAGGCTTTGTTGCCCTGTTAGGCCCCACATCCCATGCTAATTAGGTCAACTCATGTGTTAGCATTACCTAGCATACTAGCAACTAGCTGCCGAGTTAAACAAGCTAAATCAAGCAGAACAAGATGGAAGATCAGGGCCAGATCAGATAATTGAGCCAAAAGAAATGGTGGTTCAAAAACTTGAAAACAAAACCCAACTTCCAAGAGAAATGGTTCAAATAATTTCCTTGGATTCACTACTGTCATGGTGTTTGTATTTAAAAGCCTCTAGGCTGTAAGTTTATACATAATTTGAACATCATCTTGTTTTATAAAGTAAATGTCATGCACCCCCCCTCCCAGACTAAAGCCAGTTGTGTCCCCCCACCTCTGAAATGAAAATTTCATGCTTGACTCTGTATGTGGATGAGAGACCCAAACTTTGCAGAAAACGTGGGGTTTGAAAAATAACTGCATTAATGTGACAGGATGTTTAAATGGGACCTTTGTACCTTCCTGTAGCCACTAGCCACAGTGTGAATGATGGATAACTTCTGATTAGACTCCCGTTCTTACTTTTAAGCATATACTTCTGCTGCATTTTCTTCAGAAAGTGGCTGTGATTTTGTCTTCAACTCATTTGTTTTATGTTTGGCACTTTCTGGACTGTATCACATCCTTGAAGCAGTTACACAAATTCGATTTTCTTATTCTTCACAGTTTTCTCTCTATATCCCACTATCTCATTGTATTTTACTTCTTTTGCACTTTCTCCCTCACTAACCTCATGCACCACCATCATAGATCAAGCTCAGTTTCCTGATATGATTATGTGTCATTAGCCAGTTCAGGCTTTTGGGCTAGCCCAACACTTAGCAAGAATAAGTAAGATTCATGGCACAGCCTGCTTCAACCTGATAAGATTCTCTCCCAGTCTTTGGCCTAATTTAACTCAAATTGAACTTATGCGATCTACTCTTAGATTGGACTTTAAATAATAAAGAATAGTATGGCTGTACATGTGGGTGTCCATTTGTCTCTGTATCTGTCTATCCATCTCCTGGACTTTCTCTCTTGATGCCCTGCAGCTATCTTCACCCTCAGCGATGTGGTCGCTAAAGAATATAAAGTTTAAGCCATGGCTGTCTCGCTTGGGAAATATGAGTTGACTGGCTATTGCATTACTGTTTCTAGGCCTCACATCAGGAGGTTATCAGATTCCCCGAGGTTGAAGGAAGAGAAGGGATGGAGTGGGGAATGATGGAATGTGTGCTGCTTTTTTCTCATTGTGTATGTGGACTTTTTAATGTATTTTTCTATGTACATTAGAGCTTTTACTTAATGTTAAACCAAGTATAAACAGCCATTTCCAGGAGTTTGTCTTTGTGGGGCAGCGTATAATTTTGTGCTGTACATGCAGAATGAAAGCTCTTTTTATTACCTATGTTCCTCTTCATGAAAATAGTCGGCCAAATAAGCTTATGTAAAAGAAAAATCTAGGCAGTTTTCACAAAATAGCCTGAAAAGATACTATGTGCATCTTAGTTAGCTCAGAATATGATGTAATTGTTAGTGCATTGACAGCATCGTTGTGTTTTCAGAAATAGATCTCCAGACACTATCAAGATTTTTGCTGTGGATAGTGTGATACTTGGAAAGAGCTTGCAGTCAGCAATTTATATGGGGAGAAACAACTTGTCACCAAAACTTGCAGGACAGACCCCTGAGACAGTGGCCAGAATCAGTTTAGCTAACAATAACAAGACAAAGATATGTGCAATAAATGCAAAAGTAGATATCTGACCCAACCTTTGTGTCTTTAAATCAAGTAACCAATGCAATACTGCCAAAAAAGCAAAACATTTGTTTTGAATCTTTTAATTTTGTCCAGAAAATGCCAGTATAATTTATTCAGTATGCATCCAGTCATTCAGTACAAGTCAAGCACCATTGTAATGTTTTAGCATTCCTATCTACTGAGAGTATGCACCATATGCAACTTAACTTGAATCTCTAATTGATTTACTAGCAAAAGTGCTCACCTTGTGAACTTTTGCATGCTTGACCCATTACAACCACAAGCTTGAATATATTTTATCGGGAAATACTTAGACATTTACAATGAATACTTTGATCTAAACAATTTCATTGAAGCTCAGGCTGAATGTTTACAGTCATTGTCCTGCAGGAAAGTAAACCTCTGCCCTATGTCTCAAGCCATTGGCAGTCTTGAACCAGTTTTCTTTCACAATGTGTCCTGTATTTAGCATCATTCACCTGACCATCAACTCTGACTAGCTTCTCTTTTTTGTGGCATTTTGCGTGTAGGCCAAAAAGTTCTTTTCTGGTGTCATCTGATCAGAAAACCTTGTGTTTGTGCTAACCTGCTAACAGGTCTTCCTATAGTTTTCTGTCAACAATTTCACAAACTTGAATTTGTGAAATTTCTTCAGTGCATAACTAAGTTGTTATCAACAGGTTCTCCTCCTGGAGCTGTGGATCCCTGTAGCTCCTCCAGAGGCACCATAGGCCTCTTGGCTGCTTTTCTAATTGATGCTCTTCTTGTCAGGCCTTTCAGTTTAGGTAGGTGGCCATGTCTTGGTAGGTTTGCAGTTGTCATCATCTTTGCATGTTTGGATGGATTAAATAGAACTCTGTGGGATGTTACAAAGCTTGGGTTATGTGTTCTAACCTAATCCTGTTAAACTTCTGGACTTTATTCCTGATATGTCTGCTCTGCTCATTGAGCTTCATGAGCCTTGTTCACCAATATTCTCTAACAAACATGTTAGATCTTTACAGAACAGTTTGATTTATACCAAGATTAAATTACACACTGGTGAACTCTATTTACAAATGAGACAAGTTCTGAAGGGAATTGGTTGCCCAGGATTTTATTTAGGGGATTGTTTTATGATTGTAATATGAATAAACGTTGCAAAGGTGAAAAATAAACCAATAAGAAAGTTTGAAAGGTAAGAATATTTGATACTTCTTTCTAAGCCTTCAGTTAATATTGTCTGTATACAATCAACAATTTAAAATGTGTCATTCATGTTATGCTATACAGGTGGTCAGGCAAATTTTGGCTTTACACAATAATGGGATTTCACTTTACAAAATTATCACAGTCCTAATAATATTGTAAGTTTTCCAGTTAGGAAGATCAACTTTTATACCCCATCTGAGGATTAAACAAGCATTCTGCTTTTTTAGATGGGAATTCACACTGATCATGACTAAGGCTCTTGGCTGCTTACGCTTTGCTAAGTAAGGGTAAGCACTTTATCCAGTAGCCTTTAACAGCATGGAGCAGCGATGCTGCGAGTGCACGGAGCGCTGCTTTGACACTGAGTAGCAGCTTAACAGGCTTATATCGGAGCAGAGGAGCGAGTCAATCAGCTGCTATTGAGTGACTCTGTAATGGCCAGCCTGACCATCACACTCCCCAGAGAGCCAGTTTTATTTTCCATTAAGACTGTCATTACACTGGGAGGCATGACACTGCCTCCATGCGAGACCATCATGCAACAGAAGCAGAGTCTTTACTTGTACAGCTGTATGAGAGAAAATGTTTCTTAAAATTCAGGTAAACTGTTAAGATGTATTCAAAAAATGTAATACTTCTGCGTTTTATTATAAATCAGCGAGAATTATCACTTTAATATATTCAGTGTCTACTCAAAAAAGGTTTCATTTAATCTAAGCTCACCTTGTGTCCCAAAACAACTAGAGGAACATGATGCAATTTCTTTCATCCATTCCACCCCATAGAGAAATAAAGCTATTAATTTTAATCAAACATCACTATAATTGAAGGGCCTCCCATCTTTATAAAGATAATTACTAGAAATGTCAGGCTACATGAATGCTGCCCATACAACTGACCTTCAGCACAGACCACATGGCTTGACATCTCTCTTTATTGGAGGGCAATCCGTGCCATCAAGTTGATTGGAACTATTAGTCAACATTACCCATGGATAACATCCACAGCATAATTAAATGCTGGTGAGTTACTCACAATTACCCCTTTTACATCTTCAGCGGTTTATTGTTAATACATTGATGTTCAGTGGCTTATTGTGTGTAATACACATTTATGTGAATATACTTTCAAGACAGTTTGGAGAAGATTTCCACTATCGTGATTTGTTTTTACTGTTTGCTGCTGTGCGTAGTACAAAAAATAATTAAGGTTCATTATGCTCAACTGACATTATTCCAACAAAGTTACTAAGTTAAAGTAACAACTTTTGAATCACATTGAAATTCCATAAGGTGTATGTGTGTGGGTGTGTGTGTGTGTGTGAGGGGGGTCTCTGCTCTAATTCACACTACTCTTTTCTGTCTGGTTCTGATATTCATCCCTCCAGAAAACAGTCTTGCTTCTCTAGAGTCCAATGGGGAACTCTACAACTCTTCCTCCGATGCTTCGCATTGTATTTGGTGATGAAAGTTAATGGATGCAGCTTCTCAGTCTTTAAACCTGACTCCATGAAGATTTTTAGCTTTTTTTGAGCTAATCTGGAAGATCACATGAAGTTTAGAGCTGTGTAGCTGTTGACACGGCTGAATGTTGGGAGCTTCTGGACATTAAGTGCTACAACATTGACTGACCATGCGTTGTGATTCTGTGTGGCCTACCACTTCATGACTGAGTTGCTGTTACTGCCAATCCCTGTCATGTGTTGTAACACCACTAAGATGTGACTGTTGAATATTTACAAACAAGGAAATTTAATGACTATATGCACACCTTGCATCCTAACATAGAAGTAGTTTGCATACCTTGATACCTGTTTTTATACACCTGTGGCCCCAGATATATCCCTACTGGTCTTGGAGTATCTCAGAATCTCCTTGAATGAAATGGATAGTGTTGCTAGAAGCCAATTACCTGTAAGACTTGATCTCAGATAAGGAGAAAACCATGGATGGATAGATGGATGGATAGATGGATGGATGGAGTTTCAAAAACCATGTTATACATCATACCCAATGGCAGGAACAATACTCTCAATAATCATTGCAGATCATTGTGACAGTAAGTAAGATCCAATAAGTACATGTACAATGTACTTGTCCAATAAGAATACCAGTACTAAGTTTACAGCTATAGAAGCTTTGTCTGTGTAGTACAAAAATCTATGGCTCTCCAATTGTGCTGGATGCCCAAAACTGAGTAAGATTGAGTATGATAATAGCAGAGAGAGAGGCTTATTGTCGGGACACAGATGACACCAGCTTTGGTCACAGAGCCTTCTCAACTTGTGCTACAGCAGTGACTGAACTAACACCTGTGAGCAGATCTGTGTAAAAGACGTGAGTAAACAGCACTGTGGAAAGCACACATTTGATGTTTATGATGCATGCCCAACAGTGTCTTGTGTAAAGAAAAGCAGAACAGCAACCGTTCCCCAGGCACCAAAGAATAAAAAGACAACACTAATATAAGCATATTCAAACAGAGGGGGGTGTTATGGTGGGATAAGCATGCAGACCTCTCATTACAAATTAAATTGGATAGTTGGAAAAGTCCTGAGCCCTGATTTCCAAATATGTTGAAAGAAGGGATTAGGTTAAAAAAAAAAAAAAAATTAGTGTCCATCATATTCTTAACAACTGGAAGAATTATAGTTAAGAATTATAGTTTGTTTTTTTGTTAAATGACCTCATAACATTTGGGATTCTATGCAATATCTTAGTGTTGCATATGGTATAACATTTGCAGTCTCCACATTTAGAACTCATTCAAACACCTGTTATGAGTCTTAAACCTTTTTGTACAAAAAAATATCACAACAAAGAAAAATGCATTTTGGAAATGCACTCACTGAGCACTTTATTATATGCAGATTCTAAATAATGAATTGGCCATTTTCTTGGTAAACTTTTTTGCCGTAGTGCCAGTTAAGCCTCATTTAAATGTCAGAACCACATGAACATTTTGCTGCTTACCATGATCATACATTTATGGCTGCAGTATACCATCTTCTGGTTGCTACTTCCTGCAGAGAAATGCATCATCACAAACCATAAAACATCTCAAAATATTTTTTTGAACATGGCAATGAGTTCACTGTATTCCAGTGGCTTCCATAGTTTCTAGATTAACCCAGTAGAACACTTTTGGCAGGTGGGGTAACCAGAGATCATGGATGCGAACCCATCTTGTCTGGTATTATATTAATATGGATTAAAATGTCACAAATAATATCAGCATTTCTGAAGTCAAAAGTGTTCTAACCCAGTACTAGTAAGATTTTTCTAATAAAGTGCCATGAGTGTAAATTGAATAAGTGCCAATATTCAATTAAGCTATTCTGCCTGCAATGCAATGGCCTAAAACTACCAGTCTTGCCTGCATAGGTTAAATAATAGGTGTACTTTCTTTGTCCCAGCATCGCAAAGTCTCATCAGCTCTTTGATGAAACGTCCCTGTCTGCTGAACTTTGAGTGATCGCTCTCCCTGGGCCCCAGCAGAGTGTCAAGAGAATGGATGAGGTGGTGCAGACTGAGTGACAGCTAACAGGCAGTGGCTGCTCCCCCTCAGAAACAGCCATTCAGCCAACCCGACCTGACAATAATGGAATAATAAGTACATTTTAAGATGCAGACAATACTTGGTGAATTTTGACACTTAACTGCTCCCCTTGACAACTTTCTAAAGATGCTTTTCCTTCATTTTGCTATTACTCTAATTATCAAGACAGAACTGTATCATTTGTTGATATACAGCTGTTGTGCATGCTTTAATTAGTTGTGTACTAACAGTCTTGTTGGATATCACACATATGGTAACCAGTGCAAGTAAATTGTTATGGATCTTTGATATTCTTCTTGTACAAGTGATAATTTTGGCCGTCCCACTAACACGATATAAGGAAATCAATATTGCTTTTCTGTGTCTGTGTTCTGTGCGAGGTGGGTCTAATTGAAATGTATGAGGAAGCCTGCTAAATGATCTGTGCAGGCAAGGGAGCCGAAGTGATTGCAAACATATGGAATGGGTCCTTAGACAAAAGAAACATTTGTACAATGCTGTGAGAGAAACAGACAGAGCAGAAACAGAGCAATAGTGAGAGAAAGATAGAAACCTGAGAAAGCAGTCAGTCATCTCTCCCAGCAGCACATGGTGTTGCTAAATGTTCACGTGAGTGGACGCAGATTAGACATTTTTTGAGACTTTGACAGATTTACAGCTGACTGCACAAGATAGTTAGAAATTGGAAGGTAAGAAAAAAAAAAGGGTGAGATAGATGTGGGTGTCTGGCTCATTATCAACCAATTAGAAACAAATGAAGACACAAAGATGAAACTCAGTCTCCGAGGTTGTCATGTTTGCAGAAACATGAAGCTTTGACCCGCATAGATAAGATCAGAACTTGTGAATTCAAGTTACACTCATCTCTTCCACCTTCCCTTGCTTATCCATCCATCTCTCTTACCACGTCTCCATCTTTCAATAAGCTATTGACATTTTGCTTAGCAATGACTGCAAGAATAATGACTGTTGTATCATCCAGAATAAGCAATGAGTAGTTGGGGCATTTTTCACCGCTGAGCTTATTCAATTCCACACGTTTGGTTTAATTGGTCTTTAACCTTTAGGTAAAGAGTGTCATCCCTTGTGCAAGGAGCTGGCACATTAGCACTCCAGTGAGCCATGATGGTTAGTCACAATCTTGTTGAGCTAATGTGTCACAACGTGAGCGAGACATGTCCGTCAGCCTCAAATCACCACACTGATGTGCAGTTCTCTGTGCTAAACCTGCTTAGAGGAGGATGTAATGACTAATGTAGTGATGGTGCAGCATTTAAATGATACTGATCATCATTTTTGCACACACGTTTAATTCAGAACAGTGCTTTAAGCTGTCAGTTTGACTTTTTTGAGTTTTTGCATTTTGCAGTCAAACATAAAACTCAGACCAAGGTCAGATTGCTGCCCTGTTTCGTCAACTAAAATGAAAGACAGCAAGTTTGCCTGAAAGATTACAGTGTTTTTCTTTAGCCAATGCTCATAATATTTATTGATTTTCATGAAAATATCAGTTTTAAAGTATTCATGGCTTACAGATAATAAGAAGAGTTCATCTGCTCTTGCTATCACCTTGGCATGAAAAGTGATTACACCACAAATAACTGCAATTATTGTTAAAAACAAGAACTGGATGCACAAGTTTGATTTTATTTGGGATTATATTTAAGCCTGTTTAATATTTGGTGAAATGTTCTTGAGAAAGTTACAAAGAAACTACTACAAGCTTTTTGTTGCCTGGAACAAGGTCCTGAAATGATTTTAGCAGGATATTTGACCAGTTTTCTTATCAGAATAATTGGTACTTTTCTGGCACAAGATCTGCTTGTTAAAAAAAAGTCCATAAAATGTTCAACAGGCATAAGTTTGGAGCCGTTTCTGAAGTTAGCCTGCTGTGTAATTATTCAGTTTTGTGTTTGGGATTCTTGTCCTGTTCTTTATTCCAGTGGCCCCATAGCAAGATACTGCCACTACCATAAAAAGATGTTGAATTTGAAACAGGGTCTTCTTTTTTGGTTGGCACCCTGTTACTCCATGATTTTGTAAAACTCTGTTTACTGTGGACATTGGTACTGGTATTTCAGCAGTCTCCAGTTCACACAGGCTTGAGCCTTAATGATTGCTGGATTTTTCTTCCATTTCTTTTTCCTCTCATCGTGACAGTTTGGGTCAAATCATTGAAGGCTGGACATAGTTGGGTTTTCTGAGATAAAAATCCAAGACATACAAATATATAGTTTTAGAAAAACATCACTTTTGGATAATGTCTCCCACTCCATGCATGAAGCTGTTGCTAAACTGGACAGCTCCTTCAGGGACAAACTGCTGCATCCTAGGTGTACAAAGGTGTGTTATCACATATCCTTCCTCCGAGCAGCTGTTGGACTATATAACTTTCACTGCTCCCAACAAACTCAAATGCAATGTATGTTTTCATCCCTACTATTCGCACAGTTTTTTCTCAATTCAGGTAACAGCCCTGCTAATATTTGCAGTCCTTTAAAATCTTTGTAAATATCCTGATATACACACTTTGTATGATTTTTTTAAAATTACCACACACATTTCTTTTAATCTGAAAATACTATTTTTAATAACTGTACCATATTTTTCCTATGTTGTAAATTTGCCCTTACCATACAGTATTTTATCCCTATTTTCCTGTTTTTATATTGTTTTACCTTAGTTTGAATATGCATGCTTACATTTATCTTTACCTGCTCTGACCAGAACTATGACTAATATTTAAATTCAACCTGTTTAAGTTAACCTTACCAATCATTTCCAACAACACTGTTCAAGTAAGCATATTAGTTGGTGGTGTTTAATAATATTTTAGCCGATTATGAACCTGTGTGGATTAGTGAAAGACAACGATAAATTCAAATTTGTGTGCTAAGTTCTTGTTTTTAAAAATCATTGAAGATTTATCATGATGAAGAAAGAATGCATCATCAAAAGTATCAATACAAACCTGACATGTTAGGTGAATGTGAACTTCTAAATTTAACTGTATCTTCATCGGGCCATCCAAAAGAAATAAATTCTGTGTGCTGTGGAGAATTTACAACATTCCTGAACTTTGGAGAAAGGGGAATATTTCATGACAGCCAACCAGCAATAATCATTGCTTGAGGCTATAAACAAAACTCGAGACACATGCCTGCGGCCTAAGTGAGGTTTATGAGTAAATGTCAAATGTGCTGATGGACACTCTATACTGACTGTAACTTTACCTTTGAAAGGTAAAAAAAAAAATCTATGTACAGTCACAAGCGTTTAGTCATGAAATGTAAAAACATTTAGTATTAAATATGAGGTTTAATAGCACGAGCAGCTTGAGCTCATAGGACACCTTAGCCCAAGGGTATAGCAAAAGTCCATCCATTGAAATGAAATTGAATATCTGGATAAAGTCTTCAAACATGCTTGAAGAATTAAAATCTGGTTAATACAAGTCTTTAATGTGAGAAATATTAAGTTAGTAAACAGACACTTCTGACTTTAGTTTGCTTTGTATGTTTTAAATATTTATGTTTTGCAAATCTGAACTCTTTTATGGATACTAACTTTTGCATAAGTCTGTCTATATTTGTATGGGTTGACATGGAAAAAATGACTGACAGAACTGATTTGGCTAGCACAGAGTTGATTGACATCATATGCACTAATGCAGAAGAGTTTTTTTTTTTTTTTTCCCCGCTGCCATTTTCAGGATTTCACCAATTTTCCTGTTTGTTTTTTTCTCTCTCTATACTCATTCCTAGCCTGCCGCTACAGTGTTTTTGGAGCGTGCATGATCCAGCAGAATGTGTACGGATTTGGTAATCCATTTGTTTAAATATATTTGACATGTTCATTAAGCTGCTAAGCCACACACCCTCACATTTTTCTCTTTTTTCTTTCAATCCTCCTACCAAAAGCTGCTTTTTCTTTCTGCATTGAGACGGTAATTACCATGCAGTCAAATGAGAGGATGGCAAGCAGAAACACAAGCGCCCGTCTGTGGCTGCCTGCCAGCCAAGCTACTTATACTGTAGAGCACACAGTGCCCAGACACTACAGGCTAGATAGGGATTGCATATTATTCTGGCTTCATGAGCTTATGAAGATCGTATCTCCGACTGAGGACATTATGTGAACATAATATGGCTCTCTGACACTTTGCAGATTATATGTTTGTAGATTTTAGGTCAATAACACAACAAAATGCACTAAAAAATATCAAAATTCTTTTTGTGATTAAAAAGATGCAAAATATTTTCTCAGAAATACTTGAAACTGGGCTAGTTCTAGTTTCTGAGTAGAAATCAATAAATAAAGTAGCCCATCTTTGTTGATACAGCACTTTTTATCCACAAAAGGCAGGCAATGAAAAATACTCAAACAGCAAAACAGACAAAAAAGGAAATAGGCTAAACGAGACTAACCACAGGAAAGAAAAAAGATTCTCAGAAATATGCCGCTGACAGAGATAATGTTTTTTTTAAAGGACTAGAGAGATTAAATCATCTATAAATGGGTAAATAAATCAAGATAAATAAATTGATAAAATAGAAATCAATGAAGTATGAATTTAATTCAAACAACTGTTAGAAAAGCTCATTAATCATCACAATAAAACAAATAATTATAAAAAATATTTAAAATTAGGAAAAAGCCAAACTAAAATGGCAATAAACCTACAGATACATTAACTATACCTAAATCAGGGATTTAAAAAATATTTTGAAAGGTCAGAGCCTGTATTTATATAGAATTCTAAGACTAGAAGTAGCTCCTAGTGATGCCATTTTAGGAAAGTCCTTAGCATTTTTTGGAATTCTAAGATTTTTTTCCTCAGAGTTTTACCTTGGTAAGATAAAAGTTATTTACAAAGCATCTCAGGCCTTAACAGAGCTTCTAACAAGACAAAATGTAGTAGGAGTAGTGAGGAGGAGCTACAGTAAGCGTAAGAGTGTCTTAAGCCTCCTGCAGCGCCAGCTCGATGCTCGAGGAGAGCGAGGCAGATGTCACGGTAGGACGACGGGGAAGTGATGAGGGTGTCCCATCAGCTTGTCAGTTTCTGAAACCACCAAAAAAAAAAAAAAAAAAAAAAAAAAAAAAAAATTCAATAAAAACTCATGAAAGCGCACATGGGGTCAGTCCAACCCCTCCAGGATGGCACACGATTGGGGGGCTGGGGAAGGTGGTCCCCTCCTGGGACTTTGGAAGGGATGCAGGGAGGATGGTGGAAAGACCAGCAGAAAGGAGAGATATTCTCTGTAAAATGAATAGAACTGTACCAACAGCAGCCACTGCTCCTGTTTTGTTTGGTCTTAACATACTAAAAAGAAGTAGACGAAGAAGAGGACCCAATCAGTCCCTAGAAGATAGCGTCACACCAAGCAACAGGGTCAACCACACCTCCTCAATAAGATGGGAATTTCTGTCATCTCCTCGCTCAGAGACACTCTCAGCAGCTGACTGAATCACTCTTAAGCTAAGACCCCTTGGCAGTAAGTTTTAGGCCAAGATGGAAGTGCTCTGAGAGGATTCTGAGAATCTTTATGAATACAGGCCCAGTTAATCACCAAATGAAAGAGAAAAGTCTCAAGTTTACTTTTAAGAACAACCATGGCTGCTCCTGACATCTTCAGGAAGATGTGCACTGACAGTATATACAATTGACTGGCCATGATCTGTGAGCAGCGCATCAAAACCTAAAAACCTGGACATTTAATTTTAATTGTCAACTTTGTAACCAGTCTGCTTTATTTTGAGCTTTTTCAACGCTCCTGTATAGGTAAAGTGAATTAAGGACAGCTTATGAATAACAATACAATTACATTATTATGATAAACAACAAATCAGAGTTTTTCCTTCTTAAATGTTAACTTCAACACAACTTTTTCATTTGTTTTGCAGGTTGTGATACAGCTTTCATTACAATTTTAAGAGGAAATATGATGTCATTTTTTTGTTGGAATTTATTTACTGATGCAGTTGTCCAAATGGACTAGAAGATTTTATTGTATTTGTAGCTTTTTAGGGATGCAGAAAGGAACAGCTGTGTAACTTTGGGATGTTTCTGAGAGATCAATTATTTATTTGACTTTAAAGATTTTGTTTAAAAATAAAGCTGTCCAGATTGCCCAGAAAATTGCCATGTCATTGAAAAAAGAAATCTGAATCAGCTAAAATATGTATTAGCTGAGAACTTTACAAAATCAGTAGTCAACCACAAAATCTCTAAGCAGTTCATCTCCATCTGTGACATTTTTATAGATTTCGAATAAAGAAGATGAAAAGTTCTTCATCATCTTTCCTCTCCAGGAATGTTGGGCACTCTGCTTGTTTACCCGCCTGCTTTTCAAGCATGTCCGCTGCCAACTTGGCATATTACCCGGCTGCTCCGCTGGTGTCGGCAGCGAGCCATCCCTGCCAGCTCCATGATTGCCATGATCTGGGTCGGCAAGAGTATTACATGGCCACCTGGAAAGAGGCGAACACCTGGGCGTAGCTTAGCGCCCAGCTCAGCCATAATGCAGGTCTTTTCTCTGCCAGTGTACACAAAGCTCCCTCCTCTCTCTCTCTGTTTTGCTCTCTTTCTGGGTGGGGGCATTCAAGCTATAAAAAGAGGAAGAAATTCACTCCTCATTCAGTGTGCAACCTTTTTTTGGGCCATGTGAACTAAATTTTATCTGTTAAATGAACGTTCTGTGAAATGTATTGAAGTGAAGGTGTGTCTGAACCGACCACGGATGTTCTGCATATTATGTATTTTGGAGCCCTTTTGCCAGAATGGAGATGTTTTGTGTAGCTAGAAAAGTATGAGTTGTTTGTTTTGGACACATACTGCAGGTCTGTTATACTAGTACACACCAGCCTTTTAACACTCATAACCACATAACCACTTAACAGTCACGAATCAAAAGTAAGGTATACCGACAAACCTCTAAAGCTCTTGTAACTCTTTGCCACTCTGTAAGGGGTTTTTCTCTGTACTGTGTTGTCTCCTGTTATTTTTTTCCTGTTATTTTAAATCAGAAAGCTTTATTTATTATTTGTATGCTCAGTCTTACTAAAAACACTGTGACCTGCAGTCAACCTCTATGACATCACCATAATCCGGTTGACCTTTGTCACTACATTTCATCAAGGAATGTAATTTTTCTTATTTTGGTGGTTTTATTATTTTTATCAAAAGCTTAACCCATGTATTTCTTATTTTTAGAGCCAAATACACACTAGGGAAAATCATTTTTGTTGCATTATGGAAATAAATCTGTTTGTTTTTCTGCTGGTGTGTACTAGTAAATGCATTAAAATAAACAATATATGTTTATTTAAAAGCAGATGTGCAGGAGTTTGAGAACACAGGTCCATGTGTTTAAACAAAATCACTTCATTTCATTTTATGTTTATAGTGCTGATTTACAACGAATGTTAGATTTTACAAAAAAGGCTTTACAAAAGAAAAAAAAGGGCATAAGCCCTTATGATAACCCTTAATAATAAATGCAGTTTGACATCATTGAATTTGTACAAAATTTTAAAAAACAAATTCAATTCAAAAATACTTTATTAATCCCAGAGGGACATCAAATATTGGCACTCAAATTCTACAGTTTTTTCTTCAAAGAATTGTTGTAGATACAGATGGCTGTGTGTAGGAAGGGTCTCCTGGAGAGATTATTTCTGAAATAAAAAAACTTGCAAACAGCGGGATACAAAATCATGCCAAAGAAAACCTGGGGAGGTAAAATGTCTGACCTCTAGTGATCTTGACAAAGGACGTCACTGGAGGCCATCAGTCTCAGACGGCTCTCAAAGGCATTCATCAGAGCATCCAGGCTAATCTTTTGAAATCATCTGAAGCATTGTGGCTGTTTGGGGAGGGAAAAAAAAGTTCAGAGACATAAACAGTGATTGAACACAGATGCTCTGGAGCGATAATAACAGTAGCAGAGGAGTTACAGTGCATGGAGCACAACAGGAACCGCTTGAAAAGGTCATACAGGGAGGGGAAACCGCATCAATAAACAAAACCATACCACTGCCCAGCTAATGAGGTGGGAGAAGCAGTGACTGGGTTTACCATACCTTAGGATTTGTGCTAATTACTACTCCTATGGGTGATTGTAAGCACAGAATGTCCACTACTGATGTGTGCTTATATAAGAAATCAATGGCTTTAATTAGACTATTAGGTAGGATTCAGTCCCTGCAGACTATTCCCAAGCTTTAGGCAGGCTTATTGTTTGCCTTTGTGATTACAGAAAATGCAGCACATTGGAAGTTGGAGGATTGAAACTGTTAACGATGTCTTGTCTGATTTTACAAAACAACAGTAAAGGCTATACCTGATGCCCTGCTTTGCTAATAGCAGCTATTGTTGAGGTGAATACAACTTGCCAGGGCCGGAGTGGGATTCATTTTCAGCCCTGGAGTTTCATGCCTCAGACTGGCCCACTTTAGATAACGACATATCATTTTTAAAATCATGTAATTATAATCTTACATGTTAAGTCTACAATAATACACTATTTTGTAAAGCCTTGTAATTCAGTGTATTTTTCTAAAATATGTCCAATTCAGTGCAGGTAAGTGTTACTTCACAATGTAGATTTATTTCAACAGGAATGTACATCTAAAATAATATTCTATACAACACATCCTTTTCAACAATATCAGAATCTGTTTTCTTCAAATGAGCTTTCAGAGATATCAGACCCCTAAAAATAGAATGAGTAAATAAGCATTTTAAAATCAAATTTTTAAAAATTATTAAAAAAAGAAAAAAAATGTTGCACCTTCTTATAACACTATCATCTGTTTTTCAAGGAAATGGTTCCATCACAACTTAGATTTCACAAATATGAGAACATGAGTTAAAGGGCAAATCCCCAACACTATTCTGTACAACATCAGAATTTCATTTTCTGCAGTATCAAATATCAAGCAAACTAGTGTTCACATATATATGATTCCTATGATTTTATATATATATATATATATATATATATATATATATATATATATATATATATATATATATATATATATATATATATAGAGAGAGAGAGAGAGAGAGAGAGAGAGAGAGAGAGAGAGAGAGAGCACTGTTCTCCACAAGTTTGTTATTCACAGTATGACACAACTTTCTAATGACCTGATTCTCTTTTTTCTCTCTTTATAAGAGAAGAGTAGTTTCAAATAAAGAATCCTAAAACAATATAGACCTGAGCAGTGGACTGGTCTTTGCGATTTTGTTTATTTCAGGATCATTGTCAAGACATGAGAATTTCTTTCTCAGCTCCTGGCTTTGCTTCTGACATTAAATAAAATTTTAAAAATGGTTGTAATTTTCAGCAGAAATCTCCCACTTTTACAAAGTCAATCAGTAATCCTACCTGCCACTCTGGACTTGTGGGCTCATGGCTGGTTGGTGCTGTATCTTTCTTCTGACTATAAGATAGTTGTGAGGCGTCACATCATAAAAATATTTTAATCAAGCTTAACTCGACATATAGGTCAGGATTAACTAGTCATCATTTAGCTAACATTATCTGCATCCAACAGCATTACTCAACTTACTCTGTTTTGAAAAAGCGTCAACGTTCTTTGCCTTTTGCTGGTTTGCTTCCATGATTCTACCACACACCAGTGTGCAGCTCTGCCCAGCAGCATGTCTCTGTCGCTGACCCACAGGTAACCGATGCTAACATGTGAACGCTTATGGTGTGTTTAAAGACAGCTTGGAAAAGCATGTTATGGCATGTTAACAACAGATTAAACAGTTGTAAAGACTGAAAAAAGTGCAGGGGACATGTCCCCATTGTAACCTGTCTTGGGGGGGCCCAGATACCTTAATGGGCCAACATGGCCCGCCCTCTGGCACCAGGTCTGTCCAATGCCATGATTGCACACCAACCAGATAATAAAAAGATAAAAACCAGCCCTTGTGGCCCAAACGTCAGACTGGCCTATCTCGATCTGTCTAGAATCTTCCCATTAACCAGTCCAAGCCTGCAACTTGCATAAGAATAATTCACTTTTTATATTCTGTGTTGTAGAAAAGGCGGAAATTCCAGTCTAGTTTTATTCTGACACTTATGAGCCCAATGGATCCATTTTCCCTAATGTTTCCAATTTCATGAATATTTTAGCTGTAGATTAAAGGTTTTGTTATTTTCTTCTGAAAAATAACAAAAATGCATTTATTCACTGTTGCAGATTGCATTCTAAAGATATTGGACTTATTGGGATATTAATGTGTTTTTATCAGTGTTTTTGGATGTGCATTTGGATGTTTTTAATTTTCTCAAACATTAATGTAAGAATTTAGCTTCCCAGTGGGTATTTGCTCTTCCATGAGGTGCTCATTGCTTCTGTCAATAAAACTTAGGTGAAAATATTATTTGTCACCACAGAAAAAAGTTAGCTTACTTTAAAACATAACAGTCATCAAAAATGTATGTCATATTTCCCCTTCTGGAGAAAAATATGATCTAAAAGGAAATAATTGTAACAATCAGCTCAGTTGAATGAAAAACCTATGTTGTCTCATGGATTTGTGTCCTAATGGTATAAATATAATACATCTAAACAAGGTGGATACAACTTGCTGAAGTTCATGTTGAGCATCAGAATGGAGAAGAAAGAGCATTTAGGGTCCTTTGACTGTGGCATGGTAGTTGGTGCCAGACGGGCAGGCAAAATGTTTTTGAAACTGCTGATCTGCTGGAAGTTTTCATATTTTCTAGGTACACTTTAGTCCTCTTGATACCACCTCTGAGAACTTTATGAAACACCAAAGCCTCCTGAGTATTGTCACTGGCCATGTCAATCCCTTTATGACCACAGTGTACCCATCTGATTTGACAGAAGTTCAGGAACTCCGTGATGCTGTCATGTAAATATGGATCAAAATCTCTGAGGAATGTTTTCAGCACTTCCTTAATCTATGCTGTGAAGAATTAAAGCAATTGTGAAAGCAAAAAGCTCAGATGCACTTGAATATTGCTGTAGAATTGTTTTTCTCCATGCTGTCAGTCAGTTTTGCATCTGTCATTGAGAGCAACTTTTTAATAGTTGTAATCAAATATGTAGCCAATCAAAGATGAGATTAAAGGTCCAGTAGGTAACGTTGACAAAAATGTTTTTTTTTTTGTTTTTTTTGTTTTGTTTTGTTTGTTTTTTATATATATAATTTGTTAAAACTGTCACTACGTCCTGACAGTATGAGACAGATAATCCCTCTGCCTCCTTCCTGTGGTCCTACTGCTATGTGCAGAGATTATGCTTGTGTACACACTGCTCACACCTTCCTCCGCAAAGTGTGTACAAGCTCAAGATTGCTGGTTTGCTGCAGCTATGCTAATAGCAGAGAAACAACCTGACGTTACAGGAAAACAGTTTATCCATTGTCATCGGTGGCTATGCTTACTAGCCTGTGCATTCACTGCAGGCTCTGCTGTGGGGGAGGAGCCATAGCGTAGCAGAGAGCCAGCGGGAAGGTTTGAGCTACACATACACAAGTATTATTGACAGTGCTAAAACATTGCTTCTGCCTCTGATTGGTTGTTTCTGACTAGTAGCAGATGGCAGTAGGATCACAGGGACAAGGCAGAGGAGCTCCATTTTTTTTTTTTTTTTTTTTTTTTTTTTAACAGATTATCTGTCTCACATTATACTGTCAAGACATGGTGACCGTTTTAATAAATATGTAGAAAAAAAACATTTTAACAAAGTTACCTAATGCAGTTTTAAGCATTATCCTACATATTATATTAATTTTTTCCTAGCTAAAAGGAGAATCATGGTGTATTTAATATTAAAATGGTTTATTTTTATTGGGCAACCATTACTTAATTTAAATTCCTCTGAAATTTATTCCATTATCCAACAAATTTCATTTTTGTGGTGCACTGAAAGCCAGAATTGGCTGCCTGCCTGAGTTGCAGTCGCAGGCATGTAGATCCAATAACACTGCGTTTACTGAGCAAACATGCTGAAAAAACACTATGGCGCTTCTGTCTTCAAATTCAATACTCCACATCATGCAGATTCACTGACCCCCTTTTGAGCTGAAACGCTGTGAAATAGGAAACTTTAATGTGGGTATTATTTTCAGTGAGCCTTTTATCTTAAGGACTTGGATTTTTATAGAAACAACCAAGGTGACATAAAGAAAGTTGTTCTTGGCAGTAGCATTCATCCAGGACAGAAAAAAAAAATATGTATGGAGGGAAGGAAAAGACAACACTGGAAAAGCAGGTAATGAGGAAGGAAGGGAGACAAAGGAAAAAAGTGAATAGAGTTAGCTTATTGAAAATCTAATGCAAAGAGCAGCAAAAATGATCCAGGTGAAAGACCAAATGAGAAACAGAACATCGGGGCTCAGGAGGAGGAAGGGAGCTCTGGAATAACTTCATGCATGTTTAGGCATATAGGAAATGCCGTTAAGTGCCCAGAGGATGAGGGTACCAGTATATGCCACAAAAGAGATGACATTAGTGCAATATATTCCATGAAAGTGGAGAGTTTGAATGTAAAATTAGCCATCAGCTCGTTTAGCCACACTGGATGACTCTGAAGAAACTGCAACATCTGATGATCAGAAGGGCCCTGGCCTGATTTAAGGTAAAATACAGCATCTTATCCTAAATTGTGCTCACATTTGTTTCTCCAGAGCAGGCATGGACAGTTTGAGATTCTCATGTCCAACTGCTTTTATTTACAACAAAAATATATATTTTGGAAGTGGTAAAGACAACATGGTGATTACAGCAGAAACTGTAGGACAAATTTTAAATATAACATTTAGTAGTAGTTTTAAGTATCTTTTTTTTTTTTTTTTTTTTTTTTTTTTTTTACATTTGGAGCATGCCATTTGTTGAGCTACCTGTTTTACACACAAGCAGTTTGTAATTTGCCAACTGTTGTTTCAATACACCTTAATAGGAGTGATAGGTGGCGCCTTGCTTGTCTCCAAGCTATGACTGTGTTGTGGGTTTTTTAAGCTCCAATAAACTGGAACATCTGAACTCACTCTGTTTCTGGATTCTCATTAAAAAGACTTTACATTCCAGGACTGCATGATAATTTTAATGCCTTTGAAACTATGGCTTCTTGAAACTTTGGTATAGCTTAACACTGATAACATGCACAGGGGAAAAAAAATAAAATAAAATAAAGCACTTGGTTGTCATCTTGGGGTATTTTTGTGTCTTTGATAAGTTCATTACACTGAATGAAAAATCAAATGACTACAAAATAGTTATTGTACATTTTTTTAGAGTTAGTTTAAAAATGTTTAACATTTTCATTATTATTTGAAGTCCTTTTAATGATTTACAAGGGAAAGCAAGGGAAAGGGAAAGACGGGGTCTTCTCTGGTTATGAGGCATGTAGTTACAGTACATAATTATGCCACTACCCACCATGTTGGTCCTTGTAAGCTGTCTGAAAGAAGGTCCCTATTTCCATGAGGAAGTATTTCCAGTTGCAAAAACTCAGTGTTAAGAAGTACATTTGGCAAGTTACAAAGATCATGTTTGTTAAGCAGCAGATAGCAGTCTAGCTGACTTAGTAGACTGTCTGACTAAATATCTGACTGATATTAGCTTTATATACATCCATTGTTACTCTAAAAAGATCTAATTTTCTATATACCAAGCCTATTTACTTGAAATGTTCTACAAAATGTTTTTTGTCAATATTTTTGGTTATTACTACATCGATGTCCTTGAGGCAAAATAAACCACTTAGTTTCATTGTTTGTGTATGTATATTCTCTTCCTGTGTCCATTGCCTTCGTGTTCCAGTAAACGATCTGTCGTCACAGTGCCCTGGTTCCTTGACACTGAACACAGACCTTGTTTGACCAGGTGATGGCTGAATTCTCTGTTTCTTCGCTCTCCTCATGGTATGAGGTGGATGTTGATGGTCTTGCCTAGGGACCAACAGTGGATGATGTTTGGTATACATGCCCGAAATATATATGCCCCGTGCAGGATTCAAACCCTGATCTCCTGCATGCAAAGAGCCCCCAGAAACAATCCACCATCTCACAGTAGGGTCTAAAATACTAGCAGGAAATGAATACATGGAACACCATAACCAAGTGGCTGGTATAGTGTACAGAGACAACTCTGCAGAATATGAACTAGAGACCCCTAGGTCAAAGTCAGAATCACCTCCCATGGTGGTGGAGAATGACTGAGCAAAGATCCTGTGGGAATTGCAGATTCAAACGGACAAAATGGTAATGGCCAACCAAGCAGACATTGAGATCATTGATAAGCAGCTGGATATAGCCATTGTGATCTATGTGGCCATCCCAAATGATAATGATGGAAACATCAGGAAAAAGGAACACAAGAAACTGGAGAAAAGCCAAGAGCTCTAGAAAGAGCCTGGCAGGTGAAAGCAACTGTAGTGCCCGTCGTCATTGGAGTACTCTGGGCAGTGACCCCCACACTGGAGAAGTGGCTCCAACAAATACCTGAATAAACATCAGACATCTCAGTCCAGAAGAGCGCAGGAACAGCTAAGATACTGCGAAGAATCCAGAATCTCCCAGGCCTTTGGTAGAGGACCGAGCTTTAGATGAAGAACCACCTAAGGGGAACGAGTCATTAGACCTGCTATGGTATAAAATTCTCACGGTATGATAGCATCTATAATTCTATGTCTGCTCTATTTTTAACAGTGCAAATTACTACCTGTTCTCAGACGACACCTAAAACTAGTGCTGCTGGGTTGAAAATTTCAAAATTTTTCAAGCTAAGGTTGAAATTTCTGTTGCAAACTGTGATGGAATAATGCAGTATTTTGATCATAATGTTGGTTGATAATGAAGATATTCATAACAGTTAATCACTTGTGAATGCCTACATAAAAAAATGACTAATAACTGTGACTTTAACACATACACATAGACACCTGGTTATGTAGCTGGGTTGTTTGGTGTATAGAAGATAAATATTGTGTGCAGTTTACTTCCCCCTCCTTCACCGTCTCTCACTGCTAAGCACACACTTGCACACCAACTCTTGTCTCACCAGGGAAAATATCCACTGTCAGTGCGAAAGATGGAGTGGAACAGATGGCATCAAAATGATTGAAACCACCTACAATAGTTTCCACAACTTCCCTCACACGATGGATATCTCTCTCTTTCTCTTCACCCCCTTGTTATTGCCCAGCTCTAACCATCGTCTGGATGCATCATCTCAGCCTGTTTCAATGCCATCCAGTCTCAGAGTTCTTGCCAAAGAGACTCATGCTTTTTGGAAGCCCCATGGTGAAGCACAAAGTCAGCCAAGAGGAGAAACGGGGAAGGGAGGGCAGGGAGAACCTTTTTTTTTTTTTTTTTTTTTTTTTTTTTTTTAATCCAACTGCTTCAAATTGTTCAGCTTAGGTCCAACATTTTTGAACCAGCAACTGAATTTAGCTATTGGACTCAATGCTAAAGACCCCCTTGCCTTTTGAGAGTTCTTCCCTCTGCTCATCTCTTCCCTTTCTGCTCCAATCTGCCCCTTCTTTCCTCCCAGCCGCACCTCATCGCACCTCCTCAACACTAGGCTAGTTTGCTGAGCGCCACTCATGTAAATGAGATAGTTAGCAGATCAAAAGACATGGAGAGGAATTTTTAATCGCACAAGAGGTGTTGATTAGTGTCAGAGAAGGAAAGAAGCGGCAAAGTGCAGCCAGTCTCTATTACACTGTGATGCTTTGATGCATATGTTCCAGTGTGCGTGCGAATGTGAGTATATTAAGATGTGAGAATGACAACAAAGCACAGCAATGCACATCTATGCCCTTATTTTTGCATTTCTATACAGTTGTGTATGTCTTGGCATCAAAGTCTGCGTGCTTTCTCCTCTGGGAGATGGTTGTTAATGCATAATATATAACTCCATACTTCCGACTATAACAGCAATAATGTTGGCATGCAGAGTTTATGAAGAGGGGATCAGGTGCAGGAGAAAGTGATTACAGGGCATAAACACTGCAAGCGATATGACTTTATTGTGAGCAGTAACTGGCAGGAGGATGACAGTAGCTGAGGATGGTCTGAGGAAGCACGCCAACAGCAGTGCTAATTAAGTGCTGCTCTGCAGTGACGAGTAGATAGTTGTGAAGTAGTGACCTGAAATTTTTCTGATGACTTAATTCAGTGCTTATATCTTGAGTTTATGCATTAAGACACCACATTCTAGACTATCTGGTTTCAAAATGTGGGTAAAGTACTACTTGAAAAAAATACCCCAAACAGAATTTTTCTCCTTTTGTATTTTTTTGTCACTTTATGATAAGTCAACACAAAACGGTGCATAACAGTGAGATAAACAGTAAAAAAAAATTGTTTTTGAAGATTTTTTTTTTTTTTTTTTTTTTTTTTTTTTTTTTTTTTTTTTTTTTTTTTTTTTTTTTTTTTTTTTTACATTTAAAATCTGAAACATATGGCATCCATTTATATTTAGCCACTAGGGCTGGGCGGTAAAATGTTCAATAATTTAACTGAACTTTGATCCAGAACCGCACAGCATTCTGGGAGATGTAGACAGAGGAAAGGCTTTGTCTGCTCAGACAACTAAGAAAGGTTGGTGGCATCAACTAACTTGCTTGCTCTATGGTTACCTTGCAACACTTGTGTAACATGCCCGGCAGCAATTTCATATTGCCCCCAACATACTCTGGCGTACTTCACTCCTCTGAGGTCCACTCATACTTAAAGCGGAACAATGCAGACTCAAAGCGGATGTCCACTGGACATGCCTGCACCAAGGTCAAGAATGCATGGACGCATACTCTGTGATGTACTGACTCCCACAAAAAACGTTCTGCAGGAAACCAGTGTGCACATCATATGTAACACTGAGATGATAATGTTAGGAGTCAGAGAAACCTGTCGCAATAAGGACGCACAGTGTGACTGCCACTGTCACTGTGAAGAAAAAGTTACACGTATTTATCTGCTTGATGTGTGATGCCACGATGTGGATTTTCCATTCAGCTTGTTGAATATTAATTAAACCGAGTGAAAATTCAATTTAATATGGGAAAAAATAGATTCTAATGGGATTTTTTTGATGCCATCAGTAAAAAATGACAGGCATCGAGAAACCTCTGATACACAGTATGCCTGACTATGTGGGAGCAGTTTCATGTTTTGCCCCAGTGCACCATAACTGCATAAAAATAACATTAAAAAACTGCATAAAAAAAATTGGGGTGGAATGAAAGGAGAAAATGAGTACAACAGCTCAGGAGGAAATTGTGACTAAAGTCGGTAGGTCATGTCATCAGTTTGGCAGTAGTTTGGATATTTAAAAAAAAACCTAATCAATAATTATTGATATTCACTAATATAAAATGCTTATGTTGTGATGTTTTTTAGCCATATCCCCCATCCCTATTAGCCACTGTTAGTCAAAACTTTGCACATTCAGCTTTTACTACAAGACGCAATTCTTTTTGGGCATAGTGCTATAAATTGTTTCTCCCACTTACAGAGGTCTTGTCTCAGAATATCAAATAAATTTAATGTTTGGTGTAGAAGAGCCAAGTAAATGCAAAATCCAGTGATAATCATTTGATTTAAGGTAAAAACCTCACACCAACCAACCTGCCCCTATGTGAAAATGTATTTACCCCGCAAGCCTTATAACTGGTCGTAAGAACCTTACCACTACCTGTTAGTACCAAGATTTTGTTGCTTTAATTCAGCCACATTGAAGAGTTTTTGGGGATGAACATCCTGCTTAAGGTCATGCCACACTATCTCAATCAAATTTAAATTGATATTTAACCAGACCACTTCAAAACCACCATTTCGGTTTTCCTAAGCCAGTCGGAGGGGAACATTTTGCAAATTAAAGTGCAGTTGAAGTTAAGATCATAAACTGATGGCCCAATATTCTGCGTCAGGAATTTCTGGTAAAAAGCAGAATTTGTGGTTCACACTTCAATTCAGTTATGGAAAGTTGACGATATCCTGAAGTTGCAAATCAGCCCCAGACCATCACACAACCACCACCTTGTATGACTGTCAGTATGATGTTCTTTTTCTGAAATGTGTTAATTTTACACTGGGGTTCAACAAAATATTTTGCTAAATATCTTGAGGATCATAAAGATGTTGTTTTCGGCAAATGTGAGACCGACGTTTGTGTTCTCTTGGGTCAGCAGGGATGACTCCTAAGAACTCTCCCATCAATTATATTTTTGCCCAGTCTCCTTCCTATTGTCAAATCCTGAATACTAACCTTAACTGACCCTAGTATGCATTGCCTTACATGTTGTTCTGGATTCTTTTGTGATCTCCTGAATGAGCTGTTGATGGGCTCTTGGAGTAATGTTGCTTGTTACATCAGAATGTTTTCTCCATGTCTGTGCAATGGCTCTGACTCTGCTTTTTTGAAATCTTTTAACCTACTTATTTCTCCTGTTTGTATTTCCCCATGTTATATTGTAGTAAACCATGAGTAACTGAGAGGAAATAATTATATTTTAGTAAAATGTGCAGCTTCTTAATTAAACCTTAAAGGGTTTGTTTTTATTATTTTATCAGTCTTGTGATTATGTAAGACTTGCCATTTGCCTTTTAAATTGGATCCAGTGGAGAATGTGATCGCCGCCAGCAGTCTTTATCTGAATCTAAATTTGAATCCTGCTTTCATTTAAGGTCTAGGAATAAATAAATGGCAGTTCAAAGCCGGGATATCAACGGCTCTTCGTTCTGTGTCCGGGGGCTCGGCCACACGCTCCTGGCCGTGTCAGAATTTTCATCTTTCTGAGCTCCCCAGCTGCTCCCAAGGCTGCTCCAGCTCGCTCGCACAGATGGCAGAAGGGTCGAGGCACTTTAATGAATTTTCAAAGGAGCTGCATCGGCAATATTAAAAGAAGCCCCTAAACTTAAACATGCCTGACACCAGAGTCACATGCAACTGCCCCAATAACACGTATGATAAACACGCACCATTTCTAAATTCCAGGAGCAGATGAATGCCTCTCGCTCTTTCTCACACATACACACACACAAAGCATTTATGTTACTGTCAGTAACTAAAAACATCCACAAACAAAAAGAGAAAATGCCACATCCTACATAGTGGCGGACATGCTTAATTAACTACGCTGGATCGAGCAGAAGGGGTCACGGGTCGGTTTTAATGATGAGTTTACATATGGCAGCCACCGTGTTGCCTTGCAAGGGAAACGAGCAGCGCTTCTGCTGATCCATCTGTCCCGTGGTAATGACTGCACCTGGCCTCACATGGGCCAGCGCACACAGGTACCTGAGCACGCAGAACGGGCTCAGAGAGAAACACAATTAAAAAGCAATAAGCAAGCTCCCATCTTGCAGCCACGTTGTTTACTCATTATGTCTAATTATGTGTTTGAGTCGAAGATATAAAGAACTCCTTTCTATGAGCCTTTCAGACAGTCAGCGTAAATGTTTGCTGTGCAATGAGGCCCTAAATGACTCTGATCCTGGACCTGATGAATTTCATTTGGAAACGCACTCGGTTGTCAGGCGTGTCCTTGTGACCTGTGTTAATGGGTTTCTAGTGGTGAGAGGGCTCTGCTTAGGAAGCTGATTTGTGAGTTGAGAGTTAAGTATCAAATATCACTCCTGCCTCTATTTATACTTCACCAGCTCACACCACTGACAAAGGGAATCCCTCCAATCTGAGCTTTTTATTTTATTTTAACTGGCCTTGATCAGGCCAGCTGACATGCAGCTGCCTTTCTTAACAAGAGGCTAATGCGAAGGGCCAAACGTATGTGGCGCTGCTAGGAGCATC
Source organism: Anableps anableps (assembly GCA_014839685.1). NCBI lineage: Eukaryota > Metazoa > Chordata > Actinopteri > Cyprinodontiformes > Anablepidae > Anableps > Anableps anableps. Next base: position 17,651,021 of record CM026085.1, read on the forward strand.
AAGGCTTTTCCTGCTCCCTCTTCATCTCTATTCCATCCTTTTTTGTTTGTCCTCCAGGCAAAAAAGTCTTTATCCCACCTGAACATAGCTGAACTCAGGGTCAGAACTCAGCCTTGAGCCCCCGGGTCTCTAATCTCCCAACTTCTGATCAGTCATCAAGGTCCGTCAAGCTAAAACAATTTTGCATCTTTAAGTCTTTTTGTCTTTTGAAACAAAAGGGTGCCATACCAGAAAGCAAAAGCGCTCATGCAATGTCTTTATAAAGTACTCACATTTTATCATGTTTATAACCCAAAAAAATCCATATAAATCTCCTTTTTTATTGGGAATTTATGTGACTGACCAATACAAAGTGGTGCATAATTTTAAAGACAAAGATACATAGTTTTACAAATAAATATCTGAAAAGTATGGTGTGTTTTGTATTCAGCCCCCTTCACTCTGTTATCCCTAATTAAAATCCAAGACAACCAGCTGCTTTTAGAAGTCATCTGATTAACAAAGTCTACTTGTGCAGAATTTATTCTCTATTCTTCATCTATCAATAGAAAGAGTATGTGCCAACTAAAAATCTACAAAGCCACTGTCATCCATCTAAACTGATAGGCGTGGCACAGAGAGCACTGTTCAGGTGATGGCAGCGCCATGCTGTTATAGGATGCAAAAAACTTGAGTCTGGGGTGGGGGTTCATCTTCCAGCAGGACAATTACTGAAAACATGCAGACAGAGTTACAGTGGAATGCTTAAGATCAAAACATATTCATGTATTAGAATGGCCTAGTCAAAGTTAAGTCTTACATCAAATTGAGAATCTGTGGCAAGTGAACACTAACTGAGCTTGAGTAATTTTGCAAAGGTGATGTCTCTAAGAAACCTTTGTGGTCTTAGAATGAGGTGAGTCACAGAATGGCTGGGTTCATTTTGAGACTGATGGACTTTCTTTGCAGCTGGTGATACTGGATTTTATTTGGAGCTATCAGAGTAAAGAGGACTGATTAGTGTAGAAGTTTCTAGACTTATTTGTCAAAAAAGAAAAACAAAGTGTTTTATTCTACTTCACTACTACTATAACTATAATAAAATGCATTACACTTTGTAGTTGTAATATATTGAAAGGTGAAGAAGGTTTAAGCATTTTTGCATGGAACGCTATATTGGAGTTTGGCTTAAACTCCCTGATAAATGAACAGATGTGCAGTTATTTTTTGTTGCATCCAAACCTAATTAACTAAGAGCTTCCTGTCATTGTCTAGTTTTATTCTTACTTAAAAAGAAAGGGGAAAAAAGTACACGAAGAGTGCAGTACAGCATTTGGGCTTTCAAACAGGAGACCGCTACAGCAGCAACAGAACATCTGCTGCAGAGGTAACATAAGCATTCCTCATTCCCTCACTGTCATGCCTGAGCAGGCTTTAAACCGGACAGCTCTGAGTCTGACAACTTCCTGATGAAGTTCGTATTTTTTTTCTAACTACACTCATCAAACTGCCACAACGAAAAGGAATCATTTTGCACCTCAGCAAGAAGAAGGAGTGTGAGACAAATCAGACAACATATATATTTTCTTTGCGATACACAGGAGACTGACAGGGCCTCTCCAAATCCTTGCTGCAACAAAAGAAAAAGAAGTATTGTTTATTTCAGCTCAGATAGGAAGGAACGAACTCTTATAGTATCAGTGATACCAGCACTCCCTTTATAAAGTCTTTTTTCCCCCCATTTCTCCATTTTTCTCTGTACATTGAGGCTTTTTTGTCTGCAGCTAGCTGGATCGTAGCCATCAAGAGCTATTCTGTCCTATTATGTGGAGCTGTTAAAAAAAAAAAAAAAAAAAAAAAAAACAGCTGTTCCAATTTCACCCTGGTGAATAGGTTAAATGGCGAAACAAGAAACGGGGGCCTTTTTTGTCATGGTCTAAATTGAGCGACGAGTGCTTGAGGTTGGACTGTTGCTTCACGGCTGCCTTCCAGCTCCATTGCTTTTGATTTCCAATTAGAGACCACTCAGTCCTGCAGCCACTTCGGACAGCCTACCTCCGCTCCCATGTGGATATGTGTGAGTGTGGCTCCAAACATAAGACTGGAAGAAAGACGGGGAACCATTTTGAAAACAATTGTTTCTCCCAGTGATTAATATAAATTGTTTGTAACTACTGCACTGACAAGAAGCAGGGTACACCCAGGACAGGTCGCAAGTCCATCACAGGGCAACAGAGACACACAGGACAAGCATCCATTTGTGCACACACTCCCAACTAAGAGCAATTCAGAGAGGCCAACTGACCCAACGGTCATGTTTTCTGGACTGTGGGAGAAGGCTGGAGTTCCCAGAAAGTACCCACACATCCACAGGGAGAACAAGCAAACTCCATGCCAAAAGATCCCAGGCTGCGGCTCGAACCCAGACCCACCTTCCTTCAAGACAACAGTACTACCAGCTGCAGATGTTGACAGACATTTAGAATAAACTATAAAATCTCATTGCTAAATAAGCTAGCTGTTCAGACATCTATCCAAGTATGTAAAGTAAAAGTTGAGTGGAAGGAAAAAGTGTGATAGAAAAAATGTGCACATGTTAGAGATAATCACAGCCTTGAGAAGACAGAACCCCATTCAAGAGTTTGAGGAAGATTCGTCAGGCGCGGACAGCAGTTATAGTCAAAACTTTACGAGCTACCCCACCTAGATGTATCCAGGACATGGTCTGCAGCTATAACATTCCTTCAGTCAAGCCAGAGACAACGTCAGAAACGTCTTACCAGGGAAATGAAAATAAATGACAGGACTGTTACTCAGTTGTTCAATGTCCACTTTTCACATTAAATGGAATTTTTCATACATGGAATACATGGAAATCAAGATACAAGAGTTTAAGTTCAAATGTATTTTTTTGAGTTTAAGTTCAAATGTATTTTTTAAACATATTGTCTAAAACATGGGATAATATGTATTTTTGAACATTTACATGTACATGCAATTATACCCAAGTGGCTAATTTCCACCTCTAGTCCCATTGACAAGTTGATGTTAAAACATAATAAAAAAACAAGGATGAAAGTAACACTACTAAATAAGAAATACATGGAGGAAGGTGAAGAAATTTTATCCTTCTGTTTGCTGCTGAACTTTATGGCGATGCTGATTAAATTTTCTTGACACCTGACCACACTGCCAAAACCAAAACCTGGTTCAAAGACCATGGTATCCCTGCACCAGATTAGCCAGAAAACTGACCTGACCTAAACCTTACAGAGAATCCATGGAGTATTAAAATAACTTTTATTTAAAAAAAATATATATAATAAATAAAAAAAAATCTTTTTTTTTTTTTACATATTTGTTGAAACTGTCACTATGTTGTGACGGTGTGGTAAGAGACAGATAATCTATGAAAAAAATCAAGCTCCTCTGCCTTCTCCCAGTGCTATCTAGAAACAACCAATCAGAGCCAGGAGGCGGGTCTTAGCGGTGCCAATCACCGTCTGTGTGGAGCTGTTTTCCCCCCTCTCCCTTCCCACCTTTTTTTCTGCTGCGCTCCAGCTAGCAGAGACTGTAGTGAATGCCAATGCTAGTTAACATGGCCACCGATGACGGCGGACAGTTTTCCTGTAATGGTAAGTTGTTTCTCTGCCATTAGCACATTTAGCAGCGTGTACGTGAGGCTGATTGACAGCGCTAAGACCTTCGTCTTGGCTCTGATTGGTTGTTTTTGGTCTGGAGCGGTGCATTTCTTCAGACGGCAATAGTAGCTCAGGGAGGAGGTGGAGGAGATAAATTTATTTTTCACAGATCATATGTCTCATTACATACTGTTACAACATAGTGATAGCTTTAACAAACTGACAAAAAAATTGTTTTTCATAAAAGTTACATACCTGCCCTTCCTGAAAACCTGAGCAGACCCACAGGCTCATCCTTTCCATGCCACAGTGTACTGATGCAGTGATTCATCCAGAAGGAGCCCTGACCAAGTAAAGTGTACATTTGCTGTACAGTACATGGACATACTTTTTCATTAAGCTAACATTTCTGGATTAAACATGATTTTATTGGTCTCATGTAATATTTAGATTTTCTGAAAACCAGTATTTTGAGTTTTAATAAGCCATAATCCATATTTTTCCAACCAATAAAAATTAACCACTGAAATGTATACATTTAAATACAATAACCTCTACATGTTAAACTTAACACCCTTTTAAAGAAAGGAAACTGTGTTAAGCAAACCGATGACTGTAGATATAAAGTATGAACATATGTAGAATAAATTGAAAGGTAAGAGGAAGTATTCAGTGCTCTCCAAATGCAAATTAATGCCACTTTTCTCCTCTCAACCAATCTCAGAGACAAATTTCCCTGGCAGAATATTAACCTTCAGTCTTTTATCTTCAAGACATTAAGGACTGGAGGAGTATATGAGCATAGTGTAAAACAAAATAAGGGTGAATGAGGTTTGGACAGAATTTCCAGAACATGACTGGGAACAAGGGGAGATTAACAACTTAACAGATTTTTTTAAATGGTAATTTTTGTTCGTTCATACATAGTTGTTGACTTTTTCATGGACCTTTCACTGAACTGAGATATTCATTTGGATATATGATTTATAATTTCTAGGAAGAATTAGACTGCGCTTCATTATCTGCAGTATGTCGGGTAAGGACAGATATTTTTTGACCAACAGAGCTACCATATCCTCTGTTTTTGCCTCGGTCGTGTTCCTGCTGCTGTGCACTGACTGTTCTGTGATGAATGAGGCGAGTCAAGACCAGTCGTGTCAAAACGACTGTCTCTTGAGGAAGCTGATGTCCTTGTCCAAGAGCTGCAGTCTCAGAGGGACTCACAATACACCACCTTACCCTAAAAAAAATCCCACCAAGGACAGATCATGCTTCTTAAATTTAATCCAAATTCTTGGAGAAAGGTCAACCTTACTTAGCAAAACATAGTTTATGGTGAAAAGGCATATTTAGCTGACTGTAAAATAAATAAAACACAACGAAAACCTGAACACTGACAGCATGAGTCAAAAATATCTGGGATTTTTTTAGTTGATGAAGTCAGTGTTCATAGCGTCAATAACAAAAAAAAGTTGTTTGTTTTAAAGAGATGCAAGGGAAAGTGCCACAGTGACAAGAGTTTAACTGGCTCTGTGTAATGTAAGGTAGTGTTCCTCCTCCACCACCTCCGATAACATTTTCCTAATATTGTACAAGTCTTTGGTAAAAGGGATTCACCCAGTTATATTTAAAGGACAAGTTGCACTTTCTTTCTAAAATGTGGTTGTAAAACGCAACTAATGGTTGCAGTTTAGGGGCTTCCTCGTGAATCCTAACCAAACAGTTTGTCATATTTTAATGGATAGTGAAGCAAGACTTTGCATTAAAAACCTGTCTCTGAACAGTAAGATGCTAAGTTAGTCACATCACACAGACTTTTTGTAATCCCCACCACCACTGACCACTGCAAGCATTCCATAAATCCTTCTTGTCAGTTCAGACAAGACTACACAAAGAACAGACTTCTCAGCTTTTTTTCTGTCTTATTTTGGGGGAGTTTTCAAAAGTTTGCTGCTGTGTTGTAGGTTCTTCCCAGCATAACTAAGACCCTTAAAGCAGCTTATCTGCTTAAAATGGGAAATGGAGAATGGGTGGCAAAGAAAAAAAAAGGTGTCTGAGTCTTCCGTCTATTTCCTGGTTCACAGAGAGGGCTTATTGAAGGAACTTGTTTCTCCCACGAGATTCTCTTTCCACCATCCCCAGTTGTCTTATCCACTTAGGCACTCACTTCCTCTATTGGTTTTGATTGGCGAGGCATCCAAGTTTCCTCCACAGAACTCAGGAAAAAAAAATCAATAATCCCCAGTTGAGTGGAGAAGGAAAGCCCTCTATTAACAAGAAAATGTGATTAGAACAATAGATGTGTGAACTGGTTCAGGGCATGGTGTTTCATTTGCCTTCTACATATGGATGTTGTTGAATTTGAGCATTATCATTCTTCCTGAGTCAGGATTGTGGCACCAAGTATTAGTTTTAAAATGGTACCTCCTCCTGATTATCTCCTTTCCATTTTTATTAAGTTGGATCTTTCCCTTTGGATGCTGTTCTACCAAACAAGCCAAATGCTAATGTCATTGAAACCCCAGGTGCTTCTAGTGGCTCTTGAAGTTTGACATCAGTCCCTGCTACCCCCCTCCCCTGGGCCCAATTTTCCCTGCATGAAGCTTCAAGGTCCTCAGCTGAGCTCTCTGTTTAGCAACAACAGCCACACAACAGTGTGAATGTGTGTCAGACAGAATGGTAATGAGTATCCCTGAGACCCAACCCCGATCTTTCCCCCTCCTTTCTGTCTGAAAATAGATTTGTTCCTACATGCAAAACAGATATTGTAATCACATTTTCTCGTCCCTGATCCACCTGGGGATTTGTAGTGTGCACACCAAAAAATGTAAATGAATGCAGTGAGATAGACATCATTGGTGATAAATCACATTACCTACAAATTCTGCTTAGGAACACAACCACACTGCACAGTAAGCAACACCAGTGGTTGTATATTAGCTCACCAGTTGGCTACTTCCCTCACTGTACATCTTGTTCTGCTTAATTAATCCTTTTTTATTGTGTATTTACAAGGAAGTAAAATTGTAGTTTAGGGAAAAATGGGTAGAAAAGGTGCCAGTGCTGTAAAAGGCCAATACAGTAAATTTTAGATGGAACTATCAGAAATTTTGAAAGGAGAAAGATTGAAAGGATCTTAATGCTAAAAGATATCAGTCAGGAGAAGGGTACTGTGGTATATATACCATGACACATCAAAAACCTTCATCAATAACTGAAGAAAATAATGGCCAGTCATGATCTCAAACAAATACAATTTTTCTCAAGAAGTTGAAGGAGCTGTAAAAACTGCACAGCACTCTGGTTCTGCTCTACAACCATCCCTTTTATTCTCCATGTTTCTGGACCAGGGTGAAGGCTTGCACATCAGAGGCTTTTTGTTCCAGGTCTGGCTAGAATCTCACAAAAAGATTGTGTGGCAGAATGTGTTATGATCTGATGAAACCAATCTTGATATTTGGGCCATAACTCCAAATGGCAAATTTGACTCAAAAACCGCACTTTAAAAAACACCATACCCACAGTAAAACATGTGCTACCAGCACCATGCTGTGGGATTTTTTTCCCTTCATATGGAATGAGGGTTTTTGTTAAGGTAGATGAATTGTTAGAAATGCCAGTTTTGGTCCAAAACCTTTAGGTACCTCCTAGAAAGGTGAAGATAAAAAAAGATTTTATTTTTCAGTATCACAGTGAGTCCAAGCATACCTCCAACAAACAAAATAACCCCCTAATGCAAGTAAATTAAAGTTATGGAATGGTCTAGCCATGATGCAGAATTAAATTGAGCAGAAAATCTGTTGGTCACCTGAAGAGGGCTGTGGACAAGAGATTTTCTCACAGTCTGAGAGGTTTGTAGACCCTTTGTAAGGTAGAGTGGGGAGACACAACCAAGTCAGAACATGTGACTACAACAAAGCTATTGTTTTCATTTGAATTGTATAAAATAAATGTTTCAGAAAAAAGTGTTATAATGATTTATCTGGACACCAGGTGGCTCAGTGGTAGAGTGGGTGCACCATGTGAAGGGGGTTACATTTCACAATGCAGATGTTACAGTTTTGATTCCTGGCCCCATGGCATTTACTGCATGTCCTCCCCTTCCTTCTGCCCTTCTTCCTCTCAAGCTACTAAAAAATAAAGGCCACTTGTGCCATGAAAACTTTAAAAAAACAAACCAAGATTTATCATGGCCTCAGGAATACCTGGAATTTTAACAGGAGCATGTACATTTTTTAAAGCTGATGTGAAACATGAATGAAGATCACATTTTCTCTTATTTAAGGCCTACCAATTACCCACAGAGTACAATCTTTCTTTGCATCTTTTGTTGGTTGATTGATTTTGTTGATGTTTTTCTGATTGAAAGAGAGCAAAGTATATTGAGCCCTCCACCACCACCCATTACCTCCACTCAATCTGCCTGCTGATGCTAAGTCAGATTTTCTTTAAATGTTGCGACAACAACTATAATACTAACAGTCTTGAAAATGGTCTCTAGTTGGTTCGGTCTTGGTCTCACCCTTGGTCAAAGCCTTTGTCTAGTTTTCATCTCACCTGGGCTTGAACTGAGAACCCACTTTTTCGGCAAATCAAGGTCAAAATAAAAAAGGCATTAAAAGATCTGTTTCTCTTAGCCACTCTTCAAAAGAGGAAAGACATAAGAACATGTCATTCAAGTATGACAGATTTGTGTTCTGCATAGGTCAGGAAATGCCATCCTAACAGTTCTTGCAAAATAAATGCAAGTCAAGTATTTTAATTAATAATTCCTGTTTTATTTATCCCTGGGGTATAAATATATTGTGACACACTCTAAAATAGGAAAAACAATAGCAACGACAACAGAACATGCCATTGAAGTGAGGCAGATGTATGTTGATCTTTTCACGTACAAGAAATTAGCTCCTCAACTTGCTCAATGTCTACAGTCGGAGCAATAATTAAAACATTTGAAACAACTAGAACTGTGACAAACGGTTCTGGATCAGAACTGAATTTTGGGCTCTTCATACAGAAAGGGTGACGTGTTGTTCAGTCTGTAAAGCAAAACAGTGGTTACTTAGTCCTCATAAAATTTTCTGTAAATCGTAGCAGTGATTACCATGTTGCTATGACTTAATTAACACATTGCCAAAGGGATTATTCTTGGCCATTTCGTTATTCTCCTGTTGCGGCACTGTGGAGTTTTTGTGGGGCAGATAGTCCAGCAGTTTATTACGCCTTTGGTTCTGTGCATTGAATGTCCGCAGTCAGACTAACAAGCCTGGGGAGAAGCAGGAAATCCAAGCACACAGGGTGAGATAATAAATTATCTCAGAGACTTATGGGAGAAGAAGCACTTTTGTGTGTATTTGTTTGAGCACATTTGTTTGCTCAGTGTGGTTATATAACACTGGGAAAAAAAAAAAAAAAATTCCGGTAATAGATGAGGTTTCTGCTTGCGCCCTTTTTGCCTCCACCCTTAAAATGTTGAAAGAGCGACAAATATTAATGCACGTTGGACAAACGTAGGATCCTCAGGGGAGACTATCTAAGATGTTTCATGTCCTCCTCCTTCTTGTCACCCCTTTCTGACAAGCACTGTTTCTAACCCAGAGTCTGTATAATTCTAGGAGACCATCATTTTTCAGCAGAACTTGTGACAATCTCTGTCTGCATTAAAGTTTAGCTTTCTGTACATTGTAATTTGCTGACATTTCCTTTTTCTTTTTCTTTTCTTCTTATCCCCACTGCCCACCCCTCCTTTGTTCCTCCAATGCCACGCACACAGATGTTACCAACTTTTCCACACTAGGTAAGTCATTTCATTTTTCATAGCACAGTCCTCAAGAGTGAGTTGTCTTGTTATTTTGGGAGTGCTGTGAATGCATAAATATGGTAGAGAATTACACTGGAGTTGGAGCTGAAGCGATGCAGAGATGCTGCTGTTTGCCCACTTAAGGTATGCAGTTCCCTGCAATCTTCGGCTATCCTATTCTCCCCCCGCATGTGAGAATACATATTGGTGCTATTTTTTTGGGAAGGGGATTGTGAGTTGTGTACCTTCAATTTGAATTGTATTCAAATGCGAATCAAATGGCCCAGATTGTTCAAAGAACACGTCAGCAATGTTGACTTAAACAGGCATGGTATTTGTTTCCACACTGTGGAGAGTGGGTGGAAGTTTAAACCCTACCTTACCACTCACAATGCACACATCATCATAAAACCTCCAGTATTTAGGATAGTGTTCATGTAAGATCTGCACAATATGTAGACTATGGCATATTCTACATATTGCAGTGAATGTTTTCAATATCGCAATCGCAGAAGACCAGCTTTGATGTCGTATTCCAAGAGCCATTTGCACTTTGCCTGTTGAAAACAGATTTGACCAGTTGATTGGACTCTTTAATGGCTGCGATACAAAACCTCATGAAGAAAAACAAGAATAGCGAAGAAAGGCTGATGTTAATCACAACCAATATTCATATTGTGATCTGTTTGAGGGTTGTATACAATAGCATATAGTGCTATGAAGTATTAGACTCCTTACAGATCTGTTTATTGCCACAGTAGCATGTTTCAAATCATCAAACGTGTCGATATCAGACAAACACAACCAGAGTAAATACAAAATACAGTGTTTAATTGATGATTTCATTTATTAAAGGAAAACAGCTATTGAAGTCATCCTGCGCCCCCCCCCCCCTTTTTTTTTATCATTTTCACTATGGTTAACCACATTTTTGGAATGCTTTGTTCAGTTTCATCAACCAAAACCTAGCCTTGTTACTCCTTGGCCAGAGGTACCACATAGGCTGACACTCAGAATGGAATGGCTCGACGTGGAATGACCGGCAGGCAGCTCCTCTTAAGCTCCAACTGATGAGCATGATGAAAAGCAGGTGTGAAGGAGCACACCTCTTGGCCCTGCCCTCTTGGGAAATCTACAGCTCAGTGGGGGAAAAACCCCACACAAACACAAAAAGCAGATCCCTGACAAAGTAATGCTTGATGGCAGTTGTTGGCAAATATGTGCCAAAGGTGGCATAACCATTTATTATAGGTTTAGGGGGAGCTACTTTTACACATAGGCCTGATTGGTTTGGTTAGCCCTTTTCCCTTAAAAAAATAGATGTCTGTATTTAATCAGGTTATCTTATCTTAGGTAAGATATGAAGTATTCAAATTTGACGCAAAAGACGGAACTTCAATACTGCTTTTTGTTTCTTTACAAACACTAAGGGGGTGTTTATAAATGCAGAAATGTGTAACAATATATGCTTCTTGTCTTATTTGTAACACTTGACATTGAAATGGCACAGATTGGAAAATTTCTAATTTTTATTGTTAGATTAATCCTGTTGGATTTCTTAATGAGGATCCATTGTAGACTATAGACGTTCATCCTGGACAGGTTGCCAGTGTATTATAGAGCCAAGATTGATAGACCATCAACCCATTCAAATATAAGACCAATTTAGAGTCCCCAGTTAAGCTAACATGCACAATTTTAGACACTGGAATGGAAATCCCAGACATGCAAAGAGAGAACAAGCAAAGTGACCTTTTCAGTCAACAATAAAGCTACAGCAGAAACAGTTTTATCATGTGGCTATCTTTGAATATATTGCCTGAAATCAAGCTGAAAGATCTATGTGCAGCATCAAATTACCCTAGTGTTTACTAGTTTTTTTTTTTTTTTTCAGCTCCCCTCTCCTTTTTCATTTACAGTCACCAGAAAATAAATTGGAGTCATTTTCTTTTCTTAAAAGTTTAAATCTTTAAAAAGAAAATCTTATTGTCTTGTTACAAACTGTGCTGCTATTACTGCAAAAAAAAAAACAGCCTTCATTTTTACAGAATAGAAAACTCGAACAGAAAACATTGTCTGTTTTATCAAGTCTTCTCAGTATTGGAATAAAAACAAAAGCCTGGTAAGGATAAAATATATAAAAGGAGTTTTGGTTTGGAGGAAAGAATCCTGTCTTGGTAAAAAAAAACAAAAAACAAAAAACAAACAAAAAAAAGAAACCCAGCTGGATTACAACTAAGAGGCTAAGAAGCACATGAGCTCACAAAAGCACAAGAGCGAGGCCTCAGGAGGATGACAGTCACCCTTTGCTTTATCTGAGACAGATGACAGCAAAGCCTATACTGGAGCAAACGCTCCTGCACGCAGATGATCAGCAGGGAGACAGATCTGCAGATGGACGGAGGTTGTTGTGTAAAGGGCAGAACACAATGGGGGTGAATGATGCCAGGATAAAAAAACAGCACTCTATTAATTTATGTTTACCAACCCTCCGTTGTGGCAGCTGCAGCAGACCACAGCTCTGTGGAGTGGCCTTCTGATTCTTCTTAGCATAAAATGGCATCACTTTTGTGCAAATGTTTTAGACCACTCCTAAAACCTTTATTTTTGCCTAACATTAAACCTTTTTATCTTCTTAGACAGTTCTGTTTTCCAGAGTGTATTAAGATCTTCAAAAGGTTTTAAACTTTTTTTCTGACTACAGTGTCATAGTGTCTGGTGTGTGCAAAAATTGCAAAGCACTGAAATGGGGGACAAAATTATAACTAAAATAGTTTTGAAAGACCTGACACAGGACATCAGAGTTCCATCTTTGTACACTCTATCATCAACTTTATGGCATAATTTCAGCTAACAGCGCTTTTGCTGAATTCTACAACATATAGGCTAGTTATTTTTTCCAGCTTCCAAGCTGCATTTTCTTTCAGCTATTTTAGACACGCTCTATGGAATAATCCACAAATCGTTGGGTTTTTTGCCAATGATTTTAAGCTGTGTTCCACAGAAAAATCTGTGAATAGTTGAATTCGCAAATACACAACCATAAATAAGCAGGGGTCCACTGTAGTCTGACTCCTTGGAACCCAAGTAAAAAGCAAGGCGAGGTAACAAAATACTTTCAAGCAGAACTGCAAACTTTACCCAATGTGTAATTACAAAAGAAAAGCCAAAAGCTACTATAATAGCAGTAATTTGTATAATATATTAGTGGTATTATATTTAGTTGGATGAATATCTACACAGATTTACACTGAAAAGTAAAGATGCTCCACTCTTGTCCTATTGGGGGATAAAAGCTTTTCACATTCCTCACCTAACCCAGCTGGACCACTGTCAGCCTCCTGCTGCTGTAATTTCTTCTTTGAGTATGATGTAATCCTTCCCCAACAAACAACAGATGCCCACTACAGTGAAGAAGAACTGGTCAGTGCCTTTTTGACTCAAGTGAGGAAGAAAACGCATCGAGGTGGAGACTCAGGTGGCCACAGGGGATTGTGACCCAAACAAGTAGAAAAAAGGGATTGAAATAAGTCTGTTGGCTCGATGCATAAATAATCGATAGAAACAAAACGTGTTCATCTGCCATTTAATACACACATAAAAAATACACATTTTGACACTTTACAAATACAAACTTTACTGCATTTTATTGGAAACATCTATACACAGACTCCATTTATTCATATGGTGAATTCTGAAAACCATTTGGTTTTTATTTAGGCATATCATATAAAGGGGCTGTGCACAAGCAACACTTAAAAATAACAATTAATTCCCATCCTTTTCAGTATGATGCACTACTTTGTGTTGCTCTTTCACAAAGTTACAACAGTTCAAATTATTAAACTAAACTAATTTTTAGGGCTGGGACTTTCACTTGTTAATTTCAGTAAATTAATTACATAGATTTCAACGTGTAAAAAAAAAAAAAAAAAATACATGCAAAGGTTCTGGCTGGAAAAAAATACCATCTCAATGCGAAACATGTTTCAATAAGCAACATGACCACATTTTAAATGTCCATATTTCTAAAGAATGATCAGGGTTTCCTGAAACACTTGAAAGCTGAATGTGTGTGTTTGCACTTTGTACCAATCTGATGGTTGAATAACCTAAAGAACAAATTAAAAACAATAAATATATTTGTTGTTGTGCTCATATGTCTATTTATTCAATAATTTGGTAGTAACAAGGGCTTTTGAACTGAAAATGTTGCTCGTTTTGTTTTTGATGAAATTGCAAGTAATTGATTACGGACCCTGCAATTAACTCAAGAAAAAATTTTGTGTTCCACCACTACTAACTTTACAAGAATTTTATGTAATTTTATGTTACTCAACACAAAATGACAGTTTGTGTGTAGCAAAAGGCAGAGGAGGTTGTTTAGTCTGTGGCCTTTGTTGATGCGCCTGGCCCCCAAAATAAATCAAAATCTCTTCTGTTTTACTGATTTAGGTCATGATCCCCTGCACTCACTCAAGTCGATACTTTGATGCATTTTCTTGCTAGCTTGACACAAAAAGGGCATAATTGCTTCTTCTTCACAGTAGTAGACATATGTACTTTGTTGTGGAAAGATTACATCACACTCAAAGCAGAAATAACTGCTGCAACAACCTTAGAAGACTAACAGTGGCTCGTCTGAGTTAGATGGAATATGTGAAACCGAAAGGGAGTGGAGCATGCTTTGTTTTGTCAGACTGTTTTCAGAGATGCTCAGCGGGCGGCAGGAGAGGGATAGAGGTTAACTGCATGACTGAATCCACCGTGGCGGGGTGTCAGGGCAGGACATGCAGAGTACCAATGGTCCTAAGCATCTGCTCATGGGAAAAATCAATCACCTCATTGCCAAGGTGAAACGGGTGGATTCTACATAAAAAAAAAAAAAAAAAAAAAAAAAAAGTGTGTTACATCTCAGATTCTTGATTTTCTTACTCTGAGATCATCCAGAGATGTCTTATTGTATAATTGAAAACTCAGTGCCATGCCACTACAACCAAAACAGTTTGGCCAGTCAGTAAAGCATCTGCGAACAGTTCTGACTCCAGCTTTCGACTCTTCTGAGGCAGGCGCTGGCAGGCTGATTAAAAAAAAAAAAAAAAGTAGAAAAAAAGAACACCCCTGGCTAGCTGAGAATAATAAGTACCCATGGGAAGCTGCCAGATGGACATTTACTGTGAGCCTTGCTGGAGAGGGAGGAATCTGTCAAACATCACACCGGGCATCTGTGGGGGGGAAGCGCAGGTTCACGTCCACTACAGTGCGTCGGATGAGAGAAGGGCTCTTTGTCGAGACTAAAAGCTGTTAGGTTTTTTTTTTTTTTTTTTTTTTGAAATATCACATCTAGTTGATGCATTTACCTGCTTTTCAAGGTCAGCAATTCGCACTGCATTAAAGCACGGCAGTTAGATTGAGAGCTTTAAATAATGTCTGGATAATGGATGCTGGGAAGATGTTTATCGCCTTTTTCCTCCCTGGACTCAAATGTTAGCCCAGTTTCCTGGCAGTTGCTGGCTGTTAATCAACAGTTTAGTTCATTTAAAGCTAGATTCAGCTGTGCTGCTCACAGGTGCTTCTCAACAAATCAGAGGATCATGAAAAAGTTCTGACTGTATGATGTCATACAGAGCCATTACAAACATAGTGATGTATTTCAGGTGTTCGTTTCTGTTCATTTCCATCATTTTATGTTACAGCTAATGAAAACCCAAAATTTGATTTCTTTAAAAATTAGAATTACACAATACATTGGCTCAAAGCCGAGGATGCCCTTCCATCTCGGGGCAACACAAAAACTGAAAAAGGATAAATTTTCTCTTGCCTGTTAAACCAGTGGTGAGTTACATGTGGTGTTAGTGTAAGCACTGTATATTCCTCTTTTGTGTAAATTAGAGGGCTGTTTTAAACTTTTGTCAAGAAATGTGGGTTAAATTTGATCATCTATGGCCTCAAATATAAAAAAAAAATGTTGAAGAGTAAGTCATCAAATATCAAAATGACAAAAGATATTAAATGAATCACTTTAATTTATAAAGATTACAGTATGTCTTTAGTAAGGGAAATCAGGAAAATAATTCTTGGGCACATGCCTCCATTCCTTCCAAAAATATATACTTCTGCCTCAAATAACTCTTGCAAGTCTTGTCTTTTTGACTTCCAAGAAACATGTCCAGTCTATATTTATATTTTCTCCCCCTCTTTGTTAGAAAGCTATAGGTGAGGAATTACAATTGGCTTATTATGCCAATGGAGGCTCGAGGGTTTTTGAGAACGTATGAGAGAAAAGGAGCACAAAGAGTTCATTTCAGCATTGTCAGCAGTGACATAGGAGCTCGTTTCTCTTAGACAAGCTGTGCATCTGTTATGATTGCATTATGTCTGGCAGTTCTTCCTTCAAACAGGAATTGAGCCACACTTGAACAGTGATATGACACTAGCAGCGAGGAGAGGAGAGTGATCACTGGCCGCTTAGTTAAGCAAATACCATTGTGCCATTGAAGTCTAAAAGTAGATTTGTGCTTGATAAAAGGCCAGCCTGGATGGGATCCAAAGCACCGAGGGCTTTGTAATCCTGCATAGTGGATTCCTCTGAAATGTTCTTGCCATCCCTCAGAGGTTAAGAACAATACTCTCCATGGATAATGCTGCACTTTTTAAGTCTCCATCTGGGATTTTTTGTTTCATGCAAAACTACGTTCAAAATATAAGAGAATAAATAACATCATAATGTTAAATTGTTAATCATTTCAATTTTCGTGTCTGGACTGTTCTGCTATTCACTGAAAGAATCTATCATTCAAAGATAATGTAGCAATGACCTCGTGCATGCAGTTCGCATAAGATTTCTTGCAGCCATATCCTAAAATTATTAAAATTTAACCATACAGATTTCTGTGGTTGATTTTTAATGTCTTCCCTCATTCCCCACACTCAGCTTGGAGGGTAGTTAAAAAGGGCTCTGTCTGATGGCTCCTTTGCATGACTTGCATATATTTTTTGGGTAATGAGACTTGAGTGACAGTTCTTTCACATGTTCACTTTTACAATTATCTTTAGGAAAAACCAGAGTGCCACAAGTCATCATTTCCTTCTTGTTTGGTTTTCTGTAGCATTTAGGTCTAGGTGTTAGGATTGTTACTGAAGAAGGTAAAATTTAACCCATTGGTGACCTATTATTGGTTTTCTGGCAGAGATTTTTATTTCTTCTGCTCTGATATGGGTGTCGTGCATTCTAATAAGATTTTCAGGATCTTTGAAGCAGAAATGGTTCCACAGCATAATAGATACCCCACAATACCTAACAGTGCATAAGGCGTTCTTTTTCAGGAATTCATCCTTTGTTTCCCACCAGAAATAGTCCAAGGGTATGTTGCCAAAGTTTCTTATCTTGGTTTCATCTGACCAAAGCCTGTTTTTTGAGATAAGTCCTTTTTGCACCAAGCAAGCTTCACATTTTTACATTTGTTGTGGTAGGACCGAAAATCATATTGTTTTTCCCCTAAAATCTTGCCAAACATTCAGTTGACATGTAGATAAAGTCTAATGGTTATCATGGCAACTTTATGGGCCCAAGAAGCTGCTTTTTGCTGTAGTTGTCTGAAAGTATGACAACACACTTCTACCAAGAAACTTTGCTTGCTTCCCTTCATAATATAAAAACATCTCAAAGATAAACACCACAAAAAATATTAAAATGAATAAAAAATTATAAAAGTGTACAGTGCATGATGATACCCTTCAATGTAAAAGATGCTACAATGACACATTTTGAATAGTAGGTCTTTGAAAAGGTCATTCATGTGGTCCTTCATTTCATAAAAAACAAGTTTATTTGTACAGCAGCATTCATACACAGGGTAATTAAAAGTGCTAACAGAAGGAAATTAAAGTAATGCTCCTGTAGCGTCTCCCTTAGGAAAGGAGTGTAAAGAGGGTGGATTGTTTTGTCGTTAATTACAATGTGTTGTGAACCGTCTTGTAAGCCCTGGTGGTAGAAATCTCCCATCTAAAAGGTACAGTTGCTCCAGAAATGTGATTACAGTAAACTTCACATTTTTTTTCTGTTTAATCTCCCTTACTGTCCTCCTCACTGTGCATGGTGGGGAGATAAACTTGGGTCCTCATCCAGCCATGTCTCCCACCATTCCAGTTGTTTATTCCAGCTGTTTCTAAACGGAGTTGAAGTCTAGATTCTGTGGGGGCCAAAGGTTCAGAGCCATGTGATCAGCTGACCTCTGGGCACACATGTTGCTGAATCTAGATCTGACCAACTGTAGCAGCCTCAGGTCATAGCGCTGCCCCCACAGGCATGTAACAGGTAACAGGCATGATGGGTCCATCACTTAATGCACCTCTCTGCTTACCATGACTTACTTTGTTCCAAAAATGAAACCAAGTAAATCTGGGCTCATCTGACCATGTGACCTTATTCCATCGCTCCCCAGTCCATTCTTTATGATCCCCAGCAAACTGAAATATTTTCTTCTGATTATACTCACTGATCAGTGGTTTTCTTAGAGCAAGGGATTTAAGTGTCAATCCCTTGCATTCCGTTCACAGTGCACAGGGAAAGGATCTTAATTTCACTTCTGAGCTTGTCAGTTTTTGCCTATTATTCGTTTAATTTTTTTCTTTTTTTTTTGTGATTGGATTTCATCAACTTGTTCAAGATCTTTTTCCGGCCACATTTCCCTCTGTAAAGATGAAGGTTCCCCGCTATCCTTACAGCCATCTCCTTAGATGTTTTCTCTTGTCCCTTAGTAACTGTTCTAAATAAAAGGCTGAATGTTTAAAAAAAATGCAAGTTCAGATTAGACTTCTGTGAAAAGAGATTAATTTATTTTTGAATTTTTATTTTTTTTTCCCTTTTTTTTGCACACATAAGTTTCCAAGCGAAGCACATACAGATGCTTTAATGATACTTTGCACATCATCAGTTTGAGTAAACAGAGGTTGAGTTGACCCATTGCATTCAGGTGACAGGGGGCTGCTTTAACAAGCAGATGGCTTGTCTTTAATTTTAGCAGCAGCAGCATCAAGTACCAAAACTCTATAAGTTTAGCTGGGGAGTAGTGCATTCATCAGTAACTAACAGCATATGGCGACGGCACATTAAGGTATCGTTTGCCCTTTTTCTCTATTTTCTCTGCTGCTGTATGAGCAGTGCAGAAGCCAAGCATTAGATGTTCACTTCACAGGACAAAGTGTGTTTATTTGTTGGGGGGTGCAATCAGCTTTAGATCCTATGCTTTCTGTTTGATCAGTTTTTCAAAGCGCTGCGGTAATTTATTTACTTATTTATTAAATATGATAGTGACAGCTTGAACCCCAGTCTGCAACCATATACATACCCATTCTTTTGGCATTTGCAACTATTTTAGTTTGAGTTTTTTTTTAGGGCTGTTGGAAGTTTTGGTCAAACTTATTAATGTTTAATTGGGAGAGAAGTCGAAAGGCAATTTATATAACCACTTCTGTGTCAGGAAGGGTGTTATTTTTCCTGTTTGTCAGACTGAAAACAACCCTTACTTGCATCACTCCTTGTGCCAACACTGGAAGAAGAAGCCTTATTAACTGATTTTCCACGTTGTATTATTAGCTTAGCTGTCATTTAAATTCTTGATTTCAATCATCAAGTAGCTTGGCCTCTTTAGTCTGTTTTTAGAGAATGGTGCTTGGATAAACCTGAAAGGAGAGGATCAGATTTACTTGATATAAAATTCATTAAGAAAGTATCATTTTCCCTTTCAGCTTTGTCACATTTTATCACATTACAACCACAAACTTTAATGTGTTATACTGGAATTGTGTGAATGAACAACAAACACACACTGCACAGTTGTGAGATAAAAGAAAAACACTATGTTTTTGCCATTTTTTTTACTCATAGAACTCTGAAAGGTTTGGCATGTATTTGTATTTAATCACTTTACTTTGACACCCCTAAATATAATCAAGTGCAAACAGCAAGGAGGGTGCTCCAGAAAATAAATAAGAATGAATTATTTAGCCTGCAAAATACTTGGCGTGGCAGAAAAATATCACTGTCCATCACCCTGAACACATCACCCCCACGGTAAAATGTGGTGATTGCAGTATCATGCTGTGGGAATGCCTTTCTTCAGCATGAATGGGGATGGTAGTCAGTGATGATGGGAAGATGGATGCCGTTAAAAACAGCCTAATCTTAGAAGAAAACCTGTTAAAGGCTCCTTGAGACAGGTTGAGGTTCTTCTTTCACCAGGACAACAAACCTAACTCACAGCGAGAGCTACAGTGTAATGACACATGGATATTGCATAGTCATGTGCTAGAATGGCCTTGTCAAAGTCCATATTGAAAACCAACTGAAAGTGAGAGATTGCTGCAAATCCCTCTGTGCATTGTCTCCAAGTCACCAGATGCTTGCTCAGAAGGAAGGATTGCTGTGAAGTCCGTGGTTATACTTTATGCTTTTGGTTATACTTTCCTTACACTAACTTTTTGCAGTTGATGGTATAAACAAAATTTGACTGTATTATATTTTAATTAAGGTCAAATTGGAATGTTTATAATGCAAATTAAATCTCTCTTATATATTTCTGTGAATAAATCTGATCTGTATGTTATGTAAAGTGCTTTTAGATTACCTGTGAACTGAAGCAACATAAATCAATTGAACTTAACTGATTTGAACATTTGTGGGAAGGCTTGAAAATTGAAATTCACAGAAGCACCCTATCCAGCCTGACTGAGGTCAAAGAAGGCCAAAGAAAACTAAACCAAAATTTTCTGTCTTTAGATGTCCAAAGAAGAGACACCCTCAAAAACTTGCTGTTGTAACTCTTGCTTCAGTTGTTTGATCATTTAACAAAGTATCATATTTTCATTTGTGAAAGAAAGCAAAATAAAAACCATGTATCATGTACCCTAACCTTCACTTAGCAGTTAGGGATTAGTTTATGTTGGTAAAATGCAAAAGTTTTGTGGTTGGAATATAGTAAAATGTTAAAAAGTTCAACCTTGCAAATACTTTGGCAAGGCACATTACATCATAGGAGATATTGTTAAAAAAACAAAAAACAAACAAAAAAACATGGCTACCCTCAGGCATGCACACATTCCTACATATAAACATTTATGCACTTGTGTGTCTGGGAAACAAAAAACCTAATTGCATCAGTTGTCTGCACTTTTTAACACCATGCCTAAAGGTTAGGCCTAATTTTAGAGTCACTGTTGTTAAGGAAGGAATTAATACTGTCTAATCACCTCCAGTGCTTTTTCCGTTTATTCCTCCTTGCTCACTTTCCGTTTTGACACCCCTTTTATGCTAAGTCTCTTCTTTGTGATATGCCACAGCATGCGTTCCACTCACAAAAACCCTTCAGCCTCCCCCCCACTTCCTTATTGTTATTCAAGCTCTCTAATAAGCAACATTAATTAGCCTGCTCTTCAAAAATATAACTTTCCATTTTGTCTGCAGGGTTTGGTCATTAAGTGAACAAAGGCAGTCAAACGGCTGACACAATAGGCTGAGCTGATTAAGTGTGCAGCCACAACAAAACCTGGCTGGGGAACAATCAGAGGGTCCTGCATGGTTTTATGTCATATTGTTTTTGTGTTGTTTTTATGGTCTAGATGTTTTAAGAACTTATACTTTCAGTTTGCTGCAAAACGTTCTTGTTGCTAAGACGTTAAAATTAGGCTGATTAATTTTAGAAAACATAATTTAAATTATTTCAGCATTAAAACCACCAATCTTACATTTAGATATACATTTCATTGATTGCATTTGGAATTTGGCCAAATAATTTTAATAATATATATTTTTTGCAGAGTGCATTGTTTTTATGATTGTCTTGAGTTGTAACTGAAATTAAAATTTAAATTATACGAAGTGTCTCAATGAAAGGCAGCTGAACAGCACTACTTGTTTCTTGAGTTCTGATCATGGTCTGGAAACTCCAGGATTGAGTCACGTAAGGTAAAATGACAATCATTTGCAAAGGAAAAACTTAATCTGTCCCATGGAATCCCCAGTTTTACCCACTGTGACATATCTTTACATGGAGGAAATTGAATTGAACTCCAAGGAAACAAGAACTACTAACAGCTACTGGTTTATATATTAGGATGGCATGGTTAAAATTCACTAATTAACCCAGTGGATAATAAAACCAAGGTGTTAAGAGAAGATGCAAAAGACAAACTATGAAATTTTGGAAACAACATTGAAGCAAATAGATAAACTACATCCAGAGACCAGAGCCTTGCTCTGAGATAAACCCCAGTATACACCACATGGGACCCACCCAAAACCCCCTGAAATAGGGTTTTTTGTTCAACTACCATTTAATAACATTCCTCTGCTCTACCTGGAAGCTCCTGTCGAGCACCATAATGACAAAGATGAGTCAGTAATCCATGTCCATAAGGCAATTGGCAGTGACAACAAAGGAGCCAAACCCTAGCTGCTGGTTGACAAAGAAGTCAATCAAGACTGCAAGACCAAACATCCAAACCTCTCCACTGCCTGGACTAATTCCAGAGAAGGCCTATGATTCAGTCATACACAGTCATGGATACTAAACATCTTGGAATTGTACAGCTTAAAGAAGACACTTGGAGCCTTCATAGCAAGCTCAATGGGAGTATGGAAGACAACTCTGGAGGCCAAGTCAAAGCTAATACCATAAGTCAACTTCAAGTGTTTGGTATACCAAGGTGATAATTTCTCTCCCCTGTTGTTCTGCAATGGTCGAAACCCTCAGCCATAACAACGAGCGGCTTAGGACACCAGTTTCAAAATAGAGCTTTTATTTGTCATCTCTACACTGATCATATCAAGACATAGGCCAAGACTGAACCAAACATCAACTCTGATCCACCCAATCAGGTTACACATCCAAGACACTGAAATGTTATTCAGACTGGAGAAGTGCAGCCAAAGTGTAATGAGACAACATTTTATGTTATTGTCCAGTTTTGACAATAACAGAAAATAAGTTGATAGTGGTTATTTGAGCACTGTTGCTTTTCTGTCCTTTTGAACCAGTCTACCCATTCTCTAGCCTCTAAAAACACATTTTCGTCCACACAACCGCTGCTCACCAGATATTTTCTTGCTCTTTAGATCATTCTGGTTGTGTGTGAAAATCCCACTAGCTCAGCAGTTTCTGAAATATTCAAAATAGCCCTTTTGGAACCAACAAACATACCACATTTAGAGTAAACTAAATCCCCATTTCTTCTCTATTCTTATGCTTTGTTAAAACCTCAGCAATCAGCTTTACTGCATCTGGATGTTTAAATGCATTGAGCTGCTACCATGTGATTGGTTCATTCACAACTTGTCACTAAGAAACTGAACAGGTACATCTAATAAAGGGGCCAGTGAGAATATACCGTGTATATTATTTTAAAGTCAAAGTTTTTATTAAACGTTTGAACAACATGGTACTGATATTAATGTAGCAGCTGAAGTCTTGGGGTCTCCTTTGAGAGGGCCTCAGGCCCAAGTGGGCTGGCTTATCAATCTATTTTGGCAGAACATTGGAGAGCGATGAAGACCACTGGCAGATTCCACGGCCTTGCCTCTCAGAAGGTTGAATGTCAGAGGTCGCTGGGTGGACAACCCATCTGCTGCTTTGGCACTGCCACATACAGTGCAGACTGAATGCTTGATGAGAGCGAGAGAGAGAGAGTTTGATTTGGTGAGAATCTATGCAGAGACAGGCTGTGGACATGGCTTGCTCAGATATACTCACTGAAACTGGGCTACATTACATCATTGCATACCAAGAGAGGCTGTCACTGTTGACAATCTGAACAAACGTCTAATATCTTGCATTCAGATTCTTTGCTGCAGGTTTGTATTTCTACAGGCTAATGACTTATACTACAAATTGTATTTGGAATTTGGGCTCTAAGAGTAATCTTGGCAGAATTAAACTCCAACATTAGTCACACTTTACTATCTGAACAAATTATCTGCCAGTAAAACAAGAAAAAGCAAACATAAAATTAAGAGTGTTGCAAAAATAGAAGGAAATGGTGGAGCCTTAAGCATTACACTCTGGGTGTGTTCTTGTTTTCTTCCTTAAATTACCTTTTACATTGCAATGAATGTCACTGCACCACAGTCAATAGGAGCAAAGATTGGATCTGCAGAGGATTCTCTGTGTTTACCCTGCAGAGCTCTACATACACAGAAAGCTGTTTCTCCACGTCCCGGTGCAACAACACAGTCTCTTTCTTTACCGGCACCAAGTAGAAACTCATGTTAATTAGTCTATTGTGGCCTGACATAGAGTGAATTCAGGTTGGTAAATAGAGGTGCGACTGTGTCCTCAAACATGGCTTGGTGCATACTGAGACCTGGGGCTATGTGGGAAATTAGAACCAACTAGTTTTATTATTTCATCTGTGTGTGCTTTGACATGAAATTGACATTCCGACAGGTCAAATGCATTGTTAAAAAATTAAACATAGGAAGATTCTGGTGTTGGTTCTCTCTTAGTTTAGCAGATTTATGACAAAGATGCTCTTTGCTCAGTCTTATCAGCTAAACATTTGCTAAAAAGGAAAACGGTTATTTTTCTCATAGTTCTCTATATAACTGTTCACTTTGATGCCATTTCTAAACAACTCCAGATTTAAAAATCATACGTTAAAAAACTGTACATAAGTGCACATTTTTAAGTTGTACCTACACTTAGCAAAGTCTACAAGAATCCATTGTCTATAACCATTTGCCATGGAGGGTCGGTGGAGGGGCGCACACAATGCATAACCAAGCAGGCATACAAGTACCCTTTGTGTAACCAAATACTTTATGATTTTGGGCTGTGGGAGGAAGTTGGAGAGAGCCCTCACATGCACTGGGAGAACATGCAAACTCCATACAGAAAGACCTTAGATGGCATTCAAACCCAAGACCTTTGTGCTGACTGCCTCCACATTTTTCTATTTACCTTAAATCAGCAGCTAGATGCTCTAAACTTGGACAAAATTGGGGTTTTCAGCAGAACAATGACCCCAAACGCACATCAAGCAAATTTTGAAAGTCAAATTTGTACACCCAGTGATTTTTTTTTTTTTTTTTTTTTTTACCCATTTTGAAGTTGCTTTTTGGAAACCACATCTGATCAGGCTTGGTTGTGTCCAGAATCTTTCAGCAAAGTGATGATCTCTCTTTTTTCTCACATTAATTCAGGGATGATGAACCCTTTACAGCAGATACCCATTTACAAAAGATCTATCTTTGAAATGCTTCAAGGCTTGCTAAGATGGTGGTTCACCCATTAGACTTAGAAGGATTACAGATTTCCCAAACAGTACAGTGTCCATTGTTCTAGCCACAGGTATTTATTACAAAAGCAATACATAACATTGTTTTTTTATGAAACAATAAAAAAAGACATTACTTTTTTGGACTGTTATTAATATGGTTAACTTCAGTGTTCTCAACTTTTGGTAAAACTATTTGAGCTTTTTTGGGGGATGGTAACTGCAAACCTACTTCTCTGCACAGCCACACTGCGATCTTTTTTGGGATGCAGTGCAGCCATTACTTGTGTCAGAGCAACATGACACTTATTATTCCTTTTGCTAACTTGTTACCCCTCTCACCTCTTCTTTTCTCACTCCTTACTTTCCTCTTTGACTTTATAATCATGGCAGATGGCAGGCAAAGAAAAGAAATCAAAATTCTGAATGCAAGAATATCTAGCTGACACTGCACTGTCATCGACAATAAATATCTGTCACATTTTTATTCCTCCCTCTCAGGTTTCCACAAATGGACACAATGTGTTATCTGTTTCTATTCTTTAGATTTTTCTTAGTGAAATCATTGGATGCAAGCCCCGTTCATATACAAATACAAAATAAGTTTTAAAAAGCATACCCAACATTAGTAGGGTTTCATGTAGGGGAGAAAATGTGGAGAAAATTTCCAGCCAAATGTGGCAAAATCATGTACCTGAAATTATATTAATCATTGGGGCAAGAACAATTAATTTATGAGCAGACATTCAATGAGGCTGATTTGAGTTTGGTGCATTGTGATTATATTAACATAATCCAGTCATGTTAAATTGGATCAGTAACATTATTAAAGCAGACCCAGCTCTCATTCTGTGTCACTAATTCCCCTCACTCTGAGTCTTAATGAGAAATAAGGAAGCACTTACAAGCCGGCGCACAGACTGAACGGCAGGTAGAGATTATCTGCCGGCTTCGCTCAGTTTCACTCTCACGCTCTGTGCCCAGTGACGTTCACAATTACAAAGATCCCACCTCCCAACACACACATGCAGAAATAAAGAAAAACCCACATACATTATCACACTAAGGGGTAGACACATGGTGCTCTTACTGATCTCCAATGAGAAGCAGTTTGTAATGATGCCTGAAGAATTTTCAAACATGATTTTAGGGCTCTTAAAAACTGTATGCACTGGAGCCCAGCTGATGATTTGCTACCTTTAATATAATTTTAAAAAATCATTGAGCTGGTGAATATCACAATTGAAATATGTCAAATAAAAATGATCATGTTAGCATGTGTGGCCCCATTGCATAGTTTTGTATTGATAACAAATATCCACACCTGCCTAAAAAAAATAAAAAAATAAAAAATATTAATTATGTATCCATTCTTAGTGCAAATAAGACAACGTTGCTTTTTGAGATACACCAAGCTGATATTTTGTATTTTAAGATATTAGTTTGTTTTTTTTTTATTTATTTTATTATTATTTTAATTTAATTTTATTTTTTATTTATTTTTTTGTAGATTTTCCTTGCCTATACAGATTTAGAAATTCCGATTTTTAAAAACCACAATATACAAATACAAATGGCACTCAGCTCACAGCAAGAAGGCTAGATAAAAATTCTACCATTATTTTCCTATATTGAGTTGATTTGGATAAATTGATTGCTGTAAAACAGGGTTTTAGTATTTTAAACCATAAACTAATTAAGGGGTTGGCATTTTTGCTGACTTTTCCATTTTATGTAAGTCAGCACATTTAGCACAGTTAGCTTTAATAAAACAGAAATCTTTGTGTCTATTCCTCAGAGTGTAGGTCTTCATCCTAAAACTTATACTTCCATACAACTTCCAATATTTCCAGATCCACCATCTACCATGACTGCCAGAAGTCGAAACCATAAAACGACAAAATAGAGCAGCTTTGCCATGCCTTCCTGTTATCTGCTTTAGTTTTGCTTTCTCTCACTCTTTCACAGCTTGAATAAACTGCAGACATGTCTTGATAAGTAGAAAATAAAGATTCGTAAAATAAAGATATGTAGAAAATAAAGATTCCTTTAAAATACCTTCATACATCTGTGTTTCATCATTCATAAAACACCCCATTGATACTACTGTTCATTTTAGTCCACTTATTCACATTGCTTTAGCACAACTTAAGTAGGGTGTGTACAGTCACTGGAAAAAAGATCAGATTTTTTAATTTCCTACCTTCCACCAATTCAGGTTATATCCACTCATTGTGATCAACTGCCAATATCTTGATTCATCTCTAAACAAAATCACATTATATATAGCGGGTACATAATTATCAAACACCAACTATATATTCTGCTGAGACCTGCAATACTGATGTTATCTTTCACCACAGCCAAAAATGGGTCTAGTTGAAAAGGTTGGCCTCACCATAGCTGCAAATGCAGTACACCCTCCTCCATCATTATCATCATCTCTCCAATTAGCACCTGTGGAAGTAGTAAAATAATAGTAAAGTTAAAGTTGAAGCGGTAATCATGATCAAAGACATGTTATGAATTACAAGATAAAGAGGAAGTTGCATTGTAGTGACTGAATGAGCAAACTTTAAAATGCAGAACCTGATTCAGATGGACATAATTCAAAAAATTAAGACTTCCACTTTGTTTATGTACATTCTAGATTACTAAATGTATATATGTCCCATAACTAGCTGAGGCAGTACCAGCATAATATGTTTGTGAGTGTCAAACAGGCAGAAATCAATCAATGATGATAATGAAAACCAATAAGGACTATAAATAGATTGGCAAGAGTTTAAATTCTGAAGATCATTATCCCTGTCAGGATTGGCACTCACATTAGCATCCATCATGGCCTGTGGATCATCAGTCATTTTCTGGCTCAAACACATCCTGGCTCAAGGCTGAACCCCTTGAAACTGGAACTCTCTCTTTGTCTGATCTTTTATGTCAATCTGAGTTATAGTCCTCTCAGAAAAAAAGTCTGTCCTATGACTTTAGTGACCCAGAGGTTCAACTAAAATGACAAAACAGATTTGATAGTGGATTACACAGCATTGTTTTTTTTCCTGTTTTTTTTTTTTTTTTATTTTTATTTTTTTTTTTAAAGATGCATTTTTTTGTGGTTGTGGTGTTCTGTTATATCTTAACTTTAATTGTAAGGTTAAAGAAATACATCTCATGCTTCCGGGCTATAAGGACATGAATTAAATCATGTTGCTCAGAAGTCGGTCTGCATTATTTAGTCCTATATGCCCACATATTTTCAGCACATGTTGATTATTTATGATTCATGACAATTATCAACCTGACTGGAGAATAAGACATCCAGTAACTCCGACATGTGCGAACAAGCCAACATAGAGGCTGAGTGCAATCCAAGGGAAATCATTTACTTCCTTCCCAGCCCTTAGCTAATTCAGATGTGAACATTATACTCAGGTTCATTTTGCAACCTACCATGCTTTTGAAGTTGCAGAGATCGAGCCAATCCTGTGGCTATCTTTTTTCATGTAAACAAAAACCTAATATGTAAATGAAATTGAGAATAAAATGAGATAAAAAAGGATGATTCATTATGCACAAGCATAAACTGACAGTCAATACCCTATCAATCACTGTGGAATTTTAATTTACCCTTAATGACACAACATTAAGTGAACCTGATTGATAGTTTTTACACATGGGAGGACACAATTATCTTCCACACAAACTTCACGTGCCGGCACATGTCAGTGTGTGCGCAACTTGCTGAGGATTCACACTTTGCCTTTCCACTGTATTATTATCTCCTTCTCCGTGGTCTCATTTTTCACAAAGCCCTGGGGGTGTGTGGGGGACAGTCAGGGTTGAGCTCACACAAACCCCAACTCTGGAGCCAACTGCCAGTGAAGGTCTGTGTTAATACCAAGAGCAACATTGCCAGGAGGGACGGAGACGAGAAAATTGAGAAAAGCCCAGATGATCCTGCAAAACGGTGTGTTGCCAAACAATGCGACAGCATGAAAGCAACTCTTAGACTCTGTCACTGCAGTTTATATGGATAATAGGAGTAGAATTTATGAAAAGTACATATTCTAGTTATGGAGATGAGTTGACTTATGTTTTTGTAGTCATATAACAAAAACGACAGTGTATTTGAGCACAAGTTGTTCACCAAAACCAATTGACTTTAGAGGTGGGTTTTTTTAGCCTTGGCTTCCTATTCAAAAGTTTACCAAACAAATGAACAATCACAATGTTTTTGCATTCATTTCTAGAATTATCTTAACAAAACTGTGGAACTACTTTGGCTCAAATGCAATGTTATTTATTTTCTTTATCATGATAACATGATCAAGTTGATGCACCTGAAAATGAAAGGAGATCATCAGATGTGTAGCTCTTTGTCAGTTAAAAAGACAAGTGTCACTCACCAAACTCAAGAATATTCTAACAAGATTTTCTTTGGGCAGAAATTCTGGCAGAGTTCTGATGAAAAAGTTTCTCTTTCATGTAAAAAAGAACTGCCCATTTTACATCTCACTCTTTTATTATAACATCTTATTTTAATTAATAAAATCACCATTTGCACTCAATCCAAACCATCTCCTCACTGTGTAAATATTGTTTTCAAACCAGACCAAAGCAGTGGATTGTCATGATGTATAAAGTGGATCTCAGAACATTAAATGTCATTGAAATGTTTATTTTTCAGTAATTAAATTCAAAAAAGGTATTATTACAAAGATTCATTATGTACAGAGTGCTATTTTTCAAGTGTGTATTTCTATTACTTTTGATGATTAAAACTAGCTGATTAAAACCATAAAAACTATAAAAATAGAAGCACACTGTAATACTCAGATCAGTTGGTTTACAACCCATGTGGTGTCACTTCACTTCTTCACAGAATGACGTTCTTTCATTGGAAGAATAGATACCATCCAAAAGAATAATAATTTACAAGAAACAGCTAAACAATTTGAAAAAGATACTGTGGCATGTAGTTTTAAAGGAGACAAAAATATTTTAAAAGTGAGTTTGATGATTTTACAGCAAACTTTGGTAAGTTTAAACCATCAAAGCCATAGCCTTCAGAATTTTGCTTGAATGTTCTCCATGTCTCATTGAGTCCTGAGTCTCAGAGAGCCACACTACCCGTTTATTTATTCTAAGCACGCCAGGGTTTAACACACAGTGGCTGAAAATATCACCGATCAACCTTTTCATGGTTGAACTTACTGAACAGCAGGTTTTATTAAGATAAATTGGTCAATAGAAAACTGACTGGCATCTTAGTTTTTAGACCTAACAGCATTGCAGTGAAAGAATAGCTGTTATCAACTAAAGAAAAAAAAGATATGATTCTGTATTTGACCTGAGGGCTCCACTCACTGATTTTTTTCAGATGAAAAGATCCACCACACAGAACTTCAAGTTTTATTAAAGCTTGAGTTTTCTAACAAATTGGTTTGCCGTAAAAATCTATATCAAGATGTCATGTACATGGCATTGTGTGATAGTTGAAAATATTGATATGTTAGCACATACTGGGCAGAAGCTTAAATATGACCAAAATGCCTTTAAACCACTTCTGGTTTAACTCAGATATTGCTGTTTATTTTTATTTATTTATTTATTTTTTTGGCATTTGTTAAATTAAAGGATAAATTTGATTTTTCAGACCTTATGACATTGTATCAGATTAAAATACCTCTGTCCATCCATCCATCATCTGAGATTGAGTTGTAGAGGTAACATATCTAGAAGGGAAAACCACAGCACCTTTAAAAACAAAAGAAGTTAGCTAAAGGGCTGAATACATAATTCAAACCAAATTAACAATGATTACAAAGCATTGTTGAAACTGTGCAGTACAGCAAAGTGCCAACTGAATAAGAAATATGTGAAGAAAAAAAAATACATAATAAAAATACTTGGTCATATATAACCTCCACATGCCACTCAAGGTTATATGTAAATAAAGAAATTACAGGATAATAAAAATACATTATCAGAGTACAGCACAACATGCCTTAGAAGGGGTCTGTGACATTTGGTCTTTGTCCTGGTTTTAGGGACTTCCAGCAGAAACTGGTTTGCCAACTATAGCATCATGACTGGATATAAAGGTGCAGCAGTTCAGAGATGTTAAAGTGCAGGTCTATTAAGAGAAGTGATATCAAACAATGATTTTTGAAGTAAATTTATAGTGCACTGTAAACCAGTAAATTATGTCTAGCATGGGGTATATATGGTCACACTTTGATTTATTAGTGAGGTCATTCTGCAGTTATTTCAGATGATTTATTAGTTTCTGGTCAGTACTTAATTATGAAAAGTTTACATGATCCAGCCATAAAGAAATTAGAGCATGGATCAATCTCTCCAGAGAAATTGATGGTAAACAAGAGGTCATTGCTGGCTTGCCAGTGTCCTGTTTCTGTGCTGTTGTGTGGTTTAAAGGGGTACTGACACCTCTCATAGATATTGTGGGAAGCCAGCTAAGATTGAAACTAACTTCTACTCTCTCTAAAACCTTTGACAGGATAAGTAGCTAAGAAATCAAAACCTTGGAAATCCTGAGAGGCTTCCTGATCAAATCCATACAACACCTCAGCTGACACCTTCCAATGCAGAGGAGTAGTGGCTCTACAGTGAGATCCCCCAAGATAATAGGACTCTTATCTGTGAGACTGACTCTCGTCACCCTGCAGTTGAAGCTCATTTCAACCATTTGTATCTTGGATTTAATTCTTTGGGTCATGATTCTTATCTCATGACCATTGGTGAGGGTCGGAACGTACACCAGTAAATTTAAAGCTTATTCGACGGAGCTTTTTCTTGACCATGACAGATTGGATCAACACCCACACCACAGTTGTCCAAATCTATCTATCCATCTCCCACTCCAATCTACCATCACCTACTAGCACGACATCAATACATTTGAATTACTCCTCTTTAGGCAGAGACTCCTCTTCAGTCTGGATCAATTCCCAGCCTCATAATGGTGAGTTTTCATGTTTAAATTAAGACCTGAATACATTGCAAAATGCTATGGAAAGTACCACAAGGCTGACTCAGTCACAACATGTACATGTTTAGTTGCCACAATATTAATGAAGTAACATGCATTCTTTAGCAGAGCTTTTCATGTGTCATAACAAACCCAAGCACCAAGGCGTGACCCAACCAGCAGATGTAGAAGGATGTTGTGCTTGAGGCATATGTGAGTTTATCTGCTGGCAGCTTCAGACATGATTAGTGTCAGATCATTGACATCATTTAATGTGATGCCCCCGACATGGGCCAGCTGCTACTGTTGGCGCACAGGCATTCACCATCACATCTAAGAGTTTTTATTTAAGGGCACGGTCAGTAAAAGAAGCTTTTAAAAAGCAAACTTCAATGCATGCATGTTTGTCCCTTTGTTGTTTCAAAGCAAGGCCATACACTTTTCAATCACAGAAAAAGTTCTTTGGACAGAGATGAGATTGTACCTACAACCCTATACCCTATACCCAAGAATGAGAGGTGAAATCACTGTTCTTAAACTGAATGACTCCACAGAAAGTTAGAAGTTGCTTTGAGTTTGTACAGACACATTTGCCATTTACAGTTGTCTAAAGCACATAACAAAACAACCTGAAGAATAAAATTAGCTATACGGATAACACCCACTTATGATGCCAGTGTTATACTGAACAATGCATTTCACTTGGGAGAGCATATCATAAAGCAGAACAACTTTTCTTCTCCCACTTCTGTTGTTGGTAAAAAGTCTCTTCCAACACCTTCACTAGAAATGCAATAGCAGCTTCTATAAATTTAGAATGGTGAATGACGCCCCCTGAACCTGTGATGAACACTAATTAACAACCTTTCAGCTAGAGAACATGCCAGTTTCTTGTCTGTTTGCATGTTGCATCCCCCTGTTGCTGATGCAGTGCCGGGTAGAGTGTAAAACTGGAAAATGGGGGCTTTTTTTAATGCCTCTGCAAGGATGCTTTCTGCACCTTGTCGAAAGTGTAAACCTCCTGTTTATCCTAACACATTTTTTTATGACATGCCATATGGTATCACTCTCTTGAGTTTCACTTGGTTTCTAAAAAAACTCAGATTTATCTTTGCATTGTCTTTACAGACGGGTACGTTTAGCATTGCTTTTTGCTTGATTGTGTTGCCGGTTCAATCTCCGCTCCATCTGCCTCTGTCGTTGTGTCCTTCAGCAAGACCCTTCATCACCCTTACCTGCTGGTGGTGGTCAGAGGGCCCAGTGGGACAAGAGCATGGCAGCCTCGCCTCTGTCAGACTGCCCCAGGGTAGCTGTGGCTACATTCCAGTATCTTGCCACCATCAGCGTGTGAATATGTGTGTGAATGGGTGAATGACTGTAGCATGAAGTGTTTTGGGGTCCTCTGGACTTCATAAAGTGCTATGCAAGTACAGGTCATTTACCATTTAGTCAGAAGAGCATGGGGGAATAAAAAAAAAAAAAACCCACCTAGATTTGATTGATTCAAAAAACACATTTTATCTATATTGAATGAAAAGTTTTCCTTAGTCATTCTACTGTCAGCTATTTTGATTTTGTTTTGTTTTACCTGTATTTTACCATCCACTCCATAGTACACTAAAAGCATGACTTGATCAAAAAAAGGGTAAATGTAACTGGTGTAAATAGGACCACCTAATTCCAACATTTTCAAGTGTCAGTGCCCTCATGTTTCCAATCTGTTATCAAACAGGATGCTCTCAGATGGAAATGGCCACTGAGCTTAGAGTGTCATAGAACATCATCAGCAGGTTGCAACAGGGAGACAGGAAGAGCCACAGAAAGCTAGAAAAGTAGACATCCTTTTGCCATCTCCCACACTGATGACCGCTTAATTGTGAACAGTATCCTGCAGAACTGGATGATGAATGCCACTTAACTTATAGTGCATTTAAGAGACGTGACAGGCACCCCAGCGTCATGTCAGATCATTCAAAATTCATTTAAATCCGCATGGTGTGCATGCTAGATGACGTGCAAGGGTACCAGAACACACCACCAGGCACAGGCGTCATCGTCTTCCATGGGCCAGGGAGGATTTTTGCTGGATAAGGGACCAGTGGGCCTCAGTGCTGTTCTCTGAAAGTCTAGTCACGTTGAGCAGAAATGATGGCCACTGAGATGTCAAGGAGAGCGCTATGTATCAGCCACTTTTGTGACAAGATGAGGTGGTGATGGTGTTACAGTGTGGTCAGGTGTGTCTAGTCAATACAGAACTACCCTACACTTTTGGAATAATACCAGCTCTGACTACCTGAATAACATTAATCCAGTCATTGTGTCCCTGCATGAACAACATGGGTTTAATTTCATCTTTATGGACAACAGTGCTCCTGCTCATCGTGGTTGCATCATTAGGGAACTGCTGCTGGAGACTGGGGTTCCTCAAATGGAGCCGCCTATACTTTCTCCAGATCTGAATCTCATAGAAAACCAATAGGATCAGCTGTGTCACTGTGTGGAAGCTCTTAACTCTTTAACCCAGAAGTCATCATCGAGCTGTAATTGATGCTCAAGGGCATATGACACGTTATTAAGACAATGACATTTTTTACTGTAGCATAACCACCATTGTTGTTGGCTTTTGTTTCAATACATTGTTTGAGATGTGGAAATGACCATTACATGCCTAAATGCCCTACTTTCATGATATATCATTGCGGCATTAACCTTTTTCGTTTTTCATACATTTTACCCGGAAGCCACATATCCCTGAACTTTTTGTGACGAGTGTATATTTTTCAGTCCACCCAAGTAGTTTAACCACGATTTCAATCTCCACAATGATATTACAGTCACAATTTGCATAATAATGTTTACGTTTATGATTGTATTGTACAATTTGGAACAGTTATAATAAGAAAACGGCTTCGTTTGTCTTGTTTTTGTTAATGGCATAACACCACATCCCAGATTTGTAAAGTTGCATTTGACTGAACAGACGGCAGGATTTCAAGAATAATGTCCCTTAGACAGTCAAGGTCAAAGTAAAGCTACAGCTTAAGTCTGATTACTTAAAGCCCGAAAGTTGTGTTTTAAGTCAGCAGAGAAAGAATGGGATCCTCCCAGACTGGCCTAGACTATTCTGATGTACTATGTCAAGACTCAGCTGGATTACAACAAGGTCATAAACTTGTTTTTTATTACATTGAACAAAATGTTTTTATTTTTTTGTTTTTTGTTTTTGTTTTTTTTTTTGTTGTTGTTTTTTTTGGAAGATAACACATGCCTAACACATGAAGTAAGCAAAACATCCTTCAACAAACAGTTGCATCATAAAAAATGAAACTGTCATTGAAAGATTTAGTTATGTCATATCCCAAATTCAGTAGTCTTAATGTAATTTATTTCTGATATTTTGGATTGTTTTGGCTAAAATTCTGTTTCTCAGACAACTTGAATATTACATAAGACCAATTAAAAACTGGATTTTAATGCAGAAATGTCATAGCCATACTCTAATCTAGGGGAAGACAGATGACTTGACTGTTGTCTAGCAGAATACCATTGACACCATCCACAAGGAGGGTAAACCCCAAAAGGTCATTACTAAAGAAGCTGACTGTTCATACAGCACTGTATTCAAGTATATATATGGAAAGTTGGGTGGAAAGAAAAAGTGTGGTTAAGAAAGTGACATTAGCAAATCGTTGGACATAAATCCCCACAGATCATCTATGGGGTTTTTTCAGGGGAAAAAAAAGAGAGAAACACTACACTCAACAAGTGTAGTGTTGCTCACCTGCACAGCTCACCTGCACTCATGCAGGTGAGCTGAAGGCTGCTATTAAAGCAATCTTGGTCTCATTGACGCCTCAGCAGTGACATAGGCTGATTGCCTCCAGGTCACTCCTGGAAATGTTTATTACAGTATAGTGAAATAAACATTTCCATATTACAAAGCCTTTTTATTTGTCTTATGTAACATTCTCATTTTCATATAAATTGATTTTAGTCTTTTCATTACCTGTAAGCCACAATTATCAAAATTTACAAAAATAAATGTTTGAATAATTTCAGTATCAGCAATGAAATTACATCACACATAAATGTCACGTCCTGTACTAATTTACTGAAATTAATTAATGTTTTAACACAAATTTGGAATTTGTCATCGTAAATATTAACACAAATTTGAGATGCACTTGTATAAACCTTAAAACCAGTGCTAGAAAATAGCCTTTACAAATGTACCCCTCTGCTGAAAGTTATTTTATTGGACAATTTAGGGACCAGTTAGATTTAGGACACTTAAGCTAAATTGAATAAGAATGCTTTTCTCAACATCAAATTCACAATAGAAAAGAAATAATATTTAATATTTAGGATGAGAAATTCCATTGTTTTATGAAATATGTGTACTCATTTTAAGGTTGATGGCAAGTTGGAACAGTGGTATGTTTACCTCTCCGTTGCATCACCTCTTCTTTAAACAATACTGAGCATTTCTGACTTGAAAAGAGCAATATTTTTTATATTCATGTTTAAAAGAAGGCTTTCTCTATACTTCAGAACTTCTTTTGTGTTATTTTTGTTTATAATATGCAGGGGTTTCTTGCAAATGTAGTGACTCTTCATACTAAGCCATGCTCTAACAGAGCATGCATAATGTGGCACGGTTTATTATTACCAGCAGTATGCTGTAATAATGTGTAACGATGAACTGTGACCAAATCTACTTAATTCACACCATTATAAAGAGCAAGTTGCCAAAATTTAATCAACCCAATTTTCCCTTTATCACTACATAAGGCTGAAGGCAAACAGCCAGCAGACTTTCAAGCACAGATTTCACATCTCTGCTCAACATCTGTGTGCAGAATCCCTGCACTGCTAAAGCTTGTGAAGAGTCTCAGAGGTGTATAATTCACAGAGAAATGGGGCTTACCATCACAGCCCCTCTTCCAACACTCACTTTAAAAGGTGCCTGCTCTTCTGTTCTGACTGCTTACGCATGTGCTTTTTATCCTGCCCTCTTTGACTGAGTCTTACAAGTTTTCTCCACTTCATGCTTTCTTCATCCACTCCATGCTTTGCTTTTTTTATGCTGTAGTTCTTAAGCCTCAAACTCTGCTATAACAAAGTGGCATCAGATTGCATCATTATTATCAAATGATTAAATTCTTGGTTGGAATGAAAAGAACACTCAAGTTGCTCAAACTCTATTAATGAGATTGAGTATAAAAGCTTCCCATAATCAAACAGATGTGTGAAATAAACAGCAGCTATTAATGTTTAATGTATAATTGAATGTTCTACATGGCCTCACTTGTTTACGGTGATAATTGATGGCTCCAATTTACCATTTGCTTGAAATTCAAGACTTGAAGCAGAGAGTTGGGGACAGGCAGAGGAAAAGTTACTAACGGTCTATTCTGTGCGGCCAAGATTGGGCATGTCAAGATGAAAATATTAAACTGGTGTTGGCTTCAGGTTGTTGCTTCTTTTGCAAAGATTAGAAATTTGCAACTGAGTTGAAAAGCTTAGTATATTATTTTGCATATTTTGCAGGGAAAAAAATTTGGGAATTTTCTGCGAATACTAAACGGGAAATAGGTGGGGGTCCATTGGAGATCATATTATTTAAACTTTGATAGTGTTTCTGATTTTTGTTTGGCCATTTGGGCCAGTCTGATCAAACCAGAATAATTGAATGGCTCCTGCTGTTGGATATGTTTATTTTTTGTTCTTTTGTAAAGCTTCAGGTTCAAATTATTCACTGTAATTTTGCACATACAAAATGCAAACAAAATCCATGTAGAGAATAACAATTCACCAGATATCTCAGCCGCTACATGACTCATCTCCTCAATATGTTGAGTCAAAGGATTGGAGGGAAGCAAGCTTTGAGATTAGTTTAATTTTGTTTACAACATAAAAAGTGAGCAGTGTTACAACCAATTGCTTGTTCTTAATTATTTTTACACATACTTCAGCTGAAAAAAACTTTTCACATTACCATTCATAATAATAAAAAAACCCTAGAGGTTGTTGAATACTTAATGCAGCTACCAGTTGTTTGTGGGAGGCAGTGGCTTTCCAACAACCAAAAAAGAGATTTCCAAAGTGACTGCCAAGATTTCTAAAAAAAAAAAAAAAAAAAAAAAAAAAAAAAAAAAAACCCACCTGCAGGATTACATTGCTAATTCGCATTTCTAAATTTTAATAATTTACCTTAATTTAATTACTAATTTAATAATTTACTGACACAGTACTGTAAAACTTTTAAATTGAACATGTTGCTGAAGTGTTTGAATGTCTAAAATGCTCATAAATATATCCTCTTGTATTGCTTATAGTTATTAGCCTGGTCAGTAACTAAATACAAATTTTAAATTCCGCTGAATTTTTAACTTACAACCTGGAGACGGCTAATCTTGGTGACTTCTGAGGTGGATGAAATATAACATTATTTACAATAAACTAAATGCAAAGAGTTCCCGTGTAATGGACTAGTGAACTGTCTGAGTTGTACCCCGCTTTTCTCCCAATAATGACTTGAGATAGGCTCTTATATAAGCTAGCTTAGACTCTTAGCACAAAAATTGCATTTTAAATTCTGGCCTCCTTTTATTTAACAGCTGCATTCCCATAATTTTAATTTGAAATGTGTCTGCTGGTTCATCTATACACCTTTCTTTGTTTCCTTGTGCTTCCCTCATTATTATAAGCTATCAATATTCAGTGCAATTCTCCTGCCAAATACTGGGCACCTGTAACACTGTGTACAGTGACTGGACAATAGCCAAGCCTTGATCAACACACAAAAGCACTTGGGGATGCTTCCTCTTGCCTCTGCAGATCTTCTCACCTGGTGAGAGAACCTTTTCTTCCCTTCTCCTTTCTTCTGTTCAGAGTGACTCTTTAACTATGGTCATCACGTCCAGTCATTTCTATTTTTCCCTTGGCTGGTTTGGAGTCAGTTTAAACTTACAGGCATGTTTAAACTGATGAATAGCCTCTATTGAACGTGAATAAATTTAATAGGGATTGAGATTAGTCAGCGCCTTTTCCCCTGATGATCTGAGTATGCATGATGTGTTCAGCATTATAAACTGCACAGAGGGAAACAAATATGTGCTCATCTTCTATTGTAGGAGGAAGAGAGAGGGTTTGCTGTGTGCACTGCCTGCTGGAGATCATAAACACCTGCTCATGATACATTGTGTGAAGGAAAATCCAAGGATGACTAATGTCTCCAAAATAATTTAGCTAATGTCTTCTTAATCATTTATCCCAATGAACTTGACTAGGAATTTAAGTGCTAGCCTAACACAAAGCTGTGCATGAATTTGAAATAGAAGGAAAAAAACATACTGTTTTCAGTTTGTTTTACTGATAAAAATCTGTGAAGTTTGAAATGAATTTGTATTTTATCCCTTTTTCTGTTATGCTTAAATAAAATTCATCCATCATTCCATTCATTATCTTGCACTTAATCTGGGGTTGGGCCATGGAGGCAGCAGCCTAAATTTAGAAACACAGACTCCGGGGATTCCCAAGGTGTTCCTAAGCCAGACGAGCAACAGAGTACCTCCAGTGTATCCTGGGTCTTCCTCTGGGTCACCTCCCAGTGGGAGATGCCCGGAACGCCTCACCAAGGAGGCATCCTAACCAGATCCCCGAGCCACTTCAACAAACCTCTCTCAGTGTGGAGGAGCAGTGGCTCCTACCAGATGACAGAGTTTCTCACCCTATCTCTAAGGGATAGCCCAGACATCCTGTGGAGGAGACTTATTTCAGTCATGTGTATCCGCGATCTTGATTTTTCGGTCACTACCCAGAGCTTGTGACCATAGATGAGGGTAGGAACCTCGATCGAAAGCTGAAAGATGAAGTATGAACTTCATCTTTCAGCTCAGCTCTCTTTTGACCATAGACTGGTACATTGTTCGTATCATTGCAGATGATGCACCAATCCACCTATCGATCTCTCCAATAACTGTTTTTAAGAATACCTTTATTAGTCCCACAGGGGGGAAATTACATTACCACCTTTGGTGGCAACAACAGCCACAGTGTTTGTACTAAATGGCAAGAGTCTTACACTGATGTGAAAGACATGTGGCATGCTCAAGGTTAGGCATTAGAATCTCAGATGGATTTCAGTTCAAATTTTGACTAGGCCACTTCATGAAAATTGTTATTTGCCATTCAGAGGTGGACTTACTCTGTGTCATTTTCCTACATAACCCAAGTGAGTTTAAGCTTAAGGTTGCAAAATAATTGTTGGACATTTTGCTGTAAGGTTATCTGGTACAGAAGCAGAATTTATGTTTTTACCAATTATGGCAAGCTGTTTAGGTGCAGAAGAAGAAAAGGAGCCCCAGAACTTCACAATATCACCATGTTTCACTGCCAGTACAACATTCTTTCCTCGAAATACTGTATCAGTTTAACAGATACAGCAGATGAAACAGACGCACATCTTCCAAAAAAGTTCTGCTTTTGTCACATCAGTCCACCTTTTAATGACTTTGTAACCCTGTCCAGACCGATGGATGTCAATGACTGTGCTTCTCAAGCTTTACAATTTTATTTCAATTGGGGCTTGAGGGGTTGCTTTTTGAGATCTTTTATTCAACTTCATGTTGTTAGACAGGTTCTATTTAAGGGGATTTCTCAATTGACATGATGCCACTGCAAGATCGCTTAACCCACGTGGAAGTGTAACTGAGGTAGAGCAAACCTCCGACAAACAAATACGATTATAATAAGGTAGTGAAGCTCACAGTGTTACCTGTGATATTTGGTGAGGCTTTCTTGCCTTATTGGCCAACATAAAGGCAATAAAGATGGGCTTTAACATCAATTTCTCCAAGATTCCCCACAAATAACTTCACAGATCTGATTTATGACTTGTTTGATTTTTTTTTTTTTTTTTTTTTTTTTTTTTTTTTTTTTTTGCCTAACAGCCTGATCTTAAAAGATTCCTAAATTTTGTGTGCAAAAAATGAATGTATTTTGTACAAGCCTGTAAATGAATTTTAAAATCTCTTTGACTACGTGATGGTTTTCTGGTCTCTGGTGTCTGTTAATATTCATTTTTGTTTGTTAAACAACATGGCACAATGTTAAAGTTTAATCTTGGTGTTTTTCATTTTGGTTTTGTTGCATAAATATTGTCAGCAGTCCAGATGCACTGATCTGTCCCATGCAGACATCTTTTGCCTGCACAATTTGTCAAACATGCAGCAGACAAATAGAATCTGCGCCACCTTTTTCTGGGCTTTAGACCCAGGGCATCCAGACATAACAGTATAACTTTGATCGCATATGTCAGGCTGAATATGACTATTTGTACCACATGCCTGAAAAATTACTGCTTTACAAAGGAAGTGTACCCAGTGAAAACAGATTTGTAGCCACAGCGCACATTTATTGCTTTGGACCCAGCTTTATGCATTAATCTTTGATTTAACTGTTAAGTATACAATGTAATGATGACAAAGAAAGGGGGATTTACTTGCCGTTACCCTCATACAGATGAACATGTGGTAGTAATACCGTCAATCACCGTTGCATTCAGCTGCTCACAAGGTCGGCTGAAGGCATTTATCCATCTTTCACATTTTTCCAGACTCTGTTTGGGTTTTGGAAATGGAATAAAGTCTATTCCAGTCTCAAAGTGCTCTGAGTAAAGCATGTCTTAATTGCATGTTCCCCACTGATAATGTTTAACAATTTTTTTTCCAGATTATTTTTCATCAACTCTTAATGATCACTGCGCATTCGTAATGAAAAACCCCGACAACTTTGTCGGAGGTGAAGAGGCTTCAGTTTCTCCATGTAAGCGCCGTTTCACTTTAGAACAAATTTTGACTGCTGATTGGTCAGTTGCTGACAAACCCACTGGATTGACAGGTGGTGTCATGTCAGTTCGACAGGTCAGGCTGAGTCAGATCAGACTGAGGTGTGGCTTGTACACCTCAACTCTGCTTTCTGATTGAAAAAAGAAAGTGGTTAATCATTCCTGATTTAACTGGACGCCAAGTTTGGCTTGATAGCATTTTTGTTTTTTTTCTCTTAAAAAATAAAATCATCATTTAAAAACCTGTTTTTTGTGTTTACTCAGGTTATCTTTTCCTGACATTACATTTTCTGATAACCATTCTTTTTCACAGCTCTGTTATATAGTTTTTTCACCTGGTTGTTTGTGGTATTCTATACATAACTCCTTTTAAAAATGTTAATTTATAGTTATAAAGTGACCATGTGAGAAAGTTGAAGAGAAAAATGTAAAGCAAGTCTAAGTCTTCTTGATCTCATATGCTGCCTTATTTCTGTTATCGATCTCATTCATTGTCCATTACCTGTCCCTGTTACTTAGCCTCAAAATTAAGGTCTCCGACACAAGATTCCCCGCAGCGTGAGAAACATTGCTGCTGACCTTCCCATCCTTTAAGCAGCTGCTGGTCTGATTGATCCCCTTGACGGCCTTGGTGCTAGTCTTCCAAGTGACTGACTGGAAGTGACAATATTTCACTGTTTTAGTCAGATAAGGCTGCTCTCAATTTTTGGGGATTGCTGGTGGCTTTCTGAAAAGGGGGGTTAGGGGGTAATATTTCTACACATAATGTATAAATCTCCCAGAGAGTGCTTCTTATTCTGAAACAAGTTGCATCATAATCAAAACATTTCCAAGTGTCAGATAAGCAATCCATGATAAGTAATGCATGCTGATAACAAAACTAAGTGTGCCTTGAGGATCAATGCAGCTTGGTACAATTTCATTTGTTGTCATTACACTTTTATTTCCTAATCATTTTATTACTTTCTCAAACTGAGGCCCATTAGGTTGATTTAAAACGAATCGAAGTTTTATAAAACAAAAGTCTCTCTGGGCAAGAATATTAGGCCATTAAAACAAATATATTAAATTTAATTTAACATTAACTAAATTTAAGCAGCTGAATCTTCATATTAGCATTGATCTTGAGTTTTTCTTTTACCAAAAGGCAAAGCACAGTGCTTTTTTAAAAAGTGAACCTTTGCAGACTAAAGAAGTCAGTCATAACCAGACATGAGCATTGCTTCCCTTTTAAGTATTCCTGAAGAGAAGTTCTGCAGACGTCCCTGTAAGCGACTTTCTTTTACACAATGTTAGAGAATAACAGCACAACAAACACCAGAGAGAGAATTTAAAAAAATCAATAATCAACAGTAAAGGAGTAGACATGCATCTCTTTGAGATCTGAAGTTCCGGAGGGAAAATAAGTGAAGTATGTAGAAGAGCTGTGTTGAAGTCTCAAGAACTTTGCATGCTTTATTACATCAACAGAAAGGAGTCTGGAGTACAATTCCTTAAATTATCTCTGATTTCTTCTTAGTTTGCATTCAGTGAGTCAGACTTTCTTGCTGGCTTTTAAATTGTTCCTGAGCTATATTAATCCTAGCTTCTCTAAAGTATCTTTTTCTTTAGATTTTGCAGTTTTTACATTTATTTTCAGTAGAGTGCCAGCACCTAACTATAACAACATGTTGCTTAGAGATATGAAAGCTGGACTAGTGGAGGACAGAAGAAATGTCAGACCTGGAAATACAATTTCCAACAGTATCTGGAAGTTGTGTCTTTAAATAACAGGGAAAAAAAAAAAAAAATCTAGCAAAGACCTGATAAATGACCTGAAAGGTTCATAAGTTGACGTCTGATCATGTGTTGAAGGCCTGGTGTTCAGCTAGTACCACAAGCTTGTCCATCCATCCATTCTATTCCGCTTATCCGGGGTTGTGGGGGCTTCCTTGGTGGAGTCCAACTCTCACCAGAAGCAAGCCTGACTTACTGCTGGCAATGCGGACCAAGCTCTGACACCAGTGATAACAAACAAAATGCACTGAATATTGTCAGATATTAGGCTGAATTTGAGGGAGAAAGGAAAAGGAAAAACTTTGACAGACCTGCAGCATGAAGAATGAAACTAATAACTTCACAATATTACAAGTGTTTCAGTTCTTCTAATTACATTTTTTAATGAGGCATAATTCACAAATGTACAGCATTAAAAAAATTCTCATGAATAAACTGTAAAGAACGTCTAATTTAAGATTTGTGACCTGCTAAGTGTTTCCTTATGCCATCGCTGAGTTTAATTGTGCAACTACTATGAAACACCAGTGATCTCAAGAGGAAAGTAAAAACATTACCTGAAAAAAACAAAAAAAGATCAACTTAATTTTTTAAACTTGTAAAGTTTTATTTAGTTATTTGCCAATTTGCTTTAATTATAAGAATATATTGTATTACAAAAGGAGAGCAGGGCAATGGATTGGAGACATATGGTCTGACTGTGATAGATGGACATTTTCTCTAACCATCATTCTGTCTCTGTCTTTTCCATGAGAAAACATTTCCAACATGTGACTGTGGAAGAAAAGTTTAGTCTCCAACTAAAACGGCAGTTTTCATCAATCTTGATCTGCGAGCTATTCTGAGCTGAATGCTGTGAGCATCTGATTGTAGTGAGATGGGCACCTGCCCATTCATGTGCACTACAGTGGCCTGTTGTTGGTAAGCTAAAGGGACAGCGACAAGCACTTAGCTGCTCCCTTAGCAACCAGTCCCATTTCCTTCCTCTTATCTAAAGTGACAAGAGGAGTTTTCCATCTCTCCTATGCCTGAGGCTCATGCTGCATTATCTCCAGCACTACAAGCTATCTCCTCTGTCCCCAGCTCCCTCAGTCTAAAAATATGTAAAAGAAAAAAAAAAAAATCTGTTGAGGGCATTGCTTGAGTTTCTACAGTGTGAACAAGTTTTGCTTTTCAGATGCTCATTAAAACTTTTGATGATGTTAAATGGTGATGGACTTAGTAGGCAGAAAGCAGGTGGGGATTCAGTGGAGGTCCATTTTTTCCCTTGTAGTTACCATTCCAATACAGCGCGTGCAGAGAATACGGAGTGACAAAACATGAACTAAAGCAGACACCCTAATGAGATATTGATTGCCCACACTGATGCTTACACTTTTGCCAATCGAACAGTGTCCAAGTCCACCGTAAACAATCAAGCGTCTGCTCGAGCACTTTCACAGATCGGTGGTGCAGTTTAGATACA
The DNA here is from genome assembly GCA_014839685.1 of Anableps anableps. Classification (NCBI taxonomy): domain Eukaryota; kingdom Metazoa; phylum Chordata; class Actinopteri; order Cyprinodontiformes; family Anablepidae; genus Anableps; species Anableps anableps. Next base: position 17,695,793 of record CM026085.1, read on the forward strand.
TCTGATGTTTGAATGAGATAGTGGTAATTTTTTATTGTAAAACTAGCACATATGGACATGACTGTCCAGACTTACTAACACTTACAATTCCCCCAAAATAAATACAATTAAACCTTTAATTTCTGTGTTATACTGTAGAGTCTCTATGAACTTCAACTGATAATACAGTAAATAGTACCTTGCAAAAGTGCACCCAACAGGTTAGGGATGAAGTTGTGGAGATGTTTGAAGCAGATTTAGGTTTAAAATACCACATCCCAAGATGTGAATGTCTCTCAGAAGAGTACTCAGTCCACTATTTGAAAATGGTAACAGTGAGGCACAAAAAAACAAACCACTGAAACAACATCACACAGTGTTTTGCATGGAAGCAAGGACAATAACACTCTCAATGCATTATTCCAACTGTAAAACGCAGTGGTGGCAGTATCATGCTGTCAGGACGTTCTCCTGCAGCAGGGACAGAGAAGCTGATTAGAGCTAAATAAGGAATAAAACCTGTTAGAGGCTGCAAAAGATTTAAGATTGGGGTGGAGGTTGACCTTCCAGCAGGACAACAACTCTAAACATACAACCAGAGCTACAAAGAAATGGTTTGGATTAGTGGTTCTCACTTGATGTTTTGAATCGAAAAGCATGTGGTTTAGAGATCAACTTCAGAAATTAAACTAAATAACAAAAATGATAGTAGTAAACCTGTGAATTTTAGAAGAGATAACAGTCTTTACAAAGTGATGAAATCATTGTCTAGTGATGATTGTGTTATTTTACCCTTGTTTAATTGACTTACTTGAAACGGTTGTATACTTAGCTGACAGTCAGGGTTTATTTTGTGGGTCAGAAGCTAGAAAGTTTGCGAACCACTGATTTATATCAAAGCATAGTCAGGTGTTAAAATGGTCTTTCCATCTGCAAAGCTGGTAGAGCCGTACTCCAAAACACTTGGGGCTTTAATTGTGGTGAAACATGTTTCTATGAAGTACAGTGAACCCCCGCCTTTTCACGGATCGGTATTCGTGGATTTGTCTATCCACAGATTTTTGGTGGCGCATATGACTTAAAAAAAAAACATTTGCAGAAAACCCACCTATTTATGAATTTGTTTTGTAGAGTATATCTAAAATATTGGAAAGACAATGCAGCTTGGGAAGCTGAAATACCCAGGGGCAAAGCTAGTTGACACATTGCAGTGACATGTAAGTTGAAAGGTTATTCATACTCTTTTTTTTTTCTGTTTTATCATTGAGTTGTTCTGGTGGGCTTACAGAGCCACAAGTTGTGGGCTCTTTGGTCTATTACATGGAGTCTAAATAAAGCACAATGAATCTTCTGGTTCCAGCGTCACAAAGTATGAAAAAGTTCAAGGGGAATGGATTCTTTTTCAATGAATTGTAAATATGAAATAACACAGCCTGAAATCTTGTAGCCAGAAATGGGATAGGCAAAAAAACATGTTAAGTAAAGCTGATCTGTAGCTACAACAGGAAAGGTACACTCCTAAGTTTACCAATATTTACCAGGTTAACAAACAACGATGTTTATCTTGTTACTTTGTACAGTGAAAACAATGAACATTAAAAAGAATCTCAAAAGTGTACCTCAAATTTTACAGTCTGAAATAAAAAATACAACAAAAGATGACTTTTTATTTTTTTTTACAATATTTTTTCAAGCATCTTTCCCAGTTGTCCCAATAAATATTCAGGGAGCTGGACCTTTACTTTTTTATACCAGTATGTTCTCTGGCTTCACAGACTGGAACAAAAGAACCCACATTAACATAATAAGTACGCATCAGTGTTTTAGAAGCTTCACAATAAATCTGAAAGTTTTACACTTCACAAAGGCACCACAAGCTGCACACATAAAGAGGATGATTCAGGCTGCTTTGACGCTTAAACTACAAGAACAAAAACAGATTCTCCTTGAGACATGGACTCCAGAAAAATAACACAATTACTTTTTATCATTGCCCATCCTCTGTCTTTTGTTTTTTTTACTGCATGCCCAATGATCCCAATTTTTTTTTAGCTCTATCTAAAATGTGTGTTAATTGGGGGAAAAAAATGCCCTAAGGGGTTTAAGTCATTTGGAAGGCATTCATTAACCATGGCTTTTTTTCCTTATAGCCAGTGAATACAAATGATTGTTTTAAACTACAAATAAATGCTCACCCGAAGCTTCCTGTTGTTTGTGCATCGGCTACGCTCAGAGCTCCCTCATAATGAACCGGAGGAAGCTGCTCCATGTTGGAAATCAATAGCGACGAGCCACTTTAAAACCTTCAACTTTGAGCCTTTGATAACTGGGAATACATTACCGCCGTTAACTAGGGCCCCCGTCCAACCAATCAGCATGCAGCTCACACACACACAGCCTCCATTTACCGCTGGCCCCTCTCCCGACACGGACCTGCTCCACTTCCATTACCATAACAGTGCACATCAGAGGCCCGATGATGGGTTGATTTATTTATCGCCCTGATCATTCCTGCTCTGTCAATTTATCAAATGTTACAATTGTTTTATGGGTCATCGATAAATCTGTGGACTGGCTGTGACAGCAGCTATGGGCTAAAAAGATCTTTGCGCTATCAGCTCTCAGTCCACCCTGAAACCCCATCAAACTGTATGCAACTGTCTCAATGTGAAAACTGTGACAAAATAACCAAAATGTAAATAACTGTAGTGACAATGAGGGCTTCGGTTAAATCTTGACATGCATCAGAGAAAAACTGAGATGAAATAAAGTTTGGTCTACACTAATTTGCACACCTGGTAAAAATGTGTAAATTTTTTCCAGTAGCATAATCTCACATTAAACATTTTGGAAAAAAAAATCAATGTTTAATTTGTACACATTTATTTAAAACGTACAGTTTCACCTCCATATATTGGAATATCATTGAAAAGTTCATTTGTTTCAGTAATTAATATTTTATTTGGGTGACATGGTTTACCGTCCAGGGCACCATTTCATCAGGGACTGCCACAAGAACACAAACTTTTTTTTGTGGCATTAATGTCTTTTTTTCACAGTAATCCAAAAGGGAAATTAGCAGAGAGAGAAAGGTGTAAGACATGTAGCAAGGCTCCAAAGGTTGAAATCAATCCCTAAAAGGCTGCATCCGAGAACTATTAACCTCCATAAATGTGGTGCTCACTCCACCACCACAACACCCGCTGCCACCTTTACTTGGATTTTTAGGCCCTGTTTTGTTTTTGTCGCATTTTGACCTCTTCTTTACACGGTAAAAGCATTTTGGCCAAACGTAAACACAAAGGTTTGACAATGGGCTCCAAAGTGAAATTTTTAGAAACGCAATGCAACTCATGTCCATGTAAATGCAAACTGAAAACATTTGGAAAGGAAAGGATGATGGTCCTGCCGTCTTGCGCTTGTGGACTCAGGCCTGATTTTCACCCATGCACAGCACAACAACAACAATGACGGACCTCTGTGTTCTGTCTGTGCTGCTGCACCTCTTCAGATTATTCAGGGTTTAAAGCAAAATCTGCTCATTGTGAAACATTTATGCAATCGGCGAAGAAACATAGATTACGCACACCAGATCATATGTGCACCTTTTCTACCAGAGCTGTTCAAGGACCTTAAATGACTCTGCTCTGTACAAGCGAAAGGTTGCAAAAACACACCTCTGGATCAGAAGGTTCATGAAGTTTTATCGCCTCCCAAAGGCCTGGCATGCAAACTACATTGTTTCCAGTGCTTTTCTGCATTTTCATCCACTGTTGTATTAACTCAGTTTTTTTGGGATACACATTTTTTTTTTAACCTTGTGTATACAGGGCCTTAATATAGATATTTGTTATAGATATTTATATATAGACTGCTGACTTGACAGTTGTCCAGATGACAGTGACTCACACTCTCCTCAAGGAAGGTGAGCTACAAAAGGACATTGCCAAAAAAAAAAACAAAACAAAAAAAAAACTGTTCAGAGTGCTGTATCCAATGATATTGCTGAAAAGCTGAGTGGAAGGAAAAACTATGGCAGAGAGAGGCACACAAGCAGCAGGAGTAATTGCAACCCTATGGAGGATTATTAACAAAGCCCTTTAGTAAGTTTGGGGGTGATTCACAAGTCAATTAAATACATTATGATCCTTATTATCTTATATTTCAGAATGAACATAAAGGACTGAGAAGACTAGTAAAATCTGGAATTTTACTATAAAAATGTATGCAAAATGAGCAGTTTAGATGATTCAACTCACATCTCCCTCATGAAAAAATGTCATGTTCTCTTGTTTCCCCCATTTTGAAATAGGGCCTTATGGGTTGTGTGGTTATAGCCCAGAAGAAACGTATTGAAGCTTTTTAAACTATTTGCCATTTTTTGCTGGCAAAAACTTTGCCTCTAACAGTTTGTCATATATATTTTCCCTCCATAACTGTCACATGCTGAACCATAATCATACCTGGGATGGGCTTGTTAAGTACTTTCTGTCTGTCTCGGCAGTGCTGAATTGCAAATGTGCAGAAATAAATTGGAAACAAAAAGGTTGGACTCTCACTTCTCTGTGCACCATTAACTAATTGGCAACACTGTGCACAAAGTAAGGACCAGGAAACCCAACAAAGGAGAAGTCATCCTCAAAGTGTGAGGGTGAAACAAATTTTGGTGCTGATTTTGGAGTTTCTTGTGTGCCCTAATTTGTTACCCCATGGTGTCACCTTTTTGACATAAAATGGGCAATTTTAGCAACAAAATGACTGAAAAAGATAAAACCAGCCTATGAATAAATGAAACTGTTCACCCTTTGACCTAGCTACACACTTGCTAACGTATTTCTGCAGTCACATATTGGTATTGCATGCATGTAGATAATGGCATTTATATATTTCAAGCCTCGCATGTAGCACATGGCCTAATGACTGCATAAAGGAATGCCTGGACCCAGATGTGACGCGTGATATTACGTCTGTGCTGCAAAGCCCTTAAGGGTAAGAGTAATAGTCGCATTGGATCTCCTGTGGGAGGATACAGGGGCTGAAAGCTATTTATACAGATTATAGCTGTGAATTAAGTGAAGAATGGAATACAACTGAGGGATATGCCATCATGAAAATATTCCTTTTGAGGCTGTTTGATGTCCTTTTTGTGTATTCTATTACTTCCATTCTGAACTACTATTTTCCTTTTTTTGGGGGGGGGATTGCAGTATATTTTTTATGTCATTCCCCCTTCATTCAAAATCACAAGTAGAGGTAAACTATTTCTAGATGAACTGGGACCACACTTCAGAATTCTTATGTGCCTTAAATTATCACTAATGCGAACACTCAATGTGTTTTGACTGAAGTTTTAATAACCGTGTACAGCCTCAAAACACCCATCCATCCATTGTCTATACCTGCGTATCCTTGCAGGGTTCCAGGGAAGCTGGTCCCTCTCTCCAGCGGTCATGAGATGCAAGGTACCCCCTGGACAGTTTGCCAATCTATCACAGAGCAACATAGAGACACACGGGTCAAGCAACCACGCATACATACACTTATACTGTAGCTGAGGGCAATTTAGAGAGAGCAATTGACCTAACAGGGCTGTGGGAAGCTGGAGTACCCTGGGAGTACCCACATATGCACAGGCAGAACGTGCAAACTCCATGTAGAAAGAAGGTCCCATGTTGGAATTCAAACCTAGGACCTTCTTTCTGCAAGGCAACAGTGCTTCTAGCTTGCATCACTGTGAAGCCCCTATACCTCAAAAAAGAAGTTTGGATTTGATTCAAGGTATCAGACTATTTATACCCAAAATTTTTAACAAATGTACATACCATGAGCTACTCATTTTTATTTCAAACATGAAAAGTAGCAACTATTGTGACTACAATTACTACAACTCTATTGTTAGAGTTGTAGTAATTCACTGAAAACTCTTATTTATTATTATTCAAATTTTAATGCATACAATTTCGCAAAAAATATGGAATACACACCTGTTTAATATGGCTCTGGTTTGTAAATTCTTACTTGAGTCAGTTATCTGACAAGCAGTCCACAGCAAAAGTTGTGGGAGAGGCAGCACTGCTTTATTCAATACTCCAATGAGCCAGATAAACTTTCTCCAGCATTTTCTCTGGAGTTTTATTAAAAGAATTTTAAATTATGGGATCCATATAAACTCTTGACTGACATGAAGCTCTGGTTCCTAAACTGCTTTTAACTTTTTAAAACCCTTGTAAAACCTTGACACCACTATCCAACCTTATGTAACACCAAACAACACATCAGAAAATGTCAGAGGCGTTAAAATAGTTATAGTTACAATAAATTTTCAACAGAGAGAAAACATGTTTATTTGCTATTAAATGTAAGAACATTCTATGTTTGTCCCTGAAAGAAATCAGCTTGAATTGAAAGAGAACCCTAATATTTCCTTAGTTTTCTGGATCAGAAAAAGCCATAGGGGCGCCCTACCCTTTGGCATGAATGTAAAAAAAAAAAATAATAAAAAAAAATTAAAGGTTTGTTGATGAACAAATCCAAACCTGAGAAATTATTTGTATCAGTTCGATCAGTTCAGTCTAATAATAAATCTTAATGTTCCTTTATTGTTTAATGTAACCAAATCCCCTGTCACACCCATGCCTACACTTTAATTTGAAATTACAGTAAGTAGTGGCAGGAGTTTTCCAGCTACAAAGCAGGACACTCACTACATCCATTACATCAGCTGTTGTATTTTACTGCAGCTTAAACGGGTGCATTCCCAATATTCCTAAATATGCCTTTTGAATATGTAACGGAATGTAATAATCTTTACATTTGAACATTTTTTTCATGAGATAGGCTAATACCCAGTGCAATGCATCATATGGATCAGAGCAGGACAATAAATACGGTGTCAATATTTGCGAGTCTGTTTAATGAGCCCTTAGTGTCCCTTCATTTGAATGGTTAACATTTAAATGTACATAACAAAAGGCCAGAAACCTCATTCTCATGACCCTCCCTATACATCTACTGAAGGATTTAGCTAACCCCTGCTCCTTGACTTGAAAAGCTTTATGGTTTCAAGGGAAGCTTCCTCCCTTATGATGTCATTGATGGCCTTTTAAAAACCATTTGAGCAGCGAGTTTCCGGTAGAGAGTTTATAAGCTCCTGAATATGAAAAACAACTAAATCTTCTGTATTTGAAACACTTAGGCCTATGCATGTTATCCTCCCCTATTGTTTTTTTTATATCACTGCAATATTTTACAGACAGGCTCCTCACAAATGCTAGGACTTATTCTTTACTATCTATATATCTGTATATCCATAATTTGTGTCAAATTCCAAAACTGCATAGGATATTATTTAACATTATTATTTAATTATTGGCTCACACTGGCTCTGGGCTTGCAGTTTAGGTGAAAAACTTTTCTGTATCTATCTGTAAATGTACATAGTTATTCAGTTTAACATACTTCTAGTTTGGAAAAATCTGTGTTCATGTTTTGAATTCCTGCCATTAGTTTTACTTCTCTATTTTCCCGAAATTGCTTTTCTTGTGTATTTAGCATGCGAGTACTAGCAATGTTAGCATACTAATGGAAATGTTATCATGCTAACCCTTAGGTCCTCTTAAAATTTATGAATAGCAAATATTTTATAATTTATTATTGATTCATATATAATTATAAATAATTTATATTTAATGATGAACCACATTTCCATTAAGCACCTGCTTTTGATTTAGCTGTAGCCGACACATGCTTCTACTCTGAAAGCAGTTGCTGAGAGTAAGATATTTAATGGTTTTTTTTAATGAATAGCATTAACAATTATTATTGAATTTTGCTATATAGGTAACGTTGCAGTCAGTGCTTTACCAAAAGGAGACTGCATAACAGGAAAATCAGTATTGTCACAAAATTTTAATTTTGTATTATGGCTACAAATAATTACAGAATGTTTTCCTGCTGTCCATCACTTTAGATTCTGTTACATCCTGCTGCTGTTTGGACCATAATTATGTTGTACACCTGCTCTAAAGCAGCATAGGAAATGTTAAAGCAACTGGCAATCCACTTTGTTGCCCAAAATTTGGGCATGGCATAGAATAAAAGAGTGATTTTTAAAAGAAAAGAAAAGGTTTACAATTTTGTTTTAAAGGGGCAGTATTGTGTGTTTTCCGAGCACATAGAATCATTTTATAGCAAAATCAAGTAACTATGTTACCTTTAGTTGTTACAAAACAGCTGTAAATATCAAATATGACTTAAAAGAAATTTGACGTCGTAATTTAACGCCTTGAAATTGAGCCTCTGTCTCTTTAATAAAGTCTTGCTCTTTCTGAAACTCCACCATCAGGAAGTCATCACACCAGTGAGGCCTTTAACAATGGTTTTAACAGCGTTTCACTGAGAAGTAGCTCTTATAATGAGATCAGCAAATGCGCAGTTCGACCAGGTGTTCGCTAATTGCTGCTGGCTACTCTGAAGGAGCTGAGTGGGGAAGTCATGGGGTAGGGGTCCTCTGTGAGGTGGAAGCTCAGAAGCTTAGAAACTGCAGCTCTAAGGAGGAGCTACACCCCAAAGATCCATCCAGGCATTTTGCACAGCTGAACGGCTGCCACGGGAGATTAAAGGATTTCTCAAATATGCATGAAAGAATCAAAGCAAGTCTCCAGGTGTGTTTTTGATGAGAAAATAACATTATAAAATGATGTAAAGCTCAAAAAAGTCAATTTTACATAATACTGCCCCTTTCAAATAAATTTTCCTCTTTTATAAAGCATTTCCCCACATTTACTTTGTTCTTTGCCAGATTGTTGTGGCAAACTTATCTATTCTGCTCTTATATTCAGTAGTTTGTGTTCTGTTTCTCTGGTTTAGTTTAAGATTTGCTGTATATAAAAAAAAAATGTTTTGCATTTCTTTCTTGCCTGCTGTCCCATTTTTGGTTCCTTTTCCTGGTTCCTTCATGCATAAAAGACGTCCCCAATGCCTTTATTATTATCTGAAGGTAATTTGTTGGACTAAAATTTATTTAGAGGTTTCAGAGTAAAGTGGACTGAATACATTAAGACTTTTCTTTGCAAAAACAGTTTTAAAAAACATGTATTCTTTTTCTCCCACTCCTTAGTTTTGCACTACCTCACTTTTTTTTTTTTTTTTCGGTCCCCCAAAATATGTTGAGACTTATGGTTGTAATGTGAAATTAAAAAAAAAGAAAGAAAAAAGTTGGATATCTTTCATAGGAAATGTTTCAATATAAAATTGTGCTTTGGGAAAGAAATAAATTGCCTAAATAAAAATTTGTTCAGACAACACACCCACCATCGCACTTGACTGGGACAAAAAGAAAAGAAAAAAGCTGAACAGAGGCAGTTTTAATGAGCCTCTTTCCCTCTCCATCTATCAGGATGAAATTAGGACAGCACTCAGCAGCTGAGGGGAGGGAAGCTGGGAGAATGGGGGCACATGGCAAAAGGAAAAAAAGTCTTCATTAAGGGCACTGAAGTGGAGGTAGGAGGAGGAAAAAGTGGAGGGGGGGCTTAAGTGATCCAGAAATGTGTCTTCTCTCCCTCCCTCTGCCACCTTATCAGAGAGACAAAGTTATGCCGGTCAGAGCGTTTGTTATTCAAGCTAATCCCTCATCATGGTTTTTCATCAGGTTTGACATTTGGCTATCTGCATTAATTAGACGTTCAAATGAGCATGACGTTAATAGCCAACACACAGGCTGATAATGAAGGGGGGAGAAAAGGTGGACACTGTATCCTCTGCCCATCAACCTCATCTTTGTGTGCACTGATACCTTCTGCAGCTGCAACAATATCCCGTTTACTTGGGCTGGGTTTCATTTATTGATGATTCAGGCTGTTTTTAGAGCCACTGGCGATAATGTACTGTCTGCATTTTGGGAGATAAGTGTGCTCAGACCCGATAGTTTGGACTTGTTTTGGATGTCTCTCCTTTCTGTCTTTTATTTTTATCTCTCCGCTTTTGTTTTATCCCATGGTTTTCCTCACTCCTTTCTCCGTGCTCTGCTATTCGCTCTATCTCACCTGTCTTTTTGTGTCGTTTTTTTTCCTCAGAGCTTCCCAGAGGAGAATAAGAACTGCTATCTCTCTTTTGCACACTCTACTCACTTTTAGACTGTTTCTTCGTTCCTTACCTCCCACCCCAAAACTCCTTCATCGCATATCAACAGCAGGGTGAATAGCCCCTCATGACTAATATTCATTCACGCTGTTTCCCTCCTCCTCTCTCTGGCTGTGTCTCTGTCTCTCTGTACCACTTTCAGGTTACAGCTCACACTTTAATATTTCACCACTCATCCTCATAATGCCTTCTTCCTCCTGCCTTTTTCCTCTACATCCTACCACCTCCCACTGTTTTTAATATTCTGTCAGTCAACCAAATGCTGGTACGTTGGACTCAGTCATAAGTCTCAGATCAGCTACAGTAATGGAAGACATGCTGTCCTTGACCTTTCTTTCATCTCTGATCTAATGCTTCTCTTTTCCTGGATCTAAAGCAAAAAAAAAAAAAAAACAAAACAAAAAAAAAACAATGTGAAGCATTATTTCCTTCATTTTCTCACTCTTTAAAATTTATAATGCTGTTGTGTGTTTTCTCTACTATACTAAAGCCATCTCTTTTGAAACAAACTCCTCATTGGACTTCTTAGATGTACTTAAAGGATCATATTTAGACAATCTTGAAATACTTTGCACATTAGCTTGAACAGACTGAAAGACATGGCAAGTTAGCACAAAGCAAAAATCCAGCTGTAGCACTCCTGTAGAAAAGAACAGGAATGAAAAATCTCAATGGAAAATAAATATCTTGTTGTTATTCTGGTATAGATACAAGCCAATGTTAACACAGCTAGCTGCCACAGGGTTATAAAAGGGTATTGTGGAAAAAATTAATTGGCAAGCACTGTTAAGTGAAGATCACTTTCAGGTTTATTTTATACCATGCACATGATATGAGAGCCACAAGATCAAAAACTCATGAACAGGTCAGATTAAAGCGCCAAGTAAGGCGCAGAGTGGGTTCTGTGTTGGCTCTGTGAACAGGCAGACAACATAACACTTTTATACCAAGGATAAGGAATCCAAAACAGAGGAGAGACAGTCTGGTTCCCATACAGCTGCAGAAAACAACATCTAACCTTGGGTGTGTAGCCCAGAGAGGTTCATATGGTGAGAGTTCATAAGCATTTAAAATTAAGAAATAACATAACCATGACCATCAGATTAATACAGTCATAATGTATTACCTTATAATAAAATTTTCCACCACAAGGGTTATCAAAAAATATTATTTTCCATTTTATGAAGGATATGATTATTTTTATCCCCAACTACTACTACTACTGGCTATTTTTGCCCAGCTGATAATTGCCGTAGCTCGTCCCTCCGACAAGATAATGAAAGATACTGCCATACGAGCTACCATTAGCTTTCCAGCAATGGAAAGTAAGTAGCAATTAAAAACTGCTATGATTTTATTTTTTTATTTTTTTATTTTTTTTTTCCCATGTAGCAATGATTTTGACAAATGTCCTGAGTGCACCTCACCTTGCATTGGAACACCAGAGGATGTAGAGATTATCGAAGATGGGAACTCAACTCTAAAACCTGGTATCAAGTCATGCTTAAGTTCTATCAACAAAGACTTGAGACTTGGAGCTTTAATTTACTTTGCCCTCAAGTAACTTGAAACTAAGACTCTCTCAAACAAGTTGAGATTTGATTCTGTCTTGAAAAAAATGATGTGTATAGGTAGCCAGCAGTGTTGAGAAAATCTACACTCTTCATGAACTAGGAAAATCTACACTCTTCATGAACTAGCTAAAAGATCACTTCACATGCTTTAAAGCTTTATCAGACCATGTTTATAGGAATACGACTTTCAGTTCATCATGATAAAATATAATTCAAGAAATGCACATTTTTACAATCCACAAAGACTGAAGTGTTCAGTGGGTATTTGCATAACAGGCTGACCACAAGACTGGCACAGCAAACAACCAGACACTTAAAGAGGGAAATAATGAATTACTGTCTGCATGAACATGCAGAAGATTATCCTCTACACTTTATACCCTCCATCACTCGTAAATGGAACATTGTTTGATGTCGACATCTTTTGGAATTAAAAAAACATTTCATTAGACTTAAAAATCTGTATTCGTGTTTTAAAAAGGCTGTAAAATGCCAATGCTTCCTGGCTTGCCAATTCTAAATTTGCCTCCCTAACACCCCAATGGTACAGTTCCTCTCCCACATGCCTCCATTTAGAAGCCTGAAGCTTCAGTTGGAACGTGTTGCCTCCCCCCCCCCAAAAAAAAAATCCTATGTTGTCTGAAGATTTTTGTTTGTTCCTCAGGCATTTCTTGTATCTCCTCTGCCTTTGCATTCACTCCTCTCTCTTCTTCTCCCATCTGTCCCTCATTGTCACACATCAGTTGTGTGTCGGTGACTATTCGGAATATGTCAGCGGACCGTCTGGTCACAGAGGCTTCATCTTGAACCGTTCTTCATCTGTGAATTTTCCTTTCTATCTCATGCATTTTCTTTTGCTCTTCCCTTCCCATTGTAAACAGCTGATAATGCCTTCGAGGTATTTCATCATCTATGTACTCTTTTCCTGAAAACATGATTTTTTTTTGTGTGAAAAGTGCTGCAGACAGACACACATCCCCAGCCTGTATCTTTCAACTTTCAAGTCCCAGGAGCTCCCTAAGTCCTCTCTCTTTAGAGAGTCTGCACCAAAAGCTCGATCTTGCAGTCAATTTATCAGGCGGCCAAGCCGTCATTATTTCGTTCACACTGCCATGATCTTTCCATCATTAAAATTCATCCCTTATATAACCATCAAGGACATGATACCTCTCGCTGAGAACAAGAGCAGAGTACACAAACAGGCACACGTACACACTCGCTGTCTTCTTTTAATGTCTCTATATACGTACTCACTTTCTCCACTTTGGGGAGACGCATTGATTAAACAGGAGTGAATGCACAATGAGCACAAGCTGGATGCAAAGTATCCAAACGGTGGCCTATTTATAAAGGCTGACAAGTATCTCTGCTATATTTTTTAATGCAAAAAAAAAAAAAAAAAAAAAAGAAAAGAAATGGGTAGTAGCACCTCCAGAGACCTCATCTATGGATTGTTGGGATCTTTTTATAGCAGCGCATCGTGTTGCTGCTTTAAGATTGACTCAGAATTGTCAAGGTCTGGACAAAAGCGAAGTAAAGTGTTATTTTACTTTCTCCAAAAGGAGAAAGATGCATCTTTGTGTCTGTGTTTGTTTTGGTTTTGTGAGATGCTGCCTTACAGAATAGAATTGTGCGCACTCCAGCAGCTATATGCAAAGAAGCATGTCTGGCTGCAAGCTTTTTCTTCTTTTGGCTGAGCCACCAGATGGGTCCTGTGATCATGACTTGGATGGACAACGAAGCTGTTGAGGTGAACCGGTTACTGGAAGTTGCTATTCTTTCCCAGACGTCGAAGTACTTATGCTTATTGAACGTTTGCACATTTTGTCATGTGATGGGGAAAGGAAAATGATGCATCTTTTTGAAATAAAAATCTAAAAATGTCTCCCTGCTAATCTAATACCCCTCAGTAGAGTTCAGTGCAACCAAGTGCAGCGTCAGCCTGTGTTTAATCTCTGAAGAAATGCAGCTGTTTAAGAAAGACCTGCAGCAAAGGAACCTACAAAGGAACCTACTTGATAGGTTGTAAAGAAGTTTTTGGCTGTCCATGTATAGTGTCAAGCTGAGCAGGACAGTATTTATCAGAGATGCAGCCAAAATGCTCGTGGTGACTATGGAGGATCTGGAGAGATTCACAGATCAGGTGAGAGAATCTGTCGACAGGATAACTACTAGTAGTGCACTCTCCAAATCTGGTCTTTCTGGAAGAATGGCAAGAAAAAGCTCTGTTTGCAGTTTGCCACAATTCATGTCTACGGTATACAACAAACATGCTCTGGTCAGATGTGACAAAATTTTAACTTTTTGGCTGACATACAAAATGCAATACTTTTTTATTAGTTAAATAAAACCGCTCTGTTTCTACTCATCATCACCAGAAGATTCCTGTGAGATCATCAAAAATTCCCTGACTAGAAAAATGGAATGGAGCATGAGTGAAGGGAACATTAATGTAGCATTAGTGAGGGAGGGAGGAAACACAGGAAAGAGGCTGAGAAGCTCAAGAGTGATTCAGCCATTGTTACTCATCCCTTCCGTTTTTGCAAGAGAGCTCATGTAGTGCGTATTTTAAGTACTCTCCTTCCGTTGTTCTCTTTTAATCCTGTTAGATAACTATTTTCCTCCCCTCCTCCTTCGGAGTCGTTTCTGTTTCTTTTTCCTCCTCCTCCTCCTCCTCCTTCTCTTCCTCCGCTTCCCACTGCCCACTCAGCAAACGTCGAGTCCTACTGTACTCTTACTACCATGAGAATGGCTATAGTGTACCTAAAGATGGAGGGTGGAGGAAAGAAAAGAAGGGGTAAGGTTCTGAATGCAAGAAGTGAGGGAGTGAGATGACAAACATGTGGAAGTGCTGGTAGGAAGGTGTTGGAGAAATCTGCTGGTCGGTGCAGGCTCATTTGTTATGAGGAAGGATGAGTGTGGACGAGAGCCAGGACGCAGGCAAGTGAGTTGTGAAGTGGAGCCTGCACACAGCGTCGTAGTTAAGATGTGCAGAGACTAGCAGAGGAGATGGAGTACAGTAGCTGGAAGGATATTCAAATTAGAATAAATAAAAACTGCTATAGCTGTGCTTTACCAGGAAAAAAAAAGTGTCCTGACATAAAGGTGCATGTGTAACCTCAAAACAAAGCAATCTTTTTTTTCCCCATTTCCGCACTCTTATACGGCATCTGATGAAAGGAGGTTCGTGTTCGAGCACAGTCGGCTTGTTTGTGATGCAATGTTTCAAACCTGCCATGCGAACACAATCACCAAGCTCTCCATCAACACTCAACCAGAGCCCACTTCTGTCTCCATAAGGACTATGTTTCACATAAGTTCCCGTCACACCCCCGGCCCCCCCCCTTATCATTTTCATGAAGACAATTACAAATGAGGCCGGTCCAGGGCAGGATTCTAGCACAGCGTTGTTCCTTCGATTAGTATAGCCACTTAGCGCAGGTGAGGAGGAGGCAGTCACGTTCCTGCTTCTCCTCGATAAAGTCAAAAAAGTGGGTCACAAGCAGAACACGGAGGGAGAATTTGCTAGATCAATGGCACAGACTAGTGGTGAAGGTGTGAAACTGACAGGGAAGGAGGGCTTTGTTTGTGGCAAATGTAAGTCAGATTCAAAAATATCTAAAATTCTCCTTTTTATATATATTTAAGCAGCACCATTATTACCTTTTACTCTCATAGGCTTCATAGTCTGACTTGCATTCTGACGATCTGCTCGTTTTCATTTTGCCTGAGGAATAAATGCAGCACAAAGAAAAGAGTAGAGGAGGGAAGGATCTGCATGACCCAAAAAGATGCCCTGCATGTTCTCTGACTCAATAAATCAAAGGGGGAAAGAACGAGTCTGCCTCCATTTCTTTTGTCTTCAGAGGTGATAAATTTAATCCAGGTTTGGTAATGAGCAACCAAAGATTTCTGTCCCAATGAGTGGCTTTACAGAGGATGGGAAACGTGAGTGTTCTGGAGTGGAAAATCTATTTTCTCCTTTCTTTCCTTCTTGCACTTCTGAGATTTAAGATAAGACTTTCTTTAGGGAAACCCAATGGTTATGCTTCGGAACAACAGCTATCAAAAATATGCACCGGAAGTGATAAGCATGATGTAATTACCTCATTTTGGTTGATGAACATGTGTTACTACTTTGGAAGATTTGTGAGGTACTGTATGAACATACAGTAGATTGCAAAAATATGCATTGAACATGTTCACATTTTGTCCTGCTAGGTCACAAATTTCATATTATTTTTATTTGGGTTACATGTAACGGAACAACACAATGTAGGCCATATTTGTGAAGTGGAAGGAAAATAAGTCATTTTCAACATTACAAATAAACATCTAAAAAGTAGAATGTGCATTTGTAAATACAGCAAGTCTTTTGGAGTATGTTTCTACCAGCTTTGGACATGTAGACTCTAGACTGACATTTTTCCCGATTTTTGTATGCAGAATAGCTCTGTCAAATTGAACGGAGAGCATTTGTAAACATCAGTTTTGAAGCTGTACCAGAGATTTTCAACTGGATTTATGCCTGGCAATTGACTGGGTCATTTTGACATTTTGACATTGGGATTTGCTTTGTATCATTGTAGCTCTGGTGGTATTTTTGGGTTCTTGTCCTGTTGGAAGGCAAACATCCACCACATTCAAGTCTTTCACAACTACTCATCAGGGTTAGCTGTGCATATGTCTAAAGTGCAGCTAACTGGTCACCTTCACCTGTCTCTGCAGAAGGAAAGCATGATTCTACCACCATCATGTTTCAATGTAGGGGAAATGTGTTCAAGGCTATGATTATTGTTTAAGTCCCGCCACCCATAGAGTTTTGCATGTAGGCTAATAAGTTAATTTTAGGTCCTTATAAACTGCACACGTCTCTGTTTTTTTTATTTGCTTTTTTTGCCACTTATCCATAAATCCCAGATTTGTTGAGTATATAACTAACAGTTGTCCTGTCAACAGATTATCCAACTTGGGCTGTGGATCTCTGCAGTTCCTCCAGAGCTCCTATAGGCCTTTTGGCTACTTCTCTGACTAATGTTATGTCATCAGCAGTTTAGGTGGCCAGTCGTGGTTTGGGGGTTTTACAGTTGTGGCATATGCCTCCCTGTGAGGTCTTCAGATCTTGATATTTTGATTTAGAACGTAATTCTCCTTTAAATTTGTCCGAAATTGTGACCCTGACTTGTCTTCTGTGTTCATTGGTCTTTTTGATGCTGTTCTGGGTTGGTCTGTAAGATCTCAGTAAGATTCATTGAAGTTGGTGTTTGTGTGACAAAATATAATATTAAAGGAAGATGAATATTTGTGAAATGCACTGCTAATGGATGGAGCCAAACTCCGTAGTTTTGAGCAGATTTTATTCAGTGACCCTCCTCCCTTCTTCCATTATGGCACTGATAGTGAATGATGTGACATCTGCTCATTAATAGTCATAAGTACCGGTGACAGCTCAAGTTGCCTGGATGTTCGGACAAGCGGAGTACAAACTTAGAATGGCAACATCTGCAATACCTATGATCTTGAAAGATGATGAGGAGCTTAATTTCAACATGCTTCAATCAAGAAACACAGTTTACAACAGCTTAAATGTTGGTTGAAATGTAGAGGCCTCAAAGTGAACAGAAAGTAAACAATTAGTAGAAAGAAAGGCTTTTTTTCTTGCTAGTAGTATGGATGGACAGTGTGGTAGCTAGCACGTACTGCCAATCTAAAAATATAGACCTCAAAATACTAAGCAATACCAACATGTAACAGTTTTTCTGGTAGTCCATACAAAAAGTGTCTAAAATAAATCCTCCTGTGATCTGACCATGCCAGATCACTTTTTCCCCCTACATTCAAAACTGTAGCTTCACTTAGATTAAGATATACATATATGGTATCCACAGAAATGTCAGAATCTTGGCTAAAAGCTGATAAACAGCATTTTTACACAAATCAATCACGGATAAAACTGCAAGCAGCTGAATTAGAAAGTAAGCAAACGCTACAAATTATGTCACTGCAAATCTCAAACTCAGGTGATCACCACACAGCTTCAACTGACACAATCAGCATATCTGCTGAGAGCAGAAATCTCACAGATTCCAGAAACACATGTTTTCTCACAATCCACTCCAGATTCACTCAGCCAGCAGCAAAAGAAGGCCAGAATTATCACTCGCTTTTTAAAAACATAATGTATAAACTTTCTTAACTTGGCCTTTTTTTCCCTCAGAATCCTAATTACATTGGAATAAAACCAGATTTATGGAGCAACTCCTCAGATAAACTTAAGATCTGAATGACCTGTGTTGCAGTGTGTGGTGTGTTGATGGTTATGATGATGAGGGATGTTACGTATTGTATGTTGATGTTTTCAGTCTACAGAGAAAAGGCCAAATAAGCGTACATACACAGAAGTTGCAATCCCTGGTACTGGGTCTGGAAGTTCAGTTCTTGGCTTCTTTTTCACCAGCAAAATGTAAAAAGCACATATAGCTGTCTTTGCTCACATTTTCCACAGCAAGTTCCTCCGCTTACAAGCTTGTATCCAACGTTGACATTTCTTGGCTTTCCTTCGGGGTATAGGAAAAGGAATGTAAAAAACTCTTCATATCGTCACGATCACCATATTCTGAGTCACACCGGCAGCCACAAGAGCAACAGTGTTGCTACCATAATATGTCTGGTAAGTCAATATTAAGGATATGTCTGCTCATTAGCTGACCCGTAAAAATACACTATACACTCTTTATTGCATAGCACTGTTTGTCCAAATCTAAAATGGCAGTGCACTGTTCTAATTTAACATTTTGACATAATTTCCAATCAGTGCCATTGCAAACCAGCATTCAAGACCCATTTTAGGTTGACACCAAATGAAAGGGGACTGAAGAATGTAGAGGGCAATTTTATACCTGGTAGAAATTTGTGAAACCTTTTACAGTAACTCAACCAGTCGTCTGATTGACGTGAGGTGATGCAGTGACAGGAAAGGTGGTCTTTTAAAAGGAGGATCAATGCTATCGTCTTTCCTAAGCTGACTGGGGAAAAAGGATGGCACATAGAGGCATAGAGTTTCATACCAGTGTCAAAAGAAAATGCAGTCACCTTTCAACCTTTTTTTGTACTTTACCTAATTCTTTTACTTTCGTCTTTCCTTTGCTTCAAGTCTCCCCTTCTGTTTCTTCAGCCTCCATAGCTTTACCACTTCCTTTTTGATTTTTCTGCTTCCCACGAAGTGTCTACCATACACTATTTCACTCACCCTGCTCTTTGCCCTGACAGCATGCTTATCCTGTTGTGTCGCTGACATATTTGAAAGATTAACATTATATGCACAGCGAGCAGATTTTCATAGCCTTTGGGGAGGAGCAGTTTCTACAAGATGGAAAGTTTTCAGCCTGATGGAAAACATTGCTAGGATTTAGCAGAAGAAGCAGGAAGGTGGAGTACAAAGAATTAATCTGTCCTCAACTCTTTATCAGCACAATACTAATAGACATGTAATCCCTAGAATTTTTTGCTTTTAAAATAAAACATGAAATTGGCTGTTAATGGGAGGAATACAGTGCCTAGGAAAAGTAAAACATTTAAGTCTGGACCTCTAATGAGAAAAAATGTCATACAGTATTAGGGTATGATTACTTTTGCAAGACTGTCCCTATAACGTAGTAGGGATACTGCAGCCATTTTTTTTTTCTTTTTACTAAACTCTACATAAACATGACAAATTTTGATCCAAATATGTAGCTCGCTGCCTGATAAGGACATTTTATTATTTCTACTCTAGTTACCTAAGCAAATGTATTCTGTTAATAACAGCCTAACCATGCATTAAAAACATCCAAACTTGCCTCACCCTAAAGTGGATCTTTTCTGTGTTTGCATAATGAGTCTGAACACATATATTGATGTAGCAGCATATAAGTAATTCTGCAGATAGACGGGGGCAGGATTGGTATACATGCACAGAGAGGAGAACGTGAAAGGCAGATCATTTTCCAAATGCTCATTTTTAGCTGGCTTGTTTTGGGCAGGGTGCAGCCGAGCTGACGTGCTGAAACACAGAGTTTTTGACACAATGGTGTCATCGTCGAGGACTGTGATGTTCAGCTCACACAAGCAAAAGCATTGCACCTGCTGGTAGCACGCAAGCACAGACACAAAGTGTTATCAAAAACTGCATCGCAATTAGTGTCTTTGGGAGCTGCTGCAGATCTTTATGACTCATTTGCCATACATTGTTTCATTAAGGAGATGTGTGGCATATGGTATCTGCTATGAAAGGCTGCTACAATCTGGAAACTGAAATGGTGATGTAATTTTTTTAAAAGGGTAATACTTGTATGGGAGTTTCTGTCTTTGTGCTCAATTTTATGGTATTAATTTCATCATATCATTTATAATGATCTTGGTTAAAATCTGTAAAAAGTTACAGTTCTTAAACCACAACTAATTATGATTAGATTTTGGCATCTTTCAGTTTATTGTGCTGTTACAGGGTGCAACTTATATACTAACGTCATCCTTGATTATTTCGTTAAATAGTGCAAGAAATGGCAGCCAAAAAGTCATAAATGAATAGAACATAGTATAATGATCCAGAAAACAGGCACTCTGCAAAAGCAAGGTAAGAAGCAAAGTCCTTGCTAAAGAAGCTGGATGTTCAGAGTGCTGTATTCAAGCATATTATTGGAAGGTTGAATGGAAGGAGAAAATGTGGTAGAAAAAGATATACGAGCAACAGGTTGAAACCATAGCAGGGTTTGATTTTTTTCACAGATTATCTGTCTGATATTATACTGTTACAGCATAATGATAATTTCAACAAATATGTAAACATCATTTTTCATAAAAGTTATGGACTGCAGCTTTAAGAAGCGGGAGGATCGGCTCACGTCATCATTCAGCATCACTCGCTACTCGCTACTTGCTTCTCACTGAGGACAGTAGCTTCAACTCGGCACACTTGGGACCCCAGCAAAGTAGGTTTCTGAAAAAGGGGCTGGTACCATGCAACAGATACTAGTGGAAAGCTCTTTGAACAGAGTTGAGCCGTGCTGAGTAGGTGCTAGGGTTAAAGGGCTTTGACTTGAGCTGGACAAGAGCAAAGTTCTTGCCAGGACATTTCATACTTCACACGAAGTCAAATTCAGAACTCCTGGGAAGTCCTGATAGGCCCCTCCCATTCCAACATTTGTCAGACTACTAACCACAACTTTAAATTGAGCAATCACACAATATTTCTTGGACACAGTACACAAAAAAGATCTGCTCAGAATGTAGGAAGCTGCAAGAACAGGATGATCATGGTCATTTTGTTCTTGCAGCTCTTGGAAAGAGAACAAATTTCTCTGTTCTTGTGGAGGATCTCTAGGCCTTTAGCGCTCAGTCATTTATTTTGACTGATGCAGTCTATAATGGCAACCTAATGGTGGTTAGCATCCAAGCATTTGTCGTAGCACACTAGTTTTAAGTATACACCTCACATGTGAAAGCAAATGGAACAGGGTGAGAAACGTAAATTGGATTTGCGGAACATGGATGTAATATCAAAATGGGTGATAAGTATTCAGATGGCTGCAATTATGTGAATCAATACTGCTAAGAGATTTTTTTTTTTCCCTCTCAGAATGTGTGCTATTTAAAACTGTTCGAGATCATCATCTCAATACAGATGATGTTACCTCAGATTTACGTGTTTACTTTAGTGTATCTTGGCATATGTGACAGATACTTGATGCATAATTATGAAGTCCCACAGCATTGAAGTAGCGTTGCAGAATGCAAAAACACTTAGTTCTAATAAAGTCAGCAAATGAGCTAGTGAGTGAACCATCTATACACAGCTCTTGTGCAACATTAGAGTGCGACCGTTTCCAGGTATTTAATATTCCGCGGCAGGCCTGAAATTTACACAATGAGCTCAGGCATTAAACACTAAATCAGCCACAGTTGGACAGCATATTTATTGTTTTTAGAAACAAGCTTTGTCAGTGTTAGTGTGCTGTGAATTACCACTCATTTATTACTATATGAGATCTTCCAAACATTCAGTTGTGACATTGAAAAAAAAGCAAATAAAGCTTACATTTTTATCCAAATGCTCCCACTTGGCTCCCATTTAAGAGGTCGTGTATAGACAGGTAATATCTTCACCTCCATCTCAACATTCTGGTGGTTTTACGAGTTGAGCCGCTGTCTCTGTTGGTTACTGTTCAGCGGAAGGTCATAAATGGGCGATTTATGTCTGAAGTGCAGCCAGGAATGCTGATGGTACTGTCAGAGAGCAGAGATACTGTCTGGTCTGACTCATATTTAATGGAATCCGTAATGTCCACAACTCCATGTCCTAACTCATGCACTTCACGCTGTGTGCTCACACAGAGAGAGGGAGTTAACATCCTCCAGCTGAGCGATGGATATTATATAGAATGGCATAATATGACGGATAAAGATAAGGCTGTAAATTGGCTCCCTTGTAGCACTAAAAGCAGTTTTTGCACTTTCAGCGTCTTGCATCACTTTCCAAATCTAATTTAAGTGCAGAGCCTACTGCTGGCGCCAAAATTAATCGTCATAGCAAGAGTAGAGAACACTTCATTAGCTCCTAGCGTTCCAGTGCAGTCTGCAAAGTATTACCTAAATGAAATGCATGAAATTAAACACATGAACACAGCCTGACAATGTGATAACTATAACAGAGTTCATTAACGTAACAACAGCTAATACAATGCTACATCGATTAGCACCTACTCTCCCCCCTGCATCTGGTGTCTGGACTTCCACAAACCACCGTTGTTAAGATATGGGCATTTTAATTGCTGTAGACAGAGGTCCATTAGCATAGCTTCTTGGGTGGCTGTGGCCATGTTTCTGTAAATCATTAAGCTAATTATACGAGCTAATTAATCAGTATGCTTGGAATGAGGCGCAAGAGCTGGGCTGCTCTTTGTTGGCTTGCATAATGAAAGGAGACCACTTTTAGATGGGAAAACTGAGGAAAGTGAGGGAGAGAGAAGAACTTTGATCTGCAAAGTAAACATATGATTTTTTTTTTGCATATCAAGTGCTCAAGCAACGAAAAGACTAACTTAAAAAGTAAGAGGGAATATTCTGAAGAGAAAAAGCCTTGTAGATGCAGAATATTGGGGATGGTCAGGAGAGTTGTCCAACATCTAATTATGGTGTCATTTTCATGCAAGATAACGCACAGACTGAGGAAATGTCAATCACTGGTGCTGCTGTGACATTCTAGGATGTGCTTTACTTCTCTCATCTCAGTTCATCCGATGTTGGACTACAAATAGCAAAACATGCATGTGCTGTACATAGTTTTGACAAGGTTTCATACACATTTGACCACTTTCTTTAACAGCTATGGTGGTTGTTTAAAGTGTACTGTCACTGTCAGAAATTAATACTTACATGAAGCCAGAAAATAAACATCCTACAAACCTCTTTAGTTTAAGACGGAGGTTAAGTCAGCACTGGTTGGAGGAGCCTATTTTTAGATGCTCTTATTATGCACAGTGGGAAAATCAGTATATGAAATGTGCTTACACACTAAAAAGAATCTGCTGATAACAAAGCAGTGTGTATGGCATTTGAGTGTGTTTAAGTTCATGTTTATCCCAGTTTTTGTTTTGTATTGTATGAAACATTATACGATACACTAATGCATGATTAACCCTGACGTCTTTGTCTATTTGCTTCCAGGGAAATTCTGAGGAGTTCTGTTCTGTCTTCGCTCTAGTCTGAGGCAGCAATAGCAATCGTTTGTTCCAAAAAGGGTAAGATCTACATTTTATAATCCTAAAAGGAAAAGAAAAATCTTGGTGATTTTTTTTTTTTTCCCCCATTTTATTTTTCTCATCAAACTGGTTCCAATGTAATAACAGGCAAGAGCTAGTGCTGAAAAACAGTGCTATCCTGGGCTTATGGAGAGTAGCAACTAGGAATATTTTTTAAAATAAATTAACTAGCAGAAAATTAAATCTTTGATATTCCCACATCTGCTTGCAAAAGATGTCCTACAGATTATACATTTTGTATAGATCAACTGTTTATTCTCACTATGATTCTCTTGCCAAAACTGACACTACAACAGAGGGAAGATCAAATGTTATATATATATATATATATATATATATATATATATATATATATATATATATATATATATATATATATATATTATCTAAATAAAATCTGCTCCAGCACAAGCCCTGGTTTACACTGGAACCACTTTAGTTGTGAGGCCAAGCAACCTCCATTGATGTATTTCTTGTTCTAAACAAATATTTTTCTCTGAGTTCAAATATCAATGTGCCAAACAATATGAAAAGGGTAAACAAGTGAAGCCAGAGAAATCAAATAAGGGGTCAGACAACTAAATGGTGTTAGTATGGATCAATGCACAGAAAGCATGCATGTCTGGACATGATCTATTGTTCAGTCACAGTAAATTGGTTTCCCTTTTGATATTTGATTTCATGCAATAATTCGGTTTGTTGACTAAAATAAATTTAATCTCTTTGGAGCCCAATAAATGCTGCACAGACTTTAATGTTTTAGTCAATAGCTGTTTACTACATTATGCAGTTTAAAACTACCACCCATATTTTATTAAGTCTTAAATACAGATTTTATTGTTCGTCTACTGAAAATATCAGAACAACACAGATGCAAAGCTAAAGCTTGCTAATGGTGCCCTCTGGAGTGCAGAAATTACTACTGCTGCTGGTGTCTGTTTGTCACTGTGAAGAAGATGCGCCCACTCACACCTCTCCCAGCATTTTGCCTAAGGACTGACAGGTGCTGTCAGCAGTTTGTGCCACCATGCAAACACACACAGAGATGATTCCTGAAAAAAATCAGCAATGAGCTCTCCCAATTCGTGACCTAGAAGTGCCTCATACTCACCCTCGGTGTCAAAATAATTGTACCATTTACCTTACGCTGCAGTGTCACACATAAAGTAGCACTTAAGTCTCCACTCATTAGTTCACACGACCACAAAATGCTCCATATGCTCTCATAAATCAGTTGCTCTCAAAAATATCTCATTATCATCGGCTTAACAGCGGTCTGGTCGGGATCATTAAAAGTGTAGTTCGTGTCCTCTGGAAGTTGAGTGAAGTTACCCGCTATCACAGTGGTGTTTTTTCAGATCAGTGAGCAGCGCTGTGGGTTTTCCCCCCTGAGGATTTGCGGGTGCAGCTGTAATTGGAGCGTTTGTGTTGCTGCGAGTTACTGTTCCCTGGGTAGAGGCCAGCACAGAGCAGAACATTCTTGTACACGTCCAAAGGATTTCCTGTGAACTTATCAAGTGCTCTTGCAGGGAAAGTAATATGGAGATCGAATCATGGATGGGCTGTTCCCCTTATTGAGATGAGGCTCTTGCTTTAATTTCTCCTTTTTACTACCCCTGCTTCGGTTGTACAGAATTCCTTGGGTTTTTTTTCCTCACAAGAGTGTTTGAGAAATGTTGCAAGATGTACAGTGCTGTGAAAAAGCTTAATCATTCTTTCAAATGTCTTCTGGTTTTGCATCCGTTTATCATAGTTAAATGTTTAGATCAAAACATATCAAACAATGACATCCTAAACATATCAGATCAAAAATGGTTTAATGATTTTATCCATAATTAAAAAAAAAAAAAAAAAAAAAAAAAAAAAACTATCCAAACTAACCTACCTCCCTATTTAAAAAAAGTAATTAGTAATTAAGTAAGTAACCACATGTTTTTTTGGTTCAGTTAAACTTACAACACCTAAGCCAGATAACTACCAGACCTGTACAATCAAGAATCCAAACAAATAGAGCTTGTATAATAACATGTAGGAGAATAAAAGTTTTAAAGAAGCAACACATAATATCCATCAATCTTAAAGAAATTCAAGAGCAGATTAGAAACAAAGTCATCGATATTGATCAGGAAAGAGTCACAATGCCACTTCTAAGGTTTTGGGACTCCACAAACCACAGTGACATACATTATCCACAAATGAAGAAAACATAGAAGAGTTGTGAACCTTCCCTAGCAATGGCAGGCCTACCAAAATTATTTATTTCGGAGGTCACTGAATAACCCAGTAAGCCATCTAAAGTACTACTTGCCTCAGTTAAACTCAGTGTTCAATAATAAGAAAGAAACTGAACAAAAATAGCATCAATGGAAAATCAAAGCAAAAATTTCCACTGATCAGGATTGCCAGGAAACATTTCAATTAACCCCAAGAGTTTTGGGAAAATATTTTGTGACCTGAAGAAACAAAAGTGCAACATTTTAGAAGATGTTGGTCCTGTTATATCTGCTGGAAAACTAACTGTTTCAGAAGAAGAGCATTCTCCGAACAGTCCGACAAGTGTGGCAACCTCACGATGGTTTGCTGGCACAGTTTCTGCACAGCCTGCCGTAATTATGGGCACCACCAGTTCAGTTCCTTACCACGACAAATCTGAAATGAATCTGACAGAGATGCTATGACTTGACCTTAAACAGTTGGTTTGTCCTTAAAACTTTTCCAATGTAGCAGAATTAAAACAACTGCAAAAATGGGACAAAGTTTTCACAGTGATAGAAAAGACTCATTGCCAGGTAAAACATTCGTCAAGGGTGGCATAACCAGTTATCAGGTTTGAGGGGGGACTTACTTCTCCACAAACAGTCAGGTTGGTTTGGTTACCTTCTACCCCTAATAAGTGAAATCATCTTTTGAAAACAACTTTTGTAGTGACTCGGGTTACCTTGGTCTCATAGTATGACTTCTTTGAGTATATGAAACATTTTGGTGTGACAAAAAAGAAAAATCAGAAAATCCTTTCCACAGCCGACTGCGGTGCTTATTTAGAAGAACTGATTGGATGCCTGATGGTAAAGTGTTTTAAAGTGAATATGACAAGAAAAATATAACTCTGGTAGAAAGGCTTGAAAAAAAAACCTCTAAGTGCAGTCAAGTGAGTTTGACTAACTTTTTCAAACATAAAGTAAATGACAGAGGACTCATCAGAGAAGCTCAGTCTGTTGGGAGTGGCATTCGAATGGCCTCTCGGAAAAGCATTGAGGCATTAAATTTAAATTGACTGTGCAGCTTCTTTGAAGAGAAAGCTGAAAACACTTCACAAGTGATGTTTCCAGTGCATTTTTACTTTGGATGTGCATCTGTCTACCTGTCACATGCAATTGTGCTATAAAAAACAGAATTCAAACCTGCAGCACACCAGTTTAAATGTGACCTATTATGCTTCCTTGGTTATGATAGGTCTATGGGCTGTACAAAACATGTTCATTAAGGTTTTTTTTTTTTCACAAAATCAATCTTAGATTAGTCTGGTCAGTTCTGTCTATTTTGAGCTCCTTTCAGAATGAGATGTTTTAGGGCCTCTTGTCACTTTAAATCCAAATAAGCTGCTGCTGGTCAAGTCCTGCCAACTCAACATTTACACTTGTACGTGAAAATGGCTGCAAACAGATGCACAATTATACAACCGTACAACTTTAAAAAGCAGAAGTAGAGCCTCCTGCACAACCAACAAGAATGCAGCAAGTGGCTTCTGAATGGTAAGTCAACAACAAAACACTTTCCAGCAGCCATTGTACAGTGTATACAGCAGTAAAACCAGCTGACCAAATGTGCTGGATCTCTGCTTGGGCTGCTCGGTTAGGGGCTGGGCTCGGCTGGAGTTGCTTGGTAACGATCCAGTGCCTGTCAATTGTGACTTAACAATTGGGAAGGTTTTCAAATTGCTCATTTTCCAGACACCAAAAAAACATTAACTTATTGCCAAAAAAATGGATGGTTGGGTTTTTAAGCGCTTGGGCAGTTTTTAGAAGCAGTAGAGACTCAAATGGTATAAAATTTTACAAAATGTGAATTTTACATAATAGGTCCCTTTTAAGGAAAAAGTCTAAATTCTTCTTCCTTACATTAGTTACCTGATGGAAAAAGCCTATCACTGCAAATAAATTGATGACTGTCATACAAAAATATGTTAAAAACATCTACAGTGCTGATCTAAATGTCTTTCCACAAGTAAAGGCACAGATGATCCCATGAATTAGCTGGTAATAACATTCATGACTACATCCACTTCTGTATGGTGTGACCTATCTGACTACTGGTCCATCCCACTCCCTCATAAGGTTAGGGAACCTGCTATAATTGTGTCTTCCCACTTCTTAGATTTGATGTATTACTTCATGGTGGCCATTGTGTCCGTTTGAGAATGTGTATGCACAACTGAGCTTGTGTTGTTGGACAGCCCCGGTACAGCCGGCTGTGATGATTATTATACGCCTTGAAGGGATTTTTACTTTCATGAGGGTCATGAGTGGACATGTCTGCCGAGCATGGAACACAGTTATTTTTGGGGGGGCCTGCTGGCGATGGTGAAGCATGCCAAAACAGCAAAAACAAGTTCCACCTTCCTACAACTATCAAGACACAGCTACATATGTAAATAAACCCCCAAAATAAAATACTATAATTAGTTCAAATTCCGTAATTTATGCAGTGCAAATTCTCAACAAAATACAAACTAAATATATAAAATCAAGTACAGTATAGAATAAATAAAAATCAGTACAGTTTATTCCAATACACCCCATAATATAAATACACACCAATCTTAATTACATATAGTTCAATTTATTCCCATGTATATTACAATCCAGTGAGTTTCAGTCGATCCCTAAGCCCAATCCATTGCACTGAACCATTTCCTTGACAGCTCTCCTTCATGTGGTGACAGTGAAGAAGAAAAACTCTTTCAACAGAAAGAGACCTCCATCAAATCCAGGCTCAGGGTTGAAAGGAAAGGAAGGAATTTTAGAAAAATACACAGAATCACTGAGGAATTGAATACTTTCTATGAGAGGTAAAAAAAAAAAACCCAAAAAACAACAGAACATTGAGTTAATGGCAGCAGTAGTTGCGTCAATAGCTTTGTTCAAAAGACAGTTAAACACATAAGCACTGGAATGGGAGTACTTTCTATGGAAAATAAGGTGATGGCAGCAATATCACCACTAACAGTTCATCCTGAGAGGAGACACAGCTCAACACAGAAACCCTAAGATAGGACTACTTTCAATGGTAAAGAAAATCAAAGAGTACACAGGGAATGGCAAGATTAGCACAGTCAGTGGTTTTGTCCAGGTGGTCCAAAAATAGCTAGACACAGAAGCCTCGGATCAGTGTTACCATCTGTGAGCAAAAAAAAAAATCCCCAAAAAACAAAACAAACAAAACAAAAAACATAGTATCAAAATTAGAGCAATATAGTTTCATCAGGGTTTTTGTCCAGATACAAAACACAGCTAAAAACACAAATGCAGGGCTAGTGGTGCTCTCCACAATAAAGAAAATCAGAGTCCTCAGGTGATGGCAAAATTAGCTTGGTCAGTAGCTTTCTCCAGGAGCCAAAGGTAGATAAATAAAGAAGCAGTGGACCAGTGGTACGACGTTTATGAAAGAAAATTCAGTGTATGTAAACTACAGCAATAGCTCCATCAGTATCTTTGTCCAGAAACACAATGAAAAGGATGTACCTTCACAATGAAAAAAACAAATCGATAAGTGGCTTTTTCCAGGTAGGAAAGACCACTAAACACACCACTGGGGCTGTGGTAGTTTTTTTGGGCAAGAAAAAAAATACAAATAAAGAGTAGAATATTGCTGTAACACCTTATCTTCAGGCTAACGATGATTGATTTTAATATAGGTTTTGGTTTTACAGAGTTACTTCATGAAAAAATGGTTAACGAGTTGAAATGCACCAAATACTGTTTGTCATAGAAGCTCCGATGGTACTGGATACAACAACAGATTTATGGACTGACATTATGCCAAAACTTATAGAATAAAAATATATATTAATGACCATTTGCATGCAACTACACCTTTGACTTATGTGATTTAACACTGTTTATCTTTTGGCCGTAATGCTCATTCTTATAGAATGAACGATTGAAAGACATAAAACATACAACACTACATTTTTTTAAGGATTTTTTTTGGCTCTCGTGGCCTTTATTTAACATTCAGTCAGCAGGAAAGTGAGCTGTGAGAGAGGGAGAATATGTGCGGCAAAGGTCAATAGGCCGGGACTCGAACCCGTGACTGCCGTGTCGAGGACTGAAGCCTCAGTACATCACGCATCATGGTCACGCATGAATGGGTCACGCATCACGCCCAACATTGAAAAATTTAAAGTCTTTCTTTCCATTAGCCTGATCTGTGCAAAAGAACATCAATAACGCTTTTTCAAAACAGTGTTTTTTATTAGAAATACACTCACTGATTTCTTCTTTTCTTTCAAATATTCTAATTCTGCTGAGCAAGCAGTGACTAATGCTGGTTCATAGAGAAATTGCTTCTGATCCAAACTCATGTTTTAACATTTTTTTCTCAAACAAAAGTATTTAAGGTCAGAACTGATCCAACTGACTCATTATCTCCTAGGTGGGGGCAAAGGGGACTTTAGTTGCACTGGTGTGTCGGCGAGGTCGGCCTGCAGCAGCAGGGAAAGCATGGTGGCACCTGCATGAGCCCGACGGAGAAGCCTTGTTTCTCTTGGTGAGTTTGTGTTCTTTCAAACAAATGAAACCATACTGCCATCAGGGCAACTGGCTGCAGCACTGATTTAATATAAAAAATGTAAAACGAAAGGATCATTATTGATTTAAAGGCAACACCTCAAAATGAAATGTTCGAAAAGTAAGCATTTCTTGCTGGATAGCAAAGAAGCTTTTGATCCAATGTTATTATTCACCCTCATCTGATTTATTTTATCCAAGTGATATTTTATCAAACAAAATGATCACCCCCATAATTTGCAGCCATTTATTCTTAAAAATGTTTGTCATTTCTAACTTGTTTATTTTCATATGATTTTTTTGCTAATATGGTAAATTTAAAATCACAATCATAGCTCCTAGTAAATGGAACTTGAAGCTAAAAAAGTGTAGCTGAGGCTAAGAATCAGTATGGCGCAGCGTAAATAAAGACGCGTGAGTTGTGTTAATCACAACAAAAAAAGAATAAACAACGTCATAACATAAAAAAATAGTCATTTGTCACTTTCATCAAGATGCATAAAATGTTTGCTTTTGAAAGAATGCTACATATTTTTACTTAAACTATATTCACAACAACTATTACATAATGTGCGTTAAAAATAATAATTGTTAGCTGAAAATATTTCTGACGGTGACTAAGATTATGCTTATACTTAATGGAAGTAGGGTCACAACATTTCTGCTGTTATTAAGATCAGGTAAAAATATCAAAGATCAGCCAATTTTTAATCAGAAGTTTTTGACTTGGGAGCCTTCACCCATGCTGGTGATGTATGTAGCAACAGTAAAGAAAAACCACAACCTTTCACCTGGCTATCTACTGCATCCAGCTGGGGGCCAGGAATACAGAAAGCAGTGCCAGAACCTCTTTTGAAGCAAATGCATTCCTGAGTCATTGCTGCCCCATGGGAAAGAAAACCATTGAAAGTAAATGAAGGTTAATGGCAGTAGCAGCTCTGTCAGTGGCCTTGTCTAGGAAAGAAGTACCTAAACACAGATGTACTTCCTATGGGAAAGAAAAACAAGGAGTAAGAAAATACACTTTGTAAGTGGCACCAATAGGTCTGTCAATGGCTTTATCAAGAAAAAACTATGAGTACTTTCTGTTAAAAAGAAAAACAAGGAATACAAAAAGTTACTATTGCTTTGTCCAGGAAGGAAACACAGAAACAACACACAAGCATTAAACTAGGAATACTTTCTGTATTGAAGAAAAACAAAGGTATACAATAGTTATAGCTCCCTCAATGGCTCTGTTTGGCAAAGAAACACAGGTAAACATAGGTAGACACAGAAACACGAAGGCGGAATACTTTCTATGGGAAAGAAAAAATAAAAGTGCACTGTAATAAATCAATAATTAGTAAATAGTTAATTTTCTCAAGAAAAAAATCAGAAATTGTATCTATCCTGTAAAAAAAAAGAATCAAACAGGAAAACAGGATTGAGTTAAAGAATAAAGGAAAACATAAGAGGAAGAAAAACAAACAAAACCAGAATTCTGGGAAATATTAATATTTTTTGGCCATTAATATTTTTTGGCCATAGTGACAGATATACTATTAACTATATTCAATAAATAAAAAGCATTTAAACCAGTTTTCTACCATGGAGACTTACACAGCAACCCTAAACAGCGTTAATGTGATCAGTTTCAAAATCTTGGTTTTATTTCCCCAAATTTAACCAAGGCACATAACACCAATATGTGCTCTGAGAAAAGATACACCCTGACCTGAGCCCCTCGCGGTGATGTAGCTGAGGAAATACATTCAGCCAGGTCATAAATATTGCACTGTGAGTACACGGAGGGCTTTTGGGTCTATGAATTATTACGTAGTCCAGTGGCTCCGCGCCAGCCGCAGAGTGTATCTCGCTCAGCTTTCGCTCTGCAGTAAGCTGTGGCTGGGGAATTGTGGTTATGGGTCCAGCACATATAACTGCCAATGATACCGGGAATCCATCATAGTCATCCCACATGTTGTGGTGTGTGCTACCACATGAGCAGACGCTACAACAGTTAGTCTGAAAACAAACAAAATGATAAAAGCAAAGTAGGAATTGCTGCCATGCTTTCGTATTTTCAGAGTTGCAAATCCAAATGAATCTATTTGATCTACATCAATAGAAACAGGATGTGAAATTAGCCCATCTTTTAGATATTTCTCCTAATTTGGTTTTTATATGAATAAGATAATTGTTTAACTCAACAGAACATGGATCTGATAATTAACACACCTGATTATACCAACGGTGGAAGTGAAAGGAGATCAAAATAAGCATCTAACTGGAGGAAAAAGGGACTTCTGCACAATGCGCTGCATTGTCAGTTTAAAGAAATGCTAGCCAGGTTGGGCTCTTCTGGTGATTAGCAAAAAAAAAAAAAAAAAAAAAAAATTAAAAAAGCATAATCTCCAGACTGCTGACACATTTCTTTTGAACAGCGCCTGTCTGAAAAAGGCAGATATGCTTAAAAAAATAAATGGATGAAATCTGTGTCAGGTCAGATAACAGCCAGCAGCTTTCTGGAATAAGTCTCTGCTAAGCCACAAACACACAGGATTAGGAACTGAAGTACTGGCCGCAAAGGAAAAAAAAGGAGGACAATATTAAATGATTAGTGACAACTTAAGATAACCTTTAAATTACTTGGTTTAATACAGTCTACAGTGTGTGCTCTATGAATATGAAATAGTGATGTTGTTAGAGGATGTGCTGTGGATCTAATTTTAAAACTGTTACTCAAAAAAACATTCATTCAATGTTCATTCTTTAAAAAAATATCACTAATACTGAGAGGAAATTGCTTTATGAGAAGAAGAGGTAAGTAGTTGTAGATGGGGGATTTAAGTATTGTACACAATTAATGTTTGTTAGTAGCACATTGGTCTTATATTATTCATGTAATTAATTGGTCAAGTTCCAGTTTCAGTTTGATTTCAAATGCATTGAATTGGGTTATATATGTCTGCAAAGACACACAATTGACCCAAGCTTTGAACAGTTCACAAAACTCTGTTCAGTCCATCATTATAAATGAAAAGAGTATGACACATCATACCTACAATTTGTCTTTACCAAAACTGATAGGTTGGACAAGGGAACCATAATCATAAAAACAGCTAAGAAGCCCATGCTAATTTTGAATGAGCTGCAGAGATCTACTGCTCAGCCTGGGGAATTTGTCGACAGGTAGTAGAGCACACCACAAATATGGCCTTTATAGAAGAAAGGCATTGATAAAAGCAAGTCAAAAGGAAGACCATTTGCACTTTGCACAAAGCTATGTCAGGGATACAGTAAACATGTGAAAGAAAGGGCTACAGTCAGATGGATTCAAAATTAAACTTTATAGCTAGCTTGCAAAACGCTTTGTGTGCCAGAAAGCTAATTCTGCACATCACACTCAAAAAAGATCCCCACACCACAATAGTGGCAGCATCATACAGTGTGGCCCTTTTCCTTCAACAGAAAATTCTGGTAGGAGTTGAATGGAAGACGAATGGTGCCAACTACAGGGTAATTATAGAGGAAAATCTGTTAGAAACTGCAAAAGTGTCGAGACTGGGGAGGAGACCTTACAGCAGGACAACCCTAAACATACAGCATGAACTGAAATGAAGTGGTTTAGTCCTGGCCCCATTCCATGTGTTACAATGGTCCAGTCAAAGTCATACCGTAATCCAAGTGAGAATCTGTGTTAAGACTTGATAACTGATGTTCACAGAAGCTTTCTACCTCATCAAGCAGAGCTTAAAACTGCAGTAGATAACTGTTATAAAAAAAATGTTATTACATATTTATTAAAACTGTCACCATGTTGTGATAGTATGTTATGAGATAGATAATCTGTGAAAAGATTGATCTCCTCCATCTCCATTTTTTGAGCTACTGTTGCCGTCTGAAGAAATGCACCACTATTAGCATTGTCAATCACCCTCATTTACTCGCTGCTCAATGTGCTAATGGCAGAGAAACAACTTACTGTGACAGGAAAATGTTTATCCGTTGTCATCGGTGGCCATGCTAACTAGCCTGAGCATTCACAATAGTCTCTGCAAGCTGCAGTGTAGCAGAGAGCAATGGGGGGAGGATGAGAAGCACCACACGGATGATGATTGACAGCACTAAGACCCGCCTCCTGGCTCTGATTGGTTGTTTTTAGATAGCACTGGGAGAAGACAGAAGAGCTTGATTTTTTCACAGGTTATTTGTCTCATACCATACTGTCACGACATAGTGACAGTTTGAACAAATATGTAGAAAATATTTTTTACAAAAGTTACAAACTGAAGATTTAAGTTGTGTCGCAAAGAAGAATGGGGAAACATTTCAGTCTCGAGATGGTAGAGATTATCCTAAAATACTTGCAGTTGTGATGGAGCGAAAGGTAGTTATTAAAAAAAAAAAAAAAAAGAAATTGACACAGAGGAACTGAATACAAATGCATGCCACGCTTATTCAAATTTTTTTTTAATTTGTTAGATTATTTTGAAAGCCACATGCAACTTTTCAACTACTTCACAATTATGTGCTTCTTTGTGTTGACTTATAACATAAAATGTGAATAAGATAACTTGAGGTTTTTGTGTTGTTAGGTTAATAAGTCTGTTTGCTGTAACATGATAAAGTATGGAAATGCTCAGGGGCTGTGAATACTTTTCCAAGCCACTGTAAAGAAAAAAACAAAGCCACAGACAAATTCAAAACTTACTCACATGATTTATTATGTATCATAATGCAAATGGGCAAAAAATAAACCAACCTGAAACTAATGTGAGAAAGCTGATCTAAAAGTCTGTAATGTCAAACAAATTGCTTCTGTTACAATTTCAGAAAAAAGCTGCCTTCACATGGCATTAAATAACCACGAGATGGTGCTAAACTTCATCATTTCCATGTGAAAAGACTTATTTTTAGGTGTAAACATTTGCGGTACATTGACTGAGGTGGCAATAATACTGACTTCCACTCACTATGATCTGGCAAGTTTTAACCTTATTTGTAAGGCAAACTTTAACATATTTAGTTCCCAAAGACTGATTATGGGTCACAGAAGAGGGACATCCTGATTTTTTATTTATTTATTTTTTTTCAAATAATGCACAAGCTGCAGTCATTTAATGTTAGACAAGTCTTCAAACACAATACATGCATGCTTGTACTGCATATCGGGAGTCATGATATAAAAGCTTAGACCGAAATTACAGTTGAAACCAGTAGATGGCAGTCTGTCACTACAGAATCTTCCAAAGATAATTTCTTCTTCTGACTTGGCCTTCCTTCATCAGCAAAAGTTCCTGAGTGGCAACATCTTCTTTGTGAAGTATGATGTAAATTAACCCTGGAAAGAAATGTTTATTGATGCTGTAAGGAAGAACAAGAGAACATGTGTATGAAAAAAATGTGAATAACAGCTGCACACACACACACAAACTATTCCACACTGTTTTTCTCTCCTTCCTCTCTTATTTTCTTCTTAGATCTCTCATGCTTCATCTCTCACACTTTTACAAAGCCAAATGGCATCACCACCCACCATTCGTGCACGCACGCACACCTCCCCGCCATCTGTGTGTGCAGCGGCCCGTGTCTTTTGCACTGGGAGCAGTTGGGGAGCACGAGAGTGAAAGAGAAAGTGTCTCCCGGCTCTCTGGCACTCTCCAGTTCTCCCCCGCTGCGATGTTGTCTATCAAACGGCCATGCGACAACATCATGCTCGTCTTTTCCCACTATTGTGTCACCTGCGCACTCCATAGTCATGAAAGTACATTTCGGTTTTGTTCATTAACTACACTCGCAAATGTTGGAGCTCAGCAGGGGGGAAAATAAACAGGCTCCAATGGTTAATTTATTAAAAGTCTCAGTGCTACAGATGGCACAATTACAGCCTGTATTTCTTCACTAGGCAGACTTATTTAGCTGAAAACACAGAGCGCAGAAAGTGGATATTATCTGTCAATATTACCTCTGCCTGAGATGTAGAGAAGCAAAGTGATTTTCTCTGCATGGGTCTTCATTGTATCTAACAGCACGAGTTTATTGTCTCTGTGAAAACAAAACACATAAAGTCAGACACTGCAGTGTTTCACCTAAAGGTGATTAAAATCAGCTGTGAAATCGGTGATGGTTATTATTTCAGGCTGGACAAATTTTCAAGGTTTTAAAAAAAATCTCTGCACACAGCTTTTACAGTTTTCACTTCTTTCCCAGCTTCGTCCTCAGTTTAGACAGCAAACAAGTGCAGTCATAAGAGCCATTTTCAGCTGGAGCGATAAGAAAGGCAGCAATCAGCAAGGTGTCTGGAAGCTGCCTATAACCATTGTGTGTGCTCTCTCTCTCTCTCTCTCTCTCTCTATATATATATTATAATATATATATTATATATATACTATATATATGGTATGTGTATATATATATTATATATATATATAGTATATATATAATATATATATTATATTATATATATATATATAGATAGATAGATAGATAAAAATGATTTGGGGGTGACCTATTACTTAACAGGTAGATGAATATGAGATATTATGGAATAACTTGGAGTCATGGAAAGGACCAGGTGCTGCCACAATACAGACAAATGAAAGGATAATTGCAACATTTTTTTCTGGCTTGAAAACTTAAAATGAACAAAAGCAAGAATTTTCTATGCGGAACCAAAGTATTCTAATGGAAATGTATATTATTTTTTCTAAGCCACTAATCCTATATTCACAACTGAATGAGTACAATGGCAGATGGATTCAGCTTTTTTTCATATAGGTATATGTAAAAACACAGCTATTACTGCCAACTGAATGAGGGTAGTTTGAATGTCATAATGACTCAGCATGTTATGGAACCTTATTTTCTTGCAACAGTAGAAAAACGTTCTGGTTCTTTTCAGTTAAGGTGCTGAAGTTTCTTAAAGCTTTAAGCTTCAGCAGTAATATGCAGTTCATACTAAAGGTGGAATAAAAGCAGAATTAACAAAATGGGGCCTCAATTATTAATAAATCTATGAAACATAGCTACCTAATTGTTTATAATACTTTGGTTATATGATTTTTTTTAACACTTCCTTAATAAAATCACTGATGCAAAACAGTAACAACACAAAAGCAGCAATACTTCTAATAATTATTCTATCACTGTTCCCACCCTACTCATAGCACTATTGGTAATATTGCTCTTCAAATTGTCTCGCATGCCAACTCACCAACATGCTACCTTTAGCGCTAGCATGATAACGTCATTGTAAGATTAGTCTTACAATGCTAATGTTAGCCTTAATATGCTAACGTTGTGTTAGTGGTGTGGTTTGAATATTCACATACACAATGTGAATATTCTACTTTAGTCTTATATGAAGGCAGTTACAGTTTTTGTTCTGCTTTGTCCACTTAAATGTTACCATACCTGTTGCAGTACAGAAAAAAATATGACAATTACCCATGAAAAATTGTTATGTATCTCAGACCAAACAACTATTTCTTTAAACAGTGCATGTTTAAATATAAAACATAAATAAAACATCTGGGGAATGGCTTGGGCAAACAATCTGAGCCTTAGCTTACTAACGTTAACCATGCTAAAGTATATGTTGAAGCCTAACATTAGCGTTTCATAAGCTATCAGTCTTGACATTATAAGACAATGTAATTAATATCTGGTCTTTAGCCTTATCATCCCTACATTTGCGGAATATATTTATCTTACCATGCCAATTTCATCCATAGTATGCTAATGTTAGTCCTAGGATAACAATATTAATTCATTATATACCGAACTTGATTTTTGCATGATAAATTTAGCCTGAAAGTCTCAACTTTATTCTTAACATCCTAATGTTAGCCTTAGTGTGTCAGTGTTATTCTTATACCAACTCATTCCTATATTAACTTTGGTCTTAGCAAGCTAATTCTCCATAGTGTTTCCTATAATATGTTAACATTAATCTTAGCAAGCTAATACTACCTTTGAATAGCCACAGCAGATTATCGTCTATTTTAATTAAAGTAATGCACTCAACAGGCCTCATTAATGCCCGAGGCAATATAAGAATGGACAATTTGACAGTTTGACCAAAGATTGTGTTATCCCTCCTCATTAATTGGTTTGTGGAGAAATAAGCTTGGTAGCAAACAGCTTTATGTTTATTGTGTGGTAAAATGTGGTAGTAACATCCAGACTTGTAAATCAGGCCTATTGAGGTAGCATAATGCTGATGATTATGACAACCAGGCGCAAGGGAGTGATAGAGGAATGCTGAGTTACGGACTGGTGGAAGGATGCCCAGAACTGAAGAGTCTCACGAATTAAGAAGCAATTTATTCAAGTCCCTTAGACTAATGCTGCATTACTTGGCAAGAAGAAATGTTACATCACTGAAAACTTAACACAGCGCTATCTTTTGCTTGATTATAAAAGATACATTTTTGATAATAAAATACTTTTTAAAAAGAGCACACTGAAGAAAACAGACTGAATAGATTTTAAAAGTGTTCTGTTGCACTGAAAGGCAATTTATCATTTAAATAGGTGACTTCTTAGTTCAATTCACAGTACATTATATAAAATACTGTTTGCATTCTGCTTTGTTCATTCTACTCCCCTTTGTAAAAAAACGGTCATTCATTCACTCATATTGATTGCCAACCATAATAATATAATCAGACATAAAGCCTGACAAGGCTGGCTGCACCGATAGATCAGAGTTGCTGACAACAGAGCTATGCACAGGTCATAAACCCTCACCTTCCCTGTTTGACCCTCACATCCATTTGAATCTGTCCAATATGAATGCAAATAACTCTGCGTTTTTGGTGACATGTTTATGATTATTTCTGTATCTCCCCCTCGGTCTGCCTAAATGTGCTGATGTTACTGAACTAATGGAATCAAAAATGGTAACCTATTGCTCAGCATTGGTCAGCTCATCCCCTTGCACACTCTCATGCAGTGCCTCCCCCAAAGCATAAATGAAAACATCAGAGCATGCACATGGTTGTACACATACAGTATGCATACCTACATGTCCTCTAACTCAGTCACTTGTGTATGCATTGAGCTGATAAGTACTGCAGTTCATTTTCTCCATGGCAAAGCACAGTAAAAAAACAAAAACAAATAAAAAAAAAACCTCGGGAGTAATAATTGCTTGGAGGGAGGGTGGAGTTGTTGGTTTTCTATAAGGGTGCAGGGAGAGAGGGACAATACGAGCTTGGCTAAATATGCTTGATTGCCTTCTAAGCTCCGGTGCTGTGTAATGAAATATGGCTGCTGCAGACAGAGGCTCCCTTTGCGATAGCTTTCTTGTCACTTTCTCCCTTGCCTTCTCTGTTTTTTTTTTTTTTTTTCTTCATTGCACTTTTTCGCTCTTATGTTCTGGCATTTTCATCTTTGCCTGACTTAGTCCGTCAAAGCATTTGTTGCCATTGAACACTTATCTTCACTATAATGTAATAATTACGCAGGCCAAATTCAACCTAATTGAGTATTCCTTACCACATCAAAACGACTACTGCCTTATTATTCTGTTCTACAATTTAATTTGCAAATTTATTAGCACGAACAGAGCATATTCAAAGAACTGTGATAGTAAGGAACTCAACAAAACAAGGGAGGAGGTCAGGCTGCAGGGGCCAGGAAGCAGCCATATCCTTAGCCAGTTAATTATAGTCATTTACATATTGGAGAGGTAAAGATGATGGTTTAAATATTAAAACAGCTTGTTTACAATGTGGAACCCCCCCCCCTGGCCATTACCTGACTTAACCTTAGGGACCAACAACTAATACATGCATCATTCTGTTGTATAAGGAGGCATGAGTAGAAAAAAAAATCTCTCTTCAATTATCATCTTTGCTAGTGATGAAACAGTTGTGATAAGGAGTTAGAGTTACTCATGTTGACCGGCCAAGTGTGACATAGTAACACACTATTGGGTACGAGATAATGTTGCATTAAAGAGAAGCAGGAATGAATCAACTGATATGCAGAGGTTTAAAATCCACAATTATATCAGTGACTTTCTTATATATTAGTCTGATTAGGTGTTAGCCCTGCTGCTTTAAGAGAATGTCTTACTCTTCTCTCAGAATCACTTTAGAAAATGTCAGACTGTTGCATATAAGATTTGCAATAAAACTGATAAAAGGGCTATACTTTGATCCAAAATCAATCTGGCATCTCTGTCTGGGAATCAGTTTTGGATCTTCCAGCATTTGCAGTCCCACAGCACTGTCTCTGGTGCTGCTAACATGGAATATCTTGACACACAGTTGTTGTTTGGCTTCTAGGATTATCTTCAGACTGGCCTCTAAATCTACTGTGGGTTCCCTATTTGAACTTTGAACTTTATAAAACAAATCAAAAAGTAATTCCACTGGATAAACTGGGTGCGTGTAGGTAAAGCAAATTAACTTTAAAGATTAGATTGTGAAAAAATGGTGTTGAAACAATTCCACAACCAAAGGATCAGTCTCTTTTTAAAGAGCTTTATTTGACAAATAAATAGTCTCATAGCAGTTTTAGAGTCATGAACATCTAATGTGGACATGTTTTAACAATCTAATAATTATCGTCTGCTGGATAAAAGATTATTTAATTTCTATTTGTATGATTGTAAGCCTTCTGCACATGAGTTTTAATCAGAGTAAACGTGTACATCTGCGTAGGCATTTGTATGTGGAAACTTACATTACTGAGCTTCTATATCACTGCATTACTGGATAGCCTTACTTCAATGATTTGCAATATTTCTAACAAAGTGCTTAAAACTGCAGTAGGTAACTTCTATAAAAATGTGTTTTCCGTATTTGTTAAAACTGTCACTATGTCCTGAAAGTATAGTATGAGAAATATAATCAGTGAAAAAATCAAGCTCCTCTGCCTCCTTCCTCTGGTCCTACCGCCATCTGCAGAAATACACGGCTTATAGTCAGAAACAACCAATCAGAGCCAGGAAGAGGGTCTTAGCACTGTTAATTATGCTCGTGCACACTCCCCGCACAGCACTCCCCCGGTTTTGCTGCAGCTGTGCTGATAGCGGAGAAATAACATAATATTACAGGAAAACTGTTGATCCACCCTCATCGGTGACCACGCTTACTAGCATTTGC
Source organism: Anableps anableps (assembly GCA_014839685.1). Classification (NCBI taxonomy): domain Eukaryota; kingdom Metazoa; phylum Chordata; class Actinopteri; order Cyprinodontiformes; family Anablepidae; genus Anableps; species Anableps anableps. Next base: position 17,737,174 of record CM026085.1, read on the forward strand.
ATTCAAGGCAGGCTCGGCGGTGGGGGAGGAGCTGTAGCGCAACAAAGAGCAAGGGGAAAGTTGTGAGCAGTGCGTACACGAATGTGATTGACAGTGTTCAGACGTTCCTTCTGGCTCTTGTTGATTGTTTCTGACTGGGAGTGGTGTGTTTCTACAGATGGCAGTGGAACTACAGGGAGAAAGCAGAGGAGCTCAATTTTTTTCACAGATTATTTGTCTCATATACTTTTGGGGCATATTGACAGTTCTGATAAATATGTAAAAATCATATTTTTATCAAAGTTACCTATTGTAGCCTTAACTGAAGTGTAAGAGAAACCAAAAAACTTTACGTACTGGAATCTAATTTTGTTCCTACACAATAAATAAATAAATAAAATAAATAAACATACAGCCATGTTAATGAAGCTTACTTTGTGTGCTTTCCCTTCACCCCAAACAATAAAGACAATCCACTCCAGCAAAATGCTTTGGGCAAAGAGAGTACTGCAATCATGATGACACAAGTAATATTAATTGGTCTTTTTCTTACTTGACTGCTGTTAGGCAGTTCAATATTTTTTTTAACATAATGAGTCCCATTAGACCCGTTACTATCAATAGTTTAAATACCCAGCTAATCATTACATAAAGAATATGATGTACAATGACTTTCCAAAGTACGCATACTTCTTAAAATTTCTACATTGTACAACCACAAATATTTACATTTTATTTTATATTTACTTTATGTCAAGACCAAAAACTATTGCATAACTTTAAAGTATAAGTTAAAAAACACATTTTTTACAAAGAAAAAAATCTGATCAGTGTGGTATGTGTATGTAGTCAGCCACTGTCATACTGATACCACAAATAAATTCCAGTTCAACCAATTTTCTTTAGAAGTCAGCTAATTAGTAAACAGGGTCAAACTGTGTGTGTTTTTAATATCTCAATCAACAGAGTTGTTCTGTGAAGGCCTCAAAGGTTTGTTAGAAAACATTAACAGTTTAATGCATAATTAGGTTATAAAACAAAATCAAAAACATTACATATCTTTTGAAGCACTTTTCATTTCATCATCTGAAAATATGACAAAGCTGCAAACCAACCAAAACATGAACATTTACCCAGGCTGGTTAGATGAGGATAAGCAGCCAAGTGATCCATGGCAACTTTGGAGGAGCTACAGAGATGCTTAGGTCTGGTGGGAGAATCTGGCAGGACAACTGTTAGTTGTGCACTCAAAAAATCTGGCCTTTATGCACAATTGACAAGAAGAAAGATCTTGCTGAAAGAAAGACCAAAGAAGTCCTGTTTGCAGTTTCCCCTAAGGCATGGAAGAGAAACTCCAAACATGTGGAGGAAGTGGTTTTGGTCAGATGTGACCAAAATCAAACTTTTGATCTTACATTAACAATGTGACAGAACATTGGTACTGAAAATCATCATGAAGTCACCAATCCCACTGTGAAACCTGGTGGTGGCAGCATCATGTAATGGGGATGCTTTTCTTCAGCAGGGAAGTTTGTCAGTGTTGATTAAAGATGAATGTCTTTAAATGTAGGGTATTCTCAGAAGAAAACCTGTCATTTGGTCCAGAAGACCTGATATTCCCCTTCTAGCAGGACAACGTCCGTAAACATACAGCCAGAGCTTAGATGAAACAGTTTAGATTAAAGAATATCCATGTCTTAGAATGATTATGTCAAAACCCTGAAATAAACCTCATTGAAAATCTGTGGGAGGACTTGACAATTTATGTAAACAGACGCTCTCCATCCAATCTGAATGAGCTCAAACTACTTGGCACAGAAGAAAGGGCAAGATTTTTGTTTTACATCTGAATACTTTTAAAATTTTTATTCATAAAAAGATGTTAAAAATCAAAGCAACTTCTCCCTTCTACTTAATAACTGCACTACTTTGTGTTGTTACCTTACATAAAATCTCAATTAAAAGATTTGTTTGAAACATGACCAAAAAAATGGCATGTATGTGTATCAATCCTTTTGCAAGGCATAGTAAGTAGTGTATATGTATATATGTATATATGTATATGTATATATGTATATATGTATATGTAGTGTCTGTAATATGACCACTTTATCCTCTGAAAATAAAAATCCAAAATATTTTGAGTGAAAACAACTTGAAAAAGTCATCCCAACGCAATAAGCAGACTGAACATCCCCCCCCCCCCCCTTTCTTGCTTTAAATTTAATGGTAAGCAATAACAAAACAGTGTGTGTTCAAACAGTTATTGTTGTGGAATCACACTTACCTTTAAATGCTATTTAATTTAAGTTTTGCATACAGTGCCCTCATCATTCATTGGCATTCCTGATGTGCAAATTGCCTTAAAATGCATTGTTTTACTGTTGTAGCAGCATTATCTTACACTGAAAATGTTGTAAAAATCCAATATTTGATTTCTGTACATTAAGTGAAGAAAAACATCTCACAGGTTGTTTTTTTTTTTTTTTTTTTTTTTTACAAAATCACCTGTTCCACACATATTAGCACCCCTAATATTCACATTAAATCCATACAATTTAAGCATTTATTAATTTATGAGTACATTGTATAGTGCAGAAAATGTTTCCTTGGGGTAAAAAGATGACAGCTTTACTTAGCTCCTGTTCAAAATGGGAAAGACCAAAGAACACGTCATTCAAATAAGGAAGATGTGTATTGATCTTTGTAAGTCAGGATATGCCTGCAAGAAAATAGCATCTTGCATAAACTTGCTCATAATTAATGTTTAAACAACCAGAATTCATTTGAGAACACTTCTCTTTACTCAATGTGCCAATAATTTTGGACAGTATTCTACCTTGATTGATGTTTTTCATTTTTTTCCCTTTTTCTTTTAGGTAGACAGCTTGATCAGGACTTTGATCCCTGCTCCTCTTTGTCTCATCTCATTGATGCAGTTCTCTTCCCTGAGATGTCAACCACAGGATGAGGCATGCGGCAGGTGAGGTCCTGAGATGCCCCAACTCTCTGTTTTGATCTGTTTACATAAATTTCCTGCCGTGCTTTTGAGGGTGTTCAGCTGCTGCTTTTTATTAGCATCAGCTGAGGATTTAGGCTGATGTTGTCTGCGAGTATCCATCTTTGTTATAAAGAGGAATTGCCCATCTCAAGTGCTAAGACAACCCAGAGAATATGTCAAGTGATATCCAATCAAGAACTGAGCTGAATCTCGACTTGAGCTCAATCCCTCTTGTCTCCTGACCTGCAGCTGTGTAGGAGGGCGGGGAGGGGGTTTGGGCAGCAGGCTATATCTGGCAACCTAAACCTTTTTAAAGTGACTGAGGGAGTGAGGGAGACCGACTGGCACTGATGGGACCAGACCGGGATTGTGCGATGCCGGCGTGCTGCGCCGCGCCCAGGCCTCAGAAAGCTTGATTGATAGAGTGTGATGAGACTGTCACAGAGCAAGGAGAGCAGCGCAGAGATAGGCTAGATGGAGGGAGGGAAGTGGGTTGACCAGCGGAGGGAGATAGGGGGAAATAAATTTGAGAACATGTGAAGGATGAAGTGGGGGAATGAAGTGGCTGGATGGAATGTATTTCAGACACATGAAGGATGGGGAGGTGGGAGGGCTGGAGAGGGGAAGGGGACTCAGTGAGATACCGAGAGGCTGAAGGCTTCACTTAGATGTCAGTTAGATCTGGCATGAACCAATTCAGTTAATGTGATAGTGAATATGTAAAAAATAGCTCAAAATGTTAAAATAGGTGGGAGATTCATCAACTTATAAAAGTGAAACTTTGCCTTAGTTCAAAAAGTGAAACCCATTTAATACATATATTCTTAAACTACGTTGCCTGCCCCCCCCCCCAAAAAAAAAAATAAAAATAAACCACCACCTGGATTTAACTCGGCAGATAGCTACGAGCCTTGGATAATTACTGAATGGCCAATTATCTTTCAGCTGGCAACAAGTTATTTAACCTCAGCTGATGCAATGAGTAGCTTCTCATTTCTTAAACAACCCTGTTAAAAAACGATCCTGTGCTTGTGGAAAAGATGTTAGTCTGTTTATGAGATGTCAAATCATTGGCATGCATCATGCAGAGAAATCTTTTAAGGAGATTGGAGAAATTACAAAAATTTGGTTAGGAACTGTCCAACACATTATTAAAAACTGGAAAAGAAAGTGGGGAACTACCGTCTTTGAGGAAGAAACATGTCAGAAAAGAATCCTAAACGATTGTGATCAGAGATCACTTCAACATTTGGTGCAATAAAATCAAAGAAAACCAACAGTAGAACTCGAGGCTGTTTCATAGTGAAAGTAAGAGCATTTCCTCACACACAATGTGAAGGGAATTCAAGGAAATTGGAACTGAACAGCTTTGTAGCCAGAAGAAAACCACTAATCATTGAGGCTAACCAGAGAATAAAGGCTTCAATTTGCAAGGGAGCATAAAGATTGAACTCTAGAGTGTTGTAAGAAGGTCGTGTGATCTTATAAGTCCAGATTTACCCTCTTCCAGAGTGATGGGTGCATCAGAGTCAGAAGAGAAGCAGATGAAGTGATGCATCCATCACGCCTTGTGTCTACTGTACAAGTCTGTGGGGGCAGGGCTATGATCTGGGGTTGCTGCAGTTGGTCAGGTCTTTTTTTCTAACATGTCCTGTCCAGCAGTGTAGGAATTGTTGTCTGAAGGCCAAGGAGAAATATATATAAAAACTTTTTTTTTTTTTTTTTTTTTTAGAAATTGCTTTCGGTTTATTTCAAATACAATGGACAATGGAGAGGGAAAAGGGGAAAAAGAATGGAAAAGATGTGGAGTAAAACATCAAAGGCAGAGAGGGAGATAAGAACAGAGGAGAGGAAGAAGGATTGAAAGAATGTAAGAAAACACCCTGGGAATCTGCTTCATTTGTGGAAAAAGTGAAAAAACAGGGAACTGAGAAACCATGACAAACAACATGTGCATATATAACAACAATGTCACCAAAAAGCACAAGGTAGTAGTTAATACAATATGTATTTGTAGTCAAGTCCAGGTTCAGCAACATTATGAGCCCAAAGAATGAGGTCAGCTGACTGCCTGAATATACTGAATGACCAGGTTATTCTAACAATTTTTCTTCCCTGATGACACAGGGGTATTCCAAAATAACAATGCCAGGAGTCATCAGTCTGAAATTGTAAACGAGTGGTTCAGGGAGCATGAGACATCATTTTGACATCATTGGATTGACCATCACAGAATCCAGACTATAATCCCATTGAGAATCTTTGGGATGCGCTAGAGAAGGCTTTGCGCAGTGGTCGGACTCTCTTATCATTAATATAAGATCTTGCTAAAAAAAAAAAAAAAAAAAAAAAAAAAAAAAAAAAAAAAAAAAAAAGAAGAATTTTCAACCCTGGATGGAAATAAATCTTGAGATATATTACAGAAGCTCATTGAAACAATGACAGTGAATGTGTGCCTTAATCAAAACTAAAATCAATGAATTATAAGTGTCTGACCATTTTTCGATGGTCACTTTTTTGTTGTTTTTTGGGCTGGGCAGTTTATGTCAAGCTTTTGTTTCTACAGATTTGAGTAACTTGTGGATTATAGCTAATGAAAACCCCAGGAAATGTGAATATTGCAATATAAATGAATAAAAAAATGCCTTTTTATTAAAGCAATGTTATGTTATACCCACATTATGGCCTACACAAACATGCTGAAGATTCTGGCTTGAAAGTTGTCCAGCAGACAGTTATTGACACTCCCCCCAATGACGATAAGATGATTATTGCTAAAGAAGCAAGTTGGTCAGACAGCTCTATATCCACACATATTAAGAAAAAGTTGAGTGGAAGAAAAGTCAGTGGTTGAAATGTGAAAGCGTAGTCATGGAAAGCTGAATGAGAGCGAGAGAGAAAAAAAGCTCGGTAAAAATATGTAAGAATAATAATGTAGAATTGATTGGAAGGAAAAAGTGTCGTGAAAAATTGTCAGCACATTGATGGAAGGTTTAGTGGAAGGAAAAAAGTGTGGTAGAAAAAGGTACACAATCAACAGGGACAAACAGTCTTGAGAGGATTGTGAAGACCTATTCTACAACATTCAGATGAAACCTAATTTTGCTCTGTGTGCGTAAGTTACTCCGTTATGAATCTTTTTACAGTTGAAACCAAAAGTTTACATACACAGAATAAAAAGACACATACACATTTCTTCTCACTGTCTGAAGTTAGATCAGACCAAACTTTTATTGTTTTAAGTTAGATTGATAACAATTATTTCTATTTGCTAAATGCCATAAAACTTGGTGAGAAATTTTTTTAGAGATTTCTTTATAACTTTTCAAATTCAGAAGTTTACATACAGAATGATTACTCTCTGCAACCAATGAGGGAAAGCCCAGATGAATAATGTCATGGATCTGGAAACTTCTAATAAGTTAACCAGTTAACTTGCCACACCAAAATCACCAAAAACGTCTGTAAAAGCATATCCAAAATAAATCAGCTGCTGTTCTTGAACCCTTTGGAGTACATGCAAAAGCTTGGTCTCTTTGTTAAGCTATCAAGCTAAATTTTCAATTTTTGCAGTCAAAAATGTTTTAACTGTAATGAATATGTAGCTATTAAGTTTGTAACGCAAAAAACGAGAACATTTTTGCCTCAGCCGCCAATTTTATCTATTCACAAGTAGTTGTGGTCCCGAACCCCGACGAATACCAGGGATCCACTGCAGTACAAACTAAATATGGGTCATTTTATTTAGCTAGTAATAACATCAATGACCAAAGGTTTAAAATGAAAAAATGAAGAAACAAATTAATAAGATACTCGAGATTTATTAAATACACAAGATATGTCATTATAATAATAATCATTTTTGATTATAATTTTTAAGTATGCTACACATACTTAAAAACAGACTCTGAAACAGACAACTGCACATAAAATGTTATTTGTCCCTTACCAACTTTAAGCTGTTTATATGATAAATCTCAGTTTGTCTTTTTTAATCATCTGTTATTATTTCTTCCTGTTGTCCACAATAGAAAATGCACTATAATTACCTCAAGGATTTCTGCAGGCTTGCTTACTTTGTTTACTGCAACATAAAGTTTGATATACAGTAAGTAGAAGTTGATTTTGTTAAATCTGTGACATCTAAATCATATTTACATGAACACATATTTACATGAACAGATCCCCAAAAGGGGTTTTTTTGTCCAAAAAAAAAAAAAAAAAAAAGCCTGTTTCCCGTACAGTAAGATGCCTGCGTGAACATAACTAGTTTACTGGGCTGTTTATTAGTTTAGCAGCACCTGCTTTGGAGACTATATTAGATCTTGTGGACACATGGTGTGTTGGCAGTGAATGCAACACAGGCTAAGTTAATGCTCTGTTCTGGGAATTCCACAGTTAGTGAATTCAGACTCAATAAAGGCACCATGTTTTACTTTTATCCTTGCCTGAGGAAAGACGGCTGACTCACCCAGAATGCCTAAGTTATTATTAGTGCCTAACATCTGTGGGGAGAAGTTGTGTGTGTGTGTGTGTGTGTGTGTGTGTGTGTGTGTGTGTGTGTGTGTGTGTGTGTGTGTGTGTGTGTGTGTGTGTGTGTGTCAAAAACAGGAATGAGAAGCGGAGCTCCAGCAACACTGGTGAGTTCATACAGGAGCAGCATGAGGAGCTCTTATCTGCCACCTGCCAAGCTCTGACCAGGGACACCATTCCTGCCCCCACTCCCACTCTATGCCTGAGTTCCCAGTGGGGGCTTCCCACCAGTCTGCTATAGGCAAGGCAGCCAGGTGAAATGAGCAATTCCCTTTGAGGAACAAGAGTGCTGCATAGACTCACCGTATGAAATGGCTGCTCACTTTGGCAGATCAATGCCCTCCCTTTCCTTCGTGCGCTGCAACTGAGTGATAGTCAGGCAGAAAACGGGGAGGAGGGAGGAAGAGGTGGTCTCGCATGTGATGTTTGTTTGTGTGCGTGTGAGGTTGTCTATGAAAATGAAGGGTAGACCGTTAGCTGGGCATTTAATTATATTTTCTATGGCTGCTCTGAGGGAGAGCTGTTGGAGAGAAAATTTGAGGTGCTTTGCATAACCTCAAAAGACATGCAATATTGCCATTACCCTTTGGAGGAGAAAGAGCTGCTTCACAGGCTTACCGGATATGAGAATATTCAGCCACTCAAGTGGAAATTTTGCCAGTATGAATGATATTAGTGACAATCGTATTAAAATGCTTAGTGGTGCCAAAATGAATCTAATACTTCAGTAGTGATGAGACTCATATGTCACGCATTTCTAACACGGACATGTTCACATACCTACAAAGAGTTATGATTAATGACTCTTAATGACTCTTGACCAGATCTCTACACTTATTTCTTTTTAATTCTGCAGATATGCATTCATAATGTGTGGTGTCCAGATTATGATTATATTATATAGCTCAGGTTTGTATGGAGACCAGTAAAAGAGTTGTCAGTGCTACTAAAGATGGAATAATAGCATAAACATAAAGTATATAACAGATTTCCGTAATTAGTACCTTATACAGATCACATGACCTGGAAGTATCTTTTCTCAAATATATATATATATATATATATATATATATATATATATATATATATATATATATATATATATATATATATATATTTATTTTTTTTTTTTTTTTCTAGTTAGGGCTTTATTCAACATTGGCTTATGAATAATTCAAGCTTCAACATGACAACTAACCCAAGAACCAGTGTTAAGCCAAATTATTATTTAAAGGAATCAAATGTTCTTTGGTGATAAGATTTCTAAATATTGTCATGTAAATGTCTTTTATCCACTCCAGCCTTAATCCATCTATTTCAATAACGTATGTGGTGGGCTTGGGATCATTGTTCTGTTTGAGCACCAAAGTCTGTCCAAATTTCACCGTCCATTTGTCCACTTGTTTATTTAATTTAGCTGTTGATTTCCATCTTTAATATTGCATTATACAGACCCTCCCATATTTCATGATTGTTTTTGTGATTTTTTTTTTTTTTTTTGCAATCAAAATCAAAGATTTTGTGTTGCTACTTCAGAAATATTTGCAAGGAAATTTGCAAAAAATTTTCCTCACTAAACCACTTCCAAAATCTACATATGGAAGAAAAAAAGATGAGAAAAAAACAAGCAGACAGACTGGACCCACAAACATTTTTATTCTTAAACAGAACTTAAATAGCTCAATTTTTGTCGCTTATCATATCGATCATGTACTATAATATATATTTTTTAACATGTCCTGTCCGGCAGAGTGGCACTCAGAATTGTCATCTGAATGTCAAGGTAAAGCCCAACAGATTTGCTTTCACAAGCAGAGCATTATGGCTTTCGCCATGATGTTCTCCTTGGTATATATATGAAACTTCATTAAAAATTGCTTTGGTTTTATTTCAAATGTAATGGACACAGACAAAAAAGAAAAAAAAGGGAGAACACCTGAATCTAGACACTTGTGTGTGTGTGTGTGTGTGTGTGTGTGTGTGTGTGTGCATGTGTGTGTGCACTTGTGTCTATAAGGTTTCTCCCTGAGAGTATTTGATAGTAGGTGTGGGGGCCCACAGATCCGGAGCCCCAGTGGTCCCCTAAGCATGGAGCCAGCCCCAGAGATTCAATGAAGCTGCAGTTTTATTAGAACTGGCTAAACATATTTTTTTCCAAACTTGTGTTGATGTACATTTCTCCTTCTGAGATCGAAATTGAGTTAGCTGGCTTTTCCTGTGGTTCTCTGTGTAGTGAGTTCTGTCAAACAGTGGGAGACTGTGGTTCACTGTCAGGCAGACTAACTGCATCTTCCAGAGTTTGTCTGATGTGTGAAATACACTGACCGGCAGAATATTAACATCTCAGAATGATGGAGAACAACTTTGTTTGTATTTAAACCATTGAATGAATTTAAAAGCCTGCATGAGGATTCCAATATAGACTCAGCCTTTTGGGCTACATGTCTTACACATTTGTCAGGTGAATAGTGCAAGTTGTAAGTCACTATCCTTTGGTTTCATAGTCCCAACAACATGCTGTGAGAGCCTTGGTCTTTCTTGACTGACTTGTATAGTGGAAAAAATAAGATGATTCATAATGGTGTAATTATGGTGGAAATATGATTTTAAAAGGTGTTTGGTAAAGTGGAGTGGGTCGAAATAACTCATGAGATGTGTGTAAACCTGATGACAAGCTTTGATTGACAATAAAGATTCATCCACTTAGTTCTAATACATACTTTGATGGAAGATCAAATATGTGCTCACTAAATGACATGCTAACCATTTTTTTACATTTAATATTATTCACATTCCTGTCAGATTTATGTTTAAAGGAATCTTTTAATTTTACCAAAATGTTTCAAGTAACATTATTGCTTTGAAGTCCTGACTTGAATGCAATGGTGAATCGATGGAGGGAGCTAGAAATTAGGGTGATGGGAGCAAGCTCCAAATTAAAAAAAAAACTTCAAGCCCAAAATGCAGGTTTTTTTTTTCAAATTTTTTTCTTCTTCAAATTGATACCACTTTTACATTGTTTACTTTTGATAAATGCTTGTCTCATTTTCTATCGCCAACGACCTTTTTAGTTGAATGAAAATTTAAATCTTAATCTACCAGAAATATGGAAAATTTTCTCTTAATTGTATGTAATGCATGGTGGCAGAGTTGGTAGCGAGAAGGTCCTGTTCTCAAATCCGCCTGTGGTCCCTGTGCATGCATGGATTCTCTCTGGGTACTCCACCTTCCACCCACAGCCCAAAAACATAACTGTCAGATCAATTGAGTATTTTAAAAATTGTCCTTAGGTACGAGTGTGTGGTCTGCATAGTTATTTGTCCTGCGTGTCTGTCTGTGTTGCCCTGTGTTGGACTGGCAACCTGTAAGGATAAGTGGTTATGATAAATTAATGAATATATGTAATGCATTTTTTTCATAATGTTTCAATGAAATTCTGCCTTTCCATACAAGAATGAAACTTCCATGAACTTAGTGTCATTGTTTTTGTCTGTGGGCAAACTTATAAAATCAGCAGGAGGTCAAATAAATTTGCCATTCAAAGAATATCAGCTAGAAATTCAAACTTGTGCACTCAATTTTTCTTTTAAAAATTTATTGAAGTTTTGAAAAAAAAAACCATTTTAAATTAATCAATATGTCCCAACATAATGCAATGCTGTGTACCAATGATGATTTAATGTAAAACCCTAAACTCTTTGAAACTCAACAAATGTCTATGAACCTCTTTGGAGCAAAAGAACATTTCTTGGAAAACAAAGCCACTTGTTATGGTAAATCATGAGGGCGCACTCGTCTCTGAGCAATTCAGACCACTTCACCTTTATTAAGAAGTGTTTGCCAAGTTTCTGCTGACTTAAAATAACATAATGAACACCATTTAAAAAGAAAGATGTTAATGAATATATACGACTCCAACTCGAGCAGTCTATTCCAGAATTAGTTGGGCTTGATTACTATTCTGGGTACTCTTAAAAATGACTCTGTTTCAGTCTTTATTATATGGCAAAACAAAAACCTGTACTTTTCAACAGCTTTACTATTTACAGACTAATGAAATAGATCCTTATGAATTAAAACAGATCACATAGTGACGGAAATGTTATATATGAAAGACCGGTTTCGTATAGAAGAGCATCAATTTCAGAAACGAAACTGATCTTCATCCCAGCCGCTTCACACTTGGCTGCAAACTGCTCCAGTGAGAGCTGTAGATTGCAAGCTGATAAAGCCAGTAGGACCACATCATCTGCAAAAAGCAGAGACACAATTCTAAGGCCACCAAAACGGATCCTCTCAACATCTTGGTAGTGGCTATAAATTCTGTCGATAAAAGTTATGAACAGAATCGGTGACAAAAGGCACCAGTGTCCACCAGCTGGTTCGAGGATTGCTGCTGCGACAGGCACCAACAACCTTGCAACCACAGCTCTGGTAACCTGCCTTGGCGATGGAGGCTCAGAACATGGCCCGCTCAGACTCAATGTCCCCCACCTCTCCCGGAATGTGTTCAAAACTCTCCAGGAGGTGGAATTAGTAATAATCTATACAGCTACAGTTTAATTTCTTCTAAAGTATTCAGCAAATTTCTTTATTCTAATAATCTTTATTGTAATAGTCCATCATCCTGTTTCCAGAGCACCGATGTCTGGATCGAACCTCTCAGCACCAATGAATATCTGGGTGAGGCTGCAGCCTGTGGACAAAGCAGCAATAAGGCTCAAAATGATCATGTAGTTAAAAGTAAGCATGAGGAGACAGAGGAGCAAAAGGATGAGAAAAAAAAAACAGAGTAGAACACAACCTCCCAGCTTTGATCATGCTCCAACATCTTGATGCTAGAACGAGTCCCATTTGTTTGCAGTCTCTGCAGAGACAGGCCCAGAAAGGTTAAATCTTGCTCTTCAGCTGTCAAAGCTGTAATGAACAGTGTTTAGTAGTAATACCATGCACCGCCACCTTCCGGGGGCCGTTTCTTTCCACCAAAAGTGAGCCAAAAGTTAGAAACTGCAAACTGGTTGCAGCTGTAAACACCAGCGAAATAGAGGAAAAGATTGAAGCTTTCTCTGTCAGAGTGAAAAAGAGTAAGAGTGTTGGGGCTTGAAGAAAACAAGAGGAGGAGGGGAGGAAAAAAAGCTGGTTTCAAATGGATTCCATTCTGCAGGCGCGTAATGATAGCTATTAAATAAAACTGAGGGAAGGGGGAGCGGCTGACAGAGACGCACAGAGACACGTAAGAGACGGACAGGAGGAGAGACGCCCGCTGTTGCATCACCTGCTGTAATAATGGTGTTGACATTCAAATGGAAAGCTCTGACAATAGGAGGCAAAGCTGAGGCAGCATCTGCCATTCAGATGGAAAGAACGCATCAGGAAATATTAGCAGGCGTCAGGACTTTTCATTGCACACACTGAAAACCACTTGACCCTTCAGGGCGTCGCACAAGTGATTATCTATCATAACAGAGTCCTGTGTGTGTGTGTGTGTGTGTGTGTGTGTGTGTGTGTGTGTGTGTGTGTGTGTGTGTGTGTGCTCGCACGGGCGCATGCAAACAGCTTCAGCTCACACATTAAATAGTCCAGTTTGACACTTCATTCTTTCTCATTTCCTATTAACTGCACATCACCTTTTTAACTTTTTGCAATTCTGCAGCTACAAACTTTAATGTAATTTATTTGAGCTGTATATAATGGACCAAGTCAAAGTTGTGCATAATAGTGAAGGGGAGGGATACATGGTTTTTACCATATTTTTTTTACAAATAAAAATCTAAAAATCGTGGCATGCATTTGGGTTCAGACCCGACAAGTCGATACTTTGTAAAACTACACATCTCACTGCAATTATAGCTGCAAGTCTTCTGCCCGTTTTTCTTTGAAAAAATACCTCAAGTTCAGTAGAATAAATGGAAAGTATCTGTGAAAAACAGTTTTCAAGGCCTGCCACAGATTCTCAGTTGGATTTAGGTGTGGAACTTGACTAAGCTATTCTAACACATGAATAAGACTTAATCTAAACCTTGTGTCAAACTGAAGGCCCATGGGCCACATCCAGCCCACCAAAACTATTTATGTGGCCCTCTACAGTCTAGAGGGCCACTTAAATAGTTTTGGTGGGTTCATAAATAGATACAAAAAACATAAAACCTTCAAGATAAGTTGTGTGATTAAATATTATTTCATCAATCTAATCAAATCAGGTTTTTTTTGTATAATGTCAAATTATATCATTGTGAAAAGATGTTCAGTATTTAAATTGAAGAAGTACTCATCCAATGCAGAGACTATTTATTATATTTTAACAGCTTATTACTGGGGAGTTTTATCAGTTGGTCCTGCCACAACCACCCCTCTTTCATTCATGATCTTGATGTGGCCCAAAATGAAAATGAGTTTGACAACCCTGATGTAATCCATTCCATTGTTGACTGTATGTTTAGTTTCTGGCCTCGGTTATGGCTCTAGTCGTTACTTGATCACCTTCTTTTTAGCACCTAACTGTCCATTAAGTCTGACCAGCTTTCCTATCCATGCTGAAGAAAAACATCCTTACAACATAATGCTGCCACCACCATGTTTTGCCAGGGGGATGGTGTTGTGTGTTAGTTTTCTACCAAACATAGACTTTTGCAGACACTTCGAACTGTTCAATTTAGGTCTAATTTGACCCAGAGACCTTCTTCTTGGCATTTCTTTTATGTCTTCCTTTCAACAATGGCTTTCTTGATTTGATTTATTTATTTAAAATGAGACAGTGTAAGATTTGTTGGTTCCAGCAAGTTGAAGGAATTTTAAAAAGGTAATAGTAATAAATCATACAACACACCAACAGATGGAGATTAATATCAGAAACACTTGACCTAGTCAAACCACACAAGAAGACAGAAAACGCAAAGTAAAATAAAAATATTTAAGACATACATGAGTCCTGAATAGCGATTCTGTTGCTTTATGGTCAGATTTCTTTGTGAACGATCAAGTGCAATAAAGTCAGAAAAAATACATCAATCAAGTCAGAAAAAATACATCAATCAAGTCAGAAAAAAATACTTCCAAGTCACACTAACAGCCTTATCAGTTTAGATTTTGAAGATTTTATCATGGTTTTGAAAGATAAAGTAGAGTCAAGAATAATACCAAGCTATTAAATTTCAACTACAATATGATACTCTACCATCAGAAAGAGAGTAAAATGCAAAATACCTATTGGTTGTCCAAGAAACATCATATACATAGTTTGTTTTTTTCCTCATATAGTATGAAATACTAATATTATTTAATTGCAAAAAAGAATTTTAAAAAATGTAAAAACCCATTCTTGAACATGATTTAGAGCTCATGAAAATCAAAGAAGCTTTTTGGATAATTTTTGACTGCGAAAAAAATCAGTGTGCCCTGCTTACATTTGAGTGTTAACATTTGTGTAGACATCTAATCATCTTCATGTCATTCCTCATTAAAGGCCAGGTTTGTGGAGTGCACAACAAACAGTTGTTCTGTTAATAGATTCTCCCATCTTATCTCTGCCTCTGCAGCTAATTCAGATTTTCTAGGAGCCTCTTTTAACTGCATCTCCAAATAATAGTCTCCTTACCCCACCTTTCACTTTAGGAAAGTTTTTTTTTTTTTTTAAACTTTTCCACAACTCTATACCTGACCTGTTTGATGTGTTTCTTGGTTGTCATTATGTTTTTTTTCACTGATGTTCTCTAACAAACCTCTGAGGTCTTCACAGAAAAGCTAGATTTTTACAGAGATTAAATTACTTACAAGTAGACCTGTAATTACAGTGGACCTCTAGTATTTGTGGGAGTTGGAGACCACAGTCGGCCACAAATAATTAAAATCTGGAAATACTTGTGATCCCCTCTAAAAATGCCCATAGCTGGCTATTTTAATGGTTGAAACACCAAATATACCTTAATATTAATTAATATGCACAGTTGCACACAGCAGCGTCTCAAGTCCCTTTTCTTTTGAATATTTTATATATGCTCTATGAAAAAAATCCACAAATAGCTGAGTATTTTGCAAATATTTTGGAGTTGCGCTTAACATAAAATTTACAAATACTGAACTGCAAATAGGCAAGGGTCCACTGTAGCTGACTGCTGAGGGCAATAGGTTGCATTAGTTTTTACTTAGGGATGTCAGAGTAAAGAGGAAAAAAACACAAATACAATTTTTTGTATGTAAAACATCATTTGTGTTGGTCTATCATGTAAAATCCAAATAAAGTACACCTATGTCAGCTGTATAGTTTCCTGATTGATGCCCCAGTTCCTCTCCTTAAACCTCACATACATGTCATTTTAATAATATACTTAAATGGAATTGATCATCAGTTTGTAAATCCATCCTTGAGTCGCTCTGTCATGCACAAATAATTTGACAAAATCTTTGCATCCATTTTATTCCGTTTTAGGCTGTTCAGCATTCTCTTGTATTCGTGTAGACCTCTGGTGATTGGAGTAAAACCTTTTCTGCTGGTGTTTGAAGGACTGCAGATATCAGCAGATCCTTGCTGATGTAGAGGTCAATACCTATTATAGTAAAAAGCAATAGTCAATATAGTGCTTGTACATGACCGGTTTCAGATTTGACTGCTTTCAACAGCTGCAGACCTTTTACACAGTGTTTTGATGATGAATTTAATGGTTTAAAAGCACTCTGATTGTTTCTGTTATGTGAGCAGGAAGGTGAAATTGATGCACTTGTGTAGAGGATCTTTGTGTCTTGGAAATCCCTAAACTATACTCTGTTATAAGGGCTGGAGTCAAGATTTATATGTCTATCAATATGTTTTGGAGCTAGAGTTGGCTAAAATCTCGATAAGTTTTTAAAATGACTTCCAAAAACACACAGTTTGTCGAGGTTTCAAGCTTATTTTCAGTGTTTACCAGGGCTGGATACAAATAAAAAAAGTAAAGTGTGTTAGGTTTATAGAAGGGCAGGAACTTTAACGTGGTAATTTTTATTGATTAATTACATTGACTTTAACTTGTTAAAAAATTTTTTAACACATTTAATTGCCTTTCTTTTTTAAACATTATAAAAGTCCCAAGCCAGAACCTTTGTATTAGTGCTTTTGGTATGCCCGTAATTCTGACGCACAAGCAGCATCTGCAAACAACAGCGATGGACTGCAAAGCCGCTTCTTTTGGTCCACTGGGGGTTCATTTTTGCTTCTAAAGTTTTTTTAAGTTGTGCAAAAAAGGAGTTCGCCTATCACCGAAGAAATTTAAGCCGAAAATACCATCTCAATGCAAAACATGTTGCAGCAAGCACAGATGTCCTCAACGCTAAAGTCAACATCCACAGTCTACCTTTCTAAAGAAGTATTTTTTCAAGGAAGTTACATGAGTGATCAGAGGTTCCTGAAACACTTAAAAGCTGAATTGGTATAATAGTGCTTTGTACAAGTCTGATGGTTGAATAACCTAAACAACAGATCAAAAACAAATATCATTGTTGTTGAGCACATATGTCTATTTATTCAGCAATTTAGCATCAAAAGGGTTTTTGAATTGAAAATGTTGCTTATTTTATTGATATATGGTTTTTGATTAAAGTGCAATTAATTGTGATTAATTAATTACAGACCATGCAATTAACAAAATTTTAATCCCATAGTTTATAGTATGTGAAATTGTTATATTTACTCTAATCCTTGAAAATAATCAAAATAAAAAAAGATGGATGAATGGATGACCAGAGGGATGCACTGGGGAAAATGGATGGATTGCGGATAATGGATGGATGGATGGGTGGATGGATGGATGAACGCACAAATGGAGGGATGTTTCTTTGACAGATGGATGGTGGATTGATGGATGTATGGACAGACGGAGGGATGGATCAGGATTGATGGATGGATGGATGGACAGATGGACAGGGTTGATGGGTATATGGACAGACGGATGAAACGATGAACAGATGGATGTATGAAACTGACGGTAGATGAATAGATGAATAAATGGAGGGGTGGAGGGAAGGATTGTGTGATGGATGTATGGAGGGATGAGTCAGTGGATGGATGGATCAACAGAGGTTTAGGTGGATGGATATTTGGAAAGACAGATGGAGAGATGGATGGTTGGATGGATAGATTTATTGACTGAAACTCTTTTTTTCTTGAAATTAAAGTAACAACAGAAATCTAAACCACGTGAAGTTGGATTGGAAGAAAGTATGTAATTGTTGTTCCCACTCATATTTGAATGATCTCATGTTTTCCTGGCAGCTGGATTGACAAAGTACTCACTGCTTCACTGTGGTCAACTAGGAATCAATTTTGGTTTTCCTCTGCAATCGTGAAAGGTCATTACCTCAGTGATAAGAAGTGCCAAAAATGACTTCAGCTATTATTTGTCATTATGTAAAATAAAATACGTTTTAGATTTTCACTTATCCCACAGTTCTTTTTCTTACTGTAGGAAAAATTTAATTAAACCCCATGCAAATGCAACAGCCAACATTTTTGGGGGATTAGTAGAGTCTTTATTTCAAATATCCTCACGCGTTTCTACAGCAAACACACATTGTTACAAAAAAGGGGGGTTTCTGATGTTGGTATTGAAAGTTTTCTTGAGTTACATCATATGTCTACATGAAGGGAAATAATGGAGAGAGGAGAGGACAAATCTTATCGTGTGCAAAAACAAAAGCACAGAAAAGAACTGCAGACAAACCTGAACATGTTTACATTTTTTAAGGAAATGAGATTTGGAATATGGCAGAACTCCTAACACCCTTACACACAGCTTCCCAGTATTTATGCCAATATCTTGGCCTGAGCGTGTTTACACAGCAGGGGGAAAAAATGGGCTAAATAAAATGACGGTAAGGCTTTGAGATGTAATTCTGAATTCTGCCTTTGACGAGTGCAGTATCAGCTGTCCTGGATCTCTACTTCTTCATTTGGATGTTCTCATTTGTATCCACACCTGTGTCACTCATAGCCTTACGTCTTAACCTAATTTCATGGTCTGTGGGTTTGGATGGATGGCTCCGGTGCAACTTTTACACTCAAGAGAAGAGGGGGAGAGAGCAAACTATAAATGTGTGTGTGTGTGTGTGTGTGTGTGTGTGTGTGTGTGTGTGTGTGTGTGTGTGTGTGTGTGTGTGTGTGTGTGCGCGCGCGCGCACCTACATGATAACACAATGGTGAAAGAGGAGGAGTGAAAAAGGGTCAAAAAGAGGGAGGGGTGGGGATGCTGCACTGACACACAGGGCTGCAGATCCAACCTAATATTTACTTTCAAAATGTTAACAAAAAAAACATGAAGAGTTCTGGATTTGTGGACAGTAAGCTTGGCTTTTGCAGAGTTTTACTGAGTGATCATGCTGCAGGGAATCCATTTTGTTGTAATGCACTTGACTTACATGAAAATCTGTAGGATAAGATGAGATTGAGTTATAAAGGTGATAATAATATTTAAATATTTTCCAGAGTGTGAGTTTTACAGTCAAAATTAAACAGTTTAACTTCTTCTGGAGGATGTGAAGGCAGTTTAATGCAATACAGGTATGTGCTTCATTAAGCTGAATTTTTTTTTAATCCTTCCAGTGTCATTTTCTGCCATCAGTTATCGAATCAGCCACAATTATTGCCCCCCCTGGTAAAACTGTGCACAAAATACCTAAATAGCTTTTATGATTTATTTTTTTTGCTGCACTTCTACAATGAGCTTTGGAGATTATTTTAACTCCATTACAATCCTCCTCAGCCTTGTTTGACTGTGACTGTGTTGCCTTTAAACTTTTTAGTTAGTGCTCTGGCAGTAGATATAGGGGGGTTTGGAAGGGTTACTCTCTTGTAGCCTTTATACGATGTTATATGCATTCACCAGGCAAAAGAATAAGACATCCTCATTAGAAGATCTTAAACACTCACATTAATTAAAAATAGTAATGCAAAAATCACATAAATGCTTTAGTTATATGTTAACAAAAAGTACCTCAGTGCTAAGCCATTCAGTAATTTCTAAACTAACAAAAGTATTTTAAAGTCTGTTCTCTGAGCTACAGGGAGCCAGTGTAAGGACTTTAGAACTGGAGTGATGTGCTCCATTTTCCTAGTTTTAGAGAGAACACAAGCAGCAGTGTTCTGGAACAACTGACTTTTTAGGCAGACCTGTGAAGACACTGTTGCAGTAATCAATTCAACTGAAGATAAACACATGGATGAGTTTCAGAAGATCTTGTTAGGACATTTGTTCTTTCATCCTGGCAATGTTCTTTAGATCAGTGGTCCCCAACTCTGGTCCTCAGGACCCAGTGTCCTTCATGTTTTCAGTGTTTCTCCACTCCAGAACTGCTGATTCAAATGATTGCATTACCTCCTCAGCATTCTTTCAATTGCTGCAAAAGCCTCTCTTTCACCCATTCATTTAAACCAGGTGTGCAGCAGCAGTGAAACACCTACAACATGCAGGACTGTGGGCCCTGAGGACCAGTGTTGATGACCTCTGCTTTAGGTGATAGAAGGTCAACTTTGTAATTGTCTCTCTGAAGGTTCAGGTCTGAGTCCATCACTACACCCAGATTTCGGGCCTGATCACTAATTTCTAGTTGTAATAACTGAAGATGCGCGCTGACTCTAGATTGTTCCTTCTTAGGTCCAAAGATAATAACTTCAGTTTTGTTTCTGCTCAGCTGAAGAAAGTTATGACACATCCACATATTGATTTGTTCTAAGCATCTCTTCAGTGATTGAATGGGTTCATGGTCACCTGGTGGTATTGTAATGTAGAGCTGTGTATCATCTGCATAGTCATTGTAACTAATCTTATTATTTGCTATAATCTAAACGTAGCGCGAGCATGTAGATATTAAATAACAGGAGTACCCTACATGTGACTTTTGTCCACTATAATGAGAAGTTATCACTTGAACCAAAGAAGTCTCTGTTCTTTAGGTAAGACTCAAACCAGTCAAGTACTGTACCAGAGAGTCTGACCCAGCTTTCCAGTCGCTTTAATAATATATCATGGTCAACAATGTTGAATGCTACAGTGAGGTCCAACAGTACCAGTACTGTGGTTCTTCCACTGTCCATGTTTATGTGGATGTTTATCCAAGATGTCACAAAAGAACCCAGAACATCTAAAACACTGCAAGCCTCACTTATCTCAGTTAGGGCCAGTGTTCATGATTCAACAATAAGAAACAGACTGGGCAAAAATGGCATCCATAGGAGCGGTCCAAGGAGAAAACCACAGCTGACCAAAAAGAACATAAAGGCTCATTTTCTATTTGACAAAAAAATCATCTTGATGCTCCCAATTCCTTTGGTAAAATATGTGGTCTGAAGGGACAAAACTTTTTAAAAACTGTGCATCCTGTTATATCTCGAGTAAAACTGGTACAGCAGAAAAAGAACATTGTACTTATAATCAAACATGGTGGTGATAATGTGATGGTCTGGGGCTGTTTTGCTGATTTAGGCCTTGAGCAGCTTTCCATAGAAAGAACCATGAACTCTGCTCTCTACCAGGAAATCCTGAAGTAGCATATCTTGCCATCAGTTTGGTCTAAGCAATAATGAAATCCTTATTTTTTCTTGAAAATGGAAAAATAAAGTTGAAATTGTCAAGAGTTCACATAATTTTATACAATATTGTCTTTAGCTAATAATAAAACAAAGTAAAAATAAAAAATTATGATTTAAACCAGTTGTCAAACTACCTACTTTAAAGAGTTCTCTGACCCTGGCTTCTTTGGCCTTTAAATTTTATGTAGACACATTTTTTTTTTATTATTATTATTTATTGGGTTTGCACACTGTTTGCCTTTCTTTTATATTCTGATACAATGCTTTATAATTTGCCTGTACAGTACTTTGGTGCAGCTGTGGTTGTTTTTAAATGTGCTCTATAATTGAGAAAAAAATCTCCAATGATTTCTGTGTTTTGAATTGTTGGAGGGGAGCGAACAGGATAACGCCATTCATGATAGAAATTATGGCTAAACTATATTTAAGTAGAAGGGGAAAACAGGTCTAGTGATAGCTAATGAAAGGATTAACACTGTGTTCCATTGCAGAACACAAAATAGCCCAAAACACAAAAGACTGGTAATCAGTTGGGTAAAAGTTTTGCAGCTCATTCAGAACATTTCTTATTAATATAAAATGCCTCTCAGCCTTCTGGTCACACAGATCCTTGGTTTTCTCTGTAATTGCTCAACATTCTTTAGGGAATGTGGTTTTAGTTTGCCCATGTATCTTTTGGTGTAACGGCTTATTCGGTGGAGCCAAGCATGGCACCAATTATGCTAGACGGAAATCGATTTCAACAAGGCTCAGTGCTGGGACAAACAATAGCAGGATCAAAGAGAGTGGGTGTTCTGGGTTTCAAAAAGCAACAAGATTAGTTTCTTCTTTAAAATTAGTTTTTAAAAAGTCAAAATGTGCACTTCGCACATGTTTTAATAGTGTTTTTCTGGAATAAAAAGAATAAAACACAGAAAGAATCTAGCTACTAAAAGATGTTTATTTTAAAGTGCATCGGTGTTAATGATAACAAGCACAGTCTTTCAGTTTGACCAGTTTAGTGTAAATATTAGAAAAGAGAGAGGGAGAGAGAGAATGAAGGCTGCATGTGTAAGGGTGAAAGAGCAAATGTAAAGAGGAAATGAGACAGACACCTAACCATAAAATCACATAAAGTGCTTTTTTTTTTTTTTTTTTTTTTTTTTTTTTATACAAATATATCAATACAACAACATCTTTGCCTCTGCATACCACAATAGGAAGTTGCGGGATTGACAGGCTTTCACACTCCAGCAGCTTGAAACTGAAAGGGTGAAGTTCAGATAAAGCTGGAGAGTATCCCTGAAAAATAGGGGAGGCTCCCTGGACAAACCATCTGCCTTTGTGGCATACTGATTATAATATAGAATCCCCATCATCCTACTGATCAAAATGAGAAAATGCAGCTAATGATGCTTTAATGGCTTCATTATTTCAGTACTTCAGTAAAGTCCATATTGACCGAATATTTCAGGGGAAAAAAACTGCCCTTTATTTGGAGGCTTTACTGGAGACTGTGATCTTTCTCAGCAGGAAATGGATAAAAAAAAAAAAAAAAAAAACAGAACCAAAAGAAAAAGTCTTTGCTGATGAGATGGATTAGAGTAGAAATAAATAAGGCTTTTTCTCTACCATCTTTGGACAAGTTGGTAGATTTTTATTTCTCTGGAAACCTTTTAAAGAAAATAAAATTTTATTTTCAAAGAATTTCCAACAATAACATCAATCCTGTATCACATGATTTTAGTCATTTTGCCTGTAAATTTAAATTTCGTCAAGGTTTTTTTATCTTTAAAAAATAAGGGTGGTTTGAAAGCTAACATTTAAATATCAGGAGAATGCTTGACAATCTATCATCTATTTTTATTTGTCACTAGATATCTACTGTCATAGGAAAAAGAAAGTACACCCACTTTTCATAGGACATAACAAAAATAATCTGGTCTACATCTGAATTATTTGAATCTAACATCAAAAGCTCTAAAACAAAACAAAAAAAAAAAACAAACTGATTTTGCACTACAATTAAATATTAAACAAAAGTTAACCCAGAGGTAGAGACATGTTGTAAGGTGCAACCCTGCTGCTTTCATATGGGAAAGTACAATGTCAAGTAAAGGAAAAGTTAGAAATCCATCTCCAAACAATTTGAAGTTTATCGTTCTACAGTGTGAAACATTATTCACAAGTTGGACATTTTTAAGACAATTTCCTATCTTCCCAGGAACACGGGTCCCAAAAATTTACCTCAAGGTCACAACTGTGCAGAAAAAAGAAAAAGCTACATTTCCAACTCTATAGGCTTAAATTAGCATTTTAAGTGTTACATTTTGTGACAGTACAATAAAAAAAAAAAGACTGAGTAAGTATGGCTTGTTTGAAGGGGTTATCAGGAGAAAATCTCTCTTCCTTAAAAACAATATGGCAGTATGATTATGGTTTTTATTCCGTTTCAAAACTACTTCTTGCACAAACTGTGGGCACACTGAAAACAAAATAATTCCACAGTAAAATGCAGACTTGGATATATGTGGCATGAAAAAGAAAAGAGAAACCGTGAGTGAAAAACACATCCTGAGGAGGGATTTCTGCTCAGTATTTGCAAGGAAAGAAGCATCCCCACGAGAAACAACCAACCCATTATGTGCTCTAATGTGGCCCAACAAGCATATTGCACTGACGAGCTTGCAGTTTACTTTCTCAAAGCACTGTCACTCATTGCTCGCTTAACTGCAGAATTTCAAGACTCTGAAGGCAAGGACTGTGGCTGATATGCTGTGTCCTCTGATTGGTCAGTTTTCAGTGTTAATCCAAATTCTGTGACTGTCAGATATTGTGACTCTAGAGGGCACTGTTCACTACAAGCTTGTCCCATTTTCATATGCGATTTTGGCATCAACGCATTTTGGAATTGAATAAACATCATGAATGCAAAATCGTGTGTGAAAGATCCACAAGAGTTCTGAAACAATGTCCTTCATTGTTTCATTGCGGACCAAAACAGATGTAAGTCCATAATGCACAGCAGTGTTTTGAGAAAACCAAACACCACATAGCACAAATACCATATACAACCTCTCAAGCACAATGGTGGAGAGATGATGACTTGGGCTTTGGTTCACGTGAACTTATGTGCACACCAAAGTGATCTGGAGTCAAATGCAAGACCAAATTTCCAACAGATGGCCACCAGCAAATTTATAGTGGCTAAAACAAGGAAAATCCAGTTGTGCCAGAACTGTTGTACATAAAAACATATAACCAAATGACCGCAAACCTCAATGAAAGCAATCAGTCAAAGAAATTTTAGAAGTATGAGTGGGCTAAAATTTCTCAACATCAGAATATAAACAAAGTAAGAGACTGATCAAGTCATACAGATGATTAATAAAATGAAGTTATTACTGCTAAAAGTGGTTCTATGAGCTATTGGAAAAGTATATTCAGTTTTCCAGTGACTGTTTTCAAAGAAAAAATTTTTAGCATGATTGTTTATACAATCTTTATTTCTACATAACATGAACAGCACGATTTTATTATAGTTGCTTCTATATGGATAAACCTAAATTTGTAACAGTCAAGCAGTGATTTCTTGCACATACTTGAAATACAGAAGGTTAATTATCCAACAGATGAGTTTTCACCCAACACCAACATTGCTGCACAGTGCATCTCCCCTCTTGCTTTTTTGACTTTTATTTTTTATGCTGTTATACAGAAAATAAAATGGTGAGTCACACAGTTTGCAGAAAGCTTATTTTAATTACTGTGTCTCACTTGTGCCTCAAAGGTGCCGTCTCCATTGGAATGTACAGTACTCTGAAAGATATTAAAATTATAATGAGTATGGTAATTCTTTTTTATATTCCAATTTTTTATAGTGGCTTTATATTCTAATGGCAATAGTTCGCTTTTATGTAATCTTTATTGAGTGCATCTAATTACTGACATTTCAATAATGTGTTTCATAACACAGTGACTGATTACGATCAACTTAAGCAGTAGATCTGCAGAATTACAGCCATCATTTATCCATAACTGGTGAGTGTTTCTGTGCCATTCAATTTTTAGGTGTCCTCTGGCTGGTGCCACTCACTGTCAGTCTTCGTTCTTCGGTACTTGCCTGTCCAAGAAAGATGTCAGAAAAATGAATATTTCCCAAAGCCTGTTGTGACTGCCATAAGCTCCACAGGCAGAAAAAGTTGGAAACTACCTCATTATTTTACTTTTTATCTTCTTGCAGGGGTGTTCTCACAATTATTGCCTAGAGAGACTTAAACATAAGACTTTTAGGTAGTTGAGTTTATGAATTGTTTCAAATTTTTCAGTTGAGTGATATTAGGGCACGGGACACTACAGAAGTTCAATCACTAAAACTCAATGAACAAATTTAAATACTCTGAAGAAATCCTGCAGCGGTTGCCAGTCCGAAAGTGTATATCCACATGACATCACAGAGATGAGATGGTGTCAGTTGTAAGATAGTTCAGCAGTCCGGAAAACAGGAAGTGAGTGTCTCCAGACAGAGGATGTTTTCTAGACACATATGATAGCTTTACTAGCACTTGATTGTATTTAATAAGGTTTTCGTGGTTCCAAATAACCCTACATTGCAAAAACACAAAATCTTACAACACTGGGTGTTAGGAAATGTTTCTTGCTTTGTTGCATTCTAAATTTCTGTGGAGGGTTTGAATGCAGGGACTCAGTTGAGCTTCAGAAATAATTGGATTTAGCTTAGCCACCCTCCAAACAGATGGCTTAATATGACCAGCTAATTTATGAACTTTTTTTTTTATATATACAACAGACTGTTTAACTGCTCTTGCAGTGCTGATCAGCTGTTAACCTGTGAAAGTTCAGATATGGTCATATGATCAGCTACACCCAGCAAAGTTCCTCATGTTGTGAAACAAGATCTAAAAAGCATCAAGATGTCAACATGCAGTATGTGAACACTGGTATCAGACTCTTTACAGTTTGACAGGGAATGACACAACATCTGTAGGAGCCCTCATCTACCCATTAATTTCCAACATTGGACCACCGAGACATCTGTACTACCCACACGAATGACAATTGTGCGATATGACTATGAAAGCCCCAAACTCCAGGTCTTTCAAAGTTCATCCAGTGCTGGTAATGCTATTTAACACATTCACTTACTCTTGTGGCTCTTGGCGGCTTTTAACACCTCCCTCGATTGTGAATTAAATCATTTACATACACATAACTGGTCTTCATGTGTACCAAATTAAGCTCAAAGTTAACTAATCCTTCTAGTGTCTCATATTAGAGCTTAAATTTTATTAATCAATGAATTTACTTTGAAGAATAAAGTGTCTTTTTAGTGAAACAGCACTAAAATACAGTGTAAATATAACGTTTTCTGTTCCCGTCAGCACTCCGTCTTGTCTTAACGAGAGTTGTCTGGAGTGGGAGTGGGGGAGAAGAAGCCCAACTCTCAGTGGTACAATTACAGTGCACCGCAGTCACTTACCCCGCTAATACATGGTGTGATATTAATTACTGTTTGTAAACAATGCACTTTGCAGAGATTATTGCATGCACTCGGCGTCCTCCATTTGTGTTTGGTAATTCTCACAAGTGATTAAGTGTTGCAGCTAGGACAGCTGTTCAAGATGAGTTCATTGGCATGTTTAATTAATTGCACTTGAGATAATTATTCAATCATTAGTTTGATTAATTTTCTACGGCCCAGATAATGCATCAAACGTCTGGTCGGTGTCAATAGTTTTGAAAGTAAGAGTCCAACGAGGCTGACCAGTTTTTCAGAGGCTTCATTTGGGGGATGAATTCTGCTGGAGAAAATGATGTACCAGGCATCCCTAATGGGATTCATTATTATGACCTCATGGCTGATCTGAGCAATGCTAGTGCTCACTTAACAACCAAACCACAAACACTGCTCTAATACCCAGCACCTGCTCAATCTACACTTATTTACTTTGTTTCCAGGAGATCAGGAATGTTTTCCTGCAACCAAATCTACTATTTTGATTGGTTTCACACTGTATTGTGCTTAAAACAACCTTATTCTACGCTCTCTGAAACATTAAGGGTAGAAGCAACATGCAAGAGAAGGAAAGCCAGATAAATGGTTTGTGAGAGATCTTGTCAAACAGATTAATTCCCACCCAAGGCCTTGGGCTTCTGGACCGTTTTTCTGTCATGCTGTTTTGCCAGGCTCTCTCTTGATAATACCCCAAAGATAAAATTAATTGTGCAGGGAGATGTGCAAGGATGGGGTGGGGGGGTTCTACAAGGACCTTGAGCAAGAACACAAAGCCTTCTTTTCCTCTCTGTGCTGCCTCTGCATGTGAAAACATGGACACAATCAAACCGTCAGAAGCATGACACGTTACATCAATTATGGCTAACATTGTTATGAAGTTTCTGGAGGGAGGGAGGGAGGTTCTGAGAGCCATATGAAGGATTAAAATAGCCCCTTGTGAGATATCCTCATCTTGAGAGGCTCAAATTATCATCAAAGTGAAATCCCTCAGTCCATCAGCAGTTTACAGAGGGACAATTCGGTAACACATCCATATGTACATGTGCTTGTTAAAAAATAAACTCTTTTCTTCTTCTCAAGCACTAATGATAGGACCACATACAAGCAAGTGTGTAGGAATATGATCTTCAACAGTGAAAAAAGGAAAAACAGGAAAAAGACTTTATAGCCTTGGTGCTAATTGTAGGAAGTTTTCAAGGTTGCCAAGTCTTGAAAAGTCACTACATTGTATTTTAATTATTTTCTAATTTGGGATGAGAATAAAAAATATAAATTTTGACAATGAACATACTTTATTTTGCTATATTATAGCTTTAGTTTTAATTATTCCCATCTCATTGATCCCTTTTGGTTTTGGAATTACTGACAGCTGCCTATATGTTTTTTTTCATTATCATTACTGGCAATAAAAACAACAAATAATAATTGTTGTTGTTGTTATTATTATTATTAGCCAATAGCTATAATTGGTTCATAATAATCTGTTAATGGTAGCTGAAACTTAATAAGAATGACCACGTGGTTGTCTGCTAAACTCGGTTCTGTGATAAATGACTAAACTTGGGTGTCTTTTGACACTTGACACTTGAGTTGGATTTGTCTCTCAGAGAGTTGACAGTTGACTTGAGTATACTGCTTTTACACTTATCTCTTGAATTTAGTAGAAACTCTGCCTTTTTTGCATTCCCAGAGGAATGTAGCTAAAGAAAATTTCATACTGAAATAATCATTACTTTCAAGAAACTGACACACCAACATCTGTTGCCTTGATGTAAACAGAAGACATGTTTTTGGTCCTTGTGGCATGAAAATTATGAGAAAATTTGAGTTTTTTTGCTTGCCAACTTGTTTCCTTTTGTCCAACTGTTCTGCTGCCAAAATAATATCTCTGTTCTGGACAGGTAGACCTATGATTTTCTGATACCCCTTACACCACAAAACCCCTGAGACAGCCCTTTGGAGAATTGCAGCTCAGTGTTGGCGAGGGGGCTGAAATGAAACTCTGGATTTTGTCTGTGGTTTTAATTTTATGCCTCAAGCGTGTTATTGATGTCAAGTGATTGTGATGTATGAAATAGCAAATTTGCCACACGTTAGCTGTTAGATCTTCAGATAAATATGTAATTTTCAAGTTTTTACACGACCCTTACCTTTGCATATGCACAATAAGAACAAACAAAAACAGAAATTAACACCCAAAGTACCTGAAAAATCCAAATGTGACAATTTCCAGCTTTACTACTGAACTAATGGGGTTTTACAAGTGTCGTCCTCTGTAGTCTGAGATATTTATCCCCTTAGCTCATATTTGACTGTGTCGTGTCATTCAGGGTTAAACACAGCAGTGCAGAAAGGATGAGAGCCACAAATTGTGATCTCAAGTCACCTAGAAACTTTTGACATGTCTCCAAGAGAAAATTGATTGAACCCTGACAGGTCGCTCACATGAAAGGAACAAAAATAAGATGATCCTTGTATATGGCAACAGATTTTTTTTATTTAGTATCAAAATGGGGAGAGATAAATCCACAAAGTCTTTTGAAAATAAGAGTTTAGTTTAAAAATGAATCCAGTGTTTTTTGATTTATTTTTGTCAGAAACATCTCATCAGCGAAACAGCAAAAGTATAATTCAATGTGCCTCATGTTAAGCTTTTGTGAGGTTTTTTTTTTCGACTTTTAAAACCTATATAATGCAGCTGGGATAACTTTAATAACTGCAGTTGACACCCAGCACAGTGCTCTTGATAAAACAGCTTTAAAAATTAAAGCAAGGCATATCATGGCTTGGAATAGGACCGAGCAACTCTGTGACAGACATTTCCAATTAAAAAATGTTAAATAACTCGAGATTCATCTATTTCACGCTGTCCTAAGACATTGGTGTATATCGTCTTTTTAGATCTATTCACTCCTGAAACACTAATATTACAGATTTGGATTTCCTTGACAAAGAAATGTGTCATATAGTTCTGATATCCAACAATTTAAATCTCCCCTCCATAATTGTGAAACAGCGTTTATGGATCAACTTAACAATGTCAAGAAGCCTGTAAGATTATGTTAACATGAGAATCATTCTGAGTATAGAATATGGAAAACATGTCACTTGTCTCTGGTGGTTATTTGTGGTAATCTAATTGAAAAGTTATTAAGGATTATGTAATAATAGGTATTATGTGAAGTAGACTTTTTGTTTAGAATAATCTTGATAAAATCAAAACCTAAAAGACACATTTATCAGCAGAGTATGCATAAATGAAAAAAAGCAATCTATCTAAAAGCCTACAATACATGCACTCTGATATAGTAATGATGGGCAAGAGTAAGACTTTATTCTTTGACAGTATTGTGTAAAAAAATGTGTTTGTATTAGCTGATTTGCTGCCTAACTGCATATGGATATAGAGTAGGTACTGATTGTTTTGAATGAAACACTACGAGATTATATTGGCTGCATTCATTGTGTAGCTTAGATAAAAGAGACTTGCTACTGCTGTGTGGCTGTCTGCTGCCTACTAGAAGCCCATGAATGTTGACCATTTTTTGCAGACTCATAAGCTGTGTTCAAAATTTTCACCTGTTTAATCACTATTTTGTGTTCACTACCATAAACATGTTGTGTCAAAGCATATTATCGGAAAGAACTTGAGGAGCCACCATACACAGATGTATCTGGAACATGGGCAACAACTCTCCTTCTTTGATTTTAGCCACTCTTGAACCAGAGACCACGTCAGAAGAGTCTTATCTGGGCTACAGAGAAAAGGACAAGACTGTTGCTCAGGTTTAGATCAAAGTAAATTCTGCATTTCATTCAGAAACCAAGGTCCCAACATCTGAAGGCAGAGTGGAGAGGTACAGAATCCAAGCTGTTTGAGGTCCAGTATGAAGTTTCCAAAGCAGTTAATTTAGGGAGCCATGTGATCTGCTATTGTTGGCCAGATAAGTTTTATCAAGTCCAAAGAAAACACAGCTGTGTACCAGGAATTTTGAAACACTTTAATCTTCCCTGACAAGTCTTATAAAGTATAGTAAAGAAGCTTTGTGGAAAGGAGTAGTATTGACTGCATACATTATACAATATAGGGTCATAGATTTTGGTAGGCTGACACGTGTGTTAAACATCCCTCTTTTATTGGTCTTATGTAGTATGCATTTTCCTGGGTTTTCATTAACTGTAAGCCATAATCATCAAAATGAACAGAAATTAACCCTTGTGTTTAATGAATCTTTACAATATGAATTTCAGTCCTGAATTGTATAACAAGAAATGAAAGACAACCATTTTAAGCTAATACTGCCAGAACATTGCTTACATACAGTACTTAATTGGTTCCAATCCTACCTAAAGAACAGGGATCTCTTTGTGTCAATAGGCATCTTCTCATTGGAGTGGACAGAAGTCACATGTGGAGTACCCCAGGGTTTAATCCTGGGACCCCTCCTATTTAATATCTACATGCTCCGACTAGTTCAGATTATAACAAGTAATAAGATTAGCTACCACGACTACGCAGATGATACACAACTATACATTATAATGTCACCAGATGACTCCAAACCCATCCAAGCACTGAACAGATGCTTAGAACAAATCAATGCGTGGATGTGCCAACACTTTCTCCAGCTGAACAGAAACAAAACTGAAGTTATTATGTTTGGACCCAAAGAGGAATGATTGAGAGTCAGCGCACAGCTTCAGTTATTACCGCTAGAAACAAGTGATCATGCCCGAAATCTGGGTGTAGTGATGGACTCAGAACTGAACCTTCAGAAACACATAAAGACAGTTACGAAGTCGGCCTTCTATCACCTGACAAACATTTCCAGGCTTAAAGTACCAATGTCTCAACAAGATCTAGAGAAACTCATCCATGCGTTCATCTTAAATCGCATTGATTATTGCAACAGTGTCTTCACAGGGCTCTCTAAAAAAATCAGTCAGTCAGCTGATCCAGAATGCTGCTGCTCGTGTTCTCACTAAGACCAGGAAAATAGAGCACATTACCCCAGTTCTAAAGTCCTTACACTGGCTTCCTGTAGCTCAGAGAATTGACTTTAAAATACTTCTGTTAGTTTTTAAATCACTGAACGGCTGAGCACTAAAATACATTAAAGACCTGTTGTTATCAACCTTCCAGACCACTCAGGTCTTCTGGTTCAAGTCTATGCCGCATCGTCAGAGTCAGAACCAAACATGGAGAAGCAGCATTCAGTTTTTATCCGTCACAAATCTGGAACAAACTCCCAGACAACTGCAAAACAGCCAACACACTGACTTCCTTTAAATCAAGGCTAAAAACCCACCTGTTGAGAGCTACCTTTGATTAGTAGTAAGTGGAACATTGATCAATATTTTTGAATTATATTTGCTTGATGATGTTTGCATGATGATCTTTACGATTTTGATGCATTGATATTTGCTCAATGAATTTATGTGTATTTGCTTGATGATTTTGCTGTATACTTGCACGGTGATTTTGACGTATACTTAATTGATGTTTTTATTATGTAAAGCACTCTTATGAAATGCATTGCTGCTGAAATGTGTTATACAATTAATCCTGACTATACCTGACTACATTGCTATATTATTTCAAGATATATATTTTTCTCATTTCCTTGTAGAAACAAACTTTTTGGTGGAATGAAAATCATTTTAACTTACGTCTGCTTGATGTATAGGTAATTTTTGGCTTAATCTCCTTGTTAGTGTGAAGTTTATCACATAAGATCTCAAAAAAAAAAAAAATTCAAATTTGCTTTTAATGTGAAAAATGTAAAAAAAAAAAAAAAAAAAAAAAGGCACCGTGTCTGATAAACTGCTGCACATGTAATAAATGCGATGTCTTTGGCCCAAGGCTTAACAGTGTGCAATTAACTACAGCTCATTTCAAGTCCAAATTGCCCCCCATCTGCATTCCCATGTAAATTTGGACTTGTGGTGTCTAAATACATACCAGCACAAAGCAACTCCAGTGACGTAGCTACCTGATTTAATCTTACACTGCAGTTTTTACTCAATAAACCTCAACCACCATTAACAAAATACCACATTCATGACAGTAGGAGGATGGGGGGCTGTGTTGGTGTAGTCTTGCTTTGTAAATAAGGTGACATGACTCATTAATGTGATGAATGACCATCCAATTCCCCAGATCCAGCATCAATCCCACCCTCCACTCCACTTTAGGCATCCCTCGTTCTGGCCATTCCGAGTAAAAGCCAAACATTTAAACGTATGTCCGGTAAGTGCTGAGGCAAGCAGGTCCAACAGTCAAATGGTTGCTCTCTCCAGCTCCTGAGATCCCAAGGACCCATTTCACTGTTCCCATCAAATCATTCAATTTAACCCCCTGCCTACTTTGAATTATAGAAAGATCAGCAGAAAGACAAAAAGACAGGGTGCAGTTCAAAAAAGCAAAGGAAGGTCATTCTCTTTTGTAAAGGCTGAATAAATAACAAATGTAAAAACAAATTTTACCCATAACAGATTTCTTCTAGTTTTTAATTATTGTAGGAATTTTGGCTCATTCTTTATATCAACCACATTAGAGGGTTTTGTAGCATCAACATGCTATTTAAAACATTCCCACAGTCTTTATCCGATTTAAATCCAGACTTGGACTAGACCACTCGAGAACTTTTGCTTTGCTTTTGTTGAGCCATTTAGAGGTGGGACTTGCGGTGGGCTTCATACAAATGTCCTGCTGCATAACCTGTGTGTGCCTGAGCTTAAGGTCATAAACTTATTGCGCGACCTTCTCTAAGCACAGTGTAAGAATGATTACATTAAAATCTTATTTTTCTGAAAGGGTGTGCAAGTTATACACCAGCTATAGCAGGGTGCAGTTCTTCCTTCTTTTTCTCCTGCTGGTTCTCAGAATATTTTCTCAAAAATCTTGAGGATCTTTTTCTTGATGCTGAATCATGAACACTGATCTTAACTCAGACAAGTGAGGCCTTAAGTGCTTTAGATGTTCCTGGTCTTGGATGAGTTGTCAGTACGACCTTGGAGTAATTTTGGTAGGCCTGGGAGATTTTGGAAAGTTCACCACTGTTCCATGATTTCTCCATGTGTGAA
The DNA here is from genome assembly GCA_014839685.1 of Anableps anableps. Lineage (NCBI taxonomy): Eukaryota > Metazoa > Chordata > Actinopteri > Cyprinodontiformes > Anablepidae > Anableps > Anableps anableps. The sequence goes on from CM026085.1 coordinate 17,770,843, forward strand.
TAATTTTATTAAAATTTTAGCCTGCTTCATATGGTAAGACAGGTTCTGTTTCAACTGTTGATTCTACAGGTCTGGCAGTAATCAGGCCTGAAACTGAACTCATCTTTTCAAAAAATATGAATTTATGATTAAACAATGGGTAGAATTTCAATTTCATTGGTTTGGATAGCTGTTATCTTTTGAATGAAATCATCATTTAGGACTGAGCATTTTGTATTCACTCAGGTTATCTTTGTCTAATATTAACATTTCAGGGCTTCTCCCAGAAAACTTACTAAGCCTGATAGTGGGGGCACTAGGGCAGTCCACCAGCGACCCACCATGTTTTTGTGTTAAAAGTTGACAGGAAACTTAATAACATGACTAGGTAATTACGGTATCTCATTGGAAGATATTGTTGACAATACTTAAACACACAACTATAGAGCCTTAACAAAAGGCAAGCACAAAAAAATAAAATTAAAAAAAGTCATATTTTTTTGCACTTCAGTTAAATCCTAATTAAGTAATCAACCTGTAGATCTTAAAACAAGCTGTATAATGCCAGTCACATTCAGAGTGGATCTAACTTTAACGCAGACTATAGCTCTAAAATGTTAACATTTTTTTATTGAGAATGACAATGCTATTCAATTTTATTTAATGGTTTTACCAGAGATAAATTAAAAAAATTAAAATTCTTTAACATTTAAATTTACATTTAAATTTAAGATTTAAACAAGTTGGCAAGTTTAATTTGTAAAAGTGCAAAGAATAATCTTCATAGTTTGATTGTTGTGTTACCATACTGCTATCACTCAAACAGGGTTACAATGGACGTTTTTGAATAAACAATGCTGCTTCATTATCACAGTGCTTTAAAAACAGCTTAACACTGCACAATTACTTTGTGGCAAAGCCCCCTTATTCACAATAAGAAAATACTGTTTTAATGTATGTTTAATCATCATCTTTCAATTTATTAACTCGGTATTGCATTCTCAAAATGTGTATATAGGAATCCCAATTTCTACAATTCCACCAACAATTTTATATATTCCCCATTATTATTATTACTACTACTACATTTGGATTGCATTACTGTCCAATGTTGCAAAAACAGAACAAAGGGAAAATTATAAATAATTTGAGAGTTTTTTTTCATGTTTATTCTGATATATCAGGAGTGGAAGATAAGCTGGTATACTTTTGTTTTACATTTGTTTTTTTGTAAAAAACCTTTCTCAGATTTGGACAATTTGCCAAGTTTATCAGCCACAATCCAAGGGGTCTGCAAAGTGCCCACTTCCATTTTCATGAGCAAGATGTTCTTCACGCTCTGACCACTAGATGGTGCAAAAATAATTAACACCAGCACAGAATTTATGCTAATTTTCGGCACTCCAAAAGGGTTAAGTGTGTAAAAATAGCAAAAACAGACTAGATATGTTATGCCTGGTTCACACAAAGAATTTTAAAACTTTCGGTTAATTTTCAAAACCTGAGAGACTCCCTACATGACGGTTAACAGTCACAACTATAACAGATTTGGTCCTACAGTGTTTGGTGTACAGCTATACGGCAAAGACAGCACACCACATATGAACAGATTTCTCTCACGAACATTCAGATCTCAGACAGGAAATCTTGCAAAACCTCTCAAGATCAAATGTGAGTTCAGAGAAAACAAACATGGATGATATGAAAGAAGCAATGATTTGTGGACTACTTTTAACAGAGAAAAAAACAAAACAAGAAGAGAAGGCGTGGTTAAAGGAGTGGAGACAGTGTGAGCAGAGGCTCTACTTGTTATACTATGATGTGGAGGAGTTTTGTTTTTTCATTTGTTTTTTCTCAGAGATTATTATGTATTTTTGATTCCCCTCTGTGTTTACCATCATGTATGTTTTCAGGTGCAAATAAAGGGGAGAGTAAAGGTTTGTTATGGATTTGTTGTTACCAAAACAAAAGGTTTAAATGCACATTAGTGTTAATAGAAAGTAAATTTCAGAACATACTTTGCTTCTTTGGGTAAAGATAACCTTTATGTATACAAATGTTTTCAGAGGTGTAGTGCTAAATTATCTTAAAGCCTCCTCCAGCTATTCCAGTCTTCAGTTGTTGCTTTCCGTACAGTGACTACATTCAGTGTTTGAAGACAATTCATCTGATGTGTGCCGCTGGAGGGTACCAAACAACCAACTGCCCATGATTATGCAAGGAAACAGCCCGCAATCTGTAATGTATGTAATTTTAACTGTCAGAGTGTTGAGTATTCTCTTTACAAATCATGTGTTTTAGAGCTACACACTCATAACACACACCTTTGCTCCATCTGTGTATGCTTGTGTTTCGGGTTTCCAAGGTCTGCAAAAGACCCGCTTGATGGAGAACATCTAAATATAACATCTAAATACAGCAGCCCCTTTACTGCATGACACATAACACACTAAGTACTGGTCACTTGCAATTATGTTCAGAGACTGCTCACACAGGCGAGTCCATTATAATCCATCCACTTAAAGACACTTACAGAGATGTTGTACCCTCGCTGCCGTTGGGTGACTGGACTTAGTTTCTATGGGAACCAGCGTGCATGGCAAGCCAGTAAAATGTGGATACAGCAGCTGCTGCTCAGATAAGCAGAAGAAAGGAAGGAGCCAAATGTTAAGTCACTAAAAGAAACTGAGCAAACACTTTGTTCAAAAGACAGACTGATTTTTTTCCCTCAATCTGCTTAAACCAACATGTCTTATACAAGACTTACTTGTGGAGAGAGCTGAAAAATAGGACTGTATGGGACATTGCACAATGGGGGTGTTTAACTTTCTATTACTATGAGCTAAGAAAAGTTTCAATCTTAAGATTGTTTTAAGTGGACTACTGTGGAGTTTTTATTAGCGCTCAATATCCTACCTACCGTAGATGGTGCTTAGATCAACTTCAGTTTGGAGAAACAGTAGGTTAATCTCACTGGAGAGTTAAGATAATTCTCTTATAGTAGATCCAACCAGGTCTAATTTGTGCCAGTTTTTGGGATTGGGCCAAGTTTCAGCTTAATTTTATGTTGTGCATCGCGTAGTATACAGAGTGTAACGAGAAACGATTAACGCCTCACCACCAGCTTCCAATTAGCAATATTGGTTGCACAAAAATTCAAACCTGTTTGAAATTCTGGGTGCCCCTCATGAAGTTATTAGACTGTTGAAGCAGCGGAATGAGTCAAATTTACCTCAACCTCTCACACGCCAACACGGAAACAGAAGTGAAAAAGGAGCTTTTCTACATATTTCTGCTGCACAAAATGGCAAGGACTGCGAAGCACATTAGTTTTTGTCACGCATACTCTCATTCTCTGGCGAGCGTCTCCTCACTTCCGAATCTTTCCTCCTCTATTGCTTTTTTTTGTTCCCCATAATCCACTTTCCTTTGCCATGCTTATCCAGACCATATAAATAATCAGATTCCATACTTTTCCAAACTGTGAGGAAACCCTGTAAACCACTTTAGTCCTCCTCCTGTCACTGACTTTCACCATATTTACAAACTGAATAGATTATAATCATTCAACACATTTGAAAAGCAAAACTAAATCATCTCAGTCCAGTCATTTAAATTATTCAAATTAAACTGCTTTTTTGCAGTACCAGATTCAAGAGTCCGACGTCCCATGTATGCACATATAGTATGAACAGTCAGGTCGCATCCGAGCATCATGCAGTATAAGAACATGATTCGTGAGGTGTGAATTACTCAACCCGACAATGTAGTCATACGGTTTGAGCTGGAACTGAATACAGCGACTGAAAATATTGTGCAGTGCCCATATTTATTCTGTTTTCCACAGCCAGAGAGCCTGCTTGGTGCCACGTCATTATTCTTTTAATCATCTCTACAGTAAATGTTTCAACCTCCTACTGTTATATGAATGAATTTCTATTGAGCATTACATAACAGAGAGATGGTATACCTATGCAAATCACACTATGTATCTTAGTGTACATGCAATACAATGTCCTAATATGACCAACCAAGATTATTTGCACTGTTTTAAACAAAAAACTGTTTGTGATCGTTACTTGAGTTTTTCTCTGATTTGTATTGACAAGCAGACCCACAGACATGACTTACAAACGCCATTTCAAGCATGAGTGAAACTAAATGGTAATATTATAATACCAACAGATTTTTCACTAACTAATGTGGAAATTACATTTTCAGCTACAGATGGCAGTTGTGGGCGCAACGCTGTTTATCTGACCCTCATATACCTCTTTGATGGGCAACGTTAAAAGAAAGACCTGAAAAATAAGTCCTCATGTTATTCCAGGACTGAGATGACTTTTTATGAATTTTGAATCTCATGGTGTTTTTTTAATGGTAGTCTAAAAGGAAAACAAAGTCTGGAGTTTTGCACATGGTACCCATAATATGATTAGTAGTAACGAACAAACAATACCACTGGTTTAGCACTCAAACGGGTTTGGCGGATAAACCCCTTATGAGTGTTGTCTGCTACAAGTAAGATACTGTCTTTTGGCTCCACAGAATTCCACTTCAACAAGTCAGAGCTATCCTTTTGACACACAAGCTAGGCTCATTGATTACAGGTAGGAGCATTGTGGGAAGCTTAGTAAAATGTGAACATAAACGTGTGTGGTAACTTTTAAACCACTGAGATTAAATCGTTTTTTTTTTTTTTTTTTGGTTGTTTATAGGTCAAACTTTACTTGTTTAGCTCCTACAATTTGGTGGAGTTTTAAATGCTTCGCATAAGATTCAAGTTGTATTAAATGTTAATGACTTAGGATTAAAAATGGGTTAAATTAATAAATATGATTATAAACCTAGATAAATAAGATTAAACAAGATAAACCATTAATTAATCATTTACATGGGTGTTTTGACTGAAGTTTTGCAAAGGGAATAAGTTGGAGCACCAGTCAGGTGCTTCACTCGAAGGGTAGGCTGTTTTTGACAAGTGCTGCTCTCACCCGCGTGCACTTCTTGAATCGAGCAAAAAGCAAATGTGTCCCTCCTTATGTTAGGTCAGACTGCAAGACAGCCCAGATTTTTGTTGGAAAAAAAAAAAAAACACTGTGGCATATGAAGCTTTTGCCTTTAGGGCCTGATTTTGTTGGTCTCTGGTGCTTTAGCAATGAGGCTGTGACAGTCCAACTCAGGCAGGCAGTCATGTTTTTTTTTTTCTTCTTGCAAAACAGAGTTCGAGTAGTGCTGTGGAACAGTAACTGGAAACAGCTTACACACTGTCTCTGTTGTATATCTAAAGAAACAGTCATTGTATTGATTCTACCTAGAATTATATGTTGTAATATATTATTTAGTTGTATACAACATTGGCTACAGTGCGAAAGCCTTGCCCTTAAAATAACACCAGACAATTTTGAGGCAAGTGCTGCAATCTTGCTCTTTTTGTAGCTCTTGATGACATTGACACTGTTCAGCTGGTAGACTGGCCCATTAAACTGCTCCAGCTCTTTCAAGCTGCCGTGTCTGTGCTCCTCTCATTGATGTTCAATTGGATTAAAACTGCAAAACAACAGGTCATTGCTGCCTTTTTTTTTTTTTTTTTTTTCCAATAGTCACCTGACTATCTGAATATGAAAGTTTGCTACTTTGTACACAGTTCATGATTGCCCCCAGGGAGGTTAAAGTACAAAGTAAATAAACCAAAAATAGGGCCAGTTCCCTTGCCACATCACCCAGTCCAACCATTCAGCATGTGTAAGCCGAGCTTCCTCAGTGTGGACACAGCACAACGTCCACAGCAGAGGAACCTCTGTGTGTTATATAGTGCATCTGTAAATTGTAACATTCTCACTGTGGAACTTGTGGACGGAGTAATGCTGGAGCATTTTTTTCACCTGAAGCTATGTAGCTCATTGTGCAATTAAAATGCAAGACAGACACATAATAGTGTAACAGGTTATTTGGCCTTAAAAACAGTACTACATGTATTTTTTTCAGATATTTGTTTGAAAAAAATGTCTCCATTGGGATGAGAATATTGTAATTTCTATGAAAGTTGACTGGTACATACTGGGCAAGTACGGGGGAAAGAGTTTTATATTAGTCACGTCAAAATACAGAGAGAATATACTGAATGTATGTTTTTTTAGCACACGTCCGAAGTGTAATGGCACTGAGATCCAAACAAATTTTACAACCACAGAAAAAATGGTAAAAACATAGACATTGTTGTGATTTTTAGTACACACAAAAAGGAAAAAAAAAAAAAAAAAAAACATTCACAAAGTAGACTTTAATATTACATCACCACAGACTTTTTCTTGATCCATTCAACTCAGAGTTTTAATAGATCTGCTTTGTTTCACCAAACATTACATTTGCACATGAATAAAAAGTGCAAATGCTGCAGGAAAATATTTTCTGAAATATATATATGTTAGTGTGGAGATTACATTCTTCTCATAGTAACAATGAAACAAGTCTTTTCAAATCTTTTTTGATCTGATTATATACTTGTTATGATAACAGACTTTACTCTTTTTAAGACTCAGATTTTACATGTTATGTAGTTGGGAGTCAGATTCCCTATCTATTATTTACAGGTATTTATCTATAGCTTTCCTTTATCTTATCATTTTTCTTTTGTCTGTGTCTTCATCATAGATGTGTAGGGAAACTTGAAAACTACACTTTTTATTTGGACAGAAAGCGGATTCGTTCCATTATCTGGAGATCTTTTTGTTTTGATACTATCTGTGTTAACAAGAGGTGATTTTTGGGGTTGTGAGAGGGTGGATGGAGGATTTTTTGCAGCATCTTTCATTAATTTTAGTTTGCATGCTAAATTAATTTGTGCTAATATTGGTCTATAATAATGGCCATCCTTTTTTGCATAACTGTTTGTGCCCTCAGAATTACCTGTTGATGTGGGCAAATTTGGGCGAGTAGTTATTTCCTGCCTTATCTGAACGACATGCTCTCATTTCCTATTATGACACATGGCCAAGGGAAACTGACTTTTGTATCACATCATACTTATACCCAATGGAAAAAGGAAGTCACAGTCTATTAAAGATTTCTAGACATTTAACTCAAAAATTTTGAGTTTATTACATAAACATCAGTTTATTACATTCTGTGGTTGGATTTATTTTATGGAAACTGTCAGGAGGGGCCACTATTCTGGGATTTTTGTAAAAAAATATACTTCTTAAAAGAATATTCTAAAATTAAAGATTGGATTGTTATTAAAACTGGAAGATTAGTGTGATTAATAGTATTACTTTATAATTTACTTTTTGCATCATGAACTATTTTGTATTTTTCGGGCTAGTTTAAATAGTGAAGGAATTTTTATACATATTATTAATTTTTGCTTGCCTGTCCTGGTTTCGTTTAATTAATGATTAATATCAGCTGCACTGATCTTGTCAGATTTCTTTTGCCAGAAAACTACATTTAAAACACTCTGAGGTGAAACAAGTTTCTTAAACCCCTTCTTTGTTTCTCACTGACCTCACAAATTTCGTTTGTATTTAAAGAACATTTAGAAAACCTTTTCATTAAAAATCCAGAAGTGCTGAAAAAGTGTCTCGGATGGACAAAACAATCATGCAACTTTTAATAGACCCCTAAGTATTTCAGTTGCATTCAATCAGTCACTTGTGCATACTGTATTGCTATCAGTCCCTATGCCTCCACTGACAGGATGATCCTCTTACCGCCTTAGCAGTCTGGGACACCATGCCCACCTCTCACTTTTGGCAATTTGCTCCTGGAAGACCTGGAGTCCTTGTCTTCATTAAAGGAGTTCCTCATTGATCAATCACTGTCAGAGGAGTTGCTCTGTAATTGCGCTTTGGCCTAATCATGACTGACGTCTCATCCCCTCGCTCTGTCACAGGTCTCAGGAGAGAGAATGTTCCATGACTTTCACACCTTCAACCTCAAGGTAGGCCTCCCTTCTCCTGTCTGTGTGGTTTATCTTTAGGTGTGTGTCATCCTCTAATGAATATTAGGACTCATTTACTCATTAGTGGAGATGAAGACATGTAAATGAAGAAGGAATTGACTTTTTGAATATTTGAGAGTTCCAATGATGTCAGGGGCTTGAGTGTTTTAGTTTTTAATATTTCTCACCAGTTCATTCCCTTATTCTGTGCCCATACCATGTCATTTTGCCTTTTGCTACTTTCATTTTGAATCCCTAAAATATTTTATAAATATTTAGGCTACTTAATTTGTTTTTTATTGTAATTCAGAGTTTAAAAAAAAAAAAGCATAAAAGATCATAAACCTTTTAATTTGGTTATATATTCTTAAGCCGTTGTATTACACCTTATTTGCATTTATTTTGGTTATGATACTTTTTTGGGCTAATAGATATGATAAATTATGACTCCTGATTAAACAAAATAAGTCTGAGTGACTTCCTGCTGGTAGAATCCTCATACAACTACATTTCAATGATAAGATAATGGACTAATACTCAAAAAAATCTATAAAACAATAATTTGTGATTTTTACAAAAAAAAGATGAGTAGAAGAAGAATAAATCATATTTTTTTGTTAAAGCTGCAGTAGGTAATTTTATAATCATAGTTTTTACGTATATCCTAAAACTGTCACTATATGGTGACAATATAGCATGAGACAGATAATTTGTAAAACAAAAAAATCGAGCTCCTCTGCCTCCTCGCTGTGGTCCTACTACCATCTGCAGAAATACACTGTACTCAGTCAGAAACAACCAATCAGAGCCAGGAGGAAGGTCTTAGCACAGTCAGTCATGCTCGTGTACACACTGCAGCAGTGCTAATGACGAAGAAATTTGTTGTTACAGGAAAACTGTTTATCTGACATCATCGGTGGCCATGCTAACTGATCACAACTAAGCACTAATCATGTATTCGCGGCAGTCTCCGTTGTGGGGAAGGAGCTGTAGTACAGCAGAGATTAAGGAAGAGAGTGTGAGCAGGTGACTGACAGCGCTAACGCTCTCCTCCTGGCTCTAAATGGTTGTTTCTGACTAAGCAGTGTATTTCTGTAGGTTGCACTAGGACCACAGCGAGAAGGCAAAAGAGCTTGACTTTTTAAATAGATTATCTGTCTCACATACTGTCATGTCAAAGTGACAGTTTTAATGAATGAGTAAAAAAACAGATTTTTTTTTTTTTTTTTTTTTTTTTTTTTTTTTTTTAAAGTTACCCACTGCATCTTCAACACATTTTTAGAAGTTTAATTTAGTTATGTTTGGAAAAACCTTGGCAGACTCTTCTTAAGCTGAGATCTGCTAAAATAACAGGCCAACAATGTTTTAACTAAAACACTGCGGCTGTTCTTGTTTAAGATTAATGTAAGATGAGTAGAACAAGAAGCACAAAGCATCTTATCTTTTGGCCTGTATTTGTATTGCAATATGTGCAAAATTGTTACCTTTGAAAAAAATTTGCTGACTATGGGCTAAGCTAATCGGCTAACAGTGTTTTCCTATTGGAAAAATTACTGATAATTAGAAGAACAAACACTAATCAAGCTATACTATGCACATGTTTAAATTGGTGATAATTTTGTCAGGTGTCTGAATCTCAGTCCCACTTAGCTATGTTATGCTAAGCTCATGGGTATCTTAACTGCTCTAATTTTGTATTTATTTTCATAGTAAATGTAATTGCTAAAAGATATTGAGACAGTGTCTCAACATGTCATTATTCAACAATCATGCCAGTTTTTTTCCCCTCTTTGTAAAATGTTTCATGGTTCAGTGTAGCCTCCTGCTTTCTCTTTCAATAAATTTGCCTTACATCTGCTTTTGAAAATAAGCAAGCAGCTGCATTCCAAAGTATTTAGGGTAACATTTGTTTGTCTATAACTAAACAACTAGATAGTACAGCAGAACACACTTCTACATGCTTTAAACATATAATATAAATGATGATTATACCATTTGCTAGTGGTTTCTCTTTGGCTGCGTAAATGTGATTTATAAGTTTTATACAATGAGTAATTGCCATGGTGAAGAGTGTGAAAAAACATCTCACCAGAGCTCTAGACATGCTAAAATACTGTTTTAGTTTAGGGGTTTCAAAATATGCAGGGTTACTTTAGATTACTTTAGGGTAATCAAAACAATAATGACCTCATGATGTTAAATGTTGATAATTTTTTTTATTATTATTATTATTATAAATAAGTAGATTACCAAGATTAAATCTATTCATTACTTATTAGCACTTATTTTCAGTTGGTGCAATGTCATGAGGAAAAAAGTCTCTGATTCAATGTTATGCTAAACTACTGGGATAACAGTTATCTATGGTTTTCCAAGAAAATGTTATGTTAAATTAGCCTTAATTAATTAGTTGATGTCATCATTTCTGTAATCATTTAAAAGTTTAAGACAGTTTTTTTTCTTTCTCTTTGTAATACAATTGGTGATTCACATAATACATGCCGGTCTTCTTGTTTGATTAATTTGCGACATATCTAGAAATTAATTTAAAAGAAATGTTGTTCTGATATACAAAGAATTATATAGACAGAAAGCTTTAAAAGTTTAGAGAAGGTCTGTGTCAAATGTATCCATATGGCCAGTCCTGTACGGTACGGACCGGTATGCAGTACCACCACATCTAAATTTTACCTCTTAGCGTGCCAGAAATTATTTATAGCATTCGGTGCGTACCGGGAGTTTTTCCCGTGTTGTAACAGGTGGTTGTCAGTCTGCGTTTCTCCATCAAGGGTCCCCCAAAGCTCTGCATGCACAAGCACATGTTTGCTTTCGGTTCTCAACTGGCACACTCTGCTCAAACACAGAGGGACTATGGCAGCCCAACAAGTTTTGTGGTGAAGAGACAGAACCAATGTGTAGACAGCCATTGGTGAGAGGCACTAGTGAGAAATTTAATAAGCACAACTTACATAACTCAGAGACAGGAAAAACGGGGCATGGAGGGGAGCTAAGAAGTATGTGTATCAGGGCTTGAAAACAGAGAATCCGGCACTGATGAGTCAAGAGCTTGAGTGGCAGATCAGGTAAAACACTTTAGGATGATGGGGCAGCGCAGGTGAATGGCATGAGTGACGATTACTGGTGAGCATGAATACAAAAGAAACGGGAGGCAGATTAAAAACATGAGAGAAGCTAAAGAGGACATAACAATATGGCAAGACTTTTCGAGCAATGATAAATACAGGGGACTGAACAGAATATGGCAAAATCTGAGCTGAAGTAAAAACACAGTAGATCATGTTGAAAAAAAATCTAAAGGAAATAATAAATATTCAGGAGGAGTAGCACATCAATTAACGATGAAACAGACCTCAAGAAAAGAACCAATATGGCATAAACTATTAAGTTTGAATTACCCACAAGCAGAGGTAGGGAGAGTACCCAAAAATTGTGTTCAAGTAAGAATAGCACTGAAAAAAATATCCATTCAAGAAATGATTCAAGTAAGAATAAAAGTAAAAGTACTGAGTAACTTATCACCATGTCTGATTTAATATTTAGAAATGTCATCAGACAAAAAGTATAAACTTATGTGCAAATGTTGTTATTTTAAAGACTAAAATGAAAATAGTGTTTTTTCAATGTTATTTTTCATGTCCACATTAACGCCAGGAGGCTTTAAGTTAATAAAAGTGGCTTCAAGACACTGAATTTGACTCATGGATTTGATTTAGAACTGGCTTTGTTCTTTGTAATTTCTGTACAATAAAACTACTGAGTTATAGATCGATGGACAGATATATATTTGTATGACATTAAGGAGAGTACAAGCACTTGTTTTTTTTCCACTTAAAGCACTGCATATGGCTTGATTTAAAAACAGCTGATGTTCGGTAAGCAAATTTATAAAAGAGGCACGGAGCCAACATTTGCTTAGAACTTGTACTGGTTGAAATATGATATTACAGAAAATGTTTGAGCCTCATTTTAAGAAAAGGACATATTTTAATGTTTGCAAGTTACTCAGTCGGTGCTCATTAGTGACTGCTGACAGGATTTTAAATATGAGAAGTTTGCCATTTTCAATTACCAAAAGTGACAGTCAGCACTCACATTTCTTTGCACACTACTGCTCTTTGCATACCTAGCTAACTAACAATTACCACTCTGCAAACGTCATGTTAAGGGATGATATTTTTTATTTAGAACTAGAGTTCACAAACACAAATAACCATTTGGGCCATGGCAGTGGTTCTTCTTATCCAGATTCAACCTTTACAAAATTATGGGAAATCTATTTGATGTCTTGTGAACATTTTATGTGTGTAGCACACAGCTATGTAAATGCTTGGTGTCACCTCTGTTTCAAGTGTTAAACCTCTGCAGAATGTTACATTGTTTAAAATGAATATGAAGCACATTACAGGAGTGATTTTCCAGTCTGAAATCGATACCTACCCCTGAATATTAAACCCACCAGGCTGAGAAAATTCAAAGAACCTGCCATAATTTTGTAAAATGATTTGTGAGTCTAACATTGCTGCAGCTGAAATAGGTTTTACATTGGTTTGATATCACAGATTAGTCTCACTCCCTCTGTGATCCTGCTTTAACACACGGTTACTCTTTCTGTAAGCGTGATTTTTTTTTAATGCCCACTCGGCTTGGGCTCTGTCCAATGTTGAAATAAAAACAGCTAGGCTTGACATCTTACACATTTTATCAATGTTAGACTCGTTCTCATTGTTTTTCTGATTTTTGAACTGTACCTGTCAATTAATATGAAAAACGCCACATGATCCATTTCCCTCAGCAGAGACAAAAGATATGACCCTAAAAAACCTTTTTAATGAGAAAATATTTAATTCAGTGCCTGCTGGTCTAGTTTAATATTTCCAAATGTCATTTATGTGACATTTGTTGCACAATCGTCCATAATGCTTTGACTAGAGGGGGTATTGCGTTGTACATCCCAGTCATTTTGAAATCTGGCTGCACTCAGTCAGAAATGCTGCACTCTGTCCTTACAAAATCAGGATTTTGTTGATGAACAGTGCTGCTCAGGCAATATACAAACAGCATAGTGTGAAAATTGCTTTTCTCTGATTACACAATGCAACACAATCAGTATTTGTTTTTATCTGGTTGGCATAAATCTATTTTAGTATAACTTTCACCACTAAAAGTAAAAAAAAAAAAAAAAAAAAGCATTAAGCTCTGGAAAGCAGCAAGTCTCTGTTGCCACTTATATTATTTTACAATATTAAAATAAATAAATTATGTTGTGTTTTTTCTTATCAATAAATAGGCAAATTACCAGATGTGACAGTGTGTGAGATTTAGAGATAGTGGCATTTCATCGGGATGTCATTGTGTGCCAAAGCTGTTTGGGACTGCACGCTCAGGGGAAAAAAAGTTTTTAAATTTAAAATGCAATCAGCACAATCACCACAAGCAATCAGTTCCTCTTCATTTCACCTGATCGGGCCCCCCCGCTAAAGACGAGCTTGTTAAATGGAGCATCTTATCAGGCCTGGATTAAGTTTTGACTTTGATTAACACATGTAGTCTGAGTTTTGAATGTCACAGTTCAAGTTTTTGAAACATTTTTTTATGGAAATGCAGCAAGTTGCATTGTAAAACAAGGTTTGTCTCTTTGAATCAAACACTCTAAGATTGCACACAATTTAAACTGTATAGTTTCGAATGATAACTATCAGGGGGGGGGGTTTGTTGTGTTATGTATTTATTTAGTTTTTTAGATTTGTCCCCTGCTTAGTTTGCTTCAACTAGTCTTACTTTGTGTTTATCTCTCAACAATGCTCTCCTTGCCTTCCAAATATTAAACAAATATGTTGGAAACATTTTCCCGTTAGTGAATGCAAGTTGCACGCATCAGCCTGGTAACCAAGATAATGACAACTAAGAACTTGCTGCTTTCCGAGGTGCTAAACACACTAATCACTAATATACAGCAGCAGTTGACTTTCATTGAAAATGTCGATGTTTGCCTTAATTTAAAGTTTTTGACAGGCTGCTGATGTTTTCAAATCCAACGTTTCCCATAACAAACATGTTGAAACCTCAGAGGGAATAAACTGTATGCCATTCAACCTTCTTGTTATCTGCTGAAGGTCTTGCTCTCTCTCATTGTCTTGCAACCTAAATATAACACTGATTCAATACGTCACAGAAAATATAGTTTCCTTTAAAGAAATATCACACTTCAAGCCTTCGGCCCTCTGTAACAACCTCCACACCAAAGAATATCATACAAATTGTAGGAGTGCCTATGTTAAAGTTTGGTGTTCTGCATTCACTAATCGGAAAAACATAAGCTTTTGTTAAGAGCTGGTCACTGGTCAGGGGGCTGATCAAGAGCAAAATCGTCCAATTGTAGTCACAAGATGATTTTTCAGTGCATCTCTAATTTATGCACATCAGCGATGTTAGGTGTATGCAGTTGTTAAAAACCACCCTTCACCAAAAAGATACACTTGTAGGCAATTCAGATATAAACAACTGATATGAACATAAACAATTTATTTAATTTTTTCACATTGCCTAAATAGTCAAAAGCACTAACTACACCAACACTATTACCACTGCTGAAGATTTTTGTTCCATGGTAGGTATTAAGTTAAAAGTGCTGATAAATCGTGATGAGGTAGTACCTTTAAAGTGTCGTAGCTGAGGCTATCCAAAGTTCATTATGGAACACATCAAGCTGAATTTTAATGTCGCTAAAGCTCATCTCCTTTGAGAAAAGACAATCCAAGTGCACACAAGCTTCATCCACACATATTAAAATGTGTCCCTGTTCACAGAGGGATAACGAGGCGAGAACACCTCCTCAGAGCATCCTCAGACACAGCTGCGGCCATGCCCCTACAATCTAGGTTTGCTTCCATGTAGAAACAGGTCAGCTGTGAATACCTATTTTCTTCTACTCAAAATCTTTAGAGATTCTTAATTAAGTAGGTATAATATAGAGAGATGTCTGCATTGAGACAAATATGCAAACTGAGTAGTTTTACATGTTATTAAATGTTAAAATGCTCTTCAAACCGAAAGCCAAAGAAGGGCATTTTGCCATAAATCTCGCAGATTAAGCTTTGTTAAGGACTGCAGAGGCACAAATATGCTAAGTTGATCCACATTTAGACAGTGAATCATTCAGATTGCACCGCTGCGGCTGCTTAATTAAACGCTCCACCGTGTAATGACTTTCCTTGAAAGGGAGTTAAATGTCTAAATGCTGCAGAATCGCTGTGGAGCTGAAGAGAAATCAATGGGACACAGTGCAAGAAGTGAAGGTGTTTTCCGACTTGTTTTTAGAGTGGATGTTTTATATTGACGCTGTCCCTCACCCAGAGAGTCAGAAGCTCATTCCTCTTGGTCCAGCGCATCGATCGGTGGTGTACAAACGCTGTGCTTACTGAGTGCTTTCTGCAAACCCAGTTTCTTACTGTACATGTTAGGCTCCATTTGCATTTAGGTAAGTCAAACTAGTGACATAGCATGATATTCAACATAGTTCTTCAGACATAATCAACGGGAGACCCCAGGATCATGTCCATCGCCCGTACTCATTCCATCTGTATTAAATTATTATTATTATTTTTTTTTTTTATTTATGCTATGGGAATTAATTGTAGCCAAGTCACTTAGCCAATCAGAAAACATTTTTAAAGCACATGATCAGGCCCATCTAAGACCCTTAAACAGGAAATGAAATGTGGTGCCCTCCACCCCTACAGCTGTGAAGCTCAGTGGTTAAATAAAAGAAGTTCCCAACAGACACAGTGACCTGAGTTTGAATCCCCTGCAAGGATTCTTGGCTCATCTTGGCTTAATGTGACTGTCAAATGCTTTTTTAGGTTGTTCTGAAATTGGAGCAGAACTCCACTGTGTTAAAAAAAAAACAAAAACAAAAAAAACAACTATATATATATATATATATATATATATATATATATATATATATATATATATATATATATATATATATATATATATATATATAGCCTATATTTGCTGAGTAACCCCAGAGTGTATATCTTGTTTACATACAATGGCTTGCAAGTAATATCATAAAAAAGCTTCCCAATCTAAACAGAAAAGATAAAATTATTGTTTTTTTTTACCTTTGAAGATTAAACAGCATGCCAAATCAGAATTAAATGCATCGATGCATGGCTTGGTATGAGATTCTCAGTGTATTGTAATCGTAAGCAAAAATACCACAATATAACTATATTTACACTATAAACATAAATAAAAGGGTATAGCATGAGCTTAAAAAAAAAAATATATATATATATATATATATATATATATATATATATATATATATATATATATATATATATATATATATATATATTTTTTTTTTTTTATTATTTTTTTTTATTTATTTATTTATTTTTTTCTTGCTGTTAAAAAAAATAACATATCGAAAAACTAACTATAATAATGTTTGGCTTAAAGGCAACTTTCAATAGTTGCCTTTTAAAGCTGTAGTATGTAACTTAAAAAAAATTTTTTTTTTGCATATTTGTTAAAACTGTCACCACTAAATGTGTTAATGGTGGAGAAAACAACTTACCATTCTGGGAAAACTGTTTATCTGCCATCATTGGTGGCCATGCTAACTAGCCTTAGCATTAGTGGCCGGCTATGTTGTGGTGAACCACCTTTAGCATAGCAAAGAGCAAAGAGTGTGGGGGGAGTGTGTGAGCGGGTGATTGACAGCGCTAAAACCCTCCTCCTGGCTCTGATTGGTTGTTTTTGACTGAGTAGTGTATTTCTACAGTTAGTACTGGGGACACTGGTAGAAGGTAGAGGAGCTTGATTTTCTTCACAGATTATCTGTCTTATATTATGAGACAGATGATTAACAAACATGTAAAAAACATATTTTTCATAAAAGTTACATACTTCAGCTTTAAGTGCTCATTATTATATGCTCCATACTTTTCATTGTATCTTTTAGAATAGAATAGAATAGAATAGAATAGAATAGAATAGAATAGAAATGCCATTTATTTTCCCAAAGTGTGGACTGGATAACATATTCACCGCAGATTGGCTATAATTAACTGATGCATTGATAATAAAAGCCCACCCCTTAAGCAAGTTTAGGATTGGCTTTCTGTCTACAATGAGTCATTTTTATATGATTGAATGCATCTTTACCCCAATAATAGGAAACTGCATGTGGTCCTTTTTTGTTAATATGTACTTGTTTAACTGCTTACATTTTAATACAGGTAATACTCTCAGTTTTCCATTATTCTGCATTTAGAAATCTTATATTGTCATCATTATAACTCATAGATGCATAAATGAATCCTCTTTTTAAGAGTATGAGACAAAGCTGGAGTCCACCCACATAAAGAAATAGTTCTTGAAATGAGTACAGCCAACTTATCTCGCAAACATTTGATGGAACTGAAGACCTTCGGAAACAGCCAAAGCTGGCAGGGTCACATAACTCCAAAAGTGACATGCGATTATCAAACTCCCTCTGGCTTGAGACACTGTAATCCCCCAGATGTTGCAGTCTACACAGCATGAGAGTTCAAATTAGATCTCTCAGACATTGTCGGCTTGTCTGCATGTGTAAACCCTCGGCGTTTAGGTCCCAAAATTAAATTGACCCCATCAGAGAGCTTAAGGACATGTAACAAAGCCCCCAGCGCTCTTATTACTTCATCTGCTTTCATCTCATCTCTTCTTTGTAATAAGTTTCCACTCCAGCAAGACCAGTGGGGCTAATAAGAGTTTTATCTGCTTTTTGATATTAGATATTAGCACCTCATCAAAGTTAAGCCAGCGGTGCACTCATCCTGCCTCCGAAATTTACATCGGCCTGACAATGTCTCCAAAAGAAATCTTATCAAATTTAAATTAAGGATGAGTTGAATAGCCAGAAGGGTACTGCTTTCCCGTCACTCAAGAAACATAAATTGGTTTTCGTACAAGCTGGCTTTGTAAATCAGTGAGATCATAGTTTTTGTAAAATTACGTCTACTTTTAATTTGCTCCTTATGATCCTGAACCAGCAATAAAAAGAAATGTCTTCGTCTCGATCTGAGACAGTTGGGCATGAAAACAGATCGAAATGACTAACTTAGGTATTTGTTTATTTTAAAAAGAAAACAATAAACATGTTTTGACAGGCAGCCTTTGTGATGTGTAACTCAGGAGAAGCTTATATGTTCCATGTATGTGCTTGTACATCTCAATAAAGAAGGATATAATAGGAAAAAGTACATTTTTACAGCAATTCAATTTAAACTGTGAACTCATATAGCTGTACAGTATATGTAATCAATATTTGGTTTGGGCTCCTTTTACATGAACTATTACATCAAACCAGCATGGCATGGAGGAGATCGGCCTGTGGCTCTGCTGAGGTGTTAGAGAAGCCCGGGTTCCTTTAACAGTGGCCTTCATCTCGTCTGCATTGTTAAGTCTAATGTTTTCATCTTCCTCTTGACAGTGCTCCAAATATTGTCCATAGGGTTTAGGTCAGGTCAGTTTGCGACCCAATCAAGCACAGTGCTACCATTATCATTGAAGTAAGTTTTGGTGTTTTTGGCAGTGCAGGCTTGTGTCAGGTCCTGCAGGAAAATGACACCAGCATCTTCATAACGCTTGTCATCTTGCTTCACAATCCTTTCAGGACTGTAATCTTTCATGTTTCTCATGCACCTATTTGTATCATGTTTTCCTTCCACTCAACTTTCCACTATTATGCTTGGATACAGTACCTTTAACCAGCCAACTTCTTTAGCAATGACCTCCTTGTGGTTTATCCTAATCCCAAGGGGTGTCTGTGGCTGTTGCTGGGCAACTGTCAACTCTACAGTCTTCCCCATGACTGTCAACCATAGTAGAGTTCTACAGAGTATAATAAAAAAACTTTTTTTTTTTTTTTTATTGCTCTTATATGATATTCTATTTTTCTGGGGTTATTTGGGGTTATTATTAACTGTAAGCCATAATCATCTAAATTAACAGAAATAAACACTTGAAATGTATTATTCTGTGTTTAAGAAATCTGCATATGGGTTTCACTTTTTGAATTGACTCAAATAAATACATTTACATTTCAATGATGTAATTTTTTAAATATACCTGTATTTTAGATGCTTTCATCAGATGCAGGTTGTAAAAGTATTTTTCCCTTCAAAGCAAATAAATAACACCAATCAGATAAAATGTCTTATTCCTAAATTGTATGAAAAGGAAGAAAAAATGGAAAGAAAGTCCTGAAGGTACAGAGTGTTTGGGAGAGTGCAAAGGTTTCACAATTCTTATCATCCCTTATGGCATTCGTTGTCAGGTTGTAGGAGAGAAAAATGACATATTAGCTTGAAAATATAGCTCTGAGAGATAGAAAATAAATTACTACAGTGTGGCGAGGAAGAGAAGATTGTGAGATTTATCAAGTCAAGATGGAAATGCCTGCTAAAGTCTGTGTCCCTGCCTGGAAAAATTAAAAAGGAATCAAATGCCTTCAAGTGTGCTAAGATTGTCGCGTAAGGGAGTGTGTGGTTGTGTGTGTAAGGTTTTGCAAGTGTGTCTTCATGCTTGTTTTCTCATTGATTTGTTGCCCAAGTAGTTCTTTTTTTCTGCTCACAATTTATTTCATTCCCATTGTGGCATGTGCCAAAGGATGCAAGCCTGTCTGCATATCATATGGTAATATCAGTTTTTCTGGCGAAAATTCAGCTGACACACACAGTTCACAATTGGCCTAGCCTGTCGTCCCCTTACATCTTTTAACACTCAACAGATTTTGAGTGAAACAGCTTGACTGGCAAAATCTATAATTGTGCAGATAAGTGAACATGTTGGCTAGATAAAGGTTAAACTATCAGGGATATGTTCCCCATCCGTCTGAAGCCAATTTTCCACATTCAGCTCCAGTGTTAGTAGGTGGGAGAGAGGAGAAGGCAGGGAGGAAAAATGCCCAAGTCAATATTGATTGATCTGGAGCCTTAGCAATTACCTCCATGTGCAGAAGACCATGTTAAGGTCAGTATTATCTTAGCTCATTTTATGGGTCAGCGGTCTAGCTTTAGCAGAAATAAATTAATGGGGTAAACACTTTAGCTCACCTTGATGAAATTTACAGCAAGTGGAAAAGCTTAGGTGGAAGGTGCTGTGCTGGAGAGTGACCCTTGATATTTACTGAACCCTTGTTAATTCAGTGGTCTATAAATAACTCTAAATTCAAGTGTAAGAGGATGATACCGTCTAACAATGTAATCTGTTTCATAGAACATTTCAGGCTTTTCTTGAATTCTTGAATTATGGGGTAACCTAATATCCAAGTGTACACACACACACATATATATATATATATATATATATATATATATATATATATATATATATATATATATATATATATATATATATATATATATATATATATATATATATATAAAATTTTATGGGACAACCTTTCAACCCCTCATATACGCTATGGATTATTGTCCCACCGTGGGGAGATTCAGAAATACCAGTTGCAAGTTACAGTTAAACAAAGAAAATAGGAACATGAGACTGTACAGTAATGATAAATTTAAAACATAGGATAAAGTTACTGTACGGTTATTAAAAACGGCATATTCAGATCCAAATAAATGTGCAACTAAGTAGGATAATTAAAAACGTGCAATATGTGCATATTTGTGCATAGAAAACAGCAACAGACTACAAGAAATTTGAAAAACACTGCAAACATCAGCTGGGATACTCAGGTAACTGCAGAGATGTAAACACTTGAGTTTGTTGAGAGCAGTGATTGTTATAAAGTCTAACGGCTGGGGAAAGATTGGGGAAGGATCTGTGAAAATGCCCCTTTGTGCACCTAGGATGAAGCAGTCTGTCACTGAATAACAGTGTCACTGTCACAGAGTTATGTTTTGCTTGCATTTTTAGTTTGAAGGGCCACACCTTTCACTGTTGCACCTATGGTCCAAAAAAAGTTGTGGCACAGCTATCCCCCAACATGACAAAAACTGAATCCTGTTAGGTATAAAGTCACTCATAACCCTATTCACAACCCTGTTTCCCTTAGTTTTAAACCTCAAGGGGTAGTGGTTACAAATCTTTCCTTACAAAATAGGACAGCCATTCAGAGGTGGATACTTTGTTGATCAAGTCCAATTTTTGCCTATTTAAAGAGACTCAACATCATTTTACCAATTTGTGCTATATTAAGTTGCTATCCAACCAGCAACAGACATCAGAATATTGCAGAATTTTCTGTCCTCGTTAATACCCGTACCCAGAGAAGACCCAGAACTTGCTGGAAAGACTACTTATCCCTTCTTTGGGAAAAGGAATCTCCAGACTTTCTGACTGGGGAAGGAGGGAGGCATGGATGAATATTAATAGCCATATCATACTATTATGTATCTGCTTTGTTTTTCAGTGTTGTAGTAGGAAACTCTGCCTGAAGCTGGGTTCCCACTGTGTGACCATCAGCCGTCTTAGCCAAAATCTTTCATTGAGAAAGAAAGTTGCTGGTCATCAGCTTGTATCGTGGTCATTTAATGTGACAGACTCACTGGCTGTTCATTTTTTTTCGCTCACTACCAAAGACAACCTGCAGCAGCAATCAAACAAAATCTGATATTATCTTGGAAAATCAGGTCGTGTGACTGCTGTCATGTTGGTCGCCTGACTATTTTTCTCTTTTGCCCACCCATTAGCACTTCTCCACCATTTCCTTTTTGTCCTTCTCCTCCTCCTCCCTCTTGTTAGTGTCCGATTCTCAGAATGACATTAACAGCTGTAACTTCCTATTTATTGACTGATATGTCTGCTGGATCTGTTTGATGAGATTGTACTGATGCAACAAGTCTGGCAGTGTGGTGTCTGCAGTGTGACAGGAGCTGCTATATATAATATTCCACGTCTCACACAATGTGATACATTCAAGTTAAATCTGTGCTGAGTAGGAGTGTAATGATATATTAAATTTACAAGACGAGACACAATATGAAGTTCACAAGAACGAGACAAGAGGGGTTGGGACGAGATGAGATTTCAATAATCGTTTAAAGACAACTTCAAAGATCAATTTTAGGCTACAGAAGTTTTCAAAACTCAACTGATGTTTTTTTTTTTTTTTTTTTTTTCTTTTCTGAATTCTTGAACATCCCCAGACCTTAGAACAATACTTTAACTATGCATGGCTTTCTAACGTCATATAAAAATATGAGATTCACACGGAACTTTCAAAAAATTGAACATTAAAAAAAAAAAAAGGTAAACCATTCCTTTTCTTTATGATCTTTACATTTCTTTACTCATTCTATGCTTTACTTTCAAAAGAAGTAGTGCAAAGTTATATTTTTAGTGGTTAAAGTGCCAACATATCTACTGAATGACAGAAGTTACAGGTCGCAGCTACACTACTCATCAATGTCCATGTGCTTTTTCAACATTTTCATGTTCATATGTCTACATTTTCTGGAAGTAACTGATATCTTTTGGCACTAACTACATCTCCTGCAGTTGAAAAAGTATGCTCACATGGGACAGAAGTAGCAGGTATGGAAAGATATGCTTTGGCAAGTGAAGACAGCAAAGGATATTGGGTGCAGTTTTATTTCCACCATTTCAGAGGGCAGTTGCTCAGTGGAATTGATGGCTCTCTTCTGTAGTGTTCAAGTTCTCTCTTTATCTGTTCTGCTCCGTTGTTCTGGTCTGGCTTGGTACAGAAAAAAAAATCCCCCAGCAGATCCTCAAGCGCAATCTTCTTGGATGCTGGTTCTGTCACTTCCAGCCCAGGTCCAAGAGCCTGTTTCTCTCCATGAGTGGGACACTGAGATCCACCAGCTGCCTCTCATTCCATCTTCTAAGCACCTGTGGTCTTCAAACAGCAGGGGGGAAAAAAAGAAACATACCCACTTTTAATCTGTTTTAAAAACAATTCTGTGGGATAAAAAAAGTGGTTCAGTAGTGGTTCATGTTAATCATGAAATAAGATTAATCAGATAGCTTATTTAAATAAACACTGACATTCATGAGGTGCTTTGCATTGACCATTTATGATTGAAAGTGGGCGTGTAGAGGGCAGAACCTGAGGCGGGATCTTTTGCACAAACTTAGGTTTCCTGTTATTTATAAAGGAAAATTGCGTGCTGGTTTTGTTAATCCGATATTTTTTTGGCATAAGTCATTTTTGCCTTTTGAACGTACATACACTTTTGTAATGAATTGTATGCAATCCTTCATAATCCCTGGTGCTTAGGAAAATATTTCTCCCCTGCAGTTTACCTTTACAAGCATATTTGCTACCAGTTCATTTCATCTCTATTCCCCAAAAATCTTTGTATGAAGTGGCAGATAGCGCTATCGTTTTTCTAACCCCCCCCCATCTGTTATACATAAACAACTGGGGAAAACTTCATGGTCCAAGGTGAACAACTAAAACGTGTTTACCAGGAAGGAGTGAGTTAAGAATTGAGCCATAATTCAAAGGATATCATAAATTCAAAAGATACCATTAATATTTATGAACTGCGGAATGGGGAAAACCTAATGTCTTGTGAATATGAAATAATGTCACGAGCTGAATAATACTAAAATAGCCTATTTTAAAACACAGCATTAGAACAAAACAGCATATTTCTCCTTGTAACTGTTGGCATTGCAACAATCCATATATAAACCCTTAGGCTATAATCCAACAAGGACTACATGGGTGTCAACAAGTTTTAACATATTCAAACACTGTACTCTTTATATGTGAGGCTGTGTGCCCAAGGCTGCAATCATCATTTTAAACTAGGTAAACAGCATTAACATTAGACATTACACTGCAAGAAACAACTGTTGCATATGTGGACAATACTGGTAGCAAATATTGCAAGCAGTTTTTAATTTTCACATTGCTTTTTGATATCCTGTATGTATGTCACTGCAGGGAAAAGGAGTGTTATTAGTCAACCAAAACATTCACTTTTCTGTGTATCGGCATTCCTCGGTGGCCCTTAGGCGAACTTCCAACTCACCCTGTTATGTTCTTAAGTCCAAAATAAGTTCAATATCCAAAGCAGTGATCTTCTTAATGAAAAGTCAATGTCTTTCTCTCTCTCTGGGTTGCTCTCACAGGAACAGTCAGAAAGATGAATTTATCACCAGGGCCAGAGACAACACCCCTAGTGACAGACCTTTTATGATCAAAACATACTACACAGTGTGCGTCCGATCAGTTCCTCTATTATTACACACAGTCTGTTTTCTGAAAATGAGCTGGGCACAGGAGGGATGGCTATATTGATTTAAAGAAAGTCGAATTTATTAATTTCACAAATGTTGTAGCCAGTGATTATAAAAGGACCCTAATATGGCCATAACTCTCTTCTCTAATTGAGCAGAATTACATTATATTTAATGCCATCGTAGCATGTGTTTGTGTCGAACTTGCCTAAATAGATTTTAGATCAGGAGACAAATTATCTCCAGCCAGCATCTGAACAAAAATTCACAATCCTTTTCCATTCAAAGTTTAGATTAATTTTGTATCATCCCAGTGAAGATTCTTTGCATACTTGTGAACACTTGACAAATTTTTTATTATCATCACTTACAGGCAACAACGTGTCTCATCGGCAGCGTAACCTTCTGATAAGCGGGACATGAGGTTTTTGTCAAACCATATGGTAAACACTGCTGCAGATAAGCTTTAATCCTTGTGCAGCCCAGTACAATACAAAATGATGGGTGTACAGAAAAAAAGCACATGTGTAAACATTTCCCACTCATGAATGGAAAAAAAAGATTTTAAACCTGCTCAGAGCATACATAAACCTTAATGTGAATGAAGAATCCTATGCCTGTGGCTACGTATGCACTCAAGTACAACACACTAGATGGTCATCATATATTTATTAACCTAATTTTATGGAAAAAAAGAGCCCAATAGAAATTTAGTTTAAAAAACTGGAACAGGCACATAATTGTGAAGATTTGACATAATATTAAACATGAGTGTTTATTAAAGGGTATATTGGATCATTATTACAACGTGTCCTTTTCAGTTGGCCTCAGGGTTGTATCTTATAATTGTTGTTTTAATTTCTGTTTCTGAAGTGGGGAAATGTGTAAGAAATTAGGGATGCACATTTATTGTATCGTTTTTTTGTTATCGTAAAAAATGTGAAAGAATTTTGAGTCATTGGAACAGCAATAAAATCCAATTAATTGTGTCTAAAAACCTCAAAAATTAAAAGTATTCCCAGGATCGTTGCTTATTTACTCTTTTCTTCACTGTTGGTTCTATGAGAGCATTAATAAATATCAATACATTTAAAAATATATTAAATGATGTTACTGTGTGCAGTTTAGTGATAAAATCACTTTTCTGTTTGCAACTGGTGTCCTAAAGGAGTCCATATGAAATGGAAACATTTTTTTTTATCATTTTTATTTTTAATCACAAAAACACTACAAAATACCCCTTGCTCTCTGCTGCGCAACAGCTCCTCCTCCACCTGGAGCCTGGCGTGAATGCACAGGCTAGTAAGCATGGCCACCAAAAACAGCGGATAAACAACATTCCTGTAATGTTAGGTTGTTTTCCATTCGCACATCTGCAGCAAACCAGCAATCTTGATCTTGTACACACTATGCGGGGGAGGATATGAGCAGCAGGTATACGAGCGTGATTGACAGTGCTAAGACCTTCCTCCTGGCTCTGATTGGTTGTTTCGGACTGGGAGTGGTGCATTTCTGCGGATGGCAGTAGGACCACTGTGAGGAGGCAGAGGAGCTTGATTTTTTTCACACATTATCTGTCTCAAATTGTACTCTCAGGACATAGTGACAGTTTTAACAAATATGTAAAAAACATATTTTTGTAAAAGTTACCGAATGCAGCTTTAATGTAGTTGCAGTTTCTTCATTGTTACTCTTAAGTTAAAGAAGATGCATCAGTTCTTTCTCCCAACAACTTTGTCATTAGAATGGTTTATAGTAGTGAGGCTTGCGTTGGGCATGTCAAGCGGCTGACAGTTTCTCTTTTAGCTTTTTGTTAAGATCCTTTAGCTAACAGAGGGCGCATAAAAAGTTACATACACAATGTGCATGTGGGGTCTGTTGGGGCTGCGATTGCAATATGTCTTAGGGTGTATTCATACCCGACACTTTTGGTCTGCTTTAAACAGACCAGAGTTTGTTTCCCTCATTGGTCCGGACTTTTTGTGTAGGTGTGAATGCAATCAGGCAAACCTTGTTGTGGACCAAATGACTGGACCGAGACCCACTTTTTGAGGTGGTCCTGGTCCCCTTCCCAATGAACTCTGGTTAGGTTCACTTCTGGTGTGAAAACAGACCGGCTTCAGTCCAAACCAGCTACAGGAAATATACGTCTTTTCGACTATACAACATTTATTCATGAGCCACTATCACTGGGCATTCTAGTAAAAATGAGCCCTTTAGTGTTGCTAATGCTACTGCTGAATGTACTGATTGTGGTGAAATCGTACCTGATCCGCCGTTTTCTGCTTAGTGATGCTGGTCCCAGCATGTTGTGGGTCAGACAGCGCAGAGCATCTCATCTGATTCATCTTTTAACACTCATTTTTTGGCACTATTCCAAAATTAGAAATATCCCATCACAAAACCAGCGTTATATGAGCTGCTCTTGACATTCAAAATGGTATTGCAGTTGTGTTAACAGCATAAATGTGAAAAGCAGAATGCAACAAGCAGAACTTCCAAAGTCTGTTTTTTCCGGCTCTGTGCTCTGTCTCACCCCCATAATTTCTGTCCAATGGGAGCAATAATTGTCACCTGCGTGGCTTTGTTTACAAATTATAGTTCACTTGCAAAAATACACAATGTGAAAAGCAAACTTCACAAAACGAAAAAAATAAAGTCTGCTTTTGGTCCGAAACAAACAAGCAGACCAAAGGATTTTTCTGGTGTGAATACACCCTTAGATTCTAGTAATTTCATAACATGTTTCAAGCAGAAGACAGTCCATTTACTCTGTTAGGAGAAATCATAGGAATCCTATTCATCTATTTACAAATCAAACTCACTTTTCTTGCTGGAGGATCATTGGGGAAAGTAATAAAACTCACTCCATCTTTAGCTTTTTTTTTTTCAAATAAGAAACCGTACATCCTTGATTGTCTAGAGAAAGTTATTTTTCCTCTCCTCTTAATAGCACTGAGTAAAAACTCTCCATTTACACCTCTAAGTAAGACTCAGTCAAGTTTTTGAATGGCACTGTGGCAACATCCCTAAACACAGTTGAATGTACGAGTAGCCTTGAAGCTAACAATGTTTCCCCTTTGGGATTTAGGCTAATGAACATAATATTCTGAAGGGAAAAAATAACTTGAAAATGTTATTTATTCATCTTCTATGTACTGTATTTATATATTTCTCTTCATGTCTATGCATAACACCAAGCAATCCTCCTGGATTTATCTAACAATCAGGTGCTCATCAAAATCTAAAATATGTGAATGTTCATAGATCTGACTCAGCAAACAGGACTTCAGTTCCTCCTTGTACAACACCACATCAGAATGGCCATCTGACTCAGCAAACATTATAACAAGCAAACATTATAACAGCAGTAGAATCTCAAAAAAGGCAACACGAGCATCATCATTATCAACATTTATTCAGAGCAGTATAAAAATAAAAAAAAAACAGCAATGTTAATAACTGGTTATCAGCAAAGAATAAATGATAGCAGCTGATGAACAGAAAAAGTAAACAACAAAAAAGAGCAGAGCAATATGGTTGATAAAACTTATAAAACACACTGTGGAACAGAAGCTGTAGCCTACCAGCCATCTGTAAAATCCTCTGCATTGTCATTCAAGGTGGAGAATTCGGTCTCAGCTTTCCCTCGACTCTGGCTGTTGCCTTTAACTTTATCACCGCAGCGACACAAAACTTTCCGGCATCATCTATGGCAGGACAAGATTCTGAGTGCCCCAAAGACATTAAAATCAGCTGTGCTGATTTTTCGCTAACATCCACACACGATTGGCTATTTAGATTCAGTTCTCGGGTGCTATCAGCAGTGCCTCAGAAGAGAACTGACAGGAGTCTGTCAGGGGAATTTCACTGTTGAATGAGTCAGTTTGAGGAAATGTGGAAATAATTCAGATTAGATTTAGGCATGCTGTATTAAGGAAAACAGGCTAATAAAATTTTTTAATCATGTTTATAGATCATTTTTAGATTTTTCTTTCCCCCTCTACATCAGGGAGGGTGGCGCCCCAGTGCCCCCTATGGACTGGCCCGACTGCAGCTGCCGTATCTGGGGATGTGTAAGGTTAATAAATGAGCATGTAAAAGAAGTGCAGTCTGAAGGCCCAGTAATCAGTAAGCACAATTCTTGTTTATTAAATCAAAGATTGTGTTTGTCAGAGTTGAGAAAATGATTCTTAGCTCAAGTTTTTTGCAAAAGCCCTGGTTGAAAGGGGAAAACTCTACACTTGTAAGCCCCAAAAATAAGAACTCCAGTCTTAGACTTTTCTGTGCCTGTATGTAACATGTTAATGCAGTTTATAACCAACAAAACATATATTAGAGTTCAGCTCTAAAACAGTTCACACTCTGTTCCATTTACTTATTGTAGAAGTGTGCAACATAAGAACTCTAAAAGTATACAAAACTTAAAATATCACCCTCAAAATTATATAATAAAAGATTATTTCTATTCTGTTGGAAAATACATGCCTTCCTCAGAGAGGTATATTTGTTGAATCCATCAGAGATAGAGTATCTCTGTTCATCCTCATCTCCACAGTGTGACTCCCTCTCTCATGTGGCTGAACTGCCCATAAACAGACAGTGAGTGATTAGCGCTGCTCTGCCATTGACATCATTTGCATTTTAATAGACCATAATTACAACCCTAGGAAAATAAATTGCAGTTTGAAGAATGTTTGAATTACTCCAACTCTATCTCCTCGTGAGATAGCAGCAAGCATATGCAAGAGCTGCTGGGATGGTTAATGCTAGACAGAGAAGCGATAAGGGTTGCAGATTGTAAAGACCTTAAAATATTGACAATTTCAATGTCACTTTTGATGTTGAAAATCTTCCATGAGGATGGCTTGAAAGATTTCTACTTACAGCAAGGCTGTTATTTGTTTTACAGAAAATACGATCAATTATATAAAATACTATATATATCTATTCAGATGCAAAGAAGTGTTCATGACGAGATACAAGCTTTAACACTAATCAAGCAGCTTCTCTAGCATTCTTTTGTTGGTTTTGATTTCTTATTAATAGTAGTGGTAATTGCTGTTTGTCCATTTTATTATCCCCCAGTCTGTCTTATCGGCATACCTCACCTGCAGAGATGTGACACCTTCTTAGGATTTGCCGAGGGACGTCTAGCCCTGGCAGTTAAAGCCCATGTGCCTCTGTAAGCTAGAGTGACAACACAATAATACTCCCCCATGTCTAATCTTTCATTGGTGGATTATCAGATTAGAGGCCCCAGTTGTTTATGGACTTGGGGACTATCGAAAAAGTTGATCTGTCAAGTTTATCTTACACTCGTCCTATCGAGGCAGCGTCAGGCCATACAGTTGGCTGTGGATGAAAGATAAGGCAGACATAGTTGAATAGAACCTTTGGAAAATGAGAAACAAGGCTTTTCTTTTGACTCTGGCAATGAAGCAGTTTATCTAGTTTGGGAAATGGACCTCACCAAAAAGCATTACCTCTTTTTTGGGTTTTCTTGATTTCTTTGACCTCTGTAGTGTGGCAGAGCTTCCTTTTTTATTTTTGAAGGAGCACTATTAGAAATCATCCACTGCTTTAAAACTCAGTTCAGTGGTCTGGAATCACGAATTTTCAAAGAAGACATAATCCATCCTCATTCAACTGGTGTCTTTCTGGAATTTCAAAGACTTGAACTAGTATAGGCATTGTGTCAATCAGTTGTTTTGACAAAGCAACAGGCAGGTGGGGGTAGAGGATGGCTCACCTTTCAAACTAAATGGTTCTTTCTGTCACAAAGCAGTAACTCCCAAAAGCAACACTGCTAGGAAAGTTATAGAAATAGTTGTAGAAAATTATATTAGTATTGTTTTAAAGATGGCCCCATCAGATTTCGAAGAAAACATGAAATTGTTCTGCATTACATCTGATTGTCATGATGCTATTTTAGTAGTAAACTGTAACTGGCTGTGAAGATTTATATACTCTAAAAACCCTGTTTTCAGCTTGGTAAATAAATTAAGAACTTGGACAAGTAATTGAAGAAATGTATTCAAGTCACTTTGTCAATGGTTGTTTAACCATTAGCATTTGTGGCTATAGGACAAAGTAACTTATCTCAACAGTAGTGATACACAAGTAACAGCAAAGAACATAATTTTTCAAAAGCAAAGATGTTAACAAAAACATTGTTAGCTATAGCATTCTTTAGTGGTGACTGAAATAAATTTGGCTGAAAAAGAACCCACTTGTTCCTTTTTATCTCCAAGCACAGCAGAAAAGCATGCTTCCACAAAGGTTTTGAATAACCGCAATTCAAAATTTCATGATTTATTGGTTGAATTGGTTGTTGTTTATTTATTTTGTGCTAACCATGTGCAAACCATGTGGGCAAATAAATATTTTAGTGTGTCCAGCTGGTTTCAGTGTCAGAGTTATTGAATGTTGCTCTAATTTTAGCTACTTTCTTGTTAAGAAACACTTTGGAAATGTAAAAATTAAATATTTTTACATGTCCTAGTCCAGTCTATCACTCCCGGTTTTAAAATCCATCATGTGTGATCAAATCTGTCAGATGAGCAATTCACAGACCTGTTAATGTTTATGTAAAGTCACCGATACATTCAATCAATTGAACAGCATTATTATTCATACATCGGTGCAGTTAAGATTAATCAGAATCACATTCTGGGGAAATATTTTAGCTTCAGGTTTCTGATATATTGTTAATTTGGAAATTGTGTTTTGTCATATTCTATTAAAATGCAAGGCAGATATGCAAAAGTAACATTTAAGATCAGCACAAAACATTAACTGACATTGACTCAAATGCTGTCAGTAGTTGTAGGATAGAAAGCTCTAAAATCTAAAGCAATAGCATCTACTTGAGTTTATGTAGAACATTGTAAATGCTTGCATAAATCACTGGAACGTTTTCTGGCACAGCTGTAACAAACACTTCTACAGGTGGCGGTTCAGTTATTTTGACTTACTTAGACCCAAATATCTTTACCACTGCTAATTTGTTTCCATAAAATTTCTAAACTGTCTAACAGTCAAATGTTGAGGATATGTTGCAATATTCGTATTTAGAGCTAAAATGAGAAGTAAAGTTTCAAAATGTGAACTATCTTAAAGGGGCAGTATTATGTAAAATCAACTTGTTTGAGCTTTCAATCATGTTATAATGTTATTCCCTCATCAAAAACATACCTGGAGTGTTGCCTTGATTCTGTCATGTATGTTTGAGAAATCCCTTAATCTCCCTTGGCAGCTATTCAGCTGTGCAAAATGCTTCAGTGGGGACTGAGGTGCAGCTCCTCCTCTTTTCAAGGCACAGCCCCTCCTCGTTTCCAAGCTTCCGCCTCACAGAGCACCCCTCCCCCGTGACTTCTCCACTCAGCTCCTAGCAATTAGCAAACACCTGGTGCAACTGCGCATCTGCTGAGCTCATTATATGAGCTACTTTTCAGTGAAACGCTGATAAAAACATTGTTAAAGGGTTAATTGAAGAGCACTGTCGTCATGACGTCCTGAAGGCGGAGTTTCAGAAAGAGCAGGAGTTTTTAAAGAGACAGAGGCCCAATTTCAAGGTCTTAAATTACAAAGTCAAATTTCTTTTAAGTCATATTCTATATACAACATTTTTGTAACAACTGAAGGTTACATAGTTACTTGGTTGTGTTGTAAAATGGCACTATGTGCCTGGAAAGTACATAATACTACCCTTTAGAGAAAAACAAGTCCAGCTGCTTGGAATCTGTTCTGACATGCAGTATCTTTAGTTTTAGAACTATCATGTATTCCCACTGTAAGCAGTAGATGCACTAGCACATGGTTTCTGTCTTTAAGTCCAAGAAATGAGGCTAAATTTATAGACTGTTTCACAGTTTACGGCAGCTGATGGCTAACTATTGACGGCAACATCATACTGTTTTTTAGTGAATCACATTGATCAGCTGGTGGCTAAAGTGTCTGAGGTCATATACTATCACAGTTTTATAGCTAGAGAGCCTTTAAGTGTTAGAGCAAAGTGCCAGCAAGCAGTGGTATAAATTTATATGTGCAAGCACAAGACTTGTATTTTAGAATAGAAACAGCAGAACACCGTCCTAAAGGGATAATAATAATTTCTCTGTTCCATTCCTATCTTATTTATGGCTTACTGCGCTGGTTTGTCATTCCGAGCCAGCGTGATTATTCACGTGGCTAGCACATTATTCTAGCAAATACCATAGCTATAAAATTTTTCATATCTCATTTCAGGGTTTTGATGAGAATGCACTGAAAGCCATTTCCCAAAACTATTGGGTATTCTATGCAACCAGAATATGACTCCCCTGATTACATTATGCCTCCAAGGTGTGATTAACCAAATGTGCATGAATTTCAAGTTAAAAATATAAAGGGCTACTGATGGTAAAGAAAGAGGAAAATAAGGCTTGGGTAGAAGTTCATCACAGTGTTTCATTGAAATTACAGTTCTAGTTTGCTTGTACCCACTAACAAAGTTTATTTAAAGTTATCTTAAGGTGCTTTTAATTATTAAAAGTTATCTCATAGTCTGAGTGTTTTTTAGTATTAAAATAGATTCCTGAGGCCTTGAACAGAGGGGTGAAATGTTGGTCCCTACTAGCTGGTGCCCTGAACATTTTAGAGATGTCCCTGCTCTAACATAACTAATTCAGGAAGAGAAAATATCTCCTCCTGTCTCCAATATCTAGAGCAGCCTACTAATGACCCATCCAGTAAAAAATGTGTTTAAGGCAAGACACATCTAAAGCATGCAGGATACTTGCCCTCAAGGACTTGCTTGCCCACTTTTGTTTTAGACAATGGTTGCAATTATGTGCTGTGTTCTCCTAGCTATTTAAGGGAAATCATATGCCGTCTCGAATAAATTCTGACAAGAATGTTCCTACATTTGCCATTCAGGTTTCTGCTGATAGTGCTAAAAAATATGATGAAACTGCTACTCAATAGAATTTCTTTGGATGGCACTCCTTAGTTTCTACATCGTTATTTTTTTCCACATATATTTCCAAACAAGGGGAGGGCAAACCTTACTGCCCTAAGCCAAATACAGCCAGTCTGACACTTTCCCTGGAGTCCTATTAAAAGGACTTTAAGCTGGATGAACTTTATGGAGGAACATTGTAGTGATTTTGAAACTCATAAAACCTGGGTATACCTTGTAAATGGGAACTGACCTATGTTTAGATGTGGCACAGCTAGACTTGTCCTAACACTAATGCTCCAGTAAATGACTGGAGTCACTATTTAGAAACTTGTTTTCTATGTTACAATTCTGGAATGTGTTATTCATACCCCTCATTTGAGCCTACCCATTGCCTTCCTGTGCTATTCCACACAATTCCGATCTCGTTTAAAGCTAAGTCTGTGCTTTCTCCTACTGACTTGGATTCCTCTGGTAGAATTTCAACCGGGTCAATCAGCAAACAGAAGGAGAAGTTGTGAATGATGACGATAATTTTCTGCGCTGTTTTAGAATCACAGTCAGCCTGTAGTTTTAGCAATGGCAGCAAAGGAAGTGAACGAAGCCGTTCAGTCCGTGTTGGCCACACTTCCAAATATGGATTTAACGTCAACAGCTGCCTTGTTTAGCTCGGCACTTCCCTCTTTGCAGTGGAGGATGGTTGTTTACATATAATGGTAAACTTCATAGCATTGAACTGGCACATTACATACATTATGGACAAACGTTAGCAATAGGGTAACATTTAAAACCTCAACAGAAACCACGCCTCCAGGAAGCAATCATTTCTCAATAGTCAAGAAGCCAGACCGTGTGTATGAAGCAAAGTGTAGTACAAGGGGCTGGTTTTACCAGGCTAGGTTTAAAATAATATTTTTATTTCACCAAGATGTTTATTTTTACTCGAAAAACTTGGTCTAGCCAGAGTCCTAACCTGAACCCAATAAAGAGTATGAGAAGGGAGCTAAAGATTAGGATGATGGCAAAGAGGCCTTCCAACCTCAAAGTAGAAGGGTTAGTCACCAAAGATAAATCATCAAAATAACAGTGCAAATGTGCAAAAAAGCTGCCCAGCAACTAAGAAGAGTTTGTTTTAATGCTAACCAAGATTTTTTTTTCATTTATTATTGAGAAGGGTGTGAGTAACTTTCAACATACCGTTTTTAATAAAATGTGTAAAAAAAATAATAATAATAAAAAAAACTGAACTATTTATTTTAGAACTGACAATTCTTTTACATCATTTTAAAGCAGACTTCTTGGTGAAATGAAAATAAGTTTACATCTAAATCTGCCAGGATTTTTGATCTTAACTGTACATATTTAAACTCAAACAAAAAGATCAAAGCTACGATTGTTGCCAGTCTGCAGCACAGATGTCCACAACATGGACTGAGATTAATTTATTTGTAGCACTTTGTAGTAAATTGTATCCTTCGGAGGTTTTTGGAAGGAAAACATCTTCCACCTTTGCCAAAGTGCCTGCTTATGGCACACAAGGAGTAAGTTTCATATGCAAGTACTCCCTAATACTATTTGGCTTCCTGATCTCCAGCTCAGGTGCAGAAACCTGTTAGGGATTTGAAAAGCCCCACCATAGCAATACGACACCTGGAGACCTCATATGTGCCACCAAAATTATCAGTGTCTGTGTGGGTTGTGTGTTTTATTTCACAAATAATCCATGCTATATTTCTGGTTTTGGTGCAATCAAATGAATCCTAGTGTACGTCATCACTGAGGTAAGGAGGTGATTTAGTAGATGCTTGTTTTCCTCTTTAAATAAAGACAACTGTTTCTAGAGCAAAAACACTTTGGCATTGCAGCTGGCTCGGTCAGAGTTGTAAAATTCCTTAATTGCTTCTGTGTCCCTCTCCATAGTCCTCATCTTAATGACATTCAGCCACCCCCTCCGCCCCCCACGCACGCACACACAACACATCCAAAGTAGATTAATTAAATTGGCATATTGCCATACTTGTGATACGAAATCCGATGCTCAGGTTTGAAGCATTTGAAGTGTCACCCAAGATAATAGATGTGGTAGAGGGTTACTTATTCTCAGAGACCAGCCCCCTAATAGCACCACAAGCCATCTGTATTCTCATTTCTACAGCAGTCACTAAATCAACACCCTCGACACAAGCCCGAGGATGTCTCCGCACAATCATGCATGACAACATCAAAGCTTTACTTTATTGCCTCTCCTCTTCTCAGCCACAGTTAACTGCTCTCTGAAACTAAAAGCAGTGGTGCCACTGCAAATATTAAGTCAGGGTTAGTGCAAACACACACAAAAAAGAATTTGGGTTATTACTTGTCAATGGTTCCAGACTTGGCTAATGGATGTTTTTTAAGATCGGTATGAATTTATCAAGAATGAGTAAAAACTACTTTTTTGCCTCAATTGGTAATCTGGAGCTCATTTTATTAAAGGCCGGCTGTTCTTAGAGAGCTCCATATTGTTCAGGATCCTAACTTGATAGACCATTTGTGTTTCCTACCTTCTCCACATATAATCAATCATAAATCCATGCTATGTTGGTTGAATGGAATAAGAGGAGGATGTTTCAGTGATGAGCTGGATCTGTCACTGGGGAGCACCCACAAACAGATTGAGCTGGCACCCAAGATGGATCTGTTGACACTTCATTCTACATGTCTCTATTTAATGATATTATATTTCATTTCCAGAGCAAAGAAAACACCATTACCCAAAGCAGTGAGTCGTAACAAGCCATTCTGCAGCACATCCCAAGCCTCCTTGGTGGTATTGTAATTGAATTAAAACAGCACAAAGTTTGAGGGAGATTATATTTGATACCATTTGTTCTTTTTCATTGTTGCACGCCAAATAAATTTATTCTAATACCATTTTGAAAAAAAATGTTTACCGAATAGGAAAATGGCTATATTCTGACTTTAGTTCATGTGTAGCCAAATTTTTAGTTAAACAAAACATGTTTAACAGTAAGTTTATCAGCAAGCTAAAACACCATCCACAGACATGGTAATTTGTTATTGGTACCCCTGTTAAAAAAGCCTTAAAATGTATTCATATTTTATTGCAGTAGGATGATCTCACACTAAAATATATTTTGGAATAATCAAACATTTAATGTAATACATTTGTTCAGTGCGGAAAAGATTTTTTTTTTTTCCACAATCACAGGTGCTGCAATAAATGACACTCAAAACATTTCCTTTAAAGGGACAATATTATGTGTTTCCCAGGCACATAGAATCATTTTATAGCACAATCACGTAACTATGTTACCTTCCGTTGTTACAGAAATACTGTATATATCAAATATGACTTGAAAGAAATTTAATTTGACTTCATAATTTAATGCCTTGAAATTGGGCCTCGGCCTCTTTGAGAAAGTCCTGCTGTTTCTGAAATTCCACCTTTAGGAAGTCATCACAACAACTAACCGTTTAACGACGTTTTTACCAACGTTGCGCTGAGAAGTAGCTAGCTCAGCAGATGCACAGTTCCACCAGATGTTTGCTAATTGCTGCTGGCTAATCTGAAGGAGCTGAGTGGGAAAGACACGGGGGAGGGCTGCTCTGTGAAGCAGAAGCACAGAAGCTTAGAAACTGCAGCTCTAAGGAAGAGCTGGGTCTCAAAGGCGGCGCTAGGTCCATTCAGACATTTTGCACAGCTGAATGGCTGTCACAGGAGATTAAAGGATTTCAAACATCCATGAAAGAATCAAGGCATCACTCCAGGTATGTTTTTGATGAGGGAATAACATTATAATATGATGTAAAGCTTAAAAAACATGACTTTACATAATACTGCCCCTTTAACATAACTTTGTTACATATGTACTGATTCCTAAGGAACTTTTAATTGGAAATCTATGACATTCTGTATACCTGTGGTATAAATATGACATGACAAAGAGGCCCGTGTTTTAAGTCAGTCTCAAATTAGGAAGGACAAAAGAACACACCATTCAAGCAAAAGGAAATAGTTTCTTATCTAAAGTTGCTTATATCTACCCTTAGAGCAGTGGTTCTCTATTATTTTTTGTCATGTGCCCCTAGGGAACATAATTTTTTTCATGCCATGCACCTTAAGTGTTACATTGCTGCTGTTCATTTTTTAAAGTCTTAAAACAATTTCCAAGTTCAGTTTATTAACTCAGTTTGTAACATTTAATCAAGACTTCTCAGTCTGTGTGATTCTCAAAAAAGAGAGTGCAAATGATTCACAGGGATGAGCATTTTTAAACCAAACACAGTAACATTTAAAACCTTGTTAAACTGTAAACATTGGTTACTCATCAGCTTCATCAGCTTATTCCTTTTAAAAAGGAACATAGCTTCTTAACATTACTTGTGCAAACTTTTCAACAATTTTGCCTATATTTTAGCTTATCAGAAGAGATGAAAAGTGTGTAAAATTTTGCATTTACAGTAAACCCAAGGGCTATGTAGGCTTTGTCATATTTCCTGATCTTTTTCTTTTTCACTGTCGCAAACCTCTCCATCTCTCCTCCATCAGCTCTGTCCACCAGTGTGCTGCCTGTGTAGGTTACCTCTACTAGTTTGAACAGGCATCCTGTTTAATAGTTTGAGCACCTCTCAAACCTAGTGAATGGAGGCTAGTTTGTCTGAATAATGCATGAATAAAGACAGAAATACTAAAGTCCTCCTGCTTCTTATTACGCCCCACTACTTGAGAAGTACTTCCTTAGAGGAATAATTGAAATGTTTTAAACAACTGTAACTGTAACAAACAAAGCTGGATTAGAACCCAAGTCTATAACCATGCACCATGAGGCAGATGGTGAGGGAGGTTTCCAAAGCTCACTATTTGGTAACTACAGTAAAGTGTAGCACCTTTGAGTCACTAATTCTGCATGATAAGGTTTCAGTGACAAACTTTTGAATGGAAAACATGCCATGGAAAATGCCTTTTCTGTCTTACCATCATAAATGTATATGTGTGCAGTTTGCTTAATGCTACTGGGAGTTTAGATTGAACTTTTTGGTAACACACTCAATCTGGCATGAAACAAAGGATGAATATGAGGGAAAAAATGGCACGTCCGCTTTTAAGTATGGTGGATATCTATGATGCTGTGGACCCATTTCTGCTTCAAAGCCCATGAGAGTCCATGGCATCTTGAAGATACAAATAGATTTGAAATAAAAATTTGTTGAAAACTAAACTAAGAATGGATTGTCAGTGTGTATTGTAGCTGGATCCTGATAAGAAGCATATGGCTAAATCATCACAGAAATGGTTTACTACAACAAATCTTGCATGGTTATGTCAGTCCCCGGATTTAAATCCTAAATAAAATCTGTGGTGTGAGGTCAGAAGAAGAGATCAAAGATCCCTCTCTCTGTATGTCCAACCATAGAAGTATTGTGGCACTGCAACACACATTTTGTGTTGGTGTAAGAATACAGTTAAAGTTTCATTTACTTTGTAGGGCTTTCTATACATCTTTACCAGAAGTGTCAACAAGTGTTGAGGGTGCTAAATAAATGGTCATCCAACCAGTAGGTCACCAGAATTTGCCCTCGGGCAACAATTGAGTTGATTTTTGGACAATCCAATACATTCAGAGCTGGCACCGATTACTAACCTAAAATTGATTTCTCTGCTAACTTGTGTTAAGTGCTTTGGAGCCATGGTGGTTTTTTAAATGTGTGGCCTGTTGTTTTGAGCATGCATTGAAAAAGCAGTTACCATTTCAATAGGTGCAATATTCTCACAGAGTAAAGAACAAAGGTCGCAGCAGAAGTGGACTAAGTGCCCCCTAAGGCACAAATAGGAGGCCATTCAAAAGACCCCAACAAGGGACTGCTGGAAATTGATTTCAGCTTTATTTCCGATCAAATGCATGCCTGCACTGGGTGGGTGACCCAGTGGTGGAGCTGTCCACTCCAGTTAGGGAACCGCTGTGGCACATATGAATGGCCAGTCACATTCTATGAATATTGAACCACAGTGACACCATTTCACACATTTGAACATTTAGAGGTAACCCGGAGTAAACATTTTGTAAGTGACAATATTTAGGTTGGGGCAAAAACTCATTTACTAAAGTAGCTTGCAGTAAGTGCAGTACATGGCCCCATTGGCAAACGTAAGCAAAAAGAAACAGTGTGAAATGTTTGTGGGGCAGTGTTATTGGCACAGACTACATAAAGACAAAAGCTTTTGCTACTTGCAGCAGGCATTTCAATAAAAACTGAAAACAGCACATATATTGCTGTATTGATAATGTCAATGCTTTTATACATCTAGCTGAGGCAGGAGAGGACATATACATGTGAATGCTCACTAAAGAGGTTTTGAATATATATTTATTCATTCAGTGAAGTATTTAGTTATTTTTTTAAGCAGATAGGCAGCAATTAACAGCACGCTGAATTTAATGAGTTTTTTTATTTCAAATGTTTAAGCATTCCAGCACAATTACCGTCTTTGAACATTTTCATTTTAACTATGTTGAAACTGGCTTCGCATTTAATGAAATGAATTGCTACTAGCCTTTCACTGATCATATAACATTTTAGCACTTGCAGGTGAAGTGAAAAACACTGATTATCTTTTTATCTTTTTATCTTTGTTCATGGACAGTAATAAGCATCAAGAGAACATTTTGTCCTAAAATTTGGTGTGTTAGAACCAATTGCAGGAATCTAAGTGAGTTTGATGAGGGCCAAATTGTGGTGGGTAGACAATTGGATCAGAGTATGTTCAGATCTTGAGTCTGCAGTGGTCAGTGTCTGTCAGAAGTGTTCCAAGGAAGAAGCCATGTTGAACCAGTGACAGTGTCATGGGCTGCATAGGCTAACTGATGCATGCTAAATGGTCTGTCTTTTAAAGCACCTCATCAAGTCCGAGGACTCCAAAACACTTCACACTACATTCAGTCATTTACCCATTCATGTACACAAACACACACTGATGATGGTAGCCTAGCTACAATGTAGCCACAGCTCCCCTGGGGCAGAGGGACAGGCTGCCACTCACTCTGGCCCTCAACTCAGTTCTGTCCTCACAACAAACCAGAGCAACACCTCCGTTATATGAAACCCCACTCCATCCTTCTATCTACTACTTGATCCTACCATAACTTGCAAGCAAGACACCAAGATATTTGAGCTTCAGCACTACAGGCAAAGACTGGTTCCTGACTTCAAAGGAGCAGTGAACAGAAAATCTAATAAATCGCTGAATGGTTCTCATAATAACTTGGTCATTTGGTATATCTTTTACTTGCTTGCTGATTTTGATCAGACCTCTTCAGCAAGACATCTCAGATAAAACCATAGGCCTTCAGAAGATATAGAGAGGGCAGAGCACCCCCCACCACACACACACACACACACACACACACACACACACACACACACACACACACACGCACACACACACACACACACACACACATTTAAATAAGGTCTCAAGTCCTTGAGGAGTGAGTCCAAGTCAAGTCTCAAGGCTTTACAGAGTTTGTCTAAGTCATGTCATAAGTCTCAGACTAAAATAAACTCATCTATTGTATTGTTTATCATTAGGCCTAATAACACCTAAACAATTATTATTATTATTATTATTATTATTATTATTATTATTTTTTTTTTTTTTTTTTTTTTAACATTTAATTATTTTAAACGTGATTTAACATGTAAAACTGTTGTGAGCTGCAGTCAAGGTTTTAGGGCTTGAGTCTATCTTAAGTCTTGAGTATTTATGGCTGGAGTCCAAGTCATGACTCAAGTCTTTGAGACCCAAATGTTAGTTTTGTCAGTGCCTCGAAAAGACTGTCAGAACTTAACCTATATACCCCCCAAAACTGTAGGGATATCCGTGATCTATTTGCACTGACAATTTTTTTCACTCGGTGACTCCAAAATAGTGCTTGTCCGACAGAACATTATTTGAAACTGTCATTTTAGTTGTTTTTCTTCCTCTGCTCATTGTTTCATTTGTCATTTTTTCCCTTTTGTGTCTTTAGCGCCACTTTCAAAAGCTTTTATGTTTCACTTTTATTACCAGTGCACCAAGTGATATTCATTCACTAAACACTCTTGTCTACACAAGATGTAGTTATTTATTTTAAAAGGGACAAGTAAGTCATTATGAGACCTTTGGTCTATCATGTAAAATGATTTACCATAGAGACTAACTTTCATCTGCAGGTCCCTTTCAAACATAGTCCCAGATCAGCAAGGGAAGGACTGAAACATCCTTGTGAACAGATAAAATGCAGATTATGAAATGTACATCAGGTAGCTTTGTGGTTGTGTAAACACAAAACTACATTGCGCTTTACTGTGTGCTCACACTAGTTATTCTAATGCAACTCGACAATATTATGAAGGAATGGATGATTGCAGAGTATGATTTTTAGTCTTAAATATTTCTTTTATTCTTACTCTCTAAAGCTTACCTTTATAAAGCTTTACTGTTTGCAGAGTGGCAAGAAAACACTATGTATGGGTAAATCTGAAGTCTGTAACAGCAATTCAGAAAATCTGGATAATTTAAGGCCAAAACAGAAAGAAAAAAAAAACAGGTTTCTTTTTTTTCTTTTATTTTGTTTCTGGGACCACAGTTGTGCACTACACTACAGTCTATGAAGCAGGACAGGAGCACTGCTAGAGAAAGGAGTGTTGTACTGGCCGTTTTCTGTGTTGCTTCAACACCACAGTCCTCCAGGCTGTGCTGGC
Source organism: Anableps anableps (assembly GCA_014839685.1). Taxonomy (NCBI): domain Eukaryota; kingdom Metazoa; phylum Chordata; class Actinopteri; order Cyprinodontiformes; family Anablepidae; genus Anableps; species Anableps anableps. Next base: position 17,812,704 of record CM026085.1, read on the forward strand.
TGCCAAGCTGCAGTCACCCACAGAGTTGTGTGCTTATTTTCTCTGCCCTCGTCTTGACCATATGGAGCATAAGGGTCACAGGGACACTGTGTTTCACAGATTTGTCTCTGCATGCCACCGGGTGTGTACATGCACAAACACGTGGGTATATGTATTGTCGAGTCTGTGAAATGAGCCAAAATCTGCTCGCTAGGGCTGGTGCTCTTGGCAGTCAGAGGCACTGGTTTTGTCAGCATTTTCATTTTTGTACAAGCAAAGAATTCTTTAATAGACTCACAAATATTATTTATGAGATAAGTCTAAAGATCAACCTTATATTCAGTATGGGCCAGTGATTATCATAATATGATTATCTTTCTGGTTTAAGGGTATTAAATATTAAAATATAAATTAATCTAAACAAAAATGACACTGCTGTAGGTGTTACTGCAAAAATATTGTATAGCTCTATAACACTGAATATTATGTTCAGTTGTATTTAAATAGAAATCCTTATAGCAATATCATTATTTACAGTTATTTTTTATCGTAAATTCTTTTAGTTATTGTGATAGTGGTGAAGGCATAAATGTCAGGAGAGTGGGGTACCACAGGTGTGAGGCATTTTCTCTGTAATAAAAGCCATCAGGCTAATTAGAAAGATGTTTGGAACAGGTACACACAGTGGTGGAAGGCTTGGCTTGAACAAAAATACTGAGCAAAACAGATTTTCCATGGAAGTTATCTAAACTATATAAAAAAAGTGCAGCTTGGGAAGCTAAAATACCTAGGCACAATGCTACTTGACATACTATTAACTGGAATTTTCAAAGTAGCTAATCCAGAAGTGCCACTAAGCGATGACTGGCTGTACCCCCAAGAGCGGAAATAGTATAGACTGGATATTGGGTACTGCAGTAATGCCAAGATGCTTTCCATTGTGCGTATTAATGCATATTACAGTATATTTATTGTGTGAAATATTAAAATAGGTGTTCTTAGATTTCAGCTACTCACAGTCATTTGTAGTCCCTAACTGCCACAAATAACCGGGGTCCACTGTATATCTGACTTCTGAGCAGAGGATTGGTAGAGTGCATTGAAACTGTCTGATTTCATGTGATGTGTCAAGTTTAGTAATAGAGTGATTTATCAATGTGATTTATCAATTCCAAAACTAGTTTTGACATGTATTTTGGTATCATGATCCTGTTAAAAGGTAAAGTGGTGTCAAGGTTTCAACAATAGTTATTTATTGGAGAATCATTGAAAAATTTGGAGGCATTTTATAAGGAGAGAAAAAAACCCCCAAAAACATTTCATTAGGTTTGTCATCTTTTTGGCCATCTGATACATTTGACTGACACCTTGCAGTAACAGGTGGAAAATAATGAGTTGAGACATGGTATTTCTTAAAAAGGCAGAAAATAACAAGTATGTTGAAATTTAAAGCAATTAAATGTTTTTTTTTTTTTTTATTCCATGACCAATAAAAATGTGGTACTCTTGTAACTAGAAACTAGCTCATGCCTGACTAGCATACACTGTTTTTCGCTCTTCCTGCTGATGGTGTGTTCCATCATGCAAGTATAAGGAAAACTCTACAGGTAGGTGATAAATGTTGATGCCAAAGGCCAAAGACTCTATACATGCAAAATGATAAAGTGTCTTTCATCCCATTTCTTTTTGGTCTGGGGTCTGCTTGTCAAAGCTGATGAGGTAACATAGTATCAACCTCTCATTTAATTGCCAAATTAATTCACCCATCACAAAGCCCTAATGACACCACCGCTGGCCAATAAATCTCTGAATTTGATCCAGCAAGTCTACCATTCATCATAACTGACTGTTTCAGTATGCAATCAATATTGCCCTTCCAGCACTATGAACATCTACACCTTAAGAAATACACTGTTGTGGCATGAAGAGGGTTGTGAGAAAGTAAATGCGTGGCCAGGCCAAAGGGGAGAAGCATCAATCATATACCGGTGCATTCATCAATGGCACTTTTTTGCTGGTTCTTGTGAAAGGATCTCATCTACAGTCGACACCCTGTTAAATCCCAAGGGTGTGACACAAAAAGAAATTAAACTATGATAAATCATTTACAAATTTTTTTCACCTTAAATGTGACAAGTACCCTACACATACCTAATTTTTTTAAAGCATTTTTTAGTAAAAGCTGCAAGACCTAATGTACTGAGATACATTTTTTTGAAGCACTTTTATTGAGATTTTGTGGTACTAGTGGCCTTTATTCACAGTGATCCAACAGGAAATTGACTAAGAGAGAGGGGATAAGACATGGAGCAAAGTTATTGAGAATCAGGAGTTGAACTCTGCACAGCTGCGTTAAAAAAAACCTCTGTATATAGGGCACCCAGTCTACTGCTAACAGAGGTGGGTAAGGTAGTCAAAAATGGGACTCAGTTAAGAGTAGCATAACTTAAAAATGTTATTACTCAAGTAAAATTTAAAAACAGTCATCAAAAAAATGACTCAAGAGTAAAAAAATATTTCGTAAAAAGGCGACTTAAGTATGGAGTAACTAATCATAACATCTGATTTGATGTTCAAAATCATCATCAGACAAATATACAATAAGAAGGTACATGGATTTCTGAAATTTTAAAGGCTAAAATGAAAAAAATATATATCACGGGGTTATATAACAAGCTTATTATCATATCCAATGTTGGTGCTTAGGCAAGATCATTAACACCTAATATCATGATGAGAGCGAATAAACAGAGAACCATATAGGCTCAGATGTCACCCATTCAAAGGTCTGCATCCAGTGTTGAGAAACCAGGGCACTGTGGCAACAAATGAGCAACTGGAACACGACAGTAATGGACACAGGAAGAGAATAAGGCACTGTTGGAATGCTACTACTCTAGTGACTTCAGGCAGTGGGACTATATGAAAAGACTGCTGGAAGTATGGATCCTTCGATACCCACAGTCTGAACAAACACTGAAACATCTAGTGAGTTTGTGTTCCAACATCCCCAAACAGCAGTTGCTTTCACAACTAGAGTTCCAGGAGATACAACATATTATCACTAAAGCAAGGGGACACAAGGCACAAGACACAAGGTCAGAAGTGGGAGTTAACATCAACTTTCCTCAAGATTGGGTACGAAATAAATACTCCAAGCCTTGGCTGCCCAACTGAAGAAATACACAAAGGAGATCGAAGCCAGGCGAATAAACAGGTTGTTCTCCACCTAACCAGCTAAAGTGTACTCCCAGTGGCAGGGCAATAATGACACACGAGCCAACCCACCAAGGCTGGAGACTGAACAATACTGGAAAAGTATATGAGAAAAGGAAGCATAACAATGATGCACGGTGGCTAATTGATACCAACTCAGAAATGGGGCCACTATCAGTTACCTCATGACTGGATGACATCAAGCTGTATGCTATACGTGAGCAAGACACTGACTCATTGATCCACACCACCAGTATCTACAACAGGGATGTCATTCGGGCTGGAGAAATGTGGCTGGGAAATGACAACGAGAGGGAACATAATCCACACAGAGGGGATTGTATTCCCAGAAGAGAGAATAGCAAATGTTGAGTAGAGCTATAAGTCCCTTGGAATCCCACAGTCAAATGGCAACCATGAAGAGGCCACAACAGCCAAATACCTGCAACAAGTAAGGCAAATCCTGAGAAGTCAGTTTAATCGCAAAAAACAAGGTCTGGGCAAGCAACAACTGTGCCTTGCCAGTAATCAAATACCCACCTGGAGTAATAAATTGGCCAAAGGAAGAAATTCAGGCCACAGATGTTAAGACAAAAAAAGCCACTCACCATGCATAGTAGATTTCACCCCAAATCCAATCTAGTATCCACAGGCTATACACTCCCAGGTAGAGAAACCAAGCTTGAGGTGAAGAGCCACCCACCCTACCCAGGGGAAATGAAGGGTAGGTGAGAGAGTCCTTTATACAAATGGTTTGGCAACTAGAAAAATGACATGCTTAAGTACAAACGAGAGGTCTGGTGTATTTTTGGTTAAAACATTATAATATTACTCAAAAAAAGTAAACAGTATGGTGGTGTAAAACTACTTATAAAGGTACATTTTTTTTCCAAAAAGTTACTCAAGTAAATGTAGCTGAGAAAAAGTAACAAGTTACTACCCACCTTTGACTGCTATGCCACATGATGCCCTTTGTAGCACCTTTTTAATCAGTCTTCTTGAATGTCCCTCAACATCAAAAAAGTGAATTGTTTTCTGTTATTTCCTCCTTACATCCTTAAACTAAAGCCACAGTTTGCATAGCAGTTACAAACGATCTGAATGATCTCACTGGTATCAGTCAGGAGAAGAGTCCATTAAAACCTACAGCATTTGATGTACACTATAGCTCAATGAAGACAGTAATTATTATGGAAAATATTGGATACCAATGACTTCACAAAAACTGTTTCTCCAAAATGGATGATAAGGTACCACAAAAGGTGGTCAGAGAGGTGGCTAAAAGGCAGAAAATACCCTAAACAAGCTGAAAGAATATTTGTCAAGTCCATATAGCTGACTGAAAGAGTACAGTGACAGGACAAAAGCCCTTTCTTTCATAGAAAACCTCCAGGCCTGGATACAAGTTTCTAAAACCTTGTAGAAGCATTTGTTATAGTATGATAAAACCAAACATGAACTCCAAGCCTAAACTGCACTGCACATCACTAAAAGTAACCACACTGAAACATGGTGGTGGCAAACTCACGCTGTGGGGTTATTGTTTTTTTTCATGTGGAGTTGGAGCTTTCCAACTCTTCCAAATACAACTCAGTTTTGACCCAAAACCTTAAAGGTATCTGCTAAATTTTTTTTAGGACCAGGACAGTGAGTCAAAGAAAATGAAAGCCTTAGACCAGCTGAGCGAGAGTCCAGATAAAATATGTGAGGTCACCTGAAGAGAGTTGTGGACAAGAGTTGTTCTCACAGTCTATGGAGAACTTTAGAAAGACATAGTGTGCAAATATTTCTAGGTCAAGATGTGGGATGCAAACATATTCCAATTAAAAAAAAAAAAAGAATTCTCAAGTTAAAGCAAAAGGTGGTTTTAGTTTGTGTAAAACAAGTTACTGTACCTTTTTTTTTATTTTTCATATTTCTGCTTTCACAGATTTGTGTGTTAAATTAAAGGTGAAAAAGGTTTTGAACATATTTATCATGGTTTCATTTTTTTGTAACGTCAGAAGAAAATCTGGCTTTTGAAAACTTTGATATCCACTGTGATTATGTTTTTTTTCAGTTTCATAAGAATTGTTGTATTTGACCAGGAAGAAATCTGGAGACCATTAATAATTTGTTGGGAGAACTTGCAGGATCCCGAGTGTGCTCACCTTCCACTTTTCTTGTTCACAGTTGTTTAAATGTTTGAATCTTAGAAAATGCTGAATAACAAGTGTACCTTTTCGGTGTTTTTCTGTGCTTGGACTTGGACACACACACACTCCGCATCAAGCCGCAGGGTGAAAGCAGCTCTGCTCACTCAAGGGGAAACTGAACAGCTGTGCCCGTGACAGCTGGAGCAGTCATGACATCCCTTCACCAAATATCGGGGACGGCTGTGGACACACAATGGCAAATCAGCCGAGAGGGGTCCATTTACAACCTGGACAGGCCGCCAAGGCTTCAGCATGCAACCAGGCCAGGCTCGACTTTTCCGAAACGCATTTCCAGTGATAATGTGAGAAGTAATGAGTTTCTCCTTGGTCTGTATCCCATATAATAGTCCCTCATTTGCTACAAAACAAGCCAACGGAGAAAATTAGATAATGCTGCGGCTGTGAAAAATGACTTGAATGCTAATGTTTGTTTTTGGAGGTCCGGTTTAAACGACTTCTCATCAGATTCTCACCAGAAACTTTCATAGCATACTTTTCTAATCATTTCCAAAACAACAGGATGGTAATTCAATCAGGGGAAAAACATTTCCTAGGCTCCTCAGAATAGGCTCTGAACGTTTTATATTTAGTCTGCTTTACTAACTAACATGGGTGGCATGTCAATCACTTGCCTTACTCTGGGAAAACATTTGGGAATGGAAATTGTTATCAGATGCAAAATCCTTCCTCTAATCATAACAAAAGTTTTGCTTTAACTTCAAATATTATCCATGATGGATGTCTAAGATGTGCTAGAGCTAGTTGTAATTGTGCAGGAAGCATTGGAAAAAAAGAAATCAGTCTACTATGCAAATGAGCATAATCACCTTCAGCCCCTTTAGCACCAGACCGATTTTAATTACACCTTAATTTCATGTATAAATACCCCCCAATTCAGGCGAGCCGCTGCAGTAAGCTCCGGCAGAATAGACTGTGTGGGAGGACTGTATAGGTACAGATAATTACAGCTCACTGTTATGGACTTCTGATTATATGAGGTGGTGGCCAACATTCAGTGGGATTTTCTCCAAATACCACTAAATGGACTTCATCGGAATGATAGATGAAAGTACATCACGCTAATGGTAGTGGTGAACAGCAGAGCCAGAACAGACTCCTGTAATGTTGACAGCAAATGGAGGCCAGACTATTTTAGGATGGCCAAAGATAAACAAAACAGTAAGTCTGCCTTTGATACTGCAAAGCTGATTTCTGCCTGATCAGGGCTTATCACTAGTAGTCAATGGGCAAGAGGCGGGGGAACGTTGTCCATCACAGGTCCCACACCAAAACAAACGTCAGCATACACAGGGGAAATTTAACCTAAATTAGAATAGGCTTGATTTGAGGTCATAATTCATCATATTTGATGAGACTCAACAGAGAGGCATCAAAACCTAAAATAATTTGAAATATAAAGTAGTACAAAGTTTTCAGATTATACTATGCAAATCAATAACATTGCACTCAAGTTTTGAGCTTTTTTATTATCGCTGATCACTAGAATTAATGAAAATACTGAACCACAAATAAAAATAAGCTGATACGCCATGGTTTAAGGACATGGGGAGTCTTTTCAGCCGTACACACACACCATACATAAGTGCTAACAGGTCACACAAACAACAATGGTATGGACACTGCTGGTGTATAAAGAAGACTAATAGTTAGCTATTTTCAGTAGCAGGAATTTAAAAATGAAGTATGAGGAAACTGATGTTAGAATCTATTTAAAAGGAAGCTGATTTATACAACGTGTCAAGACATGTATCTGTCGTTAATTCAGGCTACAATAGCTGACAACAGGAAGGCTAAATGGGTTACAAGAATGTTGCTCTGTTAAATCCATTTGAGCTTTTAACCCCTAATTCTTAGAGAACAAACTAGATTTGGAAATGCCGGAGTTAAAGTAGGAATATACATTATTTAGATAATAAACACAGATGATAGCCAATCTGGTCACTAATAAACAATATTTAAAATTTAAACATTTGTAAAACCTTATTTTAGAGTGACTGCTGTCTTAGACATATCATGGTGTTGCCTGTGCTTATGGTATATTATATTTAATTATATCCACTTATGGTAGGTAAGGCTTCAAAAATGTAATTTAAAATGTTGTTTTTATATCTTTAGAGTTTTACAATAAATGCAGACTGGAAATCAGCCACACAATTGTGATTGTTGCATCCCTCGTATATAACTGTACATGTTCACTGGAGTGCCCAGAGAAATTACCCGAGCTACCGTGGGCTTTCTTCTCAATACTGTAGAAAATTCCGTTTGTGGAGCGTAAACACAGTCATGCATGGGAATTGCATGAAAACGCCACACAGAAAGACACTGACTGAAATTCCATCTGGTAAGCTGTTGTGAGGTAACACTGCTATAACCACTAGACCACCATGCAGCCACTACGTGACTCCAGGCTGTACGAAATCAGGATATTGTTAAAAACTAGATCGACAAAGAACTAAGAGGGACAGGGGTGCTGAATCTATCCGCTGCTTTGAAAACTGCACACTAAGTGGAATTTCATTGAGAACACTGATGTGTCAAATGAACCTCATAGGTTTCCATCTAAATATTTTTTCCTGAATGAGTTTATGAAAAAACCAAAGACCCCTGCTTGTGTTTGCGGCTACTTCTGTTTTCCAGTTTAATGACGTTACTTTGTAAGTTTCCTGGGTTTAATTAACTCAAAGTTGAGCAATTTTACAGACTGACTTATATGTCTTGTGTTTTCCTGCTTGCATAAAAACACAATATGTTGCACTTTATAAGTTAAGAATATATGCAGGAAAAAAAACAAAACAAAACTGTGAACTGCACCCACATTGAGAAGCACATCTTGTGGAGCTATTACAGTTGAATGACTGAATTTAATCTATAAATAGTTTGGGTTTTTTTTCCCTGCAGGGATGGAAGATTGAGCTTTGTTAGGGGGGTGAAAGCATGAGGAGCATATGCTTGGGCACAGCTTTGTTCAGCCTCAGATGTTCCTTAACAGTTGATTTCCTCAAGTTGTGTTTCCTTTTTCACTAAGTTTATTGTACTAATTATTTTTCAGCACGTTCCACTCCGCTGGTTTGCGGCTCGCTCTGAACAAACTCAGCACAGCACGGGGGCTCCTGAATATCTGCTCAGCTGTGTGACACATTGGTTTTCTGAATACCGAAGGCTGTTTCTTGTTTTGTTTTTTGTGCTTTTATAGCAATGCTTGAGAGCTGATGGAGCGTTTTGTTGCTCTCAGCTTTTGCAGCCAATTAATATCCGCTCAGAGAATGAGTCACTCTCACAATGTTAATATTCAGGTAATCTCGTGTATATCAAAAAAATCAAATTAGTGTTTTATATATTGTGTTCGGAGGTGATTTGTATTCTGCAGTACACCACCTCCTGTCATGCTGAAAGGATCAGAAAACATGAACCAAGCACTTTCATTATTCTCAAACTGCATTGTGATGCCACTTGTAATCACCGTAGACAACAGCATACACGGACATGCAAGTAGAACAGCAGCGTAGTCAAAAAACGAGCATGTCTTTGTAATATATGTCAGGGGAAATTTTTTGCCTCTATATTTTCCAATTCCTGCTCAAATGTTCAGATTTGCTGCCTGGGGCATTTTCTATCCACCCTAGTGGGAAATAGTGCACACCTTTATGCCATTGTTACCCACAATACCCAAACTTGTAATCATTTTCTGCTCAGAGTAACTTCTGTGGTTTGACCTGATTGGAAAAATGGAAGATTTCAGCGTCCCAGATATCGTGTTGTCTGAAACGTCAGCATAGAAAATCACATCAATTCTGCTGCTCTTTGTGTTGTTTCTGCTCTTCTCTACTTATTTATTCATTTATTTTACTCTTGAGGCAACATGGAGGGGAAAACAGCAAGATTGGTGTTTTTTAAGAGAAGACAAATAATTAAAAAGCAGAGTAGGAAATAACAGCTAATGCAGGATTCAGATTTTTTTTTTTTTAGGTTGGATTGAGAACTTGAAATCTAATTTTCATCTTTGACTCAGTTTCGGCCAGTGAGGAAGAAAGCTGCAGTATCTCCTGTGAAGTGCAGAAGTGATAAAGTACAACAGCAGTCAGTGAAATACTCATGCTCCACTGATCAGTGTGAAACTATTTTACCACAGCAGGATGTGCCTTTCTGCACAAAAGCTGAACAAAACCAAACCATAGTTCACTTATCCACTCACTATAATGTGTTCACTATATGGAGGACGAAGCAGTTGATAGTTTGTTAATATCACAATAGATATGCAAAACATAACCTGATAAATATTATCTTTGAAAAGCTATTGCATAGCTCATATGTTTTAGAAAAATTGAGTTGTGTATTTTTTTAGGGTAACTCTAACACATAGTCCCTAACCCCCAGTATTTGCGGGAGTTAGGGACCACAACTACCTGCGAACAGTTAAAACTTGCAAATACTTAAGACCCATCTAAAAGCGCTTATAACTGCCCATTTTAACATTTCAAACACCAAATATGCATTAATATGCACAGTGGAAACCGTTGGCGCTTCAATAGAAGCTAACATCTACGGTCTTTCTTATCTCCGCCCTTAGGGGTACAGCCAGTCAGCAGCAATGAAAATGAATGGCTCTCCTGAATTGGCTGCTTTGTAAGTGCCAACCAAAAGCATGTTAAGTTGCATTTCAGTCTTCCAAGACGCATTTTCTTTTGAACATTTCAGACATGCTTTCTAAAAAAATGCAAATAGGCATATTTTCCTTGAAAAATCAGGAGTTACGTTCCACAAAAAAATATGTGACTAGCTGAATCCACAAATACTGAACCGCAAATAGGTAGTGGTTAACTGTATGTCCAGGGTTGTCAAATAAAAACTAGTCCTTCAGTAAATCTGGATGTGTTTCAGTTAATAATTAAAATGTGCTCTATTGCTGTGTTAAAAAAAAAAAAGCAACTGAGATATTCGAAAAAAAATATATCATTGTTGTCTATTTCCATCAATCTATCATATAACATGATTTCTTTGTAGATTGCTATTTAAAACATAGAAACTTCCAGAAACCTTCGACCACTAGGACAAAAGCAGACTCACTGGAAAGTGTACTACAGTCATGTCAATTGTGAAGTATTAATGCATAAAAATAAGATCTTTACCCTGTTTTAAAACGATTTACATTTAACCCCAAGTGTACAAAACCACACACCGTAGATTGCACTTCATTATTTAACAAAGAAGAACCCAAACTACAAAGAATATCTTTCAAGGTACACCACAAAAATTCTTTTATGTACACAATACTGAAACCAGAGAAATTAAAGAAATCACATTTTAGCTCTACACTATATAGTCTCTATATAGCATGCAAGTGGACAATTCCAATAACCTTCATCTTAAAGTTAGGCAATATTTTTATTTGAATCCATGTATTTTAATCTATGCTTAATTCAGTATGAATGAATGAAACTGATTATATTTACATTTTGAGTAAGATTCACATTATGCTTTTTATGTCCTTTTCTTCTTACTTTTTACCCTTCCACAATTATTTAAGACCACAGTCAACCAAAAGCATTTAAAACAAGAGTGCTGTGAACTTTGTCGTTTCTATGCTACTGTGATCTGAACCCATGCAGACAAGGTGAAATCTGCATCATCTTATCATATTTACATATGAACTGGTGATTTCCCTGTGGCCTCTCTGTGGCCTTGCAAATACTCCACGACACAAAACCAGGGGTGATGCATGGTATTAATGTGAAACTAAAGCTGGTGGCTAACCCAGTGTGATACGCCACATAATTGCAGCTCCCAGCTGAATGGGCCATAAGCCAACAGAGACCTACTGACCTTGGTGAAAGTTAAAATGGACCCCATGCTTTCACATGACCCAGTTTGTCACTGAAATATCGGCTGCACATTAAATAACTCTGAAAGGATGTTGTTAATGACCAGTTGCCGCACAGGTAGGGAAAAGCTGCTCTGAAAGGCAAACTATTATCTGCCCTGTACCCCAGGGGGAAAACTGTAAAGCCATATACTAACATTACCTCATTGATGTTTTAATATGGCAGCATTTCTAAAGAATTGTATAAAATCACTTCAAAAAACATATTTATATGGGACAGCCTTTTGCTATTGGGCTATTTCTCAGACCTAATAACTTAATGTAGCTCCATTGTGCTCACTGTTGTTTGCAACTCTTTCATAGTCATAGAAGAAATTTGCAGTGCTTGTGCTGCTGCCTCACAATCATTTGGATGACAAATAACATAACGTCTTTCAAAGCACCAGATGCTTCCGACTTCGTTTCCGATCACTCTTCTTCTGTTCACATGGAGGCCTGCATGGAACATCTGTTCCCTCAACAGTAAAGCAAAAGGCAGGAACGATATCTGAAAATGCCAGTCCCATTAATTATATTTTTCAAAGTTAAATAACCAGTTTCATTGGGAAACAATAGGATAATTGTGAATCACACCTGAGTTACCATGAATCCAAATTAAATTACACAGAAAAAAATCCATATATATATATATATATATATATATATATATATATATATATATATATATATATATATATATATATATATATATATATATATATAAGTCTTGCAACAACACAACCAGAATAAAAAAACATCAACAACTTCTCCAATGCCTTTAGAATTAACTGATGCACTCTATGGTTTTGTATGTATACCATATGTGGTGTGTGTATATATATATATATATATATATATATATATATATATATATATATATATATATATATATATATATATATATATATATATCTTTCTGCAAAATTGAAATTGATGGGAACTCTTTAAAATCCTTTAGGGTCTTTGTTTTTCAAGTTGCACCATTTTCCAGAATGCAGATATAATTAACTGCAACAGCTGGAGAGAGGCAGTTTGCTTGGTGAAGATATTTTAGAAGTAGTTCTACTTTCATGTCCAGATTCAGAACTAGAAGCGTGTACAAACACAGTTTGTAAACATTTAGCACCAACACATAACTTTGTAAATTTGTCCCAGAATGTTTAAAGTTCCTGGAGTATACAAATTATGACACAAATTGGAAAAAGAACAAAAGCTGTTACACTTCTAATCTAACAGAAGGAAAACGTGCCTGTGTGGTGTGAGCAGACAGAACACAACAATGTTTTACTCTTTCCCCATAGGTTTGTGAAAACATTTTTTCAATCAGTGTGAAATTTTAAGTTATCAAGCTTAACTTCATAAAACTTATTCTTAACAGAAGAAGGTGAAAGTTTGCAATACACATCTCTGTTCTTATAACTTTTATAAAAGTAAGAACTGCCCTATGAAGCATGCAATATCCTGACAGGATATAACATCTCATAAAAACTTGGTGACTAAATGGTGCAGATTACAGTCTCTTGCGAGGAAGATTAAAGGCTCCCTCCCTGGTCCATTTAGAGAGGTGCCAGCCGCTCTTGTACCTGTAACATACACTACAACTCCTAATTGATTTTACAAGGCAGCTTAGGCTCTAATTGCTGCTTTGCCCAGGGAGATTCCTGATCCAAATAGCTTAACAGCTTCTCTTTTTGGGAGATTTCCATTCATGAGAGAGCTGCAACAACACAACCAGAATAAAAAAACATCAACAACAAGTTCTCCAATGCCTTTAGAATTAACTGATGCACTCTATGGTTTTTGCATGTATACCATATGTGGTATTTAGGGGTGTTAGTGATGTTCTCATCAGTTAAATGATAATAATAACTAATATAGAGTAGTCAAACAGTAATTTGTTAGAAACGGCAACTCGTCAATCGGCATTAATCAGTGCAATGGGAAGTCTCATTTTAATTCACATTACCCATTGCCCATTATGCTAACTCAGTCCTTGTGAGTGGAAGCAACCATGTGACAGAAAAAAGTGCTTATATGTAGTCATGTTGTTTCAAATACTGCAGTTGCCTTATTAGCAAAAAAGAAATTCAGCCTGGTGAATGTATTTACTACATTTTTACACCCTGTAGAGATTCTTCCAAGGGTCCTGCACTGTCTGTGTTATGTACAACGTATTAAACTGTAATAGTGGCAGAATATAATCCTTACATAAATGTCCCTAAACTAGTCTTTGCTTGGAGTCCCCTCCATTATGCTCCTTTACAGATATTGAATGGAGGAATTATTTTAAAACAGTGTGTACTGTTGTAATACTGTGGAAATTCTCTTTAAAGTGGTGATGAATAGGATTTTTAGAGCAGTTAAAAGGTTGAAGGCAGCTGAATGGTGCCTAGCCTTAAAACTGTAAACTATCGCAGATTGGTGTTTGTAAATAAACAATTTTCTGGATGGTAGTGGAAGAGTGGTTTTATAAAGTGGCAAGGAGATAAAATCTGAAAACGTTTATTTGCCTTTTTATTTCATTCCTTCTGCTCAGTGTTTTTGTTTTCAGGTTTATGGTCCACAACTTGGCTGATTTGGTTTTCTGTTTATGAAATAACTCATCACCATAACATTCCATTCACTGGATGTAATAATCTATTTTTCTGCACAATATATTTAAGATTTACCTGTCTTGTCAGTATGGTTATTACCAAAATGTACACTCAAGTTTTACTCGCATGGGAAGACAACTTTTCCACCGATCCAGTCATCTATTCATTGTCTTCCATAAGAAGGTATTAGGTCCAGGAAGGAAATGCAAACATCCCTCTTCCTAGTGAGTATTTACATCCCATTCTGTGGGATCTCAAGACATTCCCTGGTCAGAAAGGATATGCAGTCGCTTCATCAAGTTATAGCATGGCCCAGGAATTTTTTCCCAATGAGATGTGCCTGGAAAACTGTCAAATGGAGACTCAAAGGATGCGTCTTGATGAGATGCACAAACCAACTCAACAGACTTTTTACCAATGCAGAGAGGCTCTTCACCCTATCACTGTGAGATTGCTAAGATCAGCCACTTCTCTTTCGAAAGATCCTGTTCTTTGGATAATGTCTCATGACCATAGATAAGGGTTCAAATTTATACAAGATTTACCTAGCTAACTCTAACCCAATCCCTTCATCCATTTTATTCTCAATCCTGCGTTCAGTCTTTAACAAGACACCAGCATACTTGAACTTCTTGGCTTGTGGCACAGACTCTCCCTCAACCAAGAGGTTGAGGGAGAGGTTGAGGTTTTTCCTTGTTAAGAACCATGATCTTAGATTTAGAGGAACTAACTCACCATTTCGGATCTGACTGTTAAGAAAACTTTTGCCACAATTAATACTAAAACTTTACAAACAGAAGTTAAGTAAAGCTCAAAAAGGTTGATTTTGCATAATACCCCCCTAAGACGACACATCTTTTAAAGTATCATAGCCTGTATCACTTCTAGTTAAAAGGGGTGGAGACAAATTTCACACTTTCTATATGCACACACACACACACACGCGTACTTGCCCAAGTTTCTGGAAAACAAACATTTTATATTTACATTCCACGTTAACAACATTAGTTCAAAGCTAAACAATAATCTAAAGCAGTAGTGTCTAAAATTGTTCCTCAAGGGTCGGGATCCTGCATGTTTTAGTTTTCCCCCCTGTTCAACACACCTGGCTCAAATGATGGCTCATCAGCAGGCCTCTGCAGAACATTGAAATGCTGAGAAGGTAGTTACGACCACCAGGGAGAGAACTAAAATATGCTGGATACTGGTCCTTGAGGACTGACTTTGGATACCACTGATCTAAACCCAAACAGTCCAAGTAATCTCCTACAGTTAGTGTGATTTTCCAGTGAGGCTGATTGAACATGCCAGTTCCTTGTCAGCACTGCTCATGGCCGTGTTTCCATGGCAATACATGACCAGGTGACCTCAAAGAGAAGGAGACAGTGATGAGAAAAACAAAATAAAGTTAAATTAATAAGCTGATTAACCAAGTTTCAACCATCCCCCAAGAAGATCAACACAAATCAAAACAAATATATTTAAAAATTAAAAATTATTTTAGTTCATAGAAAGTACATAAATACAGCACTTGTTAGTGAGGGGATGAATCCCTCACAAACCAATATCTATTTCCATCTTGTTGGCATTTGGGACTGTGTTTTGGGAGAGGGAGGGGGTTGGCCATGTGGTATTTGTTTCAGTATGTGACAGTGATCGTGACGCAGCACAGGAGTGTTTAACTGATGCAGAGAAGCAATGTCAAGGGAAAGGTGATTTTTCATGGTGTAGGGAAATAAAAAAAAAATTATATATATATATATATATATATATATATATATAGAGAGAGAGAGAGAGAGAGAGAGAGAGATATAGATAGATAGATAGATAGATAGATACAAAGATACAATATTTATTATAGCTGTAAATATTGGTTATCAACCTTAATAACAGCACTGTTAATATCGGATATCAATATCAGCCCAAATGCCCAAAGTTTCACATTAGTGTATCTCTTACTTTAAACATTTTTGGGGAAGTTTGTTGATACAGCCAGTTATTAAACGAATAGTTATTCTAACCTTAAAAAGCCTTCACCTATTCTCAGCTGAGACTTATATACTATTTAATTAAAATGATGTCCATGTGGACAGTGATATGATTTAGATGTAGTAATGTTCCACTATGCCCGAAAACATTATTCCAACTATATTCATGGCATCAAGGATCAGACAGTCATAGATTTAATTTGTTAACCTCAAAGGTTTGCTGTTAACTCTCTGAGGTCTGGACTATATCTCTGATCAACTTCCATGTTGTTGTTGTTTTCACATCTAAATCTGCCCTTCAAACGGCTGAGACCTGAACAGACAGGGAATTATGATGGGAGTAATCTGACAAATTGTATGCAGTTTTACAAGGTTGCTCAGGTGGAAAATAGATTGGATTATGATTTGAGACAGTCGGGATGCAAAGGGAAGAGGTCGTAGAAAAATAATATATCACACAGAGTACAAACCGCTGTGCCTGGAAACAAGGCTTAGGCTACAGTCTCTTCTGTGTGATAAAAGAGGAACATTTTACTGTCTACCTTTTGCTACCTTAAAGGGATATTGTATAATTTCTTAACTGAGGTTCTTTGAAGCTCTCAGTAATAGTTTCATCTGTGGAAAAAAAGATGTTGTATTGTATTGAGTTTGCAGAAAAATAAAGAGAAACAAATGGGAGCAAAAGACAAAACCCTCTGTCCATTATATGTATGTGCTTTACATATGAGTGTCATAGTATATAAGACAAAGTGGACTACACTTTCATTGAAGGTATACATTTTTATTATGTATGGGAAATCTAAAATATTTCCCCATCATAAACAAATCTAAAATATTTCCCCATCATAAACAACTCCTTTCTTTTAAAGTGATGGAAAATGGAATGTTATTTTAATACTTCATCTGTTATGTGATTTTTTTGTAAATGTAATCTGTCTTTTTTTATGTAAACTGACCGCAGGAAGAATAGCTGATGCAACATGCTGCTGATGATAATGGGAATCTCAGTAAACATAAACATTTGTTCATCATCCATCCATCTAGTTCATGATCCATTATTCTAATTGTCTGCTGTCCATCTGTCCCACTGCCTACAAACTACAAACTTTATAACTGTCTTTTACGAAGGTGTAGTCAGTGTTGGCATTGTGTCCCACAGATATGAACATTTTCCTTTCGAATTGCTTTAAAGTCTTTGAATCTAATTAAAAGGAGGGTACATCTGACTATTTGTTTGCATTTCACAACTTAGAGGATTTATTCACTCATTCATTTCTACAAACTCCTAGCAGTACATCTTTTTTCTACGGGTAAGGGAACTGTTACGAATACTTATTTCATAGAACCCTACTTCAAAAACTCCACACTTTCCCATTGTAATTTCCCATTAAAAGCATTCAAGAGAAATAAACTCTGTAAAACAGGTTTGTTTTTTTTTTTGTTTGTTTGTTTTTTTTTTGTTTGTTTTTTTTTTGCATGTGGCTTGTCAGAAGTGCAGGGTAATTATTGAAACATATGGGCGACTGGCCCTGCTCTTAACCCTCTCACTAATGATGCTTGGCTTTTATAGAAGGGCATGGGAAGGACACTCCTGCCATTAAATGGTGTAGTTGTACCAATAGAGATCTATGACTTCTTTTGCAGCAAGAAAAAAATGCTTAAATTGAAACTATAAAACACAGAAAAGCAACCACAAACCCACATACTGCAAGCAAACAGCATTTTGTGTCACTGCTAATATAATTCACTTCAACTGCATGATAAAATCTTGCCCAAATCAAGCTTTTTCAGGGGAATTTTCTGGCCATTGCCTAACTCTTATCTACACGAAAGAAACCCAGATGATATTCACTCATCAAAATCCCTTTCAGTGGACTGACCAAAAAAATAATGTTGACATGTTTATGTGATGGATGAAGTCACTGTGCATATACAGAACGAAAAAGTTCAATTACTGAATAACTAATATTACTAATGTTGTGATCGCTGTCTGAAGGTAACCTTTCATTTGAACACAAAGCTACAACTCTAGATTAATTTTTGTCACATCATAGCTTTTCCTCTGACAGCTAATTTAATTTAATTTAATTCCAGACGACTCACTTCAACTCCATTAATTTCCTTTACTGAATGGAATCAGGAAAGATGCCTGTCTATAATGCCAGTTTGCTTGGGGCATTCCCCCCCCCCACAGCTTGGAAGTTATAGCACTCTCTCATGTTAATGGACCCAATGATTACCATCCACAGTCTGTCCAAAACATGCATACATGCCCCAGGTACATCTCAGCGTGACCCAGCTAGCTCAAGCTTTTGTTCATGTGGTCTTGTGGCCACAGGCAAAAGTGATGCTGCTGCACAATGGACTAAAAGCTTTAGCAGACAGAAAAAGATCCCAACACAATGGCTGAGGCAGGACCAGAAGCAGCAATTGAAAATATCTTGACAAAATTCATCTGAAGGTTGATGGATTTACTGTGTTGCCTTACCATGAGCACCATTTACTTGGAGGACTCTTAATATTTGGATTTGAAATTTCTAAGATTTTGCACACCAAAGACGGCGGTGCATCTGATTGTTGACTGTGGACTGTCGCTGTATCTGAAATGCGTATTTACTGACTGCAGCCTTTTCATTCTATGTGGCAAATTGAGTGGAGAATAAGGACTGCCTCATGTTACTGGTGCAGCAATAGTTCTAATCTGCTCAAAGAGCATTAAAAGGTCCTTGGAAAAATAAAGAAAAACAAAACATATAGTTTTGGTGTTTGCGGGGTTTAGGAACTACAGCTGCCCACGTACAGCTAAAATCTGCTCATAATTGAGGCCACCTCTATAAATGCTTAAAACTGTCCTAATATGCATTACTCGGCATGGTGGAAACACTCTTAGCGGGAACAGTGTATATCTGCAGATGGCTGTAGTACCACAAGAAGGAGATAGAGGAGCTCAATTTTTTCACTGAATATCTGTCTCATGTTATACAGTCACGGAATGGTGACAGTTATAACAAATATGCAAAAACTTATTGTTTATTAAATTTACATACTGCAGTTTTAAGGCCAAAAATATGTAACTAAAAATATTATGTATATTTCAGGAATATTATAAATCATTCAGGGTAAAGAAAAGACAATGTGCTTAGCAGGTTAGTCTTGTAGGAAATTACCGTGCTTGACATTCGTGTAAATATTGTGTAAAAATCACTATTGTAAGGATATGAGCATTAGCATGCTAACAGCATGAAATGCTGAATAAACTATTGGTAACACATTTGATCAAACTTTTAGCATTGTATAAATGATTTAGAAGAGTGCAATCAGTTGAAATATGCTGTGTTCTTCTTGTTGTAATGCACAACATATGTTAGAAACATTTCTTACTCTTAACACACGAGTTTCTAATACAATTTCAGGTTACTGACAGAAATATTTGACAATAATTTGTGAACTTTAGTTTTTTATATTTTAAAATGAACATAATGGACTAAAAACTCTATAAAGTTTAGTCTGGAACAGTCTTTTACATAAATCTGATCATTTATTTGTTTAAACTCATGACATGATAGAAGGTTTGTTTTTTTTACCATCATTTTAAATAGTAAACAAGTGGACAGTTTAAACCTGATGATCTCTTGTGAAGGCGTAAGTTTACCCTGAATTCCCAACACCCTAAAGACATACGCACTGTTATAATTACTAACTGTGAATTTTCAGTAAATGTGAGTTAAGCTAGCCTCATTATTGAATGCCGAACTGTCAGGTGTTTCATCTGTTGTCTGCGCTGATATTATCCAGCTCTCCCATGACTCTCCACAGGGAAAATCAGGTAGAGCTAATGGAAAGATAGAATATGAGATTGGAAAGTGGATATGGTATGGTATCTGGAAAATATAGTTGGAAAAAGTCTTCGAACTACCCTATTTGACACAGCCATACTGTGTATCTGATTATATCTTAAAGCAGTGTACTACAGCCCAAAGCTGAATCCCCTAGAGAAAAATTAAAGCCTTCAAGCACATGTCTTAAATTTGCCATGCACCATCTTAGCATATTCCTCATTTAGTTCACACTACAAACTTTACTTGTCTATAACAACAAAGTCATTCTCATATAAATCTGTCCAACTTGCTAATTAATACTGTAAAAAAACTGTTGTCTAGTCCCTACTTTCTTTAAAGTAGTATTGGACATTGGAGACCAGATGGTCTCGTTGGCCAGTTGTTACATTTGACAGTGCGAGCCGATCTGTCGAATATCAGCACAAATCTTAGCTGCTTTCACAACAGAGCAACTGGAAAAGCAGCACTTGGATTGATTTCATCCCTCATCCGACGCATGGTGAAGATTTCTGACAAAGACATATGGAGGAGAGTAATGCACAACAGCAGGTGGTCCAGTCTCCAGTCTGAAATGTTTTCACTTGATTGTTTCGGACATCACGCACCTTCAGATGAGCAATATATGCAGTGTTTGCAGGCAGGTGGGCGCACTGATTCAGCTCAAACACAAACTCAGCAGAAGGCGATGAATCTCTGTTGCAACGCAAATGGCCCAGGAGCTTTTTGCTTCAAAGCATCATAGACTAATTTGCAGACAATTTCTGATATTATCAACTGAAAAATGTAAGACTATTTTTCAAAACAGGCAATATGTGTTTTATTTCTATATCTGAATTCCACCTCAGTTACTGTCTCCTTACCTCAGAAAATCTTTGAGAAATGGTGTCTTTCACCTTCAGTCCATTTGGACTTGTGGAGAGACACTGTCTGGGCTTTGGCAGATGGACTGATAGCCAGCCCTGTGGAATGGCAGCTGTTAAAGGGTTTTTTAAATTGCACCCAGGTTGATGGGTGGCTGTCAGCAGGGCAATGGACAGAATTTGGAAAACGAGAGGGAGAAAAAACAGAAATCAGGAAGGTAAGGATGAAGCGGAGAGTGGAGCTGGAGGACAGTGACCCTGACACCAAGTGGTATAGAAAAAAATGTTTGTGAAAAAATGAAAGTGTAAAAGGCAGAAAAAGTTATAAGGGAGTTGTAGGACTGAATGACTTGAAGAGGTGACAATAACAAATGAAGTACTATTTCCTGCCATCACTGTAGTTATTTAGTCAGGGCACACATCCACACTTTGTCAGCTTTAGTGCTCCCAGACTACAGAGGCATTCAAAATTATCACATGTCCAATCACTCACTAGAGCTATAGAGAAAAGATGGTAGTCCCCTTTTAAATCTTTGTTTTTACAAATTTTGTACTGACAGTATCAAGAAGTATCTTCCCATGTGCAGATTTTTTTTCTTTTTGTCACATTCAAATGCTTTAGATAAACTTTAATATCAGACAAACAATCTCTGAGTTAAATCATGAAGCAGTTTACAGATGATATTCAAGCCAACTTGCCCTATATCAAAATTTAATAGCCCCGCTATCTTTAGATCATGAGTAAACTGTGATTAATCAAATTTGTTTTGTTCACTTTCACTTGCCACTTCCAGGACTGATTTCTACCAAAGCTGTATAATAAGAAAATCACCTAAATAGAACCTTTATGACAACTTAAAGTAGGCTAAAATTGTGACGACTTTTTAGAAAATAATCCAATAAGCTTAATATTTGATCCTCAGATAATTAAAATACATCTGCATTTCCTCTATTTATATATTCAAATATAGAAAGTCTTAAATCAGCATACAGAAGACAGTAAAGAACAAAATGATACTCATCTTCCACCACATTAAAGTCACAAAAACAGACTCTCTCATCTACAAGGAGGCCTTTATTCCTACCCACTTCCACTGCCAGGGGTAGGGTATCAGTTCTGATCTGGGCACAAAGGCACTGCTGTTTTCTGGGTAAATGTAGTTTTAGGGTTCAGTCTGATACTCGTCCCAAAACAGAATGTGATTTCTCAGTTTTGTTTTCCTACAAAAGTCCTGTTTCCATTGTTTTTAACCTAATAAATTAGATTGCATTGCAGTTTATTTATATAATTATAGTTTAAATAAAATTGGCAAACAATGTGGTGATTTCTGTTGCTCAGGGATAATTATTGGAACAATCCCATATAAAAATGTTTTTGGTCAGCCTATCATCTGGCAGCTTAATAGCTGAGAAGTCTGGATAGTAACTGAGCTTAGGCATCTTCCACCAGTATAAACATGCTAATTTAAGCTTTGAGCTTAGCAACATTGGTGCTAGCATGATCTTTCAGAGCTGGCTACAACACCTTTTTGTCCACTTTTAACAATATAGTGTACAACTTGTTCACACTAATTTCACTATCCTGTCAGAAATGTCTAGTGCATTATATTGTGAATGTAAAATTAACTTTGAATTTCAGTTTTTCTGATGCACTATAGCCAGCAGCATCTCGATCTCATATTGTCCATCCTTCACAATAAATTATCTCATTCTCCTTCTTTCACTTTAATTAACCTACTAGAAATTTCCACTGGCTGCAAATTGAAGTTCTACTGATTGCACAGTTGTAATTTAAACTAAGCAATGTGGGAAAAATGGCATTCTGTAATTTACAGTGCAGGGGAACGCTGTTGTTGCCGTGTAATGTGACTCTTTCAGCCTGACTGCCTAATACTGCCTTGCTGTGGTTGTGCTGTGCAACAGATGGCGTTTAAGAAGGTCATCACGTCTGTTTCAACAGTTGCTACACACTCTGGCAGCATTATTAGGGGCTATTTAGGGCATAATGCACTGTCAAGGTGTTGTCAAACTGCGGCTGAATAAATATAGTGCTTGTTAGGAAACTCCTTAACTTGCTGAAGATCCCCTTTGAGAGTTTATGATCTGTTCACAGTAAAAAGCAAATTATGTGTAAATAATTGAAATGCTTTCTAATTTTACTTGTCAAGTTGTCTATCCTTGGGTGGAGACTCCTGGCATTATCTGCTACCTCGGGACTCCATAAAATGAAGAACAAATTGATGATTATTATTTCTTCTTTTTTTTCTAGGGACATTGCTATCCACTATAATACTTGGTTTCTCATATGTTTGAAAAATCTAAGCTGAAATTTATTTTCCCCAAATCTATGCACACATGCATAGTACTCCTCAGAAACAAATTGTTTGCCCTCTTTTTATATTGCAAAAAAAACCTGAACCAGCTCCATAAGGTCCTGAAAGAACTAGAGTGGCTACATAAAGGCCAGTTATTAGGCATAAATCTACAAAAGGTGGCTGGACCTCTCTCTTATTGCACACTGATTGCTGCGGTGTAACTATTAATCATTTTCTGCATTCCCCACGGGTCAAAAAACCCTCTTTAGCAGAGGGATGGATCAGACACTGCGGGACTGGCAATTATCTGAATCCAAATTCTCTGTGGTGTTCTGCTCTCTCATTTGCTTCTTTCCAAATTATGTTTGCATTGGATTTTACTAATGGAAGATCTGACTAATGCTGGGCATCATCCAAAACCGTTATTATTATTATTATTGTGTGTCTAGTTAAGTTGTGATAAAAGTCACTTTTTTCTCAATGTAACATTCAAACCAATACTGGTTTAAGATTATTGTAACAAGTGTTTTTTTTTTTTTTGTTGTTGTTGTTTTCTATTCTAAAATGTTTGGCCTCTTGCTCTTGTAATTTCTCTCCCTTTAACTGCTTTGCATTTCGTTACATTATAACTGTAAACTTAAATGTATTTTTATAAGAATTTATGTAACAGACCAAAATAAAGTGGTGCCTATTTGTGAAGTGGAAAGAAAAATAGTCATATCAGACCAAAATTGAACTTTATGACCTTCCTGTGAAATGAGTGGTGGAAAACTAACACTGTATGTCAACCCTGAACACATATCATAAAACATTTTGGGAGGAGTATTATGCTGTGGGATGCTTTTTCTCAGCAGGGGCAAGTAAGATGGTCAAAGTTTACTGGGATATAATTTTTAAGTACAGGGCACAATGATGTATGGAGCTAACTGCAGATATATCATAGAAAGAAAAAAAACATGGTGTGGGAATGCTTCTCTTCAGCATGGACAGTGAAACTTGTCAGAGTTGATGGATCTTAAATGTAGGGCAAGAAGATGGATTAAAATTAATAGACAGTGATTATAAAAGAAAAAAAAAAACAACATGGTTGTGTCAGCATAATGCTATGGAAGTGCTTTTTCTCACGAGGGATGGGAAAGATAGTCTGAATTGATGAGGGTATCATCCTTCACCTTTCAGCAGGACAACGACCCCCAAACATACAGACATAGCAATAATTTCCATGAATTATTGACTCGGGGGCTGAGGAGAAATGCAAACTACAATCGTTGGATTTTAATTTGGACAAAAAACCCCGAAAAAATATTTCGCAATTTTCTTCCTCTTCACAATTATACAGTATTCTGTGTTGGTCTATCATATAAAATCCCAGTGAAATTCCATGGAAGTGTGTAGTGTAACATGACAAAATGTGAAAACGGCCAAAGGGTGGAAATACTTTTGTGAGGTAAAATATAATTTATTTTCTTTCAAATGATTCCCAAGCCCATGCATTGCACAGCTGTGTAGCTATCATACCAAAGCTGTTTATTCTCAGTAACTCTATGATATTGCGTGCATATAAACCAGGAATAAATCCCCCCTTCAGCATTATGACATCAACTGTTCAACCACTCAGCCTCTGTACTCTGCAGTCATATTTCTCTGCCAGAATCAATTCTATCAATAACAACCACTGGCAAGCTTCAATTTTGTGTTCCGTTTTTTAAAAAATAAAAAAAAAAAATAGGGCAAGGTTGCTGAGGATTGACATATTCTGTTTATCATTGTCATTTTTCTTTGATTTTTCCCTTTTTTTCATACTGAGGTCTCAATTCATTAGTACATGGATACCTCATGTATATAACCATCATGATCTTCTTTCAGTTGATCTTTAATTGTTTCAGGCAACCTTTCAATGGATACTTAACCAAAAAGTTGTCCTTCCTATTTCCAACTTTCTTATTTCTCCCTAATGAAATCCCTGGGAAACTTTCAAGCAGTGGCTGGATGTCAGTGGTGAAGACTGGAGTTTTGAAACGGACTGGAAAATTACAAGGCTTTAAGTGTCAGACACACAAGCCTGCCAAATGTAATCAGTGGGTAATAAATGTTTGCCCTTTAACACTGTAAGAGGCTGAAACAGTAGTGTATCAGTGCAAGGC
This sequence comes from Anableps anableps, assembly GCA_014839685.1. Taxonomy (NCBI): domain Eukaryota; kingdom Metazoa; phylum Chordata; class Actinopteri; order Cyprinodontiformes; family Anablepidae; genus Anableps; species Anableps anableps. Next base: position 17,837,712 of record CM026085.1, read on the forward strand.
AGCAGATCATTGTATTGTGCTGGGTTTTGGATTCAATTGCTTTTGAACCTTTTCGAAGTAATGGCATTAGGGTTCTTTTTTATTAGTCTAAATACACTTTAATCTAACATCTTGTGTTTTTCTCATCTTTCAGCTCTTGATCTGCTGGGAAGTTTGCTTGAGTGGTGAAAGGTAAGTTTTCTGAAGGAAGAATTACTGTAGTGAATGATGTTTCCATTTCTTTCTCAATCTGATAATTGTCTTAATGCTGGTGGCAGCAGAATGGAAACTTTGAAGTGAGACAATTAGGGTCTTGAATTCTGGTCTCCCTGCTGTTTAATTAACGTGGTCGCTGAGCCCAGGAGGTACTGCTTTAGATTTTTTATTTTTTTTTGCCCAGCCAATAAGAACTAGTGTTTAATCATGTCTGACAGAGACAAATAGCATCTCCTGAACAGTTTCTCATGCTGTAGTGGATTTTGGACCTATTGGATTGTCAGAACTCAAAGTGTGCACGTGAGCAAAGAGGTTGTATTCATATATGTGTCTTTATAAAAGGATTGTTGACATTAATATATTTTAAGTACACACTGAGGGAGGACTGTCTTCTGAGTATTGCATCCCTGGCTCTAAATAGATTTTGTTATAAGACATCTGATCTGACACTGAATCCTCAGCTTACGTCAAAATGACTGAGTTTCTAATAAACCACAGTTTATTAGAGACCTCCCCTTAAGTTCAGCAGTAACCACAGCTTCACATATCTCCTGTGACTATAAATAGATGGAAATATAGTAGATGCATACTGTAAATGAAAACTTGGTTACATTGTGCAGCTTTATCTAGGGGGTAAATTTAGGTCTTGGTTTGAACATAAATTTACTTTAGATAAAAGTACATTTTAGAAACAAGGAAAGTGAAATTCAAAGGTTTTGCAACTTTTTTGTTTGTTTCTGATAAACTTTTTTGGGTCTGTTTGTAGTTATGTTTATATGTCTATACCATGATGGTTTTTATTATTCTTACTGTATTTATTGTTGATGAATGTATTTTCTGCTGGCTGTAATACAAATTCCCTGTTGGCGATATTAAAGATGTCTTGATACCTTTGATACTGAGGCAGAGAATTGGGACTGTGACTGGCACAGTTTGAAGTATATAAACACTGCTCATCAGCTATTTAAACTAGCAGCAGAAAAACCTGTAACATTTTCCTATTTAACTTAGTGCATTTAACTATTAATTATTGCATATTTGCCCTGTGTTTCTATGATCAGTTGTAGATTCATAGCCCTAAAACTTGAAAACTGGTAGTTTTTTAATACTATTGTTACTTATTTGCTATCAGAATAAATGCTACAAAATATTGTTATGAGTTTAAGCCTGCATCACCCGTTCATCAACCGATTTTATTATGTTAATGAATCAATTAATTTATCTTAAATATATAATAGAAGTGAAAACCAGACTGTAAAACGCTTGCCCGCAAAGGCCTATGATTTAAAAATAAATGACCTGAATAATAATTACAAAAAAAAAAAAAAAAAACAAAACAAAACACTTGATGTTGGACTTGGTGCAAAAAGTGTGCCGTCACTGCTTTCAAACATACTTGAAGCAAACTATTCAGTCAATTCCAATGAAAAATGCTTTAATTAAAATAAAACTTTTAATTAAATCATTTGGAAAAGTGTTCTAGATTGCTCCTACCACTTCAGATGTTTCCAGTGTAAAGTTAGCTTGCTTAGACCAGTAAGCTACACCACATCACAAAGTCAACTATGGACCACAAACTGAACACCAAGCAGTTTCTTAGCTCACTCCTTATTTTATTTTTCCACCCTCTGTCTTTGAAGTTGTTATCTTTACAATCCAGCTCTGCGGTTCAATGGATGACTCACAGACTTCATCCCGTCCAGCTGTGAGATGTTCCATCAGCCCACACCCTCATTGGTTGAATGTGTTCTCCACCTGGAGCAAACATCAGTAAAATCTCCTCTGTCATAAGAACATTTGCTTTTATCGAAGCACTTTATAAGACGATGGTTTTTGAAAAAGATGTTTTGGATCAGAGGAGATGTGTTGGGGAAAACATCAGATGATGTGCAGAAGAGTTAGAGGATTGCTTCAGGCAATAAGATGCCAAGTTAAATCTGCTTTCTTTGGCTGATTAACACAGCTGTTTACGTTAAACTAGGAAATGTAATTGTTTCCACTTCATCTCTGAAAATGACTTTATAATACATAGTGTTGTTACCCTATATAGAAGGCATCTTGCTAGAACACACTGATTTTTTAAATTATTTTTTTTTTACATTTTTGTACACTACTAAAATAAGAACATTAGCATAAGAAAATGAGTAAAAAATATTTTAAAAGTCTTACTTTCATGGACTTCCTTATAACTAACATTACTTTATCTATGGGGTTGTCATAGCAGTAACTGCTGGGGTTTTTTTCTGCTGTCTCCTTGTTTCAACTGATCATGGTTGGGTAAAAGTTTATAGCGGTGGGGCATAATTAGTGATAGGCCTTGGACATGTCATACACTGTTAGTCAGCCTCACTTTCACTCTGTTGTCCCCGTCCTGCTCCTAGCACTTTGGAAGCCCGTGTGTCTGAGGGTGTACAGTCTCTGCGTCTTTATGCAGAGACTTTACTGTGTAGGTACAGACTGTGCACTTTAAACATAAATATGTACAGTTGACTCTGGGTAATCACGGGGGTTAGGGAGCACAACAACCCAAAATAACTAATATCCATGAATACTTGAGACCCCTCCCACCACCACCACCCACTATTGTAACGCCCTATAATTGTTCAAACACTAAATATACCTCAATATGCATTAATATGCTCAGTGGAAACTGTCTTAGCACAGCCACAGAAGGTAGCATCTACAGTCCTCCTTCTTTCCGTTCTTGGGGGTACAACTAGTCAGCGCCAAGAAAAATAAATGGCACTCCTGGATTGGCTGCTTTACAGACACCAGCCAATAATATGTCAAGTAGCATTGCGGCTAGGTTTTTCAGCTTCCCAAGCTGCAGTTTCTTTCAAATATTGCAGGTATGTTCTTCAAAATAAAAAAAAAAAGGAAAAAAAAACAAAGATCTGTGAATAGGCAGGTTTTTTGCAATTAATTTGGAGTTCCAGAGAAAAATCTGTGAAGATTGAACCACAGATTGGTGGGGGTCCACTGTATTCTAATTAGGTGTATTGTTTTGGGTTTTTTGAGCTTTTCTGTGTTTACCTCACACTGGGAGATTATGAATGAATAAGAGCAAAAATAAATAAATAAAATAAAAATAAAAATGTTCCTACAGCACCTGTCATTACCTTATATAACTGTGTCAATCATAATGGATTTATTAACACAGAGTTGATGAAAAACCCCAGATGTTCCAACTTGCTAAACTGGAAGTCTGAAATTTTAACTTCTGAGTGCAAATGAGTAAAATTGGCTCAAATGAAATGGAAACTTTAAGGTTTTGTTCATCTTTTTATACAGGGTAGCGTTAACACACCAGCATAGCTAGCTGTTGCAGGAAGTTAGATAAGTAACATAATAAAATGTAAAACACAGGTTATTTTATTTGGACCCAACAATCTCTTATGATTACCAAACTGATTTTAGACCAGTACATATCTATTGGTATATATTTGTAATGGACCTCATCATTACATTCTATAGCTCCTTATTAAAGTTGATTAACAGAATAGCTCAGCTAAGAAGACAACATTTTTCAGACTCAGGCTCTTTAGTAGTCAAGTTTTCATTTCTTATTATGTGCCATTAAGAAGGCAATTCACTTTTTTTTACATCTCACTTCACTTACTATAATTCAGTGCATGCTGGTCTTGACCATCCTTTACATGCTCTTGTGACTTGACTCATAAGAAGCCATGCAATCGTACAGTTTCACTATTTGTTTTTAAGACTCTCAATAATATGGTTGTGTCATACTTGCCAAAACATTTGTAACCTTTCACATCAAACCAAAATGTAGGTATCTATAGGTCATTTTTGTTCGAAAATTCCCAGAGCTAGACTCCTCCAAGGTGGTGTTTAATACATGAAACAATAAAATGTTTTTTTGTTTGTTTTTTTTAATAGAAATTAGGCATTGGATTTTCTTTTAAAGATTAATTTCTACATTAAAGTACTTTTCTATAATCTGCTGATTGTTGACTGTAAGGAAATATGATTTTATGACAAATAAATAATATATATCAGCAGAAGGGCACTGGGCCCAAGGTGAATACAAGAATCTCACGGTATAATAAACATTAGTAAAAATCAGATGGTTTTAAAGTATATACAGAAAAGCCTTTGAACAAAAATGTAAAATGTAAACATAATATATTGATTACTACAGTTGTAAATATGTTATCTTGTTGATACATACACTTGTAGTTTTCAAGTGTTGTTTATTGTTTCACTTTTTATTAAGTAATTTAAGTAAGCTAATATTAGTTGGTAAATTAGTCAGGCTATCTGCTCCAGTACCTAACCTGCAGTCTGGAGTTTTAAGCTGTAGTTTTAAAACTGTTTTCTTAAAAACTGAGATAGGTGGCACTCCCTTAGAAACTGTGTTTTTGGTGACCAGAAATATTTCAAAACTTTTGTATTTCCCCTTCTTCTAAGTGAAAGAAGTGTAGTACCCTTCCTTAGGCCAGCTGACCAGCAATGTGCATCAGCAGATAAAGACAGGGCAGCACTGTACTTTAGTATTGTACGTTATGTATTGGCTTGGGATTATATGAGTATGCATCAAACCGCTGGAGAAAACAAGAACAGTATGAGTGACTGTAACTTTTTGAAAGTCATAAAGGTCTACTAATTACCTTTATACCTTGACACTGGTAACCAGTCCATGCCTATATGCTTAAGTAAAACATATTTAAACTATTTATAATTGTCTTTTTGCCTGTACTACAGTTTCGTTCAAAATGACATGAAGGAAAACTATCAATTTCATGGATTATAAAGTAAAACACCTTGGATTTTCAGTTGAAAAATAATTAGGCTTGAAAGAAAGGAACTTTTGCAAGAAACTACATAAAACAACTTTCTGTATTGTTGGTGGCATGATCAGCTTGTATCTTTGCAAGGCAGGTTTGCAGAGGGTTTTCACCACCTATAGGCAGAACATGTGAGGGCAGATGAAAGCTGCTTTGAGGATGTTGCCCACGACTGGGAGGAACAGCTCTTCCTCCATCACCTTTCTCTTTCTGATCTCCATTTCTCCTCCCTTCTTCATCCCCATCCTTTTTTCTAACCTCTCCTATTCCGCTGCCACTCTACCTCGCTATCTCCTCTCGCCTGCCTTTCCCCTCCCTCTGTTGTTTGCCTATCCAATTTTTCCTGCACATCCAGCCCACTCGTTCTCCTTAGCCACTGCTGTCTTCATGCCTGTTCTCATCTCAAACTGCTCTGCTCTCTGTATTTACACACACACACACACACACACACACACACATATATATATATATATATATATATATATATATATATATATATATATATATATATATATATATATAATTAATTCTCAGTTGTTGTTCCCTTGCATCAGTGAAGCACTGTTGATTAGAAATGTATTAGCTTGGGATTATATGAGTATGGATCAATGTCTGAGACTAGCTTATTATTTATACTTGTAGCAAATTTTGTACTACAATATTCACTTCATGCTTTGTGTAATTTGTGTGGGATTTTTGCTTTCAATCTACGCTTGTTTAAAGATGTAAATTTATACATGTTAAACACAGGGTTCAGGTGTGAGCCCAGAGCCATTTCAGGGAAAAATCCCCTTCAGTCACAGCACATGGCACACATCCGGTTGACATTCTTTGTGCTTCTGTGACTCCATCACAAAGGATTAATGTAACAAAGTATAGGTAGGGAAAATGAAAGTGGTAGAAACTAAACTAAGAACTTGGAAAGTAGCGATATTTACAGCTCTGCTTATAGAAAGCACAACGCAAGAAAGACTGGATAACGGTTGTGTTGCTGCTGCAGACTTGTTTTTCCATTCAGAATTACTTATTCTTGGGAAAATAGTACTCATTTGACACTGTCCAATGTACAGTGAGTTGCAAAAGTAATCATACCTGAAAGGTCAATATATTTCACAGGGATTTTGTGACAGACTGTGTTTCACCATGGGTGATGTGCATTCTGAGTTTTCCACAACACACCAGAGGTGGCTAGAGTACACAGAATCTCCACTGAAGGATGGCACTACTTCATCATATTTTTACTCAAGTAAAAGTAAAAGGCAGCCATCCAAGAAATTACTCAAGTTGGAGTTAAATAATATTTGGTACAAAAGCTGTTTAAAAACTGAGAAACTGATTGTAACATCTGAGTTAATATTTCAAAATTATGTCATCAGAGACAAAATTTTGTGTAAATTCTGTTCTTTTCAAAACTAAAATGAAAACAATCAAAACAAATAAAAAACATAATTACAAAATAACGAATTCAGGCAGAAGAAACACCTTTCCAAATTTCTTTCAATACAAAACTTATTAAACTAATACTTACAGTAGGTAATGTGTTAGAATAAAGTGTTAGGATAAATAAGAATATTCTTATTATGTGAATAAAACAAGAATAAGAATAAAGTGTTAGTGTTAGAATATGTTAGAATAAAGTACTTCCTGTGACAATATCTCCCATTTACTGTATATTCACTTCCTCCAAATGGCACAACAGGCTCAACAGATAGAGTTTAACATAAGAAAAACAAAGCTTGTATACAAACAAGAAGTCTCACTTCAACATAAACTGTAGATGTGCATCCTTGTCTGGTGTATTTTTGGTCAAAACACGTTTGTTCTTCATTCAGTGAAGTGACTCGTAGTGGGTAGAGTATCCAGAAATTTTACTCAAGTAAGAGCAGCAATACTTAATATTACTCAAGCAAAAGTAAAAAATGTAGTAAAACTTCCCCAGAAAGTACATTTATTCCTAAAATTACTCAAGTAAATATAACTCGTTACTACCCACCTTTGGTACACACTGTATTTAGCATGTTGGCTAACATAATCATTTTTGGTCCCATCTGCTCCTTTCACAGGTACTATTTATACTGGTATAAATTGTATTTATTTATACATATCTGTATATACAAAATGAGACATTGTGATTTGAAAAATGTGAATGCAACAGCCTGATCCCTTGGGCCTAACACATCAAACATCCAGATCCAGTCCTTCAAGGAAAATATCTACATGGAGTAGCAATGGTTGGTAAACATCTTGATGTCACCACAAAGATTCATATTCAGTTCAAGTTCCTTAGGTAAAAGTCATCCTTTTCTAGTAACACTTAAAAAGCCTAATCTGAACACAATGTAGCACAGCTCTGAATATAATATTTCTGTAAACCATCAGGTTTCTTAAATCTCATCTTTACCTTTATCCCATTTCACCTCACAATAGAGTTTATAACTTTCCCTGCTTTTTACGTCTGCTGATATCTCTACAATTTTCTCCTTGATTGTAATTCACTGTCTGCTATTCAGAAAAGCTGGGCAGCTTGTTTGCCATCGATTTTATTTGCAGAGATTCTATATTTTACTCTGTGCATATCAGAGCAATTGTTTCCAAGTGCTTGCATGAATCAATGCTTCCTTGAGTCCCACTCTGGAGACTGCATGCCGCTCAATACCTCCAATTTATGTTTTAATTACAATGATCCAACTGCTCGCTGCTTGACCCGACTTTTACAATCAGCCACAACAATCCCACCAGCATGTATTGTATTTCAGGTAGAATTTTACAATCTAAACATGTAGAAATGGTTCATCTTGACCATGTTGGTGATAATAATGATGAAAAGTGGTTCCCCATTGCATTGGCAGAGCTTTAAGCAAACTGAGATGAAACTTCCTAAAAGCTGTGACTTATTTGCAGTGACACTTTCCACAAGAACAATGTGGCACATTTGAAAATACCTAGTTTTGTCAAAATTAGGTACAAAATAGCAGCTCTTTGATTGCTTGGCAATGTTTGACACCAAAATAGAGTTTGCTCCCTTTCTCTGTTTGTTCTCTTCTGCTTCTGACTGACAAAAGCAGTATATCATTTGATCACTTGCCATTAGGTCTGATTGCTTCTGTGCCATGTAAGTGGCTTCTGGCAATCCTGAAAGCCATAAATTCTATTGACTCCTGTAATTAAGGCCTGATCAATGGAGGCAGTTGCTTTCACTGCTTCCCAGGAGCATGCACTTATATATCTTAATCTCACTGCGGCCCCTTGATATGAAGACACATTACAAACGTACAAAACAAAATACATAAATAAAAATGAAAAAAACTAAAAGATTACTTGGATATAATAGCATATTTTATACAGAACCCTCCATAACTATTAGCACCACTTGGTAAGGATGTGTAAAAAGAAAAAACAAACAACAACCATACAATAAATTAATGTTTAAAATGAATGGGCGGCATAGTGGAAGAGCGGGTCCCCATGCACAGAGGCAACGAACTGGAGCACTTCTCCTCTTGTCTCTCTGCTAATTTCCCTTCTGATTACTGGATTTAAAGGCCACAAGTGCCACAATTATTTTTCAAATATAGAGTCAGCTTTTATTGCAGTAGGATGATCTCATGATCAAAATAAAAATAATTTAAAACTAACTTTAACTAACTTTATTTATTATTGTTATTTATTTATTTTACAAAATCATTGTTTCCAAACTTATTGGAACCCCTGATAATATCTGTAAATAAATTACACATTTTGTGAATTAATTTAATGTATTCCACAAAGTCCTTCCTTGGGTTATAAATACAACTGGGACACAAAGTGTTGAACACATTGCTGTTTTTCTCAGTAAATGTATTTCTAGTAGGGCTGTTGAAATGAAACAGGCACCAGATGTTGGTAATAACCCGAGTAATCCATACATACAAAAAATCCAAACACATTAGTCCATACCTTGTTATGTTGAATAAAGTAGAGAAAGAAGGTGCAAAAAAACCCCATAACAAGCCAAGAAACCAGTTGCAATCTGTCTGTATTTAGAAAGCAGTTCTCAGTGAAAATTAATATCAGTGTTTTATTTCTAACTGATAACCTATAAAATGGTTTCTTGATTTAATATTTTAAAATGATGTCATCAGACAGCCAAAAATATAAAATTATGTGCAAATTCTGGTATTTTAAAGACAAATACAAAAACAATTATACATTTTTTTGTATTTTCATGGTCTGCAGGTCTGAGTCTTGTGCATTTTTGGTTAAAATATGTTTGTTCTTCAATCAGTGAAGTCACTCACAGTGGGTAGAGGAGCCAGGAAATTTACTGAAGTAAAGGAAGTAATACTTAATCATCATGTTACTCAAGTAAAAGTCAAGAGTTCATTGTCGTGAAACTACTCCTAATAGTATTTTTTTCCTAAAAAGTTCCTACCCGCCTCTGGTCACATAAAGCTTACACAAACTGGTAAATAAACTAAACAGCATTTTTCTGCTGCCTGTCTTATGGATTTATAGGAAGTCAGGTCATCCAAACAGTTAAAACCCATTAATAAAATAAAATAAAAAATATATGAAACGATCACTGCACACTGTATTCCTCTGAAATATCAACATTTCTAAATAAAACACAGAAAGCTCTACAAACGTTTTTCATCTAGGAAATGTATAAATATTATATAAATTTATAATAAATATTTTCTTTTCACAATATTTATTTATTTACTGTTAATCTACTAGCATGATTTGTTCTTTAAATCAGCACACATATTTGTATTGGCTAATACTGCAGTATATTAAATAAATGATTATTTAAGCTCACCATCCTGAGCAACCAATCAAACCACAAAAGTTTACTAAAAGCACAACAAGAAACTGAATCAGTCATAACATTATGTTCTGCACCATATCAAACTCAGGAGATGATCCTGGGTCTTCTGCATTCTTACTTGTCTGCTGTGTTTCTCTCCTCATCCATTCTGTCTGATATCAAACAGCCCACTGTGAGCCACTGAAAACAGTCGCGACACATTTGAAAAAAACCTGCCTTATATTATTCCTTACTAACGCTGTTCAGAGATGTATACGTTCCCACTCGTGTGTATTTTTCCAAGAGTTTTCCATTCAGAGGACATGGTGGACTATTGGGTGGGCATTTAAAAGTCTTCTAAAATATGGAATAAATCACATCCTGCTCCGCTTTGATAACTTCACTTCATCTTACCTGTGTCTGAGCCGTCCCACCTCACTTTCAAGCTGCACATTGCATTTCCGGGATGTTTTATATGAGGAGATAGAATAGTCCATTTTAGTTTGTGGAAAGGGGTCAGAAGTCAATCGTGCATTGTGTTGTGGGTTTTTTTGTTATTGTTTTCATTTTAAAATGTATATATTTTATTATTTTATTTCAAACATATATTAATAATGCAGAGGGAATGTTAGGGGCCCCTAACGAGCGGGGTCCCTTACAGGTTGGGGGATCTCGGAAAGGACAAAAAAGCTACTAGACTGGTTGTCACCCAACTTGAATTCAACGAAAAATCTTGAACTGAACATAAGAGTATATAAAAGAGCTGGTTTCTACATACAGGAAAAAGCTTGAATTTGTCAATAGCAACTCTGTTTTTTCTAATACATATTAGATTATTACTTTTTCCCTGGGCTATTCCAGTTTTACTTGGTTTATTGCTGACGTGGTATCAGTTTTATGTAAATAGGACCATTAGACACATATTTACTGAGAACAAATTTGAAATTATTTTTGAAGACCTCTGTACTGGAGATGTCAATAACTGTTTAGACTGCTGTGAAATCAGTCTAAAACCCCAGAGGTTCTGAGCCATTTCACCAAGGAAGATAACCAGGGGCTCCACTCTTCTGTTTTATTCCTAATTCAGGACTGGTGTTTCATCATTTGCAGATTCCCCAACAGTAGCTCCTATTAGAAAACAAATGGGGGAAAAAAGGGGACTCATGGTGTGTTGCTGTCAGGTCTCTTCAGTTGATAGCTGTGTCTTTGACAGAAAGGAATTCTTCCCCGCTGTGTGAAAACAACAGCTGGTGAAGACAACATGATGCGGAGGGGCCATGGATGAGTGAGCCATCAAACCTCAGTCTTTGACAGCATTTTGGCAAGCCGCGTTACATGAGTCTGTCTCACCCTGCTCGGCTTTTTATGGTGTATAAATCAATAATGATTGTGCTGTGCTCTGACTTGGATGGCAGAACCATCCACCCTGTGTAGTAACGTGGAGCGATGAATTAAGGAATACACAGAAATTTGTATCAGTGAAATAAATCACAGTTTTGACTTGCTAACTGGGAAAGGTTTTTATATATAGCATTGATAGCAACCAAAAGGGAAAACCAATAGCAAAATTAACTTTTGTACTCCAAGCTGTGGCAATTTCAGGAGGTTATGCTGTACAGTGTAAAGTGTTTCCGTACATTTCTCATGTAGACGTCTGTGGACATAAATTTTCATGTTTTGCTATGGATTATCCACTGGATTGAGATCTTTGACTTCGATTGGAACATTACAACAGATAAATATGCTTTGATTTAAACCATTCTGTTGTAGCTCTGGCTGTATGTTTAGAGTCCAAATCCTGCAGGAAGGTGAATGTTTGCCATAGTCTTATACACCATAACACAGTTTGTTGGGTCTCTTTGCTCAAATTAACTTCATGCATCTTATAAAGATGTCATGTTTCAATTCCATTTTTGATGGCTGATCGAGAATTTGATTTGTGTCATTTAGAAAAAAATGCAATCAAAAAGGTCTAAAAACATTAAAAGTAGTGTGTTTCACATAAAATGGAGAAAAAAAACAAAAAGATGAGAAATTCCAGGTGATACAATTTACTATAAATAAAATTTATGGTTTCTCTGGCAGAAATGTGGGTGATCGAAGAGGCCGTGATGGGTGGGGTCACTTGAAACATTTTTACTTCTAAAGGGGTGAAAAAAGTTTTAGAACCACTACCCTAACAGGTTTTCTTACTTTTCTTGTTTGTATTCACCTCCTCCCTGTCTACTGAAGAAAAGCATTCCCACAGCATGAGGTTGCCACCACCATGTTTCACAATGGGGCTGGTGTGTTCAGGGTTTTCTGCTGTGTTGGTTTTCTAAAACGTATAGTTTTTGCATATAGACCAAAAAAAAAAAAAAAAAGAGACATGTTTTGGTTTCATCAGACCAGGGCACCTTCTTTCACATTTTTGCTCCATCTACATGGTTTGTGGCAAACTTAAAAATTACTAATATGGATTTTTTTTTCAACAAGTTTTTTTTTTTTTTTTTTTTGTTCTTGTCACTATTTCATGATAACCAGGTTTGTGGAGTGCATGACAAATAGCTGTCATTTCAACAGATTCTCTCCCCTCAGTTTTGGGTCCCTGCAGCCTCTCTGAAGTTAGTCAAGAGCTATTATGTTGGTGTTTTTTTTCCATAGAATAAGAATAAAATACTCTAAAGTTACAAGAAAAAAAATTGAAAAAGTTCAAAGACAATAAATATTTTTGCAAGACACCAAATGAAGCGAGTCTTTTGCATTTAAAGAACATTTCGGGAAAGCAAATCAATTACAAGCTGCTGTTGACCCATGGGGGTAGATAAAAGAATACCCACCTAACACATCAATCTAACCCCAAGCTGCACAGCATATTTGACCAAATTCGCCACTCACAACCTTTCAAAACAAACTGCATTATCAAAGCTTAACAATCTTATCTTCGACTCCATCAGGGCCTAATTCCAGTCCAAACCAAGCACCCATTCTCTTTCCCCTTTATCCCCTTTGAAAAGCCCAGTGATTAGAAGTGGACTTTAAGTCGACTATTGCAAAACCACCAACCCACAACTATACACCCTTTCCCACCAGGACCTTGTTGAATCCTCAAAGCCCTGGCTACTTTATCAGCATGAGGGGATCAGGCAATCTCTCTGCCTCCCTCTTCAAACGAGCAGCTCGGTGTGTTCCACAGCTTTTGGTGTAATCTCTTTGGCTGTCGACAGATCTAGCGAGGGGTCAGCTGTGATAACAGGATCGCTCAGGTGAAGATAGTGAAGGGGACAGAAGCTAAAAATGAGAAATATGGGCAAAGAGAAAATTGAACACCACTCATTTAGTCAAACTGCTGCTGCAGAGGGGGATGAATCTCTGTAGGCATTGGAAAAAGAAAGCGCTATTTTAATTCAGAAAACGAAGACGTAATAAAAAAAAAATCTATTTTCATTTTCAATGTGCATTAAACTGTACAGCTGCTAAAATGTATAAAATGTAGACATTTTGGCAGGTATGAAGCTTACAGTTTTTTGCTAAATTTAAACCACTGGCAAGGGCCATAGGAATCATCTTTGAGATTAAATGTATGACCCAACTTGTTAAGTCCTGACGGTGTTTTTTATAAAGGTTGCAAACCGGAGTTTCAGTCAGGAATTATTAAAAACTAACTGGTGATATTGTAGGACTGGGAGTGTTCAACACCAAAAAAGTATACAATTGCAGAATTTGTACTAAATACTGCAAAAACATTATTGGTTACAATGAGCCCCACATGTTCCAGTCTTGATTTTGTTTTATTTTGTTTTCCATGATTATGCTATCCTCTCCCATCGACATGACCTTTAGTATCAATAAATCTATAGCCTCTGTGGGTATCAAGAGCTGTAAAAAAAAATCATTCAAATCACCAAATATATTATTATTATTATTATTATTATTATTATTATTATTATTATTATTATTATTATATTACTATAATATATATAATAGCCTACCTAATGTTTTATTCGAGCAGTCCACTGCAATTGTCATCACATGGTAATGTGATGACAAATGCAGTTTCATACATTTCTGTGGAACAGAACAGAAATTGTTTCAACTGCTTATTAACACTAAATATTTTTTATTGTATGTCTAAATTTAGGGAGACTCAAGGATGAATTAATTCTGGTGTTTTAAATGTGGTACTCAACATTTTGATTGGTTGTTTGTCTCCATGAGCCCACCTCCAGCTGCTGATGTTACCAGTTAATTTCCTCAGACCTAGCTAAAGAGCTGGTGCTGGGATCGTGATTTTTATTCAATTCTTGAATCTTTGCTTTCATGGGTGGAAACAGAAATAAATGCTACTAAACAAGCACCACAACCAGTTTAACACTTGAAGAAGTGATTTAAAGTGGCACTATGGTGGATTTTGAAAAAAGCAGTAATTGCTGTTATACAGCTATATAATCATGGGGAAGACTGCACACCTCCACAAGGAAGGTAAGCCATTAAGGGTTATTGCTTAATAAACTGGTTGTTCACAGAGTGCTGTGTCCAAACATATTCACAGACAGTTGAGTAGAAGGAAAAAGTGTGGAAGGAAAAGACAACCGCAGCCTTGAAAGGATTGTCAAGCAAAATCTGTTAGTAACACTGTTTATTTTAACGCCGTTATTCCCATCACTGGTAATGAATCTGTATGAGTTTCACTTTTTGAAATGAGTGACAAAATTATTGAATTTTTGAAGACGTGCCTGTAAGACAGACTCTGAAATCATATAACCATAACTAAAAAATATTAAGAAATCTGTGACATTTTTGCATCAGTTTTCATTATTACTTGCTGCTTGACTTTGAGGGTTTTGTTTTGCAATTTGAATTATTTCTCTTTACAATGAGGATGAGGGAGTCAATCTGCTATATGTATGGTATATGTACAGTAAATGTTGTTGAAGTATGAGCATAGGTATTGCACGGACAAACAAAAAAATGATCTCATACAACAGGGTGATCAGTGAAGAAAATAATCATTTGCAGGGGAAATATGGAGCCGCATGTGGTAAAACAGCAACATCTGAAAGAAATGCAATTTTCTTCAGCCTGTTGAGGTGGAAATAATAAAAAAATCCAATATTTGGATACAAACTGAGCCCCATTTGACAAGGTTGGGTGGGTTGCAAGCATAGATTCCCTCCCCCAGCCCTGTCAGGGATGTTTTGACCTGTATCTTGCTTTTGTTGCATCCATTGCGGTCTGACTTGGCATTCCATTAAAACTGCTATCACCCAAAATGGAGTAAAAGAGCAGCACTAGACATAAATAGTGGAAAAAATGGTGAGGTGAAAGGTCATATAAAACTGAGGAGTTCAAGTATCAATTTTACACTTCCAGCTAAACATCAAGCAGGAAATCAGAGGCCATTACTCAGTACCTATCAAACATGTTAAGATATGCACAAATATGTTTTCCATGCAAACTGACACCTCAACATTAACAGACTTCTTTATTTTTTTTGTTTTTATTTTTATTTTTTTATTTTTTGACTCTGTCGTCCTCATGCACACATGCTGAGAAGCAGCATGGCAGGCAGTGACACAAAGCTAATGCCTTGTCACACAGGCTGTCAGCAGATTAGCCAGTGGATTACACCCGAGCCATTAGATGTGCACAGAGCGAAAGGCCACAAACATGGCAAATAGAGGGAGCGAGTGCAGCAGAGGAGGGAGCAAGACTGAGCAGAAGGCGTCAGAATAGCTAATTCTTGGATGACATCAGAGGACTAAATAGTGAAAAGAGTAAAACTCATCTAAAGGGCAAGATGTATCGATTTGAAAAAAGACAAGGAAATTTGCTGTAAGAGCAATGGTTGCCAGGTAATCAAGCAGACAGAACAGAAAGGTAATAACAAACGTAAACAGAGAGAAAGAGAAACGGTATACGAGACCAGAAATGGCAGGAGGAGAGTTGTGCTTTGATGGAAAGGAACCAGAGCAATTGAGGTGAAGAGGCATCACAGAAAGAGAAAAAAAAGAAACCTGAAAACCAGAAAGGTGCATAGAAAGAGCAGAGAAAATTAATCCATTTTTGTATTATTTTATTCAGTCATTTATTGTAAGCTTTAAACTTGAGTTAAATGACACTGGGATGAAATGTTTCTTACACGGATTTCCACATAGATTTCTGCACGATTTAAATGCAACGGCCCAGAATAACGACGTCAGTGTGCATTTGCATATTAATAAAAACATATTAAATATCTGGGACCCAGAATTTTTAATTTTTAATTTTTGCTTAATCCTCAAACCTTATGCAGAGGAGAATCTGCTTCTGAAACTATTCCATCAAGCTTATATGATGTCTCTTTTCATTGTCATGTTTAAAGAATTAGGACATATTTCAACAACCTATGTGTTTCCTAACATATTACAACATGTGAATGTTTAATATCAACTTTAACAGCACAGTGAACCCCTGGTATGCACAGCGGAGAGGGACCACAACCACCTGTGAATTACTAAAATCCGCAAATACTTACGACTCCTTCTAAAAAACACTTATAACTGCCTGTTTTAACGGTTAAAACACCAAATATACCTTGAAATGCATTAATACGCACAATGGAAACTGTCTTGGCAATACCGCAGAACTTAACAACCACAGTCTTCCCTATCTCCACTCTTGGGGATACAGCCAGTCAGCGACATGGAAAATGAATGGTGCTCCTAGATTGGCTGCTTTGCAATGCCACCCAATAGTGTCTGAAGTAGCATTGTGCTTAGGTATTTAAGATTCCCAGGCTGCATTTTCTTTAGAATATTTTAAATATGGTCTATGAAAAAAATCGAATTGCTGGGTTTTTTGTCAATTATCTGGAGTCACATTCCACAGAAAATGCCACGACTACTGAACCATGAATACATGGGGTATTTGCTAAAATCGCACTCAAGAGTAGCGGGTGGACATTTCTACCACATCTTTACTCAACACTTTGAAGGAGTTTTGCCCTGTTTAAACTTCAGACATTTAGCTTGGTGTGCTCTTGACTGTTGAAGTGAGAGTGAACACCATAGTGAGGTCAAAAGATCTGCCTCAGGCCTTCACAAAAAATGTTTATGCAACTAATGGTGATGGTAAGGGAATTAAAGAGATCTCAAAAGAATTTGAAAGGAGCCATTCCACTGTCCCCAAAAAAAAAATCTAAAACTGCAGAACATTCCAAACAACTGCTATTTCCAGCAAGAAACACACTGCAAGATGCTAAAAGAAGTTTTAAAAAAACAGGGGGCTCCTGCTACTGTTGATATGAAAGCACACCCCTGAATAATCAGAAAAGGCTGCATAGGTTTAACCGTCATGCAGGGTGTACAAGGAGGGAACTTGAAGTAGCCCAGGACTGCTGGATTGATGTTCTTTGGAGAGATGAGTCTAAATTTATTTGGACACTAAGCAATAAGAATACAGCATTCTAGAAACAGAACCTTAAACCAACTTTGCAGCGTAAACCTGGAAATGTCACAATGTATGGTCATGCAGTTACAAGTTTTCCTGATGTGTAGCCTGATTTAAAAAAACAAACAAAAAAAACATTTAGCTCGGTTTAGGATTTATTCATTTTACTTGTGTTACAATTTTAAAAGATCATTGTCTGTTCCAAATAAAATGCTTCGCTCCCACCACAAAAATGCAATGTCTATTGAATCCAGCAACACATACAGCCATAAATTTAGTTAGTTACATCGCACCACAATTTTTGTATTTTATTGTTTTTATTCTTCTGAAACTTTTTTTTTCCTTCCAACAACTGCTGTCACTCATTCTCACTATTTCTCTTGAAATGTCTTGTTAGTTTCTAGTCGCCAAAACTGTAGGCTGTATAATTAAGAAAAGCTATAAGTTCCAGTTTTAACTGTTGTTTTTGCCATCCTGATGCACAAGTTTTTCATTTATGCTGAAATGATCCCTTTGTCCTCAGCACCACCACAACTAACAGTCCCATCACAAAGCACTTTGGAAATCTAACAACATAATCATCTGTTGGATTTGTCATTAAGGGGCCTAATTTTGAGCAAGTGTTTGCACAGCATTGGAAGGGGAGATGTTGAGTTAAGGTGGGCTAATGTGAAACTCTGATCTTCATGCAGAATGAAAGTCATGCTGATGTTCGCTGAGTGCCGTGTGGAATGCTGGGCTCACACATAACTGTGTAAACTGCAGCTATGGTCTGTAACCTAGAGTACCTGGCAGTATTTTTACTCATCATTCTGGGCAACAGAATTTAGAAATGTTTTTAGTATGTCCTATACTAAAGTTTAAAACTCTTAGCATGTCTTTACTCCTTGCTTTCAAGGAGCGGAGTCTTACCTTGTCCACTTAAAATGCGGAAAAAGGGCATGTGCAGAGTTTAAAAAATAGGGTCCGGCAGGGCTAAAAAAGGTTCTTTAACAGATAAACCATATCCAAAAGCAATGTCTTTAGGAAACAGAAAAATGTTCAACTAAAAATCAAATGTTGATGTTGATTGTCATCAAATCTATATATCAACTACTTCAAAAGTTACTTTTTTTTTAAAAGAAAAACTTTGAAATAGTCTTTATATCACACAATAGTCAGTATGTCAATGCTTTCTTATGGCTTACTGTGCACAACAAGGTGGGGTGGCCACTCCCGTATTCTGGCACAAGTGACAGATAATGTTTGTTTTTGAGTCCTTGTGCCACCCCCAACAGGATGTTGCCCTGAGTGATGAGCCACATCACCATTTAAAAACTGCCTCTGAAGATTTCATTCTTGCTATTATTGTCCAGATTACATTTTTTCTCCAAATACTAACCATATTGGTCTTGGATTAGGTTTAAAAGATCTTAATCTTGGATTATATGCATAAAAGCAGCATGTAATGTGATTAAAATGTTATCTTTTGATTGTAGTTTACTGTTCCTCGCCCATACAGTCTGGAAAGCATTGATCTACTGTATGACAAGTGTTTAGCAAAAAGTTATTTCATTGTAGAATTACCTTTTTGTTTTCAAATGTCTTAAAATTTCTGTTAAACTATCATCTGACTGGTATTTTTCATTGGGTTAGGGTCAGCACAACAGTGACTCATCCCTTCAGTTAAGCTGTTTTGGTCGATTCAGAGGTCAGAGTTGAGTGGTTCCCATGAAATGATCTGGTACTGCACTGAAAATTTGTAAAAAAGCAGCCAAAGTCCAGAGACCCGACTACCTGGAAGAACTGAGTGATCACTCTACCTTTTGCACGGTGTTGAGTAAGAAAACAAATTATTAGTTTCAGTGTGTTAGTACAGCAAGGTTGATATAAGTCAGGGCATTTAATGTAGTTGTCTGACTGATCTGAAGTGTTGGATTGTGGAATGAGCAGAGACCAAACAGCACTGCAGAAAGATGTTGAAGATGTGCATGCATTTGTCACATGAAAGAGGATATGTACACACAGGATATGTTTGCAGAATTTTGCATTTAGACCGAAAAAGTTGTCTGATCAGATCATCTTTTTCCATGTTTGCCTTGTCCCCACTTACGGCTTTATTTTAATAATAGTTTTCTTTATGCCACTCCTCAAGTAAGACCAGATTTTTTGAGTTCAAGGCAAACAGACGTTCTGTTGATGAAGTCACCATGGGTCTCTTCTCTGATTAACGCTCACCTTTCCCAGCCTGTTACTTTATGCCGATTCCAGAGCTTTAAAGTTCTCTACAGCATAATCCCTGAACAGTCTGGAGTAGCTTGGTCTTCATGATGCCATTCACTCATTAATATTCATTAACAAACTACTGAAAGTGTGTGAATACATTTTACAGCACTGTACGTACAGAACGATAAAAGAAGAAGAGAAGCTGAAATGATGGGATACAAAAGAAAAGAACAGAAGATGGTTAGAAATACCTTCAGCCTCCACTGTGATTTCTCCATGCAGTTTACAGCCATCTCACTCACTCAACACCATCCTATCCATATCACCCCATCATGTGGGAGCCATTCCATCTTTTAAAACCTGTCTCACTTAAAACTGGGCCCAGATGCAAGTCAAGCGCTGCTTTGGATTAGGCAGAGGAAAGGGAAAAAACTGATTTCCTTTGTAACTTTATGAGCATTTAATTTAAAACAATTAAGATATTATAGCACTGCAGATTCACTGCAGAGAGTGACAGCTGGGAGCAATCCCATAAACCCCTGAGCCATGAATGAGGCACCTTGCTACTCTTCTTTTTTTGTGGGCTTTGCCTAGTCTCCCTTCTCCTGCTCCTTTATCTCCTGACGTTTATTTAATCGAAGCAGTTCAAGTAAGGCTCTGTTGTCTGAGGCGAATGTGCTGAAATCTCGCCACTATCGCCCATTACTTTAGCAGCTCATAAACGCACCGGTTGGCTGATGATAGAAGTCCTAATTTCTCGATACTAAACAGAGGTGAGAGCAGAGGATGTTTACCTTCTGGAGAGCCTTTTTTTTTTCCCTCCACAGCATTTATTGCATTACTGGATTTATAGTAGTGGCTGCATGACTCATGTTTTGGAAATAAATAAATGGCCGTAAGGCTAACTACAGGGGGCAGCAAATAGTAAGCAAAAGATGTCATGAAAATGATGTTTCCCAACAACAATTCTGCACATATGTGAATAAATCACTTACTTCACAGCACCAAATATGAATGACTGCCATGTCCTACACTAAAGCAACTCTGCCACCCTCTGACTTTGAATCTGAGTTCACTTTGTCACCCATCAATTCAGCTCCTCCTCCTACCTTCCACGCTAGCACAGAAGGGCGCCCAAGGTGTGAAATTGATGAAGGTGTGCTTGTGAAAATGCCAGCAGGGGATCACTGGTCAGAACGGAGAAACTGTGTGTGTGTATTTCGGTATGGAGGGGGCTGGTGACAGGTAGGAGTGGCAAACACCCCTTTTCATGAACACTGAACTGTAAAATCGAGGACCCAGTGCAAACAATGGTGGTGATCAATCGGCTACGGTGAGAGGCTTCTCGTAAATGCCTGGTGTCCAAACATGTTGAAAAAGAGATACCGGGGGAAAGACCTGGGAGAGGGAGGGAGACAGAACAAGAGATGGAGATGTGTACAGAAATTAGATTTGAAACATGATTATTTTAAAAAAAGGTTTTTCTTGTTCCTATGGATAGTAGTGGAAGTATGCAGGGTTTAAAGCTTCATAACATGTAGAGGATATTAGTGATTTCACATTATTATAATCTGTTGTCTTAATTTTTACGTTTGGATGTGGAGCTTGTTTTTCAGCTTGTTTAATTGGTTTCTTTGGGTTTATGTGGGTTTTATTGGTCACCAGTGGCACACAATGCAACAAGTTCAACAAAGCTGGTCTTTCTTTCTGAGGCCTGGCCTAATAAAGTCTCAAATTCTGCTAAAAAAATAATATGCACTACAAAGGTCGTGTTACTTTTTTAGCTCAGTGTTTTTGTTGCACTTTGACCAAGAAAGAGATGTCAAGGTATCATTCAACATTTCATTTGCTTAATTTACATTGATTGTGCAAGCAAAGTTTGGTTGCAATATTTGAAGCTAAAGGTACATTATTGGAATTTTAAGGGTACTTTTTAGTATTTTTAGTAACTCATAGGGTTACTTGCCTCAAACAAACAGGGCTGCATTGAAGGAATTCATAAGGTTACAGTACAGGAGCTAATGAGGTTACTTAGAAGAAACTCATTGGGTTACTTACCAGGAAATAACAGGCTTACATACCAGGAACTGAAATGGTTACTTTCTAGGTACTCATGAAGTTACTAAGCTGGAACTACCAGGGCAACTTAGGAGGAACTACCACAAATTACCAGAGTAACTTAGCAGGAACATCCAGGGTAACTTAGGAGGAACTACCAGGTTATCTTAGGAGGGAAAACCAGGGTTACTTTTCAGGAACTACCAAGACTATTTTCAGGAATTACCAGGGTTACTTAAAAGGAACTATCAGGAACTACAGGGGTTACTTAGCAGGAACTGACAGGGTTACTTGGGAAAAACTACAAGGGTTACTTTTCAGGAACTACCAGAACTATTTTCAGGACCTACCAGGGTTATTTAGGAGGAACAATCAGGAACAACCAGGATAACTAAAGAGGAACTACCCAGGTAGCTTAGTAGGGGCAACTATGGTTACTTTTCAGGAACCACCAGGATGAGTTCCAGGAACTGCCAGGGTTACTTAGCAGGAAGTGTCAGGGTTACTTATCAGAAAAAAAACAGGAATACATTTCAGGGCCTACCAGGACTATTTCTAAGAACTACCAGGGTTACTTTGTAGGAACGACCAGGGTTACTTTGCAGGAATTACCAGGAATACTTTGCAGGAACTAACAGGGTTACTTTGCAAGAACTACCAGGAATACTTAGCAGGAACTACCTGGGTTACTTTGCAGGATATTACCAGGGTTACTTAGCAGAAACTGCCAGGGTTACTTAGCAGGAAGTGTCAGGGTTACTTATCAGAAAAAAACCAGGAATACTTTTCAGGGTCTACCAGGACTATTTTTAGGAACTACCAGTATTAGTTTGCAGGAACTACCTGGAATACTTTTCAGGATCTACCACAACTATTTTCTGGAACCACCAGGGTTACTAACCAGGAACTACATGGGTTGAATTTCAGTAACTTACAAGGTTACATTGGTTTTTCCAAGCTAGTCTTAAATAGATCCATACACATTTTACATACACTTTTAAATATATTTTGAAAGCCAATTAAATATCTGTTAATCTCCAAAAAACAAGATTAGTGAGTTGCCAGAACTGTTGTTAATTAATCATCTTTTAATTGTATCATTGCCTAAAAATCTTAGTTGTAGTCTTAAACATATAAATATTCAACTGGCATTGATTTGTTGGCAGCAGATTCTTTGTGCTGCTTGGTGAAGTTTTTCCTAAAAATATCGCAGACATACTATCAGTTTGTGTTGAGCCCATAGCCAGGCTTGACTCTTCTGCCTCCTCAGCTGCCTCCTCTATTTAATAATAGGTTTATCTTTATATTAAATTTTACAGCTTTGCTAGTTAATATATACCAAATTTTATGTCATGTTCCTTAACATATTGCTAGGGAGTTCTCCTGCACTGGCAGATTGTCTTGATGGGAGAGGCTACTACAGGGATTTTCATACTTCCTCACAACAAGCATGCAGAGAGCCTGCTCATTGTGTTTAGACGATTTGTGTTTGAATGGAAACAGCCAGTAATATACCTCAAAAGCAGAGCAATCAGTGCATCAGCACAGTATCCATGGTGACAAGTGTTTGGCCCTTATTCCCTTCTTAATAGGTAGCACTCTCCACTGCTGCAAAAGTGACTTCATGCTGATTGAATAGTGGCAAGTGGCAAATGTGTCTGGATCGGTTTGTGGAAAAGGCCTTTCTCATTCACTCTGATCTGTTCACTTTCACTCTCCGAACTGACTGCACCGCTGATGCGTCAGAAATGCAAACTTGAATTGTTTAGGTGGACAGATGTCTTGAGCCAGGTTCTGCAGAACAACTCTGTCAGGCTAGAGTTGACTCAGTCTGTCTAAACCTTCTCCCCTCATTGCCTTTATCTCTCTCTTTGTCTCTATGCGCACCATGGCAGCTCATCGCCATCCCAGTTGATCTCTTAATGGACCTAATTGCTTTTCAGCTCATTGCACCCCTTTGGCTAGCACTAAACTAAATCAAACCAAAAATCCCAAACACAAGCCTTGTCTCAAATTCTGGATTCTGCTTGACACCACAATGAGGTGATACTGAACACTTCATGACTCCGAAGTTGCAGGAAAAATGGCCAAGCATTCAGCTTTTGTCATGCAATGTGACAGACAAAAGTTTTCAGGTCAGGAGTGCAATGTGTACCTGCATTCGAGAGCATCTTACTGTATTCTACACTGTACATGGTCTTCTCTGCAGCAGCCACAACTTCACACATTGTGACATGCTAAATTATGAATTCTCAACTCACAAGAATGAACAAGTACTTGCCAAATTTGGTGACATGCAAAGCATTTTTGAAAGCTCATCAAAGCCAATCAAACTCAAAACACAGGCTGCCAGTGAGCTAATGAAGCCATCAGTACTAACAGTAAGACATAATAAATGATCAGTAGTCTTTCAGGTTTTAGTTTACCGGGTCTAAAAATTCAGAGGTGCATTGTGTTTTAAAGAATTTATGTTTTCTGCTTTTCATATAGCTTTGAGTTAAGCAGGACCCAGCTGAGAAATACCAGAGGCACATACAGTATTCCAGTCAAAGTGTGATACCTGTTGATGGAGTTGTATCAAATATCATATCTCACCTGCATGCACTGCTCAGCCTTAACGTTATGACTGTCCTGAATAAAGAACTGATGATACATTGAGCTCAACATGAGACAATATAGGATGTTAGTTTCACAGGAAGATTAGATCAGAGGTTTGCAACCTGAGGCTCCAGAGCCGGCTGAAACTGATATAGAACAAACTAATGTTTTTAAATATAGATAAAATAATAAATGCAGGTTTTAGCAGATTTCATGGAATAATTTCCAATTATTTCATTTGATAAAGTTGTGCTTTTTCAAAAAGCTATGTAATTTGTGGCTCTAAATGAGTTGTATTTCTTGGACTGAGGGCAAAAATGGATTAAATATAGGGATAGTGTGTTCCAGGTATGGCTGCTGTTAGTGTTCGCTCACATATAGTATGCGAGATAAAATGTTACACTTTGGTTTCATCTGACGACAGAGTGTTGTTCCTCTTCATTGAACCAAACTCAAACAGAATTTCTTTTAAGAACAGTTTTTTTCTTACCAGTTTTACATAAACTAATTAGGGATCATATATCACATTTTCATGTCACCCTGAATATAAATACAATTGAGTATCAGATAATATTTAATTTTTCACCTGTACAAACCACTGGGACCGACATTCTGCATTCAATCACCTGGTTATCAAACCCGATTTATAAAATGAGCTGACACAATTCTATGTTGTTGCTGCTGTTTTTATTATTTTAAGTCTTAAACAGTGTCCAAGTTCAGTTTATTAACTCAATTTGTGACATTTAATTAAGACTGCTCAGTCTATGTGACTCGATTCTCAAATAAAAAAAAATGGAAAACTTGTATTATTTTCCTTCTACTTCACAATTACCAACTAGTTAGTGTTGGTCTGTCGTATACAATCCCAATAAAATACATTGAGGTTTGTGGTTGTAACATGAAAAAATAAAAATAACCAACGCACAAATACTTTTTCAAGGCACTTCAAGAACGCTGTAAGGTATAATCTAAGACTAATTCTTCTTTTGAAGTCAAGACTACTTTTTGAAGTAATGCCTGATTAATTGCAGCAAGTTCCCACTTGCTCAGGTTTAGGAAATTCTCTAACCTAATACTCTGTCTTCCAAAGAGATTTGAGCATGTTTGAAACAGATATGTAGTTTTCAGGTATGTGGATCAGTAAGTGATACATATATACATAAATACTGGATGCAATAAGTGATTGTGTAAAGCTCTGTCTGGCTTCTGACGAATACGTCCTGTCGGTCTTATACATAATTATGGCAATCATTCTCACTCCAATACAACACAAGTAAAATCCTGATTTGTCTGCATTTTGGGGAGATGAAGTCTTCCAATTCTGGCTCAGCATTAATTGCTCATGAAAGCACGACTGCATGTTTGGCTATCAATCACACCAGACAGATTCCAAGAAAAGGGAAAGTATTGGATGTCACAGCCATGCACTATCATTGGGTGTTGGCCTATATTTTTTGTGCCTTGGAGACATATCTAAGATCACCTTGGCATTTGTTGCGCTTAACTCTCCCATTTTCCTTCCCTTGACTGCTTGGGCAACAGCCATAAACAAGTCAATCTCCATCCGTCTCAACATGTTGGATTAGATTTATCCTCTTAAGATAGATTGTTATCCCAAGGAGCATGAGTCTCGCTTGATGGGGGAAATTAATTTTACGATGACTGGTTTACTTGATCAGGGTTGGGGAGGGGAGGTAATGGGCTATAAATGCATCAACTATGAGGTGTTGGGAGCTGAAAGCAACAATTCCTGTTTCTTGATTCAGATAAGTTGCCCCTCTTTTTATTACACACAGCATTGTCTTTGGGTCACAGAGTTGAGAGTAATGACTTGACTGACAGTCATTTGTAAAGTGCCAGGAACTTGTCATGGGTGAGAAGGCGTCCACCCCAGGCTATAGAAAGATTGACAGTGAAACATATTGTATTTTTCTCTTCTGTCAGTTTGAAATAAAAAAATGCCACTGTCCGTTTTGATCCAGAATTATAAAAAGGCAGCATGGTTACGTCTGCAGTTCAACTTGTGGAGAAGGAAAACTCTGCTTAGTAGCAGTCCTCACTTACACCCATACAGCAGTTATTGGTTTGACTTACAAAAAAAAGTGACCTCCAGTCTGTTGAGCAACAAAATCCAGTCTGAGCTTGTGGTAGCCTTTATTGTAGATTCAGCTGACTAGTATTACAGAGCACCTCTTTAAGCAGACTAAAGGTGAAGTGCTTTGCTTAGAGCTATGAAGATTATTCACAGAAGCCGGGCTTTCTTTTAATCTTATAAAGTGCCTTTGATTATAGTTTCTTTGAATTTTCTGATGGTCTTTCAAAGTTTTTCTCTGGAGTTTGGATGCTTTTCATATCAGATACCTGCCTATTTTCAGACTTTATTCATATAACTGGTAATTATGAATTATTCAGGCACGAGGTAGTTACGTTTCAACACATAATATTCAGCTTAGCAATAAAACAATTTTTGAAATGGATCTTTGCGACCTTTGTTCCCTTTATGTTGAATCTACAAAAATACCAGACAGAAGCGTTTGATGGATGGAAAATAGTATTTTAGCAACAGAAAGGTGATTTCCAAAGAGCCTTTAGCTGAAAACTAAAGACAGAAATTATGTATTATGTAAATGTCAGTTTTTCCTTGCACCCCCATAACCTAGTGACAGTTGGGCAACAGGACTTGGACTTTTTCAGTTTGTGTTATTTCAGTAAAATACACAAAGACATTCTTATCCATTGACACCAAGTTGAGAAAAATGAACATAAAGTTAATTTGAAGCTTGAATTTCAAGTGGGAAGTTAGAGATTTCTAAAAAGCCCCAAACTTTTAAAGTCAATATGGCTACCTAGCATAAAAACTTTGGAGCAGCTAAAAAAAATAAGTTTACTTGGGCTAATTACAATTTGCATTTCATTAAATCTTGTACCCTCACAACAGGGTATATCCTGTTACCCAGTGACCTGGGTAATTACTCTTGCATATTTTCCTCACTATTGCTCTATAGGTAGAGACAAGTTTAGGAGAGGAATGGTTTTCTTGCAGCCATTTCTTGACTTTTTTTGGATCAACACACATAAGTCTTGCTTAAAAATGATGTTCTACTATTTTTCCCATTTTGAAGTGTAGTACAGAGAAATGGAAGCCATGGAATACAAATTAAAGTTTGCTGAAGATACGAACTCAACTTAAAAAGTAAAGTTGTCCAAGTAAAAGGCTGTATTTTCAGCATGTTTCAGCATAAGGTTATAAAATATAAAAATAGGATTTTTTTTTTTTTTTTTTTTTTTTTTTTTTTTAGAAGGTGGTACCAGTTATCCTGGAGGACAGTGTATTTTATTGAATGTCTGGGGGATTCCAGCTGATGCTAAAGTTTTACATAATCAGTTGTTTTTTGTTTGTTTGTTTTGTTTTGTTTTTACTTTAACCTCTGATATTGAAGAATTATTGAAAGTTACTTTTTAACATTTTAATAGGACACAAGACATAGAAATAAGTCACAAATTTACACTCCCATTCAGATGTTTTTATTTGTGGTACAAAGCCCATTTTTTGTGTTAATAACACTGCCTGACCTTATTATTGAAAATGACATTTAAATAATATGTCAGCCAATTATCATTGTTGTTTTTTTTCTTTTTTGAAAAATAATAAAGTGAGCTGAAAAAGAAAGAAATTAACAGAATTTCAATGTGTGAAAATGTGGTGCTAATTAGTTCTGTGAAGTCAGAATAACCTCCAAAGACTGGGTGTGTGGGCAGGTACACAGGGAAACATACATCAAAAGATTTGCCTACATAATGCATCCAAAGCAAATGCATATTGATAACCTTTAGCATCTGTTGCTGTATTTGAATCATATTTACATAGTGATTGTCAGTCAGGGCAACACTTTGCATTACCTCCACATGTGTTCAAATGTAAACATGCAGAACAAACACTCCTCTCTTACATTATACAAGCCTACTGTCAATGTCCTACAGCTTATAAAACATTCCATCCATCTAGCCATCCATCCATCCAGGAGAAAAAACAAAATATCCCTCCCACCAAAGGCAATTTTTAGCTTATTCTTGCACATACCGAACAGTTTCATGCCAGAAGGAACATGTACACTCCCTCCAGTGAGTTTTGGGTCTGCTTCTTGGCCATGTCAGACAAAAAAAAAAGGTCATGGTAAATCTTTTTGCAGTCAATTTGACTTTGTAACACTGGATGCTTTATATTAAAGAATAACTGTTTTACAAACCACATGATTGCATTCAGCTCTTAAGTTAGCCACTGCAAGCAAGAAGCTTAAACTCTTGACCATTCCTAACATAAAAGAAAACCAAGACCATTACAGGGGACATTCTCTGGTTCATTCTGGGTGATCCCAAGATGCTCCCTGGCCAAAAAGTGCCATTTTGTCTCCACAGCAAGTTTCAGGTCTGCTTCAGGGTCTCCTCCCAGTGGGAGAAGCCTGGAAAATCCCCAAAAGGAGGCACCCAGGTGGCATCATAATCAACCGCCTCAGCTGACTCCTTTTGATGTGCAGGAGCACAGACTGTACTCCAGGCTCCCTTTAGATGGCAAAGTTCTCTTTAAGGCTGAGCCAAGCATCCCTACAGAGAAAGTTCATTTCAGATGGTGACTGTGACAGGTGTGACAGGTGACTGTTTTTGTAAATCTCTTCCAAAATGGATAGAAAAAGTCCCCAGTCTGTAGTCGGAATATTTTCCACAAGGCCCCTGTTGTGAACTCTTTCTCGCCCACTGCGATTTCCCACACCACAGGTAAAGGGCAATAGTTCACAAAACAGTAATTCCATTAAGTTTCTTCATTTTTCATTGTCACAAAGCCCACAATTACTTCTGCTCTTAGAATCAACTTGTGCAGACTATCAAATTCTACCCTCAGAAAATGGAACTGGTGTAATTTGTAGTCATAAATCCCTATCAAAGTTACCCAATAAGATACCTGACACAGCTTACTCCATGTAAGACAAAGATCTACTGTCTTTAGAAGTCTCTCAAAGTTCTTTTTTGGGGGATGCTAGATCTTTGTGTCTTGAGGGCTGAGTTATTCATCAAGGGGTTTGAGCTGCTGCCATAAAAACACAATTGGTCATAGGCGTCTGTCTCCCAGGGCCATTGTTGTTATTTTTCCCCACCTAACACATCAGAGAGACCATGCGTTTCTCCGTGTTATCAAGAGCTCCATCATCCCAAGTGTTGTTCAACATTATGTCTGTTTAGTGTTCAGGGCGTGTATAAATCCTATCTTCGGGACATTGCATAAAATGTTTACCCATTACAAACCGAAATATAAGTTACGGCTGGATGGGCTGACCTTGGAGTACACAATGCAGAACGGGTTCCCAAAATTTAAAAGCAATCCTATTGATGGAAAAAGTAAAATGGCAGATGAAATGCCTCCTGAACAGACACGCACGCACATTTACGCTTAGCCTGACAACATAATCAATACCCTATCCCTGCAGGGGTTTTCAATGCGCCTGTCGCTTTTACTGATGGGTTTATGGTGACCTTAATGTAGGAGATGGCGTTTTTAATGGAGTGACACCCGTCTGACCATTGGAAGTCTGTTTACCAGCTTCCTCTGCATGAGGGATTTCTGGAAAAAAGAGTTAACATCTAGCTAATACACAAATATGTTACAGGTGTTTTTTTTCCCTATTTGTCAGCAGAATTGTTGCCTGATATTTTGAAGGTTTGGGGCTTTAATTTGATGATTGAGGTCTTTATGTGTGAAACCTGAATGCTTAGTCTGTGTTTTATCTAGCTGTCTTATCTATCACAGCCTAAAGACACTCAGAGGTTACTGGGGAATTCTAACTTGTTGTCTTTGTCAGTGATTGTCTGTCAGATGCACTGGCAAACTGTCCAGGTTGTCATGAGGTACATGTATAAAAACAGACAAATAAGAATAAGACAATAATGGGAAATTTACAACATAAAAAAATAATACTGTACAGTTGTTAAAAATAGTAGACTCAGATGGAAAGAAATGTGCAACTGAGCAGGGTAATGTAAAACCATATACGATGTATTTATTTGTGCATAGAATGCAGCAACAGACTATTTACAAGAAATTAAAAGACAACAGCAGAAATGTTATTTGAAATAAGAAAAACTGTGCAAAAAACAGCAGGGATGTGAAAATGTATTGAGTTTGCTGGGAGCAGTGTTGGTTATAAAGTCTAACAGCTGCTGGGAGGAAGGATCTTTGATAACGCTCCTTTTTGCAACCCAGGATCCCAGAACTCTTCTGTCTCCCTCCACATTCACTGGATACAGGGGGGGATCCTAGGACAGAGGTAGCCTTCCTGATGAGCTTATTTAACTCTCAGCTGTAGATAAGCTGCTGCTCAAACAAACTACATCACAGAAGATAGCTGATGCCACCACAGAGTCAAATAGGGTTTTCAAGTGTACCCTCTGCACTCCAAAAGATCTCAGTCTCCTTATAGTCTGTCTGAGAGCTTTGACAAACTTCTCCATGTCGGTGCGGCAGGCTTGGACCATTGTTTTATTACCTATCCTTGCTTTAAAAT
This sequence comes from Anableps anableps, assembly GCA_014839685.1. NCBI lineage: Eukaryota > Metazoa > Chordata > Actinopteri > Cyprinodontiformes > Anablepidae > Anableps > Anableps anableps. Next base: position 17,868,326 of record CM026085.1, read on the forward strand.
TCGCCACAGACTTAACCAGTCTGGTCTGTTCTTTTGTCTTTGTGATGCTACTTGTTCAATAATGTTTGCCTAACCAAAACCTCTGAGGCATTCATAGAACAACTGAATATATACAGAGATTAAATTACACAAAAAGAGCCTCTTGGCATCGACCATATAGATAGTAATGTAGGTCATCCCTTGCTGGAAAGGGAGCTGGTTCAAGCCCTCAAAATAAATAAATCAGTAATAAATAAATAAACCTTATAATTGTAATTATTTTCAGTCCTTTCTATGTGCTCCATCCTAAAAATGAAAAAAAGAATAAATACAGAAAAACAATGCACATTGTGCAGTATCTGTTATCAGATACTCAAATTATTCACATCAGTTACCCATGCAACTCATCCTATCCTCCTTATCTGGAATACATTTATCCATTTGTCCACACATAAGGCTATATGGGTCTATTTTTACTATGCCAGGGAATTAAAGAAATCTTTAAACATTTCTAAACATATATAGCAACAGAAAGCCATTTGTATGGCTTTGACACAGATTTAAAATTTTTTTTTTTTGGCTGCTATATTGCAATATGTTTGACGTAAAAAAAAAAAGCAGTCCATGATTAAATTTTTACTAAAAGCTGTCTCATGTAGTAAACCCTAAAGTCTATCATCAGGGTGTTGTCTATTACATTTAGGGCGGTGTGGGCACTCTTAAGAAATTATGTGTGTGTGTTTTGAAGGGGGGGCACCAAAATGGCTTGAAGATTCATTTTGTGTGTTAATTTTTCCGACTTTCTGACATGAAATCTAGTCTAAAACTAAATAAAACATCAATTAGAATGATTATAAGTACAAGTGCAATCAAAAACAGAAAAAGTTAAATGTCTTTGTCACTCTTTACAGAGGGTGAAACTCATGAAATAGATTAATTACTTATAGAGTGAAATATGTCAAGCCTTTATTTCTTGTACTTTTGATGATTATGGTTTACAATTTATGAAACCAAAAAGGTGAAAATGATGTCAACCCTGTTGCAGGTGCGCTGTTTCCTACCACACTTTTTTCTTGTTTCAACTTTCTACAAATATATAACTTTTTTCTAATTTTCTTAAACACCAAATTTTGTGTTTTCATTATCTGTAAGCTATAATCACCAAAATTACAAAAAAAAATAAAATAAAATAATCAAGGCTTGAAATATTTCACTCTATATAATGACTCTACATAAACTATGAGTACCACTTTCTGATTGACAAAAAACATTGAATTCATTCACAGTACTAATATGTTATACTTGAATGACAGAAATAACTGACCTTTTTTCAATGAGGAAAAAAATAAATAAATCTGAAATGCAGTAAGATCTAATTTTAATTATGTGATAATTAAATCAATTCCATTCTAGGATAAACATTTCTTCCTAAAGTATAATTTAGTGATATTTCTTTTAAGTTGTAAGAGGACCTAAAGGAGGAATTCCTCTGATCCAAAATTTATCGATTAAAGTTCTATAAGATGTAGTTGACTGAAAAGTACGAAGATTTAGTCAAGTAAAACTGAACTAAAAATGACTATAGTTGTCTAAAATGTGATTACATTTAAAAACAAATTAGTCGAAAGATTATGTCTAAACCAGAATAAAATATGCTGTATAAATTAACACTGGTACACAGAGGTGGACTTGTGAGGTAGTTTTATTTGGTGGGATCAAAGTAAAAGCTCGCTGAAAATAAATGCCAGCTGAAAACAAATACACGCCACACTATTCAGATTTTTCAATGTCGAAGTTAACGTAAACAAGTTCATGGGGTGTGAATACTTTACAGGGCCCTTTCCGAGGATGTCAGACCTGCATAAACACTCACCCACGCAGACACAGAACGGCGTGCACGCACTCCCACGTCCTCTATTTCTTACAAATCTTATCGTACAAGTGCACATTCCTGCAGAAGAATTCTCGAGGTGTTTGGTGGTGGTGGCTCACGCGGACCGGGACCTCGCGGACTGACGTCACCCCCAACCCGTCAAACATTCAAACACACACGCGCACGTTACAGGCAGACAGAGCGTGGTTCGCGTTCGGGAGAGAGAGAGAGAGAGAGAGAGAGAGAGAGAGGGTGGGAGAGAAGCTGAGGGAGGGAGGCAGGCAGTCACACCGCGGCTCTCCAAATACAACCACAGTCTCGCCACGTCCAACACAGCGAAGACCCGACGAGCGACACCCTCTAGCAGAGGGAATAAACCAGACGTGATTTCCAGCGCTTTGGTCGCGGACGACTCCAGTGGGAAAAGACACACACACACACAAAAAAAAAAAAAAAAACGTGGAAAAAACAAGAAGAAGAACAACCTGAAAGCGGATTCTTTCTCCCTCGCCCCCACCCCCGTCCTTTAATTCTTCTTTATATTTTTTGGCTTTTTCCCGACTCGCATTGCTGGATCTAAAACAAGAAAAAAAAAAAAAAAAAAAAAAAAAAAAAAAAAAAAAAAAAACTCTCAAGAAAAACCAAGAGACAAAAGAAAAACATACATAAAAGAGCGGAGAACAAGTTTGAAAGTAACCGCAAAATGGTGCTAAGGTAAGGAGACTGTGTGTGAGTGCTGCAGTGATTTCAGGTGTGTTGACAGTGCTTTAATCTGTCCGTCAGGCTTGCACATGCTGTTTTAGTCATCTTTTGCTTCCAGTTTATTGTAAACCACTTACACTCTCTCTTAACGGCTATTCCTTCATTAATACGCTGATTTTTCTTATGATGGGTCATTTTGTCCCATTTAGCAACTATGTATTTTTGCGTAATGTCATCAAAAATATTTGAAATAGACAAGTGGACGTGTTATTTTTAAAGCTGTCATGCACATACAGTTCATACACCGCATCCTTTTAAAGTTGCACAAGACTCCTCTCTGCATGCGGCTGGATTGTGAAGAATTTTTCAAAGCGCATTCCTGCAACTCTCCAGAGATCCCCACGTCCAAAATAGAGGAGAAAAAAAGAGATGGCTTATTATAGAACGCGTTTTATTTTTGTTTTGGCAAGGAAGGGGAGGGGGATGTTTAAAGTTAAAGTTGACACAGAGTCGGTCAGTCACGCAAATGTAGTGCTGTCCTGTCAATCAGGTGAAAGTGAAGTTTTTTGGGGGGTTTTTTCTCCTTTCTTTATTATTTCCAGCGGAAGCGCAGAGCACCTGTGCTCAGTGCGCCTGTTGAGCCACTAGGGGACTCATTCTTCCCAGACAGAGAGGAGGATGCAGCAGGGGCTGTTACAAGCCCTTAAACAGGATGTTTAAGGCAGTAATGTGAGCAAAAACAACATAGAAGACAAGATATAGGACTAGTGTTTTGGTCGACATAATAAAAGTAAAACTAAAAATTATACTCAGATATTTCTGTAAGCAATGCATGCATATTTTTTTTTTTAGAATACAAAAAAGATATAAATGTTTATGTTCAGTTGAGCAGGAGGAAGTTTTAGTTTTTTAATATCCTTCCTTATTGCCACTCTTTCTTTAAAATGTCTAATCTGTGCACATTTTTCTTGGATGGTTTGGTTTTATTAACTTTTTTTGAATTTTGTTTTTGTCAGCATGTGTATGGGTCACATGCATATATATATATATATATATATATATATATATATATATATATATATATATATATATATATATATATATGCTCTACTTCATTTTGGTATGGAATTTTTGTTCAAGGTACATTTTTTGAGCTTATGTTTCTCATACAGTATTGAAAAACAACACTTGCAAGTGTTTTTTTTGTTTTGTTTTTTCCCCAACTCCCAGTTTATTGGTTTATTTAACCTTTTTATAGGAATATGTTATATTTAGCGTTTGAGCAATTTAAAAAAAAAAAAATCATTTTATCTTTCCTTGGCACAGATTCTTTCAGTTCAGGTTGGTTCAGGAATTTTCTCGTAGTTTTTAATATTTTAGTATTACTTTATTATTTGAGTGTGTCTTATTGAGCCTTTGTGGATCAAATGCAGTAGTGTATAGAAGCATATCCTCTTTTTGTACAAAAATGTTAAAAGAAAGGTAAGGAAAACCATCACAAGTTCCCCCTAGTCTTTCTGCCCACCTGATGGCATACATCTAAGTGGTTGGAAGTGTTCAAGGTCCTTGTTGTGTTATGGTTGTAACTGTGAAAAATTATATGGAAAGTTTCCTAATTTTATTAAACGTCTTAAGGTTGTCTTTCAAAGAATATCTTCTCTCCTCGTGAAGTCTGTCGGTTAGGTCCTCGAGCCACATTCTGGCAAAGGAAACAGATTTGTCCTACCACCATGAGCTGCTATGAGGCAGTAAGAAATGATGTTTAGTGTTTAATACACCTTCAACATTGAGTGGGTTATGGTTTAATTTGGGTTTTCATGACCTTGAACATAATGCCAGAGATGGGGTTAAAGTTAAAATAGGGTTTAAGCTATTGGTTTAACAGAAGACATGCAAAGGAGATCCAACTCAACAGGAACAGCTTAACATATTTTTTCGGTTGTTTCATTATTGCATGTTTTTTTTTGTTTTTCATGTGCACAGGAAATAAAACTCTGACTTTACATCTGTAGGTTGTTGCTTGTTTTTTTTTTCCCCATCACATTATGCAATATTTTTTCTATTAAAAAGTGACCCAGATCACTGACTTCTTGATTATCAACTGGTTTTATGAATTGATATTGAAGGTAGTTTGATGTTAATAGTGTTGTCACATTTTTTTTTTTTTTTGTAACTCTGGCAGAGTTAGTGTATAGTGTAATAAATGGAGTGATCAAAAGGTAGTGATTAAAGCTGGAGTGCGGAAAAGTGATGGATGTGTTTGTTATAAAGATGCAAATCTGTGCGTATTTCTGTTTGTTCAGGCGCTTCCAGGTTGGAAGCCAGTAAGCACTCCAGCAGCCCTCCCTCTGCAGTCAAGGTCTTTCGATAAACACTTTACACTTTCCTGACCCCAAACAATTAGCAACGGCTGCCCAGATTTTGACACAAGGCAAATTAACGCTGCACTGCACTTGTTCGATTTCTTATTTTGCTGGTGCAAAAGAAGGAAAGTGCACCGACGAGGTGCTCAACCTAAGTCACTGAAGGAAGTAGTCCAGTCATCAAAAAGTAGTAGTGGTGCTGACATCTTTATGCATTTGACCTGTCTTTGCCTTGTGTTGTTTTCCAAACCCCCCCAAAACATCACCTTAGGTACAGACCTTTAGCTGAACTAAGACAAATAAAGCATTGTAAAAAGAGGTATTAAAAAGTAATGGTTATGTGAACCTTTAACCTCAGTTTGTCAGGTTGTCTGGGAAATAATCTGGTTAGAAGATCCAAGCCATTAAGCAAAGAAAAAAAAAAAAAAAAGTTATGTTTGAAAGGAAATGCTCTGCCTAGATTTTCTGCACTTATACCTCATTGTGATACCATTAAGCCACCCCCCCAAAAAAAAACCCCCATCCACTTTTTCATATAGTAGAAGAGAAAACAAGCCGTCTTTTAAAACTAAATGTTGAATATTAGTCTGTATTCCATTGGGGAAAAGGGGAAAACCCTTTTTAGCTGACATGAAAGTTAGAGAATCATGTCTCATATAAAACGGGTTATTAGATTTAAGAAAAAGGAATTTTGGACAGTATTAAATATATAGGCTACTTTGAATAGCTGAATCTAAACGAGGCATATTAGTCCATAAAAAATAATGGACAAAATGGGTAAATTCTTTAAAAAAAATGTAACCGTTTTTGTAAGAAAGCCTAAGCAAACATTTTAATTAGCATTTGTGTGTGTGTGTGTGTGTGTGTGTGTGTGTGTGTGTGTGTGTGTGTGTGTGTGTGTGTGTGTAAATGTTCAATAACTAGGAGTTAGTTGTGGAACAGGCCTAAAATGCTAAAGTCAAACTTGCTAGCAATCCAAAGTTCTTAACCTGACACAGTCATTGCTTTTGATTGGCACATGTTAGCTGTGTTTGTTTAGGAAACTATTTACATGCCATCTTGTTAGAACAGATTTAAAAACCATGTATCCAATTTATGTAGTTCAGTAACAGCACAAATGCTAAAGCTAACTTTGTTAACTAGCAAAGTTTCTTAACTTTGTGGCAGTTGTTGCTAATAAACAACACATTGTAGCTGGTTCACAGGGAAAAGGTCAGTATATCACCTTGGTGGAACACGGTTTGAAAGTTTGTATCCAGGTTAAACTAGCCTAATTAGTTTAAGTCACACTATCAAACCATGCTTCTTAACCCTGAGGTAATGATTATCGGTACTGAACATTGCATCTTAGCTTTGGTTTCTGTGAAAAGGTTTACATGTCATTTAGTAAAAGTTGATTTTAGAAGTTTGCATTCAACTTCAGCAAGCTTAGGGACTGTGCTGTTGCTAAGGTCAAACCTGCTAACAAGCTAAGCTTCCTAACTCTGAGCCAGACATTGTCAAAGAACGGGAAAAGCCCAGTATGCTACTTTTTGGTAGAATAAAATTTAAAAGTTTCTTTTACTGTTGCACTAATGTTTTATGCCTTAATCATAAACTAGGAAGGACAAAATAAGCAAAAATGACCCTAATTAGATAATATGTAAACAATTCAGTTGGGTTGGTTTTGAAGTATGTTTGAAATCCGCTGTTGTTCTACTTTCATAGTCCTTACCTAGAAATGATGATTAAAACTTTCCTAAAATAAAATTTAGGTAAGTCGTTACCCCACTTTTATTGGTTAACTTGTGAAAGCTTGGTTTTTTTTTTTTTTTTTTTTTTTTTTTTGGGGGGGGGGGTTGTTTTGTTTTTTGTTTTTTTTTTTCCCCCAGTGTCTGACATATTTTTTTTCACTTACGTGCCTCTCGGGAGCAAACCCGACCCCTCTTTACAACCAAGCATGCCTGCACCTTACAGCCCCATTGTCTCAGCAGCACAGCCAAGTGGATCTGACTCACTGGTTTACTTTCAAGTGCAGAGTAGAGAGAAAAAAATCAAAGGGGGAAAAAGGCAAGAGAAATTACTTTTTTGTCCTTTAAAGAGTGTTTGTGAGCACTGCTTTAGGAATTTCAAGGCCAGGTCCCCCCTGTACAAGTGTTGGAATGAGAAATCAACACTTACGTTACATAAATGGATACGTAAACACTGAGGCCACAATTATCAGGCGCCGTTGCATTGGAAGTGGAGGGGATGTAGTGCCAGTAGGTCTGTTAGCAATCAACACCCCAGCCCCCCCTTCACTGCCTGGCCTCTATAATCCAGTGGGTGTATTCTAGCTTATTTTGCACCAGCAATAGCCCTCAACAGCTTTCTACTGAATGGCAGCCCAACCCGCTCTTTGGCAGGGTGGGTGGTTGAAGGAACGTTGGAGAAGACTATGACTGCTAGCTGCTGTATTGAGGGATAACAAGGTGTGTGTACTTATGAAAGAGCTTGCATTTAAGCTTCCTCTTGTTAATAAGATGTTTGTGCCCTGACTTTGAGGGCTGGGCTGTGTTGGGGGGGCTCTGCCGACTACAAAATTCACCTCACCGGGACCAAACCTGATGCAATGTGACAAATGAATAAGCAGTTTGATTTCGCACAACACCGAGCCGCAGCACAGCATAATGAAGTGATCATGACTTTACCCTTGGTTCACTTTGGCACTGGGTCCTGCTGTGTTTTCCCCCATCCTCTGTTCAATCTCTTCACTCATTTATTTACTTGGCAAGCATTTCCTCCCGTAACCTCTAGTACTGCATAACTAGTGTCAAGGGTGGGTTGCTTGATAAAAACCACCGCTACGGGGCATTGGTTTTACACATAGAGGGAACAGTAAGCAGCTCTTTTTTATTATTGATATTCAAGTTGCCACTGGGCTGGAATAATAAAAAGCCTATTTTCACGCCCAGGCAAAAATAACCTCTACTGTCCATCACCCTGCCGGGGCAAAAAAAGCTGAGGCATAAATATTATAGGCATTGAAAGGAACAGAAGGTTGTGGCTGAACTTGTTCTTTGCCTTGTTTCTTATGGAACTTTTGTCTTCGCTGATGATGTTTAAATAATATTTTTCTTTTTAAAAAGGTTCCTTTACTTCTTCAGCTTATATCCAGGGGTCCTACAGTCTAAAAACATGTGGAAAAGAATGGAATTTGGTTAATGTGTCTTCCAGACCTGGACAAATGTGGAGAAATGGAGTATGAAGAAGTACTTGTAAATCCAGACTTTATGCAATATTCCCACTGTTTATTTATTCCATCCATCCATCCATTAGTCAACCTTCCCTCAGTTCTTCCTTCCGGTTTTCCAGGTTTCATATTTAAAAATGGACCATTGTATAAACATATACATTTATCATAAACATTTGTATGTATTAAAAAAAGTTCATAAGGTCTGAAAACTGTGGAAAAGTAAAGCATTTTTTGTATTCCTTTTGTAAAAATGCTCTAAATCTTCATAACATATATCAGCTGTGAATTTTTTCATCCATATGTTAAACCATGATACACAAGCATCAGTCAGTTTAGTTTACCAAAAGGGTCTGCATCCAGGTCTCGTGTAGGCTAGGAGGGGTGAAAATGGGGGTTGTATCAGTGTGATATAAACAGAAAGGACCACTTTTTTTTTTGTCGCAGTTGTCCTTTCGGTCATAGATTAGGTTTCAGACCATATGATGGAGGCCAAATTCCTGTACCCAGTTGTGAGGGGGAGCAAGCATGCTGGTATGTATTTGGATTGGGGTCAGTGGCACTAGGTTTTTATTCCTCTATTGACTCCCCACATCTTTTGGATCATCCCACAATAGCAACTCTGACTATTGAAAGAGTTGAGTTGTGGCTAATTAAGGAAAAGTTAGAATTATAATTAAAGGATAATAATTGTGGCTAAAAACAATGCAAAAATGAAGGTTCTGTAATGGTGTGACCAAATCCCAAAACTGTATTTTCTTGTATGTCCTTGTCATATTCTCATTTTCCCTCATCTTAATTTTTTAGAAAAGGCTGAGAGTTGAATTGGGTGAGGTTCATTTGAATAACTGGCAGAATGAGGAAATAAAAGCAGGGGGAAGAAATGAAAGTGGCGGGCAGCTCTGTGCATTCATGTCACACAGCTTTATCAAATTATTCCACAAAGGCAGCCACACAAGTGATGGAATTTCAATTAAAGTATGACAGTTTTCAGAATTTGTTTCAGCTCGCCAGTGAGTACGTGAGAGCTACGTTTCATGGAGTGGAAAAGGGATGGAGGGCGGTGGGTGGGAGGGTGGATGGGTTTGGTAGCTGAAATGGATGGTAAGGAGAGTCTTCTATAGTTTTTATTTTCAATCCATCGACCCCATTCTCCATCGACAAGGAATGCCTTACTAAAACACTTTTGTTCAGAGGCACTTTGCAGTTAGAGCCTAAGAGCCAGAAGAAAAAAAAAAAAACAGGGTTGTTACAAAGAAGGTCTTCGATGCAAGAAGTCAAAAATGGAGGCTTTGGTTGATAGCCCTGTTGCAAGAACAATTATGTTTCCTGCTGTGCAAAATACAAGGCTGCAAGAGATAAGTGCAAGGAATAGAGAGGCCTGGCCAGACTGGTGGCTAGCTTGTAAACTGGGAAAGAGTTTCACATACACACACACACACACACACACACACACACACACACACACACACACACACACATCTATGACAGTATTTTACAACCATGTGTGTATGTTATGTGTGTGTGTGTGTGTGTGGGAAAACTTGTATGTAAGATAGATAGATCTTCTACAAACAATTTATTTTATGGGGATTTCACATGAAAAACTAAAGCAAAGTAGTGCATTACTATGACATTTTTAAAAAAAAACAGTACATGTATTCCTCCCCCTTAACTCTGAGGCACCCATATAAAATCAAGTGGAACCGATGTGTAATGTAAACTCAGTTTTAATAAAACTGTCCTATCCCACCTCTGGGATGGCCTCAGAGGTTTGTTTGAGAACATTAGTGAACCAAGATCATCATGAAGATCAAGAAACACAGCAGACAGGTCAGATGGGAAATTGTGAGGTTAGGTTAATAAATGTCCCAAGGTTGTTACATCTCACAGCAAACTGTTCTAGTATGTAAAAAGAAAAAAAGGATGGTACTGCAAACGTACCAAGACATGGTGGTCCACCCACAGGGACATAACAGGCAAGGAGAGCGTTAATCAGGAAAGCAGCAAAAAGAGGTTCGTTATCACACTGAGGAAGCTGCAGAACTCCACAGTTTAGGTGGGAGAACCTATTGATAGACTATTAATCCCACGCTCCAGAAATCTGGCCTTTACAAGCAAGTTCTGCAATTACGTCATTTTATTCTGACTGGTTATCTTTAGTGTTCCACTGTGTGCTTCCATTTGTCTGTCAATTTCAAATTGTACATTTTAAAACAAACGTGGATCTTTCAAAACAGATTTTTACAGTGTAAACATGGATCTAGTCCATGCAGATGTATTCAACAGCTACCCTGAACAATTTCTACTTTATGATAATTAATCTGAATATTTTCTTTAGTGATCGACCACAGCCAGAGGGGTGAATGCATTTATTTCTTTCATTTCTTCATTATTAGCCGATTGAGCTGTCAGCTGATTTAAGTTAGGTGCAGTTACTTAAGTTAGTTGACGCATTTAACCAGGGGCGCTGCCCCCCCGCGTTGGCCTTGCACATTGTTGCGGTGCCTGGTCATGCACCTCTGAATTTTTGTAAGTCGGTACGGATCGCGTGCACCACCTTTCACTCAAACTGGATGTTTTGGAAGGTGCTCTTGCAGAGCATGTCTGCCTGCAACGGCATTTATAAAATCCCTCTGTGAAGGCTCATTTTCAGAATACAGCACCAACGTTCACATCAACTAAAAACAGCACACCACTTGCTTGGCTCGCGCGGGCTCAGTGTGAAGTTTCAAAAGTGTGAGTATAACTCAGCCTTAATATATTTCTGCGTTAATTTGTACTGCAGTAGAATGGAGGGTTGCCAGATTTGGAGCTTTGCAGCTGTGAAGTGCATCTCGACAGGGAGCTCAGACCAACAGAGCATCATCACATGGCTATCCATATCCCTGAAACTAATATTTAGACAGATAGCGTTAGCTTAGGTCATCCGAGAGGTTTACTACTGCACTGTAGGAGCTGTACTGACCTTTTTAAGTTGCTCTCAAACATTATTGCTTTAGGGTTAGCTTGTAGCATTAGCATAGCTAGCATGTGGAATCCCTTGGCATTTCCTGTCCGTCTGCGTAATGAGGAAAGTACCTCTGAACAACACTGTGGGCTTTAGAGAACTGCTCATGTTTTTTGTGGATGTTCTCGCCATCTTAGCAAAGTTTAAAACTCGAAGCAGCTCTTTGTTTTGTTCAGGTGAGCGGCTGCAGGGAGGGGAGGGGCTAGGTGTGTCATGTTGCAGCCCTGCTGCTAGAAGAAAGGCGACAATTTGAGCAAATATATATGGGTCAGTTTATATCGATGTTGACACAAATGAATATCTTTGAATAAATAATTTTTCTAGTCTTGATCATTTTGACAGTCTGACATGAAAAACTTGTTTGGTTCTGGTAGAGGCAACATGCTGTGTGAGTGCTTTTCTTCAACTGAATAGTAGCTGAATAGAGTTGTGATTTGGATGGCGCACACTTCAGACAGTCCTGGAGGAAAACTCTTTAGAGGTTGCAAAATATGAGACTGATGAGGAAGTTTTACCTTCCAGCAGGACAAAGACCCTAAACGTTACAACCAGAGCCATGGAATAGCTTATGGCCGCTTCTCCACTAGCGTGCCTCTAACCGGTTCTGTCTCAGTGAAGTTATGTCAGACAAAATGATGTATCTGGGTTTATTTGAGTCCATCAGAAGCACAGCCTAAAGGTTCTGGATTGCTGAGTGTTGATGCAAACATCATCGGCGAATTGTCCACAACTGCTGCATGCTTATGGCCCACCCACATTACCGTATGAACGCCCACAATAGTGAGGAACAGACTGTAATGGAGACGCTTACAACCGAGGCAGAACCGAAGCACACATTAACCGGTTAGAGATTTGGCAGTGGAGAAGCACTTTATGCCAAAACATATCATGTGCTAGTATAGCCCATTCAGTCATCTTGAGCTATTTTGCAAAGAATTGGGAACATTTTTATGGTCTAGATCTATAAAGCCAGAATACCCTAAAAGTATTGTAGTTCAAGGTGTGTGAATACTTTTGTGACCAGTTGTATAGTGTTTTTTTTTTGTTTGTTTTTTGTTTTTTTTTTGTTTTGTTTTTTTGTTTTCTTTGTGTCATTTGCATGCAGAGAGCCTAGAATAAAATGAGGATTATTTTTAAACAAAGCTAAAGATTTCCCTTTGGTGTCCATTTTTTTTTTCCCCTCCCAAACTTGCATTGGGATTGGCAAAGGGGAAAGAATTCCATTACAAAGTGCAGTGACATTGCCTCGTAGCAATTTCACGAATGAGGAATGCATTTAATAGGGGACGGATTTTTCATAATTTGGAAGTGTTGTCCTGAAGTCGTGCCAGAGTTGAAGCATGCTGTTCCCATAGATGTTCAAAGGGATATCTTCAAATTTAGACGCAAAGTTGGGACTACAGCATGTGAACGGATGTAGCATCAGTCTGGTGTAAATATATTCTCCTCTTTATTCCTCCTATGTTCTTTCCCCTTTGTATAAATCAAAATTAAATTCCCGCATTGCTACAAGGTTAGGAGTCAATGTTTAAATTCTGCCTAACCCCGACATTCTCTCTCCACTCAATCTGCAATTATAGTGAGCCGCTTTGAAGAAGCCAGGCGGAACTAAAATGACTTTTCATGTCCGGTATAATGACTGCCATTTGGAAGAAGACATGGGGAGAGAGGGCGAGAAAGACCGAGTGTCAGTGGGAGGGGAAAAAAAGGGGGGGAGGGTGGAGGGAGGGAGCAGTTAGAAAGGGGAGAAGTGAGGACAATTGGGAATGAAAATGGCTTAGGTCACCTTTGGTTGCGCCCACGCAGCCCAAACCATCTTTGATTCCTCACGTATCAATTTGCCACGTTTTGAACTCATTTCGTTGTTGTTGTTGCCTCTTAGTGCAGCTTTCTCCCTCCCCTCACTCAATTTCCACCTCTCTTATTTGCTGTTTGCTACCATTCATTTGCTTCCAGAAGCTCAACTGTGCAAATGTGGATTACAGGATGAATGGCACAAAGTGAGACACAGTATATTCTCTTTAAGGGAGCCAAAGGCCAGAGATGAGCGCCTTCACCTGGACTGGCATCCGGCTATCTTTTACGCTTCCCACGCTAATGAGGCCAGACAGTTGGGGCTGAAGTTATAGCGCCGACTGGATGCTGTGCTGGTAATCTATTATTTAGAGTCTCATGGGGGAGCCTGGTCTCAAGAATTTCATGCATGCGTTTTGCAAAGCAAATGTTTGCCCAGGGGGAACACAGAGCTCTGTGTGGGAAAGTAATGAGTGAGTATTAGACATTAATGTGAGCCGGAGGTTTTCTTGTCCTGTCTTTTCCCCCCAACCTGCCAAAACTTGCAAAGAAACATTTAATTTTTAAATGTTTTTTGCACAAGAATAGAAACATTGCTATTTGGAAACACTAGCAATGCTGACATATCTAGTCTTTTTTTTTTTATTGGGGATATTGTAAGGATGATGACTGAAGATTGTGCTTGGGTCATCAGTCAGAGAACAACGGGTACATCTGGCAGATCCCTTTTCATGTATATTTTAGGAACTATTTCAGAGGGCTTTCTTAGAGTTGCATCACTCTGTTACAGTTAACACTATGCAGATGGGACTTGTTTATATTTAGGCAAGCCAAAAAAATATGCCGTACATGACACCTTCACACCTCCACAATGTATTTATAGCTTTAATATCTTTAGATGCATATATTCCAACACATAACTATTCATATCGAATGAGTATTTACAAATTAGAGTATTTACAGATTTAATGATTAGAATACTGATCAGTAAATATAGAGTTGATATTCTGGCAACATTTACAGTCCCATGGAGCAATTAACTATATTTGGCCATGGGGATTTGCAAATCTGCTGGGAGGGAAGATGGCAGCGGTTAAACATAGAGTGTCGGTTTTAGCCAGAGTTGTTGAGCAGACTTAAGTTACGCTAATATGAAGTTCATGCTGAATGGCTCAAGATAGCAGATATAGCACCGAGTCACGGGTAGCGTAAATACGCTTTACATACCAACCTGTATGAGGTCACAAAGTTATTCATGACTCCATATATAACAAGGATCGACATCATTATAAATTTCTTATGAAGATTTACAGCGGTGGGAAGTTATTTATGAAGGAGGCTGAAATTGCAATTGAATGAATATTACTTGCCTAAAATTAAAGTGATGATAAAATCAACTCTGAAAAAAAGACCTAGTGTTTGTTTTGGTATTTAGAGGCTTTTCTTTGTAACTGACTTTACAACATGAGGAAGACGTAAAGAGCCTGGCATTGCGTATATTGGAATATTAAACATTTTATGAAAACAATTGTTGATTACCTTAATCCATTCAAACACTGGATGCCCAAAAATATCTTCTTTATGGCTACTTCAGGTTGCCAAGTACTTGCCTTGCCTCACTTTATTTAGACCAGAATTAGATAAAAACAGAATTGTTTTAAGATACTGTCCAAATTTAGCCTAAACAAAGATGTTGAAAGACGACCTTGGTTAGCTCATTTCACCAACCCAAACAACTTTTCAAGTACATTTAGACATCAGTAGAGGTTTTTTTTTTTATTGTAGCATTATCTTCATCTTTCACTTTTCAACCATGTTGCTTGTGATTTGTGTTTTGCAAAGATCCAGTTGTTTTTATGTAAAACAAAAATTACTTTAACTACAGATGGATTGTTCCTGGTATCATAATTTTTTTAAAACATGGATTCACTGATGTTTTGATTTTGAAACACAGACAAGTGGATGAATTTATTAATATTTTTCCAAGTGCTTTATGGACATTACCATTCTTTATCAAACTAACACAAGTTAATAAAGTGGTATTAGCTTTTTTTTTTTATCAGTCTGGTAACTAGCCTGCAGCTAGCTTCGTAACAGACATACAACTGGATGCTTTCCATTTATATTTTTCAAAATCTCAATGATAATAATATTGATTGTTGGTGTTTCCTTAGTTTCCATTCAACAACTATCAGTGTTTTTCACCACTGTAAATGTGTAGAAATAGCTCAAATTTGGCTTTGAAGTGAGCGAATGAATGGTTGTCTTGCCTTGTTTCAAGCAGAGCAGCGATGTGTAGCAATAGGAGTGGGAGGGAGAGAGCTGCCTTACTCTACGCTCCGTACAGCTGGAGAAAACTTCCATCACTCCATCATCTTATTTAAAGGGCTTTAAACCACCTGAAATTTGTTTCTGAGTTCTTTGCTTTTTTTGCAGTATACAGTTTTGAAAACTTGAAAAAAACTGTAAATTTGATTTTATTTTCAAAGTATGGCTGAGGATGGAAAAAAATTGTAGCCTTGATGAATTTATTTTTCAATTCCCTGACTACTCCTTCCTTAATTATTTAAATTATAATTCTGAATTTTATGCACAACAAATAGCTTTTTAACATTGATTTTTATATTCAGACTATGTATTTTGTCTTTGAAGAGCCTCAATATGGTTTTTACATATTTGTTAAAACTGTCAATATATCGTGACAGTTTAGCATGAGGCAGATAGTCTGTGAAAAACTCGAGCTCCTCTGCCTTCTCCCTGTGGGAAACTCGCTGTAGCCTAACAGAGAGCAAGGGAGAGGGTGGGAGCAGCGTGTACAGCAGGGTGGTTGACAGTGCGAAGACCCTCCTCCTCACTCTGATTCGCTATTTATGCACATACCAGATTATCTGTCTCATATTATACTGTCACGACATAGTGACAGCTTTAACAAATATGTTTTAAAAAAATTGTTTATAATAGTTACATACTGCAGCTTTAATGTAAATGAATAATATTAAAAATAGGACCAAGCCTACTTCCAAATAGAGTTATGAGAGTATCTTAAATGAGAACTCTAGTGACCCCTTGTTCAAACAGTTTCCACCAAATTCCTTTTGCAGTGTAGGGGAAGTCGATGTCAGGTGCAGTGCACTGTAACCCCAGATCCCAAGGCTGCCTCCACCTACCTTGTCTCCGCATGTTTTCTCTCATGTCAATGTACCCTAAAGAAACATTCCAGGAGAGTTTTAGACCTTTTTGTAACTTGACACCATCACATCATTTTGCATGCCTAGGTTAAACTGTGAGAAAAGGAGAATTTGTATGGGAAGAGGAATGTTTCACTTTACCCTCCTCCTTTTTTGTTGTTTCACTCCCATCTCTCTGAGTTTAATATTACATGCTTATTAGATTACATCATCAATTTCACTAATTAAACATGAGCCCAGTTTCCCAGATTAAGAAAAAGCTTTTAAAATCTTTATTTGATACGAATGAAATGGAAATAAAAGTCTGACTCAAAAAGTTCAAGTTCGCAGGTATTGAAACTGAGATGAGGGTCAGAGAGAAAGTTCGACGTGAAAATAAGTGTTCTGAAATATTTGCAGCTGAAACTGAGATTTATGCACACAGTGAAATGAGAAATGAACTATAAACATCCATATTTTAATGACTTGCCTCAGGTCTATGAGGAAGAAAAGGTGTAATTTACAACACATTTAATTGTAGAATTATTAAGCCAACGAGACTGTTAATACACGTTTGAAAAATTAATAATATTCAGCTGGATGACATTTTAGCTGCCGATGCTGGACGTGGCCCCAGAGCTTTAATATTCAAATGAATTTTCCTTTTTGCTGTGCCTGCTTTTTATTCTTGTGACAGTCCTGGAAGAGTGCATGTGTGTGTCCTCAGTGCTGTGTCACAGTTGATACGAGGCTTCATTTGGTAGCCATGAAAACACATTACAATGTAATCCTTTCTTCCCCATCTTCCCACCCTCCGTCGTTTATTTGGACGCCGTCCCAGCCGTCCATTGTGATAAGCTAAAGACAAAGCTAGCTGCTAGCCATATTGTCGTCCTGCTCCTCCGCTTGGATTGCCAGCCTGCATAACACTGCACTGGGGAATTAACCTCTGCTGCTGCTTCTTTCATATTGTGTACATTTATGTTTGGGTTTTTTTTAACAGCCATTCCAACAGAGCCGCGACGGGAACGGTACTGTAAATGTTGCCAAATAGACAG
The DNA here is from genome assembly GCA_014839685.1 of Anableps anableps. Taxonomy (NCBI): domain Eukaryota; kingdom Metazoa; phylum Chordata; class Actinopteri; order Cyprinodontiformes; family Anablepidae; genus Anableps; species Anableps anableps. The sequence goes on from CM026085.1 coordinate 17,885,483, forward strand.
CTTCGCTCCAAGTCCAAGTGCTTAAAACAGAAAACGGAGATAAACAGCCCGGCCTCCTCTTTTGCTTGTGGCTGCCTCCAGAACAACCTTTACAGAAATAAAAGGGCATGACATTTTTTTTTTTTAAAAGACAAGTTAGCTGACTCCAAAGTAGGAAGTTAAATAATGGAGAGTGTAGTTCATTGAATGGGACATTACCACACTGTCAGTGTGTGACCTTTCCCATTTATTCTGACAGGACAGGGCTTCACTCTGTCAGAATGGTCCATGTCGTTTCAGAAGAGATTCTCCCTCCCTTCCTGCCCGCTTTCTTTTTTATTTCTCTCTCTCTCTCTTCGTTCTCATATCTACCATCTGCAGTGACTGCATGACGCCCTGGCTTTTGTGTCATCCGTGACAATGCTCACGCGCACACTGGCTGGGAAAGAACAAGAGGGAGAGAGAAAGAAAAGAGGGAAGCAGAAGATGACGTACAAGCATTTATCTTCATCCTTTAATTGTGCTTCAGACATCATTACTCCAACATCCAAAGAAATCTCACTTGTTTGCTCTTGGGTGGGAAAAAAAAGTGTTGGTAGTTATGTTTATGTTCCTGCATTTGCATGAAGTCTTCCACTCAAGTTATTCAGATTCTCTTTGTATTACAGGACAATTTATATGTGAAGTATTTATTAGCAGTTTAGATGATCACTTAATGTTCTTAGCTTATCGATCTGCCACACAGCAGCACAATTAAAGAGCGTTGTTGATGTGTTCTAAAGTAATATGGCCTTGAATTTATATTTCTAGCACTTTCTTGTACAATTAGATGGGGAAAAATGTTTAGGTCTTCATTTGATTGGTACTGTTTAATTATTGCTCTGACTTTAGATTTAGGCAAGTTTTGGCAAGTGGGCATTAGTCTTATTTATAAAGATCCCCATACATCTGCCATACTTCAGTTGCAAGTTTTCTAGGTTTGCACATTTTGAAGAGTTACTGGGATAAAGGAAATTGATTTTCATATCATCCCATATTTAAGGAAAAACATAATTTATGGATTACTAATTAAAAGTTCTTGGACAGATTCTGTTGACCAGAATCTGACAATTTTCTGTTTGATTGGGCCTGACCAGTGACTGGCAACTCAGAGAGCGCTGAAGTGTTCAAGAATTGAATACAGGGCACTTGGATTTATTGTAACTTTTATAGCTCTAGAATTGTCCAAAACATAAGTGAGTGCTTCAGTCCCTTTTTCCAAGATCTTTTTCTGTATCTTCAATAGCTTTGCAATGACAATTTAAAGGGCAGAATCGAGTTTGTGATGACGGAATGTTAATATGAGGGTTCAAAATGAATTTACAGTAAGAACAGAGATGTGAGGAACTATCTGAAAGGAATCTGGGTTTTTTTTCTGCAACATGTCAAGATATGTTTGCGGTTTATTCAGGCTGTGAGTGAGCAAGAGAGAGCAAGACTTTTAGCAGAGAGCACAAGACTAAATGGAGTGCAGGAAAGTTGCTTTGCTTTAGTCTTTTGAGCTTTCAACCTCCATCACTGAGCATGCTGGATTTGAAAAATCTGGTGGTCCTGTTGGAGATTTCAGTGTTAAGGTAAGGATTTAAATTCTCAATGGAAAACTTTTTTTTTTTTTTTTTTTTTTTTTTTTTTTTTTTTTTTTTTTGTCATGCTAGCAAAGCTAATCACATTAAAAGATGCAAAAATAGTGTTTAAAATGTGCTCAGTCACATGCAGCGTTATGTCACTTCTACACTGATAAATGCATGTATGTTTGTGTGGGTGTGTGGGTGTATATGTTTTCAGTGCCATTCTTATAGTTTGCATCACCCCAAAGCTTTGATTGGTTGGTCTCCAGATTACATTACACATAGGCTTCAAATATATTTACTTTATAGCATCTTATATGGGTTCCAGTAGTTGAAAGCAATTACCCACTCTCAATAAATGTGTAAATGTGGTCAAATTAAACTTTTTCTGTGTTACTTTATGCTGCTGGAATAAAAAAAAACAAACAAACAGCAGCCCCCCCCCCTCTTAGTTTACATATCTGTACCTGGGGTGGTAAAAGCTGTGGAGAGTATGGTAAAACTTAACTTAAAAACCCTTGTCTTTTCAGAATTTCTTTGTTTTTCTTAAAAACACCCTAAATCCCTGAGTTAGGTGCCATGTTTGTATAGACAACACTTACTTTTATGACCTATAGACACATTTTTAGTGACACTTTTGGCATTTTACCGGAGGACTGAATTTAATTTCTGACTTCATTAAATCCAAGGGTAAAAATCTACAGCATCTCTGCATAAAAGCACAGCAGGAGAGGTGATTATCTTTGTAAATTAGCTCACTCATTTAGGGCTGTGTGGATGCAGATGCCTTCCGTTCAATGGAAGCCTATTATTCCAAACGACTCTCATTAAGCCGCAGTGAAATAAGGCAAGCTGTGGAAGCAGTGAAATAAAATCTTTAGACTGGCTGCGCAGAGAAAAAGGCTCCACCGTCTTCATTAAGAGGCCTGACGTCAGGAGTGAAATGCTGAAAACGACTCGGTGGAGAAAGGAAAAATTGTATGCGGCTGATTTCTGCCTCTTGTGCCCTATAGGTGGTTATTTGCTGTTTGCGCTCGGAGCCGAGGAAACTGACAATGCAGTCTGATCCTAATGAGTGAGTTTAATAAAAAACCCAACACCGAGGAGCATGAGTCACAGCTGATCTGTAATTTCTGTATTTCATTGCAGACCTGCTGTTTAGACTTTTTTTTTCTTTCTGTTTTTGTTTGAATGGCATTCATCACAAGCCACTTTCCTGTTCAGTCAAGCTGTGCTGCGCTCACATTTACACGACATAAAGAGAGCCAGATCACAGTTTCTTATGACAGCAGTTCCCACAGTTATTCATGAAGCTCCTCATATTGCAGCTGTTTACATTCTGTATGGAGCTAAATTGAAGAACGTAATCTTCTAACATCTCTGCTTCCTGATGACCCTTTTATTATTTTCTTGCTTTACCTCTCTTATTGTTGTTGTTGGAGATTAGACAAGGTCAGTTCCTGGTTTGGTAGCAGTGTTGGGAGCATTTTTCATTTTATGTAATACCTGACTTTATTCATGTTCAGAAAGCAGTCATCTACCAAAGAAAACTTTCATCATGAAAATGAGTCAGTCTGTACCCTCCTTGATAACTGACTGATGATTTAGAGTAATTAACTCATGGTAGGAAAAAGTTGGTACCTGACTCCAATAAATATGTATTCGCTGGAGGGTTTAATAAGAGCCGACCGCCCCAATTTTGGCATCAAAATGGTGAATGGAGTGTAATATGAAATCATCAGAACACACAGGAAAGTCTAAGTCAATACCAACAGGGATTTAAGAGTCTTTTATGATCATTTATCTCCATAATTCTTAAAATTGCATGTCAACCAAGCAAAATAAGATGATGCAAAACAGCTGAAACTGTTTGCTGATAAATAATAGAAGCATGAAATGACAAAATGAGGGTATGGATTGGAGAGTGGGCAAACTGGGCTGTAGCTAAATTAAAAATGACACTGAATTAAACAACAGCAATTATATTATGAGGAGGTCAAAGAACTAATAAACAGTTTGTGTTGATAACAGCAGTAGATATAAGAATAAATGAAAAAAATACAGATAGACAAAGTAAATGAACCGAATAAAAGGCTAAAAAGTTGAGTAAAAAATAAAATATCACTATTTAAAGTAAAATTAAAATATCATACTTTAACATATGGTATACAATATTTAATTTGTTGCATCTGTTTAAGTGGTCATCAAAGTAAACTTTAGCTAAATGTTAGACTTAAAACACTTTTTGCTTTTAAATCAACCCACATTCTATATTGTTCCAGTGGCGTAGGGCCATAGCAAACTCCTTTTGCTTTGGGTTTAATGGTGGCAGCTTATATATGTAGGACTAAGTCTGATGGTGTTTTTAGAAACCAAAATTAAGGACCTTCAAATCTATTTGGTTTTGGGCCAGTTTGCCCTTTTGCCAATTCATACACCCAGGTTTTACCTGCCAGTATTTTCCAAACCTACTTTAATTTCATCCCTACTACTTAACTATTGCATATTGTATGTTTTATATTATGTTTCTTGGTATTGAAGTATTTTAATAAAAGGCTTTATTGAATTATTTTCATACTACACCCAGTTTCCTTTGATTTTTGGTTCTGAGCTTTGTGTGAACCAGTAAACTATTTTAAATACGACAGATTAGGACACCTTGATCAGACCAAAGTAACCTCCAGTCACATAACCCATGTTTTACGGTTGACATGGGTAGATTATATAAAAAATACATTAAATCGTCTGTTGGTGGAACTTGTCTAGTTGAAGACTGCTTATTTTTCTGAGAATATTTGGTACAAAATTACCAAAACTAAAAATGTATGAAACGATGAAGGAAAGGTTGAAATGACCATGAACTCGATTCTAAAACACACAGAGTCAGTAAAGCTGTTTAAAATGGGAGTGATGTGAGGTCTCTTTGTGGTCTTGCTCAACATTACTGCAGTTGGATTTTGGACCAGTTATGACTATTCTCAGGAAGGCCGATAGCAGGATGTTAACAACAGTGGGTGTTAAAGTGATTTTAAAAAAAATGAACTAATGCCTCTGAGAGAGAAATGGCCAAACTTTGGTACAGTTTTTTTTTGGTAACTAAGGGGATTACTTGTTTAACATCAATAAGAATAAGGCACCAACATTCTTTAGTTTGCTTTGAAGTACTCATAGACGGTATTTGGAGATGATCTCATAGTTTTTCTCTTTGGGGTTTACTGCCAGTCATTAACACTTTGGATTTGTCCTAATTAAAAATGAATGCCATCAATGACTTAATTTCTGTAATACAGCTAAGAAGTCCATTCATCAATTATTCAGTGTTGGTCATTTTGGAACCAGTTGTGAAAGCCACTGAATTTCTTTGTTTATTCTGGGACGAACAGTAGAAACCCAGCAAAGGCCCCTGGGACTCTACTACATTTACATGTGTTGTTTTGTCTCCTGAGGTTTTTTCTGAGGTGTTTCACACCGGGGGAGCACAGCTAGAGGAGCAAGCAGAGAAGTGAAGGGAGATTAGATGAACCCTTGTCGGATGAGGGTGAATACTGATGGGCTTCCATATTCCCCATTGGCCCCACAGAGCAGGTGGCCTCCATTTGCATCCTCCTCCCTCTCCCTTGTCCATTTATCTATTACAATGGTTGCAGGTAGAGATGGGATGACTGTCAAATCTCCCCTAATGTTGTGCTTCTTTTCTTCAGCATGCTCTGGCGTAAGCATGAATCACAAAAACATAGCAAGAAGGGAAGTGTTTATAGAGCGTTTCCCAGTTTATTACTGCTCAACGATAACCTCCATCCATACATCCATGCACTGTTTGGCAGAGGCCCTAAACACGGTAGTTTGTGTAAAGTGATGGAACGCAGACATTAAAATTCGATCTCCTGCATCAGTACATTCGGTGCTGGTCAGAATGGCAACTATAAATTGCTGGCCATTATTTTCCATTACCCACACTGACACCCATGGCCCCATCATTTCTTTCCATTTTTTAAACCCACCGCCCCCCCATTTCTTTGTCACACATTACATTTCCAGAGCTGTTTCATTTTTAAATTGTCCCCCAAACACGATAACAACGCAGTCCAGCAAATCTCAGGACAGAGACGATCTTAATAATAGCTGAGCCTTGATAACGGAAACTGTCCAGGTCCTCAGCTGTTATCTCCATCTTCAGGCACATCCTTTGCAGCGCCTTAAGAGGGGAACGCGCCACAGTGGATGCAAAGGGGGCAACAACTTGGCAGCATGTCGTTGGTATGCTTAGCAAGAGTATTGCCTTGAATTCTAAATGTAGGAAAAAATTCCACTATCAGAGGTCTGATGGTAGACAAAATGACTATTACAGCACAAATATGAATGCATCTGTATTTTGAGCATCTGATGATTTTGTTAGAATGATTGGACCACAGTTACTTTTAGAAACATCAACTAGGTACACAAATTTCGATTTACAATAGATTTTGTCCTCCTCTACTGATATTTGTAGCAAATAACACATTTTAATAGCAATCCTGGTTTAACTCTGAGTGGATATTTGACCTCCCTTCTTGGCTAAATTGGTATTTAAAAAAGGCAGGGGGGGTATTTTCCAGGCACACAGTGCCATTTTATAGCACAATCAAGTAACTATGTTACCTTCGGTCATAATTTGATGCCTTGAAATTGGCCTCTGTGTCTTTAAGAAGCTCCTGCTCTTTCCGACACTACGCCTTCAACACATCATCCCAACAATATTCATCCATTATGGTGTTTACAACTGTTCTTAGGAGCATTGAAGTGAGAAGTTCCTCATATATTAAGCTTATTATGTTGGAACATCTCACTTTTGCAGTTTCAGTCATGTAGCTCTTGATTCAAGGTGCAGTCCCAACCAAATTATGTAATCTACTAGTGCTACTGGCAGCGAAACATCCCCACAGCATGATACTGCTACAACCATGCTTGACAGTTAGCAAAGTGTTCTTAAGTTTTGAAAGCCTAATTCCTGCCATGGCCCTGTTTTGGAATTTTTTTTTGTTTGTTTTTTTTTTTTTTAGCATATACCACACATTTTCACACATTTTCTGTATAATGAAAAATAACTGGCGGGGACCCAGCCCCACAGCGTTATGATGCCATTGCCGTGCTTGAGAGTTGGTTGTTAGATTTAAAAGCCTTGTTTCAGATGAATCTATGGTTTAGATAATGGCCTTTTTGGAGCTAATTGACAGTTGTACCACTGGCAGCCTAATAGTTCCACAGCATAATCCTACCACCATTGTGCTTGATAGCTGTGTCTTAGATCTGGAATCCTAAACTTGATCACTTTTTTTCTTGTCATTGGGACCGAGTATCTTAAACTTTGATCCATCAAGGGACTGCAGATGCGAATTATTTTATGCTATAATCTGGTACAGTGCATCAAATGGTGACATTTACGATTGAGTTGAATGTTGTCGCTTTTAAAATAAATTTTATTGTAATTGATTTCTCTAACAGTAACACTGCTTCTCCAGGATTTTGACTTGACAATGTGGGTATTTGCAGTTTCCAGTTAATATTTGGTTTGATCTTCAGAGGCTTTTGGTGTGTTCTTAAAAAAGCTTCATTTGTTTCCTTTAATTTCCATGTGGCAGTCTGCTAGACCTTGGAAAAAAGTGCTAAAAAAATCTAAAGTACTTGCACTAACGTGTAAATGTTTAAACCAACTGTCTTTGCATTTGCAGCTGTTAATAAATAGTTCTAGAATTCTTCTTAGATTTTCAGAGTTCCTTCAGAAGCCCCAATAAGTCATTCAATTCCCCAAATTAATGCGATATTCATGTCCATGTTGGGTGCTTGCATTTTTTTCTGACTGCAGCTGGACAATATGGACTTCCTTGGGAAGCAAATTAGTATGTTGGCACAAAGGAATGTTGTTTATGCAGGTTTAACAAGAGGAAATAAGAAGAATTAATAGAAAAAAAGCTAAATTGGAGTTAATTATCTAGAGCCGGAGTTCACAACCATAGACTACAGATTAAGCTGAAACTGTGGGGAGAATATAAAGCGACGTTCTGGTCAGCTGCCAGCCAACATCAGGGATAACAGATGCACGACACAAGAGCAGCAGATATGACACTGTTATCATTTGCTCATTTTGCAAAAATAATGGCCGCTGTCCCAAAGCAGGCAACTGCTGGCAGACATACAGTCGACAAGATCATGGTAATACATCCACGTGACGGGTTTAAACATGAGCAGGCTTGGCTGGTGAAGAACTCTGTTCATAAGAAACGAAGGTATCTCTTGTTTTGCCGAACGCCGAGTTCAAAAGGGCTGAAGAGTGAAGTGAATTGGTGAAAGCAATCTCACTGCTGAGCTTTTGTTTTGACAGAAACAAATTGTTGCGTCAACGCAGAAGCTTCTTCTCTTAGTTCTTAATGAGTTTATGGGTAATCAATATGCCTTTCTTGTTTGCTGACATGTGACACTGGGGCCGTGACCCAGGAGGGGGTCCTGTGGATGGTGTAGTCGACTGGGTCAGGGAGGATTGGTAGTCATTTGTTCATGCTGAGGCAGTTAGGATTCCCTCTTTTCATGCAGGGGAGAGGAAGGCAGGAAATTAAAGCTGTTTGATGCATCAACCTTTTGTGGAGCCCACAAAGGAGGATCTCAGTAAATCAGAATGTCATCAAAAAACTTAATTTATTGCAGGTGTAAAGCATACATTTTACAGAGTGGTATATTTTAAGTGCTTATTTCAATTAATTTTGATTATGGCTTAAAGTTTATGCAAGCCCAACATTCACGTTCTTGGAATTTTGTTATTTTACACAAGACTAATACAGCATTTTTAATGTAGAAATATTGTTACTACCATGTTATGGCCTTCACAATTACGGGAAGGACTGTTGACTTGATAGCTGCTCGGCAGTCCAGCAGTCATTAACACCCAGTGCAAAAAAAGAGTCATAAAAGGTGATTGCTGAAAAGGCTTGCTGTTCAGAACGCTATATCCAAGCATATTAATGAAAAGTTGAGTGGAAGGAAACACTATGGTAGAAAATGGTCCACAAGGAACAGGGATCAAAACAGCTTTGAGATTGTGAAGCAAAGTCAAATAAAGAATTTGCGAGTCTTGTTCTGTTACTGAGTTTGGAGCTTCAAGAGCCACTACACATCCAAGACATGAGCTACAACTGTTGCATTCCTTGTACTAGCCTCACCTGAACCAAAGTCAGGAGTGTTTTGCCTAGGTTAAGAGGAGGAAGAAATGGATTGTTGCTCAGTGGTGCACAGTCCTTTGAAAGTATTAAAGTAAATTTTAAGTTTCATTTGCAAATCATGGTCTCAGAGCCTGGAGGAATAGTGAAAAGGCTTAGAATCCAAGTTGCCTGAGGTCCAGTCTGACGTTGCGCAGTCAGTGATGATTTTATGTGACATTTCCTCTGCTGGTGTTAGTCCACTGTGTTTTATCAAGTCCAAGGTTAGCACAGGTGTCTACCAAGGAATTTTAGAGCACTTCATGCTTCCTTCTGCTGACAAGTTTTATAGAAATACTAAATTTCATTTCCCAGCAGGACTTGTTAACTTCCCACACAGCCAGAAGTATCTGGTTTAATGGCCATGGTATCACAGTGATGGATTGGCTAGCATCACAGAGAATCGAAGTAGTATAGTCAAGAAGAAGATGAGAGATACCAGACCAAGCAATGCACATGAGCTGAGGGCTGCTATTAAAGCAATCTGGGATTTTTTTATTTTATTTATTTATTTTTTTTTAAAAACCTCTACAGTGCCACAGTAATTAATGCAAAAGGAGCCCTGACTAAGTACTGAGTGCATATACTGTACAGGATGTTGGCACACTTTTTAGTCATGTCATTTCTGTCTTAAAATAATTTTTTAATATATTGGTCGAACCATAGGTTTTTCTTCCACTTAACCTTCCATTAATATGCTTGGGTACAGCACTCATACCATTCTTATGGATGATTTCACTGTCTAACAACTGTGAAGTCAGTAGCTTTCCTCCCTGAATTCATTATTTTATTTATTTTTTTATTGGTCTAATGTAATTTTCAGAATGTTGGGTTTTTGTTAGCTGAAAGGCATGATCATAAAATTATCTGAAATAAACAACTGAAAGAAATCATTCACTGTGTAATGAGTCTGAGTATTTTCTCTCTCTGGAAGTAGTTGCCAAAAGAAATGTTTCTTGCACATCTAAGCTTGTTAGTGCAACTTCTCCTTCCATGATGGATTCTGGCCTCCCATTGCAGGTCAAAGCACTTGACCTCACCCTTTCTGAACACTTACTGTACCCCCACACCCCCAGCCAGCCATGATTTTTATTCAGCACCATTGAGTAACAGCAGCGGGCGTTTGACCCGGATCGATGCGGCTCTGCCTAGGAGGACTTCATTGAGAGACCCGTAGCCCATTGAGAAACACAGATCGAGGGTGCCGGATGTTTTCTGATTCATGCTGCTTCAGTCTCTCTATATTCAACAGTCAAATCACTCTGATAAAACTGGGTTTTCTTTTCTGGAAACTGTGACTCAATGGAGCTGGCAGGGTGCAATAGAGCTGCTTTGCCATCCTCAAATAAAAAGAAAACATTGAGTCTTTCTATTATGGGTTGCCCCACACAAACATACCCACTTCATTCAAGGGCCTCTTTTAGCCCCACACAAAGAGGGACAAAGGAGGAAGAGACTGGCATATCGGGCAAATGAAAAACAATTGGGCCAGGTGCCAAACTTAAATCAAGCGTGCGAGCTCAATAAAGCACACTGCATCGATTTGGGAGTTATTCATTATTTGTTGTGGATGTAGAGAAAGTTCCCTGGAAAATGATTCTGCCGTGATGCTCACACTTGGAAATAAATGGTTTGACAGCTCATCGATGACCATAGAATATGATAGTAAATAGCCTGATATGGATTTATTTCCTAATGACCCTCACTCACTCTCTCCCTCCTCCTTAAAGCAAGACCAAGCACTCTCCTGTGTATTGGATTTTTTTCTCTGTTTTTTTTTTTTTTTTTTTTTTTTTTTTTTTTTTTTTTTGTCCAGCCTTTTTTCAATTGTGAAAATGAGGATTTATTTTGCCCCCACTGTTTGGCTTGAGAGAATGGATATACATCACATGGTGTTTAATATCTCTCGTGACAACAAACAGCCTTGCAAAAGCGGTAATATACAAGCAGCCAGCGCCTCAAAATGCAGAAATGGCAGCTTTGTTTACTGCATTCACAATAAATGGCTGAGGCCCCGCTGTCACTCACAGATGGCACTTCCTCTGAGGAGGGAGGAAAAACACACACACACACACGTACCAAAAAACTGCAGAGCTAGTGAATCGTGGTAATGCACTGGCATGGCAGCAGCCATTTTGCACAACCTCCGGAGGCGTTGATCGTCACAGGGAGGCGTTGGCATCGTCTTGGCACCGGCCATCTCTCGGCTGTGGAGCAGTAAATGATAGCCAAACTAGAGCTTGTCAGGCCTGACGCTTATCACTTTTGACATCTGTCCGGACCACCTCACTCCTCTCTCTCTCCTCTTCACTAGCTTGCCCCATAATACTGACCTTGGGATCTCTTTCTCCGCTGCACCGCTGCCCCAGACCTCCCGCCTGTCTTCCTCAGTGTCTACGTTTGGCACTGGTTTCACGTGCAATGGTTTGAGGCTTACATTTACCCTTTTAGACCTTGCCGACTGATATTGCAACACTGCCATATTTGGATGCCTGCTCTTATCCAATTTTAGTGTGTAGCTGACAATGTTAATACTGTTACTTAGCTTGTCTACTAACTGCCTTCCACTGGTGTTCATACCCCTTCATCTTTCTCATATTTTGTCACATAACCTATATTGTAAGGTAAAAAAAAATGTTTTCAATATATTTTACAACAAACTGAAACATGTGGTGTGCTTTTGTATTCAGCCTCCCTTAGTAAATACTGCACATCTACAAACGGACATTTTTGCTCCAAAATGGCTCAAGTTCAGTCGGATTGGAAGGTAAGTGTATGTGAACATCAGTGTTCCAGTCTTGCCTCATATTTGTCAAATATTAGCTCTGACTGTGTGTTTAGGGTTGGCATCAACTCTGACCAGCTTGCCTCTCCCTGTTGAAGAAAAACATAATCCCCAGCATGATGTTCCCACCACCATGTTTCACTATGGGGATGTGTTAAGATGACGTGCAGTGTAAATGTTGTAACTCATGTCATCCAATTATCTTCAATGAGTCTGTATGAATGGGGAGACTGTGGCCAGGAAAGATCTCCAACAGCAGTCAGTCTTGTGACGAATCTGAAGAAGTCTCTGAATGACGACACTGTCTGTATCTCATTGCTGTCATGACATGCTAGCAAGTCAATATCTGGGCAGTAGAGAGAGTATTCCACAGCAACATGTCCTGAATGACAACATCAGTTGTTAAAAAGTACTGCTAATCCACCTCATTTTCTTTTGCCGCTCCTCTTTAAATCTCTGTCTGGACTTATGGTTAGAAAGCCGAGCAGAGAGATGTTGGAGTCGGGGATGTGATCTTTGCCCATTAAGATTAATAAAAGAGATGGTTTGAACTTCCTCCTCCTCTCTCTACTCTTTGTTCCTGCTCTGCATCCATGAAGCCTCCTTTTTCAACTCCTTTGGGATTTGGTGTTGTATTTCAGGTATTATTTGAGCTTTTGATATGCTTATCAGCTCCTATTTGTTTCCTCTACACACAGTGATTTGCTTGTAGGCCAAAAAATTCATCTTTAGTTTTATTTGTCCCCTACATGACTAGCAGCAAACCATAAGTCAGGACGACTTATGGCTTTCTTTTCCTTCTTCCATAAAGGTGTAAAGTCCATGATTAGTAGATGTCATCTCAACAGATTCAGGCAGATCTAAGTTGTGGATCTCTGCATCTCCTCCAGAGTTACCCAGGACATCTTGCCTGCTTCTTTGATCAATGACCATTGTGTATGGCCAGGTCTTGGTAGAACTGCAGTTGTGCCAATTTCAGATTAAAGAAAATGGCTTTGAGATTTTCAAAGGTTGGGATATTGTCTTCTAACCTAACCTTGCTTTAAACCTCTCTGCAGTGTTTTCTCTGACCTGTCTGCTGTCTTCCTTGGTCTTCATGCTGTTTGTTCACTGATGTTCACTCATAACCCCCTGAGACATTCATAAAGCAACATGATTTACACTAGAGCTGGACAATCCATTGAATTGCAGTCGTCGTCGGAATATGGTAATCGTAAAGGACTGCTTGAATGATATTTGGGTAGACACCACCTTCAAACTCTGCTTGCTGCTCGGCATTATCACAATGTCATGCAGGCCCAATTTATACTGAGATTAAACTACTCATAGGAGGACTGTATTTACTAAGTAAATTCAAATTAGAGTTATTTGCATGGGATTTTATTTTGGGGTATATGAGTAAATGAGGGTACATCCAAATGTATGCCACACAAGATTTTTTTTCTTTTAACTTCATAGTTGTACAGTACTTCATGTTAGTGTATCAGATAAAGTCCTCATAAAATACACTTTATGTGACAAAATCTCTTGTTAAGATTAAGGGGCATTAATATTTTTGCAAAGCACTATTTTCTACCACACTAAGAAATGTTTTCTTTTCCAAATATATTCCAAGGAAACTAAAATAAACCAGGCTGGAACAAGTTAAGTTACCACACACAGCCTAAGTGTTGACAGGCTGCCAAGACATGTCAGACACGCTGCGCTGTGAGGAAGTGTCACTGTAAGCGGTGTACAGCGTCGTTGTTTAGGCGCCTAAAGAAAAGGTCAGTATGGCAAGCACAGGCGGACGCACATATGTCCATATGGCATCTCAGATCAGTCTCTCTCTCTCTCTCTCTCTCTCTCTCTCAAAGCTTAGCGGTTGTGTTTGCACAAAGCAGGCTTGTTGGACCCTGACGCTTCTCACAGTCGCAGATCACTTCAGCTGAATAATTCCTGTGACTGAGTCACAGCTTTTATCAAAATCCACAAAAACACAACAGAGCATCTCTTTCTCCATCCAACATTATTCCACTCTGACTCATCGGCAGCCCTCACCCCCCTGATCTGCCTTACGAGGTAATTAAGCCCCTGGTTGTTTGTTTAGCTGTCTGCATGTGTGTCCTGTATAAAACACATAAGGGGGGGGTGAATATGTTCTGTCTACCATAAACCCACTAAAACATGAGTGTTGAGGAGGGGTCGGTCGTGCGTGCATGTGTGAGTGTGTGCACACTAATTAGGCAGGCAGACGTGTATGTGCTTCACTGGGCAGCAGCCAGCTGGGAGCATCTGGAACCGTCTTTCATACTCACTACACACAGTCTGTCTGACACACACACACACACACACGAAATTAGAAAAGATGTCTTCTGAGCTTCAGCAGGATAAAAGAGAGTGGAGGGAGGTCAGGCGTGACCTCCAGTGTTTAGGTCTACATACATTTGAAGCGCCCTCCCTCTGGGTTAAAGAAATTACGCTACTCCAACTCCCAGATGATCTAAATACCACCAACCAACAAGAGAGGACCTCATCAACATGAGGCATGTTGATGAGGTCCTCTTGATTGATGAGATACTGAGCAAGGTCAGTATCTCATCTTGACCTCATATAGCTGGAGTTGGATACTTTAAAATAAAAATCCAGACTAATTCTTTCAAAGCCACCTTTTCTGTTTGTAAAAGTCTTAAAATGCTTGAGTCTGTATCTCTCTAGCCCAGTTGCTCTTCCTGCATCGGTGAGGGGCTGAGAAACACTGCTTCCATCTGCATTGTCATCAAAAGCTGTAGGGAGAGGCTGAGTAAGATAAAACTGAGACCGAGGTGGCGTGCTCAGTATTTCCTCTGTATGGAGAGCTCAATGAACCAGTTGAAATAGTATTTCTCTGAGCTATTGATTAGCTGGTTAGGCCACGAAAAGTCAGGGACAACACAGCCACTCTGCTCCCCTCACTCATCTTACCAAAGGATAGTTTTGTTTGGCTGTTTACTTAGTTTTAATTCCCATGTTTTTTACAGTTCTTTTCAAAAGTATTCATCCCACTATTAGGAGTGGGCGATACAGACTTAGATTTGTCACATTTTGTGGTAACGATAAAAGTGACGATAAAAACACATACTGCTCTTGAAAATCGTACCCTTTTTGAAATGGACATCAAAGAAGTACAACATCAGAAACAGTACAACATTATTGTAAAGTGGGAGGAAAAATTATGTAGGTTTGTTTGTTTCTCCCAAAGAAAACCTTCCCCACAGAATGATGCTTCCAACACCATTTTTCACAGTGTAAATGGTTCGTGCAGGGTAATTAAATTACCCATAGGTGGACTCTGTTTACTAATTGGGTGACATCTATAAGTTGGTATAATTTGAAGTTATTTGGGGGTATCAAAGTAAAAGTGGCTGAATTTCATGGCAGTTTCAGTTTGATTTTGGTTCTAGCAAAAAAAAAAAAAAAAAAAAGAAGATGAAAACCATTTATAATTAACCTTCACAATGCACAATGTTGGTGTATCTCAGACCCTACCCAAAAAGTTGCAAGGATCTGATGTATGTTATGAAAAATTGACTTTTTACTTGGTGTGCCTCTCTGTGAGTCAGATCACAGTGAACCCAGCTGTTCAGTCAAGGGCCGCTTCTTTTATTAGCCTTGAGTAGCTGACCTGGTAGGGCATGTGAGAGAAGGAGAGGGTGACAGAGAGCCCAAGGGCGGCAGGGGGCACAGATTTCCCAGCTGTTAGTCCACAAACGTTGCCTCCCTGTCAGAGATTAAGGACGTCAGCAGCAATGGTAACAGCTACGCAGAGGTGAGACAGAACAGCTGAAGCAAAATGGATAGATGGTTCTCTTCAAGGGAATGGTGGTCGTTTCCAGGACATCCCATCTCAAATTCCTGGTGTTTTTAGGCTTTAGACTGAACAGATAAGGCTGAGTCCCATTACCCTAGTCTAGTGTTGATCCTACATCTACTTGAGGGTTTTCTTTGCCTTTACAAAATCAGACACCCCTTGAGGAAACTGATAGGCATCAGCTGTTGACGATTCCTTTTAGAAAAACAGAGGGGATGTATCCAGTATGCTGTGCAAATGATATTGCAAATTGTATTCAAGCCTCATGGACCACTCAAAATGCTTTTACTCCATGAGCTCACTCAACCATGCATGTCACATTTGCCCACATTTAGACATTAAACATAAACATTCATACACTGATTTACAGATCTGTAGTCAACCGCCAAAAGGCACTTCGACATATTGTACAGGATGACCTGAAGTCAAACTAACAACCTCACAACTGACAAACTGTGCACACAATAATATTTTTTTGTTTTTGTTCAGGAAGATTACCCAAGACACCAAACAAAGCCCACCCAAAAGCATCACACTAAGCAATACAGTGGTCTTTGTGTCATTAAAACGTGGTAAGCCCGTGGGAAGAGGCATTAATTTTTGTCTTTTTTTTAAGCTACTGATAATTAAGCATAGCGGTGGCAGAGTTGTGCTGTGGCAATGTTTTTCTTCAGTAGGTGTAGCTGTAATAGCCGAGTTAGCTCATAAATACTTATAAAGATTAATGAAAGGTTCTGGTTTTCCCTGCATGACTGTCAACATCTTTCATGACAAAATATATTTCTAAAAAGCCAGCTTTGTCAGTCTTGTGAAAGGAGAGAAGGTGTTGGCCACCTAAATGGCAGTGTGCAGCAGCCAGAGGTCAGCAGAGCAGCCAAGAAGTGTTTGCCAACATTTTGACTCAAGTAGAAGTAAAACGTCATCAGTGGAACGTCATCACTTCCTGAGTTACTCAAGAGTAAAAAAAAACTATTTGGTAAAAAGGCTCCTTAAGTTCTGAGTACTTGAGTAGTAGTCTTACCTCAATTAATTTGTGAAAATGATGTTACAGACAACATATACAATATACATATACAATTATGTGGAGGTTCTGGCACTTAAAATAATGAAATAAAAATGAGTAAAAATAAATCACATCATTTTGAACAAATTTGAACAGAAGAAACAAACAAATCCAAATCTGTTTTCCACAACATCAAACCTTTGCTACCATTACTTACAGCAGGTAATGTGTTTGTATTAGAACGGTGCAAAGGACAGCTGATGAAGGTATCTGCTGCTTACTGTATCTTCACTTGACTTCAGCAGATAGAAAATGAAAATTGTTTACAAACCAGATGTTTTAGCAGAGATAGATGCTCAAGTAAGAGCAGCATTACTTCAAAAATAGTATCCCTCAAGTAAAAGTAAAAAGTATGTTGCAGTAAAACTACTAATAGAAGTAGTTTTTTTTTGTTTGTTTTTTTTGTTTTTTTTCAAAAAGCTACCCAAGTGAACGTAACTGGGTAAATCTAACTCGCTACTGCTCAGTTCTGCCAATAGCAGGTATAGTAAATGGCAACAGAGAGCTTTTCTATGTCCCCTACTGTCAGAAAAAAACTTTAACTCTACCACTTTCTCTTGATTCTCATTAAAGGAATCGCAGAAGTGGTATGGTAAGTGGAGGACATCTAATCCATGCTTCAAACCTTGTCATTGCAAACTTGCCCATACCGTGATTGTGTTTTTTCCACACTAAAACTTCTTGAAACAGCCAAATTTGTCTTTTTTAAAAGCAAGAAAAATGTCAAAGTACCTTTCTTTCTGCCAGCTGACCAGCAGTTAAAAAAAAAAAAAAGTGTGGAAGGGGAAGCCCAACACTACTGTATGCTTTCTCTGGCAGAGAATACTCCATAATTTAGTAATTTTCACACTTCGTCTGGAATCTCATCAACTGGACCTTAAGCTCCAGTGGTATGGGAAAACTCTTTTGCAATTTTTGAACCGCAGCTTTTTCAAACTTTGAAATATCATGATACAGGAAACCGAATCATCCCTGGTGGACCGGACTACTTTATATGCGAACTGGTGAAACAGGACCCATTCAAAGTCACAATTCAGCAGGCATTCATTGTTTTAAACCCCTGAAAATTGTCCCCTTTTTTCCTGAGTTATATATGTATATTTTTTTTTTCTCCAAGCAGCCCACAAACCCTTGCCGCCTCTCAGTCTGTTGAGGGCTGTTTTACTAGTGGGCCAGTGGTGCAAATGGACGCTGGGGGACCTGAGTGTAAAATTATATTTCAAGCCGTATAACCAGACCTCCGCTGTGCCATTTTAATGACATTATTTCATTAAGTTTGCATGGATAGTTTTCCATCCTTTACAGCCCCCCCTTCCTTCTATCTGCCTCATTGCTAACCACACTGGGAACTGAAAAGACAGTGAGATGGATGAGAAACGGGCAGAAAGCTGCCATTTTGTGTGTTTAAATTCATTGTGACAAGCAAATATGTTGTGTTTTAGCAAAATGTTTTGCTAAAGGAACCAAAAAAAAACCCATCACATTTGCCACTCATAGTGTTTTTAAAAGATTTTACTTTAGGTTTTTGACATATCTTTGCTCCAAGACAAAATTTCTGTAAACATGCTCATAATGTCAGTAATGTATTTGCATATTTATGAGAAATAAGTGTCACAGTGATTAAGTTTACTTGGAGCCAGCTTTGCAGACTGCAGAAGAAATCATATAAAACATAAAAATCAAAGTGTGTTTTCTTAAAAATCTGCCTTTAAGGTTGTTGCAGACCTTCATCACTTTGCTTCTGGATTATTTTAGTTACAATTTGAAATCTCCTTGATAATTTGTTCTCGAGTCAACAGTCAGGATAGACATTTCCAACAACATTCATGCTCAGAGCTAATATGGACTTCATTATCAGAAGTTGGAGACCAATGTAGCGGCCATAGACAAGTAATTAGAGTTCACACTGAGGCCTGTCTCTAAAATACAGTCATTATCCCAGCAAACATACAACCTTTCCAGGTCACATCACTTTGTCTGCCTCTATAAAAGTAGTTTATTTCTGCATCGTGCCACCATTATGGCAGCCCCAATCTACTCGGCAGCATTTTATGGGGCACAGAGTGATCTGGTGTGTGTGTGTGTGGGTGGGGGGGGCAACTGAGAGATTCAATAAAAGTGTGGTAAAACAATCGGCTCGGCTCGAGTGGGACCATTTGTGTCTGGATTCTGTGTATGGCAGCGTTCTCTTCACTGGCGTCCAGGTTGCAGGCATCGAGTTGTTTTTCATCCCAGTTAAACAAAGAGCTCATGAGTGGAAATCCCAGGAGTAGACATGAATTTCTTTACAGCCCCCTTCAGGGCTAATCAGCCACCCCGCAATGAAACTCTCGTGTTTATGTTGTCCCTTTTCACACAGTGGTGTCAGTGGAAGGCTGTTTACAAGCTTGGAGATCTTGGTGGGAATGAAACTTGTCTTGATGATTACTGGAAGAAAACAAGGCCCTAATCTGAAGGGACAAATATCAGCTCCACAATATTTTTCGAAAACTTCAGTGTGAACTAGAAAAACAGTTTGGCAAAAATGTAGAAAAGGGGGGGAATGGGGGAAAATAGATTTTCCCAGACTTTGCTGTACTATCACCTAAAAGTTTCATACAACTCTCTGTCCATCCAACCACCTGTCTGTCATTCATCCTGTTTATTTATTCATCCATCCATCTGTCCATCTGCTTCAATTCCTTCCAACCTTTGCTTTAAGAATTGGCTAAAAATGACCGAACGAGAAAGCTTGACAAACAGAATAATTATGAAAAATGTGCTTAAAATTAAAAATCTGATCATAATTTTTCATTAGTTTGATTTTTTTTTTTTTCTGCAGAACTCCAGAATGAGCAAAACTCTTAAATTTGTCTTTCTACACTATTTTCTCTGGGAGCAACACAGTATATTTTCTGTATAAAATATTACCTGCTTTATATTTTAACTGTTATGGCTTTTAGTAAAGATTGTCAATTAAATAAGATATGAGGAGTATTCAAAGTTATCTCAGGATGTTAATACAGGTCATAGAAAGACAATTTTTCAGCATGTTGGTGACTCAACTCATCTTCAACATTTTGTTCAACCCATTTGACCAAATACAGAACGTGTTCTAGCTTGTTTCTCCCAAGAAAGAAGATATGTAGGAGGATCCCCTCTAGACATTCACGTATGCATCCAAGGGATTTACTGTCTAAATTAACATTCATATTCAAACAAAGCACAAGGGGGAACATGAAAATGACAGTTGCATTTACAGAACTGGCACTGGCGCCGATTTAACATTTAATTAAGTCAGCTGTTGACTTTTGACCCCGTCTAAGGGCGATGTTTGCATAGAGGGCGACATGTCACTGTCTGGACTGTCCGTCTGAAATCCTCCCAGAGACACAAGTCAGCTTTTGATGGAAGGAATATGCTGCATAAGCTCCTGGTGGTGTATCCGCTCTTGTTCCCTTTGTGTTTCCTTTTTTTTTCTTCTACATGTCTGCCATTGTCTTCTCAGCCCACTAGTGTTTAATGCATGCTTCTCATTAGGCTAGACAAAGGCTACTTATGATGAAATGCCATTCAGGGCAATATGTCAGCAAACCCCTGGGATGAAAGATGGGAGAGTGGCAGCAGGAAGCCATGTGCTTAGAAATTAATATATAGCCAGAGGGCGGCAGCCCAAAGGAAAGCCAACTGAATGTGAAAGACACGATGGAGAGAGTCCAAGGAAAATTTTACAACTAAAGAGGAAGATTTAAAGCTACAGTGATTTGCAGAAGTATTCACATCTCTTGTACTTAATCAAATTTTGTCATGTTTTGACAGGGTAACTTTTAACTGTGCACTTTACAAATGTGGCCTTTCTGGAATAATTGCCAGAAGAAACTCATTTATGAAAGAAATACATATGAATTCCCCTTTAAAAGCCATCTAAGAGATATGAAAGACAACTCAGTACCCTGAACCCTAATCCATCTTTACGGTGAAACATAGTTGTGGTGACATCATGGTGTGGAGATGTTTTTCTTCAGCAGGGACAGTAACGCTGGTTCGAGCTGATAGGAAAATGAATTGAGGTAAATGCAGGGCATTCCTAGAAGAAAACTGGTTAGTGGCAGCTAAAGACTTGAGTGCCGCAAAGCCTCGCCTTCTAGCAAGATAACAACCCTAAGCATACCACAAAAGACACCGTGGAATGGTTTAGATTGAAGCCTATTCATGTGTTAAAATTGTCAAAATCCAGAAAAGAAATATACAGTACAGTTCCTCGCTCAAAACAAACAACTAAAAAAAAAAAACAGTTAAACTCTTAAACACACCTTTAACAGTCATGATATGAGTCCAGTGGGTCAAGTGTACTTTCCCTATGTGCTGTTACAAACTAGCAGAACAAGCAGTGCCCCTCCTCCATTAAAAGCCCCAGCCACGCTGCTGCAGCCCCATCCAACGTCCCCTCACTTCCTCTCTCCTTACATCACTGTGTCTGGAGGCAGGAGGTGGGGAGGGCTGCAAGATTAATGACAGTGCTAACCACATATTTATCATCCCACTGGAGAGTAATGCGACACCTTTCTAATCTGAATATATTTCATTGGGCTGTTATGGCACCAAGCCCTGGGCCCCGTGTGCGTTTGTTTCTGAGTGACTGGACGTGAATTTGAATGTTAATCGTATCTTCATGGACTCGTGCGTATGAAAAAGTGTGCTCTTGTAAATAGGCACGAGATACTCGGCCATCCGACGTAAACACTCGCACTGTCTATTGTGATGAAAACAGGCCTGTGGTAATTAGATGAAGATAAAACTCTTCTTTCTAGCTCCAGCTTGAGATGCACTCCTCTGATTCTAAGATGCCTTATCAGGGGATCACATCCTTCTCCATCCTCCTCTCCATCCAACTCTCCTGCTACTTATTTTTTGGCACTCAGCAGAAATCAAGATGGATGTGTACCAGCAGAGATGGGGAGATAGGGACTGCACAAGGCCAAGATTGGACCTGATATGGCTCACATTGGGCTTTCCATTAGATCCACCACTCTACTGCCAGGACTAAATAGGTGCAGGTTGGACAATAATCTGCACTGGGAGTTGTCAGATGGAGAACACACACTCTGAATGGGCTGTCTGTACACAATTTGGCAAAGGAACAAGACCGAAGGCTCAAAATGATGTCATACCCTGTCATGTCAAGATTTGCCATGTTTATTATTTTAAACTTCGAACTTTAAGCCACAGATGAAGATTTTAACAGATCAGACTGTAAAAGAAACACAAAATTAACTGGTACATTATCTTAGAAAATTCAAGAAACACAAACAAAACCATTTATATTGATCATTAATACAAAGAAAAGCTAATATTGACAGTGTTCCCATTCAAAAGCAGACATGTAATTAGGTTTAATTATAATGGTCTTTATTTATTGAGATAAACTGGGGTGTGCTTCGGTTAATGCGGGTTAATTCGAAACACAGATTAATGTGGGTTTATACAAAATGAGATAAATGCTAGGTCTTAAGATTTTCACCTCTTCTGAACATGAAACAACCCACATAACAATTTTGCAAACAGATTCTCTACAGCAAGGGCAGATTTGTCAACTGGTAGCTTGTAATGAAAATATTTGTAACATTTTTCAACTAGTTTGATATAAATAATGCCACACCTCAATAAAACATTTCATTAAGCCCACAGCTGAAAGGTGTCTTTGAAAAACAAGAGGTGTTTGCATCAATTAATATTACCTGAACCTGGGGTGCTGGGTGGTTCAGTTGGTGGAGTGTGCACACCATGTCCAGAGGCTATAGTCCTCAACGTGGTAGTCTTGGGTTCGATTCCTGGTTTTGGGCCATTAGCTGCATGTCTTCCCATTCTCTCTCCTACCTATTTCCTGGTCACTCACTGTTCAAAAAAGGCCAAAAGAGCTTAAAAAACATTTTTAAAGAATACTATCTTAACTTCATAGAGCCACTTCAAGCACACCTCCTGATCTTCATCAGTGCAGATGGAGCGTTTGCACTGGGTAGCAAGAAATCGAGTCATATTATCAGGTCACTTCTACGACATTAGCAATGGATTTCCTTAAATTTCATAGCAGTGGCACATGTGCATGGTATATCTGTCTGTCTGCCTGTCTCTTAGTTGCAAATTTCAAGCCTAGGAAATTGTTGAGACATCAAAAATATTTAAAGCAGCCTGGTCTAGTTCATGATCAAACTATGTAATCTGCAGTGTCAGATTCAGAAGAAGGCAAAATTACAACATAAGTTTTTTTTTTTTGTTTTTTTTTTTAGCTTTTTATAGCAAATGCACATGACAATTTGAGTTAAAACATAAGAATAACAAAACCCCCCCCCCCAAAAAACGTACAAGTATTGATAACAATGAGTCAGAACATTCACCTTTAACTCTTTATTCAATCACGATTGCCAATCTCATCCATTCAAACTCTTCAGTACATGTGCTGATATTATACTCCACATTTACAGCTGAGACAAGGTCACAAAAAGAGTTATGGCTTGAAAGGAGCCTACATGTTTGCACCTGTTGGATTCTGTACTTAAAATTAAACGTCTTGCTTCCTCTTGTGCTCTCTGTTAATCAGCCATTTGTGTAAATATGTGCAGACTTCATTGTAAGGCAGTAAAACCAGGCAGAATAATCACTCAAAGATTTTCATTTCAACAGATGGATTTAAATGAGACTTTCCACAAATTAACGTTCCACCTACACAAGTTTACATTAAAGCAATCATGACAGGTCAAAGCACCTCTTTATACTGATGTAAATGAAAGATTATTCAAAGCCAAATTTAATATTTAACATGTTGACAGCAGCTGCAGAACTCCTCCACTATTTGCTCTCATGTATTAGATTCTTAGAAATACATGTACAATAAAACATGGTGTTTATGTTCCTTTGGTGGTGTAAAAACACATTGTGTTCAACTTCCACCAGTGAATAGTTCTGATGCTACAGAAGCACAGGCAGTGCCATTACGGCCCTGAGCGTCTTTGGCCAGACTTCAACACATATGTGAATCCCAAGAGAGGGAGGGGACAGTTTATCTGTTGCAGTCGAGCAGCTGGTGTCTGCCCCCCAATGGCTCCAACAGCCCAGAGCTTTCATTGCCACTTCAGATGTGAGTCATTTAGTGAACAAGTCAATCATGCGCGAGGCAACTGTTCGCAACTCGCCAGTGTCCCCGGTGACCCCTGATATAGCAACTGGGTGTGTGTGGTGGTTGGCGGGGGGGAGGCAAACAGGAGTCATGGCATGACAGGTCATGGAAGAGTCAGGTCAAATTCATCATCAGCAAAATATTTGGGTCGAGAACTTTCCTCGGTTGGTTGTAGCGGCTGAAAGTGTTTCTGATAACAAAAGATCTGGGGATCCCACTGTTGTCAGGAGCCCAGTTCCGCCTGGGACCAGTGCAGAATTTTGGACTCCAGCAATTAGAGTTATAGAGTAATATGCAACCAAATAAAGACTCTGTAATGTTGTGGAATTGAAAAGGAATGTGTGGAAACCAATAAACGTACTAGTGTTGGTCTCTGCTATGTTGCTTTTATTGTCTTAAAAAGTACACCAGTTAAAATTCTTGGTATAAATGTTGAGTTTATTATCTGATCCAAACAAAAGATGCTGTTTAAGTGGCTCAGTAAGCCTCAGTCATCCTAGACTGTGTTTGCTTTATAAAAAAGGGACTGATCAACTAATTTCTGAAACAGTTTTAGAGGTATTTCAAGACCTGGAACTGATCTATTGTTGACAGCTTACAGTGTCAGCATCAGATAATTAAACTTCAGCTTTTTAAGGCTTTAACAGAAATGACAAGTTATTTTAAGTTCTTTTTGTTGTTTGAGGTGAATTATGATGACTTTATTAACTTGTTTGAGTTATTTCTTCGACTGCATCAATCAAACGATCACAAAGTCATTAAATATATTTTTAAAAAATCAGATTTGAACCCTTATAAGAGCTCTCTAGATATATTTCCCAACATATGTTTTTTATTCTTTGATTAAAAACCTTCGGTTCACAAAAGTGGAAATTTGTTAACAAAACTCTCAAGTAACTAGACCATGCCAGTCGGTGGTGATAACATTAATAGCATGTTGGAATTAATGTGTGTAGGGACACCCCTGGCAAAAAAAAAAAAAAAAAAAAAAAAAAAGAAAAAGAAAATGTGTGGCCTTAAAATAAGTGCAAATCTTAAAATAAATTCTTGTTTTGGAAGCTTGGTGATCTATTTATAGATTTATTATTATTTTTTTTTTTTTTAGCTCCATCATGATCCTGTTCACTGTGAGTGGTGTCAATATGAACTTGGGTTCACTGGTCCAGTTGCCTTAAAAAAATTGATTGTTATTGTGACTGTAAATGTGTGGAGGTTTATGTGAGTAACTATTTTTCTGTTTCAATTTCGTTACTGATAAAGATTAACACATGCCAGTGTTACCTGGATTTTTATTTTTATATTTTTTGGGTTAGATAATTGGGCTTAGGCATTTTTCAGTGAAAAATTATGCTACTGCAGTAAAATATAAATCTCTTTTATTGCTTTTAAAACATTTCCCAGGGGTGCCATTAAGTGCATAGTTTGCTTTACATTCTTGGAAACTTTAAATATATATATATATATATATATATATATATATATATATATATATATATATATATATATATATATATATATATATATAATTTTCAGCAGATCTAAAGCTAAATAAGAATGGGTCTGCTGTTGTTTTTATCTCATGAAGCCATAGTGTGCTGTTACATTCCTGTTTCTCAAGTTAGTTTGTCAATCTTAGTAGCTCAGTAATGTGCACAAATCCTGACTTATTTATTAGTTTTCTTAACATAGTCAAATGATTATTGTCTGTTGGCAGGAAGCAAAGAGGTTGTTACTTTTTAATTCTGATCTTAAGCTCCAGTCCATATACAGACCCCTGCCCATTTGCAGATTTTTTTGTAGCCAGTGACTCAAAGTATTCGCTGAAAGTTCGCTTATTGACAGATTTTTTTTTTACTTAGAGCATATTAAAATATTCAGAAGAAAATGCAGCTTGGGAAGTTGAGTTACCTAGACGCAATGCTATTTGACACGCTATTGACTGGTGTTTGCAAAGCAGACAATCTAGAAGTACAGCGGAGATATGGAAGACTGTAGATTTTAGCTTCTGTGGTAGTTCTAAGATGGTTTCATGCATATCAAGGTATATTTGGTGTTTGAACTATAAAAATATGCAGTTATAAGCATTTTTTGGGTGGCTGTGGTCCATTACCTCACCAATACCACGGGTCTACTGTTCTTGAAACTTTACATCTTTTGGCAGTTTTCTGCTCCAGTTTCATCTTCTGCTGTTCACAATGCTTTATCTGTATTTCTTGAGCAAATGTTTAATATTTCTGCTACTCTACAACATGATTGTTTCTCAAAATATCAAATTGTCAGGCTTAGTCTTTAGAAACTCTGACTCATTTGTTAGTTTTCTTAAAATAGTTAACAAATTACTGTCAGTAGGAAGCAAAGAGGTTAACTTTCGTTCTGATCTCCAGCTCATATATGCCTTGTATTGGAGTTATATTTTTCTGCTTTCCTAAAACATTGATCATATTTTGTTGTTTCATAATGATACACCGCATTGCTTTTGTTAGTTGTTAACATATAACATTTAACTCCAAGTTAAACTGCTTGGTTAATTTGAGAGACATTTAAAAACTCATAATGGTTGCTTAATTTTCTTAGTTGGACCTAAAATTTTTGATTTGTTTGTGCTGTTCTTCATTTTGTATGGTACTCAATTAAATAATGTATTTTGAACCCCCCTCCTCTTAATTGAATCTATTGAAGGTTGAACACCTCATCTCTACTTATAGTCATGAGTAAACATGGGAAAGTTCCCCTTGTTTACGCTTGACGATCAGTTTTTAAATGTCTGCTGGATTTACTTGGACAAACGCGTGCCGGGATAAATCCAACGTAAACAGAAAACAAGCGAGTGACCTTGCTGCTAACAAGGTAACCCTTGAATTCAAGGTAACGGTCTGCTGTGGATCCAAAACACAGAGGCACAAACATATAGGTGCCAGCATCACCAACCTGCAAGCATGCACTGACAAGTACGTCTCTTTCCCCTCGTCCCTGGCAAAAAAAAAAAAAAAGGGAAAAAAAATCTCTGTGCCAGTCTCTTAATGAAATGCTCAATTAGGGTCTTTAAATAGGTAATTATTCAGTACCTAATCCCTCAGCTCCTGGGCCCCTATCTCATTTAGATGACACTAACGTGGGAGGGGCAGGCGCTTGGGCCGTAGCTTCTGTCATCAAAGCCCCTTGTGGTGGCACAGGCAGCCCTGTTAATGATAAGGCACATCCAGGCAGTCAGTCAGCAGCTCCTGGTGAGGGCCGCTGACAGCACGGGAGATGGCAATGTCAGGCTTGACAGTGTCTTAATCATGTTTGTGAGTGTTCGGGGGCGGATTGCACGAGGTGGGGCGAGATTATACGGAGGCTTCTGAGAGGGAGTCAGACGAAGGGTGGGAAAAGCTCTCTATTTATGGTGTGTGTGTGAGTTCATGTACACCTTTTTTCTGCAATTACCACACTCGTTTTACATAGAAAACCAGCACAGAGACAGAAAAACCACTCCTAAATGTCAAACTGTGTATGCTGCTTGATGCCGGGCGTGGACACCAGCAATTCTGATTCCTGTATTCTGACATTTGTCTGAAGGTGGCATTTGATTTAAATTTCAATCTTCAAGCTGTGGCTGCAGAGCTGGATTATTTATTCATTTTTCACCAGCATAATAAAACGTCTTGTTCATGGAGTTACAATATACCATTCATTGTCACAGAACCACGCTTGTTTGGTTGCTAATGTTGCAGCGGCAAGTATTAGTCTTGGTGGAACGACAAAGGGGGG
This sequence comes from Anableps anableps, assembly GCA_014839685.1. NCBI lineage: Eukaryota > Metazoa > Chordata > Actinopteri > Cyprinodontiformes > Anablepidae > Anableps > Anableps anableps. Next base: position 17,912,875 of record CM026085.1, read on the forward strand.
AATTGTTGTGTTTGCCTTACGGGTGAACCATTGCTTTACCCTCCACAGAGTTGCGCAAACATACCCCCCCTCCCCCTGTTTTTGCGAGAACAATAGCTTTTCTGAGCTGCAACACCTTTCAAGGACGTCCAAGGCCTAATACAAGTTTAGCTTTTCAAATCTAATAATCCCAGCACCAACATCAAAGTACTCTGTAAACTTCAGGAAGGATCCTTTAAATATTAAAGCATCTCTCAGTCTGGGTCCTCTGATAGCCTTATCAGGAAATAGATGGAGGGGCAGAAACAACACAATTTCATCTCTGTGGATTCAGCAAAAACATATCTGTTATCATATTATTTTTTCACATTGTCCTCAGGCGGTGACACTGATAAATTTTCATACAAGAAGTTCTGGTAAGCTGTTGGTTTGTGTTGTTTTAGTTGCTGACTCAGCTTCTTTAAAATACACAACTAATACAGATGCATCTTAGTAAATAGGAATATCATTAAAAAGTTTATTTATTTCAGTGATTCAATTCAAAAAGTAAACCTCATTTTATACAGTCATCATTGGATTTAATGCATTTATTTCTGTTAATTTAGGTGATTATGGCTGACACCCAATACATTAATTTTGTTTGAAAAATTGTATTTTACATAAGACCAGTTCAAAAAACTATTTTTAGGACATAAATGCTACATTATGGCCAGCACAATCATGAGGACTGCTAATTTGACATGACCCAGCAGACTTTCATTGACACCCTCTACAAGGAGAATGTTGTATCCAAGTGTATTATTGGTAAGTTGAGTGGAAGGAAAAGCTGTGGTAGAACCCAACAATCCAGATGAGCTGAATGCCCTATTAAGGCAACTTGGGCTTCCTTAACATTGTAGTAGCACCACAAGTTGATGGCCTTTATTTCATGACACACTGATTCATCGAAAATGAGTCCTAATCATGGACCAGCCACATGTGCCGTACAGTACATGGACATACTGTACAGGAGGCAGGCATGTATATATTAAAAATCCTCTTGCTGGAGTCTTTGCCTTGTAATTTGTCCTAAAACACTTGGGAATGAGGTTTGCCTCATATTACTCTAAATGCTGCATTTTTCTGTTGCTTGTGTACTTTTTTTGCAGCCACATTTTTCCTTTCAATAAACTTTCCATGAATATTCTTGAGTACAAAATACTATTTCATATGAACAATATTTTTTAATCGGTTTTGTGTCTAAATTTCTAAGGAAGTGGATTTAAGGAAGCAAAAGTCATATTCATGAACAAAAAATAATTCTTGAGATATATCACAGTGCAGGAAATTAACCTAAATACCAAGATCTTTACTTTTTAAATTAATTTAAACCTGTCGGCAATATTCTATTTCACTGAGAAGCTCCTGACTTTATTATTTACATATTGGAAGGAACTGTTGATCTTTGATATCTGCCCAATCAAACGCAGGGACACTGGGGAAGCTGGAGTCTATCCCAGCAGTGAGCACGGGGTAGAGCCGGCGTACTTGCCACACATGAAGCAAATGACTATTCATACCCACCTAAGGGCAATTCAGAATTACCATTTAACCTAACATTCATGTTAACAGCTGAAGAAAATTTATGAAAACTCGGGAAAACAGAACAGCTACACAAAGGAAAGGCCACAGACAAGATTCAAACCAGCAACCTTTCTGCTTTCTGTGAGGCATCACTGTCAACCACCGCAGAGCTCTTAAAGAAAGAACATGGTATTACATTTAGGTCTGGGAAAGTTGAGTGAAATTTGCATTTAGATAATTGGAGATAAGCAGCGTTTTAATTAATTTAATACCCTGTGACTGTTGCATGTATGCCCCGGGCGCCTGTTTACATCCTTCATGTATGCCTAAGTAGAAAATTTCCATACCAAATGCTTTGGCGTGTGTACAAAAGTCTCTAAATGTCAGTAACAAACAATGCACCTCGGTGTCCGATTGTTTCAGCAGAGATAAGGAGGCATATTCTTGCTGACTTGTCATTTGTAAGGGGGTATTTACTCCCTGTGCTGCATTTTTCAGTTATTCTCAGCAGAGCTCTGTAGCCATGTGCTGTGCCATGTCTGCAAGTGGCAGAGAGGAATGCTGTTTTGTCTGTTCAGGGGCCCTCCGTACTTTCCATAAAGCAACGTGATCTCCAGCTAGGAACAACCTCCCTCTCGCCCTCCTTCCTCTCTCTAATGTTCCTCTGCCTCTCGGAAGTGAGATTATTCATCCTCCCACAGACCGTTGGTGTGCTGGGGGTAGATGTCAAAGTGCCAGCAGCATGTGGCTTAAAAGGCTATGCGTGCTCGTGCTCCGGCTGTATATGCATCTACCCGTGCAAATGAATGCCCGAGTCCATATTTCTTAGCGCGTCTGTGTAGGAGTCGTGCATTTTTATTTTAAAGCGGCATGTATTTCTTCGTGTACGACCCTGATCCTCAGCATGAGGTTTCGAGGATGGGAGGAATGTAGTTGAATCTTAAAGTTTTACTGCTCTGTTGTTGTTATTCCTCACTAAATTATTCATAATCTTTGAAAGCTTTCATATTTTGTCACAGTCACAAGTTTCATTGTATTTTATTAGGGTTTTATCTGATAGACGAACTCAAAGCTGTGCGTACTTTGAGGTGGAAGGAAAATGATACACAGTTTCCAAATTCTTTACAGATTAAGTGTGACTTTCATTCGTCTTTAATCCCTATGGCTGTCAGACTTCAATGTGTTTTTATTGGCTTGAATGTGATGAAACAAAACTGATTTGCCACAGATTGTCAACTCCATTTATGTCTGGACTTTGACTAGGCCATTGAGCTAAACCATCCAGTTGCTTCCCTGGCTGTATTTTTAGTGCTGCTGTTGCTGCTGATAGGTGAACCTCCAGTTTCCCAGTCCCATGCTTTAGAAAATCATCCCCGTAGCATGATTCAGCCACTGCTGTGTTTTGTTGTTGGGAGGCTGGGTATAGGACATTAGTTTTTCTACCTCAAGTAGTCTCGCGTGACAAAATATGAAAAAAAAATTAATACATTCACAAGAAGAAACAGCATTTCCGCTTCCTTTTCTCCTTCTATTCCTCTATTCTCTTCCATCTCCCGTATGCAGACTCCGTTGGAGGTTGCAGGTACAAGCGAAGTGTGAAAATGCTGGTAGTGGCTGCCACACAACAATGCATCCTCCTCCCCGCCTCCTTCCACAGTTTCTCCTCCTCCTCCCTTTTCGCTTACCACCTCTGGCTCGTTGTACCTCTTATCCATTTTATTTCCATCCCTCAGCTCCCTCTTTCCCTTTCCTCCTCTCTCCCTCCGCCCCTCTCAGCTTCATAATATGTAACATGATTTAGCCCTTCCCTGTTCATGCGGCGTAAATTTAATCCCAGCCATTCTAGGTTGGCTGCGGCTGCTGGTTTTCCCCCTTTTTTCTCATTTCTTCCCTCCTATCCCGACACACTCTCTGCTCTCCAACACAATAGACTCCTCGAGATTCAGCCTGTTTGCATGATAACACATTCTTTCCTCACGCCAATCGTTGATTCACAAGGTCAAGCACAACCCAAGTGGCATACGTTGGTCCTATAGAAGCCTCCCACGCCATGACAAAACAAACAAAGCAGAAGTGGAAGGCCTCCCAAAAATATAAATGAATAGTTTTCATCGTCTGAGTGAGCTCTGTGGCGGGTTTTATCTGCTGCCTGTTGGAAAGGCATTAGTGGCATCCATTAGCGGCCGATGGGAAGCGTGTTTACCAGTGTCAACAAGGTCAGGGGAGGTGATCCAAACATGAAGACAGAGATAAAATAGGGCTGCTCTGAGTTCCCCAGTATCCCTGCAGATTGCCCAGTTAGCTCCATTCACCTTGCGCCGTGCTTTCGATATTGTTGGGATGTGTATAAAGGGAGCGGCACGGGGGATTATCAGTCACTATATCACAGGGTCAGGGTCTTGCACAGTGGGCACAATCCATCTGAATCTGGCAGCTGGCAAGAGGAGGAGGAGGAGGAGGAGGAGGAAGCAGCTGAGGTAGAAAGATGAGGGAAAAGGCAAGAAGAGATGGCGAGATGGATCAGTCGAAGAGGAAATCCAAGGAGAGGATGTTGGAGACAAAGATTTTTAGTCAGAGTAAAGTCAAGGTCCGCGTAGGTGGGCTGAACCTTCCACTCTAACAATGTAGCAGTTTTCAAATCGTGAACGCACCATCCTTGACTTGAGCTTTTCATCTAACATTAACTGCAGAGAATTCTGCTTGATGTACGTAGACACCAGTCTTCAGTCAGTATCTTCAAAAGCTCATATCAGGATGATTTTCATATTCTTTTTGGGACAGCTAATGATTTATGTTCTGCTGCACTGGTTTGAATAGTAAAATTCCTTTAAATCATAGAGTCAAAATTATACATACAGACATTCATACACTGAATTTGTGGATCTTTCTTTCTTTTTCTCTTTCTTTCTTTCTTTCTTTCTTTCTGATCGCACATATCACACTTCCTAATGTTTTTAGTAAAGACAGAAGGATCTGAAGATATTAAGGTATTTACCTCCTTTATAAATTAGATTTTTTTTGGTGCTTTTATTGCCTTTAGTTCTGTGTAATTTTGGGAGTTTGTCCCAATTATGTTATAGCTTTACTACTAAGTGTTTCTGACACTACAGCAAACTGAAGGAGTCACTGTAAGGCTTTCAAACACAGCAACATAATACAAGGTGTTAAGCATGGTGGTGGCAGCACCATGTTGTGGGACTGCTTTGCTGACAATCATAATGGTGCACTGCATAATTTGGATGGAATAACTCTTTAACTTCACCTTCATGAAAGAGCTAGATGGTTGGAATGTAAACTGCGTGTTCCAGCTGGACAGCGACCCCAAACACAGGATGAAGAAAAAAGCTTCAGGTCTTTTGAAACTTGCAACCTCAACCTTGTTGAAAATGTGCAGAGTTTGCTTAAGTCAGGTCTGCAGCAGAACACAAAGCAATCTGAATGAACTACACCAAGAGGCGTGGTCAAATATCCTACCGCAATTATGTTAGAACCTTTTAGATGGCTACAAAAAGCATGCGATTTCTCTACAGCTTGCTCAGGAACATTTACCCCAATGTTAATGAGGCTATATGTATATATTCAGGTTTAAGTATAGCTTTAATTGTGTTTGGATTTGGAGAGGATTTTAGGTGAAATGCTGCTGAAGCTGTTTTACAATTTCTCCCTGAAATAGACGAGTTTAACAGTTTGTGGAAGAAAAATGATCCCCAAGGAGGTCTCAACATTATCATTGGATCAATTACAGCTTTCACAAGCTGCAACAGCAGAACTTAATTGTATTTCTGCCACAACATTACACATTTCAAAGGATTTCCTGATAGAAAAATGGAGACCGTTTGGAAATCTGATAGTAATTTACCACATGACACATGAGCGAGATGGGACTGTGATAGCTCCCATCCTATCATCGCAGCAGGTGCTTTTAAAGCAATTATTAGACAGACAAATGCCACCAGACCCAATTAGTTTCCTGCTGCGAGCTTCATGTTGGTGGATCCATTCACAGGAAAGCAACATACAACCAAACTGAGAAAACAAGAGCAGCACCAGGTGCATTTTCTGTCTGAGGCTTAAATCCTTTTCTTTCTCAAACAGAAAGTCCGGCGGCACCGCCCCCAAAAGACCCTGAGAGGCCTGCTTCAGGGAGGTCAGGGGAGGCGATGGGGGGGCAAGAGGTTGGTGAGGGGAGGGGGAGTTGAGTAAATAAGTCAGCACAGCAAATAAACTCCTCTGATGTGCGGTTGTCAGGGTTTTTCATGTGGAGGATACACTGGAGGGCATAGCTTAGCCTAGCTTCAGGGATGTTATTACACATGCCGGCTGATCAAGAGCGATGTGTGAGAAACGGCCTTGTCACTCCGTTTTAAATCACATCAACGCGGGCTGAGGAAGAGATGAAAATACAGGAAAAATCTACAGAGGAACATGAGAGAGCAAAAGAATGAAGCTGATAAAGGGGAAAAAAAAAATAAAAGTTGACATTGTTTGGAAAAGAAAGGTGAGATACAGATTAAAAATAGCTCTGCCATCAGAAAAACACACAAATATAGCAAAAATGAAGATAAAAGATATTAAAAGGTTGTAAGTGAGCGTAGATCTCTGAATGTGTTTTTTTTCTGATTTCAGGTTTTAGAAATGGGGTTCTGTGAAGTTGTTAGCTGTCAGCGTCTTATCTGTAGAAAGAAAGCAGTTTAAACAAAGCCAGTTAGGGTAAATCTGTATGTTAGGCCACAGTTTGTAATAACTGTCATAGTGTTGAGCAACAAGTAAGGGAGGGGCAATACTCTGTGCTCCATACAATCAGCAAAAACCCAGGTCGCTTTAGCACGTTCTCTGGCATCTCTTCAGGAAGGACCTTAAACCGTAGACACAATATCGTGGAAAATTTCTAAGGGCAAAAATCTTAGTTTGAAAAATTAATTTCTCAAATCTGAGGTTGACCTGAGGATTTTTTTAGCGTGCAAGAAAGACACTGAGGGCTCATAACCTCTCCACAGACCCCCCGCACCCTCCACCACCACATCAAAAATCCAAACCGTTTAAAATCTCAAGCCAGCTGAAATTCTATTGTAGTCTTCATGTAAATAAGTAGAAACATGTATTTCTACATATTTAAAGAAATGCATCTCATCTACATTCTCTTTCGGGGTTCAGTTTACATATGAGTTGGTCATAGAACCCGTCTAAGCATGTTGAAGTGTCAGCATCAGTGAGTAAGCTAAAAAAGACCCTTTTTCAGCTTTGTACCTCCAGCCCTGCATGTGACATTTTGAGAAAAAAGAAAGTGTGGAATGTAATTATTGCATTCTTTAACTTCTGTCTGAAGTCTGCAGGAAATGAAAAAAAGTCCTGCCTCACAAAAGTGACTTTGCTGTGCCTGGCTGGGTGTGATACTGATTATAACGCAGTGCAGTGCGGCTCGCTTTCTGTTTCCTTTTATTCGTGCTTTTTCTTTCCTTGCATGTGCTTGGACTAATTACAGAGGATTTGGCCTTAATTGAGTCGATGGCATTTTTGCTGCTGCTTCGGAGTGTGTTAGGGCAACATACGTTACTTTGTTTCCTTTAAGATCGATTTGGTCTGTGCGTATGAATCTAACATAAAATAAAAACCCACCCCATTTAAAAATCGCCAGGAGCCATGCTGCGTGGAGTTTCTCAGCTTGCAAAAAGGACGAGCATTAAGTTGTACTGCCGATTGGCTGAAAATGTAACACAACACATCACTGTTGGAGCGTTTCAACTGCTTCGCTTTGTTTCAGGTCCTCTGTACTGCTACAACATGTGAGCCAACATAGAAATGGACATTAGCTGTGAAGCTGATGTATAAACTCACCCCTTCGGGACCCTCATAACTATTCACCCCACGTTTATCCCCATAATAAGTTTATTGCTATGTGGCTGCAATATGAGATAAATATAACTGATTCTTTTGTTCTTTTTTTTTTACTCCCTCTGTAATATTGCTCGTCTAAAAAAGACCAGAATACCAAACAAGCACACTGAAATTAGAACGGCGGCCAGCCTTTATGTGGAATATAAACACGCCACCCTCTTTCTTTTTCACATTTCTGATAAGAATCACCGGGAAGGAGAGAGAGAGAGTAGACAGTTCAACAGCTTCTTTCTTTTTCTCCCCCCTACCTCCTCTTTTTCTAATTAACATGGTGCATGTTGTCAGGCTTTGTTTAATAATGCATGATTGCTATCAGCAGCAAAATCCTTTGAATGTGGCACTAGTGAATGGGAACGCAACAATACCACCAGGGGCTCAGGAAGAAAGACAAGACTGTTTATTTTTTTTTCTTTTTTCTAATGTAATAAATCTTCAATGGAAAGCATCAGAGTCACTGAGTATATGAAAGTGAACGTGTTGTATGCATTGTTCAGTGGTGGAAAAACTGAAACAACCTCAGTTGGACTCGTACCTTGAAAAACCATAGCCAGAGTCAAAGCACCTACTCTAACAACGAAGACCGATGTTGTCATGGTCCTTTCATAAAGACCAACAACTAATTAAAATCCTGCTATCACCACTTTTTATCCTCAACTTCAAAGTTGCTAATCATCTTACAGACAAAAACTTCAGCATATCTTATTTGGATTTTATATAGTAGACCAACAAAAAGCTTATTTATGAACTGTAAGGAAACATGGGATGAAACAGCAAACATGTTCTTTTTGGCCTACACTCAAAAAAATCTGTAGCAGAAAACTAAGATCCTGATTGTACCATCCCCACAGTGAAATATGTTGGTGGTAGCGTCATGCTGTGGGAATGCTCTTCTTCAGTAGGGTCAGAAGAACTGGTCAGAGTTGATTAGAAAATGGGTAAAGCCAAATACATGGCAACCCTGGAAGACGACCTGTTAGAGGCTGCAAAATAACCTGAGACTGGGCTGACAGTTCACCTTCCAGCAGGAGAACAACTCTTCCCAACTCAGCTTCCCCTGACTAGTGGCAGCAGCAATTAGCAAACACCTGGTGGAACTGCTCATCTGCTGAGCTTATCATAGGAACTACTTCTTAGTCTAATGCTGGTAGGAAGGGTTGTAAACGGCTTAACAGAGAAATGTTGTTGTGATGACGTGCTGAAGGTGGAGTGTCAGAAAGAGCAGGAGCTTCTTCATAAAGTCACATTTCTTTCAAGTTAAGTTTGATATATACAGCATTGTTATAACAATTGAAGGTAACATAGTTACTTGACTGTGCTATAAAATGGCACTATGTGCCTGGAAAATACATAATACTGCCCCTTTAAAGACATGCAGTTGCCATTGTCCATTGTGGTTAAAATTGGTTTCTAATTTTTCTTGTGCTTCAAAATTACACACTACTTTGTGTTGGTCTGTCACAAAAATGATAAAGAACATACCTTGAAGTTTGTAGTTTTAACAGGACAAAATGAGAAAAGGTTCAAGAGGTATGAATACTTTTACAAGTATGAATACTTTTTCTCTTTGAGTCCACTTAATTTGAACCGATAAATAAACTGTGACTTTCAAAATAATTGATGTCAGATTAGCCCTAGACCAAAGCATTTTTGATTGCAATATCACCGTTAATGTCCCAAATGGAGTTCCAGTTCTCATGCATTCATAAGGCAGGCTCCAACTGAGATGTGACATTTCATGTCCCTTGAGCCGGAGTACAACATCTGGTCATACCAGATGGTCATACATCTGGTATGCCTCGCCTGCTAGCATGTACACATTCTACCCAACCTTTACATCTATCCTTACAAAAGGCTTGCCGGTGAACTCACCCACCCCGGACTTGGATGCAAGATGGCGCCCCTAATCTCGCCATGTCATGTAGCCCTGAAAACCCACTTAAGTCGGACTTGAACAGGTTTCTGGGAGGCACGGTGCGGTGTCTCAAATCACATCAGTTCATGACTTCAACACAAATGTGCTGAATTTTGAAAAGGCAGAACTGATGGCCAGACTTCAGCTGTGGGTAGTTTTATTTGAAGTGCTGATGTTCTCTAAATACAACAGATTGACAGGATGCCACTCTATGCAGCATCAGCTGGTGTGTGTTGACCTTTATTCTCCTCTGTTGCAAACAGATCCAGCTAAGGTGGTTCGGGTGTCTGATCAGTATTCTCCTCCTGGATGCCTCTGTTTTGAGGTTTTCCAGGCACACCCACAGAACTCGCTGAAGGGTCTACACATCCCTTCTTGTCTGAGAACCCCTCCATTTCCTCCAAAAAGGGCTGGAATGTGCCACTGGGGAGAGAGGTACCTGGGTTTCCCCCTCTGACATGTTACCTACACAACTCAACCTCACTAAGGACCACACAAGGCTGAACTCCTTACTGTAGTTTTTAGCTGAGTTTATAAACACAGTTTGTGACTGGCTTTATAGACACCATCTGGTATTTTATTGTCCACAGCTGTCTCTATCAATAAACCGTCTCTCTTCACTTTGAAACTCAGAATAAAAGAGAGCAAGGAGCAATTGTTCTTAGTTGCTTTCTAATAGGACCAGTTAGCAACAGGCTCGGTTCTGTACTAGAAATACTTTTTAGAGCAACACTTCGAGCAATGCTGTTTTACGTGGAATAACAGGAGAACTTCTTACTTGGACATGCTTACATATGTATCTTTATTTAAAAAGGCGCAAATTGAGCCACGAGTTTGATTCTGTATTTAGACAAGATCCATTTGACAAGCTGCTGGCTTTCTGGCTAGTGCCTTATCACATCTTAGCACATTATGAAGGAAACTGCCCAAAAGGATTAACAGCAAACCAGCACCAGTCCTCACAGCTATGATTTTTTTGTGTGATAGTGTCTGCGGGTTGAGATTCTCATATTTTCTCACATGGCATAGCCTTTTAGTTGTCTCCCTGCTTGTTACACAACACACAGATGGTTGAGTTATCCTCCATCAGCGAGTTCACGTGTGTGTGTTACTAGGAGTGTGTGTGTGTGTGTGTGTGTGAAGAGGGAGGGGCTGCTGAGTGCTGCAACTTCTAACCTAACACCATGTTGTTCTGTAGATTCACACTTCATCAATTAAATCAAAGGCAATCATTTAGCTTTGGAGGGGCAGAGTGGTGAAATGATAACCCAAGGAGACTGACAGCTGCCTTGTAGATGGATCGGACTGCATCTCTGTCCGCTCTGTCTGCTCAGGAGGGGTTTTTGTTACTGCTGATTTGAATCCAGTTCATACAGCTGTGAAAAGTCATCCCAGTGGTTCTCAGCTGTATGTGTATATATAAAATGCTTTGCAAAAGTATTCACATCTCTTTAACTTTTCTGAATTTTGTTACATTATAACCATGAATTTCATGGTATTTTAATGACATTTTGATAAATCACACAGATAAATTAAAAGAAAATGTTCTACAGATAACTCCAAAATGTGGCCTTTAGTTGTATTCACCCCCTTCACTCTGATACCCCTAAATGAAATCTGGTGCAACCTTATGCTTTCAGAAGTAATCTAAAACTAAGAGTTCACCTGTGTGTACTTTAATGTTCAATTGAGCTGTTCTATGAAGACCTCAGAGGTGTGTTGGAGGACATTAGTGAATGAACACTCCATCCCAACTGTAAAACATGGTGGTGGCAGAATCAGGCTGTGGGGATACATTTCAAGATTGGTGGAGCTTAATAAACTATATATATATATATATATATATATATATATATATATATATATATATATATATATATAAAATAGAGAGAGAGAGAGAGAGAGAGAGAGATATTTAAGATTTTGTGGCTGTAGTGGCCTTTATTTGCAGTAATCTGACAGGAAAGGGGCACAGAAAAGGGAAGACATGCAGCAAGAGGGGGAAAGTCAGGATTCATTCCCCTGGAGTGCTGTGTCAACTGAAAAAATGGCCCCTGCATATGGGGCACCTACTCTACCTCTATGCCAGAGGTGTCGAGACCCAGTCCTTGAGGGTTGATGTCCTGCAACTTTTGTATGGATCCCAAGTCCAACACATCTGAATCAAGTGACTGAATTACGTCTTCATTCACCAAAGTTCTACAGAGTCTTGCTGATGACCTAATTGTGTGATTCAGGTGCATTGAGGCATAGTAACATCCAACAGTTGCAGGGTACTGGCCATCGAGGACTGAAGTTTGACTTATGTGATTTAGATCAAAGCATTTTCATCTCTTAGAATGGCTTAGTCAAAGACCAGAACTAAATCCAATTAAGAATCTGCTAAAAGACTTGAAAATGAATAAATGGAGTGTGTTTTTGAACAATCTGACTGAACTTGAACTAAATAGCTGTAAAAAATGGAAATATGGAAACATTTCTGTTTCTAGATGCAGCGCTGGTAGAGATGAACCCCAAAAGAGTTGATGCAAAATACCATTATTTCAAAGTTTGTTTGTAATGTAGAAAAAACTTGAAAAAGCTGAAGGGAGTGAAGACACTCTCTATTTATGCATAGACATCAGCAATTGTCTGTGTTGGTTGCAGCATGACCGAAGGAAGAGATTGCCCTACATTGATTCCCTTCTCCACACACACTTTCTCACTGCTCACCTCCAAGTTCTCATGCAGGTAGTCGTATCTGTCCTCTACCTCCCACACACACACACAAAACCCCCCACCGCAAACACAAATCGACTGTGACAGGTGCGCTATCTTCCAGTCATTCCGCCATTTACAGCCCACAGGAGTGAAGGAGGGAAAGCCAGGAGTGGGAGAGAGGATGATTGGTAACGGGGAAATTAGGCACTTTGTCACCATCACGCGTGGGGATTTGGCTTCAGGCTGTTTATTTCTTCCTCTTCTATGGTGGTCAAATCTGCAGATAAACAGGCAGCTAACTCAATACCATCACAAAACTTTTTAAGAGATCTGACGAAGGCCTCCTGGCAGTAACAGCTGAAACAACACCTTCTTATAAGAACAACAACGCAGGCGGACTCGCCAGTTACAAACCCCCTCTCACCCACCCCCACGACTACAGTGTGACGCTCAGATTAGCCGGGAGCCGTGTTATGAGCTGAAGCCTACCGCAAAGCATCCATCACTGAGGATCAAGCTCAGGCTTAAGCAAATGGATGACAAGGGATAGGAGGCAGGCGGCAGCTAATACCAGTTCACTGTATCGCATTGATTTTCCCTGCCGTGCAGCGCCCCGTCGATAACAGGCTGTAACATGAAAGGAAAACGGCCCGGCCACTCTGTCTTAAAGATTTTATTTGGTGTTTGTGCTGCAGTGGATGAAAGAGAAAATCTGTGCTTATGTGTGTGTGTGAGAATTAGAGCTAATAAAGTGTGTTATTTAAGGGGAAACATGATGTGAAAGAAGCTACGATTAGCTTGAGAGTAACTTCATATCATTAAAATAGCATTAATGTCTCATTTCTGTAATTTCTGCTAAATATTTAGATTGGAGATGATTTCTCAGGCTGTTATTTATTAGCAGCCAAGTTCTCTCTGTGATCTAAATGCTCTTTAATTATGCAGCTTGTTTGATTGGCGCTTGTGACCTAAGCCGTGAAGACAAAAATCAAGTCGACTCGCCCTTTTATCTGTGGGATTTTTTCCTTCGCTTGCTCTCGCTATCTCGGTCTCTCATGCACATATGCATTCGTGTGAAGTGACTATTCCATTTAGAGAACTGTCAGAATATACCCTGTGAGCACATCAGGCTGTTCCTATCCTCTGTCAGCTCCAGCCGAGGCTGTGTGGGGGTATGTCAGAAATGTGCAGGGATAGATAAAACCCGTGGAGCCAAACAGCTTTGTTTCATTCATTCTCTCTCTCTCCCTCTTCTCTTCCCTCCCTTCTCCGTCTTCTTTCTCCGTCCTTCCCTTCCCTTCCCTCGCCTTGCACAGGCTGTGAATACCCTGCATCTGAGAAATCAGACCAGACTGACTCACAGGGCTCTGTGAGCCAGTGCCACTGAGGCTGCCAAAGCATGCTGGTGCCAAGCTGTCCCACCATGCACAGAGCCAGACCCACGCTGCTGCTGCTGCCGCTGCTGCCGCTGCTGCTGATCCAGGGTCTGCTCCTCCACCTCGCCGACGCTCAAAGTAAGTGGACCATACGCTTTCACTCAGGGGTTGGGGGACCCAAAGGAGGAGTCCTGCTGAGTTGGGAAAAGGTTTGGATGTTCTGTTTCTAATGTCCTCAAACACAAATAATGACTAAAACACACTGAGAGAATCAATGTGAACACGAAACATGTTCAACTTGTTCCTAAAACACACACGCTGAAACAATGTTGCAAGTATGAAACCTTGGAATCTTCCTACAACTTTCAAAGAAAAATTACATAAGGTTTGGTTATTTACACTGAAAGTGTTCATGCTCCTTCATGTTAGACATATAGTCCATAATGAAGAGAAAAAATGTTTTCAGGCATTTTTGTACATAAGTATTCCCACTCTTTGCTAGGACACTTTTAATTGAGATTGAGCTCAGGTACATCTGATGTCCACTGATCATTGTTGAGATGCTTCTGCAACTTGATTGGACTCTACATTTGGTAAATACGGTTAGCCATGGCCATGATTTGGACTGGAACAGACTGGTCTACATAAGTTTTCACAGTTGCCCGTTTGCATGAGAGCAGAAACAAAACAACGAAGCCAGATAAATTGTTTGTGAAGCTCAGGGACCAGACTGTGTCAAAGCACAAAGAATACCTTCAGCAGCTCTGGACATCCCAAAAAGTGCTCTGGTACCCATTATTCAGAAATGGAAGACATTTAAAACCACCAGAACCCTTAGATCTCACTGCTCTACCAAACTTAGTTACCAGGGAAGAACGTCGTTGATCAGAGAGGCCACAGAGAACTTTACTGTTTTTATGGAAGAGCTTCTGTCTCCTCAGGTGGAGATGGAACCATCCAGAAGGTCAGTCATTGCTAACACTCTGCCAGTCAGACCTTTGAGGTAGGGTAGCCAGAGAGAAGCCACTCCTCGCTACAAGGCAGATGGCAGCCTGTTTGAAAGGTCTAAAAAAAATCAAACTGGAGAATGTCAAACGAGGAGAAACAAAATTCTCTGGTTGGATAAAGCTCCAAGCATCATATCTGAAGAAAAAAAAAGGCACTCCCCATCACCATTCCTATAATAAAACATGGTGGTGGCAGCATCATGCTGTAGGGATGTTTTTCTGCTGGAGAAAATGGGGGACTAGTCTGCATAGAGTATTAGATGACAACCGTCAGAAATAGACAGATCACAAAGGAGCGACTTGATGGAAAAGCCTGTAAACATCCTCTCATTTGCAAAAAAAAAAAAAAAAAGATTATATATATATATATATATATATATATATATATATATATATATATATATATATATATATATATATATATATATATATATATATATATATTTGCACGAAAGAAACCATTAACAAGGACCCAAACACTCTCATTTGCTGTTTCAGCATATACTTAATTTGATGAAAAGCCTAAAAGGAACCTTCATAATTGCTTTTAGCTGATTGAAATCATTTCTACTACTACTACTCCATGAACAAATATCAATACAACTGATGCATGTAATGAAATAATACAATTGAACTACTTCAGTTATGGCAAATTATCAAAAATGTTTTTCAAGGTCTAAAACTAAGCGTTTTTAATTCCAATGGCTCTTTATATTCCCAGTAAACATATTAAACAGTTCAAAATTCTTAGCAGTTCTTAGCTGGTTTGTCAACATCAAGGTGATTCTTATTAACAGATTCAGAGGTAAGAGTTAGCACCTGCCTTTTTTTGTAGGAATTCACTCTATTTTCTTTTTCCTCCTGTTTTTTTGTGCAGACAATTTAATTGGTAAGGAAGTAAAGTGGGAAATACAGATTTAAAAAACACAAGTACACCTAAATTCAGTGCCATTACGTAAAAAGGAGTATATGCAACCTATTGCTTTCATCTTTTGAGTTCAAAAGGTTTTTGTTCAGGCGAGACTTTTCAGAGAGCGAGTTAGTCTAGAAGATAAAAAGGAAATCTGACAGGGGAGTTGGTGAAATAATTTACAGAAAATATTTGGTATCAGAAACGGCATGGGAAGAAAAAAATACTATACTTTCTCAGAATTTTGACAATTTAAACAAAATGTACAATATGCTCTTACTGTTTTCAAAACAGAAAAGCAACAATTATTCCCACTGCTGTTTAAAATATTGGTGTAATGATTTTACTTCTAACAATAAGTTATTTTCATAATATGTAGACTAAACGAATGTGTAGAATAAATACAAGTTTTGTGGTAGTTTTCAAGTAAAGGTACTTATTGTGCAGAAGATTAAACCTTTGTGGTATTCTGCTCCATATAGAGCAACACTACAAGCAACACTGAAATGATTACTTGAATGACTCAACTTCAAAAATCCTGTCATATTTTATAGGGACAGTAATTGCAGTTGCATAACATGCTTCAGTTTACATTACGTGTGATGGAGAAAGAGGAGAGATAATGAGAGGAAAAATTGAGAGAAAGACCTCAAATGCCGAAGGTTTGGGACTACAACAAACAAAAGAGAAGCAAATGTACCCTACATAAACTGAATTAGCATTGTATCACTGAAGCAACAGGTTGATGCATTGTCTTGACTCATCAGGGACAAACATGATTACACACTGGAGCTCGTTAAGTATAAAATGAGGACCTGTAATATCCTTCAATCATCTTCAACTTAGGTTTCTCTCAAATATGGAACTTAAGTTCTGCTGATGTGTTCTTATCAAGAAATCTTGACTTGGTAGACTTCTATATCTCAAGCTCTGAGTACCCGAGGACCTTTGCTGCCTTAATTTAGGTTTAAAATAAATATTTTTAAAAGAACACAGATGAAAAGTCTTGGATTATCAACTGACACGTTGTTGGGTTCAAGCAGAACAGAGTTTTAGATTACAGTTTCTCTACATACCATTTGTAGACTCCAGCAACAGGTCATTAGTCCACTACAGGTCAACACAGAGACAAACAGGACAAACCACCTTGCAATCACACTGGCACATCTAAGGACAAATTGGCGATGCATGCACTTACAGAAAGTGCTAATTCCCTGCAGGGAGGCCCCAGCCAGGAATCAAATCCAAGATCATTTTGCTGTAAGGCAGTACTGCTAACTGCCGATGACCATGTTGCCCATCTACTCATACATGACATGTAAATTACTAAACTGACTGTAATGATGGTGGGCCAAGAAAGGTTCATCATGTGAGCATGCACAGCTCTGGTGAAGATTTAAGTTGGGGGTTAAAAGAAAGCAAGTTTTGGGATGTCTGGTATATATTCAAGTACTCAGTTCAATAGGGTACACAATTACTAAAACATTCAGTAGCTGCAGCCCAAACAGGGACTATACAAGTTGATGTTAGCTGGTTAGCAAGGCTATCAGCTCTTGTAACCAGCAAGCAGTTGGTAACAGATAAAAAGATTTTTTTTTTGTTTAAAAACTTCAAAATGGAAGTTTTAAAATGGAGTTACCTTAATAAATGTGATGGGTGGTAGTTTCCACACCTTGGCTGTCCATGTTTTCTTACACAATTAGACAGAAGTTATTACTGTATGCTCCATACAGATGCATAAAACTCTGGTCTGTCCATGACTTTCTGTGGCACCTCATTGAAAGGACTTTAAACCATAGGAGTGGTATGGCATAACATTGTAACTGTTTTGAACCAATTTCAGCTGTTGCAACTGTCTAAAACTTTGGTATATCTATAACCAGCACATCTCAATTATGGAATAAATATTTTAGGTCCAGAAATTTCTAGAAGAGGTTATTTTACACAATGTTAAATATTATTACAAGAGAGTTTTAAAAAAGGAGAATTTCTGATGCAAATCTCATATCACCCCTGGTCTAGCTTGGATAGTATGGCTGGTAGTGCTCACTGAATGTGCTTTTCTCTTTAAACTCATCTATATTTCCCACTGACCAAACTTCTCATCTCACTGAAGCTCAAAATATGTTTCTGTCCTTATTTTTTAACACCCCCATTTATTTTTTCTTCTTTTTTGTTCGGCCTGAGCCAAGAATATCACAATGAGAAATCTTCTGAATTGAGTTACTCGACATCAGACATCTGCTCAGTGATGTGTGACAACAGTTTTCAAACCTCATTGAGCTTTGGTCCTACACCAAAGATCCCCCCACCCCACCCCCACCTCCTCATCCTCCTCCTCTTTCTTTTAACAGGAAGATCCATGAATCATTAGCTCCATAGTGAGATGAATAAAAATTTTATTGCTCCCTTTTGCACTGACTGAAATCCCCCCTCGGTTCAGCCGAACGTCTCCAACTGACTGAAGGGATCATTCACCCAAGGTCATATACAATGGAGCCACGCAAAGTGAAATTGATGGGCGAAATTTTAAACTTTGTGCTTGAGAAATGTTCCCTGCAATCTCTTCAAATGGGCTTTATTTTTCTTCTTCCCTTTTCTACTGTTACATATTTCTCTCAGCAGGAAAGGAAAAGCAAAGTGTTAACAGTGTATTCCTCTTTTTATGTGCTGCTCTTGAGATTTATAGACATGGTCTTGTTTATGGGAACCTTGCAAACAAGGTGTTATACACTATATTGTCATAAGTATTCTCTAACCTATCCAGATCATTGAATTGAGATGTTCCAATCACTTTCTTGGCCATATTGTATAAAGTAGAAGACCAAGGCTTCTACAAACATTTGTGAAACAATAAGTCATTCATAGGAACTTGGTCCAGTGTGGTACCTTAATAGGATTACAATTGTAAAATAAGTTCAATCATTACATTTTCTCACAACTAAATATTCCATCTGAAGGGATTGGGAATGACATCAACTTGGCTACCAAGGGGTAGGCTTATAAAATCATAAACTGGGGTTATAGGACTGTGAGGTGCATAATGAGGAACTTTCTGCAGATTCAGTTGCTACAAACCTCAAAACTTCATGTGGCCTTCAGGTTAGCTCAGGAACAGTGCATAGAGAGCTTATTGGAATGGGTTTCTATGGCAGGGCAGCTACATCCAAGCCACATATGGATATAAAGCATTTTGCCACTGGTCTCTAGAGTAGTCTCTGGAGTGATGAATCATCTCTGTCTCTCTGTCTGGGTTTGGCAGTTATCAGGAAAATAGTACTTGCCTGACTGTATCACTTGTGTAAAGTGTAGGGTTTTGGTGGAAGGTGAATTATGCTATGGAGCTGTTTTTCAAGGGTTTGGCTCTGCCCTGTTGTTCCAGTGAAAGGAACGCAACGGTTTAGAATATCAAGATATTTTGGACAGTTTAATCTTCCCAACTTGCTTCAAATATTTTGAGGTCAGTCATAACATGTATCCACATACATCCACACCACAAAACAAGGTCCATAAAGACATGAATGAGCAAGTTTGGTGTGGAAGAATTCGACTTTCCTGCATCTCAAGCCAATAAAACACCTTTAAGATAACTTGGAGCGGAAACTGGGAGCAAGGCCTTCTTGCCCAGCATCAGTGTCTGACCTCAACAATGTGTTTCTGAAAGAACCCTGTGAGTGTGATGTAACTCACACTTATGTGTTTGAAGATAGATGAGCAACAACCTTTGGCAATATAATGAATGTTACAGAGGAAGTTATCTTTTCCAAAAACGTCCATGTTCCAAAGCTTAGTTTAAATTAAAATAACAACTTCCCCCATTCAGACATTCCTCTGTTGCATTTGAGCCCAACAGAGAGCTGCACAATTGTATTTGGCAACACCACCATGCCTCCCCCCCCAAAAAAAGAAAAACAAACAAAAAAAAAACTTTGTAGCTAGTTTCTTTCCTCTTGCTGTCTGATCGCCTGCAGCTGCTGTTACCCTCACACTCTACTTTAAACAGCTGTGCTGGGCCATCGTTTCCAAGCCAAAACAAACGTCACAAGGGGAGCCGCAGCAGCAGCTGTCTGTCCATGACTTAAGGAGAGTCTGGGAGTTGCCTGGTGGGGTGGTTTGTTCATCAGGGTGAGGTGTGCAGGTCCTGCCTGAAACGACCCAGGAATATGTCTCGTAATACATATAAACGAGGGGGGGGTGTTTTGTCTTTGGAAAACCTGTGAAATTAGGCAGCACAGCAACAGTTTCCCGCCATTGTTTTTCTTCCTAATCACTCTCTTGCCAGTTTTCTAATTTCATCTTGTGCTTCTTTTTTTTTTGGGGGGGGGGTGGTTGAGGGGTGGGGGAGTTGAGGGGTTGTCTGTATAGATGTTTTTTTTCCTACCCGCATATTTGTTTTTATGGTCCGTTTTCTGCTCTGCTGTTTTGGATGCTTTGCACCAGCCTCAATCCAGCAGCTCGCAGGAGCATTCATTTCCTCAGCTGTTCCGCTGCATAAGCATATCCAGCCCAGGCGAGTTCAGACTTTTTTCTTTATATACGAAGGACCTCAATTCGCTTAAATATGACAACGTGCCTGTAGAGAAAACAGAGCTCTGTGTCCAAACCAGGTCCATTTTGGTGTGAGTAACCCTGGAAGCTGAGTCTGCCTGCTCAACAGATGGCATGATTATCAGTACAATTCTCATCTTTTGGCTCCATTTTAAAAGAAAATGGCATAAGACCCACTCAATGAACATTTTAGTGATGAGTCCTACAGTTTCTTGCAAAAGTATTCTTACTTGAACTTTTTCAAATGTTTCACTATGACAATCGTAAACTTCAAAGTATTTTATTGGGATTGTATCTGGTAGACCAAAGGAAAAAGAAAAATGGTGCATAGTTTTCAAAAAGTGTGGCATGCCTTTTTATTAAAGCCCTTTTATTCTGAAACCCCTTAACAATATCCAGTTGCCTTCAGAAGTCACCAAATTACTAAACACAATACATTAATGTGTAATTTCTCTTGTTTAGAAATGCAGGTGTTCTGTGAAGACTTTAGAGGTTTGTTAGAGAACTAACCAATCAATGTAGACCAAGGAACACAGCAGAAGGTTTAGGGATTTAAGTTGTTGAGAAGCTTAACACTGGGTTAGGTTATAAAGCGATATCCAAAGCTTTGAACACCTCAAAGAGCACCATTCATTGCATCATCTGAACATAGAACGAGTTTGGGACAACTGAGAACTTACCAAGACATAAAATTCCACCTAATTGACGGACGAGGACAACATTAACCAGTGAAGCAGCAAAAAGGCCCATGGTAACTCTGGAAGAATTGCAGAGATCCTCGGCTCAGGTGGGAAAATCTGTTGAAAGGACTACTGTTAGTGATGCACTCCACAAACCTGGTCTTTATGGAGGGGAGACAATAAGAAGGTTATGGCTGAAATTAACTTGTACCCATTTAGTTTACCTCATGCCTTATAGGGGCCTCAGTAAACAAATGGAAGCTAGTGCTCTGGTCAAGTGACGCATAAACTGAACCTTTTAATAGAGCTGGATGATATGGCTGAAAAACATGTCACAATATAGGCGTTTTATATCATTCGATATTGATAATTATCGATACGTTTTTTTTTTTGTTTTTTTTTTGTTTGTTTGTTTTTAAATATCTGAAATACTGTCAAGCTGGTGTTGTGACCTTTCCTGTTTTATCCAGTTTCCTCTCAAGCTGTTCTCATTTTTTCCTTTCACTCCATGATGTTTGTTATTTTTAACCAGTTATGAGGCACGGTGGCAAAAACTAAAACTGGCGCTGCGCCAGTTACTCAACAGGTTGTTGCTGGCTTCCCAAAGAGTGAGAGTTAGTTGATGCCACCAATAAATATGTATTGTTATTGATTTATTGCCTGGCCTTACCTTTTAACCTTTTTATTAGAAAAAAAGTAAAACTATATGATTTTTCTTCCACTTCAGAGTTATCCACCACTTTTTTTTCATTATCAAGTAAAAACCTAATCAAGACTTTGACATTTGTTTGAAAAAGCAGTGACACATTTGAAAATCTTCTGAATTGATCATTTTAAAATCAAACCCTTTTAGTAGGTTGTGTTCAATTAGTTTTCTCTGATCATCTTTTCCCTTTGGCCATTTGTCCATTGCTCTCCACCTGTTTTTTTTTTTTTTTTTTTCCTTTACAATTCTACTCCTCTTCCTCTACTCTTCAGTTGTGGCATGTTTAATTTGTGTAGCAAATTGTGCTTGGCGATGGTATGAAAGAGGGGCATAATTGTCTCTGGTGGGCTGAGAGAAGCAAGCACAGGAGATGCAGCATATAATTTATACCTTTCACTGTGAGGCGATGCCAGAAGAAACCATCTCAGATGACAGTAGAGGTACTGAACAATAAAAAAAGGTGTCAAATTACATTTTTAGGTAAATCCTACTTCAGACACCAAACCGTCCATTTGAGGCCATCCTATGCTGGAACGTGGGCCTAATAACATTTTAATTGATTACTCACTCTGCTGGTGGATGGCATGGTGAGTCATAGTGAACCAGCATGATTCCCTTTAACACATCAAATGAGTATTGACAGACTCTCCCATGAAGATGTTAGCACCCACAGCTCATCTTTGTCTCCATCTCTCTTTCGTGGGCAGACCAGAGCAGAACATTCACTCCCAACATCCACACCCCCCTAATGTATTAGCAAGTAGTGCTTTAGAGCCAGCAATCAAAGGTGGACCACATGGGATAAAATCAGCAGATCATCTATTGATGTTCTCTTGATGCGCCGCAGGGTGAAAAAGGCAGAACAAGGAAGTGTGACAGCAGAATTATTTGCATCTTACAGCCACAATGAGGAATTAAGACAAATCAGTCTCTATAGTACATTAGTGCATCCTTCTTTCATTAATGCATACTCATACTTGTGTAAGTACGTGTGACAAACCAATCAGTCATATACTCATTGAAAGACAGAATGCAGTAGTTTCTATACCATCTAAGGAAAAAAAAACTAAGTAGATTCTTGCTGCTTTCATGGGATTTAAGAGAGGTATTGAATCACTTGATATGATAATTTGCAGTAAAAGAAAAGGTTTTAGGATTTTACTGCTCTAGAGCACAGAGATGCGTATTAACACTAAGTTAAGGCGTAAAGTCATCAACAATGACCTTAGACCTGCTTAGAGAAGCAATGGTTGTTGCCCATCATTATTTATCAGTGATAAACATTTAGAACTGTTGCTAATTATTCCACAAGTTAAAATCCCGGCAATTTACCACTAGGTCTGGATGTTTTGTGCTCAGAGAAATTGCAAAAAAAAAAAAACCCCAAGAACTTCATCCCAGTATGTACTGGCCTCCGTAGAAACAAGGCAGAAAAGAATGGTTTGTTTTCGAGGGGTTGCCCAAATAAAATCTCTTCTCTCTTAAAGGACTATAGCAACATGACTTAGGCTTGCTAGTTTGCATGTCAGTGATTCACATGCCTTCTGGAACAATGTCCTTTAGACAGATGAGGCCAAAGTAGAGACGTTTGGCCATAATGAACAGTAGCACATTAGGTAAAAGCAAAAACAGCATATCATCTTAAACATCTAATGCAACTGTGAAACACAGGGTGGAGGGGTAATGTTGTTGGCTTGATTTGCAACCTTAGGAAGTGGTAATTTTGTAGTCATTCTTTACGACAGCTGAAGCTTGATCCAAACTGGGTCACCAAAAGGACAATGTTTGCTGACACAGCAGCAAATTTGCTGCAGAATGTCTAAAAAATATATAAAATCAAGGTGTTTCAATTGCCCAAAGTCCAGACTTTAACCTGATCAAAATAGTGTTGTTGGTAGATGCATGCTTATAAACTTCATTGAAATGATCCATACCAACCACATTTCATAAGCATCCACTCCCTAATGAGAGCTTATTTGTTGAGTGGCGCTGCAACAGCAGTCGGCAATAATAAATACTAAAGTTTTTTTTTTGTTTTTTTTTTTTTTTACAGAAATGTGTAATAAAAAAAAAGAAAAAAAAAGTTTGAGAAAAACAAAAACATAAAAAACTGGAAAACAAAAACTGAAATGCCATTTTCTGGCCAGTAGATGGCCAAAATATCATGTTAAAGATGATTTAGTCGTGCTTGTTCTTTACTTGATGACCTTTTTAAGCACATAGCTGAAAAATAAAGCCATCTAGGTCAGGGAAAATCTTGACAGGCAGCCAAAAAAAAGGTATAAAGTGCACCATTGTTGTAGTTCGTCCTGGAAACATGAAGGAATCGCTGGTTCTGATGATCATTTTGTCTACATTTTCTATTAAGTTAAAAGTTTGATTTTTTTATTTTTTTTTATTTAAAAGAAATGTTCAAAAACTCCACATAAGGCATAGCTCTTTAGACCATTTACTGTCTGCATTAGAGACTGTACTGGCTTGACCGGAGTCTCATGAAAGGCAATAAACCTGCTCCAGTACTAACATGCATAAACTGCTGGCATTCTAATAAATGCCTTTGCACATAGACCCTCTAAACAAATTCACCTTGTAGCAAGTCCAAAGGCTAATGTTAGTCTATTCCCCAGATTACATCGGGTTATAATATGTGTGTTTTATGCATGCCTGGCCTAATATGAATTATTGTAAAATAGTCTCGCATTTGCATATAGGCTCCCGGGCTGTACTAAAATTAACATTTTTACAACAGCTCAAATTAAATCCCTATGCTTAATTTGCCTACATGCTAATTTGAATTTGAGTCTATTCCATTTGCTCTTACACTCATACCCACACAAGCATGTACGAATGCACAGTATGTACTCTGAAGAGCTGCATCGTATGATACCCCCTCCTTACACACATCCTGCCTGGTACACATTACATCAAAAACACACAAAACTTACATATTCGTGGTCTCATATTAAATGACATTAAAGTGAGTGGGGAACAGGACTCGAGTTTGGATCCAACTTTTAAATCACCTCTATTCCTCAAGTCTGCCGCCCTCGTTCATCATCCTGCCGGACACTGCTCAAGTGGAAATCTCATTGTTGGCTCCACTCATTCATTTCAAAACGTGTCCTAGTACAGTATATCTTTGAAAACATGCATCGATATCTGCAAGGGGAGAGTATGCATCAAAATACATGTGGTGAAAACACCTTTGCCACTTGTGTGTTGGAGTGTGCCATGGCTAAATTACCACCTAGTTAGCTGGATGAAGACTGTGAGTCTGAGATAAAACCATGTTACCAGGGGTTTGCAAGATTCCACTTGCTTGTAGATTGAACTAAATGAGAAAGAAGTCATTATCATCTCGTCTGCTGTAAATTCCTGCAAAAACTGCTTGTCAACAACGTGCTGTGCAATTATGTCGAAAGGTTGTATTAGACCCATTATTAACTCAATGAATGCTGAATTCTCTGGCAACTGTACCCAAGTGTATTATTTGAGACCATTAGCCCGCACATATGGATTGTGGTCATTTTCTTTCACACTGGTACAAAAAACATTACACAAAAGCCAAGCAATTTTCATCACACCCCTGACCTTCCCACTCAAGAAAAGCAGATAATCACATACAATGTAGGCATGTTGTTCAGGGCCCCCATGAAGGTAATTAAATGTTCACCCCCATTTTCAAAGTGCACTTAAGAAAGAACTGGCTTGAAACTGGTGGAGTCATTTATATGTGTTGTAGCATTCACTTTTCACTGTGGGAATATTGACAGATTAAAAGTGTTCAAATTGGAATTGCAAATCCATTTGGGTGGCTGTCAAAACCCCCCAAAAAGGCCCCTTTCAAAAGCCATAATCCACAAGATGTCCAATTCTCAGGATTTATGGTTCCAAACACAAGAAATAGTCATCTGGACCTCACCATGTCCGAAAGCTTGGCAAAAAACCGCCAATATTTAAATAGAGTCAAAATATTTTGCTCCATCTCTAGGTTCCTCCTAGAGATGGAGAAGTCAGCCAAGAGCCTCTATTTAAATGCACTTAAGTGATTATTAGCAAGAGGGTTTGATAGATTTCAATGGTTTGTTGTTGTAATACCAGGGTGGCAAGAGAACAGCAATAACGATGATAAATGTACTACCCAACAATCTAAAATGTAAACTTGGTTATAAAACCATTTTGGGTCATGAAATAACATATGTGGACCTCTATCCAATTACAATTATATCTTTAAAATTGTTTGACCCTTTCAGATTCCTTCTATTTTTGCTTTTGTGTCACTTTTAAATGTTTCACGTCACTAAAACAAATTTGATATTAGGCAAAATTAACTGGAGTAAATACAAAAAGCTGTTTTGTACCCCCCCTCTCCCTCCCCCTCTTAATTTTTTTCTGGCCACACCCAAATCTGATTATAGCTAGACATGTAGAATCAAGAGATTATTTACATAGAACCCATCTGACAACATGAAGTAGGCTAAATTATCTCAAAAAGCAACATGTATAATGACATTCCTGAACAGATGAGAAAGAAAGTGACTAACATCTGTCTGAAAAGGGATCTAAAGCCATTTTTAAGGCTTTTGGACTCAGTAAACCATAGTGAGTGTCATTATCCACAAATGGAAAAATTTTGGAACAGTGGTGAACCTCCTAAAATTACTTCAAGAATGTATTGACAACTCATTCAGAAGGTCGGAAAGATCCCAGAAAAATATCTAAAGCAGTGCAGGCCTTGCGTTCCCAAAAACATCATAATAATCCCCAAAACCTCTGAGAGAAACATTCTGTGGAATGCTGAGACGAAAATGGAACCATTTGGAAACACATGTATTCAGTTACATCTGGTCTAAAACTAACACAGAATTTTAAAAATAAACCATCAAAGCAACATTCAAACGTCTTAGTAGTAGTTTGATAGTCAGGCGTTGCTTTGCTGTCCCTTTTATTTTAGAACAAAAATAAAACAACACAAGGGAAATTAAATAACATTAAACATTAATTATGGAATAGGTTGAGACAGATCCAGTTACTTATGGTGCAAAACCAACATTTCTCAAAAATAAATATATATATATATATATATATATATATATATATATATATATATATATATATATATATATATATATATATATATATACCGACAATCAAACATGATGGTCTGGGGGTGCTGTAGTTGATTTAACCATGAATTCTGCTCTCCAACAGAAAATCCTAAAGGAGAATGTCTGGTTATCAGTTCATGGTCTTGAATTCAACCATGCTTAAGTTATGCAAAAGGCTAATGATCCAAAGTCCACCAAGGCCACCTCTAAATGGCTTTGAAAAGGCAAAATGAAGGTTTTAATGTGTCCTAGTCAAAGTGTGGGCTTAAATCTGATTGAGATGCTGTGGCATAACTTCAAACAAGCCATGACTGTTCAAAAACCTTGAAGTGTCACCGAATTAAACCAAATTCTTCAAATTCTGCCAAAATTTCTCCACAGTGATATAAAAAAAAAAAAAAAAAAAAAAAAAAAAAAAAAAAAGTACTGAGGAGCACAGCCAAATGTGTGGATGCACGGAGGGAGTAAGCAGGGCTGTAGTCAGGACGAGAGAAGCACTGTTGGAAACTTATCCACTTTGTCACTTATTTAGTGACTTTTTAGACCGTCTTGTGGCTTTTTATCAAAAAAAATCACCTATTGACAAATCCAGTCACTTTTATTCTGTTTTGTTGGAGACTTTTATGGCAACAATGCTCTCCAGCTCAGCTGCAGCCTTGCTCTGTCCTGATCAAGCAGTGAGTGCTGCCATGAGCCCCTCCCGCTTCCTAAACACTGCAGTTAGTCTGATACCGTCGTCCGTCCTGAACCATACAGTCGCCAGTAGTCAGAGCAGAGGAGACCCAATCCACTCTGTGTCCGCATTGCAAATAGATCACGCATTTGCAAAGCTGAGTGATGCTGTTGATCAGTGCTCACCACATTTGTTATTCCAACTCCTGACTTGCCACTGGGCGGGGCTGTGTGTCTGAGTGAGATGGCTTTATACCCAAATGTGGGGCTGTGACATAGTTGTACCAAGAAGGTCTGCTGTAACCAATAGGAAAATTCAACTGCCTTGGCAGTGTTCGACCTCAGGAGACCAGCTTTTAGGCCAGATATTCTAGAACTAAAGAAATTTACGCAAAAAATGTTAAAAATTGGCACAGAAACATAAAGATGGAACCCTAAATGACATATTTTGACAGTTTATCAGCAAAATCAAGTTGATTTAGGGGGTAGTTAGACTTTAAATGCTTGATGACAGTTGTTGCTACCAAGGGTGGCACAACCTGTTTTAGGTTGAGATGGGTAGTACTTTTACACTAACTGGAAGGTTGGTTTGGATGACTTTTTTCCCTTAATAAATAGTTATTACTTAAAAACATAACTTCGTATTTCATCTTTCTTTGAGATTAACATTATTTTGAGGATACTTTGATGGTCTGAAACATTGAAAAGTGACACAAAAAGGAAATGCATAAGAAATCTGTAAGGGGGCAAATGCTTTGTCTTTTTTCACCACTGTGTAAACCTGGGGAGAGGCTGTCAGGGAGTTGAGAATAAAAGAACAATCTCAGTGAAATACTGTTCTAAAGAGAAATTGTCATTTTTAAACGAAAAGGTCAGACAGAAGACAGTATAAGACACTGCTTACTAGTATTTTATTGGGTGTCTTTTCTTTTGAATGCCCCCTACCCTGTTGTCATACAGTGAATTTCCTCTCAGTATGAAACAATGCATTTCAGTCAACCTGGTACCTCCTTATCGGTCCTCGGAGCACTTAACATGCCATAAAACAATGGTGGACCACAACAAAGGAGTGCACCTCGCTCTCGGTTACTATATTTACACAACCCTCTCCTGCCTCACACAGACACAAACAAAGCCAAGCTTGTCACATGTCTTTACAGCCGGTAAGTTGAGCACAATGCCAGCTGTTTTGCATCTGTTGGGCTTACATTTGGCACAGCCCCGGTGCTGCTGGCACGCACACTAAATCCAAACACCCTTCACACGCCGTGCCAGTGAACCGTAGCAAAATGCAGGTGCTTTGTGACATTGCCGCAGTGACAGTGCAATTAATAGATTGATGTTATAGCTGCTGCAATGGGATTACTTGGCCAGTCAAGTCTGAAATACATGAACATTCAATGTGCAGTTGATGTTTCATGGCAGCGTGAACAATGAAGAGCGTGAGATCATTTCGTTTGCACAAGCTACCTTTCCAGCAAACTGGGGGGAAAGAGGCAGACAAAATTAGAGTAGGCTTTGTGTTTTTTATATTCATTTGAAAGCATCACCATAGAAAGAAACTGCATAATTGCAAACAAGGGATACACCAAATGCTCGGCAGGTGAGGATAACCAAGTGATTTTCTTTTTCTTTGCAGATCAGCTCATTTGCTCACTGTAATAGCTCACCTTTGGTTCTGAAGTGAAAAATACTTAGTTATTTATTTAGTAAAAAATGACGTCAGAGGTGTAAAAGGTTCATGTTAGGAAACTGAATTTTTTATCCAGTGAGGACTATTGCTTATTTTTCTGCTCAGTAGCATATTTGCTGAGGTTTTCTTTTAAAGGGCCAGCATCCTACTTACTTTGAGACATGTCATCAGTCTATTGTTTTAGACATGGAAACAGATGGATACATCGACAGTGGACCCATGCCTATTTGTGGTTCAGTAGTCGCAGATTCACGTATTTGTGGATTCTTCTGTGGAATGTATCTCCTAATTAGTTGTAGAATATTTGCCTATTTTCTAAAATATTCTAAGTAAAATTCAGCTTAGAAAGCTAAAATACTAAGGCACAAGGCTACTTGACGCACTATTGGTTGCCATTTGCAAAGCAGCCAGTCTAAGAACGCCATTTATTTTCCTTGGGGCTGACTGGCTTACCCCGACACTAGAGATAAGGAAGAGTTTAGATATAAGCTTCTGGGATATTGCTAATACTGTTTCCACTGTGCATATTAATCCACATTACTGTATATTTGGTGTTAAAACTATTAAAATCTACAGTTATAATGTGGGGATCTTAAGTATTTGTGGATTTCAGCTATTCGTGGGCGGTCGTGGTCTCCGAACCCCGGGAATACTAGGGGTCTACTGGGGCGATGGATAGATACACCTGACAATTATAATTGTTTGCCAGCTACTTCTAAGTCCTCATCAGGTTTTCCACACTTTTACGCTATCACAGTTGTACCTCATTTTTCATATTTGTTTTGACTTTTACTGAATTAAACATTTAATTTTCAGTTCACAGTTTAATATACTGTATTTTCAAACAACTTCAGCTTGGTAAGAGATTTGTACACCTTGGTACAGTGGATTTTTAAAAGTCAAATCTATCATTTGGCTTTTTTGGGGGGGAGTCATTCAAAACATCCAATGTTAACATTTTTTTTCTTTACAAGGACCGAAACTGACGATTAAAAATAAAAGCAGAAAAAAAATATTTATAATTTTTTTTCCTTACACATGCGTTTTCATCAAGAAATGTATATGTTTTGTTTTTTTCTTTTCCTTATACATGCAGTTTTCATCAAGAAATGTATATATATTTTGCTTTTCCTTTTCCTTACACATGCATTTTTGTCAAGAGAAAGGAAAACGAAAAAGAAAATATATATACATTTCTTGATGAAAATGCATGTGTAAGGAAAAGGAAAAACAAAATGTATATATTTCTGCTTTTATTTTTAATTATGTCAGTCTCTGTCCTCCATAGGGTTGCTAATAAATGTTCCCGGCACTGTATCATGGTTAGAAAAATAAAAGCTATTGAGTTGAATTCTTTTATAAATCATGTCATTAGAATTTATGTGGTTAAAAGCTAAAGCATCCATGTGTGTGGCCGCGCATGTGAGCTGGTACGGGTAACACCTGGCCCTGGGCCAGAGCTTTGGTCTCACTCCAGGGGTCCTGCGAGGGCACTGTGTTTCACTGATCTCAGCTCAGCACATTTGTGTGCCCGTGGGGCATGTTGGGATTCTGCAGTGGGGTTAATGGTCTAAACCATTCATCTCCATGAAAGTGCCGCAGGCCTGTCTCTCAGTCCTTAGCCAGAAAGGCTTACATTCCCACCTCCTTACCTAAAAGTTCTCACCAAAGGTTGACGGGGATTGGGAATCTTTACGCCGCAAGCTCCTCCTGTCACAGCTGATTTACATTCTTCCGAGTGATGGAGTGAGTACTCAAAGTCCGTCTTTGGAGAGTAATTTCTCTCACCTACTACCACTCTCTCTCGCACACACTGCATCTGTCACTCTGCCGTCACTCCTCTCTCTTTCTTGTTTGTATGCATGCTCACTCATTAACTCGCACACTTATCCTCACACACCCAGCGGCTCACGCTCCCTCCCTCTTTTGGCTTCTCCCTTCACTACCAGATGACTCATGCCATTTGGGGAGCTGAGATTTATAGTGACGCACCACTTTAGTGTGGTTTATTAGTTATGGCAAATGAGAATGAAAGCTTGTGCTGAGAGGTGAAAGTGCTTTCACGCCGCAGTCAGACCCATAGGGCTTTTTAAATTAAAAATAAGCCAAGCCCCTGTTTTTATTGGCACTGCGTTTCAAAACGTCCGTCCTGTCACATCATGGAAACATGGAAAATGCATTTTCATGTGCACACTGTTACCGAAATGTGGCTGGACATTTATGAGGTGTTCAGACAGCATCCATCACAGCACCCAGGAATCAAGTGTTTGTTAAGTTTAAAAACTCCCCCAGTTCTATCCTGCCTGTCATTTGTTATTCTCTAATTGACACATTAATTACCAGATTTGTCTTTATTGTTTTAGTTATGATCAAGTTTATGTAAGGTTAAGTGAAAGTACTTAAAGTAAAAGGAAGAGGAAATCTTTCTTCTTAAAAGCAACCCATCATATTACTTAACAAAGCTGAGTCTCCATAAGGTCAAACTCATCCAACTCTTACACACTTACCTCACCAACTATTATTTTGTCTCCTTCAGTTTGTAAGTTGGTACAGGGGATTTGTGCCTACATGGATTTCTTTAAGTCTGTGCTCTAAATAAGATTTGCTCACTCACGTGCTTTTGCCTCTGAGAGAGAACAATAACTTGAGATCAGAGACTGTTGTAGAGGTTTCTCTTTCAGTCTTATTTCAATTCAATTGCCTTCTGTTTTCAGTTTGTAACTCATTGTACACACATTTGTGTATTTTAATTGGGGCTGAAACGATTACTCGGATTAATTGTGATGAATTGATTATTGAAATAATCGTCAACTAATTCGATCATTTAATCGTTAACAAGAGTAAACAGACTTAGAAAAGGGCCAAATGCTAAATTAACAACACACTGAGGGAGTAAATTTAGCCAAAACTGTACAAAAATTATATACATTTTGCATTTAAGATGAAAAAAATTCTTTGTAAATATTTTCTACAGAGTTCCTCAAGTGGCCTAGTTTTAGCTTTACTTGGCTTAAATTCCATATAAAAAAATATCTCATATTAAGCCCCTTTTGCATCCAGTTATTAATCAGTTAATCCAAAAATTAATCAACAGATTAGCCATACACTGTATTCTGTATTGATGTTACTAAAGCAGAGGGGACTGAAGTTTTCACATGTTGATGTTAGAAGTTTTTTTTTGGTTTTTTTTGTTTTTTTTTTTTTTTTAGCCACAGATGCATCTATTACTACAAATGATCAAGCGTACACTAAATAAATTCTGTTATTGCATTTTAAAATGTTTACTTGTTTATTTTAAAAAAAGAATTGAAGTATTTGTTTATTTGTACTTTTAATGTGTTTCAAATATTGAATCAAACAAACCTAAGTAGTCAAAAGAAAAATCTGCAGAATGTGCCTTTTTTTTTTTTTTTTGTGGACTGTATGACTATTAGCTGCTATTAATTATCTCCTTTCACAGCCAGTCAGTTTAGGTGGATGACAACGTCTTGGTAGTTTTGCAGTTGTGCTGTACTTTTTCCAATTTTCTCAGTAAAATGCATTGAAATTTGAAATTAGTTTTTCTCACTTTACAAGACAAATGGGTCAAATTCACATCCAGCATATGTGATTCCATAGAGTCAAGTCAGATTCAAGTCAAAACTGATGAAGTCAAAGTTGAAAGATTTGCCTATAACACCTGTAAAATCATTATTAGTTGTGTAACGGTCAGTGTTTCAAGTTCAGCTCTCACACATTAAAAATAAAATAATTCATCTTCATAGTGCATTAAAACATTGATCTCTTTTTAGAAAGCTTTCAATCCATCTTTCAATATACTGAACCGCACATCACATGATATTTCCAGTCTAGTCTCTCAGATAATTTGCACTTTACTGTTAAGAGTTAGTTTGCTGTCTTCTGTCGTCTTTGCTCACATTTACTGCTTTTTATTTTCAGTTTAATGGCCAAATTTACTTTGCAACTGACCAAATCTAGTTATATTTATGACAATAAAATATCTATATATTATATTTATATTGTGTTGTCATATGGTTGTGATTTAGAAAGCAAAATATGGGATTGTCTCAACTTCAGATGGAAGCAAAATGTCCATCTAAAAATGCAGTTGGCGGTAAGAAAATAAGCATTAAATCATTGTCACACCATGCCTATAATACTTAATTGTACTGTCCATCTGAGAAAATATGTGCATTTAACTTTACTACAAGACTTTCATACAGTACAGCAATCTAATCCAAACCAGCGATCTAGAAATCTTTGTGTGTAATAGTCGTTTGGATACTGCGGAGTGAAAAAGTAGCCTTGTGTCCTCAACAGACATGGTGAACTACAAACTAAACCAGGAGATGCACAGTGTGGAATGTGATGTGTGAGAAAATGCTTTAATTATCAATTATGTAGGATTAGAAGGTCAGAATAAAGCTCATTTAACAACACCTGCTTTACAAAGACACCTTTATGCACAGAACATATAAAACAGTAATTAACTTGAAAGAAGGGAGCTGGAATGAATTTAAAAAGAAGAATGAAAACAGAGAGTATAAAGATTAAAGCCAAACTGTTCAGCAAATATGTAAATTCCCACAAAAATAATTTGTCAGAAAATCACAAGATGCAGAGAGATTAGATTCCCAACATGGAACAGAAAAACTTTAAATGGAGATTAAATAAATGAACAGCACGATTCACTTTCAAAGGAGTTGAGTGCATAGTTATAAAAGGAAGATAAGACTAATATGGTTTACAGGGATTTTTTTATATTTATTATCAAGATGAAAGATAACTTTTAAAATGATTAAGCCTACAACTTTAATCCCACTGACATGATTAGCTTTCTGACACATTACAAAACAAATTTAATTCTGTTTTTCACTAGAATCAAAAATGTTGTAAGGAAAGTTTAAGGTAAGCAGACCATAGCTCTTGGCTGGAAACACACTTTTTTTCA
Source organism: Anableps anableps (assembly GCA_014839685.1). Classification (NCBI taxonomy): domain Eukaryota; kingdom Metazoa; phylum Chordata; class Actinopteri; order Cyprinodontiformes; family Anablepidae; genus Anableps; species Anableps anableps. The sequence goes on from CM026085.1 coordinate 17,946,575, forward strand.
AAAGTAAAACTCTGTAGTTAGCTACAGTCAACTCTTTAACTCCACACACTAAGCCAGTTTTTATTTATGAACAAAAAGTACCAGTCCAGTTTGTAGGAGAACATGCTGTCTTGCAAATGAATGAAATTAAAGATAAATGTTGTTTGGAACTGATGTGCTGCCAGAAAATTGTGAAAACAACCAAATTCCATGTACCTTTGTTGTAATCATTTGGTTGCACAGAGACTGCAGTGATTCAGCAATGGAGATGGGAGTCACAATAACAGCAAACACACAAAAAAGGCAAAACAGAACCATAAGAGCGTATTCTTATCTCAGATGACTGCTGTCTCATGGGAGACAGCCACTTTTGTTTCGCCGTCCCTCATTGTGAGGCATCTTTGAAAGCCATGAGGACCTGTTACACAGCATTCATTCTGTTTCATCACTCACACAAAAGCTTTGACTGGCATTATTTGAGATGGTCGGCTTCAGATGCAATGAGAGTAATTATTTGAGCTGAGCTGGGAACAAAGAGAACGACAACAGAAAGTAAGTAAAATTTGGCCAGTGGTGCAATATTATAACAAATTACTAATAAAAGGCAGGTAGCTTGGCTCTATGCCATCAGTACACCCTTTCTAGACGAGGCACTGCCTTTTTTTTTAGCTTTGATATTATTTTATTCGTCTTACCCCTACACGTGACCCCATTAGTTTGTTTATTCAGGGAATAACAACCAAATATTACCTTTGAAGAGCTCCTCCACCTCTAGTGTTCATGAGGATAAATATAGACTAAATGCAAAGCTAGCCTTCAAAAATGAATGTTACCTTTATCATTGATCATTTGCTTGGAATAATTTGGGTATCTAACCCAAAAATTTTGTCAAAACAGTCTGGTAAGGAAGTATCAGCAATTCAAAAGAACATTGTCACCGCTAACATAATGGTAATGAAAGTAATTTTTTTTTTTTTTTAATCACCCTAATTGTAATTATTCTTAAGTAGGGTTGTTGTAAATGACAATTTTAGTAATCGAGTAATCTGTCAGTTATTCTGAAGATTAATCGAGTAATTGAATCCAAAATTTGATAAAATAAAATATTGGTAAATTCTTCCATAACAGCAGTATTATTGGTTATCAATATTGGTGACATCTGTTCATCCCAAACAATGACTTTTCTGTAACTTACAAAATTAACCTGTAACAATAGCTCATTTTTTAAGTCAACCTCGACAAAAATTACATAAAAGTCTGAAATTACATTCAGATTTACGAAAGTGTATCCACCACTAGTACTGTTGTTGCCTGTGAAGTGTTTTAGTTTCATGACTCCATGGTAATACTAGAACATAAGCTGGAGCTACTTTTCTAACTTACCTGTGGTACAATGCCAACTCTAGCTTTGTGGAAACAGCAACATATGGAGGATTTGTTTCAGGCTAATAGTATATTTGTGTCTCTGTGGAAAAAAATGTGATGTTCTTTATTGTGGCTTGTTGCAGCAGGTTGTTGCCAACCTTTCCACCCCCCAAACAATGAGAGATACTTCTCAAACTGGGAAAAACAACAAAACCTACTATTTTAGTGTGTCAGAAAATGGCAACAAGGAAGTAGCTACTCGACTAAACTTGTTCACATCTCCAGTCACATCAATAATTAAGATGGTCTTAAACAACTGGACCTGTGAAAAACAAGGCTGGACGAGGACCCTTGCATTTCTTGCCACTGCACATAGTGAAGAGGATGGTGAGGGAGGTAAAAAAAAAAAAAAAAAGTCTATACTCCCTGTAGAGTGGCATCTTGGTATCTACATGCCAACTGGTTGTTTCAAACCAATACCAGGAAATTCTAAATTCTATAATTGTAAATATGTGGAGTAAAAAATATATACTTTAATATATTATGGTGGGTTTGGAGTTTAACAAGGATTGGAAATATGGAAAAGCACCTCATGCCCTTAAAATATAGTGGAAGATCTGTGATGCTAAGGCCATTTTTTTTCTTTTCCAGATACACTAGGAACCTTGTTAGTGTACATGGCTCGTTCAAGTACCAGGACATATTAAATAAACTAGAAAATTTCTGAAGAAATTTAAAAGGGGCCTGCCAAAGTGTGAGGCGTGTTGTGGAAAAACGGTATCAACATACCGTCTTCGCTTCTGAACACAGCACGGACGTATCTACAAACTGAGTGTTGAATGGCGTTTGTAGGCGAAACCATGATGATAGTAAATCCTCCAAAATAGTGTGTTTTTTTTAAGGATGTCTTCAGGACCTCGCTTCATTGACTTTGTATGGGGTAGTTTTTCGCTAATTACGTCGCCATGGTAACTCGAAATGAAAAGTTGAGTAATAGCATACATCTCGAGAACAAGCCGGAATTTTTGATATATATATTGTGGGGGTGCACGCTACAGTTCGGGCCGCATTAACGGAGAAAGCAGTTTCGAGGTGGAGAGTAATAGGTGCCTCCCATGCATTGCTATGGCAGGCCTCAAAAACTGGTGGACTCTGCCAGAAAGTTGAAAATTAGTCATTGCAATGTCTTTAGCCAGATTATCTTCAAAAACATCACAGAAATGGTTCACCAGACTGAAAAATCAACCTTCTTCCGTGGTCACCCCAGTGCCTAGTACTTAATCCCATAGATAACCTCTGTTATCTTCTACCTGAATAGAAGAGAGCATAAGAGAAGACTCAGGATGATCTAAAGTGACTCTACAAAGAGAAGCAAAGAACTCTTTATCTTTGTATTGGGAGAAAAAGGTTGTTTTACTAGCAGTGGTACCAATGATTGTGTCACTGGTAATTTTAGTTTGAACCATCACTTCTTACCAGTGGTACTTTCCAATGAATAAACCTAATGAAATTAAAGGTTGAATTTTGAATTTCAGACAATGTTTCTGCAACAAGATAAACTTATTTAATAGGCTTTTTTACATGGTTAAAAAAAGCATCTTTACATGGTTGCCAAGACATTTGTGTGGGTCTGCAAATATGCTTTCGAAAAGGTTGTATAAACTGAAAGGAAAAAACAGAAAAGTCAGTTAATGGCAGATTTTGCTCACCCTTTAAGATCTTCTCTTGGTATCAACTAATCCTCTACAAACCCAATCGTTAGATGTATCACATAACAGCGTAATTCCTTAAATGCAATTCTGCATTCTTGCTTTGCTGACCTGTTCAGTCTCACCTGGATGACCTCTTGCACTTAAAGTGGAAATAAAAATGGAAGTTAAGTGGAGAATGTGACCTTAAGGTCATCCATAGCTGAAGCACTTGCTTCCATCACTTTCAGACTTTGTGGAGCATCTCATTCAGCCATTTTTATGTTTACCGCTGCCCTCTTTTGTCCCCTGTGCACAGCTTCTCAGATGAAAGGTCTCTCCACACAGTCCTCGCTCTATGTCTGTGTGAGACCTGGAAGTATTGATTAGGCGATAATTAAATTGTCCACTTCAGCTTGATATGGATTAATAATTGCCCACTAATGCCCTCTTGACATTTTATTGCATCGACTTGAGACTGTTTGCCGGAGAGCTCCGATAATTATGATGTATAGTATTCCTCATCTTGTCCCTAATGAGACCAATCAAACTCACCTTGGCTTTTGCATAAGAATTAAAAAATGGAAAAGGGAAAGATGGATTTTCTCCCAGGACCTATAAGAAAGTGCTCTGAGACTAAGAGCAGGTGTATTTTCTTAGTTTTTAGGGAAATTTCTTGCCTTATAAAGCTCTTTTGTTGATTTATAATGATTGCATCGTTGGAGTAAATTGTCATATCCTGCAGCACCAGATCATGTAAAGAGGATGTCTCTGGATAAACAAGAGCACCACTAAGAGTGCTATAAATACCACAATGAGAAGGTGGCATGGGCATTATGCCACATCACTGCTTCGACTTCCTCACCGCCATCTGTGAGTGTTCCTCCACTGGCATTCTCACGATGGCCTTTTGTGCATATTTTTTGTCCCTTTTTTTGTGGCTATTTGCTGGGTTTAATTAGGTTATTTATTTGAGTCTCACCTCTCGTGTTTCATTATGCTGGGCATAGAAGATAGAAGGCTTCATACAGGGCAGGGGCAGATAAAAAGTTGGGACAAAAAAGATGATAAATGTCACGAGTAGGGACAGGAATGCAATCTGGCCGCCATGATGCAGAGATGCCCTAATAGCTTCCCAGCAAGGAAAGGAGAAGGCGCTGTTGAGATGGCAATGTGATAAATGGTGCTGGGATGGCTGTAAGGACTCCAGGCAAGACAAAGAAAAAGAAGCGAGTCATGAAGGAAAGAAAAAAAAAACAAAAACAAAGATGACCCAAAATGAAATCTAATTAATCTGGACTTGGTTCTCCTTCCTGACAAATTCAGCGCAAAAGGAAAAGGAAGAAGGGAAATAGTTTTTTTTAGGGAGCCTCCAACCCTTCCTATGGTTCTATATTTTTCCTTTCATCTATGAGAAAAAGGGAAAGGGACGTATGGATTCTGACAACATTGCTGCACCTGCAAAATGATTAATGGCGCCAGACTCACCTAACATGCTGCAGTGTAAAAACACTGGCTCCAAACAATGCTTCAAGGCAAACTTTGTTTTCCATAGCACAAATGAAGGTTTAAGATGTTCTTTAACAGGTAAATGATAATCAATATGGAGCATTTGTTCTTGGTTTTCTTTGTCCTAAACATAATTTACAAAGTTTATTTTTCTATTTTTAAATCTTTCCTCATGGAGTATGGGGTGGTATGAAATTCTCACAGTATGATGGCCTTAAGTAGTAGATGATTTCATTGAATTAACATGACAATTTAAAACGGTGTGGAATATGACCTAATTATTCTAATTTAAAACATAAAAGCAAGAATTAATTGAACTGCTGCTAAAATACTATAGTTTAAGAATAGTGATAGCAATGTTATGTATAATATTTATTTTGATTGATACTCTTAAAAGTAAGGAATAAGAACCCACTAATATTTTCTTTGCTTTTCTTTGCTTTCTTTCATCCAGCTAACTGGCAGTGTGCAGCCACAGTTTTGAGGGGAGCTTTCAGTGCTCCACACAGTCAAAAAAGCACCAGCAACTGCTTTATTTTCAACAGCATTTAATTAAAAATATTTCAGTCCAGAAATACATCGATCAAAAGATTTCAGTTACTGATTCTCTGTCTATCCTCGTCTTCACTAGATTTAAGAGGAAAAAGCTTTGATTTACTGTCAGATATGATGCTAAATTATTAATGGGACAGTATTATGTATTTTCCAATTCCATTTTATAGCACAATGAAGTAGCTATGTTACCCTCAGCTATTCCAAAAAATGTGTATTTATCAAATATGACTTAAAAGAAATCTGACTTCGTAATTTAATGCCTTGAAATTGGGCCTGTCTTTTTGAAAATTCCTGCTCTTTCTGAAACTCCACCAATAGAAAATCATCACAACAGCCCATCTCTATTAACCCTTTAACAATGTTTTTAGCAGCGTTTCACTGAGAAGTAGATCGTATAAATAGCTCAGCAGATGCGTAGTTCCACCAGGTGTTGGCTAATTGCTGATGGCTTGTCTGAAGAAGCTGACTGGGGAAGTCGTGGGGGAGGGGTACTCTGTGAGGTGGAAGCTTGGAAGCTTAGAAACTGCAGCTCTGAGGAGGAGCTGCACCTAGAAGGTGGAGCTGTATCTACCCAGGCGTTTTGCACAGCTGAATGGCTGCCACGGGATATTAAAGGATTTCTCAAACATGCATGAAAGAATCAAGGCAACATTCCAGGTACAGTCAAGACGAGAGGATAACTGTTGCCAACTTATCCACTTTGTCACTATATTTAGTGACTTTTCAGACCCCTCTAGCGACTTTATCAAAAAAATGACTAGTGACAAATCTAGCGACTTCTTTCTGTACCATTGGAGACTTTTATTGGGAAATGTGAAAACAACTCTGCTGCAGCTCTGCTCAGGACAGAGCTGCAAATGCAATGCAACCATGAGCCCCTCCTGTTTCTTAAGCACTGCAGTCAGTCTGACACAGTCATCTGTCCTGCAGCGTACAGCCAGAAGTCAAGACAGAAAAGACCTATTCCTCTCTATGTCCACATTGGAAATAACTCACATGTGCAAAGTTGAGTAATGCTATCGATCAATGCTCGCCTAATCGCTATTCCAACTTCTGACTCACCACCAGGGGCATGTGTCTAAATTAGATGGTTTTATACCCAAACACAATACTGTGTGACGGAAAGCTGTACTGTTTTAAACAATAGGATAATTCAACTGCTTAGGTACCATTCAACCTAAGGAGGCCAACACTGAGATGGTTTTAGGCAGGACTAAAATTTACATGACAATGCCAGAATTTGATTAAATAACCAATTTAGACAGTTTATCAGCAAACAAGTTGATCTGGGGGGTAGTTACACTTTAAAAGCTTAATGGCTGTTGGGAATTAAAAATGCCATCAGCCAATGCAATATGCACTCAATAAAAAAGCTAAAATCTATAAAAAAAGACATATATTCGCACATACTTATAGTGCACATACAGGTTTTGTACTATTCCGGTGCAAGTCAGGTACAGCCATAGTTTTTGACTGCATTAAGTCTGGTTATTGCTGTGGGATAGAAACTGTTTCTGAGTGTATTGGTCCTAGCAGTCATAGCTCTGTACAGTCTTCCCAGTGGCATCAGTTGGAAAACAGAGTGACCCAGGTGAGAGATGACTTTAGAAATCTTTTGTGCTCTTTTGAGTCACTGTTTGGTGACAAACCCCAGCTGTTTGGTCACTGTGTAGTTGTTCCAGCAAAGGTAGAGGGCAACCAATTGTCTGAATCCCTTACTCTTACTGAAAATTGCTAACTTTGAGTCTCCTTCCTTCTGTTACAACTTCCATACTGAAAAGTGTTGTACAGTGTAACCTGTCCACTTTAAGTGAAAAATAGATTGGATATTAGTTTCCAACCAGCTGATTCCACTCACCAGCTGATTTCTCTGTGCATCTTTAAACTGTAAGAATTGGCTCACGGAAAGTTTTTGCAGTTTTAAAATGGCAACTTTTTAAAGCCTTGATATTTTTTTATACCAGTACCCAGTTAATGTCTTCTTCTAAATCTAAAATCTATCAAATTACATTAAATTTAGTTTAAAATGCAGTTTCTTTGCAATAAAACTATCTCTGCTTATGTAAGGTGATGACAATATGGAGAGAAAAAAAGCCAAGCAACGGAAAAAGAGACATGCACATGAAGAGATGAAATGTGATAAAACTGCATTAGTGCCAATATCTCAGATTCACGGTGAAGTGATCTCAAGACTTCTAAAGTCAGTACCAAGGCTGACTACCTTTTCATTCATCTGATCCTGCTCAAGTTGAAAAAAAAAAAAAAATAGGCTCTCTGTTGACTTTAGAGCTTAAGTGCTCTGGATTAGCTAGAATATTCATGATGTTAACGATCAAAGTGAATCAATGCACAGCTTTACAGTTTATTGTGTAATCTATGCAAGGAAAAGAATAAAATCATTACTTGTACAGGATCATAGTACCTTGTGGCATTTACTTAGTCTCACTTACAGTTTAACTTCTTGGTATTAAAAGAAAGCATTCATATCTTTGCTTTTGGAATAATTCAGACAAGTGTGATAAATTAGTTGTAGCTCAATATGTCTAAGGTAAGAGGCAACGTGTTTATACCTTAAAATAAATACACAGTCTGTACAGTATTTTTATTCACACACAGATGTCCTTACACTTAATATACATACATAAAAACATCACAATCACTTCCCTAGTGGAATAAAGCCCAGTGCTGCTGGCAAGCATCTGTTCTTAAGACTGGTGCTTTATAATTCTTTAACTCTCTCAACTGATGCTCTGTTTGGCGGTGGGTGAAAAGAAGTCGGAAGTGGAGTGTAACCCACTCTATCAGTCCAAAGACCACATCTCCAGTCCCAAATTATCTTGCGTCCAGGCATGAGCCAGTTTTGGATTTGAAGGTAAACCACAGTTTAGGAAAAAATCAAGGTCTCGGTAACACCAAATTTGGGCAAAATAACATTCCTGTATAAAAGTCTTTTTAATGAGATACCAGTACAGTGGACCCTTGCCTACTCATGGTTTGGGATTTGTGGATTCACCTATTTGTGGATTTTTCTATGCAATCAAATTCCACATTGTTAATGGAAATTTCTCCTATTCATTGATGCTTTTGTAGAGCATATCTAAAATATTCAAAAGAAAATACAACTTGGGAAGCTGAAATCCTTGGGCTCAGTGCAACTTGACATGCTATTGCCTGGCATTTGCAAAGCAGCCAAATTTGGAAGTCTCATTCATTTTCCTAGGCACTGAATGGCTGTATCCCCAAGAGTAGAGATAAATAAGACTGTGGATGTTAACTTCTGCAGTAATGCTTAGACAGGTTCTGCTGTGCGTATTCATGCATATTAAGGTATATTCTGTCTTTGAGCTATTAAATCAGACTGTTAAAGTGTTTGTAGAGGAGGTATCAAGTATTCTCAAATTTCAGCTATGCGGGAAACTCTAGTCCCTAACTCCCACAAATACCGGGGTCCACTGTACAGTACATGGGGTTCTTAGGTTGTGTTTATATAGAACAGTGTTCACCATCCCTTAACTCTTGGTATGAGCTGTCAGTCAGCTATGTGTTTAGCATCATAAAAAGACATCTAAACATCCAAAATTTTCCCCTTTGTTACACAAAATATGTTGTACTGGGCACTTTTGTGATCCTTTGCAGTGACCGGGTATAATATTTTGACCCCCTCCAAAATGGTATATTGGTTGGCCTTCTACTGACAGAAAAACTGTTCAAATGTGTCAAGGCATGGGCTCCACTGGACCCCTGGGGCTGTGCTGTGGTTTCTGGATCCAAGATGTTAGCATCAGATCTTTCAGTCCTGGAAGTCGCGAGGGTGGGGCCTCCACAGATTGGACTTGACTGTATTTCTTGATTTGATGACAAAAGGGACAAAAAGTATTCAAAAGCCTATTTGTTTCTGTAAAACATTCAGTTTATTCAGAATTTTGATGTAATCTGTTATTCTGATATTGCTGTTTTACATCCTGTGTTGCAACCTGACCCCTGCAGCCACATGCCTGTAAAGCTGCGTCTTCACACTTAAACTTTATTATCTTCAGGGTTTCACCATGAAGAATTCAAGGACCACAGAAATATGGTCAATGTGTGACGGACAAAAACGAACATGTTAATGTGCTGTTAATATTAATTTAAAACAAACTGGGCACAAAAGGCAAAGGAAATAATCTTTAAACTTTATAAATAGAGACATTTAATGGGTATTTCAAAGCTGAAACACTGTGATAATAGTCCATCAGGATGGTGTCTTTATGCATAGTTATGTCTTTTCAAGAAGGCCGGTGACAGCTTTATATGCGAATGATTCTTTGAGATCATAGTTAGTGAAAACCTTTAAATTATGACTTTGCACTCTCCATTTTTATACTGCTGCGTAAAATTAGCAGCCTGTAAAAGGTCACTGTGGTCCTTGAGTGACTACTTGTCGCACCGCTGCTGCGTTGTCATGGCTCTAGGTTTTGGGTGTGAGGATTGGTTTGATTACAGATGGGCGGAGGGAGGAGGTCTTTGCTGTTATATCCCCTTATGATGTCAGGGAAATAACCCCTTTGAAAGTTAAAACGAGCAGAAAAAGAGGGGGAAAAAAACACACTGAAAGGCTATTTTCCTTTTTCATAAAAAATGTTGGTTTTGTTCTGGCCTGCTTGGCTGAACCCGGGAACATTTGCAGGATAGCTGAGCCGCTGAAAGAAAGCCAGTTCCCATCCATGCACTTTCTCCCGCCCAAGCCATTTTTGCCTGGGAAAAACAACACAGCTCCGGGAATGTGTCACTTCTCACGGCTTGACAACTGGCATCCATAAGAAAATGGCTTGGCACCGCTTATCCATAAAATTGGAGTCTGTTTAAATATACAATGTTAAATCCATGGAATGATTTGCCTCATAATCCATCTCTGCTCCTACAGAGGCGACATATGAAGCAAGCTTTTCCAGCTCCGTGGCTGAGGGCGAAGACAATTACATGAAGTTTGTGCTGTAAGGAAATGGGACAGGCCTGAGCGTATTATAGTGTAATTCTCTGTTGGTTGGAGTTGAGATGAATATGCTGCTTATTTGATTTTCCATTCCACTCCCCCCACCCCTCCGTAGCTTTTGATTTCTGCTACACGTAGTGGAAAACCAGCTTCTTTTAAGATTCTCATCTCCTTACGGTGATATCAGACACATCATGTATATGTTAAAGGCATCAAAATCATACAGAGTCACGCTTTTTTATTAGTTTTGTAGTAGCTTCACACGTTATTACTTTAAAAGTAATCGGACATGGTCAAAAAGTGTTTATCACTTGTGCCATTTTTCCCCGCCCCTCATCTTTTCAAGCCTGTGCAGGCCCGACGTGATAACTGTTGGCCGATTTGCTGCCGCGCTGCTATTTAATGAATCGTTCTATTGCCCGGTGGATAACAGAATGAACAAATGGCTTTCTGTGTTAGTGGCTGCCACAGCCTATCCTATCAGATAATTAACTTTTTGCAAATAGACTGCACTGACTACCAAACAGAAGGAAGCCCCGCACAATTAGAATGACTTATCTGTCTTCTTTCCTTTTTGTTTTATTTATTTATTTATTTATTTATTTATTTTGTTTTGGAGGAAAACAAACAAGTCAAACAGACAAAACTGAATTACATATTTCTTGCTTGAGAAATTGGCACCAGATTTGTGTGTTTTGCAAACAAAGAATGAAAAAGAGGGATGAAAAATGAAACTTTGTTGAAAAGGAAAAAGAAAAGCAACCTTTATCCTTATATTGCCATGACAATTATCCAAGTTATTGACTTATATAGTTCAAAATAATTTTGTCCCTAACATTTATTGATTGGTATTTTGCTTTCAGTAAATAAACACCTGCAAAGATGTGGAATTGAATGCCTGCTAAATTAAGGAGCATTTTTTTAGATACCCTGTTGTGCAGAATATGTTCAGCTATTGATAAAAAGCGAAGTTACTTCAGTGGGTGGCCCTTTAGCTTCCACATCTTGACCATCCGACTGCAAATACACGCACCCCCCCCAACAACAACAACAAAAAAAAAACAAAAAACAAACAAACAACCAACTGATCCATTCAGTGCCCTGAAACCATGACTGCTTAAAAAAGTTTATACTCTTACATTACTCTGCTTCACACATCCAGATACAACTCAAGGTACTCTGAAAAGGCTACAACCTGAAAATAGAGTACAAAGTTATGAAGCAAGCAGGATTAATAGGTTTTACTGACTGTAAATACATATTTTATGTTAACTTTATATCTTGTAAAGGGAAGTTAACTGTTATTATTATTACTACTAATGTATTTTGTATTTATTTCTCACCAGTGGATTATTTATTTATTTGATAGTTTATCTCATGGAGGACATTTACCATAATGAGTGTTACTATTTATTCAGTTTGTATTTATTTCTCATCAGTGGATTACTATTATTATTATTATTATTATTATTATTATTATTATTATTATTAGTAGTAGTAGTAGTAGTAGTAGTATTACAATTTAACTTTTTTTCCCCTGCCTTCACTTAATCTGATTATTATTGGTATTATCGTTAAGACATGAAACAGAATTTCATATTTCTTGCTGTAGTAAATGGCGCCATATTTGTGAATTTGTAAACAGGTAATGAATGAGCGGGGATGGAAAGTGAAGCTTTATGGTAAGCGAAGGCTCTGGATTATTTTGCCGTTGCATTTGACAGCCTCCTCCGGGATATTAGGAGTATCTGATGGAAATGGCGGGGGGGGGGGGGCTAGTTCTAGTGTATCTCACATCCATCCTTCAGTTTGTTCTTCTCCGTATTTAATTATTTATTTTTCTCCTCTCTTGCGGATGGTCTCACACCGACGGTGGTGTGATTCAATATTTATTTGTTTCCTTCTGTTAGGATTCCACTGCGGGTTGCATGGTTGGGGGTGGGTTTGGTGGCAGCACTTTCACGTGTCTGATTTCCATGATTTCCAGCCTCTTTAAAAGTGCTGGTGTTTGTGTGGGGTGGCTGTTGTGAACAAAGCCATCTGTTTGAGTGGGCTGTTTTATTAAGTGACAAACTGGATCCCTCTACCTTGCTAATGTGTCCCGAGGGAGACTGTGGCGGAGGCTGCTGTCATTTGTGTGTTCTGAGTGTGCCTGGATGGAGAGAAAGCGAGAACAAATTTTTTGGTTTTTTTTTTTTTTTTTTTTTTCCTGGCAAACAGCATGATACACCACAGAAGAGACAGCGCAGCCAATGCAGCTGTGATTACAGAACTGATATACTGTGGCTTTTATGAATCTACAATGATAATTTAATAGGGAACCTTTCAGCTTCCATCTCGTGACACACAGACACCATAAATAACTCTTTATAACTTATTTATCGGAACCTTACACAACTGCCCCCAATTTATTAGTCCACCCATCCATCCTGAATGTTCCAACACCCCCTGAGAGTCTACGTGCATCTGTATGTGCATCATAGGTTGTGGAGGGTTTTTTTTTTTTTTTTTTTTTTTTTTTTTTTTTGGTCCCCCCCTGTCTTGTCAGTGAATCTGTTAGTGCCTCAAATGTGGGACAGGAACATCAGCCATTCTTTTTGAAGCCGCTGCTGTTGTCTGTTGCAGAATAAGTGTCCTTTCTCCCTTGTAGAGTTATAGCCGGCAGCTCTGATGTTCTCCACAGAGAGGCCACTGAGCATGAGTAATACACACTGACTGGGGTAAAGAAAGTCCCAATATGACTTCTGCAGGAGAGTTGTTGGGCTGAATAGTCAGCGAGAAGAATACATTAGCCAGTTTCACAAGGCTTGCTGTGGCTTTTTACCGTCTTTTAAGACTTACACGACAAGTTACACGACAAATCAAAACAAAATCTAATTTCTTTTCTGTAAAGTGGAAAAGCTCCAGTTGTTTCTACTGCTGCCAAATTAATCCGCTGTTATCAATGAGTAATTGAACCAAAGAGCCAAAGAGTTGAATGAAAGTGTGAAGAGCATTTTTGTTTTACTCTCACTGACATTTGTAATGCCTGAGACTTTATATTATTGGACCATAATGATGAACAGAGGTGGTGTAAATGCTGTTTAGGAGCAACATCTCCCTCTGTGTCATGTTGATAGAGATTTTTGGATGTACAACATAGTTCTGCTCATTTTTTCTGGTTTTTTTTTTTTTTTTGTTTGTTTTTTTGAGAGTTTTGCTTCGGAATATTGATTAAATGGTGTCAAGTTACAAAGTTTATATGTGATCTGTGACCTATGAACTACTGAACTAGATGCACAATGGACTCCCAATATTCATGAGGGTTAGGGGTGACAGCCACATGTGAATAGCTGAAATCCACGAATGCTTGTGGTTCCCTTAGAAAAACGCTAATAACTGCCAATTTTAACAGTTCAAACACCTTAGTATGCATTAATACACAGCGGAAACCGTCGTGGCACTACTACAGAAGCTAATATCTTCCTTATCTCTGCTCTTGGGGTTACAGCCAGTCAGCGCCAAGGAAAATGAATAATGCTCCTCGATTGGCTGCTTTGCAAACACCAGCCAATAGCGTGTCAAGTAGCATTTCAGGAATTCCAGCTTCCCAAGCTGCATTCACTTAAGAATATATTACAAAAAAAATCAGCAAATGGCAGTATTTGCCACAAAAAAAAAAAAAAAAAAAAAAAAATTGACCCACATTCTACAAGGCCGACAGTAATTCACTACAAACAACACTGATGGCAGAGATTATGTTAAAAGCCAAAAACTTTGGAAGTAACATATCAGTTTGAGATGCACACCTATATGGTGCAGGTCAGCTTGCAAAATTTGTTTGGGCAATTAAATTATTACTTACATTTCTTTAAAGCATGAAAATCAAATATGGTTTTAGTAGTAATATAATTTAAAATCTGGCAAACATTTTACCTTAATAACCACTAAAATGGGTTGTCGTTGCATCCCACAGTAGTGCTAATGTGTAGGCTAGGAGACTGTGTTTTTACTTTTAATGTGTCATTTAGCTGCAGTCCTCTGAATTGGTTTTACACAATGGATCAAATTTTGCTTAGAGAGCAGATTTAGGTGCTTAGACAAGGAGGTAAGCAATGTGGGAGAAGGTGGCTTGTATTATATGAACTTCATTATGTGTGACAGGCAGCACAATATTGATGGAGGAGCGGGTTCCTATCATTGCTCTGCATTAAAACCTCCACCGTGAATTAATGTACTATTCCTGATCCAGTAATTAACAATCATTCAGGGGCCGTATCCCTTTTCAACTAATCACTAATTGCAATAAGAATTTCAGATTCCATTTAAGGCAAGATTACCGATGAGCATGCATTGCAAATCAGCCAACAGTCCTAATTAAGCTCCAATTCGTTCTCATTTTCTCTGCCTCGGCCCTTTGTGAGCACATACAATGTAGAGTTTGTTTCCTCTGCATTACAAAAGAGAAATTTTATCAGAATGCTGCAGATAGATTAGTGCACAGCAACCCAGGAAAATAATTTCAGCTTCTTGTTTTTGCCATAGATTAGTATGTTTGGTTTACCTTCATTACCTTTTTTATGTTGCTTATCTCTACTTTTTGCTTGAGGTTTGTTCTGGTTTTTGGGGTCAGATGTCTATAAACTGATGTGTAAGTGATCATAGAAGAGAATTTACTTCTACAGGTGCAGCTCAATAAATTTCAATGCGGTTAAAAAAATATTATATTTTAGTAATTCCTTTAGTTACTAAGTAGTTTCCTAAAAGTATTGATCTTACAAAGTCAGAAATCCAAGTGTTCACTACACTACATGTGTCACTTTCACCCCCTCAGCCTAATTTGCCTCACTCGCCTTCATTGTGCCAATTCATCAATATCACAGCACTGATATGTTTCGGCTTTAAGATGTCAGATGGGGTTAATGGCATCTCTAAACGCTCCTTTCTTCCACCCTCGTGTCCAAAACCGAAGCTGGAGGATTTACAGACCGCCACCCAGTGTGTTAGGATTAATTACCCCAGTCGTCCTCTTCCTCAACAACCCCACCTCACCCTGCAAGTTAAAGATTCAGGAAGGAAATAGCCCTTTTCATGCAAATGAAATTGAATATGTCAGTCAGTGTAATTATGAAAGCCGAGCTGTCTTAGACTCAGGGTCCATGCCAAAAAAAGGGGAGCCGACAAAAAGTCAGTTTATTAATGTCTTCTGCAGTCTTTGATTCATGCTCTCTGTAATGGTTTGGCAGATCAATCGTTGCTTCATTGTGGATTCCTGATGACTTGAAATGTTTTGGCCATTGTGCAGGAAAAGCCAGACTCAGAGCTTTGTGAGATCACTTAAATCTGATATTTGGCTGTAGGTTAAGGCAATGTCAAACACAGCAGTAATGAATGCACATCTGCTCTGGCTGCTGGGTGAAGCTGTGATAAAAGGAAAAATGTGCAGTAGCCGTCGTTTCTCAGTTGCAAAGTTCGCTGGGGTTCAGAAGAGTCTGACCTTACAGCAGGTACAGCAGAAAGCTTTCAAGAAGCATCTGTAATGGTAACCTTCTGGTTGTGAGCCATAAATGAACACCAAGTTTATTTTAATCTGAGTTGGAATTAGTCTGGGACAAGAACTGAGATTCGTCTTAAGATTCTTTATTGCCAGCTGTAAATTCATCTTTAGGGTGGTTAAACTTGTTGGCTCAGTACTTTTCTACTGATCCAGGTTTTATGACTTGCAGGTGTGACTTTACTTTGAACACCTCTGACCAAGTTTCACCTTACAAAGGCTACTGGTCAGTTCACACCTATGACCTTTTGTACTTTTCCAGTTCTAATCATTTTGTACCCAACTTATTTGGTGTATGAACAACAGCTGTCTGCTCCAAAATGTTTCGTACCTGCTTTAACAACAATCTACTTCATTCTATTGCAGGGAAATGTGGTTATGTGACTCCAATAAATATAATCTACATATAGAAAGTGACACATAGGTATTTTGGAACAGGGGTCATACTCTGTCATTTGTTGAAAACTGAGTGGTCCAAACCAGGGTCAGTACCACCGTACATGAAGGTGTAATATAAAATCTTTAGTCATGAAACACCAAGTGTGGAAGTTTTTGAAATGATCTCCAGAGATAAAACTAGATTTTAATTTAATTGCTGCAGAGCATCTAGACAGTATTATATGAAGATTGTGAGGTGCTTGTTTTACTTTTGTTTGATTGGGGTGCAAAATCGGAATAAAGTTAAATCCAGACACAAATTTTCTTTGATTAAATCTATATATTTCATACCAACATTATTTTAATTGCAAACATTTACTCTATAGTCTTGGTTTATTCTCAATTAGATTCCAAATGTCAGGCACAGAACCTTGTCACTACTACTTTTTTTTTTTTTTTTTTTTTTTTTTTTTTTTTTTTTTTTTTAATGAATTTACTGTCTAACTCCCAGGCTATGAGTCTTCTTCAGTACAACGTGATTTTTTTTTCTAAAACTTAATTGTCATTTTGAGTTGAAATAGGCCTTTTGGCTAACTTGCGGGATCCATGGTTGGATATTTACATTCAAGGTTTCCTAAATGTTTCTGACTTTTAAACTTTAAATCTTGCTGGTCCTTTCCTTCACCCTTTCGTTTTTCTTTCCAAGCAGTCCGACTTTCTTGTTATCTTTAAAAATGGGTCTTTGGGTTTTGGAGGTTTTGTTGATATTTGATTGGGAAATTTTAGTGTGGCACATAATATATATATTAAATCGTGTTGCTATAAAATGGTTATTAGGAGTGACGCATGAATCACAATTAGGCAATTTCCCCTCAATTATCTCTCGCTGACGACCAGCAGGTCAGTGAATAAACATCTGTCCTTTTTTCCTTTTAAGTGCATGCTATTTGATTCATTTAGCAGTGAATTTAGTAAAAATCAGACCAAAGGTTGGGATATAAATGAGAATAATCTCATAGTCTTAATTCAACTACCTCTATTGGTTTAACTAAATGATTTATTTTCTTTTTGTAAATGTTTGCTACTTTTTCTTGTTGAATTACACAAGTTAATACAAATGAGTTTTAATATTCTAAACTGGCTTAAATCAGAATAAGCAGAGAAAAAAAACTGAAAATCGATATCTACCAGTTGAAACCCTTATCAGTGCATTTTTAGGTATTATTTCTGTTTGTATTCAGCCAACATTAGTCAGGTTGCAAGAGACTGGAATTCGAACCACTCCATAAAAAAATAACTACTTGAAATCATAAAACAATCTGCTTTCCTAAACCCAAAGTCCCTCTGATGCCAAATTAAAAAGATGACACTCATCAAAGGAACTGTGGGAATGCACTGACGAGTCTCCCCCTCTGTGTGTGAACAAAGAATGATCAAGGTTATGTAATGACCTCCAGGGAGGGCAGTCGCACTCTCTTGTCACCAGCCTTTTAACTTGTGACAGGCTTTACGCTTCTCATTTGTTTGCCGGTAGCAGCTTAGCAGTGGATTAGCAGTTTCCCAGCTGCAGTATTAATTAATGCAGCTTATGGTTACCTCTCAGAGGAGATGTGCACGTGTGGCTTAGGTGAAAGGAGAATCTTTCAGTGTGGACTCATTCTGCGAAACAAAGCCTGCATACTTTCTAAGTGATAGTCTGTGTTAGTGAAATTAATTTCTGTTCAGATTAGCAGGATTACAGTCAAACAGATGGGAGCTGCAATTTAGAAATGATGTCATCTTCTAAGACAGTCGCAGAAAAAGAGTATGGGTTCTGAAGCTCAGTGTGTTTATGGTTTGCGAATTTTTTTTCTTCTTCTTCACGGGCCATATCTTATTGCTCGCTGTCACGGTTCCAGTCGTGGCATTGTTGGAACAAAAACGAGGTTTCAATCAGCCTCCATCTACCTGAAGCCATACGAGGAGTCTCCCAAAATTGATGTTTGTCAGCAGCAGACCTAAAATGAGTGTATGATGGCGATATCAGCGGCCGTGTCTTTGAAAACACCATTACCTTCACGTCATGCCTCAATCATTCCCCATTGTGCGATGACTGTACCCCGCACCCCCACCACCTTCCCCACCCATCAGCCCACCCAAACAACCCCATTCCCCTCACCTCCAGCGCTGATCTCCCGTACATGCTGTAGAAGTCTATTACAACCGGCGTATGGAGACGCAGCGAGCCGTAATGCATGGCCCCAGAGCGAAAACAACCCCAACAGCATATCAATTACCCATCAGCACCTTCTTGGTCGGATGCCAGTGTGTACCGCACCCCAGCTAAGTCAAATTAGCTGGAGTAAAAATGCAGATATAGCTGTGCACAAATAGCGTATTATAAACTCTACTGATTTTTCAGACAGAAAAAGAATTGGAGAAATATTTTTGCCTCAGCATTTTTACTTTATTGAGGAGCCCAGGGGGTCTGATGTCTGTGAGTAGTAAAGGAAGTGGTATGCCGTGAGGAATCAAGTGATTTCCCAGCCTCATTTGCCCAGTGGAAGCCCAGCTGCTTGTCTGTTTATCTGCTTGCCCTTTTGATTGCCGGCCACACATCCTTATGTCACCTCTCCACGAATTCTGCAGGTGAATTTGTCCCTCAATCGCAACACTGCCTGTCGCTGCTTCTGGGCAATACAATCTGAGAGAGGTTTCAAGGAAAATCAGTTTGCACATGGTCAGACACGGAGTAGAACGGGCACAATGACATGTCGTCACACATACAGATGAGGCGATTGAGACGGTTGGCATTATTGCAGCTGGGTGGCCCTCTCACAGCCCACTGAAGTGATTGATAAAAAGAAAGCAGTTGTTTCACAGATGGAGCTGCACCACCCACCAAAGCCAGAGTTCACGCTTTGTTTTTTTTTTGTTTTTTTTTAAAGAAACGTTTATATACGAGGTTATTCAGACAGGAAAATAAAGAATCGAAGGGAAAGAAAACAACATAAAATTTAAAATATCACTTGAAAGAAAAATAGTGCAATTGTAATCACGTTAAAACAAAAAATATAAAAACAATTGCTTAGAGATGATTAAAAAAGACCTGATATTTATCATTGACCTTTATTGGAAAGTCACAGCAAACAGTAATGTTTTTTTTGTCCTGATTTAAAAGAACCTACAGTTTCTGTACATCTCAGGTAAACATTTTAAAATGTAGCATTTTACAAACAGAGAGGCAGAGTAGTGATTTTAAGTTTGACATGATATGATCTGTCCTCCTGGAGTTGATCAGGACTCCGATGGCACCAACTGCAGCTGCCTGATTGTATTTTTTAATTTTTTTTTTTAATTCTGGCAATGTGTTTAACACAATCATAGGCTGATTTAGTAATAGACGTCATGTGAATGTTTGGATCTTCAACCATAATGACATCTAGGTTTTTTTGCATGCGCTTTGTTCTTTAGTGTCACTCATTCTAAGTTTGATCTTTAAACTTACGTTTGTGAGACCGTAACAATGTATTACATATAGACACACATACTCATTGACTGCTATGTAAAATTATCATTTGATAACACATTAAGTTGTGTGTCATCAGCATGTATGAAAAAAGAGGTACAGGAACCAAGCCTTGAGGAATCCCACATATGATATTTTTTCATTCAGATTTAAAATTGTCAAAAGACACAAAGTGGTCCCAGACTGCCAAATAACACCTGACCTAATCTATTCAATTCAGTTCAATCATGCAGACAGATTATAAGTTAATTATATACATCTCTGTTTGATCTGTCACAGACTGAAGCAGAGCTGCAATTCCACTATTGTGAAAATTAAAACAATGCCAGATCAACACAGACCAAACACCATTCAGTTATTTATCTTTTGCACTTTTAGCTTTTATTAAGCTTTTCTTGTTCCCCATGGACTGTTGTCTTGAACTTGATGAACATTTGAAGCAACAGAAGGCTCACAGTTACAAATGAAGCATTTTGACGCACATATTGATTGCATTTCTTTACCATGGGGCACCATCTCTGGTTTCATCTTGTGCTATTTTGATTTAAAGATTAGTATTGACCGCAGCGGCGAAGGCTCTACCTTTCTTTTTAAAAAGCAAAGTGATAGGCAGTAGCTAAGACTGAGGATTTACGAGAATAAAATGTAAAGTTAGTTCATTTCTCTTTTTATGTTTTAAACTATTTAATTGGGAGTAAAGTCTGGATGCATAATTTTCATCACTGTGTTTTCCGTTTTCCTTGCTTGCTAGTAAATTCAATACAGCATAGAAACCACTTAAAACCCAGTCAAGTATTGACATCCTTCTAAGCAAAGTACATGAACTGCAAGCCTATTCCTTTTTAAACACCAGGTATAACATTTTCATCACTATTTGTTTTGCAACAAGACATTCTTAGTTTCACTAAAAAAAAAAAAACTGCCTTCATTTTTTTGTGAGTATATCACAATTCCTTACAAAATACTTCCTAGATCAAGGAAAACTGTTGTACATTTAGCTCTCAACACCTCTCCACCTCTGTTTTCCATTTTCTCTACAAAGACATTGTAATCTCGTCTTGATCTCCAAAGACAATCTTCTTAAAAGCCACATGTGGAAATCTGCAACTTTTTCTTTTAACTTGAGTATGTGAAAGTGTTTGCGCCATAAGACAAGTTTTACATTTTGTGCAGTTGCTGAACCTGATTACTAACATTTTGCGATTTCCTGTTTATTCTATCTATCTCTCCAGCACCGCCAAAGTTTTTAAGAACCCCCAATGACCAAACAGGCGTGCAGGGAGGCGTGGCGTCCTTTATCTGCCAGGCCACTGGAGATCCACAGCCGAAGATTGTGTGGAACAAGAAGGGGAAGAGAGTCAGCAACCAGAGATTTGAGGTATTAGGTCTATTGTTCTGATGTAAAATGCTCGACAAAATGGGAATGTTTCAGCACCGCTCTTTTGGCTCTGCTTGCAACACAAAATCCATTGTGCCAAGATCCATTTGCTTGCTTGCTCCCCCTCCCTCAAATTGCCACCACGCATTAGCGGGCTTTAATAATCACGCTGACCCAGCATTAAATATGCATGAGTTTTAACAAGAAAGATTTAGTGATAAATTTGAACAAGTTACAAATGGAAAGCAATTGGACAGATTAGAAAAAAAACCTTGTGGTGTGACCCAGATCCTTACATTAGCATCACACCACATTTCCCAGCTTCATGCAAAGTGAAAGGGGAAGTGACACTTTCACTTGGAAAGATCCTTTTGCTTTGTGGCATCTTTATCTGAATGCATATCCCACTCTCTTTATTTTGGCTGAAGCTTTGATTTCTGGTCAGCTTTAATCCGCATTTGAGCTGAACACCATCACAAAATCATTGCAGAGCACTGATAAGATTTCTATTAATTTCTGTGTCAGTCCTCAGGACTTCTTTTTGCTTCATAGTTGCCATATTTGCTAGCTCCCAGAGGTATAATGGAGCTCAAACCTCTTTTTTGCGTCCCACGCCTACAGAAATCCAATCTTATCAGAGTTCATCGCGTTTGCATCGCATGTTGAGCTGAATGCTAACATGTTAGTTTCCATTCATCCACCCATCGCCCCACGGGGGCTCGCTCTCTGCTACAATTCTGCACCCATTCAATCATGCAGTGCCACCTCATCTTCTAACGAAAACCCATTTCCTTCTGGAAACCCCACAACTTCCTTTCTAATTTGCTCTTTGGCCCAAACCCAGAAAGGAGGCTGTTTTTACCATCACCTGCTGACACCTGGAGTGCCAACACTGCTTTAGCTTGGCCAGTGAAATGTTGCAGAGTTTTGTTAACTAACACATGCTCAGATATACTGTGTACTTTAAAATGTTTGTGGGCCTCAGTTTGTTTGTGTGTGGTTGTGTGAGTGTGTGCGCCTATGTGTGGGAGAGCAAGTGGTCTAAGGCCTATCTTTTACTTGAATCTACCTCTATGCTTAAAAGAGATTGATTTATGACACAGATCTTTCTAAAATCAGTGAGTATTCAACACGTAGCATGCAACGATAGCTGAATAAGCTACGACAAACACCTGTTTGTGAAGCATTTTATGTGTCGTTTGTCCAGCAAAAGTTGGTCCTGTCTCTCGTACCACTACCTCACCTCATGGTACAAACTGTCCGTAACCGAATACCAAGCCACCGTTAACTGTTTGTGCTTGTTTTCTGTCCCATTGACACGATCCAGTGTGATGCATTTTTCCCTTTAGGAGACTGAATGTTAGCTTTAAGAGTGGGACACATTCAGACTTAAAATTCACTCTGCAACCAAATATCTGTGCAAAATATAAGTATCCAGACCCATTCTTAAAGTTAGTCAGCCACATCAGGTATTTTACAAGTTAACACACGAGGCTATATTACCTAAAAGTGAATATCTGTCATACATATATCTGGACTAGGCATGGGCCGGTTACCTGTAACAAGTTGTATCTAGGTTTTCAATTGGAAGAACTGCTAAAATCTTCCTTCTCGCAGTTGCTGTGGTATGCTTTTTTTTATGAGAAAGCAGAGAAAGTGCTGAAGTGACCAGAGTTTTTCTCAGGTTATTTAAAATGCTGCCTCGCCCCCACCTTCCTATGCACTGGTGTCCAGCAAGCTAAAAGAAAGCTAAAACTTATTACCCCTGCTAACAAAAAACACAAATTAAATTTTAGGAAGTAGTTCTAAAAGTGCCAAAATAATCAAACTCTTCTGTGGTTGTTTGGAGGAGCACTTTGCTGCTCCTCATACACCTGCTGCCACATACTGTTGGTCAACTAGGTAAAAGATTAGATTTTGCTTGCTTATTAGAAAGGCAGATATGTCAGTTTGGAAATGAGTCTGAAAGTGGAGAAGTGATGAGGGTTTTCTCCGGGTGTTTGGAGTACTGCAGCTCTCCCCCTATCCCACTTATTAACACACACTGCTGGTCACCTCGCTGAAAGAACACTAAAACATGTTTCCTTTGCTTGACAGAAAGACAAATTTGACTGTAGATATATTTTTGAAAGTGTGAAACTGACTGGAGATTTCTCTATTTTTTGTATTTGATTGGTGAGATAAAAGCTAAAAACCTTCTACCTCTTAAAAAATGACATTTCAAAAAAGCTGGCGCCTATAAATGTTTCTGAAAATTTTCTCTGGTTTTACATAGCATAGTACTGCCTGTCACTGCATAATCTGTTCTGGTAGCAAGAGTCGTACCATCAGCTAATTTGCACATGTGCTAAAAGAGGTAATACTTCTGGGGAGGGAATTTTTAATTTATTTTTTTCTTTTTCCATGTCATTGTAATCATAAAAATAGCATATGATTTAAAGAGAATAAGAAATAACGATAAAAGCGGTTTAACAGCATTTTCCGAGACTGCTTCTGAAAAAAAAAAAAAAAAAAAAAAAAAAAAAAAAAAAAAAAAAAAAAAAAAAAATCAAATGTATGTGCCTGTCCACAGTAATCAAACATGAGGAAACATACAGTATAAATTTGTGTCGCCCATGAACACATGGGATATAGTGTTGTACAGTCCGATAACACCTTTAGTTAATCTCATAAAAAATGTGAATATTATAAAATAAAGGTCTTTTTTTTTGTCCACCAGAGAGCACATTGATGGCATAAGTACCTTACAGTTTTGTGAGTCCAACACACAATTTTCTACTAAATTATAGTCACTGAATTAAATTCTGACAGTCATTATTCATTAAGAGAATTTTAACATGGTCTATGAAAATAAGTCATCTTACAACAAGTATTATTTTAATTAATATAAATAAATATGCAACACTTTGTTGATGTACATTTTAGGAATAATCCGGAAGTACTTCAGCGCATGCGCAAATGAGCCAATGGTACCAATTGTGCTTCCGGAACAGATCGTGGAGTTACACATCCCCTCACCCACATTATCTAGCTAATGTTGTTTTGTATTAGTTAGCTAAGTGAAAGCTAAAACACATTTACCTTACCTACATGGAAGACAGATTTGACTGTTTGGAAACATTTCTGATTGCTAAAATCCCAGTTAGTCAGTGTGGAAATAAAACCATCTGTCACACTTGTTAATTAACGCTGATTAAATTCTACAGTTAGCAAGCCACAAGGGACATTTTTTTGCTAAGCTAACATTAGCTTCTTATATTTATTACTCTCTAAAGAGCAGAACAGCAAAAAGATATCATATTCTGTGCAATATGTACTTGAAAACCACTACTAAATTGTTTACGCAATATTTTTGTGCATAAAAATCAGAATAACGAGAAATAAATGTTACAGATAACAATATTATAAATGTAATAATGTTAGTTGCAGTAGGTTAAATTGTTACTGCTTTAGATCATGTTCTTCATTTTTGTATACTATTTTATGTAAATACTATAAAAATATGGTATTTTTACTTACAGTTATCATTGTGTGAGACTCTCACACCGGCCCGTGCCTAAGCCTAAGTCAACAAATAGACTTATTTATATCGAACAGACTCAGCACCTACACAGGGATCGTAACTTGTTCTACATATTCAATAAACACCCAGAAATATACAAAAAAAGAATACACATTAAGGTAGGCAAAAGCCGTTTCTGTCATAGGAAGCACATTTTGTCAGTCTCCATCAGTGTTGTTAAACTGTCTTTAACTTTATTTTTTGATTGTTTTTATTATTATTTTCTGTGGAAGGTCCCTCACTCATTGTGAACAAAAAAATCTCCTTTAACATATCCTGTCTCTCGCACCTGCAGGTGATAGAGTTCAGCGATGGCTCTGGCTCCGTGCTGAGAATTCAGCCATTGCGCACGCCCCGAGACGAAGCCATATACGAGTGCGTCGCCTCCAACAGTGTTGGAGAGACGAGCGCTACCACCAGGCTGACTGTTTTACGTGGTAGGTCTTTCCTCATCAGCCCCCCAAAGAAGAAATGAAATTAAAAAAAAAAAACAAGAGTAAAGCAGTTCAGCACACATATACCACTTACATGCACTTCTCTCCATCTATAACAGGTAAGGTTGCATTTATCTGTTTGTTTAGTCGTCTCTTCTTCATTTCTTACTTTCATTGTTGTGTCCAAATAAACCCCACTTTCAAATCTGGTTGCACTCACGCCGTGTATCCTAACTTGATAACATTTAGTCCATTAGCCGTGTAGCCGAGTAAGTTTTTGTTTCTAAGTGACTTAAGCCATTTGCATACCGATTCCTGACACAATAATTAAGATGCCAGTTAAATTATGCAAATAGCCATCCTGTTCTCTAGCCTGCGGAGGTTTAATGAAAAAAGCTCAGCAATGATTTTCAAATCAGTCATTTTTCATCTCCATGTTTCAGCTTTGATATTCATTTGTTCGTCTATAGAAAAAAAAGGCGCCTATTCTTGTGCGATTAACAGGCGCTCTGTTGTTCATAGCGGTGTTCTACTGGCAGGTTGATTCAGGCTGTATCTTACAGTGATCAGTGGTTGTTAAAATGCTTGCTTTACAAATCTGGACAGGAAAGGTCAGGGCAAGAGTTCGATGGCAAATAAGCTGGATGATGGTGTCTTCCTTTATAATTAGCTCTGGGTAAAATTTAATCTTGATTAGACACAACGTTCCTTTCAAATGCAAATTGTTGTGGCCCTGAGCTCAAAAGACAGTGTAATATCTCTCTAAACATGACTTGTTTGGGTTGTGAATGGAGAAAATAGCTTTGGAGTAATAATAAATAGGGTCTTGGGCTTTTTGAATGAGGTGTGCTCCATTATGTTCTGCAATTACACAACATGGAAAATGAGTTTCTATTGAAAGAGGTGCTTCTAACCTATTAAAAAAAAGATGGCTATGTGACTCTGAAACCCCTCCACCACCATAAATCCCCCTCCCTTGCTTCTTATCTCACCAATAAGCCACCAAAAGAGCCCTTTGCACTGTCTCCAGGGGCCGATTTGAAAGAGAAAGGTGGGCAGATTCACATACGGTCTCTCCCATTTTCTTGGGGAGTGCACGCTGTGTGCACAGGTGTGCTCACATGCAACACCTCGCACAATTCTTTTTCGCTTTCCTTCTCACTCTGTCTCTATCTCTGTATTTTCCCCTTCACACACACACACACACACACACACCAGCAGCAGATAGCTGAGGGACGGATTGAAGCTGCTCTTCCCGGCTTCACAGCCTAGCATTAGCATGTTTATTACTATTTCCATTTTGCTCTTCTGCTCTCTCTCCTTTTCCATCAATGTATTGAGGGTGAGTAGAGGCCTATCGGCGACCAAAAAAATAGAAAAACAGGAGCAAGCTTTTTTTCCCCCTCCCCCTCTCTTCTGCTTTTGTGCAAATACAAAACTGTTCTCCATTACATTACCTCCCACATACAAAATCCCAGCCTTGTGAATGATTCAGGTAATAATGTACATTTTTTGAAATAAATGTGCTCTAATTTTAATTGCATGCATCATCACTTGCAAAAATCCAGTCTGTACAAAGTGTTGGCAGTGATGTTGGCAGTGTTGGCATTTAAACAACAAAAAAATCAGCTGGTACATAAAATCACTCAATAATATAGTGGTAAGTTGGTAGCAATGCTATAACAATAGTCACAGCTTGACTGGAAATTAACATAAATGGAATGCTGTTTTAATAACTTAGGATAAACCCACATTAGTGTAGGAAGTAGAGGCTGAAGGACATAGCAAACCACCTTAATGTGCAAAGACTGAAATTTTTGCTCGTTCTTCAAAAAAGCTCAAGCTCAGTCAGAATGAAGAGAGACCATCTGAGAAAAGCAATTTTCAAGTCTGTCTACTGATTTTCAATGAGAGTTAGGTCTGGACTTTGACTGGGCCATTTGGAAACGTAAATATTCATTGATCTTAACCTTTCCATCATAGCTCTGACTGTGTTAAAGGTTATGGTCCTGCTGGAAGATGAAACTTCACGCCAGTCTCAAGTCTTTCCCAGTCTTTTGCTTCATATTTAGCTCTATCCATAACCCAACCAACTCTGACCAACTCCCCTATCTCTGTTGAACAAAAGCATTGCCACAGCATGCTGCTGTCGCCACAGTATTTCAGTGTAGCAATGGTGTTTTCAGGGTGATGTGCAGTGTTGGTTTTCTGCAACATGTATTTGAGCATTATTCATGCAAAACGTAACATTTTAAAAACACTTGCAATGTAATTCCTTAAACAGAGAATAATCCAGTTTGAACCAAACATCTTTCACTGTGTATCTTGGATTTTGTAAGATGAAAATTTGCCGACAGCAAGCCTGGAAAAGGAAATTTTCTGTGTGTCTGTGTCCATCAAAAAGTGTAAAATGAAAACCCTGATGCTGTCCAGACAAATGGGATGGTCAAAGCTGCGAGTGAGGTAACACAGTCTAGTCAGGGCACACTATTCATACTGCACGCATAGATAGAGATCCCAGAAATAACCCAAGAATGGTTTATCCATTATTCAGAATGCCAAAAAGCTTACTCTGTCCAAAAATACTTATCATGCTGCATTAAATAGATCACTCGTAGTATGTTATGATGCAGTCTGCTATTTTTTTCCCCAATTTTGGTTATTTTCATAAAGGGAAAATTAACCTTCTAGAAGAGTGTGTGTTGCAGGGTTGAAGAAATAAACAAGTCAAGAAAATGAAGATAAGTGCTATTACACCCGGCCTAATACATATAAAGTGACTGTTCACTTAGTTCATTTAGGCTCCAATGGTCTGTGGAAACAACTGCAAAGCATCTGCTGTGGGTAGCTCGCCACAGGGGGTTTGGGTTGCCTAATTCTATGAAGGAAAACCACATTTGTCGCACGTTATGAAGAGAAGGGGGACTGGAGGTGACAAAATCTGAAGCACAGGGGGGGATATTAGTATTCGGATGGGTCTCCAACTTGATGGGAACTGCCATTAGTAATGAACTTCCAGGCTCGGAGAGGTGATTTGCATGAAAGGCGAACCCTGAAACGTAATGATGTTCTGAGTCAAATCTGCCAGGCCACGCTATGAGATACAGGTTGGCTTATTTCACTTTTTTTTCTTTTATTCAGCGCTCAGTTTTGATTAACTGTGAGATGAACAGACTCCCATATGACTCGAGTCTTTAAATGTAACTTGTCTAGATTTGCTGGGTAATTCCACATGACATAAAAAAGGATTGAAAATGAAGATATGGCACATTATGGGTTTTCATTGCTGCAATACAATTGAAGTTATGTTTTGTCTGATGGCATTTATAAGTGAGGAGCTGGAAGACACTGTATTTGCATATACACGAGTACGCCTGCAGAGCTTGTAACAATAGCATCAGCATACAGTATTAGCACAGCTGGAAATCTATTAACTATCTAGGAAGAAACAAACTTTGGAAAATGTAGTCGCAACACTTTTCTGGGTTCCAGCCTCTCCACTAATAGTTCCAGCAGAATGATGTGTGCATTTGAGTGCTGCAGTTCATGATTCAGGCATGATTAAGGATTTATACTGCATCTTCATAGTCCCATTATGCTGTCAACAGCCATTTCCTGTTGCCCCGCACACAAGCCAGCAAACTTATGCAGCTGTGCACAACTTGACAGTGGGAGCGGAAAATGGGAAGCCGCTCTCCTGTGACGGGAGAACAGAAAGCATCATTTCCATTTGTATGGAATGGTGCGATGGCGCGGTCAGAGCTCTCTAGTTACGACGAATGCTTCCCCTTGTCAGTGAAAAAGCTGCTACATGAACGGTGATTATTTAGATACAATATATGTACTCCACTTCCTGTCGCCATTTTGGGGGGGAAGAACATTTTTGCACTTAGTTAAAATACATTAATTCATTCCTCACATTTCTAACTAATATTTATGGGTTGTTGATTACCATACTGGTATTGTAAAAAGAAAGTACATCTTCATTTTTTTTTTTTGCTCTACAAAATATAGATTCCGCACTGCCAGTCAAAAATACTTCATTTACCCAAAAGGGACATTAAATGTTGTAGCTCATATCATCCAAGTATCTTCAAGAGTCACTGAGGATGGTGATGTTGTGGGCAGGAAAGCTCTCCGGTAGCAGTCAGTCTTGCAACAAATCTGAAGAAGCCTCTGACTGAAGATACTGCTGCTGTATCTCATGACTGTCATGTTATGCTAACAGCTCAGTATCCTACCAGCAAAGATGATATATCACTGTAACATGTTCTGGAGGACATCATCAGTTGCTAGGAAGCACTGCTAATCCTTCTCATTTGCTTTTCTCTCTCCTTTTTAAATCTCTGGCTGGCCGTATGGTTAGAAAGGCTAAAAGAGAGGCATTCACCCAAACCTCAAACAGCTTTGAGAACCCCCCACAGCAGGAAAAAACATCATGTAGTAATTTTTTTTTATGACTTTATCATTCTATGTTGTGCAGAGATTTTGCCATAGTTCATTAAGATTTACAGACTTTTCAGCTCTCTAAAGGTCCCACTACAGCATTTAATCAGGGAAGGTCTGGACTTTCCCTCCTGTGTTTGGGATCATTGTCTTATTGATGTACCAGTTTTAGCCTAGCCTTACTGTTGGACAGATGGCCATATAAACTCTTTGGTGGACAGAAGAGTCCATGGTTGACTTATGATTCCCAGGGCTTGTGTCTGCAAAACAAACCTAAATCATCACCTCTCCACCATTGTGCTTAAGAGTTTCCGTGCATTTTTGTGGTTATATGTTGTTTAGTTTTTGTCAAAGTTGGTCCTACCAAAGGACATTGTTCCAGAAGTCTTGTGGTTTCTTGGTGAACATAAGAGGTTCATGGTTGAGTTAATGTTTGCAAGGATCAACTGTTTCAAGCAACTCATATTTGTTCTTTTTTTTTCTAATCGTACCACTGAGAACATGAATATTTAATGTAACCAGACCTGTAGAGCCTGAGATGTAGCTTTTAGGGTTTTTTTTTTTAATTGTTTTTAGGGTAAATTTGCTGCCATGTACTCTCTCTTGGAAAGATTGGGGTTTTCTTCAAATGTTTCCCACTGGGGAATAATCTTCCTTGCTAAAGAACAGAGGACTTCCAATTGTTTGGAAGTGGTGTAATAACCATTCCATTACTTATAGGCAGCAACTATTGCTTTTCTAAAGGCATTGCTATTGTCTTACCTTTTTGGCATTGTGCTAATTCTCATCCATATGCTATAACCTAGCAAACTGTCAAACGTCTTCTTTCACATTTGTTTATGAAGTGCATTTAATCATCAAACTCTATTGAAGAAACATGGGTGTACTTACTTTACCATAACTTTTTATTATTATTATTATTTTAGCTTAATGCTTAGTAAATGGCCTGCATTTATAAAGAGTTATCAAGTCTGATAAACACTTTTAATATTTCTTGGGTATAATTTTAGAACTTGATCAAAACCAGATCATGTTTATTATGTTCTAATATCTAAAATTACTATAATTCTTTTTATTCTGATGGTAAATTGTGTTTAATTTGTAGTCTGAGATAAAGCTCTCAGGTCCAGCAAATATAATTCAGAATTTACCATTAATGGTAATAATATTAGGCACTTCATTTGTCTCCTTAAAGCCTTTGGACCTCTGCTAACAAGTACAGAGTGCAAGACAAAGAAAAACCCATTCACATGCTCAAACAGCTTAGGAAGATAAATGCTGTGTCAGCTGTCTCAGACTGTTGGACCAAATGTAGCACCCGGAAAGAAGCAAGTGACCATTGTTAAATTGTTCTGTTCATGATCAGTGGCTTGCAAAAAAGGAGAGAAGTTAGCCAGCAGCTACTGTACAATTCTCTGGTTTAGTTGCAGAAAATCGGAAAATGGCAAGACCTGAGCTGCCGTGTAGAACATTCAATTTTGTCAGACGATTTTTCAATGAAAAAAAAACCATACCTGATTTACCTTTGTTCTTTTTTAACTTTCTCAAACAATTTTTAGACAGTTGAGGCAAATTTTCCTGTAGAATCTTGTGCTAAATAATGAGGACAAAAGAAGATACTTGTGCTTTAATGCTTTGCATGTCAATGAGTTCTTTAAGAGTCTGTTCACCTTAGCATGCTGAAAAATACAGTGAGTAAGTGAGACTGTCTCACCGAAAGACAGTCAATTATCATCATGTCCATTAAATGTTTCATAGAATATAAAGCAATTTAAAAGATTAACTGTCCTCACAGAAATGGATCTTTTCTTTAAAGAACAAAAATGTATCTGCTGCCAAACCTTTGAATTTAATCACAAAAGCAAATCAGTATCTAAATAGTATGCAGGATGATTTAAAACGCAACCACTGCCAGTAAGATGGATGCTAGCGTTAAGAGTCTGCATAGTGTGTGAGAAAACATCTGCTGGAGCCTGTTAGGCATTTTAACTTCGCTCTGACCATGATAGATAATGCTTCTCCTGTCGTGGTTCTGTGCTCACTTTAATAAAATTGAAAGGCATCCAAAAATAATAAATATTGATTCTGACAAATGAGGTATGTGTTCTCTCATGCTTGGTGCCAATAGATTGCCCCCTGTCTTAGCTGCAGAAAAGAAATGAGGGATTTCATGGCAAAAAAAAATTTCGGCCTCTTTAAATTAGATTTAGTGAAACAAAATATCAAGATTTGACACTTCTTCATTGTAATTGTGTGGGCTCTAATCATATCCATAATATGCTTCAACAGCTTTGTTCAATAATAGTTATAAAATACATTATATGGTGGGAAAATATACAAACTACAGCTAATGTCATCATTCTGACAGGCTCACAAAATCCACTTGGAAGTTTATAGGCCTATTAAATGGAAATCATGTCCAGCTGTCACTCCACCACATACGATCAAGAGGTGCCCTTGTCAAATGCTTGTGAATAAGTTTCGTTGTGAGAAGACAATGACAAAGACTTTGTATTATGACTCCGTGCCTAAGGAGCTTCTATTATGGTTACCATTACTTGCCAAAGTTAAAGCAACATCCTTAGCAACACCATTGCTGAAAGACAAACCCAAGCCTTACTTTTAAGAAAGCATTAATGTAAGTTTTAGACAGCTACTTTTCTTACTTCCTGTAGCACCTGACTGTGCTGCAGTGCTAATGCTAGCTTGTCCATAAACAGGTTTAAATTTCAGCTACATTAATTATTTTTGTTTGTTCTTATCTATGACACTGCTGTAGCTAACAGTATAAGTACTGTTTAAGCTTGTAAAATTATGCATACTTCTTTGCTGGTGCTTGTCTAAAATGACTAAAGAGGTAAATTGATATGTCATTCAGCTAAGTCTAGCTTTAAGAAATTAGTTGTGTGGCTTTGTAAACTGAAAAAGGAGAGTTGGACAATGACCAAAACATGGTCTATTGCAGGCAGACTATTCTCTGGAAATAGAGGAATACTGCTACTAGTCAGAAGAGGTTCTGACTAGTTATATGGTATTTTAAAGAGCTTATAGAGGCTAAGCCTGCACTTAAATTCACTGAAGTGTTGAATCAATGTTTTGTTTTTTCTTAATCAACAACACTTTAGCAGTTTTTGTTTTTATCTTGTGTATTGCAATAATGTAATCAAACATTTTTTTTTTCTTCTTCCTGCTCCCTTTTCACTCGTGTACAGTAAATAAGTAATGTAAGAGTATGTGTTTGTGAATTAATGATGAACTTTGTTAGATCGACTGAAGAAACTGATTGATTAATTAATTCATTGAAACAGCCATAGTCACCCAAATATTGTCCAGTAGCAAGAAGTAAAGGCTGCATCCATGGAGCAAGTGGTCAAAAGCTACTTGGTCCCTTCTGGACTTTTCAGTGGGTGTAAATGATAGGAATTACATCAATGCAAATTCCCTAAAGAGGGGCACACACTGGCTACGTTTATATCTTACACTTGAGCCAAAATGGCTACTGTATTACACTGTTTACCATTAGTATTTACTCTGAATTTCCACAAGGTTACTTGCTGGCCCTGTCTGGGTCTAATTGAATATAACACCAAAAGAGACAATAAAGTTGACATTTAGATAAATAAATTGTTTATCATGCATGCTAACCATTTTAGCTTTTCATGTTAGCAACCTAACATTTGCTACGTCCTTGTAAAATATTTACTCATAGTTCTTCTAGCCATAAGATTTTAGATTGGAGTTTTAAGCACTTCTGTCTTTGTTATCTTTGTGATTTACTCTGTGAATTTTACAGAGTGACACCTACAGGTCATATTTGGGTCCAACATATAACTCAAAATGGCTTCCATTAGCATTTCCAATTCACACTGAGTTGCTAAATTAGTGTTTATCATACATGCTGACCATCTTACCTTTTCATGGTAGGATGCTAACATTTCCTGAATCCTTGTAAAATATTCAAGCATAGCTTTAATAACAATATGATTTTTATATTGTATTTTTAGAACTTGTTAAGATTTATGATTTACTGATTTGTAAAGATAAAAGTCTCTCTTATCAGCAAGTTCTAAATTAAATTAAAGTTAAACCAGAACCCTGTAAGTAACACTGGACACAGCTTCTTTCTGAAATATTTTCCAGCTAAAGTTGATCCATTTTTCTGGAATTTCATTAGGATTTCATTGCCCAGAGGAAACACAAGGTCATAAAACCAGGGGTGTGTGAGTTGGCGTCAGGTAGTCAAGGAGTTGCTAATATTAGCAGCTTTGATCTTAGTGCCGCTCCAAAATAATTTTCTACTAGATTAACTGGATACTGCAGGGTCATCCTTAATGCATCTAATGATCTTGAGAAACTTCTCATGCTATCTAAGGGTGCTTGCTAATTAGAAGCCAACAACTTTTTTGGAAGGTGATGCAGCAGGAAGGGTGCGATTAGCTCTCAGTGCATCATTTTACTGAGTGTTGACTAATTAAAGGGAAAGGAAGACTCATTGTTACATATTCTTGTTGCATGTTACATAACCTGTAAAATCTCGAAACATGTTACTGCAGCCATTTCTATACTAATGCTACATTAGCCACAGCCTGTTGAGATACCCATCATCTCCTAAAGTCACTTTTGTAAGAGAATGTCTGCAGGCTAAAGTTGAAAAGCCTGAAATAACCCCATTTTCCATTAGGACTCTTTGAAAGCCAATAGGTCCTCTCTGCAGGATGTTAGCAAGCTTGAATAATCTCTATACTTTGCTTGTTCTGTTGCAAGCTTTTAGCGAGATAAATTATTGAAATTCCTAGTGCTATGCTCTCTCTTTCTCAGAGAGAAGTCAACTCCTATAAAGCCGGTTCCCACAGACATTTATTTCACACATCTCTTAGATTATTTGTCTCAGTCTGATGCTATACCATGTTCAAATGGAGCAATCCCGAGCCATGAATCTTAAAGGATATGTGGCACTCTCAAGCAAGTTCTTTAAATGATTAAAGTTCAAAGACATTTATGTGGAGACATTTTAACAGCTGATTAGATGACATTTCATGAGGGAATATACACATCAGAGGCATAAATACTGCCATACTTTGCTTTTGCATTTTATTAGGAAATGACATTTTACAGTCCACACTGTGATACAGAGATGAATACTAACTCAGACTCTGTTAAGACTAAAACTAAACAAAAAAAAAAAAAATTAATACATTTATAATCCTTGAACGTCTTCTGCAGTCCTTAAGCATTTTTAACTATTCAACTATCAAAACGTGCTGTTATTTTTCAAACATGATGGCTTTGACTTCTACTGTTTGTAACTTTTAAGTTTTTTAAATGTTGATCTTATGGCAAACAATACACCATACAGAAATTATTAGGGAAGGCATTGTAATAGCTCAAATACTTTATATTTTTCTTTAAGGTTTACTCCCCACCTACTTTTAGCTAGAAATGTTATTCACACTTCAAACAGGTCATAAGACATTGTGCTATTATGGAACGCTTTAGCTTTTCAATATCTTTTTTACTGTTTTTATAAAATGACAGTTTAAGATTGATAAAGTTGTTGCTCATGTGCTGTTTCTTCCACCTAAAGCCGATGACATCACACGTTCCACTCTTCAGCTGAGCTCCTACATAACATTTTTACAGATTCATCATATCTCAATCACCTTTAACAATACATCAAGAATTTATACATCAAAACATAGGAATAGGTATCATTTTTCCCTCACAGTGCAACTTGTAAATTAGTGTCTCATGTAATTAGAACCTTTTTGCAGAACCAACAAAATTTTACCCATCTCTCTATACTCCTTAATATTTTGTTTTATGCGTTTGTTTATACAACTGGTGTTATGTCTTTTTTGCATTTCAGTTTCTATCAACACAAGTTTTTTCCTTCCAACAATCCCAAATACGAAGGTAGAAATTCTTAGAAAACATATCTATTAGGTTTTAAACCATTAAAAGTTATTTAAAACATATTTAAACACTTTTCAACCTATGTCTTCTGGTATTGCCTCTCAAAGTCCAATTCTAAAAGACTTCAGCCTTTGTTATTCAGTATAACTGTAATATTTATTTTTAATAGATAACTGTTCTGAGATTTGTGCTCTTCTAAAATGTTTGTTTCTGCTTCAGTTTTTCAGCAGATCAGCTTTTTACATTCGTGGAAGAAATGTGATTCTTCTAGATCAGTTTGATTTTATGATAAATGTTGACATGTATGTATACATTTTTAAACTTACCAGCATGATGCAATGAGCTTTAAACATGACAATCAAACCGATGTTTCACAATACTTACTTCAAAGAGACAGGAGTGTCTGTGAAAACAGGAGTCGTCTCTAAGGAGTTGATGGTAAGCTCCTGTGTCTTTCCACATAGTCCTCTTTTTTGTGAAGGTTTAATACTCTCAGGAGGAAGATATAAAGGGTGATGGACTGTTGTGGAAAATGGTAGAGCAAAAATAGAAACTGTTATTACGGTGTACTTCACTGACGCGTGGAACACCAAGCGCAAACCTATTTCATTGCTAGTTTGTATTGTTTGGCAAATAGCTTAAAGAATAATCAAATAGTTAACATCTATTACAAAGTATTAGAAATAAAACAAAACAAAAGGGAAAAAAAACTGGAACTGAAAGGAGTCCAAGCTGTCCTTAGCAAGTTTGTCCAGGCGCTGGTCACTGCTGTTGGCCTTCTCACCTCAAGCTTCAACCTTCTGCCATCTGGGCTTAGAAATTTCCCATTATCTAACCAGCATTAATGATTTTTGTTAGTGTCCCCTAGTGTTCAACTTTTTTTTTTTTTTTTTTTTTTTTTTTAACCAAAGAATTACATACAGTTTCAAGCTGATCTGAGCTTTTTATTATACTTTTCATAATTATAATAATGAGGATCATTGTCTGTGTGTGCAATATCCCAATCAAAAAGAATTGCTTGGATGCAATAATTGGTATATTTCATTTTAAATACCATGCATGCAAATTCTACATGCCTTTAATATTTTTCTGCTGTCGAAAAGACTTTCACCAAGAGCCGGGGGAGCGTTATGATGAGGAAAATAATGAAATGACTGAGGAATATGTGGGTTAATCATAACTGATATTACATTTGCAGTGTTCAGCTCAAGTATCACAATTATAATGTATTCCTGTGGTAGTGCAAGCCTAGGCAGTATTGATGAAAATTACAAATGTTTCACTAAAAATACACACTTTGTCAAAATTATTCTCAAAATATTTTAGATGGAGGTTTTGAAACCTACAGTAGATGTAACAACTAAGTTTAAATAGCTTGAATGCAGTAAAACAATGGAATCTGATGAGAAAACATTATCTACATTTGCCCCTGGTGATCTTTACTCAAAACAGTAAATCTGGTTGAAATGATGTGTGGTCTATAAAGCAAGAAGCATGGAGGGGGGGGGGTCATCTGAGTGTAAATAGAGTTTTGTGCCTGGCTTCCTGCCTGCTGTGCTGCTTGCCCAGCCAGGCCTGTAGAGAGCCCCCACTGCCCCCCTCTGCCCTTCCTGCTTCATCTCTTCTATTCATCTCCCTCTTTACCCATCCATTCTGGCACCACCCCAAAGGGGCATCCGACACTAACACTCCCTCTCTGCTTTCATTCTCTTCCTCCCTCTCCCTTCACTTGCGTTGTAAATGGAGGAATATCACAGCTAATCCGTCATGTTTATGAATGACACCAGGCCTGCAGAGAGTTGAAGTGCCTTGCCAGAAGTGGCGTATATCTCTGTTGCATGCCCTCTGCTTGGCTGATCCAATCTTGCCCTATCAGTGATGGCCATGATAAATGTCTTAGGATGATGGCAGGTTAGATGAACACTTGGTTGGGTCATTTTAATTCTTTTTAAATTTGAAGACCAAACATTTTTAATTAAATGCTCAAGTATGGGGCAGCACTATGTATTGAATCACAGTCCTCATCACATTACCGACTTCTACAAAGTCCCGATCACAAACGACTGCTTGGATGCAATATTTGGTGGGCTGTAATAATTAAGGTGCCAAACATTCAACTCTGCTTGCCATAAGCCACTAGGATGGAGTTGAATTCTCATGTAACAAGTTTCTCTTGTGAATTATCTTTTTCTTTTGCGATTTTGGACATTGAAGAAGCTTTTAAAAGTTCATAATAATCTGATTAATTGAGATTATTATTTAAAATAATACTCCAAACTATTTTGTTTATTCAATAGAAGTGTTACATTGGAAACTTTGAATGTGATAACAGCCTCATAGTGTTTACATTCTTCAGCCTAGTCTGAAGCTTGTGGTAGAATCATTTTTTTATTAGCTGTCTAATGAGACGTGGCTCACATGTTTTTCAAGTTCACTTTTGATGAGCTGATCAGGCCTTCGTGTTGGCTCCTAACCTGGAGGCCTGGAGGCTGCCAGCTGCCCATCCCGCTGACTTCTGAAACACACAGAAACAGAAGGACAGAACCAGTGAGTTCTGCACTTAGACTTTTGGACAGCTGAGTCGGGACGGATCATATTCTCACATACACTTTACACACCTAAAGAAACCAAAGTGCTGTACATGTCCATAAAATAAAACATGACCAGTAAGACATAAATACCTACAGTATAGTTCCAATTTGGTTCGTTAGTGATCCAAAGTGGAAAACTGTCAGACAAACCACCTGCTTCCTTCTGTCAAAGTGACTTTGAGGCTGGTTCCAACAGCTGTTGTGACAAGGTTTTCTCCTTGTCAGCCAAGCTGGGAAGCAGACCTATGAGAACTGCAGATCT
This sequence comes from Anableps anableps, assembly GCA_014839685.1. NCBI lineage: Eukaryota > Metazoa > Chordata > Actinopteri > Cyprinodontiformes > Anablepidae > Anableps > Anableps anableps. The sequence continues at coordinate 17,984,648 of CM026085.1, forward strand.
GGACACCCAGTCCAGTTCACCGGGTGGTGAGACAACAAGAGTCGGACCAAAGTAAGGTTCATGCTTCCCTTGCTGAGGCAGTTTTCTGGTGCTGGCAAAATTGATATGTCAGGGTGGTTCAGGAACCTTCTCCTAATCTGTCCCCTAAAATTAAGATTAGGTTTTAGACCTCAGGACTCTATACTTTGAAATCCATTTCTTTAAACTGCTGAGAGTCCAAGAAACATTTGACAAAAGTTGGCTTTAATAAGCTTCAATAATATTTTGTACTTTCCATTTCTTATTTGTGAAATCCATAGTTGTTTCCTCTGTAGAAGTCTGCAGAATTTGCTAAGTATGGTTGTTTCTATTTTAATTTAATAAAAAGATTAGGAAAAATACTTTGTCAATAATTATAAAATTAACCCATGATTACATTATTTATAAGATGTTCACATTGTTGTTGTTTTTTAACTTTTAATCCTTATTAATATGTAATTTTTGAAAGATGATAAATAAATGACAATCTTAGAAATATAAAGAATAAACTTGCTGCTTCAAATTTGTTGTAAAGATTATTGACTGACAAGGAAATAATTAATCCTTTAAGGAGAATTTCTAGTAGATTATGAGACTGATTATGACAGATTATGTTTGTCTATCAATATAGATTAAAATATTTCATTACTGCAACACGTGATATAGATCTTAGTGATCAATAACCTAAAACTCAAATGGATTGCTGAGAACATGGTCATGATGGGAAAGAAAGATAGTAAAATGAAAATGTGATATTTAATAGTGTTGCAGTTGAATTTTTTTCCTATAACTGTTCAGGGTTTGTCTATGATCTGAGCCTTAAGTACTATGAGGATTTTCCATAGATTGCATTAAGAGCTCCAGTGATGTGATAACTTAATTTGGAGAATTGTAGAAAAAAAGCACTTGCGGATTTTCATTGCTGTAAATGATGAAAACAGCTTATTTTTCTACACATTTTAAGGTCCCAAGTTGAATGAAGAGTTTTACAACTATTTCCTCAATGTCATTTGTTATAAGAAAAGCTTAGATTGTTCACCTGTGAAGGTTTTTCTGCAGGAAAAGTGCCTCATGATTAATAAGATTGATTTTACGATGGTTCTCTCATAATCTCAGGCATTAGCTAAGGGATTTTTAATGACAAATAAGCAGCATTCAATTAATTACACAGTCTCAAAGGGGATTTATGGAAGAAACAATCAGTGTGGGGCAAAGGGGGAGAAGATGCCATTTTTCACTCAGACAGACGGCTAGGAACCTTTGGTTGGGAGTGAGTTTGTGCCTTTGTGCTCCTCCTCCTATTTTATTCTAATATTCATCATCACTTCAGTTCTGAAGGACAGTCCTGTTAGTGTTTCATGACTTTTTCTTTCTCTACCTCTTAAGGCAACACAGCAAAATATCATCTTAGTGGGTAGTCGATTGCCATTTGCTGTCTGCTTTCTGGTTTTTAACAGGTTTCATAAAAAGATTGTGTTTGCTCAGTCAATTACTGAACAACCTTTTAGAGGGTCCAAGCCTGGAAAACTTAATGCCACTTTGTGCCAGATAGTGAATGTTCCCTTAAAAACTCTATTACAGTAAAATGAAATTATCAGTTTGAGTCAACAGTGGTGCAGTCATGGTAACAGTCATTATCATGCACTGTACCTGCAGAGTCAACTAATAAGCTAAACTCCAGCCCAGTTAAGCTTTTTACAGAAAAAATCATGCTTTTTTGTCTCCACAACTTGCTGTATAGGAAGTGGTCTTTGGCAAAAACCTGGTCTGATTTGCTGGATTTCTAAAAGCATACATTCATGGGGAATAAAATGAAAAAGTGAAACTAAGTAAGTGAAACTAAATAAACCTTGTTACCTCAGTTGAACTTTACAGTTTCCTGACTGGTGTGGCTGATCTGGAGCATACATGTGTGTGTTAACACAATGCCAAAGAGAAAGAGGCTAATAATGATCTCAGAGAAGCGAACATTTCTACCCATCAGTTTGGGAAGGGTTATAAGGTCATCAGAACCAATTTTAGGTGCATCATTTTACAGGAAGCAAAACTGTTCACTTCTTTCCAGGACTGGACTACCCAACATATCTTCCTCCTCAGACTGGGGAGTCCACGGAAAAACAACAACTACAACAAAAAAAGGACTCAAAGAGCTCCGTCAGACTCCACATGCCTCAGTTAGCATGTTAAATGTCACAGGTTAAAACTAGTGATGGGACTCGTTTAAAATTTCTAATCAAGTTAATTGCAGGGTCTGTAATTAATTAATTACAATTAAATGCATTTTAATCAAACCATACTTTGACAAAATAAGCAACATTTTCAATTCAAAAACCCTTTTTTGCTGCTAAATCATGCAATAAATAGACATATTAACTCAGCAACAAAGATATTTGTTGTTTTTCATCTTTTATTTAGGTTAGTCAACCATCAGATTGGTGCAAAGTGCTATTATACTCATTCTGGTTTCAAGTTTCATGTAGCTTCTTTGGAAAAGTACTTCTTTAGAAATGTGAACTGTGGACGCTGACATTAGCATTAGGGACGTCGGTGCTTGCTGCAACATGTTTTGCATTGAAATGGTATTTTAGGCTTTAATATCTTTGGTGAAAGGCAAAGTCCTTTTTGCACAACTTCCAGCTCATCAGATCAATCAGATCATTTTTTTTGGAGCAAAAATTAACCCCCATTGAGTCAAGAGAAGCGGCTTTGTTGTCCATTGCTGTTGTTTGCGGTGGTCATTTTTGCATCAGATTTACAGGTGTTCCAGAAATGCACGTTAAAAAAAACCAATTGACTGCATTAACATTTTTAACGTGTTAAAATGTATGCAATTAATTAATCAAAATTAACTTGTTAATGTCCCAGCTCTAGTTAAAACCGAACATAAGAAATTAGTACAAGCACCTCACACCAACAATCAAGCATGGTGGTGGATAGGGTTGCCACCAGTCCCATAAAATACGGAATTGTCCTTTATTTGGCAGTTAAATTTTGCATTTCATATTAAACCGACACAGGACGCGATTTGTTCCATGAATGTCATTTTCATGAATGTCCAATGTCTGTCACACACACATTAACACTAAATATAGCAATAACAAACAAAATTAAACACAGGAAATATTTAGGCCAGCAAAATTTTCCTGCCGGGACCAACACAGGACCCCCCCGGCTCACTACAGACCGTTGCTGCCTGCTTGTGCTGCTGTCACACGCCCTGCTGATCTCAACACCTGCGTCTTTTTAAAATGTCCACCTAGTGCTCCACCACGTTCTCCACTACGAGGACCCTTGCAAACATACAGAGTTAAGTGGGAAGACGCAGATCCCAGGCTGAACAGCATCAGTGGAGATGAATACAAGGCCAATTTTTAAGATGTGTCAGCGAATGTTTTCATTGGTGCACAAGTGCTGTATGATGTCAGACAGAATGGAGAGCAACACTGCAGACAAGTCAGACTGCAGAACACCCAGGTATCATTCACAGTTCTTGGTGGAACGTTATGTTATGATTGTTTCAGAGTGCTTTTAGTAGTAGACTATTATGGTTGGTTTGATTGTTTAGGATGTTTAGCTTGAATGATGACTTATTCAATATGTAGTTTTAGCCAATATAATACAAATGGTCATTTAAAGAACAAATCATGCTAATAGAGTAACAGTAAGTAAATAAATCTTGTGAAGAGAAAGCGTTTATTTTTTTTAACAAATGTATACATTTCCTAGATTTAAGAAGTTAAAGCTTTCTAAGGGTTTTACTTAAAATGTTGATATTTCTGAGGAATACAGTGTTCAGTGATCATTGAGTAAATTTCATAATTTTACTATTTTATTTAATTAGTGTGATTTAACGGTTTGGATAATCTGACCTCCTATCAAGCCATAAGACAGCCAGCCCACAGACAAATATTTTTCAATTTAATTAACATTTGTGAAACCTTTTATAGATGACCAGTGGTGGGTCGTAAGTTTTGGTGGGGGAGGGATTGGTAGTAGTTTTACTATAATATACTTTTTACTTTTACTTGAGGAAAATTTCTGGATACTTTACCCACTGTGAGTAATTTCCCTGAATGAAGAGCAAGCATGTTTAGACCAAAAATGCACCAGACAAAGACCTGCAACCCATGGGCGGTTCAAGGAAGGGGCCAACAGGGGACAGTGCACCTTTAGAACTGGTCTGGCCCTTGTTGTGGCTCCTATACTGAAGAGATAATACAAAATAAATTTCTTATGATGATATTCACTGACACAGAAACCGTAGCTAATCGGTCCCTCAGATTGATTTAATTTTTTTCTTTAAGAATTAATTATTTTTTATTTTAACAATTAATTAAAAATTAGGGTGTTTCACTTTTAGCTTCAGCTATATTGAGACAGGATCACAGTTTCCATCTGCTTGATCAGCAGTCTGCAACCTGCAGCTCCAAAAACGCAGATGGCTCTTTGGCTCACTTAATATATTAAGCAATGAAATATTGCCTTGTTTTTGTTTTGGTTTTTGTTCGTTTCATTCTTTTAAGTGCCCCAATAAAAGAACACTCGCCCCACGCTGTCCCCTGTGGTAAATTTGGACTAAAACCAGCCCCTACCCCTAATCCTTTATTTGTGTATATATATATATATATATATTTTTTTTTTTTTTCATTTTAGTCTTTAAAATACCAGAATTTGCACATAGCTTTACATTTTTGTCTTTCTGACGTAATTTTAAAATATTAAATCAGGTGTTATGATCAGTTACTCAGTAATTGAGCTGCCTTTTAACCAAATACTTTTATTACTCTTTCTTAACCAAAGCTAAGTAATTTTTTGGATGGTTATATTTTACTTCTATTGAGTAAAAATGTGTTAATGTAGTACTACTCTTACTGGAGTACAACTTTTGGATACTCTAACCCACATCTGTGTTAAAGATTGCTTTCTTGATCACTCCTTACAAAAACCATCACCATAAAATAAAGTATACCACTGTTGTGGCACCCCACCCCATAAGAGTTGGGCGACTTGGGCCTGAGAAACCAGGGTGGGTGAACCTTATTCCTCGTTTCTGAAAGGTGGCAACCCTAGTGGTAGAGGGACTTCTACCTTTTTACCAGCCTAATGGATTTGGACTTCTTGTAATCCCTAATTTGACTATGAACTCCTCTGTGTATTAAAATATTCCATCTTTAAATGTGCCATCTGTCTGACAGCTAAAACTTGGCTCAAATTGGAACAGTAGGAGAACATCCCAAATACAGCAACTAGTCTATAAGAGGTTGGCTGGAAAAGAAAAGAAGAAAAAATCTGTGAACTGCCAGTTTGGTTAGGACTGTGCCAAATCCTTCTACATCAACGGGAGACACTAAAAAAGTAAAACAGAAAACAACAGCTTTATGTAGTTGTTGCTAAAGGTGGAACTTTAAGCTATTAAATAGATGAATGCTCTTAGTGTTAGCTTTTGAAACTGTGTCTACAAAATCAACTGTAAGAGTGATCCAACCCTGTTTTTAAGTGATTAGATGCAAGGCTATTGCTGCAGTTGCATCTGAATTTTCCCACTGTGGGACAATAAAGGATATTTCTATACTGTATGTCTAAGGCTTATTTGAACATCCATTCCTGGTTAAAATTAACGGCTTATGGGTTTTTATAGCAAAAATGAATCCTCTAAGATGATTAGTTTGACCTGCAGGACCTCTACTGATTCATTCGTTAGCTGGTGAGCAGTTATCATTTATGTATTAATATTTTCTGAAATCAAATTGGATTGTAAACAGTGACCTCAGCGGTGCAATAAAATGTAGATATAGTCTTGAGCTCCTTTTGAGCTCATTGAAGTTCTTGACCGGCTTGGACAATTATTAATAGTAGGTTTAATTTACAACACACAAGGAAAGCTTTGGCTCAACTGGAAGTTTAGTTGCCTTTAACCCAAAAATTCACTGCAGTGGAGTAAATGTCTTTTCACTCACTTGTTTCCTAATATTGAATTTTTTTCAAAAAGGACGCCAGGGCGCTTAGTTGGAAAATCAGGCTTAAAAGAGTTGCCATGTCAAATCCTAATCCTATTTAGACTGGACAACATTTGTGCCAAACATGACTGGGATGTACCTTTGAGATAGATGTAAGCTTTGGATTTTCTAATAGAAGCTAAAGACAAATTCATCCATCTCTCAGTTAATCTTCACTTCGTTTAGCTCAGCGTTGTGTTTGTGCTCTGAAATCTTGTCAGATGTGTAGCCTTCTGAGTCCATGGCTGCTACAAGACCTCTAAGACATCTTGGTCTTGTTTATGACCTCTACACCAAGTTGAGGTATATTGTCAGAGAGTCTGTTTTTCATTTACATCAGAAGTCAAAACCTTCAATATGTAAATAATGTTACCCAGCTAATCCAGTTAGAAGTGGGAAAACCTTCAAGATTAGCTAGAACTAGCTAGTTAACCAAACTAGCTGTTATTGGCAACACAAGCTATTAAGAATGTGTTTGCATATCATTTTAGACTGAATAGATGCCTTTAACAGAAGAACTGAGTCAGAAAATACAATGTCACTGTTGCCAACTCCTCAGCAAGAAAAGTAGCTATTGGCTGTCTTAAGTTGCTAGAAGTCGCTAGATGATGCCATTGGTTTATTTGCATATTTGGTCATGTGTGATCCAGGCAGTAGAAGAAAGGAATATCTACTTTGACAAGGCAAAAGTGATTAAAAATAATCTAAACATTTAGAACTAAAAACATAAAAAAAAAAAAAACTTTACGAAACAATTTAATGTCAATTTGGTCATGTAAATATTTGCCTGAAGATACACTACATAAATCAGTTTTGTATAACCTCAAATTTAACCAAAATGCAGTTAGGCACATAGAGTGAAGGAGATAAATCATTAACTGAGGCTATGTGAATTAAATGCAGGGGTTTATTTTAGTGCAACAGTTTTGGTGAAAAAAACCCATTTGGCAACATGAAAAATTGTATTTATATTTACTGTAATCCAGAGTAGGGTCACCGCCAGCTTTGAGCATGCGTGATTCAATTGCAATATGGAAACAGAATGGACTTGCTCTCCTCTCTGCTCTACTGCAGGCTGCTGCAAAAAGAGCCTGCTGTCAGTCAGACTGAGCACCTGCAAGTGCTTCCGAGGTGGGAGGGGCTCACAGCAGCTCTCACTGCTTCCTATAACTGTAGCACTATTGGTGCTTTCCCCTGTTGTTGTAAAAGTTTCCAATAACACAGGACAGTCCCTAGATTTGTTGCTCCACGCTTTTTTGCGTGAACCATGGAGGCATGAACCATGTTAAACCTTTAAGGTGTGCTGTGTGGTATCTGGTATGGGATAGATCCCTCCAGTCCAGTTGTGGCCTTCATGTGGATTGGGCTTTTGTCCAGTTCATCCATCATATTTGAGATCTGGGGAAACATACAAGCTAAACTCACTTTTGTGTCCTTGAAACCATTCTTGAACCATTTTAGCTTTGTGGCAGGGGGGCATATCCTGCTTGAAGAGACCACAGCCATCAGGGAACACCGTTTCCATGAACGGGTGAACATGGTCTGGAACAAAATGCATTGCATCTCAATGGAATGAAGTAAAAAAAAAAAAAAAAAAAAAAAAAAAAAAAAAAGCGTCAAAATCTCCTCAAATAAAAATGAATGTGTGAATGAGTGTTATCAGCTGAAGTTTACAGGGAGGTTTGATGGATGGTGTGTTTAGTAAAGAAACTAGGAGCATGTCCAATTTATAGACTGTTCCACCAAGCTGTGGGTACCTGATAAAGCAAAATGGTGGGCACTGATTTAGAACCTGTCAATCATTAGTCCCTATACAGTAGAAGCACACCTTTTTATCTCAGGATAAAGTGGAACTTGTAGGCAGAGCAAGGAAATCAGTAGTAATGTTGGTAAAACTGTTAAAATGTTACAGAGGCTGTGGGGAGAGAGGAAAATAGAACAGATGCTGTCATAGATTTGGCACAAAATAAAATTGCTGCCTCCCTTTGTTAATCGAGAGCTCTTACGTTTGGTTGAGTAATTTTGTTTGTGTGAAAACAAAAGCATAATTAACAGTTCCCTCTCCCATGCCAGGGCAAAAAATAATAATTGAATATGTCAGTGGAATCGGAGCTGAACGAACATTTTGTTAAAGAGGGTTCAGATTGTCTCTGGACGAATGTATTAACTAGGCGTGCTGAAGAAAACAAAACTGTAAACAAATTACATCAGACCTTGTTTTTGTGTTTATTGTGCTCTGAAATTAGATTCTAGAAAATTAAATAGAAAATAAGTTTTGCACTACAGAGGTGCAAATGTGTTAAAATTGAGCATTATTTGTTTAGAAATGATGGACATAAACTGAAATATGTTGTCATCAATGAGGCAGGCTTGGATAAAATCTTCCAAAACCTTAAGGGGAAAGTCTATTGAGGTCTGGTGTCGCCGAACCTGAACTTCTGGGCTGCAGTTCTAAAATTGTATGTTTTTTGAAATTACAAGCAGAACAGCATGGTGGTGGAAGCATGATGCTGTGGTGTTACAGTATTTTAGATGGAACTGGAGTTCCAGATAAAAAGCACCAATAAAACAATAAAAAGCACCAAAAGAAAAAATGAATAACTGTATGAGCATTCAACTTTCCCCTGTTATGCCTTAATTATGACTATAGATTTACTTTTCTATAATTTTTTTTTTAAACCAGTTAATAAAACACTGGGTGTCAGTTCAGTTTCGTCATGCCAACGCACTTACAAATCCTGAAAAAAATCAATTCCAATCAATGCTGTGCTCAGAGCAATATATGATTACCTTCATAAGCACTCTCTTATATACTTTCTAACTTCTTTTGGACTTCTGAGTGTGGAAAGATCTTTAATCACTGTCCCTCAATTTCAAATTATATGTTTTGGTTTGGTGGGAAAATGGGTTTGGTTCAGGCTGCTGAGAAAAATAAGCACTGCTGTCATACTTTAAAGATAATATTTAGCAGCTTTTCACTTTTTTATGTTGTTTTCTCTGGCAGATAACTTACAACGAGATCATGAGAATTAGATTGATTTGAACCTGGGTGAAAATAATCTTTAGCGCTACGCTGTCTGGGCTTCAGTCATTTCTGACATCTCAGCACCAGGTTCTTTTCTTTTTTTGCTCCCAGCATCTTTGGCTGGGCACTAGAAGAACAATACGTCTCGACACACATTTTTCTCCTTCGTGCCACAGCAAGTGACCTGTGACAGCCTCTTTGAGCAGATTGTATCCACTCAAATAGGTCCAACAAATATATCTTATTATGGCCCATGGGGATTTTCCCTGAAGAATATCCTCAACCACGGGGTGAAAAGTCTTGTTCTGCTTGGTCGGAAAAAGGTCGGATCAAATCCAATCCTTGTGCAGCAACCACAGAACTAAAGCCAGAATGTGACCAGAAAGGGATTTTTTTTTTTCTTTTTTATCTTTTACTTTTTTTCCCCTCTGAAACCAACCATTCTGTTCAACAAAGGCTTGTTTTCTTCTCAGACTCCCTTTACTGAGTTATTTTTGGAGCCTAATGCGTTTTCAGTCTCATAAAAGAGGAATTGTTATATTGCTTTGTGCTGCAGAACATTGTTAAGACATCTCCACAGGCGACTGTGTAAATATCAATATACTTGTTGCAGATAAATTGTCCAGTCTCCTCTACTTAAAGGTGTACACTAAAGTACATTTGGAGGACATCAATATCTGGCAGCACTAACCCACTTCAAGCTGAATAAAATTTTAAAAAATATTTTAAAAAATGAGAGATGCAGATGAATCTGATGACCCCGCAGAGGGTCTGGGTGATTACAGTTTTGTAATCTTAGATGTCATTCTGTATTGCTGCAAAGCTGTCAACATACAGCCCCGCCTACATGTATAACAAGTTACATATGAAATGCTTTAAAATTAGTTCACGTTTCATTGTAGTAGCAGGATTTCACACTTAAAAAATCAGCAGCTGTTGCGTGACACTGAGCTTTGGAGATCAGTTTTAGCTTTCCAGCCTCATTGGAATCTTTCAGTTCTTGCTCTGACTGTACTGTTCTTTGCAAAAGTTTTCATTCCCCCATTAATATTTTCCCATGTTTTAAAAGTATATTGTACATTTGTATTCAGTCCCACTGAGTTGCTACTTTTTAGAACAACCTTCCGCTGTAATTACAACGTCATGTCTGCAGGGGTCTGTCTCTATCAGCATCGCACGTCCAGAGAAAAAAAATGTTATGCCCATTGAAATAAGTTAAAACAGAGTTAGATTAAATGAAGAGTGTTTGAATGGTAACTTTTAAGTCTCGCCACATATTTTCAGATGGATTTAGGTCTGGACTTTGACTTGGCCATCATAGTTTCGTCATTGTTCTGCCAGAACTGGCACATCCAAAGTGGGGCCAGGGGGCCAGTCAAGTCAAATAGGACCACATCTATACAATGACTTTTTCTCAAAAGAAAGACTTAGGAGCACCCAAATCTAACTTTCTAACTTGGCTAATATTTCCCTAATTGGCAGGAGTTTTAAAGAAGCAATGACCTAAATCCTGTTCTTATTGCTGAGAATAGATTTTATTTTACTATTTTTTTATTCTTTAAAGTATTTGAAAACAGGATGCCTTCCTGTTAAGCCAAATGTCCAAAACATATTTTGCCAGTCCTGGTCTCAAGTCTTTGTAGTCTCTGAAAAGTTGCCCTATGTTTATCTCCATCCATCATCCTATTACCTCTGACTAGTTTATCTTCCCCACAGCATAATGCTGCCACCACCATGTTTTAAATTGGTGACGGGATGTTCAGGGTAATGGATTTTCTTGACTGAATGAAGTAAACATTTGGTTTTTCATTTTCACATTTAATTTTCCAGTGTGTTGATTATTTTCTTGACCAGTCTTTACCAGACTTGCTAATAAATGTTGAGGTTGTTGTATGAGAAGTCAAACCAAAGCAGAATTTCTTGTCTTTTTACCAGATTTAAGAGTTTGCAGCTACGTTAATCCATTATAAAACCTTGATAACATCAGAGCTGACTCGCATCATGCAAACCTTAAAGTAGAAGAAACTAAGCAAGCATATAAAATATATCTTAAGCTCACTTAATTTGATTAAGAGCAGAAAATTTCGTTTTACTCTGCCTAATAAAAAAAAACTGCATGCATCCAGTTTACTCTGGGCCTATAGTCAGATTCTGGATACTGGTGACAACTGCATTATAAATGCAAATTGTACAGAATTTATTGCAGCACTCAAGCAACACTTCGATAACTGCAGTGGCCCCTGTTGTCATACAAGGAAAATGTGATTTCACTTACGCTCATATTTCTGTGAGCGTGATCAATAGATATAATCTGCTAATGGGGTGAGTTTCTGTCCAATGGCCCTACGTATTCTGGAGAAAAATCTGCACACTGAGGTACTTTTTGAGCCAATGTCCTTTTTATACTCATCCAATTGCTTGGCACTACACACTCATATGGCTTGATAGCCTGGCAGTGGCTAATGTGTGCAAATTGTCATTGGGGTCTTTTTATATCAAGCACCAGTGCTCAGCACTTCTTTAGAAGGTGACTTCAGCATTTCTTTCCCTTCCATCTCATTTAGTGTGTAGATCCATTGTTGAATATACAGTATGGTTCCGTAAAGCAGAAATTGCCCTTGTCTTAGAGAATGTCCTTGAGATAGCAGCTCTCAGCGAGGTAGAATAGGATAAGCGAGGGAAATAAGTAAGAACTCTTTGCCTTTTTTTTTTTTTTTTTTTTTTTTTTTTTTTTTTTTGTATTAATCTCACCTTTCAGGTATGACTTTCATATATTGCATAGGGTGTCTTTGTGCTCAAGTTATATTACATATAGTCTATTAACTGTGGTTGTACTTGTATAAAGGACTTCTGGTGCCCTTTAAATAGGTTTTGTGCAACATTAAAGGAACCTACCAGCCATTAAACAAAATTTCTAGAACAAAATATGCTTCAAAAGGATTTTACAACAATTAGATGAGTTTTATATTAGATTGGAAACCTTTCACTCAGCTTTTGGGTCCCAATTTTAACCCCCTATCCAACCATTCATTCACTGTTTTCTGGTTATCCAAAAGTGTGACACAGAGGTAGCAGGTGGGAAACCCAGACTGCTCTCCTCAGCAGCAGTGAGCCCAGATGTCCTCCCAGTGCCCAGAAAACCTCCCAAGGATATTTGTAAATACAGTAAGACTGTTCATTATGATGGGGGGTGAAGACATCTGGTTACGCCAATCAGAGGTCACAAAAATTATTGTTCCTCTGGTGTGTAAGTTCGCTGTAATTTTCCCCATGTTGTGGTGTCCAGGAATCAGTCTGGGCTACATAGATAATCGGCGGACATTTTTCAGAAAACCTGCTCTTTTTCTAAGAGATGATATTAAGGTACCTTCTATGATTCTCATAGCCATGTTGTCTGGGTTTTTGGCACCAGAATGGGGTCTGCCATTGCATATTGGTCTCAGGAAAGGGGTCAGACTTGGAGTGTTTTGAGAATCTTACTGTCAGTCGCAAAAATTGGTGAACCTGGACTAGGGAGTTGGAGGACGGTTCTTGACCCAGGCTGTGGGAAAGCATCCAGTCAAAACATCTGGTAGTCCAGCCTTGGGTAAATTTTAACCAGTTTTATCATTTTTTAGACACATGTCTTCATACTTGATAGTCCGAAATTCCAGGATAATAGATTTGTGGTTTTAAAAAAAGGGGAAACACAAACTGCATCTATTTAACTTTTGCAGACCAATCATGTTGTCAGATATGTAACCTCAAGATAAGTCATTTTAACACAAACTTAAACCAAACTTTTAATTCCTTTATTATTATTTTTTTCACTTGCACAGAGCAGCTCAGAGCTCTTGTAGTGGTCCCATTGAACCAGGTCCTCTGTGAAAAATTAATTTAGGCTGAAAAATGGTACTATAATTGTTACTAAAAATGCAAACATGGCACATGGGAAAAACCTCCAGCCACTTGTTCCCAGCTTGATTAATTATCTCAATCTTTACTTTTAATGCTTTGTCAATAACCCAACTTTTCCTCAAAAAACAAACAATGACTGTGATTAAAGTGCGATTAATCTGATTTAATTTAAATCTCAGCGCTTCTAAGGACAATACTGCTGCAGCTCTGTTGAGGAAACTTGTTAATAACGGCACAAGCTACCAGATGTATTCAATTTCCCTGCCCTTTATTTATTGTCACAGTGGTAATTCGTTTCACAGTGAAATAAATGAGGATAGGAGCAGCTTGAGAACATCAGAACACTTGTTTATTTTATCTAAATCACACAATCTGCAAAGGAAAAAAAAAAGTTCTCAGACACCAAACTGCTGATGTTGAGACTTTGTGGCCTTTTTCAGTGAGCATGAGCTTGCAAAGCAGCAGTAAAATGTACTTCTTGGCTAAGTGGCAATGCATTCAAAAGGCCAGAAAGTGTTGCAACAGCCCATTAATTTTAAATGCAATGCCTGGAGTCATATTGGCTTCCTGCTAGAAATCTGCTGTCTAGCTTCATGTAGAATGAGTTGGGTTTGATGAACACATTTTGTTTACAAGTCTGATATAAAACCAGAATCTTTGCTAAAAATGATTGCTAACATGTCTTTAAACTCATTCTCTCTGTTCTCCATTTAACTTTATTTACAAACAAAACATGCTGCACCATTAGACTTTTTTTTTTTTTTTTTTTTTTTAAAGACAACTAAATTAAGATCTCCCAAGCACTTTGTTTCTTAATGAAGTGCAATTTTTACAGCAGCTGCTTTTTGGTTCGCATGGATTGCCACGTCCAATTTCTGTATTCAACAAGTATCCATGCTTGTAGGCCTGCTTTTGGCCATTGTGTTTGATCAGGGATACTTTAGATTCACTGTAGAAATCAACTAATTGTTTCTTTGACCTTGAACAGACAGCAGGGACAGGGACTATCTACAATTAATTCCTTCATTCCCTCTTCAGTCTCTTCATTTGAGCAGGCAGTATAGTTTCTAAAACAGTATGATGTTAAACAATTCTTTTCAGTCATTGAGATTGAAAAACATTTTTGATGTGTATTTTAAATAAAATTACTTTTTGATGGTTGTTCTTTCTCTGAAACCTCAGTTATTCCTGAGGATTTAAATGTTTTTTTTTTTTTCTAAGTCAAGAAGACTGACATTAAATACTTAATTACCTTTAGTACCTGAATCCCTAGCCTACGGGATGGTGCCTCTCATATCTAGACTGTCACAACCATCTCTACGCACTCCAGTTTTGACCTAGAACCCAAAATCATGCATGTTATATTCACTGGAGATGCTTAATTGACTGTAGTTTTGTAGTGTTTGAATGTTTCTGTTTTTTTGAGTGTCTATGTTATAGTAATAATAATAAAACCTTTATTTAGCCAAGAAAGTCCCAATGAGATACAGCAACTGTTCTTCCATGCCACTATGGTCCAAATGATGGCAAAAACATATTTTAACACAGTTAAGCAACAAAAAGCATCATAAACTGCAGGAGTTGATATAAAAGCAAAAGACAGATGTTGGATCTGTGATGGACCAGCGACGTTTTAAGCGTGCTGGGATCTACTCAGCCCAACTGTAACCTTAAACCAAACTGAGCAGTTTTAGGCCCTGACTGACTCAACGTTTTTGTTATGCATTTTTTTTTTGTTGTTTTTATTTAATTTTATTGTTTTAGCCACTAGTGGCCTTTATTAAGCAGTGTGCAGACAGGCAAAGGAGCAAAGAGAGAATGAAGGCAGGCATGGAGCAAATGGCCAAATGGTCCAGTAGTCAAACCCAGGACTTCAGCCACAGTTTATGGAGCGTCTGCTCAACCTGCTTCGCCTGTTGCGCTCCAACATATTTTTCCCTTCTGAAAACATTTCTTTCTCCACACAGTCTGTAGGGTTTCCTGTAAAAACACTAAAATTTGAATACCAAACCAGGAGTCGCAGTAATGTTGATATTGGAGAGACATAAAAACACAAAGGAAGAACATGCTGAGCATGGCTGAAGATTTTACTGAGCCACAGCTTGTTTTTTTCTGTTTACTGTTTCCTCCAAGTCATTCTGCTTTACAGCACAGATAAGCGAAATACTCAGCACAGTCTTCTTAAGCTATTATTTTAAAAATTAGAAATTACATTTATGATACAACACAAAATCTGAAACTATGTCAGTTGAGATGTAAGGTCATATCGTTCTAATTTTCCAATTCTTAGCTGACAACATATGCAAATAACAGAAGTTTTGTTTAGGAAACAACTGACAAATATCAATCCCACCCAAATCTTCTTGCCACTCCCTGAAAAGATTGGGTTTTGGGCAATGAGCTGCATCATTCATATAAAAAAAAAAAACAAAAAAAAAAAAAAAAAAAAAACTAAAGCTAGTTTATGTAAATGAAAGAAGCAAGCATATCAGAGAACTGGAAATTAGCTAAATATCTGTTCTTGAATGAAGGGAAGAAAAAAAAATGAAACTCCATAACTAACATTTTTAATGACACCAAAACCGGAACTTTAAGAGATGACCAAATTATAAGCTCTTTGAAAATCTTTTTAAAAAATTAGCAAACTATATCTGTAACAGATTTTTGTCACCTAAATTTACAATGGCCGATGTTTTTTCCATCTTCTCTTGTTCGTTAAGTTAATATTCCTCCATTATATAAAGATAATTGAATTTGGTCAGTGTGTGACTATAGTGAATTCACAAAGGTTGATGCTAGTCACAAGTTGAATCCTTTTCTTTCTTTTTGCCAAAAAAAACCAATTGCATCACCAGGCAAATACAGGTACATCTCAGAAAATTAGAACATTGTGAAAAACTCCAATATTTTTTGTCATTGACTCATATTACATAGATTCATGGCACATAGAGTGAAATATTTCAAGCCTTTACTTTTTAAGTAATTTTGGTAATGAAAATGTTTTGGAAAATGAAAACCCCAAATGAACCACTTTTCGGTACCTTTGGCACTGTGGACAGGCGCCAAGTCCTGCTGGATAATGAAATCAGCATCTCCGTAAAGCTTGTCAGCAGAAGGAAGCATGAAGTGCTCCAAAATTCCATGGTAGATAGGTGTGATGACTGTGGACTTCAGAGGAGATGGTGGACCAGAACCAGCAGATGATATGGCATCCCAAACCATCACTGTCTGGGGAAACTTCACACTGGACTTCAAGCAACATGGTTTCTGTGGCTCTCCACTCTTCCTCCAGTCCCTGGGACCTTGATTTCCAAATGAGAAGCCAACTTTACTTTTATCTGAAAAGATTACCTTAAAACATTCAGCAACAGTCTTGTTCTTTTTCTCTGAAGCCTAGGTAAGATGCTTCTGATGTTGTCTCTGATTCAGGATAGGATTTATGTGTGTGCAGCAGCTCTTGATGCGCCGATTCCACCTCAGCCTGAATGGATTTTGCTTAACAGTCCTCTAAAGGGTGTGACTGTCCCTGTTCCTAGTACACCTTTTCCTACCACACTTTTCCCTTTCACTCAACTTTCTACAGATATAATTGAATACAGCACTCTGTGAACCACCAGCTTCTTTAGTAATGACCTTTTGTCGCTTACCTTCCTTATGGAGGGTGTCAATAGTTATGTTTCCACACGAAAAATTCCAATTACTTATGCCCATGTAAACATGCCTATTGACTGTTTTCTGAACATCTGTCCCCACTGACCCCACTGAAGTTAGGGTCAGTGAAATTTACAAGATATAAAGCCTTGAAGAATGTTACTTTTTGTGTAATTAATTTATATGAGTTTCACTTTCTGAAATAACCGAAACACTTTTTTCAGTTTCACACGAGTTCAGGCAGGGACACACAGAGTTGCGCCGGGAAAGTTTTGCAGTTCGGTATGAAGTCACCCGTTTGTAATGCAGTCTTATTTCTGAGAAGATTTATCCACAGAGGAGGTTTTCCATGCCAGACAACCAAAGGCAGTGTTGGAAGGCGGCCACATTTGTCGTTTTGCTGCGTGCAGTATATGGCATCTCAAAGCGGGTTTCAAACTGATGATGCCTCATGAAAATTTAATGAAGGACCGATTTTCAAAAACAAACAGTGCCATTTACGAAAGCAAGGGAAGATATTAATTAGCTGTATCACAGCAGGGATAGGAAGACTTAAGGGTGTGCGTAAGCCTTGTTGGCAGTCAGAATAAGCAGGTCTTGTTTTGGAGTTTTACTCTTGGCTATCACTGCAGAGAGGAAGGCATTTTGCAAATTGGGATATTATGGCGTATAGAATATTAAAACGTGAAGCATTTCAGAGATCATTGCTTGCTGCAAGCCAAAACTACTTCGTCAAAAGAGTGGCAAACGTCAAATAAAGCTGCTTCAGGCTTTGTTTCTGTTTTGTTTTGTTAAAAAACATATTTAGAGCAAATGGTGCCTGTGAGTTTATCATCTTTCACATCTCAACCTGCAGCGAGACGTTCCCCTGGCCCTATTCAGTCTGAAAATTGAGACATGGGCAGCAACAAGACAGCTTAGACAACACAGCGCAGCCACCTGCCATCATCAAAGAACATCAAAGCTCCACCTCACCTGAATGGATTTGTAGTCAGGGTGTCAGGGTCCCTTCTTCTTCAGCATGCCGTCACTACAGAAAGAGTTTGACATTTTGGAAAATGCATTTTGCCCACACTTAGTTGATAGGTTTGTTAACAACCTAGTTGCTGCAGTCGAACAATGTCCAGGATGAACATTTTTGCTGCTTTCAATTACATGTTGCTTATTTATGTGTTTAAATTTCAAAAAGACCTTAGATGCACCACCCCACAAACATGGCAGATTTAATTTACAAAGCTGTACACCTGCCACATTTTTCCAGCTCCACCAGAATAAAATGCTTTTTCCAAGCTTGAAGATAGTCTGATGTCATACCTTCCAGCTACAGTAATATTAGTCCACTGAGATGCCAGAAGCAATGCAAAATTTATCAGTTGCTTTATTTAGGCCAGTGCATGTCTGTAAAATCTTGTTTATATAGTATTCCCAGATATACCTTGCATTGCTTGCATGTTGATCTAAACTGATGGACCGTGTGATTTGGTTGTCTGTTCAATATGGTAAATTTTTACACTAAAAGTTGGCTTTACGTGGTATAGGCATGGGTCAGTTATTGGTATTAAGGTATATTAAGGGCTTAAAAAGTTACGTTTATACCATTCCTGTAAATTGACGTCATTTTAATGAGAGTTTTCTCTGGATGTTAGGAACATAGAGTAACATAGTACCGCCCTTGCCAGATCTGTTGCTGCTCATTGCTGGTCAACTGGCTAAAAGGAGGCTTGCACACTTTCCTCTGGCTTACAACAAAATATATCCAACATCTCCAACCGAAACCCGATATGCAAGAAAAGAGCTGAAGGCCTCATTATAGAGATGGCATGTACCCTATCAGCTCGAGGATGCTGACGATATGGCAAGATGCTACCAATGGGTACTGATGGCTGGTCTGATCCATGGCAGCACAGGATCACGTACTCAGAATAATAGCAATCTAGGGTCTACCTCATCAGACTGAACCTAAGGTGCAGGTTGCTGAAAC
This sequence comes from Anableps anableps, assembly GCA_014839685.1. NCBI lineage: Eukaryota > Metazoa > Chordata > Actinopteri > Cyprinodontiformes > Anablepidae > Anableps > Anableps anableps. The sequence continues at coordinate 18,003,216 of CM026085.1, forward strand.
AGTCTGGCACAAAACAGCTGGGTGTCACATTCTGACTGACAAAGTGAACATGTAATGCTAAAAAAAAGTGGATGGGTAGTGTACAAAAACAGCTGTGTCAGACTAGACATCCACTGTCAAAGTGGGAGACAAGACCAAGAGTGATAGATAATGATAAGTCTAAGATCCTGCTGGATGTCCAGATCCAAATTGATAAACAGGTGATGGCTAACCATCTGGACAATGTGGTGTTAGATAAAACCGATAAGATAAAAGCATTGGTAGATATGGCGAACCCAAGAGATGGCAACGCAAAGGACGAGCACAACAAGCTTGAGAAATATCAAGGGCTCAAAGAGGAAATAGAGAAGTTGTGGAGAGTAAAGGCTTTGGTGATGCCAATGGCGATTGGTGCACTTGGGGTTGTGACCTCCAAACTGTGGGAGAGGTAGCGGCACTATCTAGGAAGTCAAGTTACTAATTTTTTCAGATACGAACAGGACACAACTTCCCCTCCCAACTTCCACTTCTAAGTTTTCCTTAAAATACGGTTGTCCATTGCTTCACTAGCAAGTGCACCTCTCTTTACCCTGGCTTTGATGAGTAGTCTCCCTGCTGCCCCTGTGTGTGTGCTCTGTCTCCCGTGAAGCAGATGGTACTTTAATGTTTCAGTGGGGAACTAATTAAAAAATCAAGAACAGGTCCAGAGCCTTAAAACTAATTTCTGGAGCCTCTCACTGTCAGATTGTTGCTTCTACGTACTGTATAACCCTTTTTTGAACATGCTAGTTAAATCTTTTTATTCATATTTCACTATTTTAGAAGTAAAATGATTGGATATGTCACAATTTTACATAAAGACCATTAGCAGTGTAAGTAAACCTGCTGATCTCTGCATCTAAATTTGCTGTAAATATTGTCACTTTATTTCCGCCGCCAGAAGCTCATAGTTTCCTTAAGACCACAATCACACTGTCTCTCACATCTTGTAAAAATATCTCCCACCTGTTTTGCAGAGGACCAGCTGCCCCCTGGTTTCCCCACCATAGACATGGGCCCACAGTTAAAGGTGGTGGAGCGAACGCGCACCGCCACCATGCTCTGTGCCGCCAGCGGCAACCCCGACCCAGACATCACCTGGTTCAAAGACTTTCTCCCCGTCAACACCACCAACAACAACGGACGCATTAAGCAGCTCAGATCAGGTAGGTTTCCTCTGCTGAAAACTCAGTTACCAAACAGGGAGACTTCTTTCTTTCCTTTTTTTTTTTCTTCACTTTCTATCTGATCTGCACCCACATTATATCCTCTGCTCTTTCATCCCCTCTTCTTCCTGCCATGATTTAACTTCTCATTTGGCTTTTCGTTTTATAGGTAATGGCATTGTTTCGACTATTTCCTGTCCTCTACTCGCTGTACACCCCTGTTGTCTGTCTTTGTGCGTCTCCCTTTGTCTTCCAGTGTTGTCATGAGCTGTTGGGATTGTTTCCTCTCTGTGTTTGCTGGCTTTCGCCCTAACCTCTGCCCACATTGCTCACTGCTGTGACTTTTTAACAAATTATTGTTTTTGCTCTTTCATCTTGGTTTTACTCTCCACTGCATTGGTGCAGTATTTCTTAGAACCATTTTTTTTCTCATTACTTACACCTTTCAATAAACATTCGGCCACATTCAGAGCCCACAAATTAATGCACATGTCTTTTAAAATAGGAAAACAAGCAGAGAAGCAATTTAATTATCCTTATATGTTTGTCCTGGAATAGATGTTTGTTTTAAGAGCATTTTAGATTCAAGAAGAAAACTGTTTAATTCTTGAAACTAATCAGCCACAGTAGTGCGTAAAACTTCATAAAGCTTTCCCTTAATCCCTTCATTCGTTGACTATATACAGTGCCATGCAAAAATTTTCAAAAATCTTGAATGTGACATTTTTTCACCTTAAACCACAAACTTTTCTATTTTGTTTGTGATTTATGTGATAGACCAACACAGTAATACAAAATTGAATACACTACTCCTACCATGAAACATTGTGTAAACGTCATGCTGTGGGGATGATTTTATTCAGCAGGGATTGATAAAGTTTTTATAGAGAAAAATAGGAAGATGGATAAAGATATAGTGAACCCCCACCTATTCACTGATTTTTCTGTAGAACGTGATTTCACATTATTTGCAGAAAATCCGCTTATTCCTTTTTTTTTTTTTTTTTTTTTTTTTTTTAATAGATCATATCTAAAATATTCTAAAGAAAATGTAGCTTGGAAAGCTGAAATATAAAGGCTCAATGCTACTTGACACGCTACTGGCTTGCATTTGCAAAGCAGCCAATCCAGGAACATAGTTTCTTTTCCTTGGTGCTGATTAGCTGTACACCCAAGAGCGGAGATGAGGAAGACTGTAGATGTTGGCTTCTGTAGTAGAGCTAAGATGGTTTCTGATGTGTGTATTATTGCATATTAAGATATAGTTGGTGTTTGAACTATTGAAATTGGCAATTGCAAGCATTTTTAGAGGAGGTCTCAAGTATTTTGAGATTTTAGCTTTTTGCAGACAGTTGTGGTCCCGAACCCCTCGAATACTGGGGTCCACTGTAAACACTGGACAATCCTTGAAGAAAACCTGTTAGATGCAGCAAAAGACTCGAGACAGGGGCAGACCTTCACTTATTAGGAAGACAATCACTCTCGACATTCAGCCAGAGCTACAATTTGGTTTAGACCAAAGAATATTCATGTGTTGGAAAATGTGGCCTAGTCAAAGTCCAGATCCAAATCCAGTTCAAAATCTTTGACAAGATTTCAAAAGAACCTTTTAGATGCTTCCCAATCAGTCTAACTGGTTAAGCTATTCCATATACCTTTTCAGATTTTATTTGTGAAAAATAAAAACCGTGTATCTGTTTTTTTCATTCTCCTTCACAACTGTGTATTATTTTCCGTTGGTCTATCACTTTAAATGCTAGTATAAGCAGCAGAAGCTTGTGGTTGTAACGAGACAAAATGTGAGAAAGCTGAAGGGTGTGAATACCGTTGCAAGGCACTGTAGCCCCTGCTTTAATGTGGAAATGCCAGCTTTGTTTTTATTTAATAAATTAATAGAAAAAATATTCTAACTTTTAACCAATGCTGTCCAGCTGATAACCCAATAGCATAACTTCTTAAATGGGAAGTCTTGTCTGTTTGACCACCTGTCTTCACAGATTTCACAGCTTTCCTTTGTTAACTCATCGTGTTAACCTGACTTGTTTTTATTTATTTATTTATTTTTTTTAGTAGAACTGTGTCAGATTAACCTTAACTTCTAACGTGCAACTTTTATTCACGTGCAGTTTGCTAAAGCATTAACCAAACCTTGTTAACTAAACGTACTTGAGGAGTATAATCATAATTCTTATGCTGTCTTTCTTCTCTCTATATTTTTAAATTCTACAGAATCCTTTGGTAAGTGCTTAGCTCCAAAGCACACATCACCCCCACTAATTTCCATGATCCAACAACTATTAAAATGCATGGCATGCATTTTACTAACAGATAGCTTAGAGTGTCAGGGTTAGAAAACACACACGAACACACACTCTCTCCCCTTACCCTCACATTGTTTAACTGTCTTACTGCTATTACTACTACTGCCAGCTGTAATACCACCTTATTTTGAGATTTTAACCATCAAGCTTTAGGCTATTATGTTGTGAGAGAGTATTTGCCCCTTACAAATCTCTTCTGTTTTTGCTTTATTTTTTTATTCATTTTTTTTTTTGTCACATTAATTGTTTCAGATCTTAAGACAAAGTGCAGTATCAGACAAAGATACAGCCATCCATTATCTTATGCTTAATCCATGGTCGGGTCGCAGGGCACAGCAGCCTAAGCAGAGAGACCCAGGCATCCCTCTCCCCAGCCACTTGTGCCATCTCCTCCAGGGGAATCCCAAGGCATTCCCAGGCCAATCAAGAAACATAGTGTGTCTAGTGTGTCCTGGGTCTTACTCTGGGTCTCTTCCTGGTGGGATGTGCCTGGAACACCTCCCCAGGGAACTTCCAGGAGGCATCCTAACCAGATGCCCAAGCCACCTCAAATGGCTCCTTTTGATGTGGAGGAGCAGTGGCTCTACTCTGAGCCCTTCCTGGATAACTGAGCTTCTCTCCCCGTCTCTAAAGGAGAGGCCAGACACCCTGCGGAGGAAACTCAGTCCGTCGCGTGTACCCGTGATCTCGTTCTTTCGATCACTAGCCAAAGCTTGTGACTATCAGTGTGCAAAGGATCCTCATGATCTACCCATGTCTGCTTAACAAAGTAGAATGACAAATGGAGACATTAAAATGTCACATTTATTTAATTTTATATTTATATTAATCCATGCTTAGATGGAATTACTTCCTCCCTGCATCCTCCGTTTTGTTTTTACCAAATGGTCACAGAGACAGTGTCACACCTTTCTGCAGACAGCCTCCTTTGTGGACAACAGCATTGCTATTTCTATCCCAAGATTTTTAGCGATTTAACTAAATGTAAATAATTTGTTGCCACATCAGATAAATGTCCTGTATTCATGTCGCCTGCAGACACAAAAACCAGGTAGTGGAACAGGACTAGTGAAAGTGAAATGTCAACATTGCGGCTCAAGCGCATTTCTGCATAAAACATGGCCACAAACTTCTGATCAATCACTCAAAACACCGCGTTTTATGCCTTTTAGTAAAAAAACAGATTGAGTCCAAATGTTTAGCTTCAATGAAAACGGGGCAGGTTGAATCCGTCCCTCCTTCATTTTTGTAATTTCCTGTTTATTTTGGTGTTTTCCGCCCATGCGTATGTTCCAGTACCGTCTGCATTGTGACTTCAGAGTGTGTCGCATAGTTACAAAATGGAAGCCAACGGCCAGCAGATTTTTATTTTTTAAAATTGATTTTGAGACATTTTAAAACGATTCTGAATCGTAGTAAATGAGAGTCAGGGTTCTTATGTGAATCAAATTTTTTGGCACACCCCTAATTGTGACCATAGATAAGAGTAGGAATTTAGATTGACTGGTAAATCGAGAGCTTCACCTTTCAACTCAGCTCTCTCCTCTGGAGTTTAGATCTATAGCCCAAACCCGAACCAAACGTGACCCAAAATTTGGGCTGGGTCGAGCCTTTATGTGGATTTTTAATAAGCCTACAAGAGATACAGCACAGAGAAAACTCAATGAGAATGCAGGATATAAATATTTTAGGCCCAATCTAAACTATACTCTCTTCACCACAATAGACCAGTACAGCGCACGCATCACTGTAGGCACGGCACCAATGCCTCTATGAATCTTCTACTTAATTTTTCTCTCACTTGTGAACAAGACCTGAGATACTTAAACTCTTCCACTTGGGGCAGGATCTCAGACTTGGAGAAGGCTCTGTACCCTTTTATGGCTCAAGACCATGCTCTTGGATATGGAGGTGCTGATTTTCATCCTGCTCACTTCAGACTTGGCTGTGACAAAGAAGCCTTTCATTTGAAAACCTTCCTATATGACTGTATTAAAACAATTCTGCAAAGAACAGTGGGCCATAATTCCTCCACAGCGATGCAAGTGCCTAATTGCTCGTTATTCAAACACTTGATGGCAACCGTTGCTACCAAGGGTGGTGCAGCCAGTTCTCAGGTTTAGGTTCCAATTACCATTTCACATGGAGTCAGGTTGTTTTGGATAGCTATTTCCTTTAAAAGATAAAATCATTATTTGAAAACCGCAGATCTCAAATTAGTTGTTTGAGATCTGCAGTTGATCTGAAACATTTTAATTTGACAAAATTAAAGTAAAAACGGAAGAAATCTGAAAGGGAGGTAATTATTTTTTCATAGCACTGGAAGTATTGTCGCATACTGACCTGAATAATAATCTGTCCTCACATGTCTGTTCCTCACTCTCTTATCCACTACTTTAATGTTTTAACACCAGCACCTTAGGTAGGAAAGATCCCCAAGAGCTTTTAGGGAGGCGTCCAGCTTTGCCTCTAGCTCAAACCCAAAGGTCCACTTTCAGTCTCATGTACAAAGTCCTGAAAGTCTTTTCCCCCTCAGTAGATGGTCTTCAGAAGCCACTTTGAAAAAAAAAAAAAAAAAAAAAAAAAAAAAAAAAAAAAAAGGCACCACCAACACCCCACGTGTTGCACAAGATCTTCTGACTTTATGATTTTTCTATGATGAATCCTGTCTTTTCTCTGCCAGTAGAGTACAGAAAGAAAAGTTCTCTCTTCTCTCTCCTCTTTCTTTCCTGTAGTACCTTTATTTACGTACCCTGTTAAATCTAATTTGATTCTTCTTCCAAAGCCCCCAGCCTCTATCTACTCGTACTAATGCTTCTTCTTTCCAATCTTATTTGCATTCATATTATCCACCCAGGTGGTACGCCAATAAGAGGTAAGAGTGCTGAACTGACGTTCACAGAATGAAAATAATACAAATTCATTCTTGCTGTCAAGCCATCCGTACACCCCCATTTTTGTCCTGTTTACAAAGACCGAATCCCATTTCATTCATATGGACCCATCTTCCTTATTTGTCCTGGTTTTGGTTGACTAAAATTGTATTTCATCATTGTGTCTATGCCTTATTTACTCCTTTGTGTTCTTGTTTTTTTTTCTTATTCTTTTAGCTCAGTTGTGATATGCTTGCCCTGGCTCTAATAAGCATATACAATGACGATTCTGTTTTTTTTTTTTCCCCAAACTATATTTTAATGCTCATTTTTGTTTTTTGTTTTTTTTTTTTCCTTTTTGGCCATAGCCAGTCATGTGTCCCTCTTTTTGTCCAACTAAAACAACCAAGCATTTTTCCCCCCTTAGCTGTTTCTTGTTCAGCACTAAAAAAAAAAAAAAACATGCGCAGATGCTGTGGAAGACCTAACACCGCCTCTCCCAAAGACTTCTTTCTATCTTTGCAAACTATTTTTTTTCCCATTTCTTCTGTTTGCTTTCCTCTCCTGTACCTCTACAAAAAAGCCCAAACAACCACTTTTTTGATAAAGTTTCTACGGTGCTTTTTTCCCACCTTCCTCTTTCACCTATTTTTCTTACTTTTCTTGGGGGTTTTTTTTTTTTTAATCTTTTTTGACTTTTTTTTAATTTTTTTTTTTTTTTCTTCAGGGTTTGGGGAAAAGGCAAACTGTAGAGTCTGGCGAGGACCTGATTGGCTCATTTTTGCCGTGTGACATGGAGCGGGAGAGTTGTTGATGCATAAAGCCATTTTTGTTTGAGTCATGTGACACCACACTGCTGATCCCATTAGTGGATTTTTATGGGTGTCTTTTTGTGGCTAAAGCAGTGGTTGGTTATACTTTCTTGTTGGCTCAGGCCGTATTTTGAATTTTGTCTTCTAATACAATTGCATTTTATTTTTCAGCTAAGGGTTGTCAGAAGGTTGTAAGTTGTGTCGACATACATTTCTTGCTAAGATTTGCATGTCAAACCTTTTGTTAGAGGGTTATATGTTGGTTTTGCCTGAATTAATGATTCAATAAATATTTTTTTCCAGCTAATCTGAGCAGCACATTTTTTGCACATGCTGCCATTTTTTTTACTTTTTCCAAAGATACTTCACCCAGGTGAAGTCCAAATTATCCCGTAGGCTGAATATTACAACTGATCTGTGATTGAATATGCTAAAAAATAAATCATATCTAAATTTTCTTTTTGTTTTGTTTTTTAAATTGTCCTCCCTTGTTACGCTGCTTTCTTATACTGTAAACCTCTTTTGTTCGATCCATGTTTCCCTGAAGCAGTATCACTCATCCCCATAATGACCAGTCCAGTGACATGTTGTATATTTATGGGCTTGCCCCTCCTATTTTAAGTAAAAATCGGCCGTTTGTTGTTTTTTTGTTTTGGGTTTTTTTCTGTTGTCGTTGGCGCTAGGCATGGGTTGGTATGAAGCTCTCAGGGTGTCATAACCTTGAGTAAAATACTGTGGTTTCTTGGTATCAAGGTATTTAGCCAGAAATTTAAAATAACAATGAAGAGGTTATTCTCACTGCTACAGTACTAATAATAATTTGATACCCAGATTTAAGCTAAAATACAGAATAAATATTTTTTGATAGGACCTATTAACACAAGCATAAGACAATATCAGTGGATCATTTTATGCGCACCAAATTTCTTTAAATGTTTTGAATACAGTCAAAACCAGGTATTTACATTCACTGGATAAAAACACAGTAAAACACAACCATCTTTCTCACTGCCTGGCATGAAATCAAACCATTTCTTTTTGCTTTTTAAGGTCAATTAGAAGTTCCAAATTATTTCTATTGACTAAATGACAGAAAAGTAAGAGTCAGAAGTTTACAGCTTTGGTTATACTTCTTCTGTCCTCGTGTTCCTGTTTGTACGGGGTCCGCAACATGCCTCTTCTGTCTCCAGAATTTCATCCAGAATTTCTTTAGGCGCCCACATGGTCTTTTTCCGCCGGGGTTGAGGCATAGTGCAGTGTTCGCCACAGACTTGTCATTGCTTTGTATGGTGTAGCCATGCCACAGAAGCCAGAAACAATTTGGGAAAGTCCCGATAAGAATGCCCTAGCTTTATAGGCTTGCATTAATTGATGTCACACCTGTGGATGTATTAAGGCAACACCTCAAACACACTGCTTCCTTGTGTGACATCTTGGAAAATTCTAAAGAAATCAGCCAAGTTATCAGGAAGGCAATTATGGACGTCCATTAGTCTGGTTCATTTTTGCATTCAATTTCTAGATGCCTGAAGGTGCGATGAGCTGCCGTTCACTTAATTATACATTAGTATAAACACCATGGGAATGTCCGGCCATCCCAGCATTCAGGTAGAAGTTCTGTATCCCAGAGATTAATGTATTTTGGTGCAAAATCGACCCCAGAAAAAAAGCAAAAGGCGTAATGAAGATGATAGGCTGAAGCCAACAAGAAACAAACCCTCTTCTTACATGGCCAAAAAGGCCACTCAGAGAGGAAGAAGTTATTACTTGAAAAGCAACAAAAAAGCCAAATTACAGTTTGCAAATTCACTCGGGAGGGAGAGATAATTTCTGAAGACATTACTTTAGGTCTAATTAAATTAAAATTCAAGTGTTTGGAAATTATGAAGTGTTTATATGTAGGAAAAAGGAGGAAGTTTGAAAGCCTGAGAACATCATCTCAACTGATGTATGGGGTTAGCAACATCATGTTTTGTGTTCTTTTGCAGGAGGAGAGACTGATGCTCCTCACTAAACAGATGTCATCATAAGAAAAGAACATTATCTGGAAATATTTAAGCAACATCGGAAGATATCAGTAAGGAAGTTTAAGCTTAGACACAAAAAGATCTTCCAAATGAACATTTGACCCTAAACATACCACCAAATTAGTTCCAAAGTGGCTTAAAGGCAAGACAGGAAGTGGTTTGGAGTGGCCATCTCAAAGCTCTGATCTCAATTACATAGAAAATTTGTGGACACGGCTAAAAATGTGTGCGTATGAGGTGACCTACAAACCTCAGTTCCACCAGTTTTGTCAGGAGGAATGGGGAAATTATGGTGAGAAGCTTGTCAGACACCCAAAACACATGATTCATGTCATGCAGATTAAAAGGCCAATTCTACAGAATACTTAGGAACTGTATGTAAACTTCTGAATTAGAGGGAAGTAAAGTAGTGCTCCTTCGATTCTTAAACATATATATATGTATTTTTTTTTACAATGAGAAATATTTCCAAATACCTCCATTCGTTTGTCATACAAGCAAGAGGAAAGCGTTGTAGCCTTCTTTCAGCCAGCTGGCTCTCAGTGTGCAGTAACAGCTGCTATTATTAGGCCATAACCTTTTTAAAAATCTTTGTATACCTTGACACCAGAAACCAACCCATGCCTAATTGGCACTGAGATGAACGTCTTTTTTTTTTTTTTTTTTTTTTTTTTTTTTTTTTTTTTTTACAAACTCTGTCAATTTTTTTACTCAGAAGAAGAAGATCAAAACGATAAATTATTGCTAATAAATATGTTAGGGGAATACTCTGTTTTTATGAGTTCTTTTCTGTTTTTTACTTTACTTCTCCTCTTTTGTTGGTTTACTACTTTAGCTCTGATAACAGAAATAATTTTAGTTGTGTTGCTATGTTTTGCATGATTGTAATTTGCAGCTGTCCATCTGCAATAAGTATCCCCATTTTACTTGAGTTATATAACGACTAGCAGATAAAGTCTAAAATCTAAAATTTCGGAAGCAAGAACGTACAAGAAAACGACAGACATGAAATGAGAATGCAGAAGATTAATAGTATTGTTTATGATCCAAGTTGACCACATGCATTGTGTTACCCTCATTTGTTATTCCAACTAGGAGCCCTGCAGATAGAGCACAGCGAGGAACCGGACCAGGGAAAGTACGAATGTGTGGCGACCAACAACGATGGGACTCGCTATTCTGCCCCAGCTAATCTTTACGTCAGAGGTAGGGAACACCCTTCGTGCTTGTTTTACCAAACATTAGTATTACACTGCCTTTAAAACTTGATAAATCGACACATAGTCTGCAAGGGTCCATGAGCTGTGAGGACATGTAAGTATGTTCTATTATAGTTTATTTTCTGTTCCTTGCACTCAACTTACCTGCACTGATTTGAACCTACAGTATCTGCTCTGTTGTGTTTCTGGTCCGTTTCTGTTGATTTTCCTGAGCCTAACACCAGTGACGAGACTGCTTGCAGCATTTATCTACTAATTGCTTTTAAAAAGCTGACTGCTAGAGTTGGTGGAGGGAGTGGAAGGACCTCCTTCATCAGCCCCAGCTGTGAAAAAATCCTTTTTTTTTTTTTTTTACCTTCTTCCTACCGATAAACATTACGGCACCTGTAATCTTGTAAGAATGCAACTTAAAAGAATCAGGAAGCTGTATTTGATTTTACTCCACAGGTATTTATTTTATTTTATTTGATTTTTGCCAGAATAGAGCTGTGAGGTTTTGCCTTAAATTATCATTCCTTCATTTTACCTCACATCAGCTGAGTACAGTTACCTTCAAATATGATCAAATGTATTTTAAAATGACTAGCAAGAAAAAAAAAATATTTTTCATATAAGAAACTTTCAGGCCACAGTTCTGTTCACCTTTTAACCCAGTTCAAAGTCTTGTTTGCTTTCTCACTGCAGAAGCTGTGGCCGTTTACAGTTTTTAAACCTGCTTTTATTGGGCCTTCTATGGCCTCACTATCAGTGTGGACTTTCCTTGCTCAATAAAAAGCTTTAGATGTCTCAGGGGACATTAATGTTACATTTATCCCCTTTGTCATTTTGTACTTTTGCAGTTTTGGTCTTTTCTCACACAACTTCTACCATGAGTTGTTTAGTACTGATCATATGTCAATTCGTACTGACTATAGGGTGTGTTAGGATCTGTTAGAAAGATAATTGAAATATATAAAGCCTAATTTTGAGGTGAAAGCATCTTTTTATATCAGTTTCACCAAAAAAAGGTATAATACTTAGTATCCATTTTAAAAAAAAAAAAAAAGTGACCTATTATGCAAAATTCACTTTTTGCACATTTAGTACTTCCATTTGGGTCTTGCTAAAAATAAATAAATAATTGAATAAAGATGAGATATGTATTGCTCTAAACAGTAGTTTGTTTCTGCATGTAAATGTCCTTAAATATCAAATCACATCCCTAAGGTCCCCATCAGCTTTCTCTAACAAAATATTTAGGCACAAAACTAATGGGTTTTCTTTCAGATCCAAGTAGAAGATCCTTTACTTCTTCCCCCCCCCCCCTAACTTGAAAGAAAAAAGGGTTCACAGAACTAAACAGATTTTCCTAAACAAACAATAAAAACTAGATTGGCTAAAAATGTAAAATTTTACTCTCCAAGAGTGGTGATAGTCTGTGACTGACTTATCTTCCTAATGAGCACCAACCAACTGTTATACGGCCATAGAAATCTTCTGGAAGTGCAAAAGCAAACAAAAAAAGAGACATAATTTTTATAACGGATCTGTTTTGGAGATACTTTTTTCTCATGCTCTGAAAAACCCGATGGTTAGATTATATTCATCAACTATCAAAGTTCCAGACTGATGTTAGATTTTTATACAGCTATTCACATGGCTTAGGATCTCAAACCCCAATCCTTGCAGGCCACTGTCTTTGCTTCAACACACTAGAATCCAATAATTTTGTTGTTGGTGGGACTCTAGAGCATGTCTGTATTCCGAGGAGACAATTGAGTTACATAATTCAGGTGTACTTGACATCAGTCCTTGAGGACTGGAGTTTGAGACCACTGGCTTTTGGTAAAATACTTCAAACATTTCAGCTCTGACAAGGTGTCGCTGTTGGTGTTGGGGGAGATACACAGGCCTCCCTTCCCTTTAGTGGATCTAAGATCCTCCAAAATGTTTTCCACAGCATTTGAGCACCTGAAACATGGCCTTCTTACTCTCTGTGTTTCCCTTGTTTTTTCTCCTTCCCTTATTTCATTTTGTTCTGCATCCAAAATCCCTACATCCTTCAGAGCTACGAGAAGGTTGGTGTGCTTTTTACTTCTTCAACAAGTTGCTTTTTATGGCAATCAGTTAGCAATATTTTCTAAGGAAATCATACCTTCAAGACATTGAACCAGACATTCTTCCATTAGTTTTGCTTTTGCCCCAGCATATTGTTTTTTATTTGCTGCATATTCAGTGTTCGTGTTTCTGTAGAGACTGCCCCTTGCTCTTTGTCAGACTGCATGACCATTCAACAGGTGGTACATGTTTGTATCCTGGAGGCGGAACGGTGGAAGGTTGATTTTTGCATCTGCTTGACTGTCTATTTGCATGCTTACTTGCTGATGTCTGGCCCTCCCAGCCGTTTACCATGAAAGTGTTCCTGCTTGGGTTTACTACTAGCTTACAGGAAATGTGGCCTGAGGAGAAAGACTTACTCTGCATGCAGACACTCAAACATCACTGCAAGTGTTGTTTCCTAAAGATAGAAATATGTTTAAGAACTGACACTAAAATCGAGTGTCAAGCTATAAAAACAATCCCACCCCTAGAAATTATATACTTCCTTTGATGAGGATGTTACTGTTGGAGAAGTCATGAAAGAATAATGCATTCAGACTCTTATCCACAAGTCTTAACAAATGTAATGATATTCAAATGAGCAGGATAATATTATGTCTGTGGGGAGCGCAATCCAATTGGATATTAATTAAATATTGAGCGAGAGAAACGTTGTATTTAATAATGCAGGCAGTTCCATTTGATTTCCTCTCTGGAGAGCTAACGCACTCTGCTCAGATTGAGCTTTGAGAGTTGGCAGCAGGAAATACATGCTGACGCTATAGCTGAGTAAAGCTAACACATCCTTGGGTTAGATACGCAGAAACAAGAGGAAATTATGGGTGATTTGAAAATATTTACTTGTTTTCTTTATTAAAAGCATCCTATTAAAGACATTAGTAGTCCACCTTAAATGCCACGAGCAGTAACACTGAATTCACCAATAATTACAAGCCCTTCCTTTTAACTTGTCTGTTTTGTTTTTTCCTGTGTTCCATTATCCACTTTTTTACTGGTAATCCTAACCAAGAGAAGCTGCAGAGAAGCAGCATGATTAGTCTGTTTTCCTAAGATTTTTCTTATCCCTGTTTAGCTTGCTAATACAACATAGTAACCCTGTTTAAAGCAGTCTTCCTCTTTCATTTTGTCTCAAACAAACACATATCCCTGTTTGCATGATGGACTTTTGCTCACCTCCAAAAGTCTTTGAAGTCAACCTTGTGTCCATGATGTTATACAGTTTCGTCCAGATGAAAGTGCAACTTTAATCTTTCTTCTTTGGAAGACTGATGTTATTTATTATGTGCATCCACTGTTGCAGTCAAATGTTATGCATTCATAAACATCAATTACCTACATAGTTTGGAATTTCAGCACAATGGATTTAAATAAAAGAAAAATAAATCCTTGTCACAGCAAAAAGTCCCCAAAAGTCAGTTCAACTTTAATATACAGTGGATCCCCACTATTCACGGGAGTTAGGGGCCACAACTGTTCATTAATAACAAAAGTCCACAAACACTTGAGAGCCCCTCTAAAAATGCTTACAACTGTCTATTTTAATAGGCAGTTATAGTAAACACCAAATATACCTTAACATGCATTAATATGTGCAGTGGAGACGGTCTTAACACTACCACAGAAGCTAACATCCATGGTGTAGATTATCTCTGCTTTTGAGGTTAAGTCCAGTCAGCGACAAGAAAAATAAATGGTGCTCCTGGATTGGCTGCTTTATAAACGCCAGCCAATAGTGTGTCAAGTAGTATTGTGCCTGGGTAGTATTTCAGCTCCCCAAGCTGCATTTTCTTTAGAATATTTTAGATATGTGCTATGTAAAAATCGACGAATAGGTAAAATTTCCATAAATAATTTGTAGTCACGATCCACATAAAAACTTGCAAAAAGGTGAATCCGCGAATACTGAACTGCAAATAAATGGGAGTACACTGTATGCCTGGAGTGTCTTATGTTCTTTCTATGACACATTTTTCCTGAAATTTTCACATTGTGGTCCTTCCTGTTCCGTCACAATTACAGGAATGTTTCTATTTAACAGTTTCTATTTAACCTGCCTGTGGTAGATGACTCTCTTGGTGTCTACATTTAGTAGAAATCCAGATTAGTTGGTCCTGGAAGCTAAAGCTAGTGCCCTGTCTATAATGGGGCTGAGACCAAAGAAGACTTCTAGGTTTTTAAAACAGCTCTTACCTCATAAATTTCATACCAGTTTGGATAAATGTTATTTCATAAATAGCTTAAAGCCATAATTACATACCACTGGGTGATTTATTAAAAGTAATGCAGTGTAAAATAGCATTTACATACACTGCTTTAATATATTTGCTTTTTATGTGACTTTGCTTCTGTATCAAACTTACTCTGACTGGAAACACTTTTTATGTTCTGTTTCACAGAAAAATCATTTGTAATGTACCGTCTCCCATTTCCATTTATTCTGTAAAAAAAATTTAAAAAAATAAAATTTCCATGGCTTCCTTATAAATGACCATCCATTGCAAATATGAGAATAGTTTTACAGTTCATGAAATAAAAAAAAGTGTTTATGAAATACAGTACACATGAACTGCTTTGACGTTTTTGAGGAAGGATATGTTTTAAGACAGAGATGTGCTTAGGTCTCTGCCCGTCTTGGACATGGTCTTATGATTACCCTCAATAATCTGGGTTCAAAATAAATGAAGGTGCCATGAGTGTTTACTTCTACAGCTAAGATAATATTGTGAAATAACCTTTTAAAAGAATCTCACTTGTAAAATCCTGAATAACGCCTTTATTACAAACACTTGGTGCACATTCTCAGGCAAAAAAAATTAAAGCTCATGATAACTTTCCTTTTGAAAGCAAAAGACCTAAGTGTTTCTAACATCTGCACTTGAAGATTATTGGCATACTGTTTGCTCCCATTATCAGATTATTGACATGTAAATTAACCAATAGGACAGTATTACTATAGAGATGCACCAAAGCCTGAACAGATCTTAAATGAAAATGGAAAATTTCGAACATCTTTTGACTTTATTTGAATTTTTCAACTCCTTTCTGAAACTTAAATAAGTAAACTTCTTTTAATAACCACTTCCACACCAAAGAGTGATTTTGTCACCTCACTGATTGAAACAAAACAAAGATTTTTGAATTTATGACCTGCCGCCCAAGCTGAAAATTAGCCTATTCAAGTCACCTGCCGATTTTTCGGTGCATCTCTGCGTTGCAAGATTTCTATCTACAGGATTGTAGATGTGTTGCCTAGCCTTGGCATTTTTTTTAATCTTCTGTGAGCTCCTTAAGTACTAAAGGAGAAATGCATAACATCTGACAGTCCTGGGTTTTGTTTCCACTGAACCTTAAAAGAATACACAAAAAAATGCAAGTTCTGATTGTATTATGTGCTGTCCGTATTCCATGCTGGTGTATTTGTTGTGTGTTATGTGAGTGTCAGAGGGAAGTTTGCTGTCAAAAAGTTGTTTCTTTGCATGCAACTGCCTGGCAACATGTGCAATATATATGATCATCTATGTATGTATGGACATGATGCTGTATTTTATGCACAGTGTTTATCTTGGTGTTCACCCATTCACCACATCATCAACAGCTTGGATAAAATGTGCTTAAATTGTGTTTTTTTTATGTGCCATATAAAACTTTTTTTTCATTTCAGTTCTGCAGATGAAAGCTCATAGCTGTGTCTTTTCTATTAATTTTCCAACAACCAAACTTTTTGGAAACTATGGCGAAAGATTCTTATTGTTCTGCATCCAATTTTGTTCTTGGTTTTCGTTGTAATGCTGGTTATTCCTTCTCAGTACGGCGAGTCCCACCCCGATTCTCCATCCCACCGACAGACAATGAGATCATGCCTGGTGGCAGCGTGAATATCACATGTGTGGCTGTGGGCTCGCCCATGCCGTACGTCAAGTGGATGCTGGGTGCCGAGGACCTCACCCCGGAGGACGACATGCCCATTGGACGGAACGTCTTGGAGCTTACAGACGTGCGGCAGTCAGCCAATTACACGTGTGTTGCCATGTCAACACTTGGGGTGATAGAAGCTGTAGCCCAGATAACAGTAAAAGGTAAACATGCTTTTGTGTGTTCTTCACTGACCAATCGACTGCAGATGTATTATCATGACTTCTGATTTCTTACCTACTGTGTCACTGTAAACAAACATGTTACATAGTAGCAAATTAAGTGGAATTTATAGTTTTGTGTCTACCACAGGAGTTAAAATGTCAGGTATCCACAACTTTATGATGACAATGTTACAAGATTAAATAATATCGAAATGAGATTTATAATAAGATTTAAAAAAAAACAAAAAAAAAAACAGATTCCTTAGGTTGGTGTTGTCTTTTAGGATTCTTTTGTCATTTAAGATGAGCTATTTGCCAATACTGAGTCTCAGTTTCATAGAAGATTAAAATTTAATATGAAGCAATGCAATGTATACTAAAAAAGTACTAAGTTTTTTAGTATACATTTTATTTCTTAAGTATCACGGAATCTGTTAGTATTTTCCATGATGACCCATCACCATGATGATCACTCACAGTTAATGATCTGGATGCCCCAGCATCTGTTTTTCCTTATAAGAACAAATATTTTGCCCTATCAAAACATGACTTAAAGCATGCCTCCAGTTTTCTGTAAACTTACGTGCTCTCTTGCTTATGATGTTTTTATGTTAAGCAGTTTGCTGTAGTGCTAGGCTAACATTAGCATTCCAATATTGCTTTGATATAACTTGTTGATTGAGTTCATATTTCAGTGCAGTGTGTGGGCAAAACTTACAGAATAAAGTTTTTCTTCAGCTTCATAGTCTTAGAGCTTTCCTTTGAACATCAAGAAAATGAATGACTCGAGTTTCAGCTGTTCTCAATGCAACTTTTCCCTAAATAGAAATGAAACAGCACAGAGCTATGTCACACAAACACACAGACACAGATTATCTTTCTTTTGGGGCATGCAGTTCAAATTCCTGAAGATGTTATTATTTCAAAGTTAATGACTTTAGCTGCGTTTTAATCCTTAAATTATTGATTTATCCTCAAGGGTGTGGAAGCAGAAAGATTTTTTTTTGCAAAAAGTTAAATGAAGGAGTCCATCTGAAGAGTAAAGTAGGCAATGTCCTTATGTTTAGGCGGGAAAAAAGGAGTACCTCACCAAAAACTTAATAACACATACTTAATACTTGATAAAACTGATGCTATAAGAAGAAACAAAACACTGATATTGAAAAGCTCAGTTATTTAATAATAGACCAATGTCTAGTGACCTTTTGAAAATTTGAACAGTGTTTCTAGTTTCTAGTTTAATTTAAAGGGATGTAGTTAGCCTTCAAATAGCACAGTGTGTTTGAATGATTTTCTATAGATAAAATATTTCTTAGGAAAATATAAAATGTTTTTAAAAGGATAAGTTATAAACACACTGGATGTTGTTAAAGTTGAGTCCTTGAAATTGAATAAAGTATACAAAAGTAATTACATTAAACACAACTATCATAATGTTCTACATACTTTCTGATTTGCTATTTCTAGAGTGATCCTAATGACAGAGATGATCTTCTAAGTTAATCATTTTTCAAAATCTTCACAGTATTCGTAATATTCACGTTAAAATTGTTAACAGTTTCTCTCATAGCTACTGTTTGTTCAGAAAACATCTAAGTAGAGACTACTGACAGAAACGTACCCACCTCTCACTGTCAAAACAAGCCAATTTCAAAGCATTTCTTAAAACTCTAGCACCAGGCTTGGAACATATGATACAAGCTTAAGATTACAGTAAAGTGCTTATCTGTCAGACAGAGAACTACAAAGTAACAAGGTCACCATTTCTAAAAGGAGGGGTACAAAATAGTGTGTACTATTTGGTGCAGAAATAGTAATCATTTGTCCCTTGTAATATACCAGAATGACAACCCAGATAGCGTTGTCACATTTGTATGCACACAAGGGATAGACTCCGGCCTGCAAACACGCTCACAGCTTTGTTTTTCTGAGACAAAACATAAAGATATTAGTCACAATATAGCAGCGTGGCAGAGGCTTCCCCCAGTAGTCTGCTTCAGATGGCATATAAACACGATCTATTGCTCTGATATCCTTTGCTGTGTGCCACGGTGCGGAGAATTAAAGCAATAAATTTACCTGTTTAATTATTAAAGTGATAAAGAGAAATCTAAAGATTAACAACATAAACAACAGCTTTGTAAAATGCTGAAAGCAGACGATGCAAGAATCTGTGGCTTCTAAAATATATTACAGAGACAAAACTTTCTGATATTTGCCATATATTTGTATTTTTATTAATATTTATGTAATAATTGTCACTTTAGCACTACCCAAGGCTCCTGGCACTCCGGTGGTGACTGAGCGCACAGCCACCAGCATCACACTGACTTGGGACTCTGGCAACCCTGAGCCGGTGTCCTACTACATCATTCAGCACAAGTCCAAGTATTCAGACGACCTGTACAAGGAGATAGATGGTGTAGCCACCACTCGGTACAGCGTGGGTGGCCTTAGCCCTTACTCCGACTACGAATTCAGGGTGGTGGCTGTAAACAACATTGGACGAGGGCCACCCAGTGAGAGCATTGAGGCCAAAACAGCAGAGCAAGCGCCAAGCACTGCGCCGAGGCAGGTCCGAGGTCACATGATGAGCGCAACCACGGCGGTCATCCAGTGGGATGAGCCGGAGGAGCCTAACGGGCAGATCATGGGCTACAGGGTATACTACACCATGGATTACATTCAGCACGTTAACCTCTGGGAGAAGCAGATAGTTCGGGGGTCTAACTTCGTCACCATCCAGGGCCTCATCCCGAATAAGACCTATTATATCAAAGTGTTGGCCTACACCTCTGTGGGCGATGGACCCCTTTCTCCTGAGCTGCAAATCATCGCCAAGACTGGAGGTGGGTTTGCTCTTTTTTTTTTTTTTTTCAGAATATAACAGTTGTTAATCAGGGCGGTGAACAGTTTCTATTTCAAATTAGAAAAAACGTGTTTGTCTTTTAAAACCTTGACTGAAAACATCATCATCAGTTTTTGTGCCATTGTGGTTTTGGTCTACCACTGGAGGTTTGGTACCAATGATGAGTCAGTTTGTACCTGCTTTAACAATTGATGATTTTAAGTCGTTGTGTATGGAAGTCTGCTGTATTGAAATGTGGTTCAATGACTCTATTGAAGTGTTTACTGGCAGGATGTTGCTTAGAGTTATTCCGGTTTGATCAACGATCATAGGCTGAGTCATATCAACTCAACAAAATAAATGTTATTAGGATGTAAATATAGAAGCAATTAATTTTATGTAAGATTTTACATAATAATAAAAAAAATGTTTCATGAAAATCTCTACCAAAAGAAAAAAACGACATGCAAGGGTTTAAGAAGTGTATCAGAAACGTTTTTGTTTTTTATATACAGATACAAAAAGTAAGTAGGAAGAGACGAACTGGCAACAATTATATGTAAAATATAAAGAATGCTGGTAAATAGATATTTGACAATCTCTTCCAATAAAAACAGGTGTTGCCAAGTTGGTGGGTCACTCCATAGAGAAGCAAACAGAAGCAGAGCTGACTGGTAACGGTACAGAATCTGGGATTCGCAAAAATGACAGAAACCACTCTGTGCTGCATCTCCTACTCAAAGATAATATGGCCAAAATACTGGTAGATTGACTTCTGATGTAATATAAAAAAAAGATATGATGCAGTATTTGTTAAGAGGTCACTGTCATGTGAGCTTAAAAAAAAAAAAAAAAAATCAATCCAGCCTTACTTAACCAAAGTAGCTGTTCCTCAGTGCATTGATCCCCCAGCCAACTGGCCACATATACTTTGTCATAGCTAAATAATACACTACACAGTCCAGCTGATACAGGGCTGGGACTACATCACTTGGCAAGTAAGGGGCTTAACAGTAGTGGGTTGAATTCAACTCCCCTAACAACCACTGTTCTTTAACAAAACACACAGACACCAAAAAGGGGTCTTAATCTCACCTTGAAGTGTTGACAGAAAGGGGCATATGTTTTTATTTAATCTATTCTTTTTTTCAAATTAGTTTGTATCACTACAGGAATTAAAAAAAAATAGACTGTTGCATCTTTATATAGAAAAATGTAATGTTAAAAGTATATTAGAAACCCTGTATATCCCCTAAATTACGTTCAGTAATGAAACAATAACAATATTGCATACAGTGTATAACTGAGGATGGCATAGTGGTATCTATAAAACTGATATCCCTCCATGCCCTAACCATTCCACTGTTGCTGCACAATGAATTGTGCATAATGTGGATCATAATGAAATCATCTCTTTGTTTCCAGTTCCCTCCCAGCCGACTGACTTTAAAGGAGAAGCCAAATCAGAAACAAGTATTCTGCTTTCATGGAACGCTCCGGCCCAGACGGGACTGGAAAACCAAGTGACCGGATATGAACTCATGTACAGAAAGAAAGACGACAAAGAAGAGGTAATTAATTACAATGTTAACAGTTGGCATTTAAAGTCTACTTGCATGTAAGAAATATTCTGAATCCCTACAGATTTTGTATAACAATAATCATGCTGTTGTAGTTTTAATAGTGCTTTAGGAGTTGCTCCTTACCCTCCTTAATTACTTACAGTACAACTATTAGTTTAACACTGCTGTGAGTAATTAACAGGACATAATTGGTAACTTTTTCTCCTCTTTCTTCCTATGCATTTTTATATTTATGAGTTTGATATTTGCAGATCGTGGCTTGCAGTGGTTATTTATTTTTACTTTGCATTATCATTGCAATACTATATTAAAAAAAGAGTAAGGTAGAATTAGTTTTTGTGATTGAACTCTCGGATTTAAAACTTCTTCCTATTTTAGGTCTATGATTTTATGTTTGAATCTGTGTCTAACCATTGCGTTGATTGCAGTTTTCTGACCAATCACCAATGTTAAAAAAGCCTGACCTGCCGATTTGGATTTTGGTCAGTACCAATTTTTTTTATAACTGACACTGTCAGGTGTTATAAGGTCACGATAAACCTTCAATGTTCCTATCTTATATTATTGAAAAACATTTAACAATACCCGTGAAACAATACAAACTTGTTTCAACTGCACTTAAGGTAGTGCTGTCTAATATAAATGAAAAGTTTAACTAAACTGAAAAAATTCAGTTCCTGTATTCTTTCATTTTTCACATTTTAAAAACAAACAAAACTTACACAACAGCTTAGACTACAGATCTGCTTTGAGCCTTTCACCAAAAATAAAGTGTGCAGCTGTATTTCGCTTTTACAAAATCACGAGGCTTGAGGACAAACTAACAAAATAACTTAAACCATCAATAAAGTGTCCTAAGTTTTAGGTTTCCTTGTTGTGTAAAACGAAAATGCCCAAATACAGCAGCTTTGTGGCTATTTATAAGTAAATAAGATTGGTGTATAATATAATATATATTGGTTTCACATCTAAGTATCGGCTGATCGTTAATCACCCAAAATTAAGGAAATCGGACTGGCCAATCAATCGGTGCACCCCTAGTTTCTATGCTGCTGTCTTTGTCAGAACCCTCATGTAAAAGAGCTTTCATATGTTATGTGTTTCCTGGTTAAAAAAGGAGAAATTAAATGACAGAAAACCAAACTGTCTTCACAGAAACGAATCAGCTTCGAGCCGACAACCACATACCTGCTGAAGGACTTGAAGCCCTTCACCACATACACTTTTCGTCTGGCTGCCCGTAGTAAACATGGAGTTGGAGCTTACACCAGTGACATCTCTGCAGAAACTCCACAGACACGTAGGTGTTCTTCTTTATCTGACCAGGTTTGAGTTATCTGGAAAAAGAAACATGTTTTCAAATGCATTTTTCCAAGCATCTCAAAAAAGGCAGAGATGTCACTTATCCCTTCGGATCACCTTTTCCCCCCTCTTAATGCTTGATGCATTTGAAAAATGTTTAAATCTAAGTTTGTAAAACAAACAAACAAAAAAAAACCCCTGTGCAGCATTCTTTGTAACCGCTGCACTGACAGTGCGACTGGGCTTCTTGCAACGTCAGAAGAAAGGTTCACAAAAGCGCCTGCTCCTCTGCTTTGTTGTGCACAAAAATAAAATTAACGCTCAAGTCCCTGAATTATTTATGTAAATGCCCACATCTGTGTCAATTTTAGAATAATAAAAGGGAGTGAAATGGCGCTTTGGAAACCTTCTCTCTTGAGGCTGCATAGCAGCCAAAAACAGGAGAGTAAGTAAAGGTTTATATTGAGCTTTCTATGCAGCCACATTTATGAAAGACAAAAGGTTAAATTTCAGACTTCTTTTTTCTTTAATTCACCATTCAAGTTCAACAGAGAAAACTGAGTTGCATCAGCACAGAAAGCTCAAATCAACATTCTAGTTAGACATTCCTACCTCCTAAAGACCTCAGATTTATGTAAAGAAAAGAGGCAAAATTAGATGTTTGTGTTCTTCTGTTCCACCAAATTTATTCAGCTTTTCAAATCAGTTCACAAAATACGAAAAGTCAAACCAGTTGATTTCTGGTCTGAGTTTGGGTTTTTAGCATAAATCTGCGGGGTCTGACAGTCAGAGGCAGGTAATCAGGTGGGTACAAATGCTCAGAGATTTAAATCCTGCAAAGATCTTAAAGAAAAGAGAAACTCGTGCATGCCAATGTTGTCAGAATGTAATGAATCAGTCATATCTCCTTGCAAAGTTCTCTGTTGTACAGTCAGGCTTTTACCACAAACCAACAGGCTTCGGAAAGGTTGGTGACAAATACCACATTTTTTTCCCTTTTTTTAAATTAACTATAGCATCAACCTTTATGTTTTTGGATTGATGGTAACTGCTTGCAAAATGTATCATTTGAAATTGTTTATCTTTAACTGTTTATGAAGTCAATGGAAAGAAGTTTTCCATTTTATTTTTATATAAATTTATATTTTTTCATGACAAAGGTAGGTGACTTCTGGTAAAGCTCTCCTTTTTCCTATCATTCTTCCTTTCATCGTAAACTTAAAAATATTTGTTTATTTCTACCTTTGTTTCTTATTATTTGTGATTTTAAAGTTTGTTTTATTTATTCATCAAAGTCCTCGTGCTTTTTTTCATTTCATCATTTTATTTTCCTTTTTCTTTTTCTTTCAATTCTTCCATCATCATCATCATCCTGATCAAAAACAAAAAAACTGAACCTCCTTTATTAAAAAAACAAACAACAAATCCAACTCAATGTATGGCCTCACCCAACAAATGTAAACCAAATGACAACGAAACGGACCTGGTACCAAACCACTTCATTGTCCAGAACCCGCCGGCCCTCCTCAGGATGTAAAGTGCCACAGCCCCAGCTCAACCAGTATCCTGGTAAGTTGGCGGCCGCCAGCTGTGGAGCTACAAAACGGAATCTTAACACAGTATGCCATTCACTACACTGCCACCGAAGGGGAGGACACCACTGCTCGCCGAATTTCCGGCATTCCTCCGGAGAGCTCCAAGTACCTTTTGGAGAACCTGGAAAAATGGACTGAGTACCGCGTGACGGTCACTGCCCACACGGATGTCGGAGCAGGACCTGAGAGCCTGCCCCAGCTTATCCGAACAGAGGAGGATGGTATGTGTTTGCTAAAAATAAAAATAATAAAAACAAGCTCCAGCTGCAAATCCAGCCTGCCTTTCCTAACCTAACCCTCCCCCCCACACCAGATACTAACAGCCTCTATCTGCTGCTACCTCTTCTCTACCCCCACTGCCTGCTTCTGAAATGACTGTGACCACTCTGTACTGTCAGCCCTGTTCTGGAAAATCATTTTTTTTTAACCAAACTGACTCTCACAAGCACCTTTTTTGGCTTTTTCTGTCCTTCACGCTGCTTAATTTCAACACATGGTATGGCATTTTCAGCTTCGGGCCTCCAACTTCCAATCCCAACTGTCTATTTTTGTAACTTTTTTTCTTTTTACATCCCTGATTTTTAAAAGTTATGACAGTGGGAATAACAAAATGTGGAAGATTTTTCTTTTTAAAGGCCATTTTTAATATTTTTGTCAGTTCATGTGATGGTAAATCATTTTTTGTTTTTATTTTTATTTTCCTTACATCATAGCCAAAACTCTTCTTGTACTTCAAGCATATGAAACTCTTGAAGTCCCTTTTGGCTCCACTTTTCTATTTTGACAAAACCCATTTTTTTTATGCCATGTTTTTTAAAATCCACCAGACCCGGTTTTAATGTTTTACAAGATTAGGTCAGTTGCCGGACCTGTTTTTTGCTGTTGTTTTTTTTTTTTTCCCTCTCTCCTTACCATTGTTGAAATAACTCTGTCATGCAGTGCTTGTTGCAGTTTTCTGCACTTTTGTGCTTTTTTTTTTTTTTTTTTTTTTTTTTTTTTTTGTGGTCACTGCAACATTTTTTGGGGGGCGAAGCTTAATAAGAGAGTGAAGCAAAGATGGGGGGTTCTCTATAATTTTGACCTTATTTCTTTTATCCCATGGTGTTCCTCCAGTTCCTAGTGGGCCACCTCGTAAAGTTGAGGTGGAGGCTGTCAACTCTTCATCAATTAAAGTGATTTGGCGCTCACCGGTGCCCACCAAGCAGCACGGTCAGATCCGAGGATACCAGGTGCACTATGTCAGGATGGTTAATGGGGAGCCCACAGGACAGCCAGTCATCAAGGACATCCTGATTGATGATGCCCAGGTACAACAACACCCACCACCAATGCAACCAGACACATAGCCTGCCACATCATTCCTCAGATACATAGTACTGCTTTGTCTCACTCACCTCCTCACCTTCAAAAGTGTAATAGCAATGCCCTTTACTGTGTGCAAAAGTTTTGAGTCATCTCTCATTTTGTTACAATTTGCTTCCAAGCAGTGCTACGGGATTGCACTTAACTTTGGGATGATGTAAAATGTTTGCATGGTGATTCTTAGGAAGTGCTTTGGAATTTTTTCACATTACTACTAAAATCTGTATTTTGTTGGGATTTTATTTGACATTCAACACAAAGTGGTGGATAGTTGTGAAGTGGAAGGAAAATGAAGCATGGTATGTTTAGAGTTGCCTTATCTCTGACCTCAGTTCCTTCTTCTGCTATGGACAGCATCTTTCCCTTGCCTGAGTCCTCCACATAACAGCTGGATTTGTATTGAGATGAAGCTACACACTGATAAAATAGAAATTACCTTTGTTGTCTCTGAGTGGGGAAATTCAGGTGTACCAGCAGCAAAGTGACAGTTTGAGAGTACTCTCTTTCCTCATTTGGTGACTGCAGGCAGTTGGTTGCGCTGCATTTTATTTTGGAATATTAACGTAAAGAAGACGAAATAAAAATCCATCCCACACCTTTGTAGATTTGTATTTGTTGAAAAAATTAGAAAACCATTCATCCTTCTTTTTACTTTGCACGACAATGCAGTACTTTGTGTCAGTGTGTCACTTAAAATCCCAATAAAATATATTTAAGTTTGTGGTTGAAATTTTTTCAGGTATGAATACTTTTGGCAGGCAGTGTGTGAGATCAATGTTAAACTTCACTAATCTTAGTTCAGTTGACAAACAAATCTGTAGACATTCATGTGTTTGCTTATTGCTAATCTTCGCTACAAATATTCTTACCAACGAACATTTGGTGCTTGTGTTTACAGATAAAATGGGTGTGAATATTTTCTTATAAATCACTGTTTGTACCTTTGCTTATCTGTTGTCTCTGTTCTGTCCACTCATTGATATCAAACAGTGGGACTACGATGATTCAACTGAACATGTGAGTAAACTTTGCTTTATTTTTGTTGAATCAACTTTTGCTAAAATATAACATTAAGTCTTTTTGAGTTTCTACCTCACATCAATTTTTGTGAATTTGTTTTTTTTTTTTTTTTTTTTTAGAATAAAGTTCAGCTGTTGTAGTAGGAATTTAATGAAATGTATTAATGTTTATGCTTTAGTCAAGCCATAGCTTACAGAGAGGTTATAAAAGATCAAAAGAATCTCTAGGATCTCTGCTCACCTAAGTGTGCAAAGTGTCAGTTCATCATCTTAAACTCCTGTATGTTTTCAGGAAATGATCATCACAGAGCTGCAGGCTGAGACCACATACTCAGTTACAGTGGCAGCCTACACGACAAAGGGCGATGGTGCACGCAGCAAGCCCAAACTGATCACCACCACTGGCGCAGGTAATCCAACCATCACTGATAGAAATGTACACTGGAAGTTGATCTTTTTCTACCTTCTCTAACATTGCAAGGTTAAAAGCACCTTAAATAATAATAGCAGAAGAAGTCTTCTTTTGTCACCACTTAGGCACAGCATTGTAAAGATATTCTCACAAAGAAAAAATGCAACATTATCTAACTGCTTTGATCTTAATTGGAAATGCAAAAATGATTCCTGCTTCTGTAACATTTGGATTAGAGCCACCTGTAAATTTTCAGCCACAGTTCTCTTAATAAAAGTGAAAGATGATGTTCCTTTATTTTCCACTGCATCAGTTTGTTTGTTGCTGACAGAAATATTAAATTTCTTCTTTCTTGTAAGCGAGAAAAGCACAGTAGCCCACTTTAACCCGGTAGTGTGCAGCAACAGGTGGGAGAGGACAGCTCTGTGCTTCATACAGACAGTGTCTGGTTTTTCTGGTATTTTTTCTGTCGTCTCATTTGAAAAACTTCAAATCACAGGAACGACAAAGACATGTATTCACTATGTGAACTTTTTTATTAAGCCAGGATATTTTTCTTGGGCCATTATTATCCCCCCTCCCCCATAATTATGCATAGGAGGTCATGCAATCATTTGAATCAGCTGTTCTGGAACAGAGACACATCTAAAATAAGCAGTGCAGGGGTCCCTGGGGAGCGGAATTCAGAAACACTGAACTAGAGCCTCACCAGATTTCTAGGAGACACTACTGCTGCTTGCTCAGAGGTGATTATAATTCAGTTTCACAATGTAAATGCTGTGAACTAGTTTATAGGAAGAACAACGGGTTTTGACCTGAGGGCAACTAGCAACAGAAGACAGAAGTCTGCATCAGCAAAATCCTTTTCCTTCTTAACGAAGTTTATAATGACTCTGCATAAGTTATAAGCTGTCTGTGACAAAATCATTGGTTTTGTGTTATTACTAAGAATCACTGCTTTTAGTTAAATGGGAGCATTGGTCTTTCACTCAGACCTTGGTTGGCTCAACACCGCTGCAGAGGGAGGCGTTACCACTCTCTACAAATGTAATTGCCATCTTTTACAATAGAAATGCTAATTAAAACCTGCTACAATAAATGAAAGTTCCAGGAAAACTGGTTCTGAGAAAAACATTCTCAGTCTTGTGGTCGGAATGCATCTCAAAACAGAAAAGTTAAGATATTTTGAAACCTTTATTTTTTAAAACCTTAGAATAACCTTGATTGTGGTCCATGTCAAACACTGATGAATGAAGAAAACAGTGGTCTTTATATTTCTAAAAACTTTGTTTTCTCTATTCCCACCAATAGTTCCTGAGAAACCTCGTCTCATGGTCAGTACAACAAACATGGGCACAGCTCTTCTCCAGTGGCACCCCCCAGCAATAACCCACGGCCCCCTGCAGGGCTACCGCCTTCGCTTTGGCCGTAAAGACGTTGAGCCGCTGACTGTTATTGAGTTCCCTGAGCGAGAGAACCACTACACCACCAAAGAGATCCATAAGGGAGCCTCATACACATTCCGCCTTTCAGCGCGCAACAAGGTGGGCTTTGGGGAAGAGACGGTCAAAGAAGTCACCACAAACGAAGAAGTACCGAGTGGTTACCCTCAGAACATTAAAGCAGAGGGAGCCAGCACCTCCACAGTTCAGGTCAGCTGGCAGCCTGTGCTGCTTGGAGAGCGAAATGGTCAAATAGTGAAATATGCTCTGCAGTACAAAGACATCAACAGCCCACGCAGTCCATCAGAACTCTTCATCACTGCCCCGGAATCAACAGTCCTCCTGGATGGGCTCAGGGCAGACACTACTTATGATATTAAAATGTGTGCCTTCACCAGCAAGGGCTCTGGTCCCTATAGCCCAAGTGTCCAATTCAGAACACAACCTGTGGATCAAGGTAGGACCAGACACTGAACCTTCTTAGCCCCTTTCCCTCTTAAAATCAGCCTTTTCCTGCTCAGACCTGTTCAGCCACAACTTCCATCTTTGTCTCAAAACACTAAAGCTGACTCAACCAGAGGAATCTGGTTTTAACATATTTCCCTATCATTAGTTTTTGTGTTATCCTATAATTTAAGACCTCACATGGAGTAAGTATGTGTGTCTCTTTGTGTTTTGTCAGTTAAGTAAAGGTCAGTCATTACTGTATAAACGTGGTGTTGGTAAGAAGGTAAGAGGACAGTTTTCAGTTCAATATAGTACCACTTTCAACCTGGTTTTGAAGGAGACTTTTTCAGGTAAGCACTAGTGTGGGGTCATAGGAAGATGGACAGAGAGGATGTTGAGTCTAAATCATCTGCTCCCCCTTTCTTTTAGCAGTGTTTGCAAAAAATTTTCACGTGAGAGCTGCTATGAAGACATCAGTGTTGCTGACGTGGGAAATTCCAGACACCTACAACCCTGCACAACCTTTTACTGTGAGTGTTTCCTGGCCTTACACACAGCTTGTAACCTTAACAAATGAATAATGCACAACCAGTCCCTACGGCGTCTGAATGAAATGTTTGCCTTTTTCCCATACAGATCCTCTACGATAATGGGCAGAGTGTGGAGGTGGATGGGAAGTTAACACAGAAGCTTATCACGGGTCTTCAACCAGAGACACAGTACTCCTTTCTTTTGACCAACCGTGGGAACAGTGCTGGAGGTCTTCAGCATCGCGTGTCCACCATGACGGCGCCAGACGTCCTCCGCACCAAGCCTTCCATGATTGGCAAAACAAATTCAGATGGGATGGTGACAGTAGGCCTTCCATCGGTCCAGACTTCAGAGAGAGTAAGGTAAGCATGAATAATGAATGTAAAAATGGTCTTTCTATTGTTTGTAGTTTCAACTCTGATGATTTTCCAGTTAGGATTTGACCTTCGACACATAGATGGTCTGAACAACTACAATTTGGGAAAGTAGAAAGAATTCTTCACCAGACAGTCTGGCTAAATTAGAGCCAGACTGTCTCTTAGAGGGTTTATTTCCAATATGAGTTTGTGCCATCTTAAAACAACTCCAGCATCAAAATGTAATTGCAGTTCATGCAAATACAACCTATTAAATCGTTAAATCATTTTCCAAATAGATTGGGCTTTACATTGAAATCTTTGATCATTTATTCTAATAAACAAATTCTTTGCTCATACCTCTCACACCTGTGGTGTTAAATATTTCAACTGTAATTAAGTGTGGCATATAGTCTTTCAAAAGTTCTGTTGTACACTACATCAGTCAAACTGACAGACTCAGCTAACGTGTAATGCTCTGCTAACATACAATGTTTAGGACTGGCATGTATTGCCACTAACATGACACAAAAATTTACCGTATTCGTCTCTGTGTGAACAAAACCACTACAGTTTTACTGAAACTTAATATTTCCTGTTTCAGCAACTTGTAACCTCCAAATAGGATGATTCTGTATTTTACAAGATGGGTCCCCGCATGTTCTACACTTAACAGTGACACACATATAACCTATAAGCTTGAACTGACGGTATAGCGCAACCAGGCAAACTTCACCATGAAGTTAGTGCTCATGTGTGGCTGGAGTTATGTGTAAAATTTTAAGTTTACTATGAAATTTATCATAAGCTGATAGCTGAGTAACATTCAACTCATATCAGTAGTAACTTACCTTTGACAAAGTATCAGTGCGGTGAGCCTTCAGGTGCTGTTTAGTAATCCCAGTGTTTTTGCCCACCAAGTTTAAATCCATGTTTACCGCCGTCTCTCTTGACAGTTCTGAAGTCTTAGCTTTTGACTGATAGATTACAAGTGCAATAGGCAGAATTGTCATACATTTTGGCATTTTGGATGTCTGACAAACCACCCACTAACATTTTCGTTTAGTTTTGTCTCGCCAACAAAAACTCAGAGACGTCTCATCATGTTTAGTCAAAGAGCCATATTACTTTCGTCATCATCTCGTTATCATTATGAAAAAAAGGTGCATGAACAAAATAATTTTGTTATTGTCATCGTTACCGAAAACAACACTGTGATGGGATGGAAATCCTTTAATTCTGTATCTTTTTTTAACCTTTTAATTAATCCACTGGGGACCTGAGTGATGGGTGGTCAGACTGGCAAAGTATTCTGAGCATACTCAGCCAGACAAACCTTAATATAAATCGTATTTGTTCTCATTGACTTACATTTTTCTTTGTATTTTCCAGGGGTTATTACATCGTGGTCGTACCTCTGAAGAAGCAACGCACAGGGAAGTTTTACAGTCCCTGGGACAGCCCTGATGAGATGAATCTGGAGGAGGTACATTTCAATGATTGTCTTGTTGCTCTGACTTGAAGGAAACTTTTTAAATACTTTAAAATTCAAGTTCTGTTTGCAGCATCCAGTTACTACTCACTTCATATTTCAGTCTACAAAGTTATGTGCAACTAGCACATATTTATTTTCTCAAAACAGGAATAAATAAGTCGAGACAGGTACGAGGAGAGGAGAGACGGGCGATGAATCTTTCTGATTGACGCAAATAGCTCCAGAGAATACTGTTCATATGGAAATGAGAACATGAAGTAGCCATCAATTGAACTGCAAACTGCCATCCTATCCCCACCTTCTCCTCCTCCTCTTTGTATCTGCAGTAATTACCTGAAGAGCAGCATCAGGCCTTAGCGGCTCTTCTCGTTCCAGGCAAAACTAGCGCTCAAACCACTCAGCGTTTATATTTAGAACTACACGCCCAAAGTTGGGTAATTTTGAAGCATTAAGGTGTGTTGCGTTCATAACTAAATGTGTGAGCAATGTTTCTACAGGTTTAGAATTAAAGTTAGAGTCTCACATGTTAAAAGTATCATACCTTTTGGGCATTACTTTTTAAAATTTCCGTTTCATTTGTTGTCTGCCTTGTATCTCACAGAAGTTATATTCAGTGTCTGAATGGAAGAAACATGCAAAAATTTAAAGAAAAAAAAAAAACTGGTACAAGGCAGCTGAGCACATAGGTGAAAGTAGCCAAAGAGTGAAGACATTTTAAATGGTCTAGTGGGTAACACAACCAATACCTTGCAGAACTAAGCAACTGATTGCCTGTTACTGCCTGTAGTTCACAACAGTGGCCAATGAGTGCTTGTGACAAAAACCACAATTCAAAAAACTATAATTTTGGCAGCATTTACGTTAAACGTTCTAATTTCTGCTCCAGTTCTGACTAGCTTTGTTACTCTAAAGGCCCCAACATACTTCATCCGAAGTGAAAAGATCAGAATTTGGCTGTTCAGCCATGAAAAAGTTGAAAACGGGTCGCATATGGGGAAAAGCATCGGACTTGGGTCACATTTGCCTGCTGTTTAAACGTTGCCTTAGAGAACCATTAGTTCACCTTTTGGAAGAGTAAATTTGCAGTAATGTAACAGTCAAAATTTTAGTCAGTCACCATCAGTCATCTTACTCACATATTACATAATTTCAAGATGTGTTTTTTTTTTGTTTTTTTTTTTTTACAGCATTTTGGATCTTAAAGCATTTAGGATCTTAAAATGTCACTTCAGGCTAATGCTACACATTCAGCTCATCCATTTGGCTACAAAGGTGAGACAAAGTCTCTGCTAGGCTATCATCTGTAAGGTCTTTTAGTTGGAACAATTGATTTAATTAAACAATGCAGTCCTGTTTTACGCTGAGAAAACAGAAAAACTTCAAACTAAAGTAAAACGAGATATTTTCCAACCCGAGAAATGTTGCACTTTCAAACAACACCGTCAACACAGTCTTCTCAGTGCTCTGACTGCTGTGTTGTGTCCTTGTTCCTCAGCCCTGATTTTCTTGAAGCCAAAAGTTTTGCCTTATCCAGGTGCAAATTTTTTTTCAAAATAAGACTTTTTATTTATTTATTTATTGGTGGACAAGGAGAAATATATTCTCTTCACCTATTTACTTTTACAAACTCACTCACTTTCCTAGCTTTGAGAATGTTTAGGGAAAGTAAAAATGCTCACTCTGTCACGTTCTGTGTTGCCTTGGGGAGGTATTTTTTGTTGAGAAATGAATCTGTTTTGAAACAAAAGGCAGTTGCTCTCTGAAGTTACATAAACTACGTCATCACTCCACATTTGATGGTGCCTTTCAGTTTCCGAGGGCCGCAGCTCCAAAGGTTCCTTTTGTGTACTTTTCAAAGTTACTTACCCACTTTGAAATACAATCAAAAGCTGGGTTATGATTGATACATTTATTTTTTTATCCAGTTTCTGGTTCTAAAATATGATATTTGCCCTTTTAAAATTGAAAACTACTAAAGGTTGGTCCCTTTCTCTCAGCAGCTATTCAGTTTGGCAAAGACAGTAAGACTTCTGATATGTGTTTTCTTGATATAACCATCACATTATATCATATGTTCAGATGGATAAAAGAAGACACAGGGGGTCTCATCCAGCAACGCCTTTACGGCTCATGCCCGCAGGCCCGTGTCTGTAGCCTTGACCGATGGCCCCAAAAGTCACCCCCTCCGTCAGAATTTATTTGTTTGTCAATATTGGCACTCACCTTTTCACAACTTTTCCCAAGGGCAGCTAGATTTAGCCGTGTTGACAGGAGAGATGATTGAAGACATTATCGGGCAGCACCAACAGCCCCGCAGCCAAAACAAAGCACACAACGACCGAGGACATACACTCTGTAACGTGAATGGCAGCCACACACACATTGTTATTCACACAAGTTGGATATATGCATTCAGACACAGAAATGGCTAACCAGGCTCGATTAGCATAATTATCATCCATGCTTTGTAAGAGGAAATTTGAATTTGATGACACAGGATTGCATGAAGGGCATCGTTTTCCTTTCAGCCTCGTAGGATCATTATCACTGGTGGCTGGGAAAGAAAGGTGGTGAAATAATTTACCCAAATAAACTGTTATGGAGTGAAAACAGATCGGTATGATGTCGAAACCCACAAATCTAAGTCTAAAGCCCTTTTGTTTGCAGCATGTTTAACTTTTTTTCTTTTCATTTGTGTTAGATTAATGTTCTGCTCAAGATAAGTAAAAAATAAATTATAGTACAGTTATAAAACGCTGCAGAATTCTCCCTAAATTCTACTCGTCGATGCATTTAGGCAAAAAAAAGCTTTTGATTGTATCAACAGAGCAATGTAAGTTTTGAATTAATTCAGTCTGTTTCTCACTGTTTGAAGCTGCTGGATAATCCTCAGCTGCTTTAAGTGATGGAAATCCACACAATCTTTTAATCTCTCAATCTTCTGTTGTCAAATAAAATAAAAGTAGATAAAATTTTTTAAAAGTTATTGATCTTTCCTCTCATGTTATGCCTTTTTTTGCAATCAGCATTTTCAGCTCGGCAATCAAAAGAGATGGTCAGATTCAGTGAGCGTGGGATTTGTTTTCATGTGCTGGAACGTGTTCCTATGTTATCAACAGTTTTTCTTTTTTTTTTTTTTTTTTCAATCTTCACTGTAGCTGCTAAAGGAGATAAATCGAACGAGCAGAGGCCTTCGCTTCCAGAGGCACGCTGAGCCCAAAGCCTATATCGCTGCACACTTCAAAGACCTGCCCAAAGAGTTCACCCTGGGAGATGGAAAAATCTACGGTGACTTTGAAAACAAGCAACTCCAGAACGGCCAGGAATACATCTTCTTCGTGCTCGCCGTGCTGGAGATGTCCGAAAACGTATGTTTACTTCCCCAGATTAGTTCTTTATGTTGAAACTTTACAAAAAAGAAAAACTTTTGCCCTTTACCACCACAAACTTCAATGTCATTTGTTGGGATTGTATGTGCTAGTCCAACAAAAAGTATTATGTAATTGCATCATCAAGTCCAAGAAAAAACACCAGATAGTTCAGGAATAAAGTTTGAAGATTTTTAAAGCAGGGTTTGGTTATAAAACAATATCCCAAGCTTTGAACATCTCATGGAGCACTGTTCAGTCCATCATCTGAAAATTGTATGTTATAATTCCAAACCAACCAACGCATGGCCATTCATCTAACCTTACAAGTTGGGCAAGGGGAGCATTAATCAGAAGTTAACCATGGTAACTTTGGAGGAGCTGCAAGATCACTCCACTTTTTTTTCCCCAGAATTTTCCACAATTATTCACAACCTTGTTTTGGTCAATCATATAAAATCTCCCAAACGTTCATTGATGTGTATGGTTGCAAAAAAATTAAAAGGTTTGCTGTCAATGCTTTCGCAGGGCACCGTAATCTTAAAGCTCAAGTTCTCTCCCTGATTTCTTATTTTGTTCTTAGAAGTGTTAAGAAAGGGTCAAATCCACTTCATTTCGGCCAAAGGTTGCAGTCTGCCTCTGGTTGTGTGTGACTCTGAACGCTTGTGCAGCTTTAGCTTGAAAACTTAAAGCAGCAGTGGGAACAGGTCCAAAAAGCTGACCCTAGATGCTTTAGGGAGAGAAACCCCCTGAAGACCTTCGCCGATCGCAGGAACACCTCGATAACAGAGCTCCTCTTTAATTGCATCCTACGTGTGGTCCACCTTATCTGCGCTGCTGCAGCCAGTGTGTCAATGTGTGTGTAAGTCAGTGTGAACGAAAGAGCAGAAAGCAGCATGATTAGGCAGCTGCAGGCAAGATGATGGATTTGATGAGCTCCAGGGTTTACAGCTCTACCTCATACTCTCTTCACTAACCCCGAGTTCAGGTAGATAATGACGGACAGACGCGAATCTCTAATTTGCCCACTAACGCATACATTTTCTTCCCTCAAGACCATTTTTTATATCTAGTTTGAATATGAAATGGTTCAATCAGCTCTTTCCTTGAGAAGAAAGATACTCAGATAATTGTGACTGGTCAAACAGTGGCTGTGCAAAAACTACTCTGGAGAAAACTTTGAATTAGCCTCACTGAACTGCATTGCAAATAGATAAGATAGATAGGTAACGCATATGGAGCTAACGGTCAGATGGGTTTTAAAAAAGCAAAAATTTATCTTTTTTCTTCTTAGTCAAGATCAATGCTTTGATTTTTTTTTTTTCCTTCTCAGATCATGTATGCCACCAGCCCATACTCCGACCCAGTTGTTTCTGCAGACCTCAATCCCCAGCCAATCATGGATGAGGAGGAAGGCCTTATCTGGGTGGTGGGGCCCGTGCTGGCAGTTGTCTTCATCATATGCATCGTCATCGCCATCCTTCTTTATAAGAGGTGAGGAAATTACAGCACATAGGAAACTCACAATAATCCATCACAAATAGGAACTCTACCACATTCCGCCCCCAGTTTTAATCTCATCTGACCAAAGAACAAAGTTTCTGTTGAACTTTGATGAAATCAAAGTTTTGAGCTTTGATTTTACTTATTTTTTAATTTCATTATATAAAACAACAATTTAAAAAAAAGAATTTCTGAAAATGTATGTACTTTATACACTATTATTTATGTTTTGGCTTTATTTTTTTTTTTTTGGTTGCCACAACAAAACTTGAATTTTTCTCCCACTCATTTGAAATTAAAACTACTGGCCATTTAACTGCATTTGTTAGCCTCTACGTCTCTTTAGTTCTGGGTTGTAAAAAATAAAGAAATTAAAGTTTGAAAAGGTATGGTATTTTCAAGTAAAGTTGTAGGAACCCTTTGTTTACATTGGTGATAGTAGGACTTAGCTTGCCTTGCGGACAACTGATTGGCTTGTAGCTGCTATGTAATGGTTGTTATGGAGACCTGTTGAATCCTAATGCCTCATTTCCACTGAGTGGTACTGCACAGGTCAGTGTGATTTGGGACACTATTTTATGGTCTGGCATATTCAGGAGTTTCCACCACCAGTAGGACTCTCACTGGGGCAGGTGACCCAAACGCCTAACATGGTATAATACTAGTGTGATGACAAATGTGATGCACTCGTTTGTCTCGTTCTTCTCACAAGCAGTGAGGTTTTTCTGTCCCCCACTCAATGGGCTGTGTTGTGTGACACCAGCATCTCCACCCTAATCATACTGCACCATTATCCTATGAAGCTACAACTGAAGGGGGCCAAGGAATAGTGTGATACGGGTCGGTTGCATGGGCCACTTTTATAATACAAGCAGACAAAATATCATACCAAACTGTACCAACACATTCTGTACGGCTCAGTGGAAACAAGGCATTTGGTGCAGCTTTTTGCTCCAGTTCACTGTGCCTTGTGGCAAGATAAACTTGGGTTCTCATCCAGCCCTGCTGGTCACAGTTCCACTTGTTTTAAATTATTGGTCTGACTGTAAATATGACCAAGTTTTGGCAAGCAGCTACTTTCAGCTATTTCCTCACTAATTTCCAAAACCCATCTGGATTACTAAAAATTGCATGTTCTTCTGTTGTTCCCATTTTGAAGAGTTTAAAACAGAAATAAGTCACTTTGTCACATGATATTTATTCACCAAGGAAGCAAAAAATCATGGATTATTAATCTATAAGGTAATAAACTCCTAAACACCCTGATCAACATATAAGAACAATCTGATTTTGAAAAATGCCTCATTTACTTTTATTTTACGACTTGTTAGGGTTCCCAGTAAAAGGGTTTGGGTTTTTTTTTTTTTTTTTTGTTTTTTTTTTTGTCAGAAATGATGCTACTGCAATTAAAGATAAATTATTTTAAGGCTTTTTTCACATCTTCACCAAGGTTGCTAATAATTATAAAGGGTGCTGTATGACTAGCTATAATTTAGTGCTGAATAAACTGAAACATTGAAACAAATTCCAGAGTTCAAATGCAGATGCGGAAAATATGATTTTTACCTTAAAGCCAGAGGCGCATCGATCCTTGGACTAAGTGTGACTTTCACTCTCAGTAATTTACATTAATTCTAACATGAGTAATTCCAAACATGCAGCTACCCGAACTGTCAAGCCATCAAAGCTCAGGCGCCCACAGTCCTTCGAACAGACACGTCTGCAGACTGAAAGTTAATCACACGCATCCCTCTACACACTCAAAGACTGTCTTTAAACTATAGCAAACACTGCTGTAATGCTCTTCCCACTGAATGAAAATGCCCCCCCCCCTTTTTTTTTTTCCCTTTTAACTGGAACCCCTTAGTGATATTCTGAGCCCATAATGTCACTGCTCATCAGTCAAGCGTAGGAGGGAAGAGCTTTGACTATCTGCTGCCTGTCACTGCATGTGTGTGAAGCTTTCAGAAGGACCCTGGGGTCTGGGCTCGCTTCCCAGCCATCCCAACCTCCCCCCCCCGCTCCTCTCCACACACCTTTCACCGTTACCCATCCAACTGGGGAACCTGAGTTACAGATCCTCATTTTCGACCTTATGCTCCCCCCCTCCTGTGTCCTCCTGTTCTTCCAGGACATGCACAGCTTACAAACATGCACCTGCATATATTTACGCTCTTGCATCATTCAGTTCCTCGTTCGTCTCCTCTAGCCTTCTACATAACCAGCAGTTCATTCAGTCAAATGTCCACGCCTAAGCAGATTTTCACAGGAGCCCTCAAGGTGCAGTTTCAGGAGGTGAGATAAGGAACTGAAGAGTCAGCCAAAGCTAAAACCAGAGGGGCTGTCAATACTGAAAACAAAGCAACATGATTTTTAACTAAAAATTGGTTTACTTTTCCCTAAATCTACATTTTCCCAAAATTTGGCTTTAAATTAAAAGTGAATAATAAAGCAATAAGTACAGTTGCAGCTCTCTAAATGATTGAAAAATGTGTTTATTTCAGCAGTTCAGTTCAAAAGGAGAAACCAATGAAGAAGGTCTAATCATTTTCTAATAATTTTAGCTCACAGAAAATTAAAATGCAATATTTTAATGTTGCATTGGATAAAAAAAAAAAAAAAAATCTTTTTAAAATAACTGTTGGCCTACTGGAATGTTTATCACACACAACACTTTGGCTCTGCTTTATTGCCTTAAGGCTGCAGTTATCCTCCTTTTTTTTTTCTCCACTGCTTTTCTTTCCACTCAACTTTCCATCAATATTTTTAGTTTGTGTCCAGTAGATTTAAACATTGATTACCAAACTGGTTATTGAATAGGAATAGGTAAAGAAACTTAACAGTAGAACCAGGAGATATTTCTCTTGAAGATCAATTTTTATGGGACAGAGTGCTACAACAAAACAAAATGGTGTGATCTGCTGAGCTTGAACATAAAAGTAAATTGTACACCTACAAATACAATCATGGCAATAAGAATGATGGAATTTTTTTTTTTCAATTGAAAAAGAGTCACGTGTTCCATCACACACATTCCATTAAACTCAACGATCACACGTGTTGTTTCAAATAAAATACCAAACGCATGAATCTTTAGTGTGCATCATTTCTGGGTTTAATAAATGCATAAAACAGTGGAAGACAGGAACAGACAGACACGCCAATTAGCATTCAAGAAATGACTTTTATGCTTGAACAAGAAGCAATCAGCTGAAACTGCTTGAAATAGCTGAGATACATTGTACAAATCTTGGCTGCACCTGGGAATCTCTAGTGTTTGAAAGAAAGAACCTCAAGGCTGCATAATTGAGCATAATCCCCCGAAGTGAAGCATCACTAATCTTGCACACAAAGCAAAAAAGTCAGACGAGATGGATTCATTTTTCACTCCTGCTGCTTTTGATTTAGTTTCTGGACGTCTCAGTAATATTACACCTAAAGGTCTCATTGCTTAATGTTGTGTTGCCATGTCTTTCTTTTTTTTTTTTTTTGCTGACCAACGGAGCAGCAAACCAGACAGGTAAGAGTGACTAAGAAGTGAACCCCCCCCCACACACACACACAGAATCTCTTGCTCCATTCCTTTCCTTTGCATGTCGCTGATGAACACATCTTTCCCCTACAGCAGAGAAATGTTGCATACAAGTAGCAGCATATGTTTTTTAACAAACAAGAAAAAGAGCACAAACTGGGTATTAGTACTTTGAGCAAAAACAGTTTCATGTTGTTTACAAAAACATTTAATGAAAAATTTGTTACATTATCTTAATTGCTTAGTTTTAAAGGAGGAAAGCAACAGTTATTTATACTACTGCTAAAATAATCAAATATTATGAATATTATTGTAAAAAGAATCTTAGCTCTGACATTTATTTGTTACTTTGATTCCGATGCGTAGACTTAAGTTGACTGGAAAATTAGACAGGCTATCTGCTCTGGCGCAGCTTTCAGTCAGTTGCTTAAGAGATATTTACTTTGTCATCAATAGTTTTAAAATGGAGTTAGCTTAAGAAAGGTTGGTGCTATTTTCCATGCAATGACTCTTGTTTTTAAAACCAGAAATATTTAAACCAAGGAAAATGTGTCTTTCTTATCAGCGAGGGAAGAATGTAGAGCAGCCTTTTGAGTGCGAGCTGACCAGCAGTGTGTCGGCAACAACTGGAGGATTGGGACAATGCTTGAAACAACTGAAGAAATGTCTGTTACTCCAGCAGTTTCTCTGGCATAAAATTATGTTGGAAGACTGTTTGAATAGCATGATGGAAAACTTTTAGTGATTTCTAAACCTAGCTTTTTAAAATCTTGGTATGTCTTTATCCCAGTAACTGGTCCATACCTTCACAAAAGGTCATTTTAATTCAAATGTGTTATTTAACAGTATTCATATAGTACATATGACCTTTTGTACTGTGCAGATGTCTTGAGTCATCCTTCATTTCTTTATAAACAACTTCTGAGACGTTTGAGTTTTCTTTTAAACTTGTCTTTTGTTCATCAGGCATTTGCAGGGTTTTTTTGAAGTTTCTCCTTGGATTTTGACTGGTTTTATTGTTTAGCACCTGACTGTTTTAAGAGAAATGCTTTATTTGTTATTTTTTTCTGCTTTGCTAAACCACCTTAATTTGATCTATAAATTAAAACTCAGAAAAGACAATTGTTGTGATGACATGTGATATAACTTGTCTAAAAACATTTTTTTTTTTTTTTTTTTTTTTTTTTTTTTTTTTTTTGCACAATTGGTACATAATTTCTTTGAGTTAAATATATAAAACATACCAATGACAACACCGAAAGACTGGCATTTGAACATCATCAAGGGAATTCACAAACCATTACTAACTGAGAACCATTGTTACAGTTGCTCATATGCTTGATTATGTTTAGTGGTGGATTTTTATCACAGAAATCTGATACCGGAATAGACACAGTGGTGCAGTTTTTAGCATTCTTGCCTTGTAGTTAACAGGTCCTTGGTTAAAATCTCTCTACATGGAGTTTGAATGTGCTCCCCATGCATGCATGGGTTCTCTCCTCATACTTAGACTTCCTCCTTAAACATAACTGTAAGGTTAATTGGATACTCCAAACTGCCATTAGGTCTGAGAAAATGCATGCGGTTTGACTGTCCTTTATGTCTCTGTGTGCCACGCCTCTCACCCAATGAACAGTAGAGATAAGCACCAGCCTCACCATGACCCTGTAGAGATAAGCAGGTATAGAAGATGGATGGATGGATAGGAATCTTAGGCTTGTGATTTGTACATTGAGCTCATTTATCGAGTTATAGCTTAAATTGGGGGCTTGTCCAGGATCCTTAAATTTCAGGAATTTTAGGAATACATCTAAAACAAACAGTTCTAAAAACAGGATGAATAGGCACATAACATTAAAGGCTTTTATATCAGATTAAAAATTGTAATGAAAAAAAAAAACAAAACTAAGAGAACTCAGAATCTGATAAGACAGATAAATAAAATAAAATATTAACAATAAGACCAGATTTGCAGATACTCAAGCAAAGAAGAAAAAAGAAGATCTTAATTTGGCTTTTAAAAAAAATACTCTTAAAGCCTAAACAGGACACTACAAGATGTTCCCTGAATCTACATTAACTAATTATGTCTAAGCATTAAATGAGTAATTATCAAAGAGCTGTTAGCTGAAAATGTGTACAGTAGATGATCAACTAAAGGATGATATACTGTATCTCTCAGATCCCATATCAGCTCTTTGCTGGATTTGTTTTCTTGTTATATTACTTATCTGCTGTAGTTAGTTTTTTTTAAGGACTGATATGTCTTTGTCCTTCTCTTGTCCACTTTCTTTATTTTAAGCCACACACTGGACATTATGCTAGAAATGAATAAAAAAGTAACTGAAATCCAAATACAGACTTTTAAAGTCTTCCAGAAAGCCTGCAGAAGTA
Organism: Anableps anableps; assembly: GCA_014839685.1. Classification (NCBI taxonomy): domain Eukaryota; kingdom Metazoa; phylum Chordata; class Actinopteri; order Cyprinodontiformes; family Anablepidae; genus Anableps; species Anableps anableps. The sequence continues at coordinate 18,045,018 of CM026085.1, forward strand.
TCAAAGACTAGTTTAAATAATTAAAAAGAAAGCCTGGCTCTTGCAGGCTATGTATAAAGAAATAAGGACTGGTTTCGCACCACAATGTATAATTAAGCATATGGACATTAACAAACTCTGGTTTTGGTATAATGCATATAAATCCTGGCCACAACAAACCTTCCAATTTTCTTAAAAGCTGAATGCACGACCTGACACTATCACTGAAACCTGAACATTAAGCTTCACTAAGGGTGGAATTAACCAGCTGAAGGCTATTGTACTGTAAGTCATTATACAATGAAGAGATGTTACTCAGACTATCCCCTGTAGTCCTGGTTGCCAAGAGAATGTAGTCCTGTCAGCTCCTTAATTACATATTTCCCCTCATTATTCATGGGACAACAAGGCACATTTTGAGGTTATGCAACAACAGAAAAAAAGCATCTGTTTTCTTTGCTGATATAATTTGAATTTGCTTTGTATTCCATAGAAAAAGGGCAGAAACCGAAGCCAGAAAAGGCAGCCTTCCAAACAGCAAAGAAATGCCTCTTCATCATCCCACTGATCCGGTTGAGCTTCGACGTCTTAACTTCCAGACACCTGGTAAGTAGTCCAGATCAAGCGATACAAAAAAACAAAACAAAACAAAAAAACCAAAAAAAAAAAAAAAAACAACAAAAAAAAAAAAAAAACAAAAAAAAAAAAAAAAAAAACATTGAATGCGGATCTTGGGAAAATAGTCTGAATGCCACTGATTGCTTTTTCAAGGGAACACCACCAAATACTCCTTCTATTTTAAATTCTTTCATCACCCCCTTTTTTTTTATAAGATTGACACTGAACAAGGGAGCTTTTTGTTGAAGAGGTCGTGGACAGTTGCTCTGAAAAAGGCAGAGAGGGTCAATACTGACATCGGTCTCTCTAGAGACGCCTTGCTGTGGAAAATCTGGAGGCAGGAATGCGGGCTTGACACTTCAGTGGCATATGTCATCTCCGTCTGGATCTGGTTGTACAGGTCATTACAGGTTGTCATGCTCACCCAGAATAGTAGAGACCTGCTTTGCAGGAGGTGAGCGAAATATGAAATCAATCGTGGTTGTGTGAAAACCATGAGCTGGAAAGAAGATGACAAAATCAGTGTTTTTGTGGCTTTGAAGTCATTACCCTCTTAGCTCATTCACCTCTGGTAAATACGGGTCTGTTTACGGTATCATTACCCCTTAAATGTTTCACCATTTCTCACATTACAATCAAAAACATCCATATATGTTGATATTTTGTGTAATATGCCAACACAAAGTAGTGGACAATGTAAAATAGAAGGAAAACAGTACTCAATTTTCAAATTATTTTCCAATACAAATTTTAAAAGTATGAAATCCATTTGTATCAGCTCCATATTGTATTTACTCCAATACCCCTAAATAAAATCCAGTGCAACTAGCTGTCTCTAAAAGTCACCAAACTGGCAACTAGGGTCCACCTGTTTGTAAGTTCACCTTGGTTACAAAGACATGCACATCCACCTAAACCGATGGGTTGGACAAGAAGAGCATTTATTAGAGAAGCAGCCTATTGACCAAAGGTGACGTTGGAGAAGCTGCAGAGACCCACAGCTCAGGTGGGAGAATCTGTTGAAAAGACAACTTAGTAGTTCCCAAGCCGGTGGTGGTAGCATTATGCTGTGGTAATGCTTTTCTTGAGCAAGGGTGGAGGTGACAACATATCCTGAAGAGCTGCAACTTTAATGACAGTAAATGGTGCTTCTACAAACCATTGATGATTTTAAAACCCATTTCAAACTTTGTTCTACTTCATCATGTATGACTTTGTATTGGTGTATCAAATAAAATCCCAATTAAATACACTGAAGTTGTAATGTGAGAGAATGGGAAAACTTTGAAGGCCAATTAATACTTTGGCAAGGCACTGTTGTACCAGGAAAGGAGATCTGCCTTCTTACCCTCTCCAGGGCCAAAAGTGGCACATTTTACTACAATTTTACATTCTTTGGGTTTGAACAGGTGTTCAGACACTGCCAATAAAATTGTAATATGAAACATGTATTTTTCAGGTCAGCTAGCCCAAAAGGAGGATGAATTATCCCCACAGACTCATTTGTACATATTCAAAAAAGCTCTTCGGGGATTTTAGGACCATTACAGAGTGTTTCATCCAAGCAGAGGAGTACTTTTCCTTGAGCCTGGAAACAATTTTAACCATCCTTCTGCTATTTTTCTCACCTCTCAAGCCCATCTTTTTTTAAACTTTCTTAGAATCAGTATCTTGACTCTCTCAAGCCACAGAAAGAACCAAATATTTTTCTTCTCACCACAGGACCACTTTCTCTGAAGTACTTCTACATAAGAACACCTCTCTCTACACTTCCCCTCCGTTTCACCTCTTCACCCCTCTCATTGGACATTTTCATCTTAAGGATACTTGATGTCTGAACGATGGCATGTCAGAAAAGGCACTCTCGTTGTTACACCTCCAACCCCCCAATCCCTTTAGTAAAAATGGATTTTGAGTGGTGGACTGCAATAGAAGCAGCCTTTGCAGTCATTCGAAGGGATGCATAAGTGGGTGTGAAAACGTTGCAGCTTCCATTAGCTAATGCCCACTTGTGCCGGAAACCAGAATGAAAAATTGTGTTGTATGAAGCGCCAGACGCCCAGCTTCCGTCATAGCCACAATGCAAAACTGCTTTGGTGAACATCTCTTCCTGGGCCTTTTTTCTACAGCCTGACTATAAATCATTTATACATTGTGAGTCTACTTTGTGAAATCAAAATAATCTGAACTACTGCAGCTCATCAAGTCTGTTATGTCGGTTTGAAATTATTACAAACTATTAATGGCCCAATCAAGATTATTTTATCCTCATCATCTGAGATAATGGGTCATCTAATACTACTTTAAAGCCATTAGAATTAGTGCCATGGATATGCTTGAAACTCAACTTTCTAATACAACTTGCTCGTCAACGATGTTCTGAAAGCTGCAGTGTTCCTTGACGGCTTGTGGTGTTTTTTTCCAAGCTTGAGTTTCCGCAGCACCGCTTTTAAATCCAACACGGGCTTAGCTGAAACAAAAAACTGATGTCACCTAAAATAAGCAAAACTATTCTTTTGTTTTTAAATGTGTATTTGACCTGACATACAATAATATGTCAGCAGCCTAATAAACTCAACTGCTGCTGATGATGATTTGATCTAGATCAACTTGCTTTCGTGCAAGGCTCACGTTGGCATGTTTCCTCTGAAGTTTTGATATGACTTGTTGATAATTCAGCTTGCAATATGTTTCATTATAGTTCGAGATATTTGTTGGAAAAAAAACTTACTGGAAAGGTTCTACTACTTTAATTTATTTCTTTATTCGAAACATTATAAAAGGTAATAACAAGCACTTCAGCTACTGTCTGTGTAACTCTCTATCACACAGAAAGATGCTTGAATGCGGAACAGGTCACATGAGACCATAAGCTAAAAGCCACCCTCTCTCTGATTATAAACATCATTGTAAAGGGGAAAAAAAGAAAAGCTTCAATTGGTAGGGAAAACACACATTTGATACATACAAAAAAAAAAAAAAAAAAAAAAAACCATATATGGCCTAAAATATAGTTTTTCACACTGTACACACAAAAAGTTGGCAGTCAGTTTTGAATGTTGGCCATCCAAAACAAGACATGGCCACACAACTTGCTGGCTAAGATAATCGATAGGTGGCAGTGGCATCAGGAGTTAAGGTCAATCAGACAACCCTCCTTCTGACAATATCAGTATTTAAAAATGTCTTCACCACAACATAAGGTTTTAAAAAATTATCAGATATTACCAATCCTTCATTTTCTGTTGGATTAAAATCTAAAAATCTAAAATTTCTTATGGAAATTTGTGCTGAGGTGAAAAATTGAGATGGGTAGATCAGAAGTAACAGAAAACCAGAAATCGGTATCTTGGCCTGATCAATGCATCCCCACCAGTTCTTCTTCAAAAATGTCTCTTCAGTTGAAAAATTGCTCTGAGATTTATGATCTGTAATAAAACATATTTGTATTTGAGTTTAATGCTCCTATACATGGTCTCTGCTCTATAAACTAAATAAATCATCAGATCAGTCTGTCTACCTCCGTGTTTATACCATCTTCCCAGTGAAATTAGCACAGTGGCATTGTAATGTTTTGTATGTTACTAATGTTCCATGTAGAATAGAAAAAATCAGCTAGTTCTTATCCCTTCTCTACCGTTTGTTTTTTTAATTAAAAACAGTCATCACATTGCTATGACGTCTGTAATAAAGTTAATTTCACCACCATTTCCTCCACAGGTTCAGGTGCGCCCAGTCACCCCAGTAACCTCCATTTGTCAAGTTAGTTGTTCTCGATTATGCTTTTGACATGACCCATAATCGTTTTCTTTAGCTTCAGTTCTTTCCTCCTTTTGTTTCTGCTAAGTTTTGTATCCACTTCTGCATCTAATTCATCATGTGTTTAACACGATGTCATCGCAGGAGGCAGAGTTTTAAATGACATCACTCAAAGCAGATGTCAGCAGCTGGCCTAACATTAAACATTTGACATTTGTTTGTTTTGGGGATGTTTGTGTCTGTGCACATGCCATCATTGCTAACTACCCACTGCAGCGTTCTGTGTGAATAACGTTTTTCTCTCTCCGTAGGGAGTTGGGGCTAAATTGTGCTCGATGGCCTCTCATTGGCTTCTGTGTCTCTTTATTAGCATGGTCACTGCTTTGAGTAAACAAACTAGCCTAACAAGATCCACTCTGCCACCTCCACCTCTTATAATCACACACTTGTAATCAAGGCTTGTGCTTGGGCGATGATCAGTCCATCTTGTTTTTGTTTATTTGTGACAGGTATGGCGAACCACCCTCCCATCCCTATCATGGAATTGGCCGATCACGTAGAGCGCCTGAAAGCCAACGACAACCTGAAATTTTCGCAAGAATATGAGGTGAGTGTTGAGAGAAAAAAAAAACTCTGGGTTGAGATCATTTAAAAATAGACTTTAATAAAATATATTTTCCAAGAGGTAAGATTTAGTTGGGGTTAAAACTTCTTGTAGTTTTGGGGAGTCACTTAAAGATTTAGAGTCATTCTGAATAATTATAATTTTTAGGACAGGCTCCAACTCAGGTGTAACTAATACCATTAATAATGCACACATTCAGTTTTCTGAGCTGGGACACTGCTGTCATTCCAGCATGACTTCATGAGACTCATGAAAGGCAGATGTTACAATAATGACGGTGTTTATAATATCTGAGTACATTTGCTGCACAGTATACTCATAAAAAAGGCCTACAAAGCTGCACTGTCAAGTCACTTCCATATTTTAATACATTGGAAAACTGATTAAAACTCCATAATTTGAGTACATTTATTTTGGGGATGCATGATATGTTGGCATCAACATTGGTATTGGCTGATAGTAGTCATTTTTAACATATTGGTATCAGTCTGATTAATAAAACTAGGCTGACATTAACATCTATGTTTATTTCCATCTTGTTGCCATTTCTCATTCTGGTGATGTTTAACTGAAGCAGAGAAGCAATGTAGGGGGTGTGGACATTTTTTCACATGTCGAAATGGTAAGGAAATATATATAATATATATGATATCAGGAAATATCAGCTACCGGGCATAAGAACAATATTAATATCAGAGATTGATATTGATGCTTCCCTAATTTATTTAGGAAAACATTCACATTTCACCCTACACCATTTCATTGTCTAACCCAGTTTGAAATGCACCACTTTGTAGGTGTAGTCACCACAATAAACATCAAGAAGCAAAAGTATGTGTCTTCTATAAAGTTTGGATAAAAACATTAATGACAGCAGTGTTTCCAAAAGTTTTGGGGTCAAAGTTGTGTCAAGACTCTTCATAAACTCAGCTGAACTGTTTTTTAGATAAAAATGTAAGTGGGTGAAGTCTCACAATGAGGACCCATAAAGAGTAAAAGCAGCATATGTATCCATCTTGTGATAAAACTGTAGAACCTGGAAGTCTAAAACCCCTCAGGAACTTTCAGAAAGTTCTTCAACAATATGAATCATTCCTTTGTGCTGTTGGTAATTTAACACTTTGCCTTTCATTGATCCTTAAAAAAAATCTGCAAAAAAGGCCCCAGTTGCATTTGAAAAATAATTACCACTACCCTTTTCTGCCTGATTCTCTGTGCTGATCATTCAGCTCCTCCATAATCTACGAGGTCACCTTGTGGGCCTCAAACTGCCAAGCTGCCAAATCATTAGTGCCGCTTAAGTACCTTTCAATTCCAGTTTCATACTGCTTATTTCAGAGCGGTGGAAAGCAATTTTATGATCACAAAGTAATAAAGATTTTTATATTGTAAGCAATGTTGCAACCCATTGTTTCAACGTATTTTGATAAAACATCATGCTGAGCATGACTTTCCACGTCATTGTTTAGAATAGATTTGGACAGGACATATTGATTAGAAAAAATATGTCTTTGGAAGGCCAGTGTTTGGGGTAATTATACTAAAATGAAATGGTTTAGCGAGACAAAGTCTACACTATTCAAGATTTCTTGTTAGTTTTGGGAAAAATCTGCATCTACACTGTCTCTAGGATTGTTACAAAAGCTTTGTAATATCACATGTTGTGCCAGTAGGGGGTGGTAGTGTAAGCATTAACTCATTATTCAATAGAAGGAAATCCTGAGCATGGCTTAATCAGAGCGGGGCACATATGTGGAAAAATCCATAAAAAAGGCCTCTGTTCTTGTTCTTCTCTGTTCTTGGCCTCTGTACCATGGATTCCAGCACTGAAAGCTTACCGTGGGCTTCTACTTCTTGTTTATATAGATATTAAAAACTGGAAACACAGAGTATTTAAGAATCTATCTTTTCAACAAAACTATCAGAAAATCCAAGTATTGCTAACTACAGATGTAAGTGTGGACATGGTCTGAGTGGTATTGTCATATTCAATATATTTGCATAATATTTATAAGTTTATTTCATCAATTCAGTTCACCAATTGAAACACATTATATAGATTAATTACACCCAGGCTGATGTTTTCAAGCCTTTATTTCTGTTATATTTTTTTTTTTTTTTTTTTTTTTTTTTTTTTTTGCTTACAGCCAACGCAACATTTAAAATTAGAATATAACATCAGACCAATAAAAAAAAAACATTTTCAATAAAGAAATGAGGGCCTAATGAAAAATATGTTTAAAACCTACTTAAAAGTTATTTTTAAAAGCTACTTTTAATCTGATGAACAAGCCTCATCGAAGCACATATAATTTGTTGAATATGACTGTAAACAATTAAGACCTCCATGATTCTGCACTTGCATTTTTTTTAAAAATTCAAATGTGATAAAGATATAAAATCAGATGTTTCTTTACCACATCACATAGATCTTGCTTGTAGATCCACTCGTTTTTGGCCATTTCACAGCTAACGTTCCCCTTCTATTACAGTATGTCAATTCACACTAGCCAGTAGGACATTTTTCTTACCTTCTTTGACAACCAATGAATAAATCCGGTTATATGACTCCATTAAACAATATTTACCAACAGGAGGTTGCTTAGTTAGTTTGGTTTGATCGAGGACTATAGCCTCTGCACATGGTGTGCATGCTCTACCAACTCAGCCACCCAGCATGCACTAGTGTGTTTTTGACAACTGTGTTGAAAAGAGAGGACCGCTATGTTTCTGGAAATTATTTCATAAAAATTTCTCCCTCAATGCATATTTAGGCATGCTTTTTTAATTTTACCTATTTCTATTTTCGCAACAAAACAAAGATGATCTTTAATGAAAAAACTTTGACTGGAGGTGAGTTTATACAATTGCTTTGTCTTTAAATGATCTTTCTGTTACTCTCTTAAGCTTGAGGGCTTGCTGTGATTAACATGGCTAGTGTAAGTGTAACTTTTCCATAAAGTAGTATTTCATTAATATTTCAAAGTCTTTCTGCTTCACTGTGCTTGTGCAGCAGAGGTCTTACAGCAACACACACACACACACACACACACACACACACACACACACACGCAAAAAAAAAAATCGATATTATGCATAGCAGGAGCACATAATGTATGTTTTCAGCCTTTTACTCTTCAACAAATATGCTATTAGAGTCTGCAAAAGCTAAAATAGGATCTGGGGTCAACTCAAACACCAGACATACCAGGTTGAAATATTCATAAGTGCTTTTACTTGAAAAAAAAAGTACCCACATTCTAGCTAAACAGTGCCTGGATAGTGTCTGAATGCATAAAACCATGTATAGCCCGAAGTTTTTCCAGAATACTCTTAGAGAAATGAATTAAACATAAGTCTAAAACATTAGATCAAACTTTCATTTGCAGTTTTGTTGCTGGAAGGAGAATTTAAGAATTTGGAAACCTCCTCCATGTTGACTATCAGTGTTCTCTAATGTAACTTTTATTCATCTTGTATTAAAAAAAAAAAAAAAAAAAAAAAAAAAAAAAAAAAAAAAAATTCATCATGATAACAGTGTAATGCTCTTCTCCCTTCCAGTCCATTGACCCCGGTCAGCAGTTCACCTGGGAGCACTCCAACCTGGAGGTCAACAAACCAAAGAACAGATACGCCAACGTAATTGCCTACGATCACTCCAGAGTCCTACTCTCCGCTATTGATGGTACGCCTTCCTTCTTAACTGCTGTATCAATTGTAATGATGGCCTGTAAAAATGTGTTTTGAAAACCTCAGGGGTACTATTACACCGTTAAATTACATTATATTCATACATGAGAGTCAGGGTTAGATATGGTGGTTGCTTTTACACAAGAAATACCTTCTGAGAGCATAATTTGTCTCATCGGAGAAAATGAAGGTATAAGACACTGTAGTACACATTACTTGTTCATTTATATTTTTCTACAACATCAAAAAACAATGCAGATTCTGCAGGAAATATTCTTTTACAATACAAATATAAAAAAACAAACCTATTACAAATTTCATTGCAGCTCTAAAGTCACATTGTCAGGTCAATGTCTTTTGACTTTACAATGTATAAAAGGCATTTTGTACTGGTATTTCTGCATCCACCTCTACACTGATTTGGTCCTAAAGTCATGACATTCTACAACCAGTTGTTGGTGATTCAGTGTATGTAAAGAGATGCCACATCAAAAAGCTCATTTATGTGAATGTTGTCAAAGCAACAATATTATAACGAGGATACATCAGGCTAGACGTTATGATTAAGAACAAAGGAGAACTAAATTTGACTACATTGTGTTTATTCATATTGTCCCAATTCATTCAGTTTAAACGCTCCAAAAATTATATACTCAGATTCAAATCCTAGTACCTAATCATCAATCCAAATTGTACTGCAGTATATAGATACACAGCATTTAATACCAACTGGTAAAACGTTATTGATTTAAGAAAGCCCAGCTGATTGCAGTTCTTGAGTTTGTAGCAATCCCACCTCCTGAGCAAGCATGTGGTGAAAGTGGAGAAGAACCTATCCCTTTAAACAGGGAAAAACCTCTGCCAGAACCAGGTAGTGTAAATAGCTATCTACTGTGACAGGCTAAGAAGGGAGTACAAGTAGAGTTCGCAACATTTGACTGCAAAAACTTAGTTGATAACTTTGGGGAGGAGAGAAATACAGCTACACATAGAAGTACTACACCAGAAGTAAATTATAATTATATATATATATATATATATATATATATATATATATATATATATATATATATATATATATATATATATATATATTATTGACCAGGATTACTTTCTACAAAAAGAGGCACAGAAATATTGACACTAAAAGCTGAAGAGAGAAAAAACATCATGAACATAGAAACTCTGGACAACTAATACTTTCTATGGTAGGAATACTTTTCTAATTAAAGAAAGTGCACTGAGTTAATGACAATTATAGCTTAGTCAGTAGTTTTGTCCAGGAGAGAAATTAAACTAAACACAAAAGCACTGGACTAGTAATGCTTTCTATTGCCTGGGGTGCTGTTTATAAAAAAGAGTACACTGAATTAATGGCGACAATAGCTCCACTAAGAGTTTTGTCCAGGAGTACTTTCTTTGAAAAGAAAGTTCACAAAGTTATTGGCAGTAGTAGTGATGGCAACAGTCCAGGGGGAAAAAAAAACACCAAATCCCTGAAGCTGTGGAGCAGGAATGTATTACTTTCTATTAAAAGAGCGTACACTGATTTTAAGGCAGCGTAGGCTCTGTCAATAGCATTTGTTGAAAAATGTAGCCAAACAGAAGTTCTGGACCAAATATGCTTTCAGTGCCTAGGAATACTTCCTTTCTAAGGTGGGTTCACAGAGGAATTAGCAGCAAAAGCGCCATCGCTTTTTCCATGAGAGAAACACAGCTACACACTGAGTCAGAAATATGTTCTTTTTCCAGGTATACTCTATGAAAACAGAGTACACAGTGAATGGTAGCAATTGCTCTGTGAACTGCTCTGTCCAAGAAAGAGACACAGCTAAGCAAAGAACAAGAAACCAGCTGTTCCCTCTCAGGAAAATAAAACTGATAAACCAAAGGTCATTGCAGCAATAGCACAGAGTGGAGGCATCTGAACTTGTAATGATACCAGCCAAATTATCAATCAGTCAAGGATTTTAAATTGAGAAATATTCTATCATTATTTTTTCAAGATTATGAAATAACCACCAAGTTTATAAACTATATGGGAAGATATAAAATTTGAAATTACAATGTCTTTTGTGTCGATAAAAAGTATTTTAACCACCAAATGTGTTCCATTTGCAAGTACACTTCATAGTCGTTCATTTTAGGGTGTGTCCCTGAATCTCCATAATCTCTTTTGGGTCAGAAAATTTTCAGTATTCTTCCCCTGTACAACACAAAAAGCAGACTCCCTGGTATGAACATACAAAATCTAAGATGCAATGTTGGAGGAAGGTATAAAATGACATCTTTAATGTGTTGTACATCAGCCCTCCTTATACATGAAAAGGGCTCTCTGAAATGGCCCTCCAAAGTACCAACTCATTCATCAGTTTATGATTAAACACAACTGCACCCACACAAACAGCTATTAATTAAGCATTTCCACTCAGCTGCTCCCATGGAGGAAAATTGGAAATAAACAAAGTAGTAAATGGATAAAGTGACTTAGAGAGCATCTTTTTGCAGTCTATTAGAAACCGCCCACAACCTAAAGTGTTGATGGAGCTCCATTAGTGAGCTATTGGAAAAACACATCTGCTGAAGACACTCTGCTGCTTTCAGATGGACACAAGGGACAGTTCTCTATTTCCTCTAAAGCCGAAACAAAAGCCCTTTGGCAAGCAGTGTGTCCTAGTACACCGAGAAAGAAAAAACAGATTTGATTTCAGAGTTTTAAGTCAAAACCTACATATGTGGGCTTGGATCCACAGACTCTTTAGCACACAGGTGTTCTGACTGAGATGACTCCATTGTATTTACTCAAGTTGTCTGAACACACACATCAAGTTTAGCTGAATTAAACTTGGGTAGCTTTGATTAGTTCTGCTTAATCCCTGAAAACTGTATAGATGCATTTTATTTAATTACAACATAATTGAAAAGTTTCATATTTCAGTAATTCCATTCAAATGAGGAATATTACATACTCACAGAGTGATCCATTTCAAGCACTTAACTCAATTTTGATGGCTATGGCTTACATATAGGGCTGCACAATAGTGGAAAATCATGCAAATCAGTTATTGGGGAAGTATTGCAGTGACAATATCAGTAGCAATAAATCCACATCTTCCTCACTGCTGTGGTTTCTCATGTTTGGTTTCAGCACTTCTGTGACATTTAGTATCTGGAGGACAGTAATCTGTGTCAAATGTGTGCATTTGCTGCAGTGACACTCTGTACACCAGTGTCATATTCAGCCTGCCAGACAAGGTGCAAACTGATGACATGTGGAATGTATTTGCCAACAAATATTGCATTCCAGAGTCCTTTGCAATATTAATACTCTGAACAGATGAAAATATATTTGCAATAAATTTAAGCATCCCTACTTAAAAAAATTGAATATTAACATAAGGCTATCATTTTTTTAATTGCAGAAATGTTATGTTGTGGCCATTATGGCCCACACACAGATGGCTGACTTGACTATTGTTTAGCATACAGTCATTGACATCCCCTACAAGGAGGGTTAGCCTTGTGTTAAGCCCCTCATAAACCAGGCACAATGTCAGAAGTATCTTAGCAAATGAGAAACTCACTGCTCAGTGGTCTGTGGGTTATTGTTTAGGAAGATGAGAGACACAAAACTAAATACTAAACTAACTAAATACAGATGAGCTATTAAATCAAGCTTCAATAGGGCCTTATGCCATACTGCATTGATGCATTAAATAATGCAAAAGGAGAACTTTGACAAATTAAACCTTGAAATTTATCACTCTGTGTAATGAAATCTATATAAGTTTTACTTTTTGAATTGAGTTAATGAAATGATTGAATGTTCCTGAAAGTTAAGAACATGAAATAATCCACCTTTTCTGCTATTTGGTATTTAGCCTTGACGCTGCTATAAAAGCATCTTTTTTTTATTAAAAGTATTTTTTGATTCCTTGCCTTAATTAAAAAAAAATAATCTAAAAACAAATAAATCTTGAAGTTATCGTTGAACCTACTGCATGTTCTTTAAGATCCCTTCATTTTCCTCCGATGAGGGTCGAGTGCCAACCGAGCAACGCTGCAAAAAACATCCATGTTTTAATGTCTTAATGGCTGGATTGACTTAGAAAATGGAGAAATTTACACAAATCCTGAGTGACAGAAAGAATAAAAGAAAAATCCATTTGCAAATGTACATTTAACCAACTCTCCTCATTCTCATTAAACCACCATAATGTCTGTTTGTTTTTTTTTTCTTTTCAAATTGAGAACACCCAAGGCTTAATTGTACTTATCCCTTGTCCATCACAGAAATGCACAGCCGCTTGCTTCTGTCTGGACAGCTTCAGTGAGGGTGGGTGGGAAAGAAAAAAAAAACAATGTGGGTGGGTTCTTTTAATGTGTTCATATTCCATTTTCCTTCTCTTTTACACTGTTGAATGAGTTACCTGAGAGTTAAAGGAAGTCTGAGGGAGAGGAAGCAGCAGGAGTGAAGTGGAGGGGGGGTGGAGGGGTATTTCTCTGAGACGTGGCGCCCATGCAGATGAGACTTATCTTGGTCGACCATGTGTGCACGGAGCCCCTAAACTGCCAGTCCTCAAGCATTGACTAGCTGTCAGCTCTGTCTGTTTTGCCTGGATTCGAAAAGGCTGCTGCGCCTTTCATTTATTATAAGCAAAGGGAAAAGGGAGAGCAGAGCTGGGGGAAAATTGTTTTGCTACTTTCTCGTCGGTTTGTTTTTCTCCATGTGAGACCGAGCTTTATCTGTAAGTCAGTTGCAGATATGGAATAGGGAAATGTGTTGTTGATAGCAAACACAAATCCCTTTGGACGGGTAACACTGCCCCCCAAACAGGAGCATTTATGCAGTGTTTCTTACAGAAAACATTAGTCTGACTGAAATAATTTTAGGAAACATGTTGGAAAGTCTGACGATGCACTAAATGAGCATGTTGTTGGAACTGTATGAAAAACTAACTTAGACAAATTTCAAGATTTCTATACAGTTTGGAAAGGTTTGGAAGCATATGAAGATCTGTGTTTTTCCAGGTCAGAATAACTATAGATAAAAGAAATATATATATGTATAGGAAAATATGTGAATCTCCAGACTTTATACATTATCCCACTGTCTAAATCCATCCATTCATCCCTTCATCCATCCTGGATTCATCTGTTAATCCATTTGTTGATCCATTATCCATCTAGACATCTGTTTGACCATCAATTATCCATCCATCCATGAGTTTGTCCATCCATCCTTCATCAATTTATCCATTAATCTATCCATTTCTTCAACCCTACAGCCTGTCACCGACACATTTTTGACATTTCCTTTACTTTCCACATTAAACTAACAACTTTCTCTTCCATCTTTAAGGAATCCCTGGAAGTGACTACATCAACGCTAACTACATAGATGGATACAGGAAGCAAAATGCATACATAGCCACCCAGGGAGCTCTGCCGGAGACCTTTGGTGAATTCTGGAGGATGATCTGGGAGCAGAGGAGTGCCATCGTTGTCATGATGACCAAACTGGAGGAGAGGTCGAGGGTAAAGAACAAAAACTGACACCTGTTTACACCAAGCAAACCTATGTTCTATTAACCATAATATAACGGCTTACTCAATAGTATTTATATGCGGGGTGGGGTGGTGGGGTGGGGCATTGGTGTAAGTTAACAGTGGTTCACAGTTGGAGCAGAATCTTTGCTTTTATGTTTTGCTTTTCCAAAGCTCAACATATTAAAAACTAAAAACTATTAGTAAATGGTCTGCTCCAGACCCGTGCCATATTGCTTAAGAGTTTCAGAGAATCATGTAGTATATGCTGGAAAATATGCTGATAATAACTAGTCTTAAATATACTATTTAGAGCCAATAGACAATTTAAAGAACAGTATTCTTCAAGAGCTTGGTTATTTTCTCTGTAGCAGCAGCCATGCTTCTTTTTGTCAGCTAAAACAGTAACGCGGCAATTGAAAAGTGTTTTATTCGAAACAAAGAGACTGGAGTGGCAATAAAGCAGAGACGCTAATATGACTGGACATTGTGTTTAAATTTGTAATTATAGATTAAGTCATGGCAATTAATAGCACTGTTGGCTGCATGCAAATATCTCAGGCCATTTCATTGATTGGGAAATTAAAGCCAGTCAGCAGGAATGAGGAGCAAGGGGGTCAGCGTTTGTTTTGGCCATTATTAGACTGTGTAAAGTGGTCTTCTAAGCATTGTGTACAAATATCAGATACACTAACTTGCGAAAGTAATCATTACTCTTAAACTTTACCAAATTTTCTTAAGTAACAACCAGAAGGTTCAGTGTATTTTGTTGCAATTTTATGGGATTGACCGCCTTTAAAGGAGAGCATAATAATGAAACGGAGGAAAAATAATGTAATAAATGATACAAATAGTTTCATAAAAAACTGAGAAGTGTGGCATGCGTTTGTAAAAAAAAAAAAAAAAAAAAAAAAAAAAAAAAAAAAAAAAAAAATAAAAATGAATGATTCAACTGCTGTGGCCTGAATGCACAGTCCCATAACTTCGTCTTGTCCCACATGGACCTGAATTGGACCCCTTCTTGTGCTTAATTGAATGTCTCAGGGTTTTGATGTTGATCTGGAGGATGAATCCACTCTCTGCTGCCACACTAGAGACTAGAATTACAAGCGCCTCTTCAGCCAAAGTTCTGAAATCAGGGAACATTTCTGCAGTTGAAGGTTTCAGAAGTCGGAAAGACCCTCTGAATGAGAGGTTTTCTAGTCCCGTAAGCACTCGCTTTAGTGGGAGAAAATTCCGCAGCATGCGGCCTTCACAACTTCATAACTTTTCAATGCACTGTTTGATTGATTTAGTTACCTCCACAATGTACTCTGTGCATAAAGTTGAAAATGTCTGCAGCAAGTGGTCAGGGGTGTGAAGTGTAATCTGTCAAAATGGCCTTTAGATTTACATCACTGTCAAAAAAAACTGTCAAAGATGGGAAATATTCCATTAATGCTAGCCCTGCTCAAATGAGACCAGAATTTAACGTTTTGGCCTACATGCCAACTAGCATGTGTGAGATAAATGTAGCACTTCACATCGTCCTGAAAATTCAACCCATATGTTGAAACATGGTAATTGCAGCATCATACTATGGGAATACTTTTCTTCAGTCGGGACAGAAAAGCTGGTCAGAGTTGATGGGGATGTTGATAGAGTTGAATCCAGGGTAAACCGGGAAGAACATCTGTTGGAGGCTGTAAAAGCATCGGGACTTGGATGGAGGTTCACCTTGCATCTGGACAAAACCTCTAAAATGGCCAGTGAGAGCCACAATGGCATGGTTTCAATTAAAGCATAGTCTTGAATGGACCAGCCAACATGTAGACCTAAATCCAATTTCTAATCTGTGGCTAAACTTGAAAAACGTTTACAGACACTTTCCATTCAGTCTGACTGAGGTCAACATATATGCAAAACATTTGGAAACATGCCAGCAAGAGGCAAGTTAATTCTGTTTGTTTAGCACCATTGATGCCCAGAGTAACTCAAAGTGCTTTACAGGAAAACAAAGAATTTAGATTTTGAACAAGAAATGCACAATTTCCAGAAAAATGAAGTATTGACCAAAATGTGTCCTTTTCTACTTCACAATTATGCACCACTTTGTGCTCAAGCATAGACTAAATGAAATCTGTGTATACTGCAGGTAAAATGTGATCAATACTGGCCCACAAGAGGGACAGAGACATACGGTCTCATCCAGATAACGTTGCTGGACACAGTCGAGTTGGCCACATACTGCGTCAGGACGTTCGCACTTTTTAAGGTGAGGATTTAAGTTTATGCAGCTTTGGCTCTATGAAGAGTTTTTTCAGCGCAAACTACAGTCACCTCCGTTTGTTATTTCAGAACGGCTCCAGTGAGAAGAGGGAGGTGAGGCAGTTCCAGTTCACTGCCTGGCCAGACCACGGGGTACCGGAGCACCCCACGCCGTTCCTTGCCTTCCTCAGACGGGTGAAAGCTTGCAATCCTCCCGATGCGGGGCCCATGGTGGTGCACTGCAGGTGGGAAACAAAACAGTTTTACAGAAACATCTTGAAGCATGAAATTGATTTCTTTCTCCTCCATTTGCTGGAATGAATAAATGAATACATATGACAAAAAAAAATCACTTTCTTTGTTACTAAAGGCTCATATTTGAGTCATTTATGTACTGATAATATCTAAAAAAGAAAGTACTAAAATGCACTACATTCCAGCCCAAACTACCCATCTAGGGACATTTCCAGAAAGCACTCGAACTGAGAACATGTTTGCAACACCACAGCACGAGTACCAGCTACATTTCCTGCAGGAATCCTCCCACTCAGCGCTCCAGATACAAACTGACCTGTCGTCCTTCCTTTCCTGCATGAACAACCCACAAGTCTGCTCATCTCATTTGGGTTGATACACCCAAAACTCGCTCACCAACTTTACCTCCATCAGCTACATGAGCAGCAGGACTTCCATTAGGGAGCCACAACATATTAACAGAGTCTTCTGGCACCTCTTCATTCTTGTAGTTATCGTGGGGGGGGGGTTAGGAAGTAGTGGCACAGAGTGTGAAAGATACGAACTTTTATCAAAGTGACAAAAAAGGAAGGATTACTGTAGAATTACCACATGCTGAAGTTAATTAGTGCTAGTTTCCGAAAAGCTTCTTGCACCCCCCCCCTACGAAAAAGACTTTAAAGTCTGAAGGAAAATGCAGGAATTAATGTCACACTGCAGATTGGGGTTTTAAATTCCTCTGGCTTCCCATCAGATAGTCATGTCCACCATCCCAATCCCCAATCAAGGCCATTTTATTATTCTGTGTTTCATGTTAAATAAGAGAAACTGGTATATTTACATACTTGCAAGATAACACAAGGCTAGTGTTGTGGTTAAGCTGTTAAAAATAGGATAAAAGTATTTTGTGGAGATTAATTCAGTGCAGTTCCTCCTGCTGAAGCTGTTTGTGCACATGCAAAGGGCTTAAAGCATAGCTAAGAACAAAAATGAAGCGTGAATGCCAAAAATTTACCAACCAGACCATTTATGTGGATGTGACGGCACCTTTTGTTAAAGCAGTTCATTTAACATCTGATGGATGTCCATAAATATCCATCTGACAAAAACAGAGCTAACAAAGTTCATACAATTATAATTTAAAATGTGTCTCATATCCTTGTCCAGCATTATGAATTTGGGTTTAGTGGATGGTTAATCCATCCTCGGCAGGATGTACATCAAAATGCATTTGTTTTGTTCCAGCATCATAAAAAAATCCACTTTCAGGAATGTTTACTATGCTTCCTTCTTTATATATTTCTTTTTCTTTTGTACTGACAGCAGCCATTTGGTCGATGAAAGGCTAGATGAGAGACATTGTATGTTTTTTTTTTTTAATTTTTTTTCTGGCCTGGGGATTACTAGAGTAAGCTAAAGCAAGGAAATATCTCTTGTTGAAACTACCATCATTAGGCACTATTGTTGTGGAAAATAAAATCCCATATCTTTTAATGGCTCTGGCTTTATCAACACTATTTTATTCTGAATATGGAAGACTGAATTGTGGTTTTTAAAACATTATCTTTTCTCAGAGTTATAATACTATGACTGTAGCTCCAGTCAGAGTCTTATTGTTTTATACACTGCTTAGATATACAACATCTGTTTGGATCCATGTTGTGATCGCTTGTTGTAAAGCATAACATTACTTCCCTAGACAGCCACGGACAGTGTTTTGATTTCAAAAAGATCTATAAACAGATTCCATATAATGGGAAAAATGTTAATATTGAAATTGAGCATACTTTCTCCTACTGAATGGCCTGCAAATGATGAAAAAACAAAACAAAATATGCTGTTGTTCTTGCTGTTTTGCTATACAAATGTGTTACACAACACCCCACTGGACTGAATTGAAATGTGCTTTTGGACATAGCCAGAGGTTCAACAGACAATCATCACTGCTGGCTTCCCTACAACCAAAGACCTAATACTCCATGAAATTCCAGTTTCACTGACAGGTTAAGCAACATGGGGGAAATATCCCCTTAGGAGAAGATTAAACCCCTTTTATTTCCCTTAAAGCAGAAATAGTTGAAACAACCCCAGACTCAAAATCTCAGGAGGCAGGAGACCAAAATTCACTGTTATTCCCAAAATGCTAATCAGAAAAAAGGCAAAGGACAGCATGAATCGAGTGCAAATGTGAAAAAGTGTTAAGAAAAATTAGCATCCTTGAAGTTTTGTTTTTGCTTTTTTTGCCACAGTTAAAATCAGTGCATCAAATAACCACACCATCAAGTATTAGCGGGAACTGGCAACGTGTTTTACATCACTTTGGAAATTTTGGCCCATTTTTCTTTGCAGAATTGTTTTGCTTCATCCACACAGCAAGATTTTCAAACATGAATGAGTTGTTTAAAGGTCAGGTCATAGCTTCTCAGCGAGATTTAAGTCTGGACTTTGGCTTGGTCATTCTGAAACCTTCACTTAGTTTTAATTTTAACCTTTCAGAAGTGGACTTGCTGGTGTGCATTGGATCATTGTCCTGTTGCATAACCCATGTGTGCTTGAACTTTGGGTAGAGAGCAGAATTCATGGTTCTATCAATTACAGCAGGATGTCCAGGTCCTGAAGCAGCAAAGTAGGCCTAAACTTTCACACAACCACAACCATGTTTGCCTGTCTTTCTTAAATGCTGTTTTAGTTTCTTATCAGTTCACAGAAAATGACCCCCTTAAGTCTTAGGGATCATCACAAGGAATCATTGATTTGTTTTTTTTGAGTGTTGACTGACTGTTTTCTCTATTACTAGATAATGGCTTTTGCTATGGTTTGAGTCCCAAAGCTGTAGAAATTGCCTTGTAATCTTTTCTAGAATGATAGGTGTCAATGTCTTTGTTTCTGTTCTTAATTTTAAGTTTTTGCATGAGCTTCATCCTGGCCAAGGTCATCCTTCTTCTGCACTGCAACCAATCAAAGGGCAAGAGTTCATCTAAATTTAGTGCAGTCCCACACCAAAAGCATAAAATACTCTCCCTATTCTCAACAACAACCTGTGGGTGCCATCTCTCCATTTAGTGAATATGCATAAAAGCAACAGAAAACTTATTAAAGGTGCAACTGACGGATAAGTTAGGTTTTTCATTTGGTGTTTGTGTGCCCCATGTTAAAATACCGCCTGAGGCAACTGCCCATATCTCCCACATAAAAAAGACCATGTCAGTGAAGTGGAACTAAAAAAAACCATGGTTAATCACAGTTACAGTGGACCCATGCCTATATATGTTTCAGTATTTGCATATTTTTCTTTATAATGTAACTCCAAATTATTCGCAGAAAATCCACCTATTGGTGAATTTTTTTTCGCAGAGCAAATCTAAATATTTGCGGAAAAAAAAGTAGTTTGTGAAGCTGAAATACCTGGGTGTAGTGCTGCTTGACATCCTTTTGGCTGGTGTTTGCAAAGCAGCCAATCCATAACCCAGATGCCCCCTTTAAGTAGTAAAATAGGCAGTTATAAACATTGTTAGTATTCAGATTTTAGCTATCCACACGGGCTGCCGGGGTCCGTAACCTGGGTGTCGACTGTAATTCATAAATTAACACAGGACAATTTTTTAAAAATCTTTTTCAGAAAGGTTGGTTTGGAGAGCTTGTTTTCCCTGAATGAATGAGATAATTTGAAAACTGCTTTTTGCATTTAGTCAGGTTATCTTTGTCCAATATTACAGTTACTTTAATCTGAAACATTTAACTGAATAGACAAGCAAAAACAAACTCTCTAATGGTTTTAACATCACTGATGCACAAAGGAAAACAATTAAATCAGTTTAAAAGAAAAAACACCTGACTTTAGGTTAATTAATCATCTTAAAAATATCTACATTTTCAAAATATTCACACGCACTTGAATTAAAGCTTCCCCACTATTAGCAACCCAGATACCCCGATGAGTTTAATTTAATATATGTGTGGATGTTTTTATAGACAGAGCAGCAAAAAAACAGAGACAGGCCAGCTGACAGCCAGAGATTTGCCAACAATACATATGTAATTGCTTTTACTGCTGCTAATGCTTTATCTTCACAGGACCCGTTGCAGCTGTGCTATGTGCTGCTTTTTCCTCCCCTTCCCACCCCCATATTCCCTAAACTCCTGGAAAGCACATTAGCCTGACACTTTAGTGTGTGTCAACGTCCGAGGCGGCTGCTTTTGAATAGCTGAAAAGGCAGTGTCAGGTCATTAGCGTGGTCAGTGCGCCAGCTTCCCTTTAACTGCCAAACGTACTGACAGCTTTCTGCACCAGCTCACCCCGACACCCCATCACTTTTCCAAAAAAGAAAGGAAAATTACACTCGCCTTTTGTGGTCCTACACTTAGAGGGAAAAAATGTAGCCGTTGTGTATTTCTGCAGCTCAGTCTTTAGAAAACTAACTTGAGGGCGACATAAGTTCAAGATGAGTGTCTTCTCCTCACCTTCCTTTCCCATTCCTCATCTTCCTCCGTCTCTGTCTGTCTAGCTCAGTGCTGTCACTCTGTCATTTACTCTCTAGCAGGTCGTCACTCTCCCACATTCAGGGCTGCTGTGAAAAATGTTTTCAGCTGCAGTGAAGGAAGAAATCTATAGTTTCTTTTTTCCTATCCTTACACCCAAGGGGTTTTAGGTGTTTTCAGACCTGGAAGTGAGTCATTCCTCAGATTGCTCCCTTGGGATACATTTACATTTCTTTAGGGCCAAAAAAAAAAAAAACCTCCTCTGTCACTTAAACGCATTTTTTTAATTTCACCCTGGAGCAGTGAGGATTGTGTCAAAAAAGGCAAAGAAATTATTCCCTTTCATTCATTCTGAAAGTGATCATCAGATCATTTGCTGTAGCCAGTGACTCCCATGTGTATCTTTATACCATTTGCAGCAGCATGGTTCCTCTGCAGCATGGCACATTAACTACACTCAGCCCCTGGGGACCAGCTTCGCTGCCTCTTGAGCTCCCCTACTCAACCTGTTCTGTTTCTCACAGCAAATGAAAAACAAATGCCTCTTCAGGATGAGGAGGAAGGCACACAGGGCTGCCTCACACCTCATAGGCACGTCCACCAAATGAATTGAATAACCTATTTACTTTTGTGTGCCAAGTGCAAGGACTTGACTTGTCGAGGTCAAGCTCTGTGTGAGGCGGAGGCAGAACAAATGAAATATACATCATAATGTATTTCCTTTGCAAAGGTGTTCGATTTTATTTTATCATGGTTTATGTGATAAAATAACACAAAGCATGGTATAATTGTTACGAGGAAGTAAAATAATACATGATTTATATTTGTTTTTATAAATAAATATCTAGAGATTGAGTTTTTGGTCCTTTCTTCTTTGCAGAATAGTTTATGGGCCATTCTAGCACCTAACTGTACTTTGTTGTAATGGTATGATCTGGTTGATTTTAGACTTCAACAACACACCGCATTTTGCATATCGACCAGAAAGTTTAATATCAGTCTAATCATTGCCTACTTCCAAATTTTTACTATCTCCCTACATGGCTTGTAGCAGACTTTATTTTGGACTTCTTATGTCAGCTTTCTTCTAGCCACTCTTCCTTAAAGAGATTTGTTGAGTAGAAGACCTTGATGAATGTTTTCCTTACACAGCCTGTAACTTTAGGTAGACAGCCATATCTTAGAAGATTCACCAATATGTTCAGATGATGGATTGAACTGCCATTTTAGGACCTAACCCTGCTTTAAGCTTCTCCTCATGGGGTGCCACATGGCTCAGTCTTAGAGCAGTTGGACCATATGCAGAGGCCAAAGTCCTTAACGCAGTTGTCACTGGTTCGATTCCCGACCCCAGGCCATCTACTGCATGTCTTCCCCCTCTTTCTCTGCCCTTCTTCGAGTCCAGCTACTAATAAATAAAGGCCACTAGAGCCACAAGAAGCTTTAAAATGGAAAAAAATAAAAAAAACAATAATTTTTCTCAACTTCAGCACTGACCTGCCTGAGGTTCTCTTTGTTGTTCATGAAGCTGTATGTCCACTAATGTTCTCTAACAAACCTCTGTGGGCTCTATTTACTAATCAGATGCTTTTGAAAGCAGTTGGTTGCGCTGGATTTTATTAAAGGGCAGAGCCGGCCCAAGGTTGTATAGGGCCTTAAGCAGGTTTTGATTGAGGGCTCCTCTTCCTGTTAAAGACGTCACCACCACTAACAGCGTTTCAGTACAGATTTGGTAGAATCTGGGAGAGGGGGCCAAGTTTAATTGGCCAAGCCTTAAAGCAATCACAGATAAGTGGTCATTGTTTGCTGGCATGTATTTGTGAAAAAACTGAGGTCTAACACAAAAGATAAAAGTCTTAGCTTCAGATTGTAATTATGTTAACACAACAATCAAACAATGACAATTATTCTTTGCACTTTCACAAAGTAAACTTGCCAATTAATTTAAATTTTAACTTTTATTTTTGCCTTAAAATGTTTTATTTATCTATGCTGAAACCGTCAAGTCAATTTTTAAAGTTTGTTTTAACCCAATGGGATTGCAACATGACAACATGTGGAAAAACTTGAAGATGTATGAATACTTTTGAAAGGTGCTGTAAATTGTCTTTAGAAAACATCCTCTTAGTTGTGAATGTGGAACATGCAGAGCATTTCTAAACCATCAGCAGTCTGCAGGTATCCAGTGCCTTTGAATCTGGCTGCAAGGAGAGGTCAAAGAGAAACAGTAAAACAACCTTTGTTTCCACTTGTGCATTTCACACATTAACGTAAAAATGCAGCAGTATGAATCTTAATGAAGAGACCAGCATTTCAGTGCCTCTTAATAAGCTCTTATGATGTTCAGGTCCACCGTGCTAATCTAATAACCCTAATTGTATTCAGCTGCACTTCTCCGAAGTTGCCCATCACCAGTAACTAAGCCCGGAAAATGGACGTTCCTCTCATGTTTGCAACAGTGGATCACATGTACTGTAGTGGCACTTTTCTGAACCAAGAGATAAAGGTGGAATATTTCTGTCGCATAAGTGCATTAAGTTCTGATCAGGTGAAGTGCCCAGGTGGGGTCTAGAGGCGAAACAGTTTGGAGCCTGCTACAGGCTGAGTGCCAGCCCAGCGCCACTTCACATTCAATTATGGTACAAGTTTAATGGCTCATTGTACAGGAGCAAACTTGGTGGAGAGAGCGACTTTTGGCCTTTAGCCATAGAACTTCTTCAAAATGATGCCTCTTCTTCTGTTACTGGAGTTTAGGCCTGTCGCATGCATTGTGCGCGTTTCCAACTGTCAAGTGCAGTCCTATGTTAAACCAAACCCAGTCTCTGTATATTTGCATCCAAGAAGGCAGAGAAGCGGTTTTCAAACTTTTTTTGTTGTTGTTGTTAACAGTAAACACAAAGGTTTACAAGGTTCATAATCACACAAAAAGACTTTTAATTTTGTGTTATTTTCTAATAAGTTTTAAAGAAGAGTAAAACTTCTGTTCTCATAGGATGTAGCTCAAAATGGCACCTGCATGACAAACTTTGAATCCAATTTCAATTTTCTTTTTCTTTTTTTTATTTGCACACAAACTGCAACGATGATTGTGTTTTATAATTTTGTGCTGTAAACCTAAGACAACGGCCAAAGAAATATTGACTAAATTGCCTTTAGAAAAAATTAAATGAAAGTCAAACTCCCAGGAAACAAAATTAAATATATTTGACAGTACTGTACACCTTCTATGAAAGTATTTAACAAAATACCTCTGATTGTTCTGATCACAGTGCCGGGGTGGGCCGCACAGGCTGCTTCATTGTGATTGATGCCATGCTGGAACGTATCAAGCACGAGAAGACCGTGGACATCTACGGACACGTAACGCTGATGCGTGCCCAGCGCAACTACATGGTGCAAACAGAAGACCAGTATGTCTTCATACACGACGCGCTCCAGGAGGCCGTCAACTGCGGCACAACCGAAGTGCCCGCCAGAAACCTGTACGCCTACATCCAGAAACTGACCCAGATAGAGGGTGGAGAGAATGTCACTGGCATGGAACTAGAATTCAAGGTACAAGCTCAGAACACACCTAAAAAGGGTTACTCCAGTGTCTTTTTATCTCAATATTTTTCTAAATATCATGTGTTGCAGTTTACATCTGCGTTTCCAGACAGAGTGGAGCCTGTGGTTTCCTCTTTATTTGATTTTAAACTACTTATAATACAAAATAGGACAAAATCCCCACCTTTTGCTTTCCCCGTCCATAGGTTCTCTTTGTTGAGGAACCATGGTTTTGGTTTACATAAAAAACTCCCCGAGTGTTTTTTTGTTTTTTGTTTTTATGCCAAAGAACATCAGCAGATAAAATCTTGGTGTACTTGTCCTTGGCTTCCCATTTCAGTTAAGTTTGCTTTTATTTATAAAGGGGGAATTCAAAACAAATATCATATTAAAGCACTCTTCACAAGACAAACAGATACAGTTATACTGAATCCAGTTAGGTCAAATCAGTCAATTTCATTCTTATACAGTCAATACAGTGCACAAAAATTCAGTTAATCATTTAATGCAAATTGATATGTCAAGAAACCACAGCTGATGGCCTCAAGTCTGACTTAGCAGAAATTCTTCATCCAGAGCAAGTATGTGGTAACTGTGGAGAGAAACCACTTCCTTTTAACATGAAGATACCCTCCATCAGAACCAGATTCAGAATAAGCAGCTATCTGCGGTTTGAGAGACCAGGAAGAAGACATAGAAATGACTAGTGTAGAAATACTTTCTGTGGAAAAGAGAAGCAAAACACACACAGAGCTCGTCTCAGCAATAGTTCTGTCAGTGGCTTCATCCAGGATAGAAAGACTGGTGGCACTGAGCAAGGAGTACTTTCCGTAAAATTTAAGAAAGAAGTTTAACATTATCATTAGCTGTCATTTGGTCCATCAAGGGAAGAGGAGGTTCAACATAAAACCACTGAGTCAAAAACATTGTAAACAAAGGTAATGGCAGCAATACCTCCATCAATGACTGTACAGCAGTGAATCACAGCTAGACACAGAAGCACTGAATTAGGAGTACTTTCTATTATGGGAAAAAAAGAGAGAGCACAAAAATGTTGACGTTAAATTTTGATTTTTAACTCTCGTAGTGTACCTTTGATGTCAAACATAGCCTCTCCAGAGAAGAGAAGCATCTGTCTTTGCATCTACTTATCATTCTGATGTTCATTAAGATCTCCATCTCTTCTTGCCCATGCAGCGTTTAGCCAACACTAAAGCTCACACGTCACGATTCATCAGTGCCAATCTCCCCTGCAACAAGTTCAAGAACCGCCTTGTCAACATAATGCCATACGAGTCCACACGAGTGTGTCTTCAGCCCATCCGAGGAGTGGAGGGCTCAGACTACATCAATGCAAGTTTCATTGATGGATACAGGTAGGCTTCAAGATACCATAATTTATTTAAAACTGGGATATTTTTCTAAGTTGTGTTACATGGTTGCATCTGATCACTTCCCCTAGGCAACAGAAAGCTTATATTGCAACACAGGGGCCACTGGCAGAGACCACAGAAGATTTCTGGAGAATGCTCTGGGAGCACAACTCCACCATTGTAGTCATGCTCACCAAGCTCAGAGAAATGGGCAGGGTAACTGATAATTCTTTGCTCTAAACCCTCTGTTCTGACAGGTTTAAAAAAAAAGCATAAAATATTCCATAAAACTCCTGTGAAGAGACGAATGTTGTGACTCACTGTGGTCTGTTTTTCCAGGAAAAATGTCACCAATACTGGCCAGCAGAGAGGTCAGCCAGATACCAGTACTTTGTGGTGGACCCCATGGCTGAGTATAACATGCCCCAGTATATCCTGAGAGAGTTCAAAGTGACTGATGCCAGGGTAAGCTGAGATTGTTTATAAACCAAACGTAGAAAATTAAACCGATCCAAGTCTGGGTTGTAACCTGTCTTTGACTCATATAGGATGACTGGATCGCCTAGAGGTCAGCTGAAAAATTATACCACTTTACTCGGCTCGCTCTTTAATTTTGGGCTTCTGGTGCAACAAATTTCTAAAGACAGATGAGAGTTAAAGGCCACGCAAATGCTTATCAAAGTCTCAAATAATACAGTTTCCTGATTTTAATTAGCTCAAGAGAAGGTTTAGGAAAACAAGGTTGAGGACTGATTTTAATTACCCAGATCTATTTGGATTAGTCATTACATCAACACATTGGCATTTTCCCAAATATTTGTTTACACCAGCTCGTGGCCTTAAGTGGAACAGAAGTGTAAATCCAAATTTGCACAAATCATGACACTTGTCAGAGTGCAATGAAAAAAGAACTAAAATGCAAGTGGTGCCGGCAGCAGTGAGCTGCCACAGTTTTTAATTCCATCAAAGGCTCAGACAGATAAATGGTGCAGCATCCCACCTTTGTGAAGCATGTAACACTGTTTTGTCAATGGGATTGGTTTTCTTATCAAGGGGGTAGAACATCACTTCAGCAATGCACACCCTCAAACTAAAACTCTCCCCCAAAACCTGTCAAAAGCCACACATCAAAGCAATCAGCATCTTTAGTGGGTATATTAAATTCATTTGTGTGTAATAATGAAAGGCTTTCTTTGATGCTACTTATGCAACACATTTCAGGACTAACATTTGGTAGTTGAAACCCAAACATGTTTTTCTGTTTCTGCCTGACGCTGTATTTGTCCGAGAATTCTTTATTCAATGTATAGAAAAATACTGTAATATACTTTTAAAAAATAAGCATTCGCAATACATAATGAAGAAACCGCAGCAAAGAATAATCAATCAACTGTCATACAAAAAATTTATAAAACCAGGCGATGTATCAAAGACCTTCTTTTGTAAAGGCATCCAACAAACCATTACTTTCTCTTTTAAATTTGAGTTTACTGACAACTGTTTTTTGTCTCCATGTTTACAGAGTTGAGGATTTTCACTTTAACTTTAAATTTGGTTTCTCAGACAGCAATTTTAGTTGTGGAGACCATAAAACATAATTTTACAAGCAAGAAAGTATATTGCTATATATTTATTTCTCTTCTGACTAGCAAGTATGTAATTTTTTAGGACGGATGATATTGATATTGATATAGACGGATGATATTGCTGGAATCTAAAAAAACAAACAAAAAAAAACTACTACAGATGGAAATGTGTTTTGATTATAGCATAACATGGCCTGCCATACATCTTACCTTTTCTTCCCCCTGTTTCAGGATGGACAGTCACGAACAGTAAGGCAGTTTCAGTTCACTGACTGGCCTGAACAAGGAGTGCCAAAATCAGGAGAGGGTTTCATCGATTTCATCGGCCAAGTACATAAAACAAAAGAGCAGTTCGGCCAAGATGGTCCTATCTCAGTCCACTGTAGGTAAGTGGTCAAGCAACATTGCCAAACACACTGGAGCAGCCTTTTTTTTATTTATCATGTGAAATCATATTAAAAGGGACCACAACATGTACGTCTTTTCTCTTTTCATCTGATCTGCACAGCGCTGGAGTTGGTAGAACCGGAGTTTTCATTACCCTCAGCATTGTCTTGGAACGAATGAGATACGAGGGTGTGGTAGACATCTTTCAGACAGTGAAAATGCTACGAACACAAAGACCAGCAATGGTACAGACAGAGGTGAGGCAACTAACAACAAACTTCAGTGTGTTTTATTGGGATCTTATGTGATAGAAGAATGCGGAGTAGTGTATAATTGTGAAATAGAATGGAAATTTTACATGGTTTTCTAACATTTTTTGCTGATAAATCTTGATAAATGTAGTTTCCCCCCCTGCCTTTTACAGTAATTACAGCTGCAACTGTTTCAGGGTATGTTTCTGAAATTCTGAACTGAAATCTCTGCAAATTCTGAGATTTCCTCTTTGCAAAATAAATCAAGCTCAGTTAGGAAGGAAGGAAGAATGTCTTTAAAGTCAGTGTTTAACTCTTCCTACCAGTTTTTTTAGGTTAGATATTAATCATAATGTTCAAAATGAGTGATACATAACGAATTGATTTAAAAGGCACTAATGTGTTCTTTCTTTCCAGGATCAATACCAATTCTGCTACAGAGCCGGCTTGGAGTATTTGGGAAGCTTTGATCACTATGCAACGTAAAACGCCCAGTATTGGAAGATAAAAGTGGAGGGCCCTTTGGGAGAAAAAAGAATCCAAATGA
This sequence comes from Anableps anableps, assembly GCA_014839685.1. NCBI lineage: Eukaryota > Metazoa > Chordata > Actinopteri > Cyprinodontiformes > Anablepidae > Anableps > Anableps anableps. The sequence continues at coordinate 18,073,886 of CM026085.1, forward strand.
GCCTCTCTTCTGAGCCATAAATTCCTGCTTGAGAAAGTACTCCTTAACTCCTTGCTAACAATTCATTTAAGTGTTGGATGTGCGACATGACTCGTCAAAAAATGAAAAAGATGATTCCCGGAGGACCAAGTAATTTCCCCAACAAGCCCAAATAAAAAGAACCTCAGCTTGAAACAAGCATGAGCGGGGAATCCTGACTGTTGAAGCATTGTAGGGAATTACCTTTTCTTTTTTTGCTTCAAGGATTCATTTTTGGGCTCGTAAAACTAAATGAAACCAACGCAAGAAAAAAGTTATTGAACAATAATGACGTCGTCAGAAATGCATCAGTGATTATGACCCATAACGAGAGACAATGGAGGCACACTGAAATACAGGGGGAAGCAACTCAATGCACATTGTACAAAAAGAAAAAGAGGAAAAACATCAAATCTGTTTCACAAGTCCACACATCACATCAAGAAGACGATGCTTGGTCCACAGGAGCAGGACAGACTTAAAGTAATAATGAATAAATAAATACCCCTTTTATCCTGTCGCAATGTTCATTCATTTCAATTTGGGGGAGAGGGTAAAGTTAAAATACAAAAGTGTTGATTTAGTTTTTTATTATAAAATTGATGTGTTTTTTTTTTTTTTTTCAAATGTCTTTTTTTTTCTTTTACAGAGGAAAAGTGTTAAAACATTTTTTTTTAAAGCTGTAGAACTGTTCTAATGTATGTGCTATTTTTGCAGAGAATCCATTTGCTAATTTTCATGCACTTCAAAAATTCACACCATCCATGCTGTAACTTCCTTCAGGAGTTATTTTTTTGGGAATTTTAGTCTGGAAGTGTTTATATTTTTTGTTGAGTTTGTCTACAATCACTCACATGGTAAGATGATTACTTCCATTAGATTAAAGGGCATATATCATCATTTTCTCCTTTTTCAGTTGTCTTCATCTTAAGTTAGTAACGTCAATTAGCATGTGCAAAATATGTTAAAAATGAAAATACAAGAACTGAGCACAATGCCGCTGAGAATGCAGCTGAAAGTTGCCGAAGAGTGATGACATCACATCTCAAACACCAAACTCAGGTGTAAAGTGCCGGGGGGTGGGGGGTGACCCCTTGTGACAAAAGCTGTAATTTGACTTCGAAACCAGCTGCGGTCACACATTCTCCTTCATTTGGCTCAGACATTAAGAAAGAAATTAGCCACAGTGTAAAAAATGCATTTTCTTACCTGATAAGCTTTGCGCTCATAATCAACAGCTGCAGTCGCCTAAATTGTCTGACTGTTGATTCCCTGCTTGACCTTTCTTTTGTAGCCATACAGTGAAGTGTGTTGTTTTCTCATTTCTCAGGTTTGGGTTGTGACGTCACTTAAATCCTGGGCCAAAAAGCATTTGCAACAGACTGTTTTCACCTGTATTTACCTCCTACATTTTCTGCATAGAAGATTTTTGAAGCAAAAATGCTCACTTCATCCGTTCTGTATGGCCTATAAGCAGCCACACATTCATTCGACAAATTCCTGTTTCAAAGGTATTTTTGTGTCAAGAAAATTCATTCTGTTCACAGATTTCAAGGTGCCGTTACAGGCACGATGTCATCATCCATATATGGTAGTGCCTTCCTGTTTTAGTGGATGTGACTCAGAAGGCTATTTTTTTTCAGATAAGTGCATTTTTAAATTATTTAGAAAGACCAATTGTGATTTGTTTCATACTTTGAAGGTTTTCAGGTTTTCTGGTTCTAAAATATGATGATATATGCCCTTTAACTGGGGCCTTGTGGAATCAACAGGGGTGAGCAAAGTATGAAGTTGCTGCTACCGATTATCTTAGTTCTTCCATGTTACAATGAGAAGAGAAAACGTGATGAATTTGGTATGAATATATAACTATATACTGTCAAATATGTGAAATATGTATATCAAAGTATAGATATAACATTATATAAAGTATATAGTTTAAAAGTATATAAAGTATGGATTGTGTTTGAAAGCTTTCAAGCTGGGAGTTGTGTGCCATGGGGAAACGGAGATTTTTCACTGGAATGCACATCAGTAAAACAAAACTGTAATTTGATTTAGTGCATCTTTTCTTGTGCAATAAATGTGTTTTAGATTTAGATTTTTTTTCCTTTTAATATGTGGAGATGTCATTAACTCATGACTTTATTATACCCTCCCCCTCCCTACAACCAGGTGGCTGTCGAAGCGTTGCTGGTGCATCTTTGCTTTAAACAAACAGCCTAGCCAGTTAGAAATTAGAGGCAATCACACTCAGTCTTCACACAATAGGGCAAGGTACAAAGACGTCAACTTATTCAGATAATATATATGTATAGTTTCTTTTTATTTTTGCATCTAGAGTGCCTTATATTTATGCCTGTTTTTATAAAATTTTATTTACCATTCATGTATCCTTTGAGTATTCAAGGCATTTAGTGAAAATTAAAATTGTAAAGTTTATTTACCTTTAGTTTTTATGTCACGTAATGAGATTATATAAATATATATATGCAAATAAGAACATTTTAAGGGTCAGTTTTTGTTTTTTTTTGTTTTGTTTTTGTTTTTTTTTGTTGTTTTGTGGCCTTACAGAGGCTGAGGGAATTGGAACAAAACAACCACTACACAAATTTAAAAAGTAACAAATAGACAAAAAGACAAACTACAATAGAAAGTGTACACAGTTGGGAGATGGAACATGTTGTAGAAGTAAAAAAGATGAATGCTAGTCTACAAGCCCAACTCAAAGCTAATTAAGTGTTAACTAACATTCTCAAGTGGATTTGACAAAAAAACAAACAAACAAAAAAAAAAAAACAAATGGATGCACAAACACAGGTCATCAATAACTGTTTTCTTCTTTATGCCTTTCATCTTTATATGAAACACCTCACAGAGCAGATTTAGAGACAAATTGTCCCTTCTGTTAACCTGACAATCTGTAACAGTGTTCTGTATTCTTTGTCTTCTAAAGTTAAAGACAAGGTTTTTAAACCAGCTTGAGCAGCATTACTTATGTCTCTATAATTCTCTACCGGGATGGGGTTTTACCACCAAACTTTCGCGAGCCGAAAGAACTGACTCTGGCATTGTAAAATTGGTATCTAAGGCCTGACTCTTTGATGAACCAGAAAAAGAAACAAGTTAGTCATGTTATTTTTCTTTGAGAAGGACTTATAGAATCTGCCTAATTAAGACAAAATATAACAAAACACTGAGCTCCAACATTATTGAAAAAGTTAATGAGCTCACCATCTCTTACCTTCTGCTTGTTTTATTACCACCACTCACATAGTGAATGTAGAATGAACTACAGCAAAAAGTGGCATTCTCAGCTGAATTTATAAACAGTTTGTGACTGAGTTTATGAATGCTGTTTTTGTGTTTGTTTGTTTTATTTTATTTTATTTTTTTTATTATTGCCAGCTCAAGTTTCTAAATACTGCTTGAAAATGCCTATATAACTCTGGTGCTGTTCATTTTGCCTTCTAGTTAATCCATACTTTTCCTTCTTTTGGTCTTTTCATCCACAACTTTTAAGGGTATGAAAAGGAGCAATCTGCCTTTGAACATTTCGTACTGACCATACACCAATTTTTACCCAGCTTGGGGGAATTTCATACCCATTTGGACCACAATTAATTTAAAGGAATTCCCTATAATTCACTCATAGGTTACTGTATGGAAATGTTGATTTGCTGTTTATTTTAATGGATTATGGGTCATTATGTTCCCCTAATCTAAGTGTTGACTAGCCAAAATTAGGGACTAGAAGCAAAAATAATTGGAAATGGCTTGCAATTAAAAATTTTCATGCGAGGATCAACTAAATAAAATATCTAAGGTTTTCAATTGCTATTTATCTGTATAATTTTCAAAAATGCTTAACAAAAGGAAAACATGATCTGTAGAGTTTACATGGGTACAAAATTTGGCAGCATAATAAGAAAAATATATAGTCCTGTGCTACTTCTAAAAATTACGACGACAATATTTTACTTTTCTTTAGCATTACACAATGTCCCCTCCCCTCTCTCCATGAGCTTTAGCATCTCAGCCAATAAAAATATACATCAGCTAAGGGCAGTTAGACTAAAGATATTGGTATGCAGAGCATGATTGACCAACACTTGCAGCATAATATTGTTACAAATATTGGATCCAAGCAGTCCTTTGACATTGTGATATTGCACACACCAATATTCCAATGATGGTAGCAGTTCAAGGTGTAGTGTGAAATGGAAATAGGTTGGGACAAAATGGCAGCACTGGTTACAAAAGGAGGAACAAATTGACCTGAAGCTACTGAGCTACTGTTTGAAGCACTGTTTATAAATACAGATCAGAGCTCATATATGCCAGCTAGTGTCTGAAAATTCGTTCACAAATGACACGTTTAAAACGCCGTTTACAAATTAAGCTGTTGATATTAAGGCATCTGTTAACAGGCGCAGTGAGACTAATACAGTAATATGCGTTGCGTCTGCCTGCACTCTGACCATTTACAGAAATTGAGAGGATCAAACATGAACTGGAAGAGTAGCCAAATGACTTTTTAGTCAACATTAGGTTTGCACAATAAAAGCTGAAAATTGATCACCCAGTTCTGTTCTGTATGTTCGAAATTTAACTGAAAAGATGTATTTTTGGGTGGTGTGAAGAGCTGGCTACAACGCAGTTCTTTACCAGTTGAGAACCAGTTGTACCCACCAGCTGTGAAACTGGTTTGGTGGGAAAACCTTATATGATGGCTTTGTGGATGTGCATTCCAGGTGCTTTCTTTTCCCTTATTAACTGAAGCAGCTATGAGTTTTTGTTTAACTCCTTTTCCTAATTGTTTTGTCACAATACTCTCAGAACATGTTCATTTCTTCCTCATCTGATTTTTCTTATTAGTTTTTCATATGCACGGTAAAGAACTGCAGAGTGGTCAAAAGCCGGCCAAGTAGGAAGGACTTGCACTTTCTCTTATCTTTGTACTATGCACTGCCCTATTGATTCTGAACCCAATAATATATTACTTGAACCCATCTCTTAAAAGAAAACTCCTCAGACATTCACTTTGTGTGTATGTAAATAACACAGAAAAGGTATCAACCCGTGGAAAAGACAAAAAAATAAAAAGAGTTTGTGGCAAAAAAGAGCATTTGTTCTGATGCCACCATGGTTTACTCCAGCAGATGACTTCAGAGAAATCTGTCCCCCAACCATCTGTTCTTGTGGCTTTGCCATTCGAGCTTGGAGTGTCATTAACAGAAATAAACGTTGTGTTCTCTGCTCTCTCTATCTATCTCTCGTCTGGATGCATAGACTGATAACTAAATAATGAAATTGTAAAAAGAAAAAAAATATGGCTTGTTAAAAAGATTATACGATTACCTCTGATTAGTTGTAAGCGTAAACTGTTTCTTTTTTCTGAATGAAAGGAGTGCTTTTTATTTTCTTACTTAGGTTACATTGGTGGAGAAAGAAGTCTGTAAGAAAACCAGTTCTTTGCTGACACGAGTTCCATTTGTTATAAATGAATTCTATTAAAAAAATGTCAGTGTTATGCATCGGTGTTTCGCTTGTTTCCCTCCACCTCACTGTGCCTCAAAAGAAAAAGAAAAGACTGATGAAGCCATTTTACCCCTTTCTGGTCTGGGTCCAACACATTATCCACAGTTCTCTGGTGAAATGAGGGAAAATTGAGTCTCACCACATTTGAACAGATTTCCATAGCTCTGTTTTTTCTGTTACTGATGTAAACCACAATGAATCATCATAGGAACATCTGACAAATGAAATGCAATGGTTTTTTTTTTTTTTTTAAAGTTCCTTTGCCTTTCAACTCACTCCCCCCTGCCGCCCAGTTACACACTGTGTTCTTGTAGCCTTAATATGCTACGTTAAACTATACTAATGGACATAAATCATCATCGTCTCATCAGGGATTAAAAATCTGAAGGAGGACTTCTTTGCAAACATCTATCTGTTTGCCCATCATACCTCCCCTTTGTTTACATCCATTTATTAGTTTTATTAGTTTTTTTAGTTTCTTTTTTGGCATGCCTGCTTTCCTTTATTTGTTTAGTCCTTTTTTAACTTGCTTTGAATATACCTTCTTTTCTTTCTTTCTTTGGTCCTTCATTCCTTCCTCTGCTCTTGATTCCCTTTGTCATTTGTTTGTTTCCTTTTTTTCTGTCCTACATTTGTTCTTTCAGTTGTCTGTCCTTCAAAGCAATTTTTCCTTTGTTCATTTCCTTGTTCCTTCCTTTCATCTGTCCTTCAGTTATTCCTCTCTTTCCTTCATTTAAACTTCCTTCCTTTCTGCAATCCTTCCTTCCTTCCCATTCATCCTGTAGTCTCTGACTTTTTGTTGTTCCTTCTTTCCTGCAGTCCTTCATCTTTTTCATTTTTTTGAGTTCTTTCATTGTTCACTCCTTTTTTTTCTCCGAATCTCAACTTTTTTCATGCTCTGTAATTAAAGCCTGGGCATTGTGGGCATATCTCACATAAAACCATGATAAACTTTTCTAATTTTGAAAATCTAAAGTACTGGGAATTTTAGAAGCTTGAGTCTGGGAAAGTCTGGATTTTGATATGAGAAATATGTAGAACCGATGATGTAAAGAAGCAAAGAGATTCCATACAGATATAAATTGCATCCATTAAAAATAATCACACTTCAAATAGTATTAATGAATCTTGGAGTAATGAAGTTATTAATTTAATGACAAAAACATTTCATTATTGAACATTCTCTTTTCTACTGATGTAAAAAGAAATGCAAACCAATTTATTTAAGGATGCTAACACTAAAGACGCCTTCATAGGGCTCTAGACCAACATTTTGCACTGGTCCGCCTAACTTTTTTCTCAGGTGCACCAGCACAAAAGTTAGGTGCACCTAAATTTTTGACCACTTTTTTTTTTAAATCAGTGTTAAATCAAGGTAATATTGACCTGTAAATTATTAAATAACTACATAGTAAACATAAAGTTCTTTATTTGAAGCAGAATTATTGAAAATGTGTTTAAACAGCTTCTATGAGTTGAAATTTAAACATCTCAAGATAAATAAAAGAAAATCTAAATTAGAAGTGAAAATGTTTTAATGCCCAAACATCTTATGAACATCTCAAACTAAACATTTCATTGAGTTCAAGCCATTTTTTTTTTTTACGAGAAATTGTTTTTGGACTTGAACTTGGTGAAGGGAAGTTTTTCTTTTGCAGCATTAAACTACATTTCATTTTCTATTGATGATCTGTTTGCGGCCATGCAATGTGTTTTATAGATATGTTCTTTTTCAGTGTTTCGATTCAAAATGTATTAGAACCAGTGGCAAATGCACCATCGTCAGTGTCGTGCCAAGGTAGTTTTTCCCAACAGAATTTGTTTTCCTGTGTCAGGAGCATACATAGGACCTGTCTCATATCCTAACTACGTCTTGATCGAATGACTTTAAATCTCGATCTAGATCTGAGTTCTGAATTATTTTGGATGTAACTTTATTCAATTTTTATTTTACTGCATTTTGTGTTTAATATGATTCATTCATGTGGTTTATGTGGCTATAAAAATGTTTTATAGAAAAAGTTGACAGCCATCTTCAGTGAATTGTTTTTGTTTTTGATAAAACTTTTGGAGAAATGAAACAATTAGAGCAAATAGGACAATTGTAGAACATCGCGAAATGAACACAGAGCCATTTATTTATTTAGAACGATGTATATTGAGTGTAAATATTTATAAATCAAGTTTAAGCAGGTGTGGTTGTCCTCTTATTGGCAAATATTCTTGGTTTGTTGGTTAAAACATCACTATTATCACATCTACTTGGTTGGAATTGAGGCACAGTCAACTGGACCCGTGCTTCTTGCCTCGTGTGCTCTCCTGATGCAGGAGAAACAAATAACTACCTCAGCACAACACTCTTTACAGTAAATGCAGTGCATTATATGTTTGGCTTTACTGTATCATAGCCAGGGAAACTTGTCAAGCTGCTGTCTTCAAAACTTTTATACTTCCCCCGTTTGATTTTAGTAGTTCTTGCTCTGAGTTGATCATATGTGGCTCATTATCTGATACTGTTTCTGAAACATAGCTTGACATAACCTGGGAGGTTGAAGACTCCTTGTCAGAGTATTGGTAATGATTTTTCAGACAGCTCAGACCTCAACTTTTCTATATTTTCTGTCTTCTGCCATGCTAAATCCACTGTTTACCTGACTAGCCTAGCCTAGCCTACTCACCTCTGACTACAGGGTACAGATGTAGACACGTACATGGTTAGCTGCACCATGGCCAACTGTTGGGGGGTGGGCTTTACTATCTCTGATTGGTTTTGACCATGATATGGGCCTAATGTTGTGAATCCGGTTGCATTTGCAACCAAATTAGTTGCATCCTAGAGCCCTGTGTCATAGCATTTTCTATCTTGCCTTGGATGCTGGTATATTGAAAAACCTGTGTTACATTGGTCTAATCATCAGAAAATTAGAATTGGAAGATCTTCAATTTCTTTTGAGTATGTGTATCGCTTTTGATGGGTCCCATTGTGAATAGTGCCAGTATACTGGAATGTGGTGTGGAATTCCCAGTGGGGTTTTTTTCATAATAAAGCATTACCTGGAGCATCTGTGAAAGAAATTTCAGTCCATTGTGAGTTCTCCACAGTAGTCAGAGAAATAGTTGGTGAATTATTCAGAAGGTTGATAATATGCTGTCAGTTGAAGAATCCAACATGAAACAGCAAGGAAAGCTTTTCTGTGGAACTGCATGAGATTAAGTAATGTTATTAAGTCATTCCTGCGATATTTGAGTTGTCGTTGCATACTGGTTTAGTTGATGATCAGATTGTGCGTTACAGTGTTAAACGGGTTGTAAGGCAATTCATAAGCATTATTTTTTTTGATGATTTCATGTTTTCCTACACCATTGAAATGAAAGGGATACACTCAAGGTGATGGTGCTGCACTTCCATACAAACAATTTGTTATAAGTGAAGAGGGGATGTTTTATAAATAGGAAATTTGAAATATCTTAACCATTTAAAAGTCAAACTTTTATCAGAGGTTTATTGGTCTCTCAGGAGATTAAAAGGTTAGGGTTAGCTTGTTGTAGAACTATTGGCCATCAAGGATGTTTTCAAAGAATTTGATGAAAACCTTTTGCTGAGAACAAGAGGTCAAACCTGAGGTGTGAGGTATGTCTAGGAATTTATAGTTCACAACTTCCTGTTTCCTGGGGTACAAATATGATGTGACACAGATGATTTTGGTTTTTTTTCTCTTCAGAATTTGTAAGACAAGACAACATACTATTTAAGAGAAAAACACATCTGAGTTGATCTTCAGGAAATGGCTACATGACAAATAGCTACTTGCCCAAACTTGCCCATTTCTGCAGTCAGATGAGTAACTGAAAAGTTTAACAAAACCTGAACTGTGATAAACAAGGCTGGATGATGGTCCAAGTTTATCTTGTAGCCATACATTAGGAGGGAGATGGTGAAGGAGGGGAAAAAAAAAAACAACAACTCAGAATTGCAGCAGAATTTATTTTCAGGCTTTTATGCATCTTTAACCAGAGTTACACTATTTGTTGAGAGTGCTGTATCCATCTAGCCAACTAGCCAGATAGGATGTTGTAAAAGCTTACAAATCTGTTCATAGTTTACTTTGCTCCATCTGCCGTGTCTATATACCACAACAATATTTGGCTGCCTTATCCTGTCTCTCGGGCAAATGGTAAAGACAACTGTGTTGCCAGGACAGAACTGAATGCAGAACTTCAACTCTTCAGTTTTTTGTTTTTTTTCACTGATATAAACTAAAATAATTGGCAGGTCTGCAGTGAGTGACATGTTGCCACACACTGCAGTCCACAACCAAGTAAAAGTTTGAGATAAGTTTCCTCACAGCGTTTCACTTTTTGGTTGCCCACAGGTAAAGCCTTTCCTGGCACTGCTTTGGTAACCCCTAGCAGTCTATCTTCTGACCTTCACTTCAGTTTCCACAGGCGGTTCTTGAAATCTTCCCGACTGCATTTCTCTTTTGAGAAGTGAAAATCCTCCAATCCAGAATATCAAGCTTTAAACCACAGTTCACCTTAAAACAATTATTTTACCCATCATCTTATTTAACAGAGAACCTTTACACATGACATTTTTAAACAACCATAGCTGGTTATGAGTGAGTTGGAAACATGTTGTTCCTGAACTCCCTGTCAGATATTCGTGATGTATAAAATCAATATTGCAGCTCACAGATTGGTTGAAATGTTATAAATAACAACCTGCACTTGCCTCAGACAGAATACGTTGTCTAAGAGATTACATGTCAAAGGCACTGACACCACAAGATGTACAGAGATGATGTTCCTGCCATGATTGCCCTGTAAGCGGAACACTGTTTGCTGCTCTCTGTTTCTGTAAATAACATCTCAAACTGAACACGGACTTGAACAAGAGTGAATATGATCCTATCATAATACACTGTTTTATTCATCCTGATGCTTGATGTTTCCCGCTGTGCAAGGAAGCCTTCGTGTTACATCAGCTTACATCCTTTTTATTTACTGTAGCCCAGCCACCCCCTCAAACATTTCAATCATTACTCCCTAGCTTGAAGCAGAAGTGATGGTGATATGCTGATTACCAAATGGCAGGAAGAAGCCCGGCTTCACTTTATCTCTTGTTTCACACAATTTCTTGAAAATTGTCAAAAATGAACTTAATATCTCAGGCTGCCACGCGATCGTAAACACCTTCTTTGCACAAGACGACAAACTCATGCTGTCATCGCATTTTTTTTCTCCAGAGACAGTGCTCTGTAGATGTTCTGTCTCCATCTCTCTGCTGTTTCTGCAGAATTATGAAACCAAGTGGTCGTGGTAAACTCGTAAACTCGTCCTTCATATAACCCACACCTTTTTTTTTTAACAATGACAGCTCGTGCTTTTGCTTAATAATGCAAAATTTGCTGAAACATTTTGTCTTAATAGAGGAAACTGTACAAATCAGAAATGTTTTCTTTCAACTCTGCAGCAATGAAAATGTTATCTTGGCCCATGAGAATTCCATGACATCAGAGCTTATCTCTGATTGTCCAGACAGACTCTGGAATCGCTCTCGAAGCTCCATTGCTGTGTGACAAATAATCACCTGCTACCACTTCATTAGTTCAAGTATTTTGTGATTTGTTTTACATCAATTTTCAGTAACACAGCTGGACACTTCTTGTAGTTACATTCACCATGCATGAGGCCATTTTCATATTAACACTGCTGTGAGCTGCTAACTACTCAAATTAAATATTATGTTGCAGGTGCATATTAAGTGCCAAATTAAATCAAAAGAAAAACTTTTTTCTCTGAATAAAAAGCTTTCCTTATTTTTTTTTTCTTTGAGAACTTCATAATTGCTTTTGGTTCCTGACAAAGAAACTAAAGTATAAAGTGCTTTATCATAGCTCTGGCTCACTAATATTGTGCAGCACTCACAATTAGCTCCCCTAATGTCTCTTAGCATCTTATTCACAAAGCAAATAGTACTAATTAATTGCTGGTGAAACACACATTTTAACAGCAGCAGGTGTAAACAATTTGCATCGTAAATGTTCAAAGTGGCATTTCAAAATCAATAATTGATGAGGATGATTTAAATGAACCACAGCAGATCTCAAATGATAATGGAATGATTCATCAACATTCGATTGAGGAAATATGTAGTTTATATAAACATGTGGTACAAATTTGTGATATATTGTCAGATTACAAGAGAAACACTTGTAATTTCTTCACCATCATTACATATTATTTACAGTCATTAAAAAAATTATGTTAAAAAGATTCAGTTCTTTACTAGGAAATATTTATTTATTTATAACTAATTTCCTTAACCCCGAAAAGGAAAGTTTAGTTAAACCAAACAAAAGAGAAGAAAAATTAAAACCTAAAATTAACCTTACACTACTCATTAAACAGATAACACAAATGTGTTTTTTAGCTGATGGAAAAAAGTAGGACATTCTACATCACAATTGTAGTAATTTTAGTGAAATGCTTCTAGTAGCCATCTACTCTGAACTCAATCTGAGGAAAGTATGCTGTACTCCTCACTTTCACCTGAAAGATATTTGATGGGTTTTCTGCATGTGCAGTCTTTTTCTATTCACTCCACAAATTCTCAGAGATCAAGATCTGGGCTTTGACTCGGTCCAAAACTTTACATGTTTTACTCTCAGCCAGCCCCTAATGGATTTTTCTGGTATGCTTAGGTCGTCGTCATGTAATAGGTTCCAGTTCTGTTTCTGCTTCATTTTTCTTACAGATGGTCTAAAATTTTCCTCAACAACCCCTGATACACAGTAGAGTTCATACTGGATTTTACTATGGTGAGCTGGCCAGGTCATGCTGTAGCAAAGCATCCCCAAATCATGACACTTCCACTTCCATGCTTCACAGTTGTCCATCTGTGAAGAATTTATTTCTTTGTCTGTGTTCTCTCTGGTAAACTTTAGGATAGCCTTTGTGTTTTTCTTAGAGACTTGGCACACCTTCCATGCAAGTGTGGAACCTGTGCAGTCTCTTTCTGATTGTACAGGCATGAACTTTCATAACAATATCAAGAGCCTGCAGTGATGACATTAGGTTTTTTTTTTTTTTTTTTTTAGAAACTTCTAACATCTTGTACTTATGGTGAACTTTTTCATTCAGCGGATTGTTTGATTTCAAATTCATTTGCTATCTGTTCAAAAGCATTAAGAAATGCATAACATCCTCCAAACTTTTTTCACAAGGACAAACCATCCTACACAAGGAGATGGTGTTTGCATAGTGGTAAAATCTGAGGTGCAAACAGTCCTCTGCAAGTTCTTTGGAAAATATACAAAAACTCTGGTTTTCTCAGGTTTTGTGGATGGAAAAATCATGTTAACTTTTAGTGGATCGATCAGACAAGTTTCTTTTCCCTTTTACTGAATTGCGTGATGATTAGATAGATGAAAATTAGAAAGCAACAACCATAATAAAAGATACTGACACTGTATTTATATGGATCTGTGTTTGCAATATCATCAGGTGGACATGGTCTGGTACAAATCAAACTCGGTGATTCATAGATTAGGATGTTTTTTCTTCTTCTAAGTTTACATTAGAGGCAGAATTATTATCCCAGTACATTCATTTCTGTTTCTGGTGCTAAATTTTATATGACTGGTCTAAGACATATGAAACTGCTTGCAGAGGGCTTGGCAGCTGATTAGAGGAGAGAAAAGCAACTGTATGCTGGCAAATGGTTTTAAGAGAAATATAATATAGTTGACCTTTTCCAGCAATAATTATACAACATGAAATTTGATTAGGATCTATGAGGTGGTCAAATCTGTGGAAGGGGCCCAAATTTTCACAATTGCCTTGTTAAATCCATGTCGAGAAAGTCAGTATCAGTTGATATATTAAAGCAGCTTTCAGGTTTACAGTTGACAATACCAACTGCAAAACCTTAATAGCGATTTTATACACTTGTTAAGGGCAAAGCTCACAAATCCACTATCACAGCTGGCTGCCAGCATAACTAATATTGCACTTGAGAGCTAAGTGTCTGAGTAAACAGACATTGCACCTCCTGGAATCCTGGCTTGACTGAACTAAATGCACAGCGCAGGGCAAACGGAGCGTCTGTGCACTGCAAATGAAACAGACAGCTATGGGTGTGTGAGCAGAGGAAAAACCCAGGGGCCTTTTGCCAGCAGAATGATGAAGAATGTTTCTGTGCAGCAGTGAGACAGGCACCATACCCTGCAGTCGGCCGATGATGATGACCCAAATGGCAATCCTCAATCGAGCGACTTCTCAGTTCAGCGATGACAAACCCAGATAAAAGCCGACACTGCTGCCAAAGCTGCACTGATTTTGTGTGCATGTCACATTAGAGGTACTTCAGAGGCAGAGAGAAGGTTTGACCTTTAGTTTCTCATTGCAACAAGAATGAAAAATAAACGAATCCAAACATAAAGCTAAAGGGACAAGGTTATTGGTATGATTAAATATGAGTTTTTCTTTTAAGGTGCAAATCCTTATTAGCTAGCTGAGTAAAAATGTTTGTCTTGGCGCTTTCATTTGCAGTTGAAATGAACCAGGATGCAGGGAGAAAAATAAAAGAATTGAAAAAGGAAAAAGGTAAAAACAACTTCAGCTGAAAGGTCGACCAGATTGATGACGGAAGTGGTGAGGGGGAATAGTGGAGCAATCCAACCTGGGCGGACGGTTGCTGCAGTGTATAAACCTATGAAGGTTAATTTCTCCAGCTCAGCATCTTGCCAACATCCCTGCCATCAGAACCTCTGTAGGCTGGCCATCTGCTTTCACTCTTTTTTTTTTTTTTTTTTTTTTTCTGGCCACTCTACTGTTTTCTGGCTGGCTTCATCTGGGATTGAACATGCGTCAGGGCACTTTCATAAACTAATGTCTAAATGTGGAGGTGAGGGAGGGGTAGGGTATTTAGCTATTCTGCTAGAAAATCTCAATTTTTGGTCACTGAGATATGTTTTGATTTCATTTCATCAACTTTAAATTAATGAGGGATGCTGCTAAGGTTTAAAAACCAGGAGCAAATGTCTTTAGAAAGCCTACACAATCTTACTTTATCGTTTGACAGCTTAAACTCTGGTGTTTTACCTACATTCTTGAAGGTAACTGCAAAATTTCTGTTTCAACATTCCATTAATTTCCAGTGTAAAATGTAGGGCTGGACGATATGGCTGAAAAACGTATCATGATATAGGTGTTTCATATCAGTTGATATCGATAATTATTGATTAGTTTTTTGTTTTATACATCTGAAATTCTGCCAAACTGGTGTTTTGACCTTTCCTGTTTTATATGCAGCTTCCTCTCAAGTTGTTGTCCTCATTTTCTCCTTTCACTCCACCCCGAATTTTAAAAAATAAAAAAAAATTTAAGCAGTTATGAGGCACTGTGGCAAAACCTGAAACTGCTGCTCTGCAAGTTGCTCAACAAGTTGTTGCTATCTTACCAATGAGTGAGTGAGTTAGTTGATGCTGCCCTCCTTGCTTAGGTGGCCTGTTAGAATTCTGTGGGAGTTCAGTGAAATTATTTATCATTGTATTGGTCATGTTATCTATCAATATTGATCATGTGTTTATCACAATATATTTATTATTATTGACTTATTGCCCAGCCCTTGTAAAATATATACACTTTTTTCATCAACTCACAAATTTTTTTCACAAAAAACCCTTTACCTCAGTTGTGATTATTTGCACAATCCAAAAACAATCACGGATCAAGTTAGATTCTGATTCTGCAGCATGGAAAATGGTTTAGGTAATAGTTTTATTTGGTTTCATTTTGGTTTTGTTTTGTTTGGACAAAATCGGCTCCATTTTAAAATCTAGAATACAGTGGACACCGTTTGATAGCTGAAATCTGCAAATACTTGAGACCCCTCTAAAAATGATTTATAACTGCCTATTTTAATAGCTCAAACACCAAATGTACTTTAATATGCATTAATATGCAGTGATTACTGTTAACACTACTGCAGAAGCTAACATCTACAGGTTTTCCTGTCTCCGCTCTTGGGGGTACAGACAATCAGCGAAAAGGAAAATTAATAGCACTCCTGGATTAGCTAGTGAATGTGTATTGCGTGAATAATTTAGAGTTGCATTCCACTGAAAAATCCACCAATACTTAACCTCAAATAGGCAAGCGTCCACTGTATTTACACTTGTAAAATCAGGACTAGATTATCCTACAATAAATCCATACTCTTTAAATCAGAGTTTGCAATCTTTATTTTAATTGTAAAAAGTTACAATTAATTTCCGCACGTTATTTGGCCCTAAAAAGTCACTTCAAGTCACTTAGCTCAGACACAGGGAACAAAATAGTTTAGGTTGAAGCTAACTACTGAAGCAAAACATTCATGCAAAAAGTTTCACTGTGATGAAAGAATTCCCTTTCTGATACAGTCTTGCTCACCAACAACAGCTGCGGTCAGGTGGTGGTCTTCCTGTTTACACCCTGCTCGAGCTATCCTTAAGAACCATGGTGTAAACTTGATGTTGTTGCTTCCCTTTAATCCAGTTTTTATTTTGATAATGCTGTAACTAAAGTTTTTCCAACAGAGACCAACTTCAACCAAGTTTCCTGCATAGCTGAGTTTTGTAGCAAAAGTGCTCACCACATCCTTTTTCTGGTATACCAGTAAGCTTCAACAGATCCACTCAACATTTTTATGTGAAGATCATCCATTCTGTGATTACCATGGAAGATTTCCAGAAAGCATTGTCATAGACTCTGCGTCATTATCAATATATGATAGTGCCTTTCTGTTTTATCAGACGTGACTCAAAAATGCTCTATGTTTTTTTTTTTAAAAAAAGCATTTAAAATTACATAACCACTTTGGAAAATAATGGAAAAACCAGTTATGATTCATGTGCATCATACTTTCCGGATTTTCACATTTTCTGGCTCTAAAATATAATAAAATATGCACCTTTTCTGCAGAACGCCTTTGACCAGAGAGAACAGATATTTCCTCCTTGATTAACTGTTAGTTTAACACTCCATTTTCCTTCCTTTTAATTAGTTACTACAAGTAAGATATAAACTTTTGATGAGATCACAAAACCCTGCATCATAAATCAAAGTTATCCCTTTACAACACAGAAAAGAAAACATGATGGCATTCAAGCGGGAAAATCATGAAGTACACTGTGAAGCAGTATCAGCAACTCCACAGGGCCCCACTTCAAAAAATTTCAAACTACCCCTTCAAGGCATTACCGCATACGACCTAAATGCAAACCACTGACGTTCCAAGTGGCTATTTTTTTGTTCTGGATGACAACAAAAGAAAAATATACAATCAATAAGCTATTTGAAGCCATTTGGAAATCCACAGTACACATCAATTATCCTGTCAACTGTGTGAAATAAAAGAAGAAATATAATTTATGAGTTCCCCCAACAGGTTTTTGTTGCAACCTAAAGCAATAATACACCTCTAGTTTGGTGCTCAGCTCCACTCTTTTCACACACTACCACCTCACCAAGGGATACTTAGAGTATATATTTTTTTTTGCAACCTCAGAGGACACGATGTCAATTATTCTGGGTATGGTCCTATGGACGGCTTCATTCCTTAATCAAAATAAATGGCCAGGGCAGCAGAAAGTGAATGGAGTTAAGCCCCCAATATTCCTTCGAGACAGGCAGGAGGGGGTCTTGGGCCACAAACAAATCCATTACCACAAGGTAAATGGGACACATCAGCAGTTTTCATTTGAATAGTATGAGCCTTGTGACCCCCTCCCCTTTCCAAAGATGGTCCATTTTACAGGCAGGGACTGATTGCATGAATTTCCTTTTTTCCTCTGCACGCCACACTGCAGTCAAACTTACATAATGCATTCTGAGCATAAAAACTCGTCCACATACCTCCGAAAACTCAAAGTGGCTGTGACTAACTCACTGTAACGGGGAAAATCCTGCTACCTGCCTGGAAGATGTGGTGAAAGTGTAAGTTCAAACTTTAATGTAATACTGTAGCTTGATATGGTCTCAAGCAATTCATGGGAGGATGAGTGGTTAGAGGTGGACAGCGAATGGAAGTAGGGGGTGGGGGTCATTATATTCAGCCATCATTAAATTAAGTGTTTTTCTTCCCCCCACACGTTTTCCTGCTCACAAGCTGGTAGTGATTTCACTGTCAGGGTGTATATAATTTCAGCTGATAGTGAGACAGTTCCGCTTCAGGGAGCTAATTTTTTCCCCTCAGAGAGTCTTTAAGACTCCTGCTGCTCAGTAAGGTGTTCATATTGTCCACCTTCTTACCTCATTTTGCCTTTTCATGAGAAACAGATCTGTATCAGGGTTACATTTGAATTCACCTTTCTTTGCTGCAGTTTGTACAGTCAATGCGATAAAAGTCAAGGTTGCAAAAATCCAAGTTATAAAAAGTAATTAAACAATGAATTAAGACATTTTTTAATCCAGATGTACCCTAGTTTTATGACTTGTTTGTTCTGAAAACGTTTATCAACTGAATTACTGACTCAATTTTTCTATCCTGCACCAGGTGGGCTGTCCAGGGGCATCTCTAAACAGTTCTTTCCGATGTAAATATTGCAAACACTGACATTGCAAAGACGACATACTCACGATATTGAGCAGCCATAAACTGGGCTCAGTTTTGGTATGAGGAAAAATCTTTACTATTAGATCCATAATGAATAAGAACATTGTGAATAGAAAGCTACATTAAAGAAACATTGAGTCAGCCTCACATTTATTCAGATTTAGATTTAAAATTATTGTCATTCAACCAAGACGTTTGTGTCAGAATTGAAATCAAGGATTATTATTTTTGCAAAAAAATTATCCAGTTTTATTTACCTTCACATTTTCACAAAGAGTGGCACATAAACATATTTATAGTCATCTCAATAATCAATATAAGGGTCTTTCTTGGCTTTAGTATTTTTTAACCATTATCATTGCTGAAGACCTCTTTTTTCCTCTCCACAGATTCTCTATCAGATTCCAGTCAGGACTCTAAAACATTGATCTAAATTGTCCCCATGCACAAGGACAACATAACGATGTCTTAACCTTGCAATGAGGCAAGTGCAGGTATCTAGAGTCTCCCTATGAAACCATGAGGCAGACATTTGAAGACATTTACAATAGAAGTACAAAGCAGTCAAATTGACACCCTGAGTGATTTTAACCCTGTAACTTTCTTAAACTGAACCCACTGCTGAGACTTCCTAAATTGCAAAACCATCACGATAGTGTTGGCAAGCTAGGCAATTGCCTAGGGCCCCTGAACTACGGGGGTCCTGAGGGCAGTAAAGGTGTTAATAGTATTAACTGATAATGTACAATATTACACAGAAACCAATGAAAACAAACCAGTAAATCACATTATACAGCCTTATAATTTGAGTACCCTGAAAAGGCCCTTTCTAGAGATGTCCCTCCAAGACACTACTGAAGTGGCCAAATGCAATGACCATATGAAACACTGAGTGCACTGAAATGACTGGTGTATTCATGCTACCCTCTTAAAGCTGCAGTATGTCACTTTTATGAGAAATGTTTTTTACATATTTGTTAAAATTATCATTATGTCATGACAGTATAAGACAGATAATCTGTGAAAAAAAAAATCAAGCTCCTCTGCCTTCTCCCAGTACTCCCAGTACTAACTGCAAAAATACACCATTCAGCAGAAACAACCAATCAGAGCCAGGAGGAGGGTTTTAGCGCTGTCAATCACCCCCATGTACACTCCACTCACACACTTCCCTTTGGTCTCTAGAGCTGGATCATAAAAACATAGCCTGCCACTAATGCTAAAGCTAGTTAGCACAGCCACCGATGATGGCGGATAAACGGTTTTCCTGGAACAGTAAGTTTTTCTTCACCATTAGCTCATTTAGCTGCCTAACACGAGATTGATTGACAGCGCTAACACCTTCCTCCTGGCTCTGGTTGGTTGTTTTAGGTTGGGAGCGGTGCAAAGTTACATACTGCAGATTTTAAGTCAAAGGTGCCCTGTGACAGCATATTGGCCATCAGAAAAGTGCCAAGTGCCAAAAGTGCAACACACAGCTAGCAGTAAACTTAAAAAAATAAAGCACATAAACCCTTCAGGATTTACAGAAAAATAACACAAGAAGGAAGAAAATCAACAGTGAAAACTAAACAAGTCAACTTCTGTCTACTGTTTGCCTTGGCACCAAGCCTGAATTTAAAGTTAGCTTGTGTGCTAATCTTTTTAAAACACTAAACATTGAAACACTGAAACCTAATGTTAGAAATCAAAGTAGCGCTGCTCTGTTAATGCTTATGCACTACTACTTTGGCCTGCCTACTGAACTTTAGCACAAGATACAAACTGTTAGCATGGTGGGTGACCATATTTTTTATAATAAATTAATATTATAAATCTAAAAACTGCCACACATGTAATATCAAACTATTTAGTGGTTTATCTGACCAAACCATTGTCCAAGTTGAAGTTTGGAAACTTATCTAGAACTGATGCTTAACAAAAATCTAAGTTGTTCCTATTGTTGAACATTATTGTTTAGGTTTCTTTTAGTCTCCATTGTTTGTTGTTATTCTTAATCATTTAGATGTAGTATAGTCCTTATTTATATTTTTTTCAATATTTTTTTTCTTGAACAGATATTTTCTGAAGTGGTAAATGCCTTGAAAATTTTGATAACTACAACATATACAATGCATCCAGAAAGTATTCACGGCACTTTACTTTTTCAGCATTTTATGTCACAGGCTTGCTTGAAATTGTATTTCATTAATCTCTTTCCTCAAAATTCAACACATAAACACCCCATTATGACAATATGGAAAAAAAGGTTTTTGAGATTTTTGCAAGTTTATCAAAAATAGAAAGCAAAGAAATTACATTTACATAAGTATTCACAGTCTTTCCATGACTGTGGCAAAGTCTAAATCTGGACTTGATTTGGAAAGGTACACTCCCACTCCTGTCTATATAAGGTCCCACAGTTGACATCAGGTCAGAGGTCAAATACCAAGCATGAAATCAAATAAATTGTCTTTAGACCTCAGAGACAGGATTCTCTTTGAGGCACAAATCTGAGGAAGGACATGAAAACATTTCTGCTGCTCTGAAGGTCCTAATGAGGTCAGTGGCCTCCATCATTTGTAAATGAAAGAAGTTTGGAACCACCAGGACTCTTCCTAGAGCTGGCTGGCCATCTAAACTGAGCGATCAGGGGAGAAGGACCTTTGTCAGGGAGGTGACCAAGAACCCGACTGTCACTCTGTCAGAGCTCCAGCATTCCTCTGTGAAGAGAGGACAACCTTCCAGAAGGACAACCATCTCTGCAGCTATCCCCAAATCATGCCTGTATGGTAGGGTAGCCAAACACCCCCCTTCCCCCCCTTAATAAAAGGCCCATGGCACCCTGTCTGGAGTTTGCCAAAAGGCACCTGAATGACTTTCAGGCCATGAGAAACAACATTCTCTGGTCTGATAAGACAAAGATTTAACTCTTTGGTGTAAATGCCAGGCGTCATATTTGGACGAAAGTAGGCACGGTTCATTCCCAGGCCAATATCATCCCCACAGTAAAGCATGGTGATGGCAGCATCATGCTATGGGGATGTTTTGCAGCAGTACAAACTGGCAGACTAGTCAGGATAGCGGGAGAAATAAATGCAGCAATATACAGACATCCTGGATGAAAACCAGCTCCAGAGCTTCTTTTCGACAGACTGGGGCAACGGTTCATTTTTCAGCAGGACAACGACCCAAAGCTCATAGCCAAGATCTCAAAGGAGTAACTTCAGAACCACTCTGTGAATGTCCTGGAGTGGCCAAGCCAGAGTCTAGACTTGAATCTGACTGAACATCTCTGGAGAGATCTGAAAATGGCGGTGCACAGAAATCTCCCATCCAACCTGATGGACCTTGAGAACTGCAAAGAAGAATGGGCCAAACTGCCTTAAGATTAGTGAGCAAAGCTTGTGGCATCATATTCATGAAGACTTGAGGCTAGAATTGCTGCCAAATGTGGATCAACAAAGTATGAATCAAAGGCTGTGAATATTTACGTAAATGTGATTTCTTGGTTTTCTATTTTTAATAAATTTGCAAAAATCTCAAAAACTTTTTTCCACATTGTCATAATGGGGTACTTGTTTGCAGAATTTTGAGGAAAGAGATTAGTTTAATACAATCTGGAATGAGGCTGTAACATAAAATGTGGGAAAAATGAAGAGCTGTGAATGCTTTCCAGATTCTGTTTATATGTGGCCGCAGCTGTCCCTCTTGCTGTGGGCCCCCATAATGCCTAGAAACGGCTCTGGCCTCTCTATAATATCAGTTGTGGGATACTTCTATCATAAAATATTGTAGATAGGTTGTAACTATACCAGGAGGTTCACAAGAAGTATTTTTAACCCTATAGGAACAATATAAAATGCTGCATGCACAGCTGTCACTTTACTGTCTGGATTTTGTTATTGTAACCAGGTTGCAGGACATACAGCTGACAGAGATTGTGACAAACTGAACAAACAAAATAGGTTTTTACTGTTTTGGTCCATTAACTAATAATAGATCATTTTAAAAACAAATGTATTATATAGGTATTATAACATATATCATCATTTTATAATATGGGACAATTACACCTCGTGCATGTCTTCAGCCCAACACAATAATTCCAAAATGCACAAAGCTACTGCAAAAAATATGAACTGTGGAGTGATGTGTCAAATGTGTTCCCCAGAAAATTGGTTGCTGTCTCGATGTCCCTATGTGATCAAGTCTGATGATATATGCCCTTTATATCATGTTTCTACTGAAACAATATAAGGCAACAGCTCACCATAACTGTAAAACATTGCAATAATGTTTTAGTGATACCGTTGATGCTCATATTTTTCAGAGATACTTTCTAAACTGGCTCGCCTTACTGTCAACAAGCCAGCATATGTAGTGTCCTATGAAAGCCGTTTTATTTTCCAAATTCCATTTTATTTTTTCCCAGATTCCACTTTTATCCATTTTCATTTTTTCCAATTTCACGTTTTCCATTCTAACCATATTAATTAACCCAAAAAATGTGTAATTATGTAGTGAATGGAAAAAAAAAATAATCAACAAATCAATAGCCAAAGAGGTCCACATTTACTATTATTCATGTTTCACAAATATAGATGCTGTGGTTCAGCAGAACATTGAATGATTTCATAAGATGTTTAATAGCATTCCCTAACATTTTATAAAGTTCTCAAACATTATGTCCAAAACAAAGAATCTTATTTTTCACATTTATAAAAGAAAATTCCCGTTTTAAAAATGCCTTAGAGTTGAACTCAACACCAAAATATGTCTCACAAAGAAACTTGCAAAGAGTAAACATTTGAAAACACTTCCATATTGATCAGGGCCTTTGTTCCCTTTTGTTTCCAAACTCTGTCTCAGACATCTTTTTTGAAGTATATGACAAGTCAGTGTTTTGTGATGAGCTCTCTGGTTCCTGCCGCTCTCCGTTTGCTTTGCTTGATCAAAAATGAACAATGTTTGGGGTTTTTGTTTCCTAAAGGAAGATCTGAATTGGCTCACAGAGCCACAAAGCCTTCGACAAACTCTCTCCTCGCTTCAGCTGATTTATTTAAATGCTTAAGAGTTAGCAGGCATGACTGGCTTCCGCTAGTTTGCATCTTCTCCATGTTCCTGATATGACTTCACTATGAGTGGTCATCACATGTATCCTTGCAGCTTCAGTCAACTGTCTGTTGACAGAACTTCCAGAAAAGTTGCTCTCCTGATTCATAACACTTTCTAGCCCTGATCCTTGCGTTAACTTTCAAGTTTTAAAATTTTTTTTGGAGGACATAGGTGTTTCAATGATCTTTTTTGCCATAGCTGACCAGCTTTGACCTTGCTTAACCAGGTAACAACAGATAGGGGAGCTGCAGCTGCCAAAATACTACAAAAACTACTATATCGCTTTTCCTGCTGGCCGATATCAGCAAATTCTGTGAAATTTTGAATTTTATTCTGGATTCCATGTTTGTTAAATTCCACGATTCCATTAGCGTTTTCCACATCACAGAAATAACTGGGCCCTATTGGATATATTGCCATTACCAGGAGCAATGCATGTTGTAGTGTTTGCAGATGCATGCAGTAAACCAAACTGTACACACAAGCATACCAAGCAACTTTATTTTATCTGTGTAATGCATCACTCCCTCCCTCCCTGTTACTAACGCAGAGTTTACTCTCGACAGTATGCAATTTTTAGGTTTAAGTCGCTTTATATGGCTAAAAATTACTTTATTAGTCTGACTAACGTGAACATGTCTTCAAACTCAGTTTAAACGTTACTCCACTGCAGGTAAGCAATTATCTGCTGATAAGTACTTCACAGAACAACACTTCAAGGAAAATCCAAGACAATCCCCTGTGTCAGCAGTTTAATGTGGCAAAGCTAAGGGGAATATTTTTAACAGAGATAGAGTTTTGTTACAGGAGCTTGACAGCATTATGAGGTGAAAAAGGATCTGCTCAAGTGTTTCACAAGGTAAATCCTTGCTATGACAACTCTTTCTAAATGTATCAAGAAGACAAAAGTCTAAGTGCGACTGAGAGCACAGGCAGGATCTCAGGGAAAGAAAGGATGACACAGAGAGATGCAATAAAAAAAAAAAGATTTCACTCTAGAAAGAAACAGTGGCTGACATCCACATATTTCCACACTGTGGTGACAAAACGTTGGGTCTCACATCATGAGTTATCACAGACTACATTTGGACCACCGGGACATGCTGCGCAGGGTAGTGATGTTTTGTCCGCATGCTTTGCAACATAGCAAACTTGACTGAGATGGTAAACACCTTTTCTCATAGGAAAAAGGCAACACATAGACCCGCTGCGACCGTGTGATTCACTCTATTCTTGCTCAGTTTCTACAAGCTTTCCTTTTCATACACAAGACTGGCTCAAACAAAAAGAGAAGGCCATCATGTTCAAACGCTCAGTCTGAAGGTCATGTTTCAAGCAGTTCAAAATGACACATAAAGCAAAGAGCATCCTTTTGTCTGAGGCTCTTCTCTACAGAATAAATAGTCAGGTCTGGTTAGAATAACTGTGAGATCTCCTTCTGTAAAATGTTGCATAACAAGCAACTCTTGGGAAACAAAAAAGGCATTGAAAAGGATGACACAGCTGAGACAGCAGAAAGCAGAACAATAAAAATGTTCTTCTGTAGGGGGTTTCTTCCCACCCTGTTGTCAGACATTTAGAACAGGGTTCCTGCAGAGTCTTGACAAGTCTGGAATTTGATTTGAATATTTTCCATCTGATAGGTATGAAAAAAGAAACCTGTGCTTTGTTCTTTTGGATTTTGTTGTCTTAGATCAGTGTTGTTCTTTCCCCCCTGCTTGGTTGTTTATTTGAGTCTCAGCTCCTAAGTGTTTATTATTTACCTTTCCTCTTCCATACACCTGATTTCCTTCACCCTGCATCTAATGCCACAATCACACTCATCCTTAAGTATTTAATCTCCCTGGCTTGTATTTTCTTTCAGTGGTTCCCCTCGTTATGTCTGTTACTTTGCCTGTTTCTCAGTCCAAGCTTCATGTCCTGTTCGCCTTGTTGCTGTGTTGTAAGTTTTCTGTTGATTATTATATTTTGTCATTTTGCTGATTCCAAGTTCCTGTCTATTTTGGTCCATTTTTAAACTCACACTACATGACATTTAGAAGTTCTGGGCTCTTATGGTTGGAGTAATTTTGTGTTTTCCAGTTGTAGATAATGTATCCAACCATAGTTTGCTGGAAACCTTCAATATCTTTCTTTCTCATCTTTTCTGGAATTTCTTTCATTGGGGCATGATGTGTTGTTTTTTTAAGGTCTTTTAGCCAGCTTGATATAAACAATACTAGAAGGATGAATTAATCAAAGGTACTCATTTGTGTCGAAATCGATATAAACTGAACTAACTCATTCTTATTTGCCCAAATTATCACATTTAGCAGTGCTGCGATAACAAAGACTCAGCCCATCCCCAGTAAGCTGCTGCTGGAAGTTTTAAACTTTAACATGACAAGTACAGATAGAAAAAAACAAACAACAAAAAAAAAAAACCACAAAAGTGTTGTTGAGATATATATATATATATATGAGATATTTACATTATGAGGCAGACAGAAAAAATGGAAATCCAAACGCTACAAGCTAATACTACCACACTGATGTTTGAGAGAAACTTAAAAAGATCAATAAAGATTCAAAATCAGCAACAGTGAAGTAGTAAACTTACCAGATGACATAAACTAAGGCTGTCTGTTTGAGCTTCATAGACACGGACAACCCGCTGACGGTGATCTGTCTGTCTGAGCTCCCCCATCGAGATGTTTTGCATGCTCCAGATCCATGTGTGTTTGGAATTGCTCATCATGTTGGTATAGATCGTTTCTTTATTTGTCCCCAGTAGTAAAACTTATTTGAACTGACAGCACATTGACAAACAAATGAAAGCACACACTAAAGATAAGCAGCTATAACTAAATAAAACTGCACAACTGACTCAAAGGTACACACTTAAAGGAGAACAGAATAAAATAGAGTAGAACAGAAATATGTTTTTATTGTTCTCCAGCTGGGAAATTCAGTGTTATCTTGTCTACTGTTTTGCTAAACAAGAAAGAGATATTTTTTAATAATATATATTTTTATATGGGGATAGGGAACATCATGGCACAAGCTGTAATGCTTTGCTTGTGGAAACAAATACGGTATGTTGGGCCTTACCTTGACAGTCAGACAACAATTCTGAGTGCCATTCTGCCGGACAGCACACGTTATTTAAAAAAAAAAAAAAAAAAAAAAAAAATACATATATATGTTATAAACAATTGCTGAATTCTCCCCTGCTTATTGGTTTTGTCCTGATTAAGGAGGTTAAAATATTGTCACCTTGTCATTATTTGTAGTTCTTGCTCTAACTAGAAATAACCCTGTGCCTTCAAAAAAATTATCCATGGTATCATAAATGGAGCTGAGTATTTTTCTTAGTATCGGTATAGAGTTTGAAAGTTTAGTATAGTGACAACCCTATGTCAGACAGGTTCTATAAAGTTATTCCCTGGTTCTACAGGTTTGGTTGTAATCAAGGCCTAGATGTAGTTGTAAAATTGAGCTCAGCTTTCCAAAAAATATGGTTTATTACTGTAATGTTTATTTTTCCACATAGGGTGAGGTTGGTTTGGACAGCTTTTTTCCTTTAATGCATAAAATAACTTAAAAAAAACATTTTCTATTTACTCAGGTTACCTTTGACTATATTGCAGTTTATCAGCAAAAATAAGTCGGGATATGTATGGAAAAACCTACTTAAAATTAATTGCTGATTTTGAGATTTATTTTTTGTTCCAGATGTAAAAAAAATAAATAAATAAATTATAATTTTTAGAAAAAAGAAAGGGCTTATTACATTGATTCAGAAAGGAAAGTATGTTATTTATCTTTGACTAATGCAATATGTCAGTTTTCCACCAATTTGTTGGCTGTTTTGTTTTGTGATTTAATGACATGACATGAACATAAATGCACACCCTTGTCCAAAACAAAAATAAGGGTATTTTACAGCTTTAATGGCTTCCATACACTTTTAATTTAGCATTTTAGACTGCAAGTGAGCACTTCTACTTTGTCATTTTTAAAAGTGCCCAAAGAGGAATCGTTAGTTATGGTATTATTCCTAACTACGGGTGTTACTGGGATAATCTTATACCAGGTATATCAAGATACAAAATGATTATAGAGAAAGCTGGAGTGAAATTTTATTATTATAATTTGAGTTTTATCTGAAACCAGTGGAGGCATACATATCACCAATGAAAAGCTTCAGGATAAAGTATATAAAGTATAGCTTATGGAGAGGGCGATTTAATTGGAAAAATATAGGGTTTACTAGTAATACCCTTCTGTGCTTTAACAAACTTTAGCCAGGCACAACACTACAAATAATGCACCAAAACAGGCTTTCACATTCAATCAGTCACCACAGAGTAGAAACTATAAACAGAGCCTCATAAACTGTTATTGTAAGACACACTTATCTTTTCCCAATGTGCAACAATAAAACAGCGCTGAACAAATTCCCCAGAGAAGAGGTAAGGCTGAAAAGACGAGAAGTTTGACTGCTGCAGCTCTGGGCCATACATGAGCATTTAACTAGCGGAGATTAACTACTGGATTTCCACTGGGATCCTGGATGTCCTGGTGTAGTGCCTGGGGGAGGAGAGATATCAGCGGAGTGGCAGAGGAGGGGGCTGAAGGAAAAAGGATGTAGGTGTAGCTTGTCTATGCAGTGCTGACAGCTTTGGTCACTTGAGAGGATGGAGTGACAAAATTAAACAACCTTCACACCTTCCTTATTTTCAGTGTTTCAGTCCCAGTGGGAGGCAGTAATTAATTTGTCATGAATATCAAGTGACGCTGTGACCAAATGGTGGCCCGATACCATAAGTTCTGCACAATGAATGTAAAAATTAAATATTTATTCTCCTTGAACTTAATATTTTGTCATGATGTGCTTTATTGAGATTTTATGTCACAGAACACCACAAAGTAGTGCACAAATTTGAAGTGGAAGAAAAACCATCATAGGTTCACAACTTCAAACCTATAGGACAGCTGTCTGTCATCCACTCCATACATCTGGCCTTTCTGAAGGTGTGGCAGGAAGAAAGTTACTGCAGAAAAGAAAGGCATAAGAAATCATGTTTTAAAAAAACAAGTGAAAGAAGGAGCTCTGGTCAGATGAGATCACAATTAAACTCGTTAAATTGTTGGTGATTGGCACCATCTGTCGCCATCTTGAAAACTGATGTTCATAGATGCTCTCCATCCAGTCTGCCTGTACTGTAACTATGCACAAAGTTACAGTACAGGCAAATGAACAAAAATAAGTTTTGTAAGACACTGCAACAGCAGAATGCAGTTCTGTTGGAAGATCTTGAACTGGCCTCGTATTTAAGCTTTCAAACCAACAGCACAGCAGCTGTTTTTATTAGTCAATTTATTCCCTGCTGAAAACTGTCCCTCATTTCTCCATCATGTCGCCTGAGCCCGGTGATGGCGACAGTCAGTCTAACTTGGATGGACACATTTATGGTACCTTTGCTTGTTGTGCCTGACATCTAGCCAGGCCAATGCTCGTTAGCATGCATAACGTCACATTCATATCCACTGGTCATTCTGTAAATAATACGGGATGTTAGAAATCGCTCAAAATAGTCAACAATTCCCCAGAGAAGATGACCAGAGTTTGGTCAACGAAAACATTCCTAGTTAATTTGAATGTGAAAACCATGCACGATTTTACAAAGCACAATTTTTTGTGTGTTTTGGGTTTTTGGAAAAATCTGTTTGGAAGATTTTATTTTATTTATTGTTTTAAGAACATACATAAAATATTGCAAAGAATTATAACTGTATTTTTAAATCAAACAAGCTGAACTCTTAGAAGTATGACATTTCTAAGAGTCATCACCGTCTGACTTGTGCACCAACAGCTGGTTTTTAATTTGGTAAGTCGCTTGAAGCTGGTATTTGGTTTTCTGCTACCTTTGGGGCAAAATTTTACTGACAAGAATATGAATTAGACTTTTAGTGATAGAGCAGCAATGAAAATTGTTCGAATTTGAATGTAACTTTGCCTCAAATTTAAGACATTTTTTTTACCAGTGATGTGGGAAAATGCATCTATGTTATGATCCCGGGGTAGGATTTGTTTTTGGTGTTTTCTCCTCTCTTTCCCTTCCTTCCTGTGTTGCTTAACCAATCCGAGGGCAAGGGTCGTCCAAGAAACTATGTATTAGGACTGAAACAGTCAGTCGGACAGACTAAAACATGAAATTTGCTAAAAGAAAAACACACTCAAAGAAGTATGTTGCATTAAAATGAAAAAAAAAAAAAAAAAAAACCTTCTTTGTGTGTAAATATTTTCTACCTCCTCAAGTGGTGTAGTTTTAGCTTCACCTGATTTAAATTCTGTAAAAAAAATAAGCACATTTTGCTACTCAATTATTAATTACTTGATCAAAAAAGTCACCAGATTAGCCCTACACTGTGCTGATGTTAAATCAAGCAGAAAGGGTGTATCTTTACACATGCTGATGTTGGAAGATTTCTTTTAGCTGCAGATGCATCCTTTGCTATAAATGATTAAGTGTGCGCTAAAGCAATGCCATGTTATTGCATTTTGGGCAATAGTTTTTTTTTTTTAATTTAGTTTCTAAAAAAGAAACTGAATTACTTGTTTATTTGCATATTTATATATTTCAGATATTGTATAAAATAAGCTTAAGTGGTTAAATCAAAACTGTGTAGTATGCCAATTTTTTTTGATTACTTGATTAATCGTCAGAGCAATCGATAGAATGAATGTATGTTTGTATTGTATGTATCCTCTATTTAACCAGGGAAATAAGTCACTGAGGTTAAAAATCTCTTTTCCAATAACTGCTTATTTAAAAAATCATGAGCTGCAGGCCTACTATGTATTTATCAAGCCACAGAACAAGACAGCTTGACGTCCTACCAATGCCAGACTGTCTGTCTCGCTTAAGTAATCCAGCTCTCCAAGTTGCTATGCTGTTACTGTTTCAAAGTTACTCAAATGTTGTTCCCTTGTAATTAGAGTGGGGGAAGAAAATTGTACTGCACTTTTTTTTCCTGTATTGAAGGTTTTCAATAATTAAGCTCAGACGGGGAGGAAAATTTATTTTTCATGATGGATCAAGAAAGGTCTGTTGTTCATTCAGGCTGTGAGCGCATGAGAGCAAGACTTGCAGCAGATAACAGGAAGACTGAATCTATTGTACAGCAAAGTCACGCTGTTTAATCTCTGAGAATTCAAGCTCTTTCCCTTATGGAACAAGCTGGATATGGAAATGTTGGCAGCCTTTTGGAAATCTCTAGGTTAAGGTACGACTCTACGCTGTATTGAGTTTACACAGAAACTGCTGTTTTTGTAATGCTGCCTGCACTAAGTCAACTAAACTCTTAAAAAAAATGCTAAAGACAGTTCAAAATTTCATGTTTAGCTAATTTGTCTGTTTTAAAGTAGTAAAACATGATCACTCACACATGCTGTATGAAGTGAAAAATGTTTTCAGGGCTATTTTTATGTGTTTTAGTGATATAGGTCTTGAAATGAGATCAGAATTGGCTAAAATGTATATCAGCATGTCAGGGCTTTATAAACAGATCAAGCTTTGATCAAGAGGCTCAGAAATGAACTATAAGAATCTGATCACTGAAAAGGTGATTACCTTTGAATGCTTGAAAAGGCACATCCTTTATGGTAGGAACATGTTGCAGCAGAAGCAGCAGCTCACATTTCTGTATTTTCTATATGCTAAGGATGAGGAAGTACATAGTACTGATCACTTTTGTTTTTGTTTTTTTTCCTTGACAGGATGCCATCCTTCCTCCCTATACCTCTCCCTCTGCATCTCTAACCCCTTTCTTTTTCTGTTCCTCTTCTCTGGAAGTGGAACCGATCATTCTGGATTCTCTCCTCCATCAGAAAAAAGCTCCCCTCTACTTGTGATGCAGAGCAGGACATAAAGTACAGGGACGTGGCATATCTCCAACAATGCTGGTTCAGAGAGGAGGAGTGCAGCATTTTGCATGCAGTCGGGATTAGCCTAATTGAAGTGTCAGCCTGAGAAAATTGTGGATGCGCGCGGGTTAACGTCTGTGTATAGCAGAGGCTTCACTCATCTGGGTGATGATGAGAAATTTGGCCATCATTGCAGACCCCATTTGATGGTGTGTGTGTGTGTGTGTGTGTGTGTGTGTGTGTGTGTGTGTGTGTGATGGCGATTGTAATTCCCACCATCATCATCATGTATATTTATGATGCTGAGATGGCAAGGTGGAAGCAGTAGGATATTTAATTACTCTCCACCATTGGGCCATCTATATTCATAATTAGAAGCTGCATCAGTCTTGCTTATTTGAATGTATTTGTAAACCTATGGACAAACTAATCAGTACAGTACTACCCTTTTTCAATGCAGTCAGATCTTCCACATCCATCCTTCAGTTTGTATTATTTTAAACGTCATTTTAATTGAGATGTGTCAATGTGACAGTAATAACCGCAAATCAACCTTCAGTCTAAGACAAGAAAAGGTAAGAAAAAGATACCTGCAACACTGATGGAGCAACACGAGGTCTATTATTGTCTTGTCAAGGCACAGAACCCAAATGACTACCTTAAGCAGGTCTTATTCACCATTTTCACAGCAAATGTAGCAGAGATGATACTGAGGACTTTTTTTTTTTTTTTCGTGTTTTACAAGTAAGATCAAGCAAGCTTGGTCAATTTCATCTCTAAACAAATATAACTCAATTTTATTTCCTCTGCCTAAACTCAGTCCCACTCATAGCTGTCATGTTAATAGGTCATTTTCTGACCAACATGCACAATCAATCCAGGGACTCCACAGATAAAGGTAAGCGGATTTATTTACAATATGTACAATGAGTTGAATGTGAGACTGATGATGTTCTCTCATTGGTTTGGTTGTCAGAGGCATCTGGAAGCAGAAGGAATGGTTAATCGGGGGTTTTAAGAGCTCAGAATGAAACTGGGAACTCACAGATGAGTAACAGCTTTTGGCTTTGAAGCGAGGATGCAATACGAAGGGAGGAAAGGCTGACCCAAGTGTGCAACTAGAGATGGAGGCTTGAGACGAGAAAATCGATTGCAACCTGGGAACACAAGAGTGGATGGTAAGTTGAAGTCAAGTGAGTAAACGTGAAATAATAGAATAGAAAGTTTCTACACAGGAGAACAGAATAACTAGATGTACCCAACAAGGTTAATCATCCGGTGAAGAGAGGTTGTCGTGCAGACCCTTAAATCCCCTGAACCCAATGAGGTAATTGATGCCAGGTGTGCCAGCTGCTCAGGGATGGAATGCCCTCCTGCAGAGATCCACTGACAAATGATAAGACTCACTCACCAAAATACACAAACACACCAGAATCATGACAACAAGCCATTTGTAGAGCCTGTGCCATCATGTTGGATGGTCGGATTGAAGGATCACTAGTCTGGAGTAGCTTCAGCATTACCTTAATCCCAGGTCGCCATTGGTCTCCACCAGGATTTGTGAACATGCTTTATTATTGCTGTAAAACAAAAACAAAGTCTGCAAGGTCTCAAAAAGTCATAAAAAAGTCTTCAATCTAATCATCGTGATTTTAGGCCTTAAAAGTCAGATTTTTTATATTAGTTCTAAAAAAAAATTCTATAAAGGTGTTGTTAATCTGTACATTTGTTCATATCGCCATTCTTTTATCACCTTTTTATTTCTTTTTTTTTTAACTTTGACCATGTGTTTCTTCTGTGATTATGGCTCCAGCTGAGGAATTTGAGTTCTTCCCTTCCTGCAACAGGAAGGGAAGAACCTGTGGAAAGGAATTTATGCCCAAACTTTCCCACAAACCTGTCAAAGTACTCTTGTCATGAAAGTGATGAAAATGTTTGCATTTCAGTTTTAAAACCAAAACATTCTTTTTGACAAATCCAACAGCAACTCCTTTGTAACAATAAATTGCATATTGAAAGAGGTTTGGTTTGAAAATAGGGTTTTTAATAGCTGGCTAAAACCTGTCATTGACAACCTTTATGAATAATTAATATATGCTGAAGGAGGACATTGAAGTTAGAAGCCTATGTGTAAAAACACAATTTACATAACAGAGCTGGAAAACAAATTTTATATTTACCTTCCTTACAGATTTATTGTCTCTGGCTACCAGACAAAGGTAACCTGAGTAACACCATAGAAGTTATTTTTCTGTAGAAGCAGAAAAAAAGCAGAATCTGTATGACGACATGACAAACATGGTGGTATTGGTGTGGGCCTGCTTTGCTAGTTCAGGACTTGGACAATGTGGCATAACTGATGGATTTTTGATTTTTGTTCTCTGGCAGAAAATCCTGAAGGAGAATGTCCTTCGATCAGTTTATTAATCTTAAACTCAAATGCACTAGGGTTATGCAGCAGTATGTTGATCCAAAGCATACGAGCAGGTCCACCTCTGAATATAGAAACAAAATTGCAATATTGGAGTGGCTTAGTCAAAGTTTGTATGATGTTAAAACAAGCAAATCTTGCTTGAAAACCAACGATTTGGCTGAAAATAAAAGAATTCTGCAAAGCAGAGTCAGCCAAAAAGTCCTAAACAGAGATTTAATGGACTCGTTGCCAGTTATTACAAACACAAGCAGGGGTGTCAGTTATTATATTTAAGGTGCAAGTACTTTTTCCACATAGACTTAGGTAGGTTCTGCTAGCTTTTTATCCATAATAAATACATTCATTATATGAAATTAAAAATCTGAAGGAAACAAAGAAGAAATCTGCAAAGGGCCAAACACTTTTTAACAGCCCTGTATATATAAATACATATATTATTACATTATAGCTAACAGTCCTTGAAAACCACCCTGCTTATCCAGTATCTCAAACATCTATCAGTGGGGTCCCATACAGTATAAACTATGGCTTTTCTGATTGAATCAATTACCTTAATGTGCAGGAGATGGATTTGCTAGCATTGCCCATATCCAATGTAGCATTATCCCATGAGAGAACCACTTTGCACTTTCATATTGCTGAGTCACTAGATACTTAGGATGAGGTCAGCCTTAAATGCTGCCGTAGGGATCTGGCACAGTTTACCCTTGTGATTTCACTGAGAGGTGCAGCCATCAAGGTAAAGACCTCTGGGAGTCCTCTGAACTGTATGTCAGCTTACCGTAGCATCAGCATCAGTCCAACAGCACCCACTAAGACTGAAAGACACCAACTGTACCATGAATTAGGCTTTTCTGCCAAAAATGGCAGAAAAGCCACTTTTGTGTGGAAAATGTCTTCATTTTTGTTACATTTTGTTGTTTTAAATTGTCTTTACAATTAGATTTACTCTTAAATGAAAGAAAATGCACTGAATTTCATAAATACAGAACTAACTGATACCCTTTCTTGTCGCTTTCATAGCAAAGTTGAATAAAGTCCAACAGTCTTAATGCTAAATTATGATTAATTTCCACTCATGACTTCGAGTGGGTGAGCAACTGGTAAATACTTAGCCGTACTGTAGACAGTGTCTTCCACAGAGCCGGGCTCAGAGTCGTCGGAGGCAAGCGTGGGACGGATTACTGTCTTCTTGTTTTCTGCGCTTTAACAGGATTTGATTTTAAAGATTTTTTTTTTTGGTGGGGGGGTAATTCCTCCTCCGACAAAACCATCAGAGCCCAGAGATATATACTATGGAAGAAGAAATGGCTTGGTAAAACAGAAATTTGTGCTTTACTTTGCTTAAGAAGATGTACTTTACAATCACAAGCTTACACATGCTTTCTGGCAAAAAGTAAACTTCTGTGTCAAAGTGAACTCCTATGAACAAAAAGTATCTGAAAATATCTGGATGGATGGATGGATGAATGAATGAATGATAGATAAAGTCAGAAAATGTTTGTCTTCCTTTTTTAAACATATCCAGAACTCACTAAGCATTCCTAGACTGGACAGGAAGCCAGAATTTAGTTGCCATTTAAACTAATATGCGGAAAACATTGGGAGTTCTGGGAGAAAATGAAAATATTTACCAGCTCTTATAGCTTTATCTGCTGTGATGGCACTTTCCCAATCACTGTGCAGATATTTAGAATTACAGACGTTAGCTGCTCAACTCTCCAAGACTTCTTTGCTTACCTCCAGTTGCACAACACCAAAAACATATAAAGCTAAAGATAGCACCAATTGTCTGAATTGATTTTTATATATTGCAATTCACATACATAAGAGCAAAAATGTTAAATTAAACATTTAGCAGAGCACGGTAAAAAAGAAAAGTTGACAATCTGTTTTCTTTGCCATGAGCTACATATTCTGCTATTTCTCAAGTGCATTATAGCATTATTCAAATTTGATCTGAATATTTCCTTTCAGTGTTCTCAGACTTTCAAAAAACACTCCTTAAAACTGCAGGAGGTTCTGCATTTCAACCATATTGTTGTTTAGGAACATTTTATTGCTTCTATTTAACGCTGCAGAGCCTGAGGCTGGTAACATAAATGGGGACAAAACAACAACAACGACATACAGTCGTCTTTTCCCATTAAAACAGAACCAGAATATAGAAGAAAGTGTCCTGAAAAATACTTTTACAAAGTGTATTATAATAATAAATGTAAGTCTAAAGAGCTTGGGGTGCTGATTAAATTTGGACGGAGAGCAGATATAATTGGCTTTAGGTCTCTCCCAAACTCTAAGCTTCCAAAAGCAAGCTATTAGAGATAACCCCCCCCCTTTTTTTAGCCCTACTCTTTGATATAACGAAGCAGCCGGCAGAGCTTCCTTTCCACTACAGACCTTCAAACTTTTGTCATATATATATATATATTTTTTTTTTACCTTATCTGTATTAATTCTACTGACACCCTGCAGATAAATTCCGAGCTGTCTCACCGCTGCAATGACAGCTTGCCAAAAACCTGTGTCAGAAAAAAAAAAAAAAATTCCTTCCCAGCTCACAGTGGAATGCAACGAAACAGTCTAAAGCTGAAGCTGTTTGTTGTATGGTAAGGATGAAAAATAACATACTTAATGCTCACATAATAGAAAACCAATACATAGTAGAGCAAGTGCAGATGTTCTTCATTTAGTTCTAGACTTAAGGTTGAACAAGGACACAGTTTGCAGTTCTTTTCCTACAGTGGTTCCTAACTTTAGGAAATATGCCAAATATGTGCTCAGTAGTAACCACAAGTTTTTAAAGCATTCAGTTCAACTAGTTTAACCATTTTTAATTGAGTTTTAATTATATTAAGCTTGCTGTAGCTTAATATAAGCTCCAATTGGCTTCAGAAATCACCTAATTAGTAAATACCACATGCTTAAGATTAACACCAGTATTACTGTACTCTTAGCTTCTTCTGCATATAATATTATGACTTACTGGTGAACTGATGATGAGTTATGCATTAATGACAGACACCTTTGTTTATTCAGGCCTGCTGCATGATGTACTGTAGTGAGGTATTCTTTTAGCACCTGCTCTGCCTAATCATTTTAGAGCAGACTGATGCTGTATCTCAAGAAAATAAATAGAAACCCTGTGACTTTTATTGCTCTGGTAGTTGTCCAAGCATATGGTCACCATCAGCCTTAAAGGAAATACAGGAAATCCTGGGTTTCATTCAAAAACGGACTGGGAACAGCTGCTGCCTGTGGAGTGGGAAATGAAGGTAAACTGAAAGGGTAGACAAATTCGGCACGGAAACCAGGCATTTTGCCTTATGATGTCATGGTTCTGTCCAAATATAAGGCGAGTGTGTGAGTGCAGGGAGCCAAGGGTCTGTTGTCTCTCACGTTTATTTGGGTTGACTTCTGCCTAACAAAGCACCATGACCCCACTGTCGAGGAATGGGGACTTGGAAAGGAGCAGGAGAGTGAAAGTGAGGGCAACTACATCTGAGTTGACCTCCAAATCAACATAAAACAAAAGGGAATCTTGGCAACCAAACAGAGACTATTGCACAGGACATTACTTTACACGAATGTGGTATTTTGAGTTTAAACGGAGCTTACTCTGGTTCTAACTAAAACTGACTGCATGTATGATGCACGTGACTTCATCAGTCATCCAGTAAATGGGGAAAATTAAGTTCCTCTTAAGGTGGGAGCCCCAGAAAAGGAATATTAGATGTCAAATGCATAAAACCTGTCTTGTATTGAACACTTGCTACCCATCAGTAGTTAAAAGGCACATTGTTAACATCCAAAACTTCAGCCCCTGGGTGAAAGCTGTTCTCTTTTACAGATCTGAGACATTGTAAGAGACCATCTCTAGGTTCCAACTGTTTATCAAAACATATGCTTCACCCAGTTACCATAAGTAAATCAAGACTGTTTGTTACATTTATCCAGCTGTTGAAAGGGTACTAAGAATCTGATTCAGTATTGGCAAATGTATTAGAGTGTAACTTTATCAGTGATGAAGAAACAATTTTAAATATATCGCTCTTCCATCTTATATGGCAACATTAATTTTATGCCATGATAGGCCAAATGTAACAACTTTTGCAGCTGTTTATCCACATAAGCCAACAGATGATGTGATCTTTAACAAGTTCAGTTCCAAAGCAACGCAGCAGTTTAGCTACTCAGTTAAGAAACACATTAGTATACATACCTGCAAAAAGAAGCCATAACTCATGATCTAAGATGAAAATAAAACCCACAAAGGTGCTAAACAGTGACAAGCACCCCATAATTACGTGCCAAATGCACACAAACTTAATAAAAACAGCTGACACCACATAATATGAGCCAAGCACCAAAACATCCGACCAATGTTTCGGGATCAGTTACTGAAAGAGAAGCCCTTTTTTAAATAGAGGCCTCCACTCAGTAATCACACAGGAAATGGGCAGATAGACATGTAGCAAAAGTTCCAAGGTTGGGAATTAAAGCTTGGAAGGCCATGTTCAGGACCAACAGCCTCTGCACATGGGATGCCCACACCACCCCTACCTACATCAGCAGTCTTTAAAATACATGCAATGTATTTTCCTTTTTGAGAAAAGGAGAAGTACAATTTTAAATATAACTATATTTAAATCAGACCAATATGATTATATAATGACTCTGGACAGTAAAACTGCTGTAGCTCCTCTAGGATGAAATAAGTAATAATATTTTTAAAAACTCAGCAAGATTTTGAGTTTAATTTTTACCAGCTTGTGCTTAGTGCCATCATGGTTGCTCGGTGACCGGACACACACCAAGGTAAGAGGGGAATAAATCTTAAGCCTAGACCGTCCAATTTCAGTCACAGACCCAGCCTACACCTACAAGGTAGGCCGAGTCTTTTGAAGGATTTGGACACACCCAACATATTTCAAAATCCACAGGAAGTCAGTATGGCAAAAAATTCCCTTGCTAAGAGCAAATAGTTTTAAACAAAAACACAGATTCTTACTTTATGACTAAATTGAACAAAGCTTAAGTAACTTTTAATTAGTAGAACACATAACTTCCTGTTTTCCTGAGGTATAAACACAAAGTTGGGGATTTCTATTAGATACTCCTCAAAATAGGAAAAACTTAGTAGCATGACCGTTAGGTAAGGTAGATGTGCGTCGATCTTTGTAAATCAAAAAATGGTCACAAGAAAGTAGCTACTTGTGTAAACTGTCTCATATCTACACTCAGAGCAGTAATTAAACATTTAAAATGATTGGATTTGTGACACCACATTTAAATTGCCATCATACATAGTAATGGATGGCATTTGAGGTAAAATAATATATTTCCAAAGTTCAGTATTGGCAAGCTACAGCAAAGGGTGGCATCTTAGGGATCACCTAGTCTCCATAACAACCTTTGTCCTACCAAACACAATGTTTAACAAGATTAAGATTGAACTTTTTAGTAACAAGCAATCCTCATAGGTGGAATATGTTGAAAACCATCTCTTTTTACTGGTCAATATAGTGGAGGATCTGTGATTGCTGTGGGCCTGCTTCTCTTCCAGAGATCCTAACCTAACAGACTGTATGACATACTGAAGTAAACATTTAGTGAATTCTGCTAGAAAATGTAAAGTTTCGGCTTTCAGTAGAGTAACGATCCAAACATTCTTCTATTGCTACCCCAGTCTCCAAACATAAGTCCTTTGTCAAATGTGAAAAGGAGTAAGCTCAGGAAAGGACTATGAACTCTGGACAATCTAGAGTGATTATGCAAAAAGGAATGAAAGACCTCCTGGGAGCAACAACCTCCTTGTGGGGGAAAAAAAAAAACCCCTCAATTTACAATTCATTACAACACAATTTTTAATCAAAATTTTCTTCTTCTTACATTAATTTTGATTAGCATGCATAATCAAAAATTAAATATATGACCAAATTAGTATTTTCCTAACTACTTGAATCAGTCTGCTTCAAAGACTGGATCAGTAAAAAGCATTCAGTGCTTATAAATCAAGAACAAAGAGGATTTCCTTGATCATTTACAAGTAAGCCCATGTGTTTTCAGCTTCATTAGGTGCTTTATATTTGAGGGATTTCACATGATCAATAAGCCTAAGAGATATCTGCCCTAGAGTGTGCACTTCTTATTGTGTCAAGTACAAAAACACTATAGCAGGACAAGAGAGAACACTTCCTGCAGATAACTGAACACATTCTTGTATACAAGATACAAGTAATAACATTCAGGTTCATAGAGAAGCACTGCTGGGAGAGGGCAAGACATGAAAAAAAGTAAAGGACCACTGCTGTATAGAGGAACCATGGACATTCCTCCTTATATAATCCTGTGAAAAACAGTTTAATCCTCTACAGTTTTATTTTTTTTGCTTTTTGTCACATTTAAATGTTTCAACAAAACTTTCAAATAATAATTTGATTTATTGTTAAAAAAATAAACAAAACCATCTAAACCTACCTGTCCCTGTGTGAAAAACTAATTGATCTTTAATCAAATAACTGGTTGTGCCACCCTTGGATACAAAAACAGCCATCAAGTGTTTACAATTGCTGATATTTAGTCATTCAGAGATGGAATGGTTGATGTGGTTTAAATTATTGTCCTTCTGCATAACCCAAATGCACTTCAGCTAAAGGTCACAACCTGATGGCTGGACATTTTCCTTCAAGGTTTTCTGCAAGGGAGCATAATTCAAGGTTCCATCAATTATGGCCAGTTGTCCAGGTCCTAAAGCAGCAAAGCAGTCCCAGACCATAACACTACCACCACCATGTTGTACTGTCCATAACATGAGTCCAGAGAATATTTTTCCCCCAAGTCTTGAGGATCATCATCATCAATAAGTTGTTTTGGCAAATGTAAGTCAGGTTTTTGTCTTCCCTTTAGCCAGCAGTGTTTTTTCCTTGGAATTCTCCTATAAGAGTTTTTTCTCTTTGTTATTGTTGAATCATGAACCGAGACAAGTGAGTTCTGTAATACTTAAAGGGGTGGCAATATCACTGTATAAACTATTTCATGTAGTTGATATTGCTGCATATGTCAGTTCTTCAAAGAATTTAATTTTAAAAAATAGTGTCACCTTTTTGTAGGGGGTTGTTTTGGCAGACCAGATTTCCCTCCTCTGTAAAAGGGTTGGGTACAGTAATGATATGTTGCTCTTCCTAGTTGACTTTACTCTGATTGGCTACAACCAAATTTGGGAAACTCTTCAGTAAAATGTGCTGAACATCGTCTCAAGCTGGGGCTATAATTTGTGTGGTACTTCCCCATAAATTAACTTCAGCCACTCTTCTCTGATTTTCTCATCCTTCAAGAGTAAGCGGAAACTTCCATCCAGTTTCGAGCACCCTCGGACATAACAGCTCCGCTTTTTAGTAGCCATCCTCTTCTCAAGTGGTGTCACCAGAAATATTAGTGCGACTTAGCCCTTAAATTAGCCGGTGTATCAGCGGGGGGAGGAGGGAAGGGGAGGGGGAGGCCTGTTTGCTTG
The DNA here is from genome assembly GCA_014839685.1 of Anableps anableps. Classification (NCBI taxonomy): domain Eukaryota; kingdom Metazoa; phylum Chordata; class Actinopteri; order Cyprinodontiformes; family Anablepidae; genus Anableps; species Anableps anableps. The sequence continues at coordinate 18,114,999 of CM026085.1, forward strand.
ATGGTGTGCTCTAATTGGAGAACATAAATTACATAGAAAGATAATCTACGTAGAATGATAAAGTGTTCTCTGATTTGTCTGTTTTTGAACAAAGACACAAAGCTGACCATCTGTGAGCAGGGCTTTTGATACCAACTCTTGACATTCACATGGCCTCATCAGTGCACAACAGATCATATTATACCTCCAAAACCACAGAAAAATCTCATATGTTGTCATGAGCCTTTTAAGATGTTCTGGGTTGGTTTGTAATCTCCTGTAATCTGATGGTGCACTTTTTTGAACAGATATAGTAGACTGGCCACTCCTGGGAAGGTTCAATACTGTTCCACATTTTCTGCATTTATGGTTAATGTCTCTCACTGTGGTTTGCTGGAATCCGAAAGCCTTAGAATGGCTTTGTAACCCTTTCCAGATTTATGGATTCCAATGATTTAGTTTCTCTTCTATTCTTGAATTTCTTTAGATTTGAGAATGAGGTGTTACTTTTTTAGATCTTTTTGGACCTCATGTTGTCAAAATGATTCTATTTCAGTTATTCCATTATTCTGTAAGTCTGGCAGCAATCAGTTCTGGGTAAGACTAACCTCAGTGGTCCAAAATATGTGTTATCCGCAGTTCATACATGACTGAACAAGGGGGTGATTACTTTTTAAGATACAGTCAGGTTAGTTTGGTTAGCAGGTTATCTTTGTGTCGTATTAAAATTTGGTTGATGAAGTACAGAGGATCCCTGCCTATTCGCAGATTCACTAATACACTGAATTCTCTGTGGAGTGTAACTCCAAATTATTTGCGGAAAATTTGCCTGTTCACAGATTTTGTGGTAGAGCATTTCTAGAATATTCCAAAGAAAATGCAAGTTGGGAAGCTGAAAAACCTAGGCAAAATGCTACTTGACATACTATTGGCTGGCATTTGCAAAGCAGCCAATCAAGGAACCCCATTCATTTTCCTTTGGCTGTACCTCCAAGAGTAGAGATAAGGAAAACTGTGGATGTTAGCTTTCTGGTAGTGCCAAGACAGTTTCCACTGTCCATATTGATGAATATTAAGGTATCTTTGGTGTTTGAACTAATAAAATAGGGCAGCTGTGGTCCCTAACCTTCGCAAGGTAAGGGAACACAGATGGTCTAGGGATCCACTGTGAAACTTATAGGTGTCACAAAAGAAACGAAAACTGAAAAAAAACGTGTAAGAAGGTCAAGTTCCTTCAATTCTATGATTGCTCATGTCTATACAAAAATTGTTATTGCAACAGCAACAAAAGTACAGAATACAAATATGAATATTTCATGTTCTTCAAAATTATTAGAAACATGCAGATAGAAGGAGTCAGAAACAGAACTCTGGCATTGTCAAAAAGGCAGACGGGTGAGGAAACATAATGTCAACATGAGTTCCTTTTGCATACCATCAGACTGCAAACATTAACCATAGTGTGTACATAGCAGAGAACTGGATTGTCTCAATGGAATTGGAAAAAGAAGAAAAAAAAGTCACATTAAAAATCTCATTAAAATCGGGTAATCATGCTTTGCCGGAGGACCGGGGATGGGGTTTGGGAGAGGAAACGCTCACAAGTCGAATCAGCCTGGGGAGGAATACATCTGCTTTTGTTGCATGCCTTAATGCTCCAGAGTATTATTAATGTTGAGGGGAAATAGATCCCATGTGGTATGCTGAAAGAAAAAATGGGATGTTGCCTCTCCTCATCCTGCATTAGGTCATCACCTAATTTATTACAGTGGCTGCTTTCGTAGTACAGTATGGGGAGCACTATCTGGGCTTGTATTCCCACACTGGATGTAACAGATGGCTCGGGGAAATAAAGCCATCGTGGGAGAGCGGTCACTCAGAGAATCATTTTGATGAATGCTACAAATATTCTTCAGACTTTTTACCTCAGAGGATAGTGATTGTGCAGACATACATTATATAAATAAAAACATTAAAGTTGAATTAAAGTGTTTTGTTTCAAATAACTCTATGTGCCTGAATATATTAAAATGCTTTCCATCAAGTGCGGGATGAGTTTCAAAGGTTTTCGCAGCAAAACATAAACTAGAGCTATGTTGTTTATTGTGGATGTCACTTAACCGTGACCAGAAAGAACATATATTATGTTTCCTGGACTTTTACACAATGCTGTATACAATATATTGTATATAGTATTACAGCATTATACAATATGTTGTATACAGCATTGTGTATGCTGAATAATATTGTATGGACAATATTATTCCACTTCAGAGTTTTGGATCCCAGCTGGTCCAGTTTCCTGGGGCAATGTACTGCAATAACATGCTAAAATATACAAACTGTATACAAAAGTAAATAAACATATAAAATGCCAGAAGCATGTTCCACATTTAACATGTTTCTACCATTTGTTCCACAGTTGCTTCTTGGACATGGCATGTTTTCAACATTCTTGTTCACTTTGGCCTCCAGTAGCATCATATTTTTGCTTTACATCTCTAGTTCCATGTAAAGTGTTACAACCCCTCCTCTGACCTGCAGTGGCAGTTCCCCCTGCAGGCAGAGGTGGGCCTTGAGCAATTGGACCCACCTAGGCTCAGTAATTTAAACGGGGCCCCTGGAGCTTGTGTCCTTTTGTCCTTTGTTCCAGTTTGGTTTTGGGTTGAAATATTCAGTCAGATTTACACATACATGTCCACTCACTAAACATACTTACATATCCATATCTCATATTTATTATTTTTGTCTGGAGTAAGATTATGTTTTACAATAAAACAATTTTAACTGGCCTACACCACGTGTCAAGCTCAAGGACCAGGGGCCATATCCGGCCCGCCATTGGTGTGTATGTGGCCCTCTAGAATCTGGAGGGTCTAAAGGGCAACATAAATAGAGGTCAAGTCAAGTTCATTTGTATAGCACATTTTAGCAACAAGGCAGTTCAAAGTGCTTTACATCATGCAAACAAAAACATCATAAACACATCAGTTACCAGTTGTGAAACCAGTAACACACATTACATTTTGTCAAGTGCCATCATTAAAAATATAAATAACATCAAATATGTTGGTCAATGTTCCAGTTGTTATTAATCAAAGGCAGCTCTAAACAGGAAGGAACTCAGTGTTTAGGCTGTTTTGCAGTTTTCTGGAGGTTTGTTCGAGATTAGAGGAGCATAGTAACTGAATGCTCCCTCTCCATGTTTGGTTCTGGTTCTGGGGATGCAGATTAGACCAGAACCAGAAGACCTGAGTGGTCTGAAAGGTTGAATCCATGACAACAGGTCTTTATTATGGTGCTAAACCTTCAGAATAACAGTTGTGTGCTTAAATATTATTTTATCAGTCAAATTAAAGCAGTTTTTTCTGTGTACTGCTAAATTACATCAGTGTAATCAAGATGTTCAATATTAATTGATTTTAAGAAGTACTCATCAATATTTATTAATATTTTAACAGTTTAATGGGTAGTTTTATCACTACAATTTGCCATGATTGGCCCTTCGAAGACATTTGTGATCTTGATATGGCCCAAAATGAAAATGAGTTTGCCAACCCTGGCTGACACCTTTGTGTCCCCTCATTTTTGTTATGGGCCATGAGCTGGCCTGTGACAAAAGTGACAACAAAAATTTAACACATCCTCATAAAAAAAAAAACATATTTTTGTAATGTATTAAAATTCAGACCAAAAGAAATAATTTGCAAACATTCTCCACCTTTAATGTGACCCTTAACCCAAATAAATCCAATTAAAAAACAAATTGACACCTCTTAGGTAAAAAGAAATAAAGTAATGTGGCAGCTTAAGCAGGGTCCTCGAGGGTGCATGGCAGTTCACCCAGCCAGTTTACATGTGTTTTGTGGACTTAGAGAAGGTGCTTGACCGCATCCCTCAGGGAGTCCTGTGTGGGGGCGGGGGGTACTTTAGGAGTAAGGGGGACCAGGTCCCTTGTTATGTCCCTGCACAACCAGTGTCAGAGCTTGGTCTGGATTACTGGCAGTAAATTGGACTTGTTTCTTACCCAGGACACGCTGGGAACATTGGATGGATGGATGGACTAACTTTTAAACCGTAAATGCAAAGATTCACTATGGATTTACTGCAGATATTTCTGCAGAAGTCAGCGCTTGAATACGGAATCTAAAGATGGATGGATAACTCTGCACACCCTTTAACTAATACTTTATTGAAACACCTTTTTATTTTACTGCTGCACTCAGTCAATTTGGGTAGGACCTCCTTGTATCAACAGCTTGGCACATCTTGACCAATATTAGCCCACTCTTCTTTGTAAACACTCTCCAAGTTTGTCAGCTTGTGTGGGCAACTCCTGTGCACATCAGATTCAGGTTTTGACTATGACTGAACCATTCCAAAAATGTAATCTTAATTGTGTGAAGCCAGTCTTTTGAGTTGGATGTATGCTTTAGGTTGTTGTGCTGAAATATGAAGTTCATCTTTAGCTTTCTAGTAGAACATTGAAGGTTTAAGGTTGAAGGTGCTAACATTGGCTTGAGTTTGGACCTGATCATTCCTTCTACCTATATTGAGAACAAGTTCAAGCTGAAAAAAAACAGACTCAAACATAAAGCTGCTATCCCCATGTTTCACTGTTGGTAAAGCATCCTATTAGGGATGTACAGTGATGTTTTTTATGCTGAACGTACTTAGCAGTAGTTTTATCAGACTGTAACACATTTTACCACATGTTTTCAAGGAGACTACAAAGATGTTTTTCTTTCTAAATGTAGGCAGACTTAGGTGTGTTTGTTTCTATGTAGAAACAGGCTTTATCTTACCAACCTAAGCCAAAGCCCAGGCATATGAAGAATAATGCAGATTGTTGTCATGCACTGGAAAGTGTGCTTGACAACATTCCTGCAGCTTCTATAGGGTTTATGTATACCTCTGCCTCCCTGTTCAGTTTTCTTATTGTTTTTGATCAATTTTAGTGAAAGGTTCTGTTCTTTGTAATGCCACTAGTGTGCCATGTTTTATTTAAGTTTTTTATTCTTTATTTCCTCCTCTAAAATGGTTTTGTTTACATTTCCATTGAATTGAACTATTTATAGGCCACATATTACAAGTAGAAAGAGGTTTAGGGTGTGCAGACTTTTTAAACCCACTCTATCTCATGTAACCAAGAAATCTTTAGGAGAACTTTAGGGGAATATAGAAAGTTTAACACAATATTTCCTTTTTCTGTGCTGAAATTTTGTTTTGAAGCAGTGACAAGCATTCCATTTGACATGTTTGCGCCTACAACAGATTGTAGTTTTGTGTCCAAGTTTAGTTCAAAGCTGGCTATTGTCTATTTATATTTTCAAGTATCTCTGTAATGCCTGCTAGGCACTTAATTCCCACATAGTCAGAGATGTGGCTTTGCACTACACGTCCATGTTCCTTGCACATCATTGCATTCATCTGTTTCTTATTTACATTTTACACAGATCCCAAATTTTTTTTTTTTTTTTTTTTTTTTTCAGAATAGGGTCTGTAAAACCATATGGTTTTAATGTTGTGATTTAGACACAGTGGCTGTATCATAAACCAGTGCTTCCCAATGTTGAGGTCAGGACCTCACTGAGGTTAACAAATCAACAAATACGGGGCCTTGGATCCTTTTAAAGTTCAAACAAAATTTCAAAACTGATAATGGTAAAGCAGATCTCTACTGTAAATGTAAAAAAGATTTTTAAAAACGGTGCTTAAACAAAGATAACCCCAACTCAAATAAACCCAAATAAATCCTGTTTATTTTGCTTTACCCTCCATTTTCCCCAGTTTATTTGTCTTAATAGTTTACTCATTCGATATCAATTTGGCTGGTAAACTAAGAAGTTTGGGAACAGCCATTATAAACCATGTGCTTGAAACAGGAGTATTGTAATCACTTTGTAAAAAGAATTTTTAATAACTTTTGGATTTTGATAAAACTTAAAGCTTAGCAGCTCACTTAAAGCTAGACATTAGTATGTAAACTACAATTACAGTTTGATGGTTTGTCCAAAAGCTTTGCTGTTAATTTATTTTGCAAATTGAGCTGCTTTCAAGGTAGACGTGTGATTAACAAACAAAATCTGTATGCTTTGTAAAAGTATTATGCAGCAATGGTCATGCTAACTTGTACATACATCAGCTCTGTTAATGGAAAATGTAACACATTCTTTATTACCAACAAATTTACTCACCTTGCTTTTAAAGGGTTTGTGCAAGCAAGAAATACCTCTGTCAATAAACGGATAACTTCACCCTTAAACCAAATTGTCCACATAGACAAACATCAAGTTTTCAAGAAATTACTTTAGAATTGGCATGGATTTAGGGAGGCTTCTGACTGACATGCATAGAAGCTCTCAAGAGACAAAAGTAAAAATAATGAGGGTTTATTATTACTAAGTAAGTGGTGATTGTGTCTCGGTCCAGGAAAATTCCTTTAACACGGCCGGGTTGGAATCAACACATCCAGCTCTCTGACAAGAATTTAATTTAAAAGTTGCAGGACCTTTCAATCATCACTTCCTCCTGTGCTAGTGCTCTAAAAATTTAGCTTAAAAAGATGTGGTCTTTGGTGTCATATGGGTTATTCTGAGTCTTTCAGAAAGTGCTGCTTTACTTTTGTTTTGATAGAATAGTCCTAAAAAAAGAGAAATAACCAATGAAATATCACAAATAGTCTCCCTTTATAGTGACTAGATCTCAATTCAGTGGAATACCTTTTGGATATGGTGGATCGGAAGATTAATGTCAAAGATGTGCAGCCAAAGAAATCTGTTGCAGTTGCAAGATGTAATCATGTAAAATAAGGATCAAAATCTTTGAGGGATGTTTCCAACAGCTTGTTGGAAAGTTTACTGCTTTTCCTATACTTTTGTTTAGAATTTTTGGGTTGAAATATTGCTTGTTTGGATAATTATTCCCTCTGGTTTTGGATGTTGTGCAAATAGAGGGATTTTTCAATTATTTTCAGGCAGTTGTTATGACTTATAACCATTGCAACAATGTATTGTTTTTACAACCTGGAGCAGCTGATTAGTATCTCAAAAGCTCAAATAATACCTGAACTACAACCCAAAAGAGGAGTTGAAAAGGAGGCTTCATGGATGTAGAGCAGGACCAAAGAACAGAGAGAGAAGGAGGAAGTTCAAACCATCTCTTCCAACAATCACAATGGGTAAGGATCATATCTACGATTCCTTCTCTCTGCCTGGCTTTCTAACCATATGGCCAGACCGAAATTTGAAGAGGAACAGCAAAAGCAGTTGAGTTAGATTGGCTTGCCAACAACTGATGGTGTCATCCAGGACTTTATACTGTGAAATAAAATCCCTGCTGCCAAGATATTGTACTGTTAGCATGTCATAACAGTCATGAGACTGTCATATAGCAACAGTCTTCAGTCAGAGGCTTCTTCAGGCCCATTGGAAGACTGACTGCAACTAGAGATCCTTCCTACCCATAGCATCACTTGGATACTTGTACGATAAGAGTTACGACAACATTTAATTTTAATTCAAAAATACATAAATATTTTTTTACTACATGAAGTATTTTTGAATTGAATTAAACCTATGCCACATACAGGAGAAATAAAGCAACCAAAAGGGGTCCTACTCTCTACTAGCATGTTGTACCTAAGAAAGTTACTGGTGAGAACAAATTCGGCATTTATCTTCAGTCATTCCAAACAAAATCTGCGTCATTTCTGTGAGCATAGGTCACGTGAAATCTTTTTAATTACTCCTGAATTCAAAGGTTGTCTTGCCGAAGTCAGAGAAAAATAATTTTTTGCCAGTCTCTCTGTGTTTGACAGCTGACATTAATTACAGTACTTGTGCCTTCTTTTAATTGCGCCCAATTATGTGGCATATGTAATAATGGTCCAGACATGCCAAACGCCAAATCTTGACATGATAGGTAGATTGATAGCTGGATAAATCAGCAAGAGAGCTTCTTTTGTGTTCTCCACAGAATTAACACAGCAATTACAGCACTTTTACAGCTCACACTACGAAGGCTAACTTGGACATCTCAACCATTATCTCCCAGCAGGATAGAGGAAACCAGCCCTAAATCAGACAGTCCATCTTACAGAGGAGTATAACACACAAGGCCGCTGTAAACTCCAGAGACATTAAGAAGGATATAGAGACCCTAAAGTGTGGGATTTATGAGGGTGAATTTATATTCTCATTGCTGCAGCAGGCCTACTTTGAAAGGATGATTGATTCCTCCTCCTCATTACGGAGCTATTCACACTCCACTATAGATTTTCTCTGCCTCATAATGATGCAAATGGGGAGAGATAAACAAAACAAAAACAGATCTGATAGAGCTGGAAATGCATTGTGCTCACATGAAATTGCATGCTTATTCATATAAATACAGAGGATTTTATTTTACCGGCTGCCTTGGCGACACTAAAATAACAGCTGTCCGTATGTGTTTTCTTTAAATATTTATGTACATTTCTTCAAAGTTGAACAGCAGAGGAATTGTTTCATCTTGTGGTTCTCGTTGCATTGAAATAACTTCTGTGGTTGCTTTCAAGGTTTCTTTTTTTCCCAAGGAAAAACCAAGACAAAGAGCATTTAGAGGAAAGGCCTTGCACAAAATCAACAGGTCTTTTTCAAAAAGGTAAACAATCTCAGCTAAATCGAGCTTGGGGTCTCGAACTCATGAGAACTTTAAAGTGAGAAAATCTTTTTTATTTCTATGATTTCTCTTTTTTTCCTCTTATGAATCATATTTTCTTTCAGAGCTTGTAAATCTTAATACCACAGAGGGGCAAAGCAGCATTCACATGTAACCATAAATTTTCACCCACAGTGATCTCTTAATGGTACATATGCATCACAGATCGAATGTGAAAGTTTTTAAGTATATGTTCTTTTGACAGAAAGGGGAAGTTATGAACTGACTGGAGAAATTATTTCACTTGAAAACTGTAATTGGTCCTGCTGAAAATGTGCTTAAGATTGCTTCTCTTTTCCTTTAAAAAGGAAAAAAACGAGATGTTAACTGACAGAAACATCTGTGGAAATGATAAACTATGAGTTGGATTCACCTTTAGCTGTGGATCTGATTCTTATAAACTATAAACATACATTTTCTCTGCAGAAAATGTATGTTAATATTTTTATGATATATAAATGTATATTTTAGTTTGTTTTTATTAAGAAAAAGGGAACGGACAGTGAGAGTAACAAAAAGGGAACGGAGAGTGAGAGAGTGTGCCAACAACATTTATTCACTATATTCACACTGTACAACTGAAGTTACAACTCTACAGTAGTAACCTAATGGCACAGTTTGCAGCCTGGCTGAGAGCATTTTATTTTTCTGGGTTTCTTGAAAAAGAGCTCGAATGCCCTGTTGTATGGGAACATGCTCACCTGCGCAGTAAGATGCACCCTCCTGCTCTGCCTCTCCACTTTTCTCTCTTTCACTCATCTCTTTCATGACTTCAGCCTGTGTAAAATTCATTTATATCACAAATATCATGCAAGGGATGTTAGGAATATTTAAATATTACACATGTCACGGTATATTTCTATCCCGGTCCTAGTAATCTTTCCTTCAGATCTTGAGGGAACTGCGTCACAATAAAGAACATTGAGCATCTCCATCTAAAGTTACCTCAACATCTTCCTTGGGTCCCTTCTTCTTCTTCTGAAAATATTTTAATGTACTCATCTGAAAATGCTACCAGAAATGAGTCTCAACGGAAAAATTACTGTTCAAAACGTATCTGAAACATTACGCATGAAGGTCAAACTATTTTAATTTACTACGTTACTATTATTCAAATTCTACATATGTTAACAATAGGGTCATTTTTACAGGCTTGAACTAAAAAGGCATTTAACTTAACCTTCCTTCGGTACCTTTCTTGCACCTTTTCTCTACCTCTACTTTGGACTGTTGTCTCTAGTTTTCCTTCACTCCTGACCAGTGTTGTTAAATCTTGCAAGAGAAACAAGCAACCAGTTCTATGAAAAAAGCCCAACTGGCGACCCACCACACTGTGTAAAACAGAGGCTGCTTGTAAACATCATAAATGTATACATTCACAGTAAAAAAAATACGTAAGTCAAATTAAATAGCCAAATATCCACTGTCCAGATCTTTAGTCTGGATGTTGGCAGTTTGTGGGAGCGCAACACAAAGCTTGACATCATTCACAGCAAATATTACCTTGACATTAACAAAGGCACATGGGGAATGGATCATCCACAAAAAGATGGACAGGGAGAGCCTGACTAAAACTACCTGGACGAAATACCAATACTGGGGCTTGTTACCTTTTTCTGCTTATTTTAAGATATTTTAAAGTGGTTATATAATATATACCTGCACATCACATAGACTACACCGCTGCAACTACCTACCATTAGTGTTTGTTTGGGAGATAATCGAAGGGCTTTTTTCGGAGCCCAAATAAGCAACTTAACGTCCAAAAAAAACAAAAAAAAAAAAAAAAAAAAAAAAAAAACGCAACCTGCGACTCATGAGATATGCAAGCGACTTTAGAAAGAAAAACAAGCCCGAAGTTGCTTATAAAAAGCGGACTTGGCAACGCTGCTCCTGAGAGCAGTGTATCACCATAACCAGCTTCACAGCCAGACAGCCAGGAGCCAGCGGTGTTGGTTTTTCAAAATAAAGTCAATTTCAGTGTTTTATGATATCTAACTTCATTTCAAAATTTGATTATGCTTAGTATAAGTGTGCTTATATAAGCTATATATATATATATATATATATATATATATATATATATATATATATATATATATATATATATATATATATATATATATATATATCTAAGATGCTTTACATTGTTTGAACAAATAAAAAAAAAAAAACCTTCATTCTGGAGATGTGGTGGCTTTTATTTTGGCGTAGCGGTGCATCATGCTCAATTACATGTAAAGAAAACCCTGGATTTACAGTGGAACCACAGCCGATCACGAATAGCTAAAGTCCACGAACACTTGAGACTCCCTCTAAAAACGCTTATAACTGCCTATTTTTGAAATAATATAAATATACCTTAATATGCATTATTACACAGTGGAAATTATCCTAAACTGCTGCTGAAGACAGCATCCACAGTCTTCCTTATCTCTGCTCTTGAGAGTACAGCCAATCAGTGTCAAGGAAAACAAAAAGTGCTCCAGGATTGGCTGCTTTGCAAACGGCATCCAGTAGTGTGTCAAGTAGCATTGATCCTCGGTATTTCAGATTCCAAAGCTGCATTTTCTTGCAAATTTTTTAGATGTCCTATGAAAAAAAAATCAAGATACATGGGGAGTGGATCATCCACAAAAAGATGGAACAATCTAGAGTTAGATTTCACAGAGAAATCTGTGAACGGGTGAATCTGTGAATACTGAACCACAAATAGGCAGAGGTCCACTGTATTGGCTATGGACGCTGTGTTGTCATTATACTCCTGCTTAACTGACTTAGTAGAAATGGTAGCTCAACTGCTGGTCACTGTTACGACTGTCTCCAATTGTTATTTTGTGGGTCAAAAAGCTGAAAAGTTCATGAATTACTGCTCCAGGCTGTTGGAAAGGAAGCTCTGATTGTTAAACCTTAGACTGAGGGTGTGCAGAGTTGTTTTTGACCTGTCCCACTGTCTCTGGAACAGTGGAACAGATCTTTAACACTACAGAGTTAAGTAGGAGGTCACTGCAGTTTGGTCTTCCAGTCCACATGTTTTTTGGGATCTAGAGACCAATTATGAGAGGGATTTTGTGGGCAATGTCATAGGTACTTAGGGTGCCTGGGAAACTTCTAAAGGTCCTTGTGTAAGGAAAGCAAGAGCTGAGCCCACTAACTTGAGCTTGTTCCCAGTGAGGGTTGGACTCTGCCAGGGATGCCCTTATTTGTGGTGTTAATGGATGAGGTGTGGTCATGAAGAGGAAAGTATCTAGTTTGGGAACCTCATGGTCTCATGACCACTGGTCTTCAACATGCACTGGAGCACTTTGCAGCTGAATATGAAGCAGTCAGGACAGGACCCAGCCTTTGCCTCATATGGAGGAATTCCAGTAGCTTTATTTTTTTTATTTTTTTTATTTTTTGGGGCATGATAGAAGGATGGAGCTGGAGATGGATGGACGGGCTGTACTGTGAGCACTGCTCCAGTCTTTTGGGGTGAAGAAAGAGCTGTGCCAAAAGGCAAAGCTCTTGATTTGCAGGCCAGTCTGTGGACCGACCCTTGCCTATGGAGATTACTTACAGACCAAGAGAACGAAATCCTAGATGCAAGCAGATGAATTCTCCATATATAGACTTAATCTTTGAGGCAAAATTAGGTTTGTCATCAGGAGGAGTTCAGGGTAGAGCCACTGCTACTCCACATCAAAATCAGGATGCCTGAAAATCTCCAATCCCTTTGGAGATTTTCCAGGAATTGTTAAGGGAATATATATAAATTTTGGCTTATGAATGTCTTGGGATCCCACAAAGTATGAAGGCTGTCACAAGGGAGAAGAATGTCCGGGTTTCCCTCCACAAACTGTTGCTTTCTCAACCCAATCTTGGTCAAGCAGGAGGCAATATATGGAAAACTTTGTGTGTCTGAGGCCTGATAGGGGTTCTCCTTTAACGTGATGTGAATTATGAGGTGAAAGGCAGTTTTGACCACCCCACCAAAGACCCAGTACCCCCTAAAGGAGGTGATAATACCAGGTTGGTGGGTACAAAACATTTATAGATGTACCAAATATACAGCACGTCTTCCTCATTCACTGCTAGACATAGAGAAATAATGGGGAATGGTTGTGTTAAAAGTAAATGTGGAGGAATCATGTATTAGGAAAACATTTAGACCTGTTACTCCCACAAAGCAATGATGGAAGGATGGATGGATGGGTTTTATTTTTAGAAATATTAGTAATTACACAAAGGACAGTTTTCAGAAATACTCAAAATATCTTAAAACAATTTTAATGTGTCCCCAGGTTTTCAAATCATTAACTTGACAACAGCTTAAGGTCTTAATGCCTTCATTTGTATTAAACTGCAGACGTCAGTGTTTTTCTTGGTTCTTATGTCCACTGATCTCCCTCATCTCCTCAGCTCACAGTGTTTTGCCTTCTTCCTATTCATTTTTAATGAACTGCTTCAGGTGCGGGCTTGAGAGGAACAAATCAGGGGGATATTTAGCACTGTGATAGAGGAGGGGACTATTGAGCCGATAAACCAAAGTAATGAAAACAGGGGCTCCAATCTCGATGCTCTCTGCAGGACGTTTGTCTTTTTCTCATAAGCTGAGTGCCAACTCGGTGGCCCTGCCTCCCATGAGCCATAAGCGTCAATAGTCGGGGTTGTAAAAGGGTGAAGCTTGGGTAAATCGCATGAATTGGTTAACCCCACATTTCCTGTCTTGGATTGTAACATGTCTGGTGAACATTTTGGTTTTGTGGTGCCTGGGTGCACACTTTGTTGGTGGTCTAAAAGCTGCTCTTTTATGAGAGAGTGAGAGAGATGTTACTAGAGGAAAAATCACCATGAGGTCATCTCAGATGATAGGCTGAGTGGTGTGTATATGTGAGGAACTACACAGCATAGCTCATCAAGTCACATTTTGGCAGGATGAAGGATATTGTGTGCCATCATTCATTTTCCTCACATGGATAGCCCAATAAACAGGGACGGAGAAGCCTAACAGTGCGACTGTCCAAGTGCTAGTTACTGTACAAACAACATGATTATGTTGACATCATAGCACTTTGGTTATATGAAGTACCATTACTGCCTGACCACGCTGTTCTCGAAGTTGGCCAGTCTTAGGGACACACTTACGTAATGGGGTGAAGCTGTGTGGGAATCAAACTAGGATCCAAGGCTGCTTTGGCAGCAAGGAAAACTGAGGCACGCTATAGCAGGGTTTAAAAAAGAAAAACAAAAGCCACTGCTAATCAGCATTTAGTGTGTCTTAAAAGGACTTGGCTGAAAAATCTCAGTGTTTGCTCATGGCCATCTATTACATGGGTAGTGTATGTCATTCTTTTTATTTTTCCTACTTACATAAAATTGAGTCTTTGTGGTTTAACACAAGGGTAAGAGTAAAATATTTCTGGGATGCTTTGCTGTTACTGTGATGATGCTTGGCAACCAGAAAGTTCTGAGGAGGTTAGTTCACAAAGAGTGAAAAGCAGTTTAAACTTATTGAAATATCATGGTAGTTTGCTCATATCTCTGACTGTTAGAGGAATGGATACCATTTAGGTAACTAACCATATAGTGCTGGCCGCATTTATTGGCACCCCTGATCAAGATATCTAAAAAACCTCAAAAGAAATTGATCTTTCTTGCAGTAGCATAAATTCACACTGAAAAAAATGGAAAAGCCAACCTTTCATTTAATTACATTTATTCAGTGAGAAACCAGATAATTGTCTTGACAAAATCACCAGGGCCACAATCATTCATACCCCTAACAATCCCTTTAAAGACATGTAACTGAACTTTTCTCATTCCTTATGTTTTAATTTTCCAAACTGATCAGAAAAAAATCTCTTTGGATCACTGTTAGAGAACTACAATAAAAAAGTTATATCTTTATTTAAACTCTATTTATACAGGTTACCTGACCTGTTCTCACACAGTACTAAAACACATCTAATAAAACAACACAGAGGAGGAAAACATGAAAACACTCAAAAAAACAACAAATCGAAATTGAAATACCAAGTGTCTTTAAAACCTGTCTAAAACCCCCATGAGGGATTAGATCTGTGTGTTTCAGGCCTGTTGTGGGAGTTCCAGGATGAGGGGTCAACATGCAAGAAGGCTTTTTGCTCAGCTCTGATCTTGGGGTCAGCAAGCCTTCATAACAATCACTGGATGTGGCAACTGGTTGCTTCAGAAGCATGTCAGGTTAAAAAGCCTTAACAAATATAAAAGTGAATATTTCTAAGGTCCAGGTGGATTTAGCATGAAATTAAAGATGAATATATGGAAAAACAGCTCCTTCACACTTAAGTATGGTGAAGAATGTGTGATGCTATGGACCTGTTTCTCTTACAGAGGCCATAGGAACAGTTAGAGTTCATGGCATCATGAAATATTTTGAAATATCAGGACACTTTAAATTAAAATCCGGCAGCATCTCCCAGGCTACTGAAAATCGGTCGTCATTGGGTCGACAAATTCATAACGTATTGCCAAATCAACACAGAAAGGGTTCACCAGAAACAAAATCAACATCTTCCATCACAAAAGGGTTTTTGAGTATGAACATCCAGTTTAAGCAGAGCTGCAGCCATTTTGAGGTTTTATGGATTGTCAACTGGCAGTTCCTGAGGAAGGTTGTACTTCTTCTGAGTTGTTATAAATGCTGTTAGTTTTACACCAGATGTAACAGGACTCATATTTTCCAAATGGTTCCACTTTTTGGATCACCAAGATGTGTTTTTTTTTTTTTTTTTTTTTTTTTTTTTTCGTGAGACAGACCTTTGTGCTCATTTTAGTCGGCCGGCATTAAACAAACCGATCCTCAGTTTTGAAAAAGAATGAAAAAATAAGTAATACTATTTTATTTATAATATTGTCTGACAAATGAAAATGTAAATGTTCAAGGACTACATTTTTCAGAAATCAAGTCTTGTCATTTCCCTTTCTTTTTTGGCCTTTCTCTCTGATTCCATTTTCAAAAAAATGACTTTGATTTTTGTTTTGTTACAGCAGTAAATAAATAACCTCTAATTTACTATAATTGTCATAATTTTGCCTAATTGTCTCCCTGGGCCACAGGCATTATGTTATTTTTGAAGCTCGTGTAGGATGTGTACCTACAGTGCGTCAAAGTGACAAGCACAAACAACTTAGTCTGAGTTGCTTTGAGTCTCTATTTTTCCTACGCAGATAAACTTCTTTACTCAATGCAGGGGGAAAAAAACATCACTGGAGAAAAACCCTCTTTGCATAAGTCCCAGCAGAGAAGACATTACACTTTAAATGCTGATGACAATCATAAGAAGATCACTTAAAAACCTTTTGGGGAAACGGTAGTCAATTCTCTGGAAAAAGGATGTTTTACTGCCTTCAAACAATCATGAATCATAAAATTGAGGGATAATGATGTCAGTTCTGAGAGTTTGTTGCAAATGGATTTGCACCCGCTGTGAAAAGACAATCGCTTCAGCAGGGGGCCCGCCATCCGCAATGCACTCTATTATAACCTCACCTAATAAAACACATTTGTATGATGGAAATTCAATATAGAAATGATAATGGATAATCAGCACATTGAGAATGATAGCAGTTGCCAGTCGACTTCAGAAAAACTAAATCCATCTACAAGTGTTCTCTCACCTTGCTGTTAGGCGCAGGATTTAATCTATTTATTGTCAAGGAGAATATTATTTGTAACAGTAGTAGTTACTGACTGTGTTCCTTTTGACTTTCATGGTCCATAAGTTTGAAATGGTTAATCAATTATAATCTATATGTGTGAATGAGAAACAAAGAGAGGGAGCGTGTTTTCTTCTTTATCCTCTCTAATCTATTTTTTTTTGTTTAATTTAGTAACTGAAACCAAATATTTTTGACTTAAGCCATACTTAAACACAAAAATCATGTAGTTCCTGCTGTCAAATTAATTAACTAATTATACTAAAGTGATTATACCTTTGAAAAATATAGTATGCACATAAAATGCATGTAAGCAAACGGTAACCTTCTCTTTGACGAAGATAAACATTTTCTTCCTGCTCAACACTTGAACTGGGTTTGAACTGGACATTGGATCAGATGCATACAAAAGCCTTAAAATAAGTAGTTGTAAGGGATACTTGTTGACCCCATGATGTCAGTTTTTACAACACTTCTGTGGAGAGCTTTGTAGATTTTTTTTTTTTTTTTATCTTTCTTACCATCCTGCTCCCTGTGCGATACAGCAAGATTCATTTTGTCTCTTGGCTTGTTAATCACAATCTCAGTTGTTTCAAATGTTCAATTTATAATATAACTGAGTAGCAACTATCTTGCAGCCATTTACTGACTTAGAGAGCTCAGTATACATCTCCCTGACTTTAAGTGTGTTCTCTTCTCTTTCTCATTTTGAAGGATGGCTAAAAGAAATTGATCTCATAAATATACCTCGCATAAACAGATTTTAATGGATGACTAATTTAAGATTCCTAGACAATCGATTTAAAATAAATTTAAAATGTAAATTATAAATTACAAAAATGCTTCCGTTACATTTATTTTACAGGAATTGTTTGGGGTGCCAATATGTGTGACACCAGCAGTTTTAGAAGTCTTTCTCAAAGTAAATTTTATTATTTTCTGTTCATGACTGAAATATACTCAGATCAAAAATATTATGCTACTAAAAAAAAAAAAAAAAAAAAAAAAAAATTAAAATCTTTTGCTATGACTTAAATTCATGTAATTCTTTTTGTACCAATTAAGGTGAATTCTGTAATTTGTCAGAAACATGTAGGGATCTCTAAGGTCAAAACTCCTTTCAGTTTGATAGAAACTACAAGTAGTGAGCAGCCAGACAGAAGCTCAACAAATTCACCCTTTCTAAGGCCTACCAGATCAAGCTGATGACAACACTCTTCGATGTGGATGCTATTACTGAGTGAAGACAACTTAAATGCAGCCACTTTTAGGATCAGTAAAGTGTTTAAAAATAAAGTTGGAGGGAGCTATTAAAGATTAAACAATTGCCTATATTTGAGACATGTCTGCAATTCAGTCAGGCAGCGAGGAAGCAACAAAGAGCGAGACTTCAGATAACAGGAAGACTCACTGTATAATAAAAAAGAGCTTAGATAAATCCTTCTGCACTTGTAAATTCTGTTAATCATGCAAGGGGCTGGATTTGGAAACACTGGTATCCTTTTGAAATGTTAAGGGTCATTCAAGGATCTACATTTTCAGGGAATACATACAAAGACAGATCTTTACAGTTACAGTAGTAATGCTAACCGTGCTAACTGCTAATATAAACCACTAAAGAAAGTTCAAAATACCAACTGAGGTGACTGCTTTTTATCTACATACACCAATAAAGGCTCATGCCACAGACACTGGGGAAAAAAAAAAAATCGTCTTAGCTGCCTAAATTATAGTTTGTAAAGGGAGATTAGTATTGGCAGGTAAAATCTTTACAACCCCCCCAACCTCCCAACTATTTGGTATTTTTTCAGTAGCAAAAAAGAGATGATCGTGGTTTGGACAGGAATGAGCACAATATACAGTGTTGCTCTGGTATTCATTGGGGTTAAGGACCACAGCCATCTATGATTAGATGAAATCTGTGAATACTTGAGACCCACTCTAAAAAGCGCTTATAACTGTCTATTTTATTAGTTCAAATATACCTTAGGATGCATTAATAGGCACAGTGGAAACTGTCTTGTCATTACCGCAGACGGTAATATTTTGTCGTCTTTATCTCTACTTTTAGGGGTACAGCCAATCAGTGACAAGGAAAATAAATCCTGCTCTTATATTGGCTCCATTGTAAATGCCAATAAATAGTGTGTCAAGTAGCATTATGCCAAGGTATTTCAGTTATTTCATTTTTAGATCTGTTCTATAAGAAATCCATGAATAGGCGGGTTTTCTGTGAATAATTTTGAGTTACATTCCACAGAAAAATCTGTGGAATAAATACTGAGACATGAATAGGCAGGTTTCCACTGTATTATTGTCTTCAGAGTAACACTGTTTTAAAATGAATATTTTCAGTATGAGTTAACAGCCTACTTCACCCTCGCTACTGAAGAAAATAGCCTTATTAACCAGGTGACATCAGCCTGTCATGCTTCCAACATTAAATTACCAAGTGCAGAGCAGCAGAAGTGTTTTTAGTGCTACATACCTGGTATTAATTCTGTTTTGGTGTAAAGTTTCCATTTTTGTTCTGTTGAACGCATTTATTAATGAACCAGTTTTTGTTAATTACAAGTAAAGTAATAAGTAATATATACATTATAGCAATAGGTGTGACTATGTTAGAGGCAGTAGCAGAGCTTTTGTTTTTCAATCATGTAATGCACTTCTAAATATCTGTGTATGTTTTATAAATCCTACCAAAACTGCTACAATATTTTATTGGCGCATGATAATTATTAATACTTCTGAAATTGATGGTTTTGTTATTTTAAGTTGTACTGCATTATAAAACATGTATATACAATACTGAGAAAATGTTTACAGATGGACGGACCTTTATATTTGATGTACAAAACTAAAATATATTCTGCTCTGAATGTGCTTCATTACAAGTAAAACAGAGAATTGGCTCCAGCATTGCTGAATACAGTCACAAGGGTTTAACACAATTTTTGTGATGCTGACATTTATTCATTTATTTATAGGTTAAGCAAAGGAATGGCTGCACACTTCAAAGTGACACAGAAAGAGGCAGAAGTTTCAGCACAACATTAATGTAGCAGGCCCATATGTGTCAGATGCTGTTTATTTCAAGCACAGAACTTGGGGAATTTATCATTTATAATATCAAGTCAAATCATTTTTACTATTATGCTACAGCTATGAAAAGCACATTAAGCACCAAAAAGTGGATTTTATTGAGGTTTATCCTATCTTCACATCGAATCAAAATTCTATAGAGCTGCAAAGGTTGCAGTGAAGCAAACTCCACTTTTCTCTCTGATTACAAAGTTAAGCTTTAAGTTTTATGATTTCTTATCTCTTTACATGCTACTTAAAGCAACAAATCATCAAGAGTCCTGAAAATTAAAATAAGCTGTTCAGTGGCTGATGTGCTCTCAATCAAAACTGGCTGGAGCCCCTGTTCACCAAAGGAAGCTTAATCACTGTTTTTGTATCTAAAATGTGTATCTGCACAGCTAATTTGCATTTCTGTCATCTCCATGCGGTTTGGAGAATCTGCCTGAAGGGGGTGTGTTAATTATGTCTAATTTTACACTTCGTCTTTTTGAGAGGGACCCAATTTGGTGTCTGGCCCCCTTAGTTTTCTTAACCTGCCATTTACCACTCATCACCACCAAGTAAACAGCCTGAACAATGGATAATCAGAGAGGGGAATGATGAGGAGAGTGGCAGATGCGGTTCTGCATTGCAGAAATCTGCTGCCTCTGCTCCAAATCAATCGGCAATTAGTACCATTTCAGCGCAGCTGTTATGGAGCGATTTATTTCGCTGGAGTGATCCCCCTCTCCTTTCCTGGGCGCCAAACACGTAATTGCAGAGCCCTCTGAGGCAAAGGTGACGGAGGGAGAAAGGCAGAGAGAGGAATAGTGGAGGTGAGAAGGAGAGGATAAAACTCACAGGAGAAAGGGATGAGTGAATTGTCTGAGTTCAGCAGCACTGGAGACTGCAGCTCTGAGTCGGGGCTAATGTTTAAACAAATGAGTATTTTTTTCAGAGAACACTGATGAGCCTGGCTTTTTCTTCAAAAGCATGAAAAAGTGCAAATTTTGTACATTTTCATCCTTGAGCAAAGATTTCTAGATCAGCTGGGGACACTAACACCCTTTTTGACTGAGTATTATTCACCATAAACACTAAACTAATACCTAAACACAGTGTTGCTGAATTAATATGTAGCAATAAACTAAACTAAACTTTTTGACTTTGACATACAAAACAAGATTCCAAGACTTGCAATGCTATTGTTGGTGTAAGTATACAAACACTAATTAATGTATTAAACTGCCACAACAGCTATTAAACATTTTTAAATCAATTTGAGTGTTTTTAGTCAACTTTTAGAAGAATATTTGAGAATTTTTGAGTGAAGTTCTTTTAAAAGCCTACAAGGGTTAAATATCTTACTTTGCAGCAGATAACTCTCCTGATCTCTTTATTTAGTATTCAGTAGATCTCTGCCTAATTGCGATTCAGTATTCACAGATTTGCGAATATATAAAATTTACCTAATCACAGATTTTTTCATAAAGCATATTTAAAATATTCTCAAAAAAAACAGCTTGGGAAGCTGAAAGATATCCGCACAATGCTATCTGATGTGTTGCTGACTTTTTTAGGGCAATATATTATTCATTTTAAAATAATGAGGGGTTTTAAATGTTAGCTAAATTTCTGACTCTGTCCATTGTAAATAAAATTAACCAAAGAGGTCAGAGAATGTTAATTTTCTTGTAAGCAAATGTATAAAATCAGTAAGGGATGCAATAATTATTCACTCAACTGTATTTTTGTGTTAAATCCACATTTTTCAATGTAGATTTGTTTTAGATTTAATATTAAAATGCAATCTTTTTCCTAGCATAAGTGAAATGTTTGTTAAATACCAAATAAACGTTGCTGTTTGCTCAAGCATGCATGCTTCTTCCTGCTATGTAAAACACATTTTATAAGAGAATATTAAAGATCAATACATGCCTTTTTCTCCAGTTAAAGTGCCAAGTTCTTACCTCAGACAGCATGCAGAGGCACAATTTCTTGAGAAAAATCACACACAGAGCCAGAGCAGTTACCATCCATAACCTACAATTATGGTTGGCCTGATGTCATATTTGTCCCAAAAGTCTTCATGGAAGGAATCTGGTTTCTATGGAAATGCTTTTACATACCATCAATGGGAAATATAATTGTACTGACGCACTGGTTGGAGGGAGCAGAAGAGAACACAGGACATAACAGACTGAATGCTGATTTTTGTTGTTCTCCCCAGATCAATTTGTTCATTAAAACCACCTACAGCTAAGTTCAATACCACTGATCACCCCCTCATAATGACATCTGTCAAAAGAGCAGGCTATATCACAGTGCAGGTTAACAGTTTTAAAAGTTAATTTATCAGAAGCAACAACATGTTCAAATCAATGAAAATGAGCAAATTCAATAAGAATAATTTTTGCTTGAGCTAAATACGGGGATTAAATCTTTTCAAAAACACCAGCTGTCGAATACATACAGTTTTTATATTATGTTATCAGTTATTAAGACAAAATGGATTGTTTAAACCAACTTCAAAATAAAATGTAATAGGCCTAATAACTGGCTGTGCAACATTTGGTGTTAAAGACTGGCATCAAGAGTATGTGATAGCTGGCTGTGGGTCTTCGAGATTGCTCTGAAAGAATTAAGGCTAAGTCTATTTAGCAGAATTGTCTTAATGAAGCGACTTTGACTAGGCCATTTGATATATGTTCAGATATGGATTTGCTGGTGTGCTTTGGATCGTTGTTTTGCTGCATAACCAAGGTGCACCACAATGTCACAAACTGATGAATAGTGTCTTTCAGGACTTTCTGGTTGAGTACAGAATCCATTTGCGCAGATCAGTCAGGGTTTAAAAGAGCAAATGAACCAGGACCACCACACTAACAATTATTTGACTGTCTTTTTGATGTTCTTTTTCTGAAATACTATGTTAGTTTTAAGACAGCTGTAACATGAATTAAACATTTTAAAAAGTTCCACTTTTGTCTTTTCAGTTTGCAGAAAATGTATTTATTTTTTAAAGTTTTTCAGCAAGTATGAGACAGGCCATTGTTTTCCTTCTTGGTAAATTGTGGTCTTGGCCTTTGAACCCATGGATCCTTTTTTTTTTTTTTTTTTTTTTTTTTTTTTTTTTTTTTTTTTTTTTTTTTTTTTTTTTTTTTTTTTTTTTGCCCCACCTCTTTCTTATTGTGTGATCATAAACACTAAGCTTAACTGAGGAGAGTGAGGGCTGCAGGGGTTTACTACAGTGCTTACAGTGGTCTTGACTCTTGTGACCTCCTGGATGAGTTGCCGATGCACTCTTGGAATAATTTTGTTTGGCCGGCCACTCCTGGAATAGTTCACCAGTGTTTCAAGTTTTCTCCATGTGAGGATAAACTCAGTGATTTGCTGAGTCCCAAAGCCTTAGTAATGGCTTTGTAACCCTTTTTCAGACTGATAGATATTAATTACTGGTTTCTCATCTGTTCTTGAGTTTCTTTAGATTGGGGAGTGATGTGTTGTTGTTTGAGATCTTCTAGCCTAATTTGTGTTGCTGGACATGAATTAGGCTTGGAAAAAAAAAAAAAAAAAAAAAAAAAATGCAGAAACCTATAAGGGAGCAAATACTTTTTTCAAAGCACATATACTACTAACAACACACAATATAAGCCTTTATGGTACTTACCAAGAATCCGAACAAACTAAGGCTGAAGTTAGTTATTACAGAAGCATTTTTCTACGACATGACTGACGTGCCCCACATGTAAATGATGAGGGGAAAAATAACGTGTTGGGGAACTTGACATCTTCACTGAGTTCTCATCTCAATTATATTTTTCTTATGTGATAACCAAAAGTTGCCATCTCCAGGGCATATCTTCCCCCTCCCCATCATCAAGTCATCTGGCAAACTCAAACTCTTATCAGCTAGTCTAAAAAAAGTATGAAATAAAGTTCTCATAAGAAATGGTGGTGATATGTTAGCCTGCTGCCAGCAGCTTACTGATTTTATCGACTGCAGTCAGGAAAGCACTAATTTAGAAAATTTCTATTTTTTTCCTCCTTTCCGTCTGCTTATAACTTTACACACAAAATGTTTTCTGGGTTATCTTGACTGTACAGTACTCTCCACCATTATTGGCACCTCACATTTTTGACCACAACACTGCACTGAGACTGGTTTGGGAAAGGTTTTGAATAATACATATTTTACCAGTGACGATTGTAAAACTTCTGTGTTTGGATCTTAGTGCTGTGTTTGATACAGTTGATCAAAACATAATGATTGATAGAGTGGAAAAGAGGGTGGGATTGTCTGGAGCTGTGCTAAACTGGCTCAAATCTTCTTTGGCAGACTGGGACAACTTTACAACTTTGTGTCATTTAGCAATCATGAATCTAAACACAGAAATATCCTAAAAGTCGCTCGATGACATCATCACCTAATTTGCATATTTGGTTATGTGTGATCCGGGCAGCAGAAGAAAGGAATATCTATGTTAGCAAGGCAAAAGTGATTAAAAATACTCTAAGCATTGAGAACTACAAATTAATTTTATGAAAAATTTAATAATGTCAGTTTAATGATGTAAATACTTTGCCTGAACCTACGCTACATAAATCAGTTTTGTTTAATATCAAATTTAACCAAAAGACCGTTACCAGAAGCACGAGGTGAATCAGTGACTGAAGCTGTGTGGATTAAATGCAGGGATTTATTTTAGTGAAACAGTTTAGGTGAAAAAAAACATTAGGCAACAGGAAAAATTATATTTACATTATATTTACTGTAATCCAAAGGGGGATCACAGACAGCTTTGCGCATGCATGATTCAGTTGCAATAAGGAAGTGGAATGGAGTGGGTCTCCTGCTCAACTGCAGGCTGCTGCACAACAAGCCTGCTGTCAGTCAGACTGACCGCCTGCAAGTGCTTCTGAGGTGGGAGGGGCTCACGGCAGCTCACACTGCTCGCTGTAACTGCAGTACTATTGTCATTCGTCGCTTTTTTGAAAAAAACACCAGGTGTCAAATACATACAGTTTCTTTCCACTGTTTGCACACTGAATGTCTATGTGCTGTGGTTTAAATATGTAAACCCACTATTGCCGTTTAATAAGTTGGTAAACGATTAATAAATTATTCCAAGCCCTTTATTGGGCAGGGGAGGGGGTTCCAAATGGTTTCTAATATTTCTGCCACCTCTTCATTACAGTCAGCTCTCCTTTATATAATATGTGACCCCCAAATAGCCAGGATCACAAAGCTTCACAGCTTATGATGGCTATAATCTGTGACCTTGCTGTACTTTTCTCTAAATAATGTCAGAGTTCAATACAACTGTTTGCTAGAGTTCTGCCACTTCCTCACTACAATCTGGACGCATTTCACATAATATTTGACCCTCAAATAGTCAGTATCACACAGGTCACAATTTGTGATCTACACACTATTTACAAAGCAATTTGATATCTACGGTTACAGTAAGTGAGGGAAATCAGTACCAGACACCAAATGCATATGTTTTACATCTTTACTGCATATCATGCTGTTTCCAGCTCTAATTTGTTCACAGCACTGTGGAAAAGTAAAGTACAAACTTTTTATAACAAACATAAGAAACACCACTTGAGTAAAGCTGTGCACAGCTGTAAACAATATCGCAGTACATACTGGAACTGAATTGGAACATACAGTACAACATACACAGTATTGTATATCATTCTTACACATCCAAAATGAAATGGTGCACACTATGTCCTGCTTGATTTGCCAACTGAGGGTTCATGGAATTTAGTACGGAGTGACAGTGGAACAGAGACTCATCACCGGTTACAACTAATGCTTTACACATTCCTCCTCATCAGTGAAAGCTGAGGTTCACCTGACTGTAATTGTTCCATTTATCAGTTTATCATTCAGGAAAAAAATATAAGGACATGCATACAATTGGCAGAATTTGAACACTGATTCAACTTTTGTGTTTGTAATGACTCAATCAATGAAATGAGGAGTATTAGTTTTATAGGGATTGACTATTAAGTTTCATAAATATAGTTCATTTTGACTGACAAGACAAAAGCAAATGATAATGTTATAAAACAGCAGAGAATTGTATGCAAACACTTTATGCTGATGCTGACTTGATTTACAGAAAAGACAGTAAACGTCTGTCAAAGAGCTACAAATAGTAGACTACCAGGTTTTGTATTCTCTGTGTCCATTTTTGCAAGAATTTGAAGAGCTTCATCTTTGGATGTTGTATTTTCCCTCCTTCATCCACTTGCAATGGCAAAACAAGCCGTCCTCCAAGATGTATTGCCTGAAATTACGTCCAGAGTTTCCCCCCCCCCCCTGTTGCTGTTGCTGATGGCACTTTGGGAGAAAAGTGATAGCGAGTTGTGAAAAAGCAAAGTGGCTGGGTTTTATGACCTATTGCCTTGTCTACCATCTACAGGGATCAATTAGTCTTCCTTGTGTAATGGCTGAGAGCAGAAAAAGCTCAAAAACATATACTTTCTCTGGAGTAATAACTGGCTTCTGGTGTCTGGGCAGTAGTGCAGTGGCGCTTCGTGTTTGTCAGATGGAGGCTCATAATATGAGTGTCGAAGACATTGTATATAAATATAAAAACTGCAAATTTGTTCCAGCTCGTGTTGAAATGTGAAAAATCACAATTATGAGCCTTCCTGCTGTTACTCAGGTATAATTTATTTAAGGTTCAGCTTTCTAACATGTGAATGTGTGTTCTCTCCCGTTGTGTCTTCACTGCTGTGATGGACTTCAGGAAGAATGAAGTACTGTCAAGGCTGTGCAGCTGACACCATCAAAGCACAATATTTATTGGATCTCAGTCAGGAGGTAAACATCGTATGATTCAAGTGAGACGCTCCTTTCCCATGCTATATGTTTTCTCTGAACATCACAAAGTCCATCTTGCGCTAAACAATCAATAGCTTCCCCTCTGGCGGCCTCTGGGCTATCTGGGAGAGCAAAGGGAGAGAGAAACATTGTATGTTTACCATGAAAATAAAATAAAAACTGTCTGCAGCATTTTTTTTTTTTTTTTTTTTTTTTTTTTTTTTTTTTTTTTTTTTTTTTTTAACCTTGGGGCCAAACAGGGACAGAAGCATTTTACCAACTTTTTCCTCCTTTAGATGACAACTCGTTGTTGCCATCAGGAGGACAAATGTTAATTGAGGGTGACACTCAGAGATGTTGTTTTGAAAAGGGTCAACGCACTGGAAAATAGAGCATTTTATCAATCTTCAAAATGTTTTTCAATCTAGAGAGTACTTTTTTTCAAAATAGCATCTCACAAAGACACTAAATGATTTTCCGTAGTATTTCATGTTACTCCCATAAAAGTCTATGGCTCTCAAAACTGTTCAGATCCCTGTTTAAACTGACTTTTTTTTACTGCTGTAAAAAAAAAATTGGACAGTGATAAAAATTTTAAAAACCCTTTTCTATCAATTGCTACAGCTAATAAACAGGGTTTCAACACCTTCTGTGAAAGTATAAAAAAGAAAATAAGAGCAAGAAAAATGTTTGTATTTATAGGCTTTATTCGTATTCTCCAAAGCTTGTGTCGTTTTTTTCTGCCCTTACTTTCTTTTCCTTCCTTTCCTCCTTCCACATACATATAATTCTATGTCTTCTCTTCTTTCCTTTCTTTCTTCTTCCTGGTTTGATTCTGTTCTGTCTTGTGCCCTTATTGCTTGACCTCATCGTGTATTTTCCTAATTTCTTCTGCCCTTTTATCTTTGTTTGCCTCCTCCCTTATTTCTGTCTTTTTTCCTTTCTTTCCATCCTTGTATCCTATCGCCATTCCTTTATTTGTGCCTTTCCTTTCTTTCCTTTCCTTTTCTTCCTTTCTTCTTTTTCTTCATGTCCTACCTCTTCTCCTCCCTTATGTTGTACTTGCCTTCCTTTGGTCTATCCTTCCATCCATCCATCCATCCATCCATCCATGCCCTCTTTATAAATACCCATCATAAATTCAAGGTGAAATTTCATATTTTAAAATGAAAAATCTATAAGAACAGTGGCTAAAATTTTTTGGGAGAATTTGTTATGGTCTGATGGATCCAAAATTAAACATTTTGACCACAATTTCATAAACCATCAAAATAACACCAATATCAACAATGAAACATGGTGGTTGCAGCATCATTCTGAGGGGTTATTGTTCCTTAAATGGAACTGGGGTTTTCGTCAACATGGTGATGTTATCATTTGTACCAAGTGCCAGTCAGTTTTGACCCCAAACCTTTAGGTGTCTTCTCGGGAGTTGCAGATAGAGACAGAGTTCATTTTTCTGCATCAGTTTGAGTTTAAGATTACACGCAAATAAAAGAAAAATGACTTCATCAGAAAGTAACATGAAATTAAAGTTCTGAGATGGCGTAGTCAGAGACCAAAACTGAATCTGACTGAAGACCTGTGATTCATTTGAAGAGGGCTGAGGACAAGAGATGTCTTCACAATCTCATAGGTTTTGAGACATTTTGCAAGTTAGAGTAGACAAATATGACAGAGGCCAGTTCTTCCAAAGAATAATGAATGCTTAAATGAAATAAAAAAGTGCTTCAACTATTAATTGATTGTGTACTAACATCAACAAACAGAATTTTTTACATATTTTTCTGTTGAACAGTCTGATTTGTATTTCATATTATAGGTAGGAATAGTTTTGTAAAGAAATAATATATTCTATTTTTTCCTCATCACAGATCTTCATTTTGACAGAGCTGTTTGTGCTTTTGGGTCCCCTGTATTGTCTGATAACTGCACTGCTGTTTCTTCCCCTTTGCACCTTTGCATAACTTGAGTCCCCAAACCTCAATGTGTTGCTGCTCTAATTTTCAATAATTACTTTCACCTACATCATAAACCAAGCCCATAACTTTAGCAACCACAACTGCCTCTCAGTGTCCTTAAATTCCCAAGTATTGTCTGTGAACACTTTTAAATACAAACAATCATAATCCTCTGTGCATATATTTTTTTCTTATGCAAGGACAGTAAGCAGATACTATTACAGTTCACATACATACACTTGTACAATACAAACACTAAAAGTGTACTTATGACTCTTACAGGACACTGACCTTGTAATTGTATTGTTCATGTAGCGAGTTACTGCCAAGAGAAGCACCACTACACCACTATATAAAGTAGCACTAGACATGCATGTAACCAGTTCCAGTTGTCTGCAACAAGGCTAAAAATAATCAGGTTAGAATCATCCCAAAGCATTTATTCTCTTCCAAAACAACCTCTCAGCAGAATCTGAACCTTCTGTGTTTATCCAGAGTGAGACAAAGCAATTTTACATTCCAGGTCAGATTATGGTCATTCATTAAAGGAATAGTTTAGAATTTTTGAATGGGGCTCTGTTGAGAGGTTATGAGGAGTTAACATCTTACTGGCAGTAGAAAACTCTCTAAGCATCTAGAGTTTGTGTTAATATATGTGCATTGTCCCTAGAGGCTGAAGTTAAAAAATATGATTTCTATATTTTCACAAAAAATATCTAATCTGAGTACAACCATTACAGCACTTTCACCTAGGGTTGGGGGATGTCGTAAAAATATCACAAATCACAGTTTTTTTTTCCTGTAAAATCTTAATCTTAGTTTTATCCCAAAACATATTTTTTAGAAAAATGTAAGACAGAGCCTATCTGCTGATTAACACTTCCTAAATGATCAGTTTGCCATCTTGTGACATTTAAGAGCTACACACCTTAAACCTTGAATTACATCATGTCCCAAGATGTTTACCCAATTCATACAACAAATTACAGCTTCAAAGGTAATTGATAACAATCAAGTACAGTGAAAAGACTTTTTCAGACTTAAAGATCTGCTAAAAACACCTTTGGGACGATATGTGAAACATGTTCAAAAAACAAAAGAAGTCTAGTTGGTGTGAGAGGGGATGGATAGATGTTTGTATGGATAGATGGATGGATGGATTATGCAACAGTATAACCATTTGGCCAATGTTTTTAGTATTTTTAAAATAAAACTGTGCAGACATTTTAAAAATAAAAAAAGTTTAAGTCATATTAGAGTTGTTTTGATACTTAAACAATCCAGTGTATGAGGTGTCCTTGGATGCACCATAAAAGTGCAGCTGTTGGGAAATCCCCTATGGTCAGAGGAACTAGTGTGTTTTGACATCTCAAATGCTCTGCATTGTTTTGGACTAGTTGAATGCTGGAGTTAGCTGGTTTTGGACTTGAGCTGATTATTTTTTCCAGGACTAGTAATGTTTAGATTCACCTTCACATATCAGGTGGGTAATTCAGTTAAGTGCAGAGTGAGCGATGTAGTTATTGCTGTTGAAAAATTCATATGCTGACATAAAGGTTTGGTTCAGTCTACCTTTTTCTTCTACGCTGACTGCATGAGAAACATTAAAGTTCCCAAAAAGCAGAGTTTAGTTAAAACTGGGAGTCCTCTCTTTTGTTTTGGAGTCACTTTTTCAAGTTGTGTTACAGAAACTTGCATTGTGCACCTAGGTTGACACATTCTGCATGTGCTGAGATATCCAACAACACCATATTTGTTTGGTACACATACATACCAAACTAATAGGGTTGTACTGGATATTTGTGGTACAAGTATGTATAGCGTCACACCCCTACTTGTAATGGTTACTTCCTGCAGAATAATGCCACAAAGCTCAAGTCATCTCAAACTGGTTTCTCACACGACAATGAGTCCACTATATTCCGATGGGCTCCTCAGTCATCAGATCTCACTCCAACAGAGCACCTTTGACAAAGATTCACATCTTCTGCAGTAACTGTGTGATGCTATCATGTCAATATAGACCAAAATCTTGGAGGATGGTTTCAAACACCTTGTGGAATCCATGCAACAAAGAACTGAGTTAGTTCTTCATTTTTCCAACTTAGTACTAGGGAAAAAAAAATCACGTAATAAAGTGGTTGGTAAATGGATCAGGTCATGCATGTTCTCATATAATTCAGATTATGGATTGTACATATTATCATTAAAACAGATTAATATTTATACAATATTGCAGAGGTAGCAAAGTTACTGAAGTATTGAGAGAGGCAGATAAATTATCCACCAGAGCCTTTGTACTGAACTAAAGTTTCACTAAAATGAGTGTCAGTCCAATTTATTAGCTGAGGCACAGCCTCAATCATGGAAACAAATGGAAAGTCTTAATCTATGTGCCATTATTTTGACAACAGCCATTTGTAGAGAAATCAGCTACAACCACATTTCGGAGTACAAAAGGCACTTGGGATCATAAATGAGTTTGGAATATTTAGATTAATCTTGCTATGAAAAACTCTATAAATCCCATTCTTTGGTAGGCAGTCTGAGCAAATGGCATTCACATTTTTATTCATAAATTAATGCTTTGCTTATCTGACAAATGTCTGACCAGATCTTAAGGCAGTGTTACACTAAATGATCATTTTTGATTGCCATTTTCCTCTTTTAGTGATTTGCACAAAATCTGTGCTGTCCAGTGTGGTCTAATGAATGTGAAATTACATTGCTAAACTAATGATAACAAGATGCCTTTGTTTTATTCCTCTTTCTCATTTGTTTTCAGCATAGTAACTGCAATATTCCATCAAATACATAATTAAACGCTCAATATCATTGTATGCTGTGTAGCAGAACTACTTTTACAGATTCAAAAGCAAGTTATTAGCCTATTAATATCAAGGTAATATTTTTTGTGCTGTCAAAAACAAGTAGAGGTAGGAAATACAAATAGTAAGTACCACTTTTCTAAATGCTGTGGCCAATGTGGCCTCCCAAACTCAGGTATAGTTATTTTTCCCACTGCCCTCACCTTCCTGTTTCTTTGAATCTGAACATCTATTTCTGTTTTATATTTTGTCAAAAAATCTAGAGGTAAGCAACTGTATATCTGCTTCTGGTCCCATGATGTTATTAGAAATTACACTTTCAATTTACCACCAGGCAGTGCACATGCAGCCTTTTTCTATGTGATGATTGGCAAGGACAATAGAAAATACATTAGAGCTACAATAACAGACATCCAGTGTTGTGATCAGCATTGTAGATTATGTGGAGAAGGACATTTGTGGACTAAAAGTTCATGTATGGACAATACTGGGTTAAACAAGCAGCAAATCTTTTGTTTGTTTACTTAATAGTCATAAGTTATACAATGGAATTCTTGGGGGTACAACCAATCAGCACCAAGGAAAATGAATGGCTGCTTTGGAAATGCCAGTCATTACTTTGTCAAGTAACATTGAACAGGGGGAGTTTAGTGTTTTGGTTCAACAATGCATATTGCCTCTTGGCCTCGAACATTTGCTCCCTAAAAACACCAATCCTGCTCTCTGGCTGAAAAAGCGGCTTCTGTAAATTGAGTAGTTGGGGCTGTTTTCTGCATAAACAAACGCACCCACAAAATTCTGACCAGTGACCAAAAATTTTGCATTCAGAGAGAAGGCGAAATGTTCACCAGGGGTGGACAGCATGAGGCTGAGAACAAAATGATGCAATTTTCATCATGCAACTGCAACAAGAAGAGCTGATTTTGGCACTTCAGCTCAACTATGAAGAGCCCTTAAGGAGCTCAGCAGACGCGCAGTTCCACAAGGTGTTTGATAATTACTGCTGCTGCTAGTCTGGTGAAGCTGTGTGTGTGTGGCATAGGAGAGGGTTGTTCTGTGGCACTGGAGCTCAGCTGGGGACTGCAGCTCCAAGGAGGAGCTATGGAGAAGTAGGTGGCGCTCTGTGTGAGCAGGTGTTAAAGCACCCCCGAATGACTGCCACAGGATTTTCAAGGACTCCTCAAACATACATGAATGAGTCAAAGTAACAAAGCAACGGGTGTGTTTGATGAAGGAATGACAATTTTACATAACAACCACCTTTTAAACGAAATTTAAATAATTCGAGGCTGTTGTTTTTGTATGTGAGCAAACTCACAAAATTAGCTGGGGGTCAAATGCTCATGCATTGTGAGTATTAAGAAAATAAGTTTATGTACACGTGATGGACACAAACAAACTTTCACCCAGGGCTGAACAACTACTCAAAAGCCTCTCTTATCCACACTGTTAGGCTATTCTATATTGGATTATGTGTCCCAGTTGTTAAACATCTGCCAGTCAGCCAAAGGCAAATCCCCATCAGGATGAGGGCAAGACATTTTTTTAACCATATCTGTCAGTAAAACAAACGGCTGCTGAGTTTATTTAGAATGAGGATTTGTTCAATTAAATGTTAAGTACTCACTTAATTATTTTGGAAGCTAGTATTGGACATATATTTGCCTCTCTTTTTTTCAAGGGGTATTAAAAGATTATAGACCATGACATTTGCTGAATAACCAGTGTTGCTGCCACAAGTGTTCCCCCTGCCTAAGAGGATTCAGCTGAACAGGTTCCTCCCTGAAGAAAAAGGAGGCTCTGGTTATGCGTTGTGCCCAAGAATGGAGGGCTTCACAGATGACTGCTTTCTATCATCGTTCCAGCAACATAATGAGTGATTGTTTGTGGGCTGATAAAATTAAATTGCAAGCTTCAGTGATTTTGGGAACAGGTGTTTTTCTTGTTTCATAATAACACCAGAGACAGGATTTTCTCCTCCTACTCAGGATAACAATGTAACCTGGCTTACAGATTCTTTTGGTTTAATCATGCATGTTTGTAGCTAGCCAGTTAGCAAGACACCCTAAAATGGTTAGGTTAGGTGCATTCCTTATTAAAAATTAACAGGGAATACACTTTATGTATTTTTAAGAGTCAGTTTGTTTAAACATAAATGATACAGGTAAAAAATATTTATGTAATGGAATCTCTCCCTCTCTCTTTGTTATATTACCCATCCAGAATTCATCACTCAACTCCTCGTATATTACAAACCGTGCAACCTAAAATGGATGGGAAGCAATGCACTGCTGCAATCCGTCAATCTTCAGAATGCGAAAGACACAAGAACACACCATTTAAGTGAAACTGATGTGTGATGAAAGTGACCATATTTACAGTCAGGGTAAAGTTTAAAACATTAGAGAATTGCAGTGAAAAAAGGTGTCAGCTTGGGGTCTGCATAACTATTCATTGTAAGGCATTGCACACATCTTTACCAGAAGTTATGGTTGGAATGTCAAGAGGGGGTCAAGAACAAAACTTATCATACATGAAAAACAAAGAAGTAAAAATGTATTATCTCCTACCGCTTTTAATTACATCACCTTCCTAAGCTATTTCTTTCTCAAATAAAACATAAACTGAGATACAAGATGAAGTAGTTGGTAGAATTGTTGCCTCGCAGCAAGAAGGCTCTGGTTTTGAATCCTGGCTTGGGGTCTTTCTACTTGGGTTTGCATGTTTCCCTGTGCAGGTGACGCTTTGCTCGGGGTACTCTGGCTTCCTCCCACTGTCCAAAAACATGACTGAGTACTCTGATGCCTCATTTCCATTGAGTAGTATGTCATGGGTTGTGCGGTTCAGTATGCTATTTAATGTATTCAGGAAAGCATTTCCACCACCAGTTGAGCTGTCACTGGGTAGGCAGGGTTAAACTCAAACACCAAACGTGTCCTCATACTAATTCGATAAACATGACACACTCGAATGTCTTCTTGTCACAAGCGGTGATGTTTTTCTTTCCTGCCATCAATTGACTTTGGTGTGTGACACCAGTAACTCCACCCTAACCATACGGTACCATTGTCCTATGGAGCTACAACTGAAGGGGGCTAAGGAATTGTGTAGTAGGGGTCGGTTATATGGGCCACTTTTACAATGGAAACAGACCAAACGAGCATACCAAATTGCATCAACCCATGCCATACTGCTCAGTGGAAATGAGGCATAAATTACCCTTACATATGGGTGTGTACATGGTTATCTGTCCTGTGTGTCTCTGTGTTGCCCTGGGATGGACTAGTGACCTGTCTGTCCATCTGTCCCTCCATCCATTTCTGTCTGGAAGAATAGGCCAGAAATCCAGCAAACTATTGTGAGAAACTTGGTGGAAGGAGACCTAAAATGTTTGACCCATGAGTTTAAAGAGTAGTTCTACTAAATAATAATGAATACTGAATTTTAAGAAAGCAATATAATACCATCAAAAATTTTCTCATTATTTTAGTATTTAGCAAATGGAAATAATTTAAGTAATTCTAACTGACCTAAAACGGGAGAAGTTTAGTCTGATATATCAGTGAGGGAACAGACTACATGTGCTGCAGCTACAGTGGGAGTTTAAATCAGCATTTATGTGACCTTATTCAAAAAGAATTCAAATTCTTTCATCCACAACACCTCCTAATGAAATCACATCTTCCGGTACTTAATATGATAATCTCAATTATGATCAACTGTTGAGGTGTGAATGCAGCGTGACTTCTGTAAACAAAAGTAGTTCTGCTCAGTGGCAAGATTCACTTCCAGGCCTTAGGAGAAATAAAACGTTTTAATAGCATCTTTTCCCGTTAATGATATTCCTCTCATTCTTAACACACCATTGCACAGTTATTGAAACCATTCATTTCTGTAATAGGCAAAATGGAGTCCACAGAGAACTCAATCTGAGTGTTGTCTTCTTGACAGTTTTCTGTGATAACAAATCTAATACCCTGCGCCATCATGTTTATTATGTATTTACTGATTTTATGGTTTGGTTTATGGTTTGGTTTGGTCCATATCTAGCCAAGAAATTCATTCTAATCTGCATATACAATTGAAACCAGAAGTTTATATACACCAAATGAAAGGACACATACAGTTTTTTTCTCACTGTCTGAAGTTAAATCAGAACAAACTTCTCTAGTTTTAGGTCGGTTAGAATTACCAGAACTATTTCTATTTGCTAACTGCCACAATAATGAGAAAAAGAATATGTCAGAGATTTACTTATTAATGTCTTCAAAATAAGAAGTTTATGTATAGAATGATTACTATCTCTTTAAACAATGATGGAAAGCCCAGATGATGATGTCATGGCTTTGGACATTTCTGATAGGTTAACTGACACATTTGAGTTAATTGGAGGCACACCTGTAGATGTATTTTAAGGCCAGTGAAGTCAAAAGAAATCACAGGTCTGGTTCATTCTTGGGAACAATTTCCAGATGCATGGAGGGGCCATGCTCTTCTGTTCAAACAATTATACCAAGAATAGACATGTTGGGAATGTCCAATCATCATACTGCTCAGGAAGGAGACAGGTTCTGCTTTTCACAGATGAGCTAGTCTGAAATGTCCAAATCAACCCTAGAACAAAAGCAAAAGACCTTATAAAGATGCTGACTGGAGGTGATAAGACAGTCTCACTATTCACAGTGAAACATGTCCTGTACTGACATGAGCTGAAAGGCCACTCTGAAAACAGGAAGCCATTGCTCCGAAAGAAACATAAAAAAGTCAGGCTGCAGTTTGCAAATGCATACAGAGACAAAGACCATCATGTTTGGAGACATGTCCTGTGAGCTGATGAAACTAAACTGTTTGGCCATTATGACCACTGTTATATTTGGAGAAACAAGGGGGGTGCTTGTAAGCCTGGGAACACCATCCAAACTTTGAAGTACGGGGGTGGCAGCATCATGTTGTGGGGCTATTTTGCTACAAGAGCAACTTATGTATTTTATAAAATAGGTGGCACTTTTCTTAATGTAAGGTCTTCAAGAGCCCTTATAATTTTATTTTAATTTAGCAGATTCTGCAATAATTGATTATTGTAAGCACAAAGAAGCAGTTTATAGTATCACTACTACAATATTTTCTGGAACAGTGGCTTCCATAGCTGGTGTCAGGATGGTGGGTTTTTTTTTACCCTGGTTTGGCTCATGCTGCTTTTCAGTCAACAGCATAATGCACAGCCTAAAATAAACTTTTCCAAGCCCTTCACATAAAAATAGGCCCAGTATTTTAGAACCCCCATTGATTTCCCTGTGTTTCAATGCATTACATGCAGACAAATTAATTGCTGTCAACTTGTGTTGCTACTAGGCATTAGTCTGCCCACTGAGTTCTATGTTTAGCATATATTGACTGATTTTCCAGCCTAAGATGAATTGTAACACTGGAGATAAATGGGGTCCAGCTTCTTTAGCAATGTTTGTATTTTGTGTGTCAAAGACTGACAAGTTTGAGAACCACTGCTCTGGATTGCTGTATGTAATCTGTTTAGCATTATGCAATGTATGAAGTCAGTGAGTGCATCCCCTGGAGCCTTGTGCGGGATCCAAAAAGCTGGTTAAATCTAAAAATGAGCTGGTACAAATGGAACCTGCAGGGGCTTTATTGAACACATCATCTGCGCTGTTAAGTAAAAGTTCTCATTTAGATCGATGGGCAACACATTAACCTTTAGCTCTTCAGCATAACAGGATCGATACATTCACACAGTTACCTCACTCTGCTACACTGAGGCAATGTTATGTCACTGAGAATGATCCTAAAGGTCTAACTAGTTTATTAAACCTGCTCAGAAAAAAATAATGCATTCCAAAATATAATTTGAGACTGATGTTTACATTCATCCCGGTAATGTGCACTGGGATATACAGCACAGCACATGCTATTTTGGTCTGTACTTCCAAATCCAGAAACAGAAGAAGAAACTGTAAAGTTTCTAGAGTCAGAAAAGAAAGAGGATCGAAGTCTTCATAAAATACAGTATCATCAGTTCATTTATTTTAATAATTCAATTCAAATGGGGAATATACAAATTATACATATTATTATTATTATTATTATTATTATTATTATTATTATTATTATTATTATTATTATTATTATTATTATACATAAATCATTCTTTACATACAGTTATATATTTCCAGGATTTATTTTGGTTATATTTTAGTGTTATGAATTTTAACTCATGAAAACCTCAAATTCAGTTTCCCACAAATTTAGAAAATTACATACGATCAATAATACGGTGTCCCAGTAGGGTCATCAACATGCAGAAGCCACCATGGAAGTAATCCTAAAACTGAAGTTATGCTATCAAGTTCATACTAACCTTTCTTAGCACAACTTTTGTTGTGGCTTTTGTTGTTGTGTTGTGGCTTTTTGCTTTTGCATTGTGGCTTTTTTTCTGTTGCGTTCTGGCTTTTGCTGCTACCTTGTTGTTTTTAGGCTGTTGCATTGTGGTTTTTTCTGTTGTGTTGTGGCTCTTAAGGCTGGTTTATTATGGTGGCAGCATATCATGGTTTGCTAAAGGAGCTGGTTGTTCACAGAAAGCTGTGTCCATGCATATTGATGAAAAGCTTGGTGACAGGAAAACCTTTCCAACAAAAAACAGATTTTTAAAACAAACAGTGCTGTAAAACTATGTCTATGTACATTAAATGCACTGTTGATGTATTAAGCAAACCAAGATTGTTTTAATAGGGGCCTATGAGGTTCAGACCAGGGGAGTTGTCAGCAAAGAGATGCATGAAGTTTTCTAAAAATCCTGGTAGATAGCTACATTGACTAATAAAGCTTCTCACACCCTCCCCTGCACAGCATATACAAGCTCAAGATTGCTGGTTTGCTGTAGCTGTGCTAATGGCAGAGAAACAACCTAATGTTAAAGGAAATCTCTTTATCCACCGTCATCTGTAGCCATGTTTTCTAGCCTGTGCATTCACGGTAGGCTCTACTGTGGGGCAGGAGCTGTAGCACAGCAAAGAGCAAGGGGTGGGTGTGAGTAGCATGTACACGAGCATGATTGATAGTGCTAAGACCTTCCTCCTGGTTCTGATTGGTTGTTTCTGATTGGAAGCGGTGTATTTCTGTAGCTGGCAGTAGGACCATAGGGAGGAAGCAGAGGAGCTTGATTTTTTTTTTTTTTTCATGGATTATGTGTCTCATATTATACTGTTAGAACATAGTGACAGTTTTAACAAATATATATAAAAAAATATTTATAGACGTTACCTACTCCATCTTTAAACTGACAACCTGATAGATTAGCTTTTCTACAAGATTTGAGCTCTAGCAATATAATCTCAAATCTCCAGGGATGTCCTTCTAGTTTTCTTAGGTAAATCCACCAAAGTAGGCCATTTGAATTCATTTATTTATTTGCATCCATGCTGGTTTAAACCCAAAGAACAACATTTTGCACTCGTCTGTGTCTAGTGTGTATTTGAGTGACATCTGTAAGTTGCCTGCTTTTTTTTTTTTTTTTTTTTTTTTTTTTTTTTTTTTTTTTTTTTTTTTTGAACCATGTTTTTATATAAATCTCTGTATGCTGCAAATGTGAAACAGATTTGTCAGAACAAAAAGAAGTGTCAGCATGTGAGGTTCTGTGATGTTTAATGCATCCCCTTGGCGCAATGCTTTTAACGAAGTGGCTTTGCAAAGTTGTGTACTATTATGGCAGAATTATATAACAAAGTCAGCCAGAATCGTCAAACTAAAGTGGCAAGGGGGGAAAAAAGGGACCCGTCATGATAAACAATAAAGTCAACTGACTTCGACTCCTTATGACAAGAGGAAATAAAACTTACCCCCTAAATAAGCAGTTTGCTTTTACTTTAATGAAAGAAAACGTAATGAGAACTACTGAATTGTACTTATACGCTCCTATAGTTACAGCCCATGAGGCGGCTGCTGTACACCTTTAATGTGCTTATTACCATTAATATTTTATTTCATCTTTAATATATAGTGTATATTTTTCATGGATTGATGTGGACTGTTCTCTATGCTCCTCATCTGCAAAAGACAATCTTGACGTGTCATCTCGTCAGTTAATTTCACACTTGACTTAATATTTTGTGATGTTATGGAAAGTCATATTGCGGCAGTGTTGCACAGTCAGCCCAGTATGAAAGAGAAATATGTGACTATGTAAAAGCATTTAACTGTGGGATGGCTTGAATGTAGCGAGTAGAATAAAGGGTAGAATATGTACTTAAAAGTGTGCATGTGTGGGTGACCAGTGATGAAGGCGATTGTGAGAGAGGTTTAAAGACCCAGAATATTGTGGGACTTTTTATACAAAAGTCATCTGATTTTACAGGGCTTGCAAAAGTATTCACACCCCTTTAACTTTTTTTCATTTTGTTTGATTAGAAGTAAAAATGGCGTCTGTTATAGGGATGTCATCGACAAACAAAGTAGTAGACAACTGAGAAGTAGAAGGAAAATTACAAATTTTTGTAACCTTTTCTAAGACTAAAGATACACATGTATTAAGCCCCCCCTTGCTTTGATACCCCTCAATAAAATCAAGGTTAACCAGTTAGCTTCAGAAGTCACCTAATATGTAAATAGAGGTCACCTGTGTGTAGTTTAGTCTCAGTTTAAATCCAGCTGTTCTGCGAAGGCCTCCGAGGTTTGTTAGAGAACTTTAGTGAGCAAACAGCATCATGAAGACCAAGACACACAGGAGACAAGTCAAGGAGAAAGATATGGAGATGTTTAAAGCAGAGTTTGATTTTAAAACAATTCCCAAGGTTTGCACATCTCACAGAAGAAAAGCAACCTATGGTAGCTCTGGAGGTGCTGCAGAAATCCACCGCTTTGCTTGGAGAATCTGTCAACATTTGTTCACAATTCGTCCTGAACTATCAGAACACGCAGAGCATCTTGTCGTCTTCTTCAGCTTGCAGCACGTATTTGGTATTGCAGTTGTAATAACAACTCTCCCCCATTATTCCTGTCCAATGGGAGCAGTGATTGTGATCCACATGGCTTTGTTTACAAATTATAGTCCACTTGCAAAAAAAAACAATGTGAAAGCAAACCGCACTAAACAAAATAAAATAAAATCCGCTTTTGATTCGAACCAAACAAGCAGACTAAAGGATTTTTATGGTGTGAATGAACCCTTAGTCAAATAGCACTATTTAGTATTGATCTATTTTATAAAATCCCAACAAATTACACAGTAGTCTATGGCTGTAATGTAACAGAATGTGAAAATTTCCAAGTAGTATGAATATTTATCCTGGCACTGAAACATCTCATTAGAGATGGGACGGTCCATAAATAAAGGAACATTAGGCACACTTTCTATGTGTAGGATTTTTGCACTGTTTGGGTAAGCACAATACAGAGGCCAGAGTTATGGTCATTCTACAAAAAAAAAAAAAAAAAAAAAAAAAAAAAAAAATGACTAGGCAAATTATATCTCTGTCTTTTCCATTTGAGTTAAAGTACTCAGTATATATATCTGGTTGGCATGGCAAACACACACAGATTTCTCTCTGCAGAATGTTACTGTATTGTAAGTTTACAATGGGAACTTCAAAGTTTATTGTTTAACAGTACAATCAAGCAGCATTAATTGTCCAAATCTTGACCATGAAGCACTGTGCAACATGTATTACTCAACCTAGCCAAAAGCTTGCATTGATTGGTTGGCCAGTGAAGCCTTCATTTTGTTTAGTTTGAACTGCTTTGCACTTGTATTCATAACCCATTTTATGGATGACTTGTTCAAAAACTGCATGCTCATTAAGCCCCATATTTGTGATAAAATGATCACTAAAGCATTTTAGCTACTAACTAAAAATCAATAACCTCATACTTGCAGTTTGCACCTACTTCAAAAGCTGAACAGAATTTCCTACAAACATGATAGTATGCAAAAAAGGCTGACATGAGAAAGAACATTAGAAATGGCTTCTACAGTTATAGACCATAAACATGAGAGCAAACTCAGATCAATGAGATTCCATTACCATCCTATCTCATTTCCCAGCACTGAATTGGAAATGGGTTAGAGATGGATTGTGTCATTACCAATTCCAGCAGATCCACAGGAGCCATACGTGTGTGTGTGTGTGTGTGTGTGTGTGTGTGTGTGTGTGTGTGTGTGTGTGTGTGTGTCCTATCTGCAGCCGCTGCCAATGAATAGGTTTTTATCGACAAGCAAGAAGGTGAGCAGGAGTTCATGCGTTGCCATCATAGTTTTTAATATGCTAGCCTTGAGATGCAGTTTTATTTTTTGAGGCTCCCAAACCAAACAGTTTCTGACAACTTTGTTTGGCATGCTTAAAATTGCTTTCTGATGATTATTGGGCTTCAATTTTGAAGATAAATATTACAATTTAAATGTCTGCTGGTTAATCTGGAACTGTTTGCCAAAGCTGACAACCTAAACATCATCAATTATTGAATAAAAATAAATGAGTCATGCTTCAGATTATGCACTTGACTCTCTGCTGAAATAAGAGTACATTTTTAGACATTCTGCTTCTTATTGAAGCAATCAGTTTTATTACCACCCAGGTCAAGTAAAAGACCTAATATTTTCGTGGTTACTCACTCACCAATACATTATGTTTAAATTGTAATTACACCAAGGCCACCAAGGACAGTAGATACCATTTTCCCAGTTATTCAATGGCTGCGTTCAAAGTTCAAGGCCATGAAAACTTTGCACAATTCTCTTCCTGTCATGATTGCCCTGTTTCCTGTGTTTCCTGCCATGATTTATGCTGTTCCTCTGCTCACAGCCCCTCCCCCACCTGCTGATTAACTCATTGCTCTCACCTGCGCCACTTCTCCTCCTGCTATTCCTGGCAGCTGGTTGCTGATGGTGCTCGCCTGTGTTGCTGCCTATATAAACTCCTCCTCTGCACTCACTCAGAGTGAGATTGTATGTCCTTGTCACTGCCTTTAAGTGGATTCATGGACATGGCCCTGACTGTGTACCTGACCTGGTTTCAGCTTCCTGACCATCCCCTCTGTGTGACACAGATTCTGGCTGTGAACCTTGCTTCACGTGTCTGGAACTTGATTATTGCCTCATGGGTTCAGGATTTATTCTACCTGCCCATTTGCTGACCTGGACTGATTCCCCGACTTCTGAGTATTGGATTGTGGACAAAGGAGCCTCTGTCTTTCCCATGGTGCGCTCTGATCATTAGATTTGTGTAATTACTGGAGTTTCCCCAGTCCATGATGATATTGCCCTCTATATGGTCCAGTGAGCGAAACAAACCCAGATAAAAGGATACGCTCCAATCCTCTTTTGTTACAATATAGAGGATTCAAGTCTATCAAGGTCTGAATCTCTGAAAAGGATCTTCCTTGGAAACCACCTCTGTCGGGTAACTCGCTATTTCCTGATTACTTAATACTACTTGTTTACTCTGTCACTCATCAACCTATCACCTTCAGAGTCTGACCTACTTTTCTTTAGTTTTCTAAAGCCTAAAACAGTCTTTCCCCTCTGCCACTTGTTGCTATAAGCTGTTCAGTCAGCTGTTTAAGTCAGTTGTAGTGCTAGAGGACCATCGCTTTTCATTATTTTCAAGTGACCATTTTAAATTGTTTTGCAGTTTAGTAGAGAAAACATTTACCTCTATAAAATATCAAATTTAATTTATAAATTATCAAATTATAATTATATTTTATATATATATATATATATATATATATATATATATATATATATATATATATATATAATTATAAATTATCAAATTTATAAAATATCAAATTCAAAATAAAAAATATCAAATTATCAAATTTGAGAATCTGGATACATTTTATTACATCTGTCTGATCTCTTTTACTTGGACTCAGAGAACTTTATAACATCAAGGGACAGGATATTGTACCCAGACTAATCAAACATACAGTATTGCATACATGCATGAGTGCAACATCCTACAACAAATAAGTCCATCAACATGTCTCTCATAAAAATGAGACTACACTAGCGTGTGCAGCTTACAAGTACAGTGACTTTCAGGAAAAAAGTAGACGCAACCAAATAGAGCACATGTAGTTTTGTGCTGTTGCATGTGACAGACTGGATTTCAGCACCAAAACAGGGAATGTCGTCATGCAGAGTCCTTACATCACTTTCCCTTGATGACATCTTAATTGCAAATAAAACATGTCTGCTCAGAACAGAGAGGAAAATGGAACCGGAGCTGTCACCTTCTGTAAAAGCCAACATGCTGTGCGCACCATGGTCAACATCAGTAATGACAGCTGGCAAGACAACAGTCGCATGGTACATTTCGCAGCCAAGGAAGAGTGCTTGCATCCCTCAACACTGTTCAGGCTAATTTCAACACTGAGGAGACCAAAACAAAACAAAAAAAAGGTTACTTTGAAACACGCACACCATGCAGGATAGAGATCTATATACTATACTCTATAACGAGATACCGCATCTGATGAGTCTGTAGGTGATACCTGACATGTTTAAACAGAAAACAAAGCTGAAAATGATCAAGGACAATTCAAGAATGGAACTGAAAGATGAATCAAATATCTAGTTAACCCTCCTGTTATGTTGTGGGTCAAATTGACCTGTTTTAAAGTTTAGGGAAAAAAATGTTAAAAGTATTTTCTTTTTTCTATTTGAAATTTCTTCTGCTTGACTTAATAAGCAAAATGAGCACATACAATGAAAATGGGTTAATTTATATATTTGCAACCCCCCGCCCATATCTATATACTACATAGATACTGTTTGGGTCAATTTGACCCGGCAGTCAAGTTAAAGTGTAAAAAGGGTCAAAAGTGTTTAATGCTATTTGTTTTTTTGCAATTGTGAGACTAATTTCACCTCATACACAAACACACACAAATGCATACCCTTTCCCTTGTCTCTTTTCTTCACTAGTAAACTGTGAGAAGGCAGGTGTTTTGACTTTTGTCCTTTTCTGTTACCATGGGTAAACTTAATCCATGTTGAGTGGACACTCAGCAAAGGAGGGGGGAAATAGATATTCTTTGCAAGGAAGTCCAAAGACGTGATATAGTGATTTTCAGATTTTCAGTAAATGGCCAGCAGAAATAAAATGGTGAGAGCCCTGGAGGTGCTGGGACTTATCTTGGATCATGACAGTGAAATACAGAAGAATGTGTCTGAAGCTGAAGACAGTGTTGAGATCTATTTTAAGTCTGATGGAAACAAATTATGAAAACACTTGTCTCACCTTCCAAACCAGCTAAATATGCCATAAAAAATCTGGGCAGCACGTGATGCAAAGACCAACTACACATAGAACATACACTGGAAAGCAGGCTTTAGGAGTCCCCAAGAAGAATTAGGGTACAAGTT
The DNA here is from genome assembly GCA_014839685.1 of Anableps anableps. Lineage (NCBI taxonomy): Eukaryota > Metazoa > Chordata > Actinopteri > Cyprinodontiformes > Anablepidae > Anableps > Anableps anableps. Next base: position 18,159,432 of record CM026085.1, read on the forward strand.
TGATATGGCAATGGTCTAAGGGGGCACAACATAACCCATGACAATTTCTTCACAAGCTATAATTTAGGTCAGAACAAGCTGAAGAGAAAGCTCATGATGGTTAGAGCGGTATGATAGAACTAAGCTGAACTCCCTGCTGAGCATCTGGTGACAAAAAACAGGGCCTCTCAGTCTTCCATGTTTGTCTTCACAGACAGCCCTGGTGTCTTATTGTCCTAAAAAGGGCAAAAAGGTTGTCCTCATCAGCACTTTGCACAAAACTGCTGAAATCATCACTCCAAAGGACCAGAAATCAAGTATGATCCTTTACTACAGTGGTGTCCAAAGTCGGTCCTCAAGGGCCGGGATCCTGCATGTTTTAGTTCTCGCCATAGTTCAACACACCTGGATCAAATGATGGCTCATCAGCAGGCGTCTGCAGAACATGGACATGCTGAGACGGTAGCTTAGTACCACCAAGGAGAGAACTAAAACATGCAGGATACTGACCCTCGAGGACTGACTTTGGACTTACTGCTATGCTACCAAAGGGGGAGTAGATAACTTGGACGAGGTCACTGGGTCATACAGCACCAGGTAAATGACTGCACAAAAAAAAAATAATAATAATAAATAATAATAATAAATAAAATATTTGCATGTATAGCCATTGATTTTTCTGTGTAGAGGACATTAAAAATATTAAAATAAAGTTTTGTTTAGTGAAAAACAAGTCAATTATCCTCATTCCTCCTATATCTCTAATAGGTAAAGAACATCATAGCTCTAAATATTGATTTAAATTGTTATTAATGGAGTTAATAATCAGAAACAAAAACGTTTTGGGGGAAATTTTGGGATTCTGACACTGCTGCATATTTAAAAATTATCTGGGTCAAACTGACCCAGGAACATTATTTCTGCACCTCAGAAATGAACATAACAGGAGGGATAAGGTATGACAATTAAAACTGTGTTATAATTATGTCAGTGTGGTGGAAAATTTTATTATAGGGTAAAATAGTATGACTTTATTAATCTGATGGTTATGTTATGTTGTGTTTTTATTCTAAATGCATATGAACTTTCATCAAATGAACCTATCTGGTCTACACACCCAAGGTTAGATGTTGTTTTGCTGCAGCTGCATGGGAGCCAGACTGTCTCTTCTCTGTTTTGGATTTCTTGTCCACGGTATAAGACTGTTATGTTGTCTGCATGTTGACAGAGCCAACTCTAATCAAGCTCATAGCCAACACAGAACCCACTCTGAGCCTTGCTTGGAGATTTTATCTGACGTGTTCTTGAGTTTTTGATCTTGTGGCTCTCACATGATGTGCATGGTATAAAATAAACCTGAATAAGTGATTTTAACCTAAGAGTGTTTGGGAAATATTTTTTTCCACAACAGTCAGTAAGATCTAACAGTAACGCCATCCTACTTTCTTCATAGTTTTAAAAATGCAACTTTTATTTTTATACAAAAGCATTCATTCAAGATATTTACTGCATCTATACACACTTTTTCTATTCAGGACAGACACAAAAATAACATACAAACTTATGCAACCCAAAGCAATACACTTTAAGTATTCAAATATTGGAGCCTTTGTTATTTTGTAGCTATTGCACAATAATTCATGATTAGGTTTCATGCTTTTGCCCTCGAGGGACAAGATAAACAATTGGAAAGGTAAGAAAAGGGGAGAGAAGTGATAAAATTAAATGCTTTTGTCATTTTTAAGGATATAGAAATAACCTCTTCCTACTCTGCATCAATATCTTGTGAGAAATGCAAGCTGTGTCTCATTTTCATGTGATTTATTTATGAAGTGTTACTTGTAAGAAATATATTTAGCTTTGTTTTAGCCCAAGTTGGCAATTTATTGTCTAACTGGAGAATAGCAGATCATTGTAAATAGTATGAAAATATTTATATAACCTTCAAACATTATGTTGGACAAAAAAATTCAGGAGATGAAAATCAGAAGAAATGTATAAAATCACCTATAAAAAGTAAAACTATACTTTAACTTCACTGCTGCTAAAACATAATAGACTACATTTTATTTGATAAAATGCTTATTAACTAAATAGCAATTCAATAAAGCAAATTTAATTTTAAGTGGTACTTAGTTATGTATGGTGCTCTGAAAGGGTCTAAGCTTCTTAGATTTGCTGCTATAAAGACACCAACAAGACTGTGGAAATTGAACTTGACAACTTACATAATCTAGCAGCTATCTTTGGGGGATGATGGGATGATGCATTTTTAAACAATCTTTTATCTATCTATCTATCTATCTATCTATCTATCTATCTATCTATCTATCTATCTATCTATATATATATATATATATATATATATATATATATATATATATATATATATATATATATATATATATTTATATTATCACTGAATGACATATCCATTTCGCTTAAAAGTGAAAAAAAAAACTAAATGTCTCTTTCTGCCATAAAGTTTAAAGTTTATCTTCAGTTTGCCAGCTACAGCCTCTGGTTCAATTCCCCACTTTGGCCATTTCTTCCCAACCTACTTTTGTTACTTACCTCAAACAAACAATTTGGTGCCTGCAGTATTTTTCCATACACGGGTAAACACAAAAAGCAGTTTACAAATGAAGATTTCATTTATTATAGAGGGAAATAGCTATCCAAACCACTCTGACCTTATGTGAAAAAGTAAACCTCACCTGGCAGCAACAACTACCATGAAGTGTTTGCAATAAGTATTCGTGTTTTACGCGGTGGAGGCATTTTGGCTCACTCTTCTTTGCAGAGTTACTTTAGAGGATTTTTCAGGCATGAGTGGCCTAGAGACCATTCAAATGATGACTAATGTACACCTTTCTAGGAGGAACTCCCTCCAGCATTTGAATTTCAACTTAGAAAGCTGTCCTTATAACAACAGAACAATATATTTTTTTTATGAATTATGATGTAAGATATGTGCAAGCTATAAGTAAAAGAGACCATAATAACAACAACAAAAAGTATACATAGCTGATCTTTGACTTGTTCTTAATCACACTGGTCATTAGGAGCTGTCTTTACTAATAAAACAGTGAGTTTAGTACAAATACTGAGCAGAACCAAAGCACCAGAAGTGGGCCAAGTTTGGGAAGATCACACAGACTACAGACGGTGGTGCTTTGATGAGCAAAGCCGGCTGTATTTATGATTAAAAAACTCTCTGCTCCTCTTAGCCAATAAGCTCTTATCTGCACTGCATGCATATAAGTTTGATAGAGCCTCAAGCCATAGAGGAAGATAACAAAAATAATTAACTAACATTCAGCTTCGTGGAGACAAAAATGTTCCTTCATTGGACGAAGAGTACAGTACATTGCATGGAAAGGCTTACAAGAGAAGTAACAGTTTAAGTTACATTTTGTTTTTACAGTAAATGTTTCACTTGCCCTCCTTGTTAAGTTATGAATTAACTGTAATTAACCATATTTTATTGTGTGCTAAAATGACACTGAAGCTGCTTGAAACATTAAACACAAGTTATTTGAATATCAACTGTAATCTGCTGCGAGAAAAAAGGTGTATGTATCTTTGCATTTGGTGTATGTAAACCTCTTGTTTCAACTGTATATCTTTTATTCTCAGTGTCAAAATTCAAAATCAAATCAGACTGACCTTTTCTAGTTTTAGGTCAGTTAGAATATCCAAAATTATTTCTATTTGCTAAATGCCGCAATAATGAGAGAAAAATATGTCAGAGATTTGTTTATTGATATCTTTAAAATCAGAAGCTTTCATATGAATGATTACTCACTGTTTAAACAATGAAGGAAAGCCCAGGTGATTATGTCATTGGTTTAGTTATGTTAAGGCCACACCTGGAACACACCGTTTTCTTGTTTGACACGATCAAAAAGTCAAAAGAAAACAGCCAAGATATCAGGAAGATAGTTGTAGAGCTGCAGAAGTCCAGTTCATCCTTGGGAACAATTTATACCAAGTATAGACATAATGGGAATGTCCAACCATTATACCGCTCAGGAAGGAGACGGGTTCTGTGTCCAAGAGATAAACGTGATTTGGTCCAAAATGTGCAGACTGACCATAAACCAAAAGCCAAAGACCTTGTGAAGATGCTGACTGAAGCTGGTAAAACAGTCACTATTCACAGTAAAACATGTCCTGTATCGACATGGGCTTAAAGGCCACTCAGCGAGTAAAGCCATTACTCCAAAAGAACTTTTCTGTTTCTTTTGGTTACAGGTTACAGTTTGCAAATGCACCCAGAGACAAAGACCTTATTTTTTGAAAACATGTTCTGTGGTCTGAAGAAACTAAAGTGGAACCATTTGGCCATAATGGCCATAATTACATTTGGAGGAAAAAGGGGTACGCTTCCTGGAAACATCATACCAACTAAGTATGAGGGTGGCAGCATCATGCTGTGAGGCTGTTTTGCTGCAGAAGGAAGTGGTACACTTCATAAAACAGATGGCAACACGAGGAAAGAACAGTATGTGAAAATTCTGAAAAATATGGGCCCCATTTTCCTAAAGCAGACAGATCAAATTTCATCTCCCAGCATCCATAGTGCTGGAAGCCATCTTACTGTTGTAACAAACTTTATAAAGACCACAGCGCACAGATTGCTTGTCTACCAAGAGAGATATCCTCAGATGATGGCATGCTCACGTGAACTGTTCTTTCCTAACCTGCTGCACAGGAAAAAGGATTTTTAAACCTTCAATGTGTAACCTGAAAACTTTACTGACATATTCATCCTCTTATTATTATGGCATTTAGTGAATCCAAATAACTTTGGTTATTGTAACTGACCTAAAACAAGAGTTTTACAACAATTTAGGTCTGATTTTACTTCAGACAGCGAGTAAAAATACTTCTGGTTTTAACTGTATACATATATGTATGTATGTATGTATGTATGGACATAAAATACAAGAAATGTACTTATATTTCTCTCCTTATCCTAGAAATTAGCAAACATTAATAATTCTTGATTATAACTGACCTAAAACAGAAAACAGTCTGATTTATTGTCAGGATAAAAATGTGGGGTGCGGGACTGGGGGGAGTTGTTGTTTTTTGGTTTGTTTTTTTTAGCATACAGAGTATGTAAATATCTGAATTCTGCAGGAAAAAATAATTTACACTGACAACAAAACCTGTATTTCTAACAGTGTCTTAACTAATGGCTACTCTGAGTCAAAAGCAATGTCGAATGAAAAGGTTAGGAATACCTTTTAACATTTTGACTCACGGCTCAAGGCATTTACCTTTCTAATTTGCATAATTAGGAAAGACCAAGGCAGCAAAATTAAATGTCTTGTTAAACCATCCAATGATTAGCTAGTGTTTTCAACAGCTGGTGCCATTACTAAATGAGTGATGTTAGTATTTAAGAATGCTGATAGTAACATTATTACAATCTAACAAAAGACTCATCCAAGCGGTGGCAGCAATGATTGAGTAAATGCTGCTCTCACATGGATGAAACAACAAAGCCTGATTTCAGGCGAGATTCCTTGAGCAGCGTGTGACCATAATTGGATTAGAGGGCTGGTTGCAGCAGACAGAATAGGAGAGATGCAGTAAGGAGCTTTTGCCATTTATTCTCCTTTGTGTGGTTGGAGGTGATTATGACTAATCAATGCAGGCAAGTTTAAGCAAGCTGCCAATGGAAATGAAGCGCCTTGTACAAGCAGTTGCCATTCTCTGTTTAACAGGGCCCAACTGTTTTAGCACAAAGTGACTCTGTGTCACTCTTTAGAAATCAGATGTCACATGCAATCTATTCACATCTTTAAAAGTAAGAATTCAGTCTGTAAAATGTGTTGCTGCAAAACTAAATCTACATTTTGGTTTACTTATAAAGTGAATATACATTCATATTTAGTTAAAGCTATTTAATACAAAATCCACGTTAGCATCTGATGAGGCATCATATTTTTGTATCAGTTACATGAGAATGGCACTTAATCAGCTCTCATCTAGTCCCACTTGAATAAATGTGGATAGGTGAAGCTAGGGTGAGGGTTGGGGCTTGGGTCGTTGTTCTGGGTGAAGAATAAGTTATATGAATAGAATAAGTGTAGTCCTCAGGTCTATTGCATGAACACACAAATGCTTGTTAAATTGAAAAAGAAACAAAGAAATAAAACAAACAAAACTCGAACAGATTCAAAATTTGGGGTCTATTTTCTGATCTTGTCAGTGTAATTTAGCATGCTTTTAGGTTGCTATAACAACAACACACTTTGGTGTGGAAGTTGTTACTGCAGGAAAAGCATGCAAGTTAGCTATTTGAAGTATTAGTGACATTTTAAAAAATGAAGTCACATTAAGCACAAAAGACATATGAAGCTATTTCAAAGAAAACTATTTTCTACACCATCTGTGTGAGAGAGTGCAAGCCTTTCAGTAGATACCAGTAAGGCTAGCCATATGACAGTTGTTCAATTTTATGATTTTGTGGTTTAAGCATTTGTCTGCCATGAATTGATCTAGATTTGGAAATGTTTGAAGACTTTTGAAAATGTTAAAGTTAATGATCTTCATTCCTCCTAATACACAGTCCTGGGTTTGATTCTGGCCTTTCATCTTGCTACATGGAGATCGCATGATCTATGTAAGAATGCATGGGTTCCTCCTACAGTCCAAAACATGGATGTTTGGGTCCTGCAATACACTCTTCACCTGTCCAGGGAGTACTCTGTCTCTTGCCCAACAACTCCTGGAGATAGGCACCAGGTCCCTAGTGACGCTGCATGGAAAGGAGGGTATAGACAATAGACAGAGCTCTGTTAATTTGGTTAAATATAGCAGTATTTCTTATGGACCTTAAATTCCCTGTCACATATCAGTAGGTATTTGTTTTGATGACTGTGTTCTTCTGTAGTTTTCTACAGTCTGCTGAAGTCCCAGGTGCTCATTTTATATCTCTGTCTGATGTGACAGTGTGACTCATTACTCGAATCCAATTTGCCTGCAAGCCTTTATGTTGCCTGTCCTTGCTCATGTGTCTTCCTGGCAAACATAGTCCTTGGCACGGGCAGCATACTTTTCTCCTCATTCTCGCAATGTTGGGTTGGAGAGCGGCAGTGAGTGGACCAAGATGCCACTTTAACCGAGGGCAAGAGAAAATGAAGCCATTCATCTCCTGCTAGGTCATGAAAAGAGATGGTAAATTCAGAGAGGAAACACTGGTATGTTTTCAATTTTATTTCCATAGATTGGGGAGCCTGTGTGGGTGCCTCTCCCTCACTGCTTGCCTGTATTCCTGTGGCACTGACTTCGGCCTGAACTGGCTGCTTCAACTGTGCCCAGCGGTGAACAGATGGGTGGCACAGTGTAGGCCAATATGTCAGACCTGATGGTGCATTTCAAGAAATATTATGATTTTGCCCTGTGGCATGGTAAGTTCTGATTGAATAAATGTAGTAAGTAGCCTGGAACTGCAGCCAGCTTAGCTGCTTTGATAACAGAATATTTCACTCTTAAGATAAAATGCTCAGTTAAAAAAATTATCTTGTTAAAACTATTCATTACTATGCAATTGAAAAGAACACACATAGTAAATCAAAAATGTGTTGTCACCAGAACCACATTTTTTTTTTTTTTTTTTTAATTTAAAGGGCTGAACGACTTAGTATACAAGGACAATAAACTTTAAACGAACACTTGAAAGCCTTTTTAAGGACTATGGATGAAAAAGTATTATGGAGGGGGGTTGATGGCAACAGAGATTGTAGAATCAACCCTTCATTTTACATGTATAGTATATTGAACATTACACATTTCTTATGATTTTACTTTTATTTCTGGAATCATAGTCCTCTTTTTCTCTTCAGATGCATTATCGAGAAATTTAAAACCCACCCCTGGGCCATCTGCAACACTATCAGGTGCTCCACTTGTTTCCTCACCACCTCACAGGATCTTAGTGGTCCAGTTGCTGCATCAAGTGCTGCTACTGTTGCCTCCACTTCACAGGAGGTCATCCATGCATCAGAAATAAAGAGTGCACCAATAGACCCTGCTGACTGGCCATGTCTTCTAAGTGATCAGGTCAGGATATTTTGAAAGTTTGAATACTTTGAACATTATTTTGTGAACCATCATCATGCTTGAACTTGGCAGTTTTTTTTACACTCATGTTGATGATTATTTTCAAAGGAAATGGAGACTGGAGGTAGTGCCCCCCCTCAGTGATGTTCCTGTGTAAAGTTAAGTCAAGTTTATTTGTATAGCACATTTCAGCAGCAAGGCAGTTCAAAGTGCTTCACATCATAAATAACATCAATCACGTATACAGCAATCATCAAAATCGTCAAGCAAATACACGACAGTTTTCAAAATCATAAAGCAAATATCAATGCATCAAAATCATTAGGATCATCAAACAAATGTCATCAAACAAATATAGTTCAGTGTTTTACTTACTCCTAATCAAAGGAAACTCTAAACAGGTGGGTTTTTAGCATTGATTTAAAGGAACTCAGTGTGTCGGCTGTTTTGCGGTTTTCTGGAAATTTGTTCCAAATACGTGGTGCATAAAAACTGAAAGCTGATTCTCCATGTTTGGTTCTGGTTCTGGGGATGCAGAGCAGACCAGAACCAGAATACCTGAGTGGTCTGGAAGGTTGATACAATGACAACAGGTCTTTAATGTATTTTGGTAGTAAGCCATTCAGTGATTTATAAACTAACAGAAATATTTTAAAATCTATTCTCTGAGCTACAGGGAGTCAGTGTAAGGATTTTAGAACTGGGGTGATGTGCTCTATCTTCCTGGTTTTAGTGAGAACACGAGCAGCAGCGTTTTGGATCAGCTGCAGCTGTCTGATTGACTTTTTAGGCAGACCTGTTAAGACACTGTTGCAATAATCAATTTGACTAAAGAGAAACGCATGGATGAGTTTCTTTAGATCTTGTTGAGACATTTTGATCCTGGAAATGTTTTTTAGGGTGATACAAAGCCAACTTTGTAACTGTCTTTGTGTCTCTGAAAGTTCAGGCCTTAGTCCATCACTACACCCAGATTTCAGGCATGATCACTAGTTTCTAGCTATAATAACTGAAGCTGAGTGTTGACTCTAGATCGTCGCTCTTTAGGTCCAAAGATAATAACTTTAGTTTTATTTCTTTTCAGCTGGAGAAAGTTTTGGCACATCCACGCGTTGATTTGTTCTAAGCATCTGTTCAGTGCTTGGATGGGCTCGGAGTCACCTGGTGACATTGTGATATAGAGCTGTGTATCATCTGTGTAGTTGTGGTAACTCTTTTTATTACTTGTTATAATCTGAGCTAGTGGGAGCATGTGGATATTAAATAGGAGGGGTCCCAAGATTGAACCTTGGGGTATTCCACATGTGACTTTTGTCCACTCTGATGAGAAGTTGCCTATTGACACAAAGTGTCAAATGCTGTGCTGAAGTCCAACAGAACCAACACTGTGGTTCTTCCACAGTCTGTATTTATGCGGATGTCACTGAACACTGATGAGGGCAGTCTCAGTGCTGTGGTGAGCATGGAAACCAGACTGAAAGACATCAAAGTGGTTGGTCATTGCTAAGAAGTTGTTTAACTGTTGAAACACAGCTTTTTCAATAATTTTGCTGATGAATGGAAGGTTAGAGATTGGCCTGTAATTCTGGAATAGTGATTTGTCCCAATAGTTCTTTGATACAATGTTTAGTACATGTAAAACATGTACTGAACATGTAAAATATTTCTGACAAAGAGGCCTTTAAGGCCTCATTTTAAAGTAAGCCAATGTGGGAAAAAAAAAACAAAAACATGTTCTTGTCTGCATGCATACAGAGTTGGATTGAAAAATGTTTTTCTTTTCTTTATAAAAATGTAAAATGTTCTAAAACAAATCTTAGTAATTCCAAAAACACAAAAAATAAGAATAATTTTCCACAAGATGTGAAAAAAGGCAACAACCAACCCTAAAATGTGCACATTTTGTGTTTATTACATAAAATTTGATCAGCAATGTTTACAAGAGAACACATCACATCATTTGCTAAAAATATGCGAAAATGTGCTTAAACCTTCATTATTTTGATGTAAATGAATATATTTTAGATGATTAATATTTTGTGATTAAAATAATTATTGATTTTTAAAAACAGCAAGGCAATGTAAAGAGTAGTAAAATAACAACTACTTAAACTTGGCCCTTTATTGGACTACCTTCAGCCTCCAGGACCAACTTATCTGGATTTAAACTAAAGGAAATACCAAGAGAGTTATCTACAGCAGTTAGAATTTTAGTTGCTTGTAACCTTTTAACAGAATACCACTTCATAAATCCTGGAGTACCTCTTGAATAAGTTTACTTACATCTTATTACAATCACTTCTCACTGGTGCAACCAATAATAAATTAAGTTGGGGGTTTTTTGTTTTGTTTTTTTGGGGTTTTTTTTGGGGGGGGGCGGGGGCTACCACTAAAGCAAAGTGTCTCAAAAACATTTAACATAAAGCAATAGTATTTCAGCTTCCACAGATATTAGTATTTGTAGAGTCACAGTATTTGTAGCAGACCCCTAATGTTTTCATTTCAGCACGCTCCATGATGTCATCTTTCCATGCGGTCAAGTGTTGAAGGAGCCAGGGCTGCACAGCTTGTCCTCTACCCCCTCCAAAAAAACAAGATGAACTCCACTGATAAATGATTAGCTTGATGAGGAATCATGATCTAGATCAAGAGCAGGCTAATGTCAGCAATCTGTGTTGTCCATCTGTCTCATTTACCAACCAAGCACCTCACTCGCTCCACACCTTGAGAAGAAAAAGAGCAACCAGCTGCAGCTGTGAATTAATTTCTGCTTAATTTTGGTTGTTTCACCCCAGTGGACTAAATTATTCAGCACAATACATAGACTGTGTGGTTTTCTGCCATAACTTTCCAAAAAAAGACCAACCCTGAAGCTTATATTCTCATCGACTCTATCCTCTGCTCCACATTGAGCAGAGGAGAGTCCTGCAGCTAGAAGCAACATATCACACATTTTAACTTTACTGGAGATATAAAGTTAAACTGTTTAAAGCCAAAGGGTGATAATAGAGCTAAATAAATTGTCTCAGAGTGTTAACACAGTGAACAGTAAGGCTGCCTTGTGAAATAAAAATCTGTTACCAAAGTTTGCATGTTAGAAAGTAGGCTGAGGTGAAAAAAGGGGGATAGATTGTTGCTGCACCAGATAGTGATTAGAACTCTCACATAACCATAACCTCAGAGATTGAGTTTTATTTTTAATTAAGCTTTAGTTAAGCTTTTTCAGAATATATACCTGCTTTTTAGCTGGTCAACGAATCCAGGTTTCATTTTAAAATTTTAGTCATAATCTACAGAACTTATATGGATAGGCTCCTTCATATATTTAAAATTTGATTCAAATTTATCCCTCTTCCCATAGTCTGAGGTCATCAAATCAAAACTTTTTAGTGGTCCCCAATGCCCACTTTAAAACTTGAGGAAAGCGATCTTTCCAAGCCAGGGGACCCAGACTGTAGAATGCATTGTCTATCTTCCTACTGAGTTTGAACTGTGGATGCTTCTGAAAAACATTTCATGCAATTATGATTGTATCGTGTTTGTTTTCTGTATTGTAAATTACTGTCAATTTATTGGGTTTACACTTCTTTTAAAGCAATTTGTGACCATTGTCTACGAAAATGTGCTATATGAAAAAAACTTTGACTTACTTAATAGCTTTTCAATTGTAGTAACTCCTAAGAAATTTTTTGCAAGGGGATGTTTTCAAATCCTCTTGAAGGACAACAGCCGTACTAATCACATTGGCTCCAAAAGCAAAAAAAAAAAAAAAAAAAAAAAAAAAAAAAAAAAAAAAAAAAAAAGTAATTTACACACATGGACCAAATTGTTGGTACTCTCAGCTAATGATAGAAAAGCCAACAATGGTCCCTGAAATAACTTGAAAAGTACAAAAGTAATAAGAAATAAACATTTTCTAAAAATGAACCAATGAAAATCAGACAGTGCTTTTGTACAGTGATTCAACAGAATCATAAAAAAAAATCAACTAATGAAACAGGCCTGGAAAAAAATTATGGTACCTTTAACTTTATATTTTGTTGCGGAACCTTTTGAGGCAATCACTGCAATCAAACAATTTCCTTAACTGCCAATGAGACTTCTCCACCTGTCCACAGGTATTTTGGCCCACTCCTTGAGGGCAAACTGCTCCAGTTGTCTCAGGTTTCAAAGGTGTCTTCTCCAGATGGCATGTTTCAGCTCCTTCCACAGATGTTCAACAGGATTTAGATCGGGGCTCATAGAAGGCCAGATCAGAATAGTCCAATGTTTTGCTCTTAGCTATTCTTGGCTGTTTTCAGCTGTGTTTTGGGTCATTGTCATGTTGGAAGACCCATGACGTGCGACTAAAATCAAGCTTTTTGACACTAGGTAGTACATTTCTCACCAGAATGCCTTGATAGTCATGAGATTTCATTGCACCCTGCCCGATACAGCAAAGCAGCCCCAGAACATGACCAAGCCCCCTCCATGTTTCACAGTAGGGACAGTGTTCTTTTTTGGTTACGCTTCATTTTTGCCTCTGTGAACATACGGCTGATGTGCCTTGCCAAAAAGCAACAGTTTTGTCTCATCTGTCCAAAGGATATTCTCCCAGAAGCTTTGTGGCTTGTCAATACGCCTTGTGGGAAATTCCATTCTTGCTTTTTTATACTTTGCTTTCAACAGTGGTGTCTTCTCATGAAATCCACTTTGGCTCAAACAATGGATGGTGCGATCTAACACAGATGTATCTTATCCTTGGAGTTCCCCTTTAATTTCTTTGGAGGTTGTTCTGGGCTCTTTTGTAACTATTCATAATATCCTTTTCTTCAATTTGTCATCTATTTTCGTCATGCAGCCACTGCGGTTGGCTTCAGTCCTATGGACCTCAAATCTCTGAATAATATGTGCAGCTGTTGTTGTAGGTGTTTCAAGCTGTTTGGAAATGATTAAAGCCTTTACCTTAAAAATGCTTGTCTATAATTTTCTTTCTAATCTCCTGGGTCAATGGTCTCCTTTGCTTCCTATGGTCCATGTTCAGTGTGGTCCACACAATGTCACCAAGCAACACAGTGACTACTTGTCACCCTTTAAATAGGCAGACTGACTGATTACCAGCTTGAAGGCATCTGCAACACTAATTAGAGGACACACTTTAGTTTAACATGACTCTATAGTCAAAATATATTTTTTTTTTTTTGTTTTAGAGGTGCCATCATTTTTTTCCAGACCTCTTTAGGCATAGGTTGGTATGAAGTTATGATGGTATGACAAATTTAGGTAAAAATATCACTGTTTTGTGGTATCACAGTGTTATGATTACAGCTCTAAAATGTGTTATTTTGTATTTTCTTTAGTATGCTTTGATGTGAATGCATAGGCAGTATGCTTCTTAAATGTTTGCTGAATTCTGGCCTGATCTTCACCCTTTGACATGACCCGTTGATGCCAGAGCCACCTAAAAGAACAGTTAGGATAGATGTGAATTCAACCATAATCTTTTCATAACCTCACCATAATCTCTATAGTCACAGTCAACTTCAATGATCTTTAGAAGCCGTTTTTAGATTACAGGTGTGATGCTGAAATTTAATTTCCTTCCTGCATGCAAGTTTATTCTTGATTACATTAATTTTTAGCACATTACATAATTAGCACTTTACACATCTAATAGGATAACTATGTTTCCACTGCTAAGACAAATCAGGTTGTACTGTATGAGAACAGTCATCTTCCTATTGATCTAACGTGTCACGCTGGGAGTTTTATTGTGTTTTAGATTGCAGGAAGGGTGGGGCATTCTGGGAACTTGCAGAGTTGCGTGAGGGAGAGGGGTCATGATACTGCAGCTACATATGAACGATGGGATTTCATCTGCACTTTATCTCTGACCAGATATAGAAAATACTTATACCGCTGGAACAGTGTGACAGAAAATTTTAGTGGTTTTGAAACCGTGACTTTTTCAAATGATAGTATGCTTTGACCCATGACTAGGCGTGTTTCATTAGTCTGTTGAACCACATTTCAAAAGCAATGTATGATATTCACTGGTTAATTTTCAGTAAATTTTTATTTATTACTTTTGTTAGTTTCAAGGGTTTTCAGTGTTCACCGTCGCCTTTTCAGTCATTCCAGCAATTGTGTCCACATGTGTATCTTGTATCATCGATATCAACAATAGAAATCGTCAAAATTCTATTTGCATGAGTATGGAAGGTTCCCATCCTGACATTGTCTATTATTAAGACATTATAAATCAGCAAAAGCCAACTTGTGTCTGTGTTTTTAAAGAAAAAGACAAGAAAAACATGCCCCAACACCAGAGAATAGTTTTCAATCATCATCATCACAAACATCTCACCTTTTCCACCGCAGAGTTCAGGGAAGTACCTGGAATGTGACAGCACACAGAGATAATATAAAGAATAATGGTGAATGATATAGTGGAATGCTTTACAAAATGAAGTCCCAGTCCCTCGAGATCTGGCATAGCCGTGTACCATCCATCTGAATTATCTGCAGCCGAGTAAACACATCTTGTGCGGCATCGGATGTTCATGTGAAAGCGTTTTAAAAACCTTAGTGCGGTATGTGAGCCGACAAGGATGAGCAGCACACAGTGGGCCATTTTTCAACTTTTACATGACAAGGAGGTTTTAACTTATCTAACACAGGGTTTGTTCAGGAGGAATTTAAGGAAAATAAGTGGTAAGTCTTTTTTCCTTCCTGAACATGATAACTAATGCGTTCTCTATGCAGACAGAGCAAAAGCTGAAAGTATAGGCTGGTTTTTATCCCTGGTTTAAAAGTAAAAGCAGCAGGACTTCATTTTCAGTCCCATCTCTATTCCAGAAGAACAAGGGTATAGAGTGCTTTGGGAAAAGGTACTCATAGTCCTTTAACTTTTCATATTTGGTCACATTACAACCACAAACAATGTATTTTGTTAGGTTCTTATGTGATGGACCAACACAAAGTAGTGTATAATTGTGACCTAGAAAAAAAACTAATACATGGTTTTCAAAATTTTTCATGAATAAAAATCTAAGAAGCACCATTTACTCTGAAATCTTATATGAACTTCACTGCAGTAAATTGCCATCTGAAATCACCTAAACAAAGTCCACCAGTGTATCATGAATTGATAAGTCTGTGCCTGTTCTATGATGTCTGTCCTCTGCTCTGTCAATCATGTTCTGGGCCCACGGCCACTATCACACATCACTGGAAAACATATAGAGATATGTTTTCTGCTTTCAGACTGTTTGCAAAATGATCTGATGCTCTTGCCACAGCTTTGGAACCTCATGCAGCGCATACATGACCGTGATTGACTATGCTAAGACCTTGCTCCTGGCTTTGATTCGTTGTTTAGGACCAGGCACAGTATATTTCTCCATGTAGGACCACATGAAGGAGGCAGAGGAGCTCGATTTTTTTCTCAGATTATCTATTTCATACTGTCAGGACATAGTGACAGTTTTAACAAATATGTAAAAAAAACATATTTTTACAAAAGTTACCTACTACAACTTTAAACCAAATAATCAAAAAGCAGAGCAGCTAACTGTCAGTACAACCCTCCATTTTATGTAACTATATTGCTTTACAACCTTGAGTTACAACATGCTGACCATGTTAAATGCAAATTTAAATATTGAAGATGTCACATGGGTCACATCACTTGTCTCTCAAGTACCTGGCATCTCTGAGTTCTCTTTTCAGGATGTCAATCCTGCAAGTCTGTATTCTGGCAGTAAGCTGATCTGAACTGCAGCCGGTGGCACCAACACCAGCTGCCCCACCTTCCTTGCCAGGTGATGTCTGGTTAATCTCTCAGTGAGTTTGCAGTTTGGCTTGAAGTAAGCCTGTCAAAAGGTTTTTAAATTGGTAGGGCCTTGATGGTTATAGAAGGAGTGCAAAGGCAAAGAGAAGGTGAGGTCTGATCAGGCCATTGGCTTTTAAAGTTTATTTTAACATAAAAACTAACAGGCTGAAACTACATAATGAGAAGTTTGAACAATAAAGCTTTTTCTGCATTTGCAAGTTTGATGTCCTTCAGGTGTGGGGAATTTGATTCAGACACAGTTTACTGAAAGATGCACAGAGTGCCTCAATTACTTAATCTATATAATGCATTTTAATCACAAAGAGTCCAATTTCTCAGCCTTAGGTCATATACAATGCAACAATACCAGGTTTTATATTAATATATAATATGAAACCTTCTTTCTGGTCTATACTGCACTGAACTATTACCAAGATCACAAGATATATAAGTATGTAAATAATACATGATGGATCAAAATACCATTTCATTATGGCCTTAATTGACTGGTGACTTTATTATTTTTCAAATGTTTGTGGCGCCCATAGGTCATGCCACCCTGAGCGGTGAGCCATTTTGCTAAATTCAAAACCTGCCACTGGTGCATGGATACCAACCAATTTAAATAAACTCCACCAATTCTGCAAAGAAAAGTGGTTAAACATCAATCTAGAATTATGTGAGAACGTCGTTAATATCCTAAAAAATATTACTTTATATATATGCCAATATTAGTCTATGAGAGGCCCCATGGGACAAAATTTACAATTGCACTTACATGCCTACATATACTATCACACAAGCACAACCATTTCCTTGCGTAAAGACAATCAAACCCTCTCACAAACACCACTATGATCTCAATGTCCCACATAAACACCATTATATTCTCTCATATACGATCAAACCATCTTACAAACACTATCAAACTCTATGAACCATTTCCAAAACATTAAACTCTCTCACATGTAATCTCATCCTTTCACACTCCATGAAACATTTTTTTTTTACATGGACAGTCTTATTCCCTTTGAAAAACCAAAATATTGTAATCAAAATAGTTGATTAAAATGTAAAATAGAATAAAATTAATTTCAGTTGGACTGTTTTCTTCTTAAATGTTGATTTTATTAATTAAATTTTATAAACATCTTTTTTAATTTGTTTTGATTTTGTTTTTTGTTTTTTTGCTTGAGAATAAAATGTTTACATAAAACAGCTGTGAATTTATGAGTTGTGATCTTACATGGAAGGCTGAAGGGACTTCTCTAACACTTGAGTGTACAATTTACCTCTTCATCTGTTTAAAACCTTGCTTGATGTATTTTTGTGATTGGTTGCAAAATCACCTTTCACCAACTCCTATTCAAGCTGTTTTTGGTAAACCCAATGCTAAATGAAACACTTTGGTAAAGCTAAAAAAAAAAGGCCAAGCATTACTGAGAATGTATTTTTTATCCATGCTTTATAATGATAATACATCAAACTTTTATAGTGCTTTTTATGACACTCAAAGATGCTAGAGTCTAAAGACACTTTAGATCTTTGCCATTTAACTCCAGCATTAACCACGGCGGCAAATTGAGTGTCCGATGCTGGCTGACGGCTTGTATCTAACATTTCAGATACTACTGTAAAAGCATTTACAATATGATTTAAAAGATTCATTGGTGCCATGAATTGCTCCCGCTCAGCCATTTTAACCTCAAAGCCCAGGCAATGTCCGTTAAAACCCGCCTTCTTTATTACAGGGGTCCAATCATTAACTGAGAATTAATGTTAATTTCTATTTCAATCAAACTCTCTCACACAGACCACTATTCTCATTTACACAGACCACCATTCATTCTCACATTAACTATCAAACCTTTTGATATTTACTGGTATTATCATTCTCATATTCTATCATTCATTCTCACATTTACTATGAAATTGTCAAAATTATGAGGCTACATAAATAGGGATAATTGTTTTTTTTTTTTGAAGAAGAAGAAGAAGAAATTTAAACTACAATAAAATTAATTTAGAAATACAATGAACTCAAACATCAAAATGGAACTTTTAAAAATAAAATGTTTAATTAAGAATAAAATAATTTAAAAATGAATTAATTTCTGGTTAACAAGTAGTTTTATAATGCTGTTTAATTTAAAAATAGAAATATAGTTTAATTTTTTTTGTTTAATATATTTAAATTTATTTTAAATTTTGATTTTACGTTGATACATTCTGCATTTTTTTTCAAAACTGTTTAGCTGTTTTTTGTTTTGTTTGGTAATGGTATATATAAAAAAGTTCAATAGTACACATGAGAAAATTTGATGGTACATGTGAGAGAGTTTAATGGTATGTGTATGAGAGTTTGTTGGTATATGTAAGAGAGTATGATGGTATACATAAGAGAGTTTGATAGTGTTTATGTGAGACATTGAGATTATAGTTGTGTTTGTGAGAGGCTTTGGTTGTCTTTATGCAAGAGAATGGTTGTGTTTGTGTGAGAGTATATGTAGGCATGTAAGCGCAACTGTAAGTTTTGTCCCATGTGGCCTCTCATATTACTCCAATATTATGTAGAACTGCTAAGGAACATTTACCTTAACATATGTATATGTAAATCTTTGAGCCTGTATGTATAATTGTGCTCCTTGTGGATTAGAGTAAATCCACAATAAATTCAAATCTTTGCACCAAATTCTATTTCTTCAAAAGCAAAAATTAATATGAAATTCATCTGTAAGTATTTGTGAACTGCTACCTTCAACTGAAACTTTGATTCCACAGTTTTCAGTGATGCATTCTTAAATAACTACATTTATTCACATTTTTGGTCAAACTTTTTTTAATGTGTTCTAACTATTGCCAATTTGCATACTCAATGGCGTACTGATTAGGTCTTTAGCAGCTCTGTGGCCCAGTGGAATTCAGATGCAGCTGAAAGGGGAGACCTGACAGGCTGATGGAGTGACCATAGCTGCAAAAATGAAGACATATTATCTTTAGGGAAAGATTTTGAACCTAAATCCCAGAAGCCATACATTATCCTGATAAGTCACATCGACCTAAGCCAGAGGGCCCATTGTCAAGCCACATCACCTAATGACGAGAGACTGATAAGCAGTCATACCATGTCACTTATGATGTAAAACAAAAATAGAAACTATTAATCATGTGAAATTTCCATTAATGACAAAAGGTGATGATGGGAAAGACTTCATGTGGGTATTAGAGCATAATGAAGAATAATCAGTCTCTGAATCATTAGGATTCAAGTAAAGGAACAAGAGATCTGCCATAGATAAAGAATGGTGTGCTGGACAGTTAGACTCCAAATAATTTACATGTAAAAATATCAAGTAATTTATTCCAGCATTTATTTTTTAAAACATCATTTAGTGAAGAAGAATCAACATCAAAGCATAAAGTCATTTATTAATTGGACGTGAATAAATACCTGAGTTAGATGAATTTCTTTTTTTTAAACAATTGATTCATTGGTACCCTGCCTCTCACTCGATGACTGCTGGAGATAGACACCAGCCCCCCTTGCCACCCTGCAAAGATAAACGTGATGGATGGATGATTCATTGGTCAGTGGAAAGTTGATCTGTGTACAAGGATTAGGCTAGAGTTGAAGCAAAAGTAACCAATGCTCAAAGGAAAACTAGACCTTCATAAAAGGTCTAGTATACCAAAGACAGTAGTCTTTGGTATACCTCTTAACTGAGATTTGGTGAGGGGTTCTGAAATTGCATTATATCATTCAATATATCCTTAAACAAGTAAATGATTATGGTTAAGATGAAACAACATTGTTAGGTTTGCCCAGAAAGTAAATCTGGTCACTTTATAGTAACTTCAACTTCTTGTTTGGCTTTAAGAACCAATGGTCATTTGGTAGAGTTGGTAGTCAGTACTTAGCCATCCTGAGTCAATACATCTTAGAACCACCTTTCAATGTAATCACAGCTGCAAGTTTCAGATCAAGCTCAGATTAACTAGAGAGCATCATGAAAAGCAAGTATTTCCATGGTTTGTTAATCATGTCTGGATGTTGACTGGGCCAAACACATGAGTATGGTTTGATCTAAATCATTCCATTGTAGCGCTGTCTTTGTGTTTAGGGTCATTAGCCTGCTGGTAGGTAAACCTTACGTCGCAAGCTCAAGTTTTTGCAGGCTCTAAGAGGTTTTCTTCCAGGATTGTCCTCTGCAGCTTCTTCAGAGTCACTGCAGGCTTTCTTGGTTGCTTCTTTGATTGATGCCCTCCTTGTCCAGCTTGTCAGCTTAGGAGGATAGCATTGTCTTGGTAGGTTTGCAGTTGTTACCATTTTTAGATGAATAGTGATTAAACAGTGCTCTGCAAGATGTTAAGGGTTTGGAACATTGTTTTATGACCTAACCCTGCTTTAAGCTTTTCCACAGCTTTCTCTCTAACCTGTCTGCTGTGTTCTCTGGTTTTCATGATGCTGTTTGCTCACTAATCTTAGCTAACAAACCTCTGAGGCCTTCACAGAACAATTGAATTTAAACTGAGATTTAATGACAAACAAGTGGACTTCATTTATTAATTAGGTGACTTCTGTCATTTGCACTGGATTTTCAATGGCGTACTGATTATACTTTGGTGTATCACACTAAATGGGGCTAACTCAAATGCATGCCACACTTTTGAAATTTTAATTTGTAAAAAAAAAACAATTCCTTTGACCTAGTACTTTCTGTTAAACTTCCACATAAAATCCTGCACAATATGTATATGAATAAATAAATATTTTTGCTTGTAATATGACAAAATGTTAAAAAATTAGTTTTTTTAAATTAAAAATATTTTAAAACTTTGCATGGTATTGTACGTTTTATGCAGCTACAAACATAATCAATAACTTGGCTCAGCTAGACATGCTCAAGAAAGGCTGATATTTACCTAATTTATTATCTGATCGATATATTGGGCTATCTCTACTAGCATGATCGGAGTGGGACAGCGCTAGGGTTGGGGGTTATGCTTCTTCTCCATGTTGCGTTTTGACTCAGGGGATGCAGATTGGACTTGAATCAGAAGACTGGAAGGTTGATACGATGACAACAGGTCTTTTACATAGTTTGACACTAAGATATTCAGTGATTTATAAACTAACAAAAGTATTTAAAAGTCTATTCTCTGAACTTCAGGGAGCCAGTGAAAGGACTTTAGAACTGCAGTGAAGTGCTCTATTTTACAAGTTATAGTGAGAACGAAAGTAGCAGCGTTCAGCGTATCAGCTGAAGCTGTCTGACTGACTTTTTAAGCAGACTTGTGAAGATACTGTTGCAGTAATCAGTTCAACTAAGGATAAACAGTTGAATTAGTTTCTCAAGATCTTGTTGGGACATTAGTCCTTTAATCCTGGAAATGTTCTTCAGGTGATAGAAGGCTGACTTTGTTACTGTTTTTATGCGTCTCTGAAGGTTCAGGTCTGAGTCCATCTGGACTGGTGACCTGTCAAGGGTGTGCCCCGCCTCCTGGCCACTGACTGCCAGAGATAGACACCGGTTCCCCTGTGACCCACCGCGGACAAATGAATATATATATATATATATATATATATATATATATATATATATATATATATATATATATATATATAAGAATAGAATAGAATGTTCCCCTACACTGATTATTGTTGAGTCATCATAACTATTTTATAAACATTAAATTGCCTTAAATGAGATTCACATTGTAAATTTGCATAATAACTAATGCCCATTTTGCCTGCAGGCAGATAAAACCATGTGACAGATAATGTGCGTAAGGTCCTTGGTTTTTCCCTTTTCCTTAATTTTTCTGTTCTCACACCTTGTTAACTTGACTTTTGTTCACTCGACTGATCTCTCTTTTATTCCTCAGCCTGCAGTTCATATGTTGCTGCTCGACCTCATTTAATTCACTCTTTCTTCTGTCTCTGTCCTCCTCCCTGTCCCCTTTCTTTTTGTACTTCCACTATCTCGTTCCCACAGAGGACCCATAGACACAGTATTCTTGGGCTCTTGCAAAGCATCTGACTTCCACGCCTCTGACTAGCCAGCATGTGTGCTCCAACAAAGTCCTTCAAAAGTGTACACTGCTTGCTTGAGTTGTCAAATACACCATTTGGGGAACATTGGAAAGTTTGAGCTTTACAACAGTTTGAAAGAACTAATCTCTGTGACTTCTTTCAGTTAACAAAACACACTTTAGGATATGACAACCATTTAGACATTTAGAGTTAACAGAACAAAGTTCTTCCAGTGCATTGAATTGTCTGTTTAAACACTCAATTACAGTTGTATTCCAGCTGTTCAAATCAGCATAATGAACACCATGCAGAAAATTGTGAAAGGGTCTGATTACAAGGAAGGAAGTACAAAATACCTTGCTCCAGGCTTTTAAGTGTAGTTGGTATCAAAATTTGCTTGGTAGTAAAGTTTAAGATTGGTGAGATGTAGCTCTGGAAACATGAGAGAAATATATTGATTGCAGTTTTTGAAAAATTGAGGGTAGAATTGTTGTGCAATAGGAAGGTTGTGGGTTCAGTTCCAGCTTTCTCTTGTCACATGTCAATGTGCTTCTAGGAAAGGCATTTAGTCCAAAGTTGCCAACTAATCAGCATACTGGTGCATGAATCTGTGCATGCTGATGAGTGTGATTGGGTGAATGCAGCTCCAATGTAAAGCATTTGTAGATTTAAACTCCAAAATAGATAAAATCGATAAATACTTGAAACCCTTGCATCTAAATAAGCATATAACTGCCTATCTTAATAGTTCAAACACCAGATATACCTTATAATGCATTAATACAAACAGTGGAAACCATATTAGCACTACAGAAACTAACAACCAAAGTCTTCCTTATCTCTGTCTTGGGGGTACAGCCAATTAGCACCAAAGAAAATGAATAAAACTCCTGGATTGGCTGCTTTGCAAATGCCAGTCAATAGCGTGTCAAATTGTAATACGTCTAGGTATTTCAGTTTCCCAAATTGCATTTTCTTGCGAATATTTTAGATATGCTCTACAAAAAAAAAAAAAAAAAATCTGAGAGTAGGCTAATTTTCCATAAATAATTTGAAGTTATGTGCCATAGAAAAATCTCCCAACAGGTGAATCTGAAAATACTGAACTGTGAATACGTGGGAGTCTACTGTATATAACTGTAGTTTTTGAACCCGGGCTGGCCTGTGAAAGTCAACAGGAAATTATGGTAAATGGCCTGTACTTACATAGCGCTTTCTCTAGTCCAGAGGACTCCAAAGCACTTTACACAACATTACAATTTTTCATGCACGCATTCACATACTGATGGTGGTAAGCTACTGCATTGTAGCCACAGCTGCCCCAGGGCAGTTGAAAAGAAGCAAGACTGCAGGTAAGGTGGGTGAGACGGACGGAGCGAGGGTTCGAACCTTCAGCTCACCAATTACAGGAAGAACTACAATATTGTTGAACAGCTTTTTATTTCACTTACTCAAAGTACTCAGCTATGGAAGCCAAGAACAGTCATACTCACATGTTTATTTTCCCAATGTTAACTCGAGATAACGAGTTATTTATGTCGTTATCATGAAATAATGAATATCGTTTTCTCGAGATAAGTTAATTATGTCTTTATCACGAAATAACAATGACTATTTTCTTGAGATAACGAGTTAATTTTCCAATGGTTTAATCATAGGACCAACGATGTGGGGTCATTATGGTTTACCTATTACTTATTCACAGAATTATTCACAGAATTACACATGCATGTCATGACTTACACTTATAAGTCCTCTCCTGCTGGTGTGGCATCCATTTGAATGATGGAATCAGGTTTAACACACACACCAATCATCTCGTGATCTCAAGAAAACAAACTTTGTTTTCTCGAAATTAAGTCGTTATCTCAAGAAAACCATCGGGAAATTAACAACTTATTGCGAGAAAACCATTGGGATAACTTGTTATCTCGAGAAAACCATCAGAAAAATTTTATGTGTAGCATGTCCGCTCCCGGCTTCCGTACTAAGTGAACCGCATTATAGAGATTAATTACACACAGACTAATGTTTTCAAGCTGTTATTTCTGTTAAGAGGATTTTCTGCTTGTAGTTATTGAACGCATGACATTTAAGATTAGAATATTACATCACACCAAGAAAAAAAACATTTTCATACAGTCATTTAGGGTTAATTAAAAGAATATTTAATACCTACTTAAAAGGTAATTTTCAAAAGGTACTTTTATATCAACAAATGAGATTGCATAATTTACTGAGATCTAGCTGTCGCCCCCTTGTCTGTGCACCAATGTCAGCTCATACTTGAAAGAAAAATAAATAATATCAAATATGCACACAATGTAGAGCTTTTACCAATAGAATGCGTGATTGCTGTGTCAGTGCATACATAATATATTTTGCTCTCTGTCTCTTATTGTCATGAATACACAATTTGCATGCCAATAGGATATCAGCCTGTTACATGGAGTCCTACTGTAGATTTTTTTTTTTTTTTTTTTTTTTTTTTTTTTTTTTTTTTTTTTTTTTTTTTGTAAAGTGTGTTGAGATGACGTGTTGTAAACTGGCACTATATAAATAAACTGAATTGAATTGAATTCATGCTCACACCTGACCCAACTGACAGAGCTCAATTTCCTAAAAAAACAAAAAAAACCAAACAAAACAAAAACAAAAACAGAGTTTTAGAAGTAATAATATCTCAGTACAATTTCATTAAATTTGCTATTTCACACAAAAGAGAGATGTGAGGGGGGATAAACCTCAGGATATGAAAATGTCCATTAAGGAGTGTTACGGCTGTATCAGCTTAAGTTAGATATAAATATGTTTAGTGCTTTTTTTTACAAAATAACTTCGAAAACTTCCAGAACATTTTTTTTTAACAAGGACTCATTAAAGCTTCAACAAGTCTACCTTGATTTTTACAGGCATTAAAGCTGCTCACACTCTCTAAATTGGTCAAAGAGCAGAGAGGCATGTGAAAGGCACCTTTTCTTTCTGCTATTCATCCTCTTACTTGTTCATTTCACAGTCTGTTAATCATTGCTGTGATTATTTAATTAAATAACTTTGCTTTTTCTCTGGCCTCGAGTCTACAAAGACGGCAGTTGCTAGGAGCAACGGTGTGTGTGTGAAGGAGGGCGTGTGACATAATGACAGTAGAAATGTTTGTAGAAGTGGTATGAAGGGCAGTGAAAGTGTCCCTCTGACTCGACTGCCACTGGATTCATTTGATGGGGAATGGCTCTTGTCAGCAAGGTTTCCACAATGCTTTCAAGATTCAAGGACAACATACAAGCCTACTATAATTTGAGTTTTATATATATATATATATATATATATATATATATATATATATATATATATATATATATATATATATATATATATAAACAGAAAGGACTCCTAGATACCACTGAACTCAGCTATTTGGGAAGTTTAACATAATGTTTCTCATGTCTCTCTACAGTGGAGAAAGATGGGTGAACCAAACCAAAACTTTATGTCAGTGTAGGCATCAAAAGCAATAAGAATCCAGACTCGCTCCAAGCTTAACTGAATTACTTATCTGGAAAATGTCAAGCTGAATGTAAATATTACTGGTAGTCTGCAGGAGAAAAAGTAGCAAAAGCCCAAATGGCCACCTGTAGCATCCAATCAGATGATATTGGGATTTTCCCAACACCTGCTCATGCTGCATTCAGATACAGCTGAGACACTAGGTTGTCCAAATATCAAAACAACTTCAAAGTAATTTAAACATTAGTCGTAAATATGGGCACAGTCTAATTTAAACATTTCTGAACATTAACATAGATTGTTTTCAAGTGGTTTTATTGTTGTATAATTTACTTATCCAGGCACTGGCTATGCCTGTTTATACTACTTTATGTATTGACAACAAAATCCAAGCAAATCTCCAGTTGGTGCTTTACTTTCCAGTTTTTGTTGTTTTAGAACATAAAAATTTCAATGATTGTTTTTCTCAGGAGTTTTAGTGCATTTCTCGAATCATCCTCAACATTTCCAAAACAAGGAAGTGCATTTCACAAAACATTTCGCAACTTGTTCACAGAAATGAGAAACAGCTTTTTTGATGTGCACAAGTGAAACAATGATTTGAAGATTGGATTTCAGTTCAGTTCTGAGAAATGCACACAAGTGACTGAGAAAAATTGTAATGCCAGAAATTAAAAAAAATTGCTTGTTTACTGATAACTGAAGTTAAATAATATATATATATATATATATATATATATATATATATATATATATATATATATATATATATATATATATATATATATATAACAGAGGAAAGCCGTTGTGGTGGATGTAGCAATACCAAGCGATTGCAACATCAGGAAAAAGGAACACGAGAAACTGGAGAAATACCAGGGCCTCAGAGAGGAACTGGAGAAGGCCTGGAAGGTGAAGACCACAGTGGTGCCTGTGGTCATCGGGGCCCTCGGGGCAGTCACCCCCAAACTGGAGCAGTGGCTAAAACAGATCCCAGGAACAACATCAGACATCTCAGTCCAGAAATGCGCAGTTCTCGGCACAGCCAAGATACTACGCAGAACCCTCAAGCTCCCAGGCCTCTGGTAGAGGACCCGAGCTCAGAGGTTGAGAAAGGCCACCCGTGGAGGGTGAGAAGGGAATTTTTATTTATATATATATATATATATATATATATATATATATATATATATATATATATATATATATATATATATATATATATATAACTGAAAATTTATCAAACCACAACTTTAAATTCTGAACACTTACTGAAGCATGATTTTTGTCTACCGCTGCTTGCTTAACAGACAGACAGACAGATTTAAAGTAGCCACAGCAACTTATATAAGCTAAGGTTTGTGGTATTTTGTTTAACTGTTTTTGGCTTTTAATTTGCTTTTAATAATAGTAGATTTACCATTCTATGGTTAAGCTGCTAACTCTTGAGGATATTAAGGCCATATCAGCTTCTAATACTCCGGGCGATAACACGACTTCCAGGCCAATGTCCTCTGCTTGTCTCATTGAACAGCTATTGGCAGTTTTTCAGAAGAGTTTGGCCCTTCAGCTGCAAACATTCCAATAGGGTCCATTCCTCTTCATTAACACATCATCAATATGGATCTGTCTTTAGTTGATGGTGTCACACCTGCACCCCCATTTTGCCCTGCTGCACTGACCTGAACAGCCTCACTTGAATAAAAATGAAGCCAGTTTCTTTCATCGCAGCAGTCATTGTGCCATTTGTTGAGTAAAACATGCTGGTCCATTATTGAAGTGTCATGATACTGTGTGTTTGGAAGGCGACAAATCACCACAGGCTGTCACCCCTGCAGTTTTGTGACATTACTCTCAGCTGAGAGGGGCTCTGCTAATGCTGACAAACACTGAAGTGTGAGGGTCATTTACCACACATCCATTAAGCAGGTGCCAATACTGTCCTGGAAGCAAAGACATTTCTCACTTGGACAAGTTTGCATGTTCATCTCCGTGCCCTCCATGACAATTTACAGTAAGTGTTAAATTTGTATTTCAATTAAAGCATCTAATTATGTAAGCATCTATATATATATATATATATATATATATATATATATATATATATATATATATATATATATATATATATATATATATATATATATATATATATATATATGACTTCTTAAAAAGTTATATGTATCTAAATATATATAATGTATGTGTTTTGCCCTGATTGTCTCAAATGACCTTGTAAGAGCTAGTTAGAGCAAACAGCTAACCCTGCAGGTACTGAAAGATTTTAAATAATGTATAAATTATTGTAGCTTTAACTATTATTGACTGTGTCAAATGCTGAATAAGGATGTCATATTAGTTCAGTAAGTTGATTATATGATTAGAGATGTTTATATATGATACATATTAGAATGGAATATTGTCCCTAAGTATGAGTATGATAGCTTGTGCAAAATGTGCATGTATATTTGTGCATATAAATCAAATATTTTCAAGAGATGAAAAAAAAAACATCTGTGCTAATAACAGCAAGAATGTTATTTGAAATTAGAAAAATTGCAAATAACAACAGGGATGTAAACACTGAGTTTGAGTTTGTTGGGAGCAGGGATGGTTATAGAGTCTGATAGCTGCTGGGAGGAAGGATCTATGATAATGATCCTTTGTGCACATAGGATCCTGCAGTCTGTCAGTGACAGAGCTCTGTGTTATTTCTGATAAACTGTGAAGTTTAAAAGGATTTTTAGACAGCTAACACTGTTGTATTTACACTGTAAAATTCAGTATGCTATGGAAGGTTTCTGCAAGATTGTGTTTTGCTTTTCTCTAATTTTACTTGAAGACTCCTTCAACTTAAGCTAATAATGTTTTCTGTTAGAGTTTCCCTCCTGTCATATAAATAATCCTGACACAGCACATTCCAAAGATTAGAAACACTCAGCCATTCAATACCAGTGCCAGAAATGAGAGCATCAGTGTGTGAATGTGAGTGTAAGTGGGTGAATGGCTGAATGTAATGTAAAATGCTTTGAAGTCCTCTGGGCTATATAAGTACAGGCCATTTCATCTGCAGAGCAACCTTTTAGAGTGGTCAATTTGAACAGCTGATGGCTGAGACTTGGCTTTCAGCCAAGAGTTGGACCTATATCTCCAAGTTAGATGTTCTGTTGGTTCTGCTGTTCTAGTGTTTGTGAAGTTGGACCTACATGCATAAAAAAAAGTGTCTTAAAAGAACTACTATTGCTGTTTCTGTCTTCTACCATAAACACTAATTATACTAATATGTCACCTGTTTGTTGCCATGAAGCTCATGGAAGCCTTTCATGGGTTTCTTTTCTATCCAATTCAATTCAGTTTAGTTTATTTATATAGCGCCAATTCACAACAAATGCCGTCTTGAGGCACTTAACAAAAAAAAAAGTAAAATAGATTCTCTACATAAAATACCTTTTAAAAATCCTGCTCAGGGCTCTTGTCAAAACTCATTAAAAAGTCTAATCAAAACACAGAGACTCCATAACATATGAAGTTAATTTGTCCTCTTTTTTTTTTTTCTTTGATGTGCAGAAGACCATAACAATATGAACCGTTTTTGCCCAAAAGAAAAGTGGGAGATATGATCGCAGACAATTTCCTTATTTAAATTCTAAGGAAAATGTAATTTATGACTAAAATAAAGAACTGGTTTTCTTTTAATTGTTGAAATTGCTGGAGGGTACCTTAATTTTCTGGATTTCTAATTAACATAAATGAGTGAAAATTATTCAAATTTTTTCCCCACCCTGAGTAAGTCAGGTGTGGAGACTCTCATTTCCTTAGACAAATTATTCCAGTAATAATGTGTTTAACATCAGTTAAAGTGATACAGGAATAATTTACATCAAGATACTAATACTCTGTGACACTTTTGTTGGATCTTTTGATGGATGGAGGAGACATTTCAAATCTTACACAAAAAAAAGAATCACTGGAAGTGACATTTGCTGACCTGTTCCCATGTGAAGAGCATAAAAGGTCCTTATTGAATAGACAAGATGAATCTCATAAATATGACAAATGCACCTATGACCATTGGCACAGTGCACTGAAATATAAAGCTAATCCTGCTAATCTTCACGTTTCATGCATCATTAAACACTGCTTCATACTACTGAGGAACAAGTCATCTGAAAGTAACGTGGTCTATAATCAATAAATCAATCATTGATCATTTTTTAAAGACGTTTAATGCTCTAGTGGCCTTTATTGAAAAGTACACAGGAAATATGGGGGAGAGAGAAAGGGAAGACATGCAGCAAATGGCTCAAGACCAGAAATCGAACCCAGGACAACCTGGTGTCAAAGAAGGTGTGTATGCTCAACCAACTGAGCCACCCTGCGCCCCCGCTAATCAGTTCAATTCAATTCAATTCAAAAATACTTTATTTATCCCAAAGGGAAATTAAATACTATTATCACTTTATCTTCTAAAAAAATCTCTTTTCAGACAAAGCTTAGATTTTGTTTTGTGTTTGTTTTTTTGTGGAGGAGAAAAAATCCTATGCTATAAATAAATGCAACTACTGTACAAAGATGTGGCAAAACTTTGAAGCGCTCTTTGAAGCAGAACTTCTGTGTTTTAGATCGTTAAACAAATGTTATTACCAGAGAAAGATAACCTGAGTAAATACAAAAAATGTGAAAAAGTAATTTCTCCCTAAATCTGGTACCTGCTTGTGCCACAAGTGACAGCAACAACTAGGGATAAATGTGTGTGATGACTGGCAGAGAGTCTTTTCCATTACTGTGGATAATTTCTAGCCAACTCTTCTTTAGAGATTGTTTTATTTCAGCCACCATGGAGAGTTTTATAGCATAAATGATGTTAGAGCATCTCAAATCGGACTTGAATCTGGATTTCGAGTAGGACACACCAAAACCATTATTTTGCTTTCTTTGGGCCATTCAGAGGTGGACATGTTGCTATGCTTTAGATCCATGGCTCTGTGGTATAGGTACCATTGGTGGTACTTGGTTTGCCTTTAGTGGTACACAAAAGAAATGGATTATGAATCCATCCATCCATCCAGCCATCCATTCATTATCTTCTGTTTAATCCAAGTTCGGGTCAGGGGGGCAGGACCCTAACCAGAGAAGCCCAGACTGGCTCCTCTCAGTGTGGAGAACCAGTAGCTCTACTCTGCGGAGAAAACTAATTTCTGCTTCTTGTATCCATGATCTCGTTATTTCGGTCACTAACCAGAGCTCATGACCATAGATGAGGGTAGAAATGTAGACGGACCGGTAATTCTCTCTTCTCCACAACAGACTGGTACAGCACTTGCATCACTGCAGACTTCGCATCAATCCATCTATTGATCTTTCACTCCATTTTTCCCTTATTCATGAACAAGACCCCAAAAAACCTAAACTCCTCCTATTGGGGACAGGACATTGTCCCCGACCCAGAGAGGGCACTCTATCCTTTTCAGATGAAGACGATGGTCTTGACTAGTATCATGTGAAATCCAAAGCTAATTAAGAATTATATAGATCAAATACATGCAAACATGCCAGAAAGATGAATTGCTCAAGTGTATTTTTGCTTTAAACAGAAACTAGTCAAAAGGGAAGAGTGGAGAATTTTCAAAGAACTTCCTGTATAAATTCCAGCAGACAACAGTGCACCAAGAACATGTGGTTGAGGCTATTTTTGTTTAATTACATTTATCTCCAAGTTGGAACAAGTATCTTGGAATGATTTCAAACCCAACTTAATGTTTTAGTTGTAATACATTGTGTTTTGACAGCTACACTATGTATTTCAAAAATCGAGCACATGAGGATGGGGAAACGGGAGATTTCCAACTTGAAATTCGGACTTCAAGTGTTTCTGTTTATTTCTGTTTATCAGTGACCGAGAAATTTTGACTTTTCAGTTAAACATACATTTGGGAATTAAACATCAGCTTTTAACCAAATGCATAGTATCAATGAATAAAATGTCTTTTTTATATTTGTCAAAAAAAACAAACAAACAAGTATAAAGTTAAAGCTCTGGTAAGCTACAGTTTTAAAATGTCTGTCAGCATGATGTAACTTCGAAAAAATGTATTTACTAAACTAGAACTACCTTAAAAAAGTTTGAGAACCATTGTTTTAGATCATTGTCCTGGAGTTGAGGTTTAAAACTGAGATGATTATTGCTTTTTGAGTTCTTTAAGGCTACTTTATATAGTCAGACAAGTTTGATTTAAGTGATTTCTTGATTCTGCACATCCAACATTATTTAGGTCTTGGTGTGACTCCTGAAATTAAACTCAGCTTTCTGAAAAATGTTATTAATCATAGTAACATCAAAAAATAACAAGAAGGGGCGGTTTAATTTTTACATAGATTGAGGTTAGATTGGCTATTTTTTTCCACTTAAAAAATGACTTTATCATTTGAAATCAACTTTTTTTTAGTCTGGTTATCTTAGTCTGAACCAAAGCAAAAATAAAAAGAAATTGAAACAAAAAAAGAGGAAACATTTAAGGGACAAACAGTTTTTCACACACTGTACCTTTCTAGATAGCATAGGAACCCTGACTTTGCTGCAACATGTAGAGAATGCACCACCTGCTATTGCAGACCTCATTAGGTACTGGAATTAATTATTGATAAGCTAACAAGCTTTACTCATAATACATTCCTTAAGGAAGCAACGTTTTTGCATTTCTGTTTAAAAAATCCCCAGCAAGTGATGTGTTCACTGACTGAAGCTGCAATGCCCTTTATATCTGCTTAAAATGCAGCTCTACATCTTGCTTCTGTATATTCACTAGTCTGAAACTGATGTGTTTCTCTGTCAATGTTGCTTTTATTCAAGCTCTAGTCAAGTGGAGCTTTTTTTATTAACAGTTAACCTACTTTGGCCATAACAGAGCCCTAAACCCTGCTTTGCCTCAACTATATTTGAGTTTTGAATAGAACCATTGAATAATCCGCCTCCTGTTTATATCTGCAAAGTATCTCAGAAACTGACTTCTGTTTGATATCTGTTTCCTAATTCAAAATGCAAAAGGTGACGGTAAGTTTGCGGTCCATGTGACTCATCTGTGATGAGATTTCAGAAAGGAAAGCTCTGTGAATCCTGTAAACCACACCATGTAATCTAGTTTTGTATTATTGGTTTTTCTTAAACTTTTATTCCTATAGTTCAGAACTGGGGCCAGTCTGTGTTTTTATATCAATGCAACTTGAGACCACTTTTGATTGCTGCGAAAGATCATCTTTTCATTGCTAATATTTAGAATTTGTTGTGCATGGTTTATTTTCACGCTAAAATGAAAGATTTTTAAAGGATAATTAGCTGAATAATTACAACATGTGGAAGTGTAATTCTCCAAAGCGTCTCCTGTCCATAGAGCTCGCAATCTTTAGTTGTGCCATATATTTAACCTGTTAAAATGCCAGGTTTTTAGATCTAAAAAACTTACTGTGGTACATCCTTTCAAACTTTTTTCCCTCTTTCACTGACAAATTTATTAGAGGGTAAAATCTAAAAATAATAATAATAATAATAATAATAATAATAATAATAATAATAATAATAATAATAAATCATGCAACAAATCTGTTGCAAAATCGTACTTTGTTGAAGCACCTTCAGTTCACAAATGTCATCAGTTATGGGGAGTCTACAATTTTCCTGATATTTGCCCATTTAATTTTCCTTTGGTTGACGTCATAGTTTTCAGTGAGTTATACATGATCAAAAGGATCATATTATACTAAGGCATCATACTGAAAAATATGGGACAACAGAGATCATACTAAAAGTAGACATGTCTCAGAAACAGATGCAAAACAGAAATTGGTAACTGAAGGACTGGCAGGAATTTCCAACAAGTGATGGTTGTGTCAACAGTCGCCTGTGGTCTCCTCCGTATATCTGGACTAAGGTCTGACAAAACCAAAATTTGACCTTTTGGACAGCAGTTCAATAATGTATGTGGCAGCATTATGCACTCTGTTCACTTTTCTTTAGATGGAAATTTATTTTTTTAATAAAATCATAGGAAGACTGCTGACCTGTTAGTTGTCCACAGTTATTCACAGAGTTGCTATTTATTGCAGAAATGCAGAGAATCCAAATCTCAACTTTGCTAATATGCACTGCATAAAAAGGGTTATCCATACACCTAATAGATGGGGTGAAACTAAGTAAACCTACAGACCTTCAGAGCTTTGAAGCAAATATTTACTCATATGGAGGCAGGTGAGTTGATTACATTGAATTTTGAGCTTTTTATATACAAGTGGGGGAGGTAATGTCCAGAGGGCTCTTGCAAACGCTATAATTAAAAGCCACAGGGAAAATTACTATCGTATAAGGATATCATTAACTCTCAGGGAAGTTAAAAACAAGGTTCTCTCCAGGGTGGGATCCAAAGATAGGCCTCAGATCCACCCTGTGTAGGCTCCTGCTACCGAAGCCTAATAATTCTCCATGTGGGAATGTTGTTACCTAAAATTTAAAAAGTCACTAAAACTTCTAAAGGTGATGAATTCATTATAGTTGAAGTGAAAACCATCTAAACACATGTTAATCGATTGATGTAACAGCCTCAACTGATCAGACATGATCACCTGTCATGAACGCTATTCACAGAAACACAAATTCAATCTGAAAATATAAATTTAGAGCTTTTTTGTATTAGTATTTCCTTTCTTTATGTTGCGGTATTTGTCAGCTGTTTACTTGATCTCCATCTCTCACCTAACAAAGCCTTGCATCACCATCCATTCAGATGGCCAATGAAGATGGCATTTTTGGACATCCTCGGTAGTTTTGTGGCTGTTTTGTTTTTTCACTTTTCAAACAAGTTTGGCTTTTTTTGGGTCATTTTTTGTTATCCTGTTTGTTCTTGTTGCTGTGTATACATCATTTAAACTAATGGGAGCCAATCAGACAGTCATTCTCCATTGCTTTTCCCTCATGGCAGCCAACTCAATCTGCCAAAGCTTTTGTCTTCTCTTGACAGCTTTAGAGAGACAGTCATGGCTGTAGATAATTTTCACACAGTATTTGCCAAATCCACATTGATTTTTTTCCCCAAACTGTTATACTTCCCTCCCCTGCAGCACTGTGGATCTTATTCCAAACCTTTCACTTCAAAAAGGAGATTGTTTTAACTACTGCAATCTAAAAAGATCAAAGTTCTGAGCTCAATCTAAAGTCAATGGCTTTTTTAACATCAAATTGCTCTGATATACTGCCAGAGTGTGGCTAATATCTCATGTAGATAACATTTTGGAAGAAAGAGATAAGCTTTCAAACTATTTGCAGATTTGATAATTTATATAATGCAGTTGTAAAGAAGAGCTATTCATTTTGGCAAAGGGAAATATACTGAGCTTTATTTCCTACAGACAACAGGTTAGATGAATTCTCAGACCTTATTCTGGGAAAGACAAGAACCATTAGACTATTCAAGGATCACAAGTCGGTTTTCTAAATGCCTCTAAATATTATCCTCAGCTTAATAACTTAATGCCTGGCAACAGTACAAGGACTGGAATCCTGAAATTCTGATTAAAGTTTGCAGTTGTGACAGTCTTATGTCCAGAAGAACCAACAGACAGATTAGTGACTTTGTTGTGTGTTGGCTGCTTTATGTTGGACTAAAAGGCTTTGTTTCTATGTTAATATCACATGATGCTAAACCAATTTCAGGGGTTAGCTCCTTTGTTTTGTTTGTGGTCACTACCGGTAATGGTATTAGCTACTGGGCATTATGGCTCCGCACACAGGGCACCAGGGTTTAGGGGGGCGCAACAAACGCTTGAGAGAAAAAAAAACTGTAAGTTGTGCTCTGAATGAGTTATCTATTCTCCACCTATCTGTTATGGTGTTTGTGTCTTGGTTTTCTTTTGTGTTTGTTTTTTTTGTTTTTTTTGTTGTTATTATTGTCAGTATGATCTTGCTGTTCTTTCAGTTCTTTATTTTTGTCATTAAGGACTTTGTAGGTCCTTTGTGTTTAGTTTCTTACTTATTTCTTGTGGGGGGGTTTTCTCTGTGCAATTTTGTTTATTCTCATGTGTTAGGCTTTTTCCCTTTTTATTTGTAGATCCATTTGTGTCTGAGTTCAACCCCTTCTGTGTTAATTAGTCTCCTTCCATCAGTTCCTTTGCTCAGCATTTTCTCACAGCTGATGCCTTAGTATAATATGATCCAATGTGGGCCTTTTAACGTTGTTAAAATTTGGCCTTATCTTATTTTAATGAAACATTATGATTGTCTCATCTTGTGAGTTGAATTTAACATGGCATCCCAAGCAGTAGGTATAGAACAATGTACACTGAATTAAAAATGTTATATCTATGGCATAATAAAACTTATTTTTTGTCCCAATTAGAAGGCGCCTTTTTGAAAGTTAACCAAGATATGGACAGAAATGGTAATGACTTAACACAAATTCAAATATTTCAACACTGATCATGAGTTTAACAAGTGTATATTTACAGGCAAGATTCTAGGTGAAGTTTGAGCTTTTGGAGTTACTGAATTTTAACATGTTAGTTGACTGTGTGTGCATAAAATAAATATAAAAAGCATACAAAGTGTACGGTTCGTCAGACCTCAGTCATCTTCACCCCGTCTGAACTGCGTGGGAAGAAGAAATGACTCATAGGTGTATAGTTTTGATTGGTGGTTGACTCCATTGTGTGGTTTTGCCTTTCATCGTGGTGGTTACTCACTGACCAAAATGAGAGAAGGAAAATATCTGCCTTGCTAGAAAACAGAGACTTTTAAGGGTAACATTGCTCAGATTGTTTACTGAGCAGAGATTAGATTTAGGCTGTTTATCCTGCCTTGGATACAGTAATGAAACTGAAAGATGCCACGTATACACAAGGTATAATATAAAAGCTGTGATCATTTTACTAACATCTTTATTGCCAGATTATGGAGAAAACTGTAGTCGGAAACTAAGGGGAAATAAATCCACAGTAATGGCTTGTTAAAATCTCTAAAACAAAGTCGAATATAAATATGCGCACAAAAATGGTTGTCTCTACTGCCTACTGTTACTTTTAGTACATATTTAAGTCAAGACAGTTTAAAATAGGAAGAACGTTTCGACTCTTTAAAAGACCATTTAAATACAAACAGTACTTTATAACTGCTGAAAATGTCAGCACTCATCACACTGAAGTGATTTAGCAGCAATCAAGGCTTCATATGCAGCTTTCAGTAAAAAAAAAACTAAATCTAGACCAGTGGTTAGCAACCTTCACTCCTAATATCCAGTTTTGCCTTTGGTCCAGCTAAACCTATTTTTTTAGAGCCACATAAGCCTCAAAACAGCTCATTTTTCTAATACTGTATCTACGATAAGAAATGTGTTTTTATTTTTAAATTAGTAAAAAAAAATTTGTTTGAAGTTTTTAAGCAAAAAAATAATAACGGTAAAAATTTACATGAAAGAGTGACCAAATGGTCTCTATTGGAATAGTTAAATTTTATTGGACAAAGAAAGCACATAGTTTGGAACCTAAGGACAAAAAACTTTCTTCACAAAATGTTTCTTACACATTAGAGTAAAAACATAGTTAAGGCTAGCATTTATTTCATACTCTCACATTTTAAATCACTGATCAATTTAATTCTATTTTTGGACAAAGTTATGAAGGTGTTTCCACACCTGATAGTCCAGTAGACTTGGTTTGTTTGAAAAATTTGTTATATTTTCTGCTGGTGTGGTTCACTTTCACACTATACTATGTCAAACGAATCAGACCCTTTGAGCAACTGGTTTACCACCTCACAGGTGGTGGAGCTGCACCAAGAACCAATGACATGAAGACACAAAATTCATTACAAAATGTAAACAACAATGGAGTGGCATGAGATGTTAGCAGTTGTCTTTTGTCTTTGACAAAAGACCACAAGCAATTTCTTCTGCTAGCACCTGACTCGTGTGTTTATTTTGATTGTATTTAACCAGAATGCCCTGGGCCATAGTCCACTTCCTGCTTTTGAAGTGGTCTCTGGTCCACTTGTATTCACATATGGATTCAAACCACACCAGAGTTCACTTCAACCAACCCAAGACCTAGGTTTTTAGGTGGAGCAGAGTTTGCTTTTTTGTAATGCAAGGATTGTGTTACAACAGCACAATTGCTCATTCTTACTGGGCATTCACACCTTCCCAAACGAATCAGACTTTAGAGGCAAAGTGAACTAAACTGGCCTGGTGTGAATCCACCCTAAGATCCACACTGGATGGTCTACAGAGCCACTTGTGATCAAGACAAATTATTTCTAAAGTCATTGAGTAAAAACATTGTTAACTACAGTTGTTTTGACATTACAGGGCAAGAGAAAAGCAAACCACACATCACAGTAAGAATAAAGGAAATGGAAATGAAAAGAATGAACATAGGACCTAGCAATAATCTGAGAAAAGCAGGAGTTGTTGCAGAGTTCAATTTGAGTCAAAAGTTGGAACTCTGATCTGGGAATGATGTCTGCTCAAAATGAACTGTATTCACGTTGAAAGTTGGAAAACCAGAGAGCTTTTCTGATAGTTTTGTTTGGTAACAATGTTACATAGCATTAACAAAACTCCATATAATCAATTGATAACTATTTCTCAATGTACAAAGATAGCTCTTAAAAATAGAGTTTAGGTCAAAGAACATTTAATCAATTTCTGTAATTTTTCTAGAGTTTTTTTTGAAAAGCATTGACCGCCAAGCATAAAGTGTATTTTCAATGTAGGTATGTTGGATATTCATTCAGAGTGCTGCAGCGCAAAACTACACTTTGGTGGGTGATGGTTATTGTGTACTTTTACAGTTTAGACTATTTCATATAGAACTTTGGATAAAAAATTGTTATCCATTTTTATCATTTTTGTAGTTGCATTTTGATTGGATTTTAATTATTTTTTTTAGTTTAGTTTT
Source organism: Anableps anableps (assembly GCA_014839685.1). NCBI lineage: Eukaryota > Metazoa > Chordata > Actinopteri > Cyprinodontiformes > Anablepidae > Anableps > Anableps anableps. The sequence continues at coordinate 18,197,777 of CM026085.1, forward strand.
GTTTAGACTTTTTATGGTTTGGTTAGTTAGTTAGAGTCTGTCTTCTCTGTAGACCTTAGTTCCTGTTTTATTTTTAAGCCATTCTTATCTTAAGCTCTGTGTTCCTTTTAGCTTACTGTATGTGTATGTGTATGGCTTTGGGAGGTTTGGATGAGAAGTAGTGTACTGTATCAGTGATTTAGCATTTTTTCCTATCACCTCACGGTTTAGCTTTAAGTGACTTTTCAGGACCAAACCACATGTTGTTAACAGCTAACTGCAGATAGAAGATAATTCAAGTCTCATGACTGGCTCTGTTCTTTGAATAACTGTTTTGGAAACATTTGTCTAAAATGTAAAATGGGGACATCTGGCTGTTTCCATTGACTTTTGCAATTTTTTTTATACAACCACAGCACAGTTCGCTAACATAAAGCAGGCTGTTGTGGTCACACAGCTGCTGGGAGGAACGGAGGTATATTCCTGTACATTGTTGGTTGGAATAACCTATATTATTGTGAATTATAGGCAGACAGGGCTTACCAAAGACCGCTTTGAAATCTCTAGGTAGGGTGTCAGCCTGTTAGATCTGTGAGCTACTGCTCTCAGACAACATTCTTCAGCGTTCTTCTTTTTACTGGATAAATCGTCATATAAATCTTCACATTATGACTTTGTATTAGAGCTGGATATGTTGCTTTGATGACTTTTGTCTTGGGTGGTCATTGTATAATGCAGTGATGTCTGAGTTCAATGTTCTGAACCTTATCTCACTATGGTAACTTTAGGCTTCAGGTTTGGCTGCCTTAAGCTCAGTCTCAATCTTTTATGGTTTTATGAAACATGTTTCTTGACTCCAGCATATTTTTATAATGTCATTATCATATATAAGAGTGGAGGGTGGAGGTTGTGGCCTGTAGTGAGAGGTGAACACTCAAAATTGGAATGCTATGAAGGACATGACAAATGGCAAACATTAATGAACAAAAATAACTGTTGCACACTGAATGGATTCTTGAGTGAAAAAATACAAAACATTCAATAATTTCATCTTAGTCAAGGACATGTGTTCTTTAAACGTGTCCACCATTCACTACTCAATGCCAGTCAATACAGATGCAATTAGTAACTACAAGTTTAGTAAATTACTAACATTTTTGGAAGAAACTGCATTAGAAGAAATTACTAATTAGTGCTAAATACATCTAAAGCTGAACACGTTTCACTGAACTACAACGACTGCAAATTTCAGAGTCAAATGAATAACAGAAAGGGAAGTTTAAAGAACTGGGAGTGATGGGGCAAGGATTGTCTGTGTGGGCTGTAGTGGAGCAAAAACAAGAAAAAAGGTAAAATGGAAAAACACACAGACGAGGCTGTTTGACAAAGATAAATTCTGCTTATTCAGAGGAACCAGAGGGTGCAAAACAAAAATAATAGGGCCATTTACAGGATGGAAGGTTGCCAGATCTTTTTGTTGAGCAGATGAGAAACAAAAATGCATCCAGGGAAGCCGATATACATATGCCAAAATGGAGTTTATTCAGCTTTCCTTTTTTAAATGTAATTTTTCCTCATTTTGGATTCTTGTCCCAACAATAGGCCTCTAGGTTGGTTAGTCCACTTTGCATTTAAAAGGTAGTGCTGTTGCAACACAATCCTTACATAGCTCTCTTTGCAGACATGATTGATTTCCCTGGTAAAGTTATTGATTCATGTCCAGTCATACTGTATACCCACACCTTCCTTTAAACTACATTTGAAGCAAATCATGCGTGAATCATTGCTAAGTCAGGCTGGACTTCCCAGTTCTCTTTGAACCCTTAATAGAAATTCACCTTTTGAAAAACAGCCAAAAGAATCCCCTTGAATCAGCCTCCAAGGTCTTAAAACATCAAGTTGGAGTAGACCATTTTATAAAGCTTTGGTTTGATCAGTATGTGGTGGTTGTGTTTATGCCCCCCAACAGCTCGCCTTTTAGATGACATATGTAGGAGTTAACTCAGGCTGACCAGAATTTATGACCCCTTGGACTCACAACCCCAATATAACCAAGAACTGCTCACTCTTACTACTCCAGCAAAGCAGGATTATTAAAGGACATTGTTCATCAGATTTAAGTGTCAGAAGACCTACAATTCTTGATAGAACTAACATAAATAATTTACAATAGACATTTCTAGTGATTTTCAAGGTAGCCAAGGAATTTTAAAACATTTTTCTGATGCAAAATGAGCATTTGGATGACAGGATCTTAAAATGAAAACCACGCTACCATTCATGGAGTAATAATATTATGTTTGGAAATGCAGAGTACAGTAACTGCCAGTTATTTTTAAAGAAAACAGATTTCTTTCCTGAAAACAAAGCCCCTTATTAACATAAATATGTTGAATGGATGTGTGCTTACTGATTCATCACACAAAAAAGGATGGAGTGAGCATTTTACTATTCCCAAGGATCTTATTGTGGAGGAAAGGCAGATGAGATTCTTGAAAGTAAATACATAAAAAGCTCACCTTCTCCACCAATTTTTCCCAATTTTTGTCCTAAAATTCCATTAAAAAATGTTTGCTTCAAGGAAAGGTACAGTCTTGAGGCTGAAGTATGAGGACACAACACTGGCAATGCCACAGCTACCAAGGATAGCTCCAGGAGCACTGAGGTGACTGTTGTTGTTTGTGAGCATAATGTTCTCCAGGTAAAAAAAAAAAATGTGTTGTTTCATGGTGATGTTTAATTTATATGACACCTGTTTTGCTACAAAATATCTGCTGATATCCATGGATTGTATTATTATTAATATCAGTACCTAAATACTTCCCCTGCTTGTTTATCCAGAATAATTAGTTGTGGACTTTTCTTAGTGCCTGTGCAAAATAAACAAAATAAACATCTGATTGTATATCAGTATCTGGTCTTTTTTCAACCCTGGACCACATGTGTAGCCAGGTGACTTGAAGTGACTTTTTAAAGCCAAACATTTGGAGAAAACTAAATGTCTCTACATTTAGAGACATTTAGTTTTTAAATTATGAGACTAATTATGTGGGGAAAAAAGCATGAGACTTTCAAGCCAATTCCCATTGAGTGAGAGCCATTTCCCCATACTTTTTTTTCCTTTTGTTGCTCAGCTCTCACTCTCAGTGGCTCCCCCCTGCTCACAGCAGAACTTTGTTTTGATTGGTAGCATGTGGCCTTTGGTAAATCATATGTGAGGATACAGGATCATACCATTATGTGAAAACAGAGAGGGGTACAGAAGCAGCAGTCAGATGGAGAATCTGTCCATCCTCTCAGTCAGAAGACAGAGGTGAGGAGGAGGGTGTGTTGTAAAAAAACAAAAATATGCACTCAAAGCTGCAGTGGCTGCAGTTTAAAGATATTGGGAATTGCAGAGCAAAGGACATAGGTTGGTTATTGAGTTTGGTTCGGTTTCTATTGTGGTGCTGTTCGGTAGATTTGTTTGCAATGTTTTGGTAATTTATTTTTGTGTTGAAAAACTAAAAGTTTGATTAAAATATTACACAAAAGTAAGAATGCCTGCTTTCATAACAGAACAAATACATAAAATTAGGCCATTTTAAGGCTTCTCACACTGAATGCAAACGGATTTATTAACATGTAAAACATTCATATTTCCCAAGTTAAACTAAAATATTAGGCTGCAGAACTTTACTTTTTAAATTAGAATTTTTGACATGTGGTCATTTACTGTAGCAGACTTGAGTTGGCCACAAAAAGCTTTTAATTTCTCGAGTAGGTCTCCAAGCTACCACTGTGAGCCAATATTTTTCCTGATTTTTTCCTTCTCATTGAACAAATGATCACATAAATCTTAGACTTATTAACTCTTTGAGTGTCTAATCTGTTATTTATTTCATGTTCATGTTCAGTTGCTTGGTTTATTTTATGGCTCATTGTTTTAGATTTTCCTAGGCTTCAGCTGGAAATAAATAAATTACTATCATGACCTAAAAGCCTGACCAAAACTGAAAAACTGAAAAAGAAAACTTATGAAAATTATATCTGGCAGTATTTTGGGGCATTGCTTATTGTTTTACAGCATAATGTTATATAGATTTAGCTAAAAGAAATACCATATCAGAAATAAATACAAAACCAATAACCATTTTCAGTTTCCAACATTAAATTCGTACACTATTTTAGCAGTTATCCAGGCAGGATCAAAACATGTAGAAATGCTTAGTCACAAACATAAAGTCACTAAATATCTTGACATATTGAATTCTTGTTTGCTTATATGTTAGAATTAACTGGAAGTTTATTTGTATGTTGCAGATGGTTGGGGTAATATGAAGTAAACCATGTCTTGCCATGTCTTACATGCAATATGGTCACACAGCTGTGGATCCTGGTCTCATTGTTGGACAAGTCCACAGTCTGCTGGCCAGTTGGCTGGCAAAGGCTGGCCCGCAGCATAACGCTTTCACTGAGCAGCCAAAATGCAAAGGGGCTGTTCTGTGGGGATTCTGTTAGAAGCTTGATCATTTTTAACAGCGAATTATGTCTCCTCTTAAAAAAAGAATACAGAAACACTATGTAACTACTTTATAACTTTATTTGACATTAGATTCATTAGAATTAAGTCAGAATAGTTGTAATGTTTAAAAACTATCATTCCTAACTTTTAATCTAAAATCTAAATCTAAAATCAATTATTAGATAAAAATATTTTTCTTAACACTAACTTGAAAAAATATTATGTAACACTACATTATTAACTACAAATTTAGTTGTAGTTAATAATGGCCTGAGTAGGTTATGTAACTACTTTATAACTTTATTTGACATTACATTCATTAGAATTAAATCAGAATAGTTGTAATGTTTAAAAGCTATCATTCCTAACTTTTAATCTAAAATCATTTATTTGATAAAAATATTTTTCTTAAAACTAACTTGAAAAAAATATTATGTAACACTAATAACAGAATTAATTTGATTCAAATTGACTAAAGAAGATATATCAAAAAGTTGAAACATGTTTTCGGACAGTTAAAAGAAGCTGCCCACTCTTAGGACTGGCTTTCCTCCACTAAATGAGGGGAAACCGCTGTTAGTCTCCACAATGCTTTGCAAAAATATTGATTACCTTGATCTTTGTCACTTTTTCATTAACTATTATTAATATAAGAGTACAAGAAAAAACAAATAACCTTTGCTTCCCCACCAACCTCCCCCTGGCCTGACTTAACCCGACACACAACATTTATCACCCACTACCTTGACTGACTGTCAGACACTCCAGCAACCGTCTGATAACGCTCCTAAACTTTTGATGCCACCACTTTGGCTCTTTGATGTTATTCTTGTGCAAATTAAATCATTTATATGCCCACAACTGGACAAATTATGAGCAAATTTGTTATTGGTATAATGCAAAAATCATTTGATGAATAACCCAAGATGCTATGAAGATCTTGCCAGTTATATGTTTTTAACAAGAGGCAGTTGTTTTTTCCCTTAGGCTTATGTTAAAATGCCTGACAGTTCTATAAGATCTCAGTCAAATTAGTGGATCTTCAAGTCAAAGAGGCTCCTAGAATATTTGAGGCTTGAAGGGATAAAAACATTTAAAGTTATCTCTAAATTAAAAAAAAAAATTACTCCATGAAGTTCCAAGGTTCTTGCCAAAACACTTTTCAGGGATGCCTACCCGAGGATTATTGGAAAATCTTAACTAATATTGAAGTCTGCTGTGGGTTTAATAATCTAAATTCCTTTTCTTCCTGTTGTTTCTCACCTTTAAGGTATGTCTGTGTGAATTATGAAAAATGCCAAAAAGTTATGAAATCCATAATAATCATTTTGAGTCCATCAAATCCGTACAGAAATTAAAACTGGAGACATATTTCTTGTGAAATAAATGGGAAGAAAACATAATCCAGGAAAATAAAGTCCCTGAAACATAAAATGAGGCACAGTCTGCAGATGTAAGGAGGGGAAGATCTTTCTCTAAGCCTCATTACTCTCCTCATACAATGCCAAGTGCTGACCAAGCAGCATCACAGCCTGCTCCCCTTACCCTCCTTTTGCCCTTCAACCTCCTCACATGCCATCAACCTCACCCACTGTCAGCCCATTCGGTCTGTGACACCCATAAAGCAGTGCAGCGTAGGAGGATTTGGGGGGAATTTTAAAGCAGCAAGCAGCTACTTTAGAAAAGAGAGACCTGATTTAGTTTAATTCATGCTATGTTTCAGCCTTACAGGAAGGATTTGACCTCTCTTAGGTTAAATAATGGTCCCAGCGTAGATGGGTTGGTCAGGGGGCAAACGGGAGATAAATGCACTGTGACAGCATGCTCACTCCAGCATTCCCCAATGTGTGATTTGAGATCAGTCTATTAGGCACACGCTTTTGCTTAAACATGGGAAGAGTTATTAGATGGGGCAGCAGTGACTGGGGGCTGCATTTGAGAAGAGAGACGGATAAAGTGGAGCCTGATGGTTACTGATCAGAACGCATAGGAAGAAAATACAGGCACAGTAAAAATGACAGCAATGACAAATGTGCTTTTTTGCTTCTTTTTTGTTCCCACATGTCTCTTTGATATTCAGAAGAAGAGTTAATTATTTTTTATTTTATTTGGAAATACATCAAATATATGTGAAGATCCAAATTTCCAATGTTGCACCTTATTTGTGACTTCTTTAAAACATCAAAAATCAACTTCGACAGGCCAGTTCTTGACTGACCACCTTATTCTTGTCTTACTAGAGCTTAGAACTGAGGGTAGTTTCTGGGGAGCTTCCTGGTGACAAGCCTAGAATCTCAGTGATATGATGTTTGAGCCATTTTGCTTTCTCTTTTGCCTTGTGACACGGTGCTCCATCATACTGGAAAGCTGACACATCCTTACCAAATTCTGCCTGGAGTGTTTCTTGAAGGACATGTTGATCGAAGCATATACTGAAGGTGTTCTTGGGAAGAACTGTGAGACAGCCCACTCTCTTAGGCAAGAAGCAACCCAAAACATGGCTCACGATAGGTCTCGCCATATTTTTCTCAAACAACAAATTATTTTACAGATGTCTGGAAGTGGGCAAGCTTTGTTTTGCCGTCAGGTGCCTGAAAAAAAATATCTTTGACTTGATTTGAAAAAGGTCAGGAACTTTCAGAACTCAGGACAGAAACCAAAAAGATACAGCATTGTATTGTAAATTGAGTGTTACGTGGTGTTAGTGATCATAAAATGCACTGAGATGTAATGTAAGAAAAAAAAAATATTTGAAAACTTTCGCAAGGCATTAAACAAAGCAGCTGAAGTCTTTTTACTGTACTTCAGCCACTCACCTCTCTGTGAAGCGTTGCTTAATGTCCTCAAGACAAGTTCTTCAGGTGAATCAATGCTCAGAAAATATTAACAGAACCCATGAAATGTGCATGCTTGTCTAAACAGGGGTTTTATTCTGTTGAAAATTGTATACATCCATCTGCAAACTTGTCAAATATTGGTAAATTATTCCCCTGCCACTATGGTCTCTCTTTATGAGAAACTTTTGTGGTCAACATGGTGATTATGCAGGGAAACCAGAGCATTATGTCATCATATAACCTTACTTTCTTCTAAAACCACTTCAGCCCCACCGCTGTGGCACCATCGTGAACGCTGTGATTCACTCCTTCCTTCAGCTGTTTACTTTGCATTTACAGTCACAGAAAAATACACCACAAGGACAAAGACTGTCATGTTTTGTGAAAGCAATGCAAAACAGTTGACAGAGATATATTTAGTAGTTTTCAAAAGCAGTGACACATTAAAGGTCTGCTTCTATTCCTGCTGCAGCCCTCTCAACAACTGGTCCTGATTTAAGATGGCTGTTTGAAGATTTATCTCCAGTGTGTCTTTTAAAGAAACACTGGTGTAGGAGAAAAGAACAGGGTAAAATGTTACTGCAGAGTGAGGGTGAGGCAACAGGAGAGGGGTGTTTGGACAGACCCGGTCAACGAAACCTTAGCTGCCTCCTCACCTGACACAGTGTCAAGATAAAGACAGGATGGAGGAGGCAGCGGACGGAGGTGTGTGGAGGGATAGCAGTCTGAAGAAAGAGGAAAGTAAAGCCCAGGCCTGGCCCTGATAACGCAGAGCTGTCGGGGCTCAGGAGAGGAGTGGGAGACATTAGCCAAATCCGGATGGATCACAAGGATGTGGATGCAATCCAGTTTTGTGGGGCTGCGATAAGGAGGCTGATTATGTGTCACCCATCAATTCACTCCCCCCCTCCTCTGTCTCCCCCCCAGCGATAAATCCACTCATGACAAGCTCTGTTGTTCGGAAATCACCCCCCCTCCACTTCCTTCCTCTGCTCAACTCTGACTGCACCATCCTCCCAGATGCTTGCTTGCTACAGAAAAAATTGGGAAGGGGATTATGCAGGACTGCAAGTGACAGAGATTTAACTGACAGATCCTCTCTGATTGAGTCAGTCTGATGATGGGCTGGAGATCACTCTAACAGTTACTTCCAAAATTTAATCTGGATTATTAGGTTAAATGAAATCTCTCCATATTTATTTGCACATTTATTGTAAAGTGAGTCATTTTTGGTTATCCAAGCAATCATTCCTCAGCTTGGAGATTTCAGTAAAATTGTAGAATCCCTTCTGTCACACTGTGTCCTATTTGCCATGTTTGGTTGTATATTGAAACTACAAAGTGTATGATTTAGTGTCTCACTGTGCCATTTCTTTATATATATATATATATATATATATATATATATATATATATATATATATATATATATATATATATATATATATATATATATATATATATATATATATATATATATATATATATATATATATATATATATATATATAAAAAAGCAAGCGGCTGGGTAGCTCAATGGGTAAGTCACCCGACCTTCACCCGGCAGACCGGGGTTCGAATCCAGGCCGGGTCGTTTTGTTCAGATATCCAGTGTGGGTCTTTAGGCAAGATCCTTCGCGCTACTGCATACCTCATGATGAGTGACAAAGGAATACACACCATGCCGGCTCAGACGTCGCCTGGCCAAACAAGGTCTGCGTTAGGTGCTGGGGAACCAGGGCACCTTCACGAAAAATGGGTTACTGGAACAAGACGGAATTGGGCGAGAGGTGAAAACTTGGATCTGTTGGAATGCTACTACTCAAGTAACCCTTACATGCAAAGAATGCGGGAGGAATGGTTACGTCGACATCCCCATTCAACACTAACTGCCAAACAACTAGTAGCTCAGTGTTCCAACATCCGCAAACGGCAAATGCTGTCACAACTTGAGATAGACGAGGTACAACACAAATGCTATGGCAAGGGGGAGCCAGGACGCCAGGTCAGAGGGGAGTTAGCTTCAACTCCCCACCCAGAGATTGGGTTAGCAGCCCCAATAATGAACGAACCATCACAGCTGAACGAGGGGCAAGCAACTTGACCTGAGAGGTAGGATCGTGGCCCGAATGAACACCAGGCAATCCCGATGCCAATTACAACGGCTGAGTGAAGTACCACCAGAAAGTCTCATTGAAGATGTGAATGCAGCATTGAGAACGATCCCTACCAACACCATAACGGAAACCAATGAGCTGGTGTACAACTCAGCATCAGTGATCCTTGAGATGCTCGGCTATAGGAGCAACCATGAGATTCAATACCCACCATGGAAAAGACGGTTAGAGGCTAAAATCAAGGTAACAAGGAGGGAAGTGAGCCAATTGTCAGAGCTCCAAAGAGGTGCAATCAAAAGACCGGTACCCAAGCGGTACAGCCAGATGCCCATACCTGAAGCGCTCGAAACTGCCAAACAAAGGCTCCAAGCCTTGGCCAGTCGCCTAAAGAGATACACGAGAGAAAATGAAGCCAGGAGGATTAACCGGCTCTTCTCCACCCAACCAACTAAAGTGTACTCTCAATGGCAGGGTAATAACAACAGAGCAGACCCACCAAGGCTGGAGACCCAACAGTACTGGAAAGGCATATGGGAAAGGGAGGCGACCCACAACAGCAATGCACAGTGGCTAATCTCTCTACGAGATGACCTGAGCAAGCCCCCGTAACTATCACAGTGGCAGATGTCCAAGAAAGAGTCTCAGGTATGAAAAACTGGACAGCACCAGGTCCTGACATGATCCATGCCTACTGGCTAAAGAAACTCACTGCCCTCCATGAGCGACTGGCAGCTCAAATGAACCAGCTGCTACAAAGTGGGACTCACCCTGAATGGTTAACTGAAGGGCGCACAATCCTGATCCAGAAGGATCCCTCAAAGGGTTCGGTCCCATCCAACCTGGCCAATAACCTGTCTCTCTACAACATGGAAGCTCATGTCAGGCATCATAGCAGCTAAGATAAGTGGGCACATGGATAAATACATGAGTACACAGAAGGGCATCGGCATAAATACCAGAGGAGCCAAACACCAACTCCTGGTAGACCAAACAGTCGCCCGAGACTGCAAAACCCGACACACCAACCTGTGCACGGCTTGGATTGATTACAAGAAAGCCTATGACTCAATGCCACACACTTGGATCATTGAATGCTTAGAGATGTACAACATCAACAGGACTCTAAGAGCCTTCATTGCAGCCTCGATGGGGATGTGGAAAACCACCCTTGAAGCCAACTACAAGCCAATTGCATAAGTGTCCATCAAATGTGGCATATACCAAGGAGACGCTCTGTCCCCACTGCTGTTCTGCATAGGTCTGAACCCCCTCAGCCAAGCCATCAACAAGACTGGCTACGGATACCGACTCAAGAACGGAGCCACCATCAGTCACCTCCTCTACATGGATGACATCAAGCTGTACGCTAAGAGCAACGAGACATCGACTCACTGATCCACACCACCAGGATCTACAGCACTGACATTGGGATGTCATTCGGACTAGAGAAGTGTGGTCGGATGGTTACACAGAGAGGGAAGGTCATCCACACAGAAGGGGTCTCACTCCCAGAGGGAACAATAGCAGACATTGAGGACAGTTACAAGTACCTGGGAATACCACAAGCAAATGGCAGCCTCGATGAGGTCACAAGGAAAGGAGCCACAGCCAAATACCTCCAACGAGTAAGGCAAGTCCTGAGAAGCCAGCTCAATGGCAAGAACAAGATCCATGCGATAAACAGCTATGCCTTGCCAGTAATCAGATACCCTGCAGGAATAATAAGCTTATTATTCCTGATAAAGATAAAGACCATGGATGTTAAAACTCGGAAACTACTAACCATGCATGGAGGGTTCCACCCTAAATCCAGCATCCTGAGACTATACGCGAGCCGTAAGGATGGAGGCAGAGGACTAGCGAGTGTGAGAGCCACTGTCCAGGATGAAACATCCAAGATCCATAAATACATCAAGGTCAAAGCCTCAACCGACGATGTGCTCAGTGAATGTCTCAAACAATGGGGACCAGAGGATGAGGTGCTGGAGGAACCATCATGGGAGGATAAGCCCCTACATGGGATGTACCACCGACAAATAACTGAAGTGGCTGATATCAGGAAATCCTACCAATGGCTGGAAAAAGCTGGACTCAAGGACAGCACAGAGGCACTCATCCTGGCTGCACAGGAACAGGCCCTAAACACCAGAGTGATAGAGGCACAGATCTACCACACCAGACAAGATCCAAGGTGTAGATTGTGCAAGGAGGCCCCTGAGACAGTCCAACACATAACAGCAGGGTGCAAGATGCTGGCAGGGAAAGCGTACATGGAACGTCATAACCAAGTGGCGGGCATAGTGTACAGAAACATCTGTGCAGGATATGGACTGGAAGCCCCGAGATCAAAGTGGGGCACACCCCCAAAGGTGGTGGAGAATGACCGAGCTAAGATCCTGTGGGACTTCCAGATCCAGACAGACAAAATGGTAATGGCAAACCAACCGGACATCGTGGTGGTGGATAAACAACAGAGGAAAGCCGTTGTGGCGGATGTAGCAATACCAAGCGATTGCAACATCAGGAAAAAGGAACACCAGAAACTGGAGAAATACCAGGGCCTCAGAGAGGAACTGGAGAAGGCCTGGAAGGTGAAGACCACAGTGGTGCCTGTGGTCATCGGGGCCCTCGGGGCAGTCACCCCCAAAGTGGAGCAGTGGCTAAAACAGATCCCAGGAACAACATCAGACATCTCAGTCCAGAAATGCGCAGTTCTCGGCACAGCCAAGATACTACGCAGAACCCTCAAGCTCCCAGGCCTCTGGTAGAGGACCCGAGCTCAGAGGTTGAGAAAGGCCACCCGTGGAGGGTGAGAAGGGAATTTTTTTATATGAACGTGAAACATGAACTGAAATTCACAAAAGATTCACAAGTCACAAGAACCTTGACTTTTAAAACTGATTGATAGACTTTTTTAACATATGTTCAGCTCTTCGTAGTAGTCTTTTTGCTATGGTTCTCTGTATGTCTTACTTCTTGAAAATCAATGTTTTCTATTGACCTGTTGCTTCTGTGTTCTCTTGTCACCTTTTTTTGGTTTGAATTTTAGTCATTTTGTATGTTGGGTTGTGTCTCTGGTTTGTTTATATTTCTGGTCTCTGTTTCCTTGTTTCCATGTTCACTGTGTGTTCTATCAGCCATTTCTCCCATCTTCTCAGTTCAGCTTCAGTTACTTGCCTTCCCTCACAGCTATATCAACTGCCTGCTCTTTGTTCACCAATCGACTTTCCAGCTTAAAAGCCTTTCAGGTCAGCTCCAACTGTTGCGTCCAGCATGGCTGTTGGTCCTTGTGTTCCTTGTGTGTTTTTCCTTGGACTTATTTTGTTAAGTAAATGGTTTAATTTTTCAACCGCCTGCCTCCTTCTGCAGCTCTACGTCGTTCTATGACACATATTCCTTTTCGAGAGCAGTCTTTCTCCAGGCAAATCTTCCAAACAATCCATACTTGTTCTGCTTTTTTCCACTTATAATCTTAACTCTTAATTTTAACATGCTAAGTAAAGCCTCTTATTTCCTCTTGGTGATTTCCTCAACCATGGTAGGGTCTGACTTTATCTTAAATTTCCTGGGATGTCCACCCCTGATCAAATAATAGACTTTGAATTGTTTAGAGATTGCCTTATCTATAACCCTTTTCAGACTGATGTCCAGCAAGATTTACTTCTCTAAATTCCCGACTGTTGTCTTTCCACCCTGGCATTTTTTTAACACTCACCTATATGCTTCAGTCTTGCACATTGCCAAGACTCCTGCTTTTATAAAGGTGGTCACACCTAATAATTCCCTTTTTAAATTCCATGTGATCAGCAAGGGTTGCTTGGTTGTTCCCATAACTATACTGACAAACATGAAACCTCTGTTTTTCCATTGACAGGATTTGTACCAGCCCAATGTATTCTCCACAACAGGCACACAAAGTTTTCCTTAAATATCCACTTCAAAGTGCCATCCACAAATTAGAGCTAGTTAAACACTTTTAGCACTTATTAATTGCATTAGGAAGCCAAATTGGGCAGTCGAGGTTTGATTTATTACTCAGCTAACTAATTTTGTCACTCTGGGAATATGCAGATGGGCTAAGGTGTAGGGATGTTTGCTGAGAAAGATAGAGAGAGACAGCTTGGTCTGACTTGGCCTGACCCTCCCTTCCTGAGACATGTCTTCATGCTAACATAAATTTATAGCAGCAGAACCTTTTAAAAACCTTTAAGGTGAATATGACAATAATCACAGAGGAATAACAAAGAACCTGTAATTTGGTGCTCATGGGTCAATTACCTAATCCAAAAATTGTCACGAGCTCATAAGTGTATGTCCAATATATTTCACTACCAAATGAAGTAACAAAATCAACCATACAGCAAGATTTCCTTACAATTGTATAAAACAATGGACTTTAAGATGTGAAATAAACAGTTTTGTGTTGTATTTTCTTTTTCCTACAAAACAGAAAAGTTTTATGAAAAAGATAGATTGCAGCCTCCAGACCTATTGGTACCCCTGGTATAGAAGAGTAGAAAAAAACTTAAAATGTACTACACAATAGATCAGTCAGGGTTAAAGTTGCGCAAGGAGAGTATTAAAACAGAAGCAGCCAATGGTAACTCCAGAAGAACTGCAGAGATCCACAGCTCAGGTGGGAAGGACTTTTGTGATGCACTCCACAAATCTGGTCTTTATGGGAGTCTTTTTTCGGATATGTATCGTATTTGTATCGTATTTATGTTTTGCTTTATCCCTGTTATCCCAGTTATCCCTGTGTTATCCTATCACACAAAAGCTCAGTAAAACGCAGTGGACCCCCACCTATTTGCAATTCAGTATTCACAGATTCACCTATTCACACACTTTTCTGTGGAGCACAACTCCAAATTATTTGTGCAGAATCTGATTATTTGCAACTTTTTTCACAAAGCACATCTAAAATATTCAAAAGAAAATGAACTTGGGAAGCTGAAATACCTAAGTACAATGCTACTTGACATGCAATTAGCTGGTGTTTGCAAAGCAGCCAATCCAGGAGTACCATTTATTTTCCTTGGCGCTGATTGACTGTATCCCCAAGTGTAGAGATAAGGAAGACTTCGGATATTACCTTCTGCAATAGTCCTAAAACGGTTTTCACTTTGTGTAGTTATGCATATTAGGGCATATTTGTTGCTTGAACTATTAAAATAGGTAGTTAAAACTGCAAGACTTACACCTTAAGGTTTACTTTTTAAATGTAATCTGTTTTAGGTTTATATTACAGCATTATTTTATGTGAAGTGAATCTTTACATAGAACATAGAATCTTTATGTCCATATGTTCAGTTGAGGCTGTATAGCTCCCGTCAAAGTGGTACAACATGCAAATTTCTATCCATCTTTCAGAAAATGAGTACAAGGTTACAATATTGATTGCAGTTTACATTCTGAATGACAAAACAGCACCAGTAAATGTTGACATAATACAATAAGCTCATTACTCAGGAAATATTACATTTGCATATAAATTGAGTAAAGTCACAACTCACTTTGCCATTTCTTCAGATTATTCGGCTTTATCTGTAACAGTGTTGGATGATTTTTAAAAGGAACTGTGTTGACATTGCTTTGAGAAAAAAGGGGGTGGGGGTGAACTGGATTTTGTTTCTCTGAAGAGCTCAAACAACAGAACTTGTCGGTTCTGTTTACCCTTTAAGTAAAGCTGTTATGGTGGCTGTATTGAAGCTAAACATGGACACTTTATAGTCTCAATCTACAATAAAAGCCACATCTAATAAATAAACCAACAATGACAAGTGGTTTTAGTTTAGATGCTATATATATATACATGTAAATACATATATACATTTTTAAAGTCTTTTTAAAAACATACACATAACGTCATTAAGGTTAACACTTTATCACAGAGTAAAATAAGGTTTCAGTTTGAAAAAGCAAGTGGCTTTAAACATGATCAAATGCCATCACTTGTGAAGTAACTTTTAAAAAAGCTTGTTGAAAAATAAATAAAAAGAATGATAAAGTTAAAAAAGAGAAAAATGAATGAATTTAAGATAAATATGAACACAAAACCCTACATATTTATTTTAAAATTCTATCATTTTCCAAACTCAAATTGTTTTTTTTTTTCCACTTGTAGTTTCTATAAATTTCAAGACCTTTGAGTGCAAATTGTCTTGTTATTGTTGATGCATAAACTGGCTTTATATCTTTGTGTGGTAAAGTGCCATTTCACAGTTTTTTGGACATTTGGACTAAGTTAGACTTGCGCTATTTCAAAAACTGTATCTTGTGTATTTGTCAAATAAAATCGGACTATTTTAACAATTGTAGATTGTTAAAAGTACAGTTTATGAACAGCACCAAGACCCGCCTCCTAACTCTGATTGGTTGTTTCTAGATAGCACTGGGAGAACGCAGAGGAGCTTGATTTTTTTTTTTTTTTTTTTTTTTTTTTTTTTTTTTTTTTTTCAGATTATCTGTCTCATACCATTCTGTCATGACATAGTGACAGTTTCAACAAATATGTAGAAAAATATATATATATATTTTAATAAAAATTACATATAGCAGCTTTAAGGACTGTAGGTCCAGCTCAACTGGAATTTGACATTATCTAAAGAAAAAAAAAATTAAAATTACTGTATTTATTAAGCATTATTAGATTTTTAACCTTTGGAAAACTAAAAATAAGAAGCAAGCTTGTGGAATATGTGGGGATTCATAGTTTCTTTGAAAAAACTTTTTTATACTGTCTATATGTGTCATGTTGTGTACAAGAGTGGACCAAATGCAGACAGCAAGGTGGAAGTCAGATGATAGCAGGTCAATAGTGATATGATAAATAAACTTACAAAGTAAAGTACCTAGGAACACAGGAGAACATGAGTTTGACAACAGTAGAATCTAGCTTTTGATGACTGAAAATGAGGAGCTTAAATTCTTGGGAGTTTGATTACCGGACAGAGAACCGGTGGCTGATTGGTAACAGAGTGCAGCTGTAACAGGAGACCAGACAGGTAGACTGAGGACAGAGAGAGAGAGAGAGAGAGAGAGAGAGAGAGAGAGAGAGAGAGAGAGAGAGAGAGAGAGAGAGAATGGCACAAACAGGAGAACTAGGAAAACTAATCTAATTGTAACAAAGAATAACTAAACACAAGGAATAAATAGTAGACATAATCTAACTAAACTAAGAGCAGACTGAACAGAGTAAAACAGAACAAGGCTGATCAAATCGAAAATAACTGAACTAACAGAGGGAATAAACTAAGATTAGGGAAAATAATGAAAATAAGAAATCAATACAAGGAAATAACATAAGTAAAAGTCTGTAACAACAAGAGATCATGACAATATGCCCTTCTAGAGCCATTATTATCAAATAAATATGTTTCATATGTTTCTGAAAGGCAACATGAGAAAAAGCGGTTTTTGCAGGCATGTTTATATGTGTGGGGCTGCAGAAGGAGGGGCTCACCCATGTGCCATTCATGCAAGAACCATCACACAAGTCATTCAGTGAAGGCAGCTGGGACTGCAGTCACCAAGAAAAAAGATCACAGAAAAATAACAAATTATATATTTTTTTATGTGTGTTTTGTTTAATGATCAATCAAACATTGAAATATGTTTTTATTTTCAAGAACCTAGTCCTCTTAAAAATACCCATCCATTCTTATCGGCTTGCTTGGCACATACTTATTGTGCAGAAGTACTATCCAACCACACAGAGCTGTTCCAAAACCAAATGTCTGTGGTTGGGTGAACCCAACATGCAAGCTTTCAGTTACCGGGTCGAAAGGAGGCCAAGAATATGCTCAGCTAACACTAACCCACCCTGAATTGTGGCGTCCCTGACTTAGGAGCTGTCCTGTCGACATCTTCTCTCAGTCCCACCTGAGCTGGGGAACTCTGGACCTCCTCCAGAGTTATTGCTTTTCTTGCCTAACCTGTTAGTTATATTTGGACAGCCACATCTTGGTAGGTTTGCATGACAAATGCATGACAAATGTTTTTGCATCACAATTTGCTTCACAACTATCACAATTTATTTGGGTATGACCTTGTGAGATGCAGGCAAAGAAACCATAAGTGATTCCAGAAAGGAGTATGTAGATTGAGTGTCTTATTGTTTGTGGATTTGAAATTCTTTTGAGAGCTGTTATTCCATCAAATATCATGTGGATGTTTTTTTTTTCCAAGGCTGAAAAGTGATTGAATTCAGTTGTTTCACAGTGCAAGAAGGGCTTTTCATTTTCTTGAACAAGTGCACCATGACAGTCGTTTATCATCACCCAGCACCATCGCATATTGATCACCAAGAGTGGTCAACTAGATACCATTTTGTCTTAGTCGTCAACTACAGAGAGATTTTCAGTCTTACCTGCATATGAGCTAAACAAAAACTCAGCAGCAAGAGCATGAATCATGCAGCACCGTCCTTTCATATCAAACCCAATGTTGACATTACAATGATAGGCACATCGATGCATAAAATGGAACTAAAATCAATATTTTCACAGCAGAGGTTTTATTTGATGGTGAGCAAATTACAAGGAACTAAATTACTCCTTGTCAGTACTCCTTGCAATGCTTCTTGGGGATTGATTATGTTGGCAACTTTGAGTATGACAGTGTTAAAGTGGTTTGTTTTGGTATGTACAGTGGACCTCCGGTATTTGCAGGGGTTAGAGACCACAGGTGTTCACAACTAGCTGAAATCTCTCCAGACCTGAACACCTGAGACCTCCTCTAAAAACATTTAAACTGACTATTTTAATAGTTCAAACACCACATATACCTTAATATGCATGAATACACACAGTGGAAACTGTCTTAGTACTTCCGCAGAAGCTAATGTCTACATACTTCCTTATTGTACCCTTGGGGGTACAGCCAATCAGCACAAAAGAAAATAAATGGCACTCTTGGTTTGGCTGCTTCGCAAATGTCAGTCAATAGCATGTCAAGTAGCATTGTGCCAAGGTATTTCAGCTTCCTAAGCTGCATTTGCTTTTGAATATTTTAGGTATTCTCTTTGAACTGCCTTTGCTGCTGAAATGTGCTATACAAATAAACTTGACTTGACTTGACTATGATATAAATCTGTGAATAGGTGGGTTTTCCACAAATAATTTGGAGTCATGTTCCACAGAAAAATCTGCAAATAGGGTACAAGGGTACATGAGCTGCAACAAAAAAACTGGTCTTAATGAACCATTCTTTAAAGTAAATCATTTAAATCATTGATTATTTATGGTACACTTTAAAATCTTAAAACATTTCTAAATCTTAACACAAGATAATTTGTCTGAGAAATACTGTGAATGACAACAATTCAAACAAACAACTTTTGATCATTGGTTTCATCTGTAGAATGGAGGTGCAAATAAATAAAAAAAATAATAATTACAGCTTACCTAAAGTATTTTCAGACTTTTAAAAATTAAGGACAAATTTTACATATACACTGATCCCTTATACATATTTGGTACTGAAGTAGTCAAATACTGAATTAAGTGTTGGAGCTCTTGTTGGGTGCATCTGTCAATAAAACCTAAAAGGTTCTGGAGAACCCAAGGTGGCTCTGCAAACATTAACATTTTCATTCTCCTCTCATCACCAACAGCCCCAGGGAGACCCAACCATGCGTATTCTATTAACAAAAAGGCACGCCCAGTGCTCCCACGTCTCGGTCTCAATTCATACACATCCATAAATCCCTTGGCAAAAACATTTTGTGTTCACCAGAGCTTTCAAATAAAAATAAAAAAATAGAGAAGAGAAAGAAAAAGGGAGAATGATTTTAACACTGGGGAACAAATACGTAGAAAAGTACAACTTTTTGCAACACCTGAGGTTGAAATCCCTTTTCTTCATCAGTAAAACCAGTATTTCACCTTCTGGGGATCATTCACAAAAGTTACGGGTTCACCAACGAGACAGCAGTGGTGTCTCAGGTAGGCAAAGTAATTTCTATCTATTTATAAATAAATGTAGTCCTAAAAAAAAAATAAATAAATAAAAAATCACATTTTGTATAGAGTTCTGAGAATCAATAGTGTTATACTCTTAAGGAAAATTGCTTTAAAAATTGAAGGGAAGGCAGCAAAGGCTTTTCTGTCACAAAAGCAGAGTTTTGTACATGGAAATGTGCTTGTTAGGAAGGCAGGCACTTTAAAAGGAAGGAAGCTATGAAGGACGCAAACCCAAGTGCATGTCATATTTAAGCCACAGTACTCTTTTGTTGTGGAATGCTGTGATTTTATAAATACCACAAATGGACCATAATGTTTATTAAACACTGTGAAAGTATTGGCATTCACCAGGTTTTTATCTCTTGATGATTTTTTTATGGTCTGTCCAGATCAAATGATTGGTATCCAAGTCCGAGTCATGAATTTTTTTTAATCAAGTTTATTTTTATTACACATTTCAGCAACAAGGCTTTATATTATGAAAACATAAAAACATCATACAATCACCAATTGTGAGACCATTAACATACATTACATTACATGTAAACTGCCATCATTAAAAACATCAATATACATTGAATATGTTGGTCAATGTTCCTATTATGGGTCAAAAGCAAGGGTTTTTAGCCTTGATTTAAATGAACTCAGTGTGTCGGCTGTTTTACAGCTTTCTGGAAGTTTGTTCTAGATTTGTGGTGCAAAAAAAACTGAATGCTGCTTTCCATGTTTGGTTCTTGTGCTGGGGATGCAGAGTAGACCAGAACCAGAGGACCTGAGTGGTCTGGAAGGACGATACAACAACAGGTCTTTAATGTATTTATGATTCACTAAAGTCAATCCTTAGTTCTTGCTGTTGTTTTATTGTTATTTTATATCAGAAAGACCCATAGTGTTAGCCAGCAAGAGAACGGCTGAAACACAAGTCATTAAATGTTTTGGTGTTCGAAGCAAGGAGCCTAGAGTTAGTCAAGCAGGAAAACAACCTTTTCCTGTGTTAGGAGCCAAATTATCAAAAAGTCATATCAAAACATATAGTAAACATGCTAACTTTAGGCTATCACTTCACCTCCAGCAGAAGTAAGACAAGAACTGAATCTACCATTTAGCCAAAACTATCCATACCCCCATGGCAGATTTGGATTTAAAACTATTTTCATTCAACCAAGAAGTTTCTCTTTGATAGGATATATCAAATTAATCAGAATCTCTCAAAAGATCAGAAAATGATTACATTTTATTTCAAAACTGAAAAAAAAATTATGCCCCTCTCAATAATCAAAATACTTTGCCAATAAAGCATTACTGCAATCAAGCCATTTTTATAATTTATAACAGCTTTCCTTATGTTTCCTCTTGTATTTTAATGATTTTTCTTTTCTCCACAGATCATCATACTCACATAAGGAGTCGACTTCTGCATGTAAGATATATATAATGTGAAGTGCTTTGAGAGAGATTAACTGTGAATTGGCGATATATAGATACACTGGGTTGCATTACATATTACTTCAAACCTAATCTCCTATGCAGTATGGATAATTAATTCTGGGCTTATCATTATCACACTTTTTCCCTTCTACTCAACATTTGATTAATATGCTTGGATACAGCACTAGGTAAACGGGCAGCTTCTTTAGAATTGACCGAGCTTACCCTGGCTGTCTGCTGGACAACTGTTGAGTCAGCAGTCTTTCCCATGATAGTGATTGCGCCATACCAACAATTTCTGAATAAAAAATATTTTTGTCTTATGTTATATTCTAAACCTCTGAGAAACTGAAACATTAGTTTTAAACCATCATTATAAAAAGTAGCAGAAATATATCACGCTGTGTGTAACGAGTGTCATGTTTTAATTTGAATTACTGACAAATTTTAAAGATTTTTTTAGGTCCAGTAATTTAGTAGTTTAGATCAATTTCATATTGAAAACCTCTGTTCAGGGATCAAATGTCAAGATGTAAATAGCAGCAGGTTGCAGGTGTTTTTATAGTGATTAGAAGTTGAATGCTTCAGCATCCATACTGCAATGAAGAGGAGGAAAAGATTAACTTCTGTTTGGACAGCCTAAGCAGATCAGCTGATCTTTTCACAATCTGAAATTTTTGACGGCAAGTTTTTCTCTCTGATTCAGCTTGAAAACAGATGAGCTCATCTCAGCTGAGATTTTTTGTGTATCCTTGATTAATGAAATGTGAAACCACAACACCAATGCACAGAGCTCACAGTCTTTTCCATCTGCCTCGTTGTTCTCTATTGGATGTTTGTCCGCCCCTGTACACCAGTTTGCACATAAGGTTTGGGTCAGGATGTTGGTTCTGTTGGTTTGTTTCATTGTCAAGAGATCATAGATCCACAGGGAATGCAGTTTTAATTTAAAAATGAGCCAATCACTTATTTAATTTCCCTTTGGGATCATTAAAGTATTTTTTGAATTTGAATACTTTTATTTCATTTTAGATTCATGCAATTGAAGTTTCCCCAATGCTTTTGTTGATCATTGTTTCAGTGATTTTAAGCAATCTTAAATTATTTTAATGTTCAGAGAACAATAAATCTCAAACCCACTTATCCTTGCAGGGTCACGGGTGCCTATCTCCAGCGGTCATCAGGCAACAACCAGGGTACACCATGGACAGGTCACTGTTCCATCACAGACACACACACACACACACACACACACACACACACACACACACACACACACACACACACTCATATTTAAGGGGAATTTAGAGAGACCAATTAACCTAACAGTCATGCTTTTGGACTGTGGGAAGAAGCTGTAATACCCAAAGAGAACCCACACATGCACAGGGATAACATGTAATCTATTCAAGCAGAAAGATTTGAACCCATGACCTTCTTGCTGTAAGTGCGACCAACTGCTCCACTGTGCAGCCACAGAACAAAACAGGTTAAACTAATTCTAATCCATCACTACATATTAAATAATGGCTAAATAAACAACAACAACAACAAAAACAAACACTAAAAATCTAAAAATGAGTCTGAATAAAAATCTGACAAAAACCAGCAGTAAAAGCTATAATAATGAACAGATCCAAAATCTAAAATTTATCAGGATTTTTCCAGTTTCTCAGAAGGATAAAGAAAGGAACTTTGGCCTAGTTTTAAGCTCTGATCCTGTATTCTAAGAGGGGAAAGAATAAAAAAGTAAAATAAAATCAAGATTCTTAACCAGCCTTAATCCATCAGCTTTTGGCACGATAGACACCAGATGAGAAAATCAGCACAAAGTGCTTTATTTGGTCAGATGTGGGATGGACAACTTTCACAAAATATAAAGTTTCTTCATCAGAGTTTGTACTTGAAAGCCTCAATTATTATACCCACTGAAGACAAAATTTCACCTTTGAAAGTTGGTGGTTCCTGAGTTCAGTAATCATAACTCCCACGAAAACACACTGCAGGCCAAAAATATGTGAACAAGGCCAACACAAGCCGAATATTTGGAAGCAGTTTCAAGTTTCTGTTCATGACTCCTTTAATCGGAAAACAGCATGAGTTCTATGTATTTTTGATGTCTTTACTGCATGAGAAGACTTTGTTTTTACCAATATACATAAGTTTCCTCAATTTACCTTTAGGTATGCACTTTTACCACCCCATTGTTTAATAAATGTTAACGAAAAAAGTAGTACTTAGTTTTAGGCTTGACAAGATTTGGAAGAGTCAGTGCAAATATTGTATGTATGCCATGCTACTGCTAAAACCAGAGGATGTTATTTTGAAGAAGGCAAGGAAAACAAGAAACATCTCATAATTGGAGCACAGAAGTATTCTGATAAGTGAATCTTTAGATTATAACCATATTTAATTTTAATACAAATGTGGAAAAATAGAACTGATCTCTTTTGTAGACATATGCTCCCTAAAGAGCCAACTCACATGGACCTGGAAACCCTCCTATTTATTATCTACATGCTCCCACTAGCTCAGATTATAACAAGTAAGCTACACAGATGATACACAGCATCATACATAGCACGATGTCACCAGGTGACTCCGAACCCATCAGAGCACTAAACAGATGCTTAGAACAAATTGATGCGTGGATGTGCCAAAGCTTTCTCCAGCTGAACAGAAATAAAACTGAAGTTATTATCTTTGGACCTAAAAACGAACGATCTAGAGTCAACGTGCAGCTTCAGTTATTACAGCTAGAAACCAGTGATCATGCCCGAAATCAGGGTGTAGCGATGGACTCAGCACTGAACCTTCAGAGACACATAAAGACTGTTACAAAGTCGGCTTTGTATCACCCTAAAGAACATTTCCAGGATCAAAGGACTAATGTCTCAACAAGATGTGGAGAAACTCATCTATGCGTTCATTTTTACTCGTGTTGATTACTGCAACAGTGTCTTAACAGGTCTGCCTAAAAAAATCAATCAGACAGCTGCAGCTGTCTGATTGATGCTGCCACTTGCATTCTCACTAAGACCAGGAAGATAGAGCACATCACCCCAGTTCTAAAGTTCTTACACTGACTCCCTGTAGCTCAGAGAATAGACTTTAAAATATTTCTGTTAATTTATAAATCACTGAATGGCTTACCACCAAAATACATTAAAGACCTGTTGCCATTGTATCAACCTTTCAGACCACTCAGGTCTTCTGGTTCAAGTCTGCTCTGCATCCCCAGAACCAGAACCAAACATGGAGAAGCAGCTTTCAGTTTTTATGCACCACTAATCTGGAACAAACTTCTAGAAAACTGCAAAGATGCTGAAATACTGAGTTCCTTTAAATCAAGCCTAAAACCCCCAACTGTTTAGAGTTTCCTTTGATTAGTAGTATGTAGAATATTGAACTATATTTGCTTGATGACATTTGTTTGATGATCCATATGACTTTGATGCATTGATATTTGCTTGACGATTTTGATGATTTTCATGTGTATTTGCTTCATGAGTTTGATGATTTGGCTGGATACTTGACTGATGTTTTTATGATGTGAAACACTTTGAACTACCTTGCTGCTGAAATGTGCTATACAAATAAACCTGACTTGGCTTGACATGTTTCTTTAATGTTTGGATACCCAAAATGCATTTGCCAGCTGTTATTGCTACCTGCAGTTAGCTTGATCACTGATCACTACAATTTGTAAATCCCACTGGTTTTGCAAATTGCGACAGGAATGTGCTGAAGGTGGGTGGGATGTCATTCCTAGATCAGAGTTCCAACTTCCAACAGGAATCGGAGGCAACATTTTCAGAGCCTCAAGTCCCCCCTGTCTCCAGTGCCTCCTTCAGGGGTCAGACTCTTTCGGGAAGAAATGACTGACTTAAACTGTAACTGACGTTTGATGTGAAAAAGTATGTATTTGAACAACTTTTTATTCTTGAATAGGTCCAACAACACCTTTACAACAACTGATTCTACAAACAAAATGTGGATTTCATCCTGGAACCTATTAAGTCATGTCCACTTGCTCAAGTTGTAGTAGGAGCGTTGTTCAAGGTAAATGAAGTGAGAGAACAATGGATGAAGAATGATAAATTTTGAAAGTTGAGAACTACAGTATTTTATATCATCCTTTTCATCATGTGATCTCATATTTTCCGCAAATATTTCTTGGAGCACCTCTGGACTTCGTAGCAGACTGAAGCCACATGTAGAGTAAATCGGGGGGATCAGGAAAGGCAGCAAAGTACACAGCGGAGCAGAGCCACATGCAGTGTGAATTCAGAGTTAAAATGAACCGGCTATAGAATACAGAAAGAAAGCACATCACTTATTTTGCATATATATATATATATATATATATATATATATATATATATATATATATATATATATATATCTTTAACTTCACAATTATGAACCAGTTCAGGCGGTATGAATAATTTTAAGCTCATACTGCACACTTTCAAGCAGTATTTATTCTCATTAGCCAATCATCCCTGTGGGCACAGAATCAAAGTTTCAGCTTTGCCTTCAGATAGAAAAAATGAAATGAAATGCTTTAGAAGTTGCTTTAAAACTAGCAGGCAGTTACAGTTTTGACAGCATAACTGAGGAAATATCCAAGACCAAATGTTGGAAAATTTGTCATCATCAAGGCATGTAAAAAAAAAAAAAAAAAAAAAAAGAAACAAGGTTTCCAGCCTGTCTTTTGGTTTGGTTTTACATCTTCACAATCACTCAGACATCTCTTCCCTGCTTTGTTTCTTGGCCAAGCTTAAAAAGCTTTCTCACAGGGAGCTTAAACAGGGATCATTTTCCTTTCCTATAAAACTTGAATGCAGAGTTAATTTCACAGCAGGCAAAAGTGGGGCCATGTAGAAATGCTGATGGCGGATGTTGTTTCCCCAGCAGGTAAGCAACATATCTACTGGCATTTACCTCTGTTCATTGGCACAAGGTCTTGGACATGCTGAGATCCAGACCAGTCGGGAAAGGTAGAATGGTCTCCGCAGTGGACAAAGAGGGAAAACCAATCACACTTAGTTGATTCCCCTTCCCCTCGGCGAGAAATAAAATATGCATTGTTCTTGTCAGAACAATATTTGCTAACTGCTTGGTACATCTCAGGCCACATATTTTGGTCATTTTGGCTATTGCTTCTCTAGATATGAAGCAGTTGGCTTCTGTGAGTAAATGTGCAACCTTTATTTTAACTGCAAAACTAAAACTTCCTATGTAAACCCACACATGCTTAATGCATTAGCAATCAGAGTGTTAAAGTGTGCTGAAGGATTTTCACATTTTGCCTTCGAAACCTTTTTAAGACTGCAGAGAACTTGAGAATAGGATGGAAGTTCACTATCATGTGTTAAATGATGTTCACAGATGCTTTTTATCTTGATCTGACAAAACTTGAACTATTTCAGCAAAGAAGGGTGGAAAAAATGTTTGTGTGCCATGCTGGTAGAGACAGGCCCCAATGACTTTACTTAGGGGTATCACAATATGGGGCTGAAAACAAATACACGCCACACTTTTCAGATATTTTTTTTTAAATAAAGAATATTATAAACTGTGTTGGTCTAACACATAGAATTGTAATAAAATAAATTGATTTGTAGTTGTGACGAAATGTAACTATTTATGGTAAGTACTGTAAATGTTAATGCTTGTTCTCCATTTTTCAGTCACAACAGTACAATGGAATAAATACAGTAAAATGTCAAAGTAAGTCCAACAAGTTTGCTGTTTGTGTTACTGAGTCAAACTTTCTTGGACTGAGCTCTGCACTGCGCCTGAAAGTTGTGATAGTGAACGCTGTTTATCATGTAATGGTATCCACAGTGGAGCCACTGCAGGGTGCAGATAGCAGCTGCTGTCTTCAGATCAGTTCTGTTCCAGCAGTTGTAATGCTTGCTGCTATGATTAAAAGACGAGGAGACGGTTTTCAAAACCTTCATCTTGCTCTCTCTGGGATTGGTTATGGCTGAGCCTCGAAATACTCAATTGTTTTTAAAACTATGCTGAAACTTTACAATATTTTTGGAGCATGAAAGACAGGAAGCAAAGACAACACAGCAGGAATAAATAATGGCTTAACATCCTGAATATATGTTTAGTTTGTATTTTGTCCACCCTCTTGTCTGAAATCACATTTCACATCAGGGTGAGGATGTACAATTTCCATCAACCCAACAGCAAGGGGCAGCCAATATGGTAACAGGCTAATGGCACATCCCTGGGTAGCACTGCAAAAGCAGAGATGATCTGAAACAACACTGCCACCTAGGTGTAGAGAACGTAATGAGTACATCAACTACTTACTGTTGCTTTGTTTGCTTGTATTATCAACAAGGCCTGTTCAGTACACATTAATGTACTGTGATTCTTACCAGAGCTCAAGTTTAACTATGATTTCAATAAAAATAAATCAGGTGACATCCATGAATTTTAATACTGGGAAGGGAAGAAATCAAGAAAGCAAGAAAGAAAGCTTAAAATATTATCTAAATCAGTGTAACATTTCTTAAAAATCAGCAGAGGTGGGTAGAGTAGCCAAAAATTGTACTCAAGTAAGAGTATATGTATTTCAACATATTTTTACTCAAGTAAAAGTAAAAAGTAACTGCCCAAGAAATTACGCAAGTAAGAGTAAAATGTATTTTATAAAAAGGCCAAATGTGTATTGAGTTACTGACCATAAAATCTGATTTAATGTGAAAAGTGTAATCAGACAGACAAATATATAAGGTTATATGCAAATTCTGGTATTTTAAAGGCTACAGTAAAATGAAAAAATAATAGAAATAAATAACATAATTACAAAATAACAAATTCAGGCAGAAGAAACCCATTTCCAAATGACTTTCTTAACATAAAGATGTAAGTATGTTAGAAAAGGTTAAAGTATTTCCAGTGTCAATATATAGTGTTTACTGTACCTTCTTGACCTCCAAATGGCACAGCAGGCTCAGCAGATAAAAAATGAAAACAACAATGGAACAACAATGCTGTTGTATAAACAAGAGGTCTCACTTTAACATAAACTGTATTTCCATGTATGGTGCATTTTTGGTTAAAACATGCTTATTCTTCATTCAGTTAAGTTACTCACAGTGAGTAGAGTATCCAGAAATTTTACTCAAGTAAGAGTAAAATTCACAATATATTTACTTAAGTAAAAGTTATAAGTATAGGGTAGGGGGTTAGGAGTAAAGCTACTCCTAAAAGTATTTTTTTCCCTCCAAAAAATTAATCAAGTTAATGTAACTGAGTAAATGTAACAAGTTACTACCCACCTCTGAAAATCTGTGTCTGGAGCAAGGGCATAAAGGGGCTGCTGGTTTATAAAGCAAAAACTGTGGGGAGACAGGCAGTGATTGACGGCTATAATTAGCCTGCTGAAGTTATGCCAACGGAACAAGGCTAAGAGGAGGAGCTGGGGTGTTTACAGAGCATCTAGTGCTTTTCTATACACACACACGCACACACATACACATGCCTTATGTTATGCACACAGTCACAGAGATGATGCAAATACAACAATCTTCAAAAGCAAATAGAAAACCACCTCTTATTTCGTTATATTCTGATTCCAATGAGCACGACATTCAGGGACATTTCAATGTTATTTTTTGGACTTTGGCCATTTAGTTGCTCATGTTCTGCTTAAGTAAACCAGATAAAGCAATCATGTCTTTAGGAAATAGAAAAAAGGTCCAGCAAAGACCTGATATCGGACCTAAGAGATGCATCTATCTGTCAGTTGATCGTCTAATGTCTGCCAAATGTTCAGTAAATAGAAATCACAAAAGTTTAACAGCCAGAACCAACTGATGTAATTCAGTCTGCAAGAAGATGGCACCCCTAGAGCAAGTAACAGAGGGCATATGTGGAGAATCAAGAATCTATTGTTGTAACAGAGATTTACCAGAGCGTCTGACACTCATTGAATAAAACTCAACAGACAAAAAAAAAAAACTTTATAGAAGCATTAAAAAGTAGATAAGGAACATGCTGTGCACGAGGCCTGGAATGTGGTGGTGCACATACAGTATGTCGTAGTGGCTCAATGTTAGAACCAATGGGTACAAGAGGGCATCTACTTCCATTGTTTCATCCGACAAGGTCCAATAACTGTATCCAGATGGCAGAGGCAGAAGTGAAAAGGTGCTAATCTCATGGGTCACAGGTTTTTGGGCTTTTTTTTGAATGCAAAGTTGCTTACTTGTTTTTTTTTTTTTTTTTTTTTTTTTTTTGAACCTCCCCCCCTCTTTTGATTATCGCCCAGCTCCCCACAATAAAGCAAAAACACTGATGGTAGGTAGTTTGCTGTGGTGTAGTTTGTGGATTACGCAGGTATCCATTGTCTAACCACTTTAAAATGTCTTGAATATGCATATATCCAGTCAGGCTCTCGCTGTCTGTCTTTTCCCGGATGATCCACTCCCCCCTTGCCTTTGTCAATCTCAAGGTAATGAGATTGACAAAGGCAATGACGTCGAGCTTCGCGATGCACTCCAACAAACTGTGAATATCAAGACTAAGAGCTGAACAGTGCAATAAACAGGAAAACAGCCATGTACAAACATGTCCATGAAGATGCGCAATTAAACGACATTGTAATCATCAAGATAGAAGATGAATGCACAAGATGCACAAATCTGTGCAGCAGTCAGTGTGGAGCTGTTGGAGGAGCATTGCACTGTCTGACCGCAAATACAAGGCCACAACTCAGAGCCTGGAGGTTGAGGGGCTTTCTGTCAGTGACAAAAAAAAAAAAAATAGCTTTGATTTAAAGGAACTCAGTGTGTCGGTTGTTTTGCAGTTTTCTGGAAGTTTGTTTCAGATTAAAAACCTGAGAATTAAAATAAATCTTATTTAAAGTTTTCCAGACAATAGTGGGACACAAACTATTTTCATTCTCACTGATCTTCGCTAATTAGTTTATAAAATACAGTAGTGGATAAATGGTGGATATTTGGCTATTTAATTTCAGTTATATAATTTTACAATAAATGTATACATTTATACTGTTTGCCAGTGACCTCTGTTTTACACAATGTGGTGGGCTGCCAGTTTGGCTTTTTGGGCTTGTTTTCAGAGATGGTTGCTTGTTTCTCGTGGAAGATCTAGCAACACTGGAGGACGGATGAGAGTTTGAGAGAAGTTACCCAGGAAAAGACAAATGTAAAAAGAAATATAGCAACACATAGCAGGAGATACAAGCAGGTGAGACAGAGGAAAGTAGAAACCAATAGTTGAGAAGGAGAGAGGAACAGGCAGAGAAAGAAATATACAGTCAGGCGAGACAGGGAAAGACGGAGAAAACTGATAGTTGAGGTGGAGAAAGGGGGAGAAACAGACGAGTTAAACAGACACAATTACTATCTTTTTGGTATTTAACAATTTAAATAGCCATTCTAACAGTTTGTGTTTTACTAAAAACAAACTCAAATTGCAGGATGTAGAGTACTTTGAATAAACAAATGCTCATTGTATTTGTATATGACGGTTAGTGCAGTTTTATTATAAAAAAGTGATTTGGGCACAAAAAAAAAAAAAAAAATCACAGCATGGTGCACACCTCAAAGTAAAATGAGCCTGGCAGTCAAAGAGAGAATCTCAGTAACAGCATTAACACAATTTAAGCTGCAACCCCCTACCCCAATGACAAGGCAATAACGGACAAACCCTGTCAGAGCCTTGAAGCTACACAACTTCTGATCACATTAATGGAAGTTTTGCATCCCCGTCTCGCTCCTCTTGGCTCCTTTTATGTGGAATATCATGTCACTGTCAGCGTGGCCATTAAGGCAGAACGGGAGAGGAGGAGGGAAGGGTGCGACTCTCTCTGCCAAATGGTCCACAGAAATGAGGATTCCATCAGGCTGACAGACCCCGTGCTGGTTTTCTGAAAAGGTGTCATTTGCTTTAATTTGATTGTTTTCTTGGTCTCCAATAATATAGCTTTTATTTAGCCCACCTGCAGATCTCCTTACTGCCCTTTGCCAAAACAGCTTAGGTGTGCTTGCACAAGGGTGTCTTCAGACTACTCAGTATTCAGAAACAAAGCTGTGATCATGATCTGTTTGTTATTACAGCATTTTGCCAACAAAGATTCATGTATATCAGTACTCTGAGCAAATATTCACGTACAAAGTGCTAAAAAAGTTATTTTTGTGTCACAATTTGAAGGAAGTATAATTATAGGAATAACTTTGAACTTATAAAGCCAAGAGTTCTCTGCTTGAAGTTACCACCTTGGGCCACATTGGGTGTTAACACAAGCAAAACTGCAATCAAACTGTCAGTAATTAAAGTGCATTATGGGTAGTGTAGGTCCCAGTTTCCAAAAATACAGAGACCAAAAACATCTGGTTTAGCAGCATTCATTTAATTTTGTATTTTGCAGACAGTTTATGTCCACTGCAATCTTACAATGTTTCCTCAGAGACACCTTGGGTTTGGGGCTCAATTTGCACTCCAGCACAAACACACACACCCCAGCCTGTTTGCAACTTCTTCACAGTGTTTTCCAATAGTATTCACATCACTTAAACTTTTCTACATTTTGCTATGTTACAACTAAAAACTTCCATGCATTTCATTGGAATTTTATGAGACTCAGTGGCGGTTTAATTGTTTTTGATATGGCAACATGGGTATTTGCCAAGGGTGGCTCTAGAAGGGGAGCACATGAGTACCAATTTCAAGAAAAAGATGTACCTCTTAGTTGTGAGTTGTGTATTTTATATTTTGCATTTGCTGTCTGTGAGGAGTTGTCACCCTCCTGTGCAGCGTAGGCACACCGTGTATGCTGCTGACAGAGAAAGCAGGTCACGGGTTAATTTCACTCAGACATCTGTGAATAAGACTGCACACTGTATGTCCCCATTAGGCTGTGCAGGATTTTCTCTAGCTCCATATCTGAAGCGAATTCCTAAGGTAAGGTGGCATTTCTTTGTTTTGTAGTTAATAACATTAAAAAGCTGTGGTCTGAACTTTAAATGTCAGATTGGTGATGTTTTAGTGTTCCTTGTGTAACAAAGTTAGCATCTGCAGGTTTTATGAGATACAATGATCAAATCAAGTTTATTTGTATAACACATTTAAGCAACAATGTAGTTCAAAGTGCTTTACATGATAAAAACATAACACAATAAACCAACAAAAACATTACAATACAGTGACAAAACAAAGAGAAGTAATAATGAGTCCAGATTAATCCAGTGTAGAATTAATCAGTGTTTCAGCTAACAATAATCAAAGGCAGAACTAAACAAATGGGATTTTAGCCTCCATGTTTGGTTCTGATTCTAGGGATGTAGAGTAGACTTGAACCAGAAGACTTGAACCAGAAGACCTGAGCGGTCTGGAAGGCTGATACAAAGACAACAGGTTTCTAAAGCATTTTGGTGCTATTCAGTGATTTATAAACTAACAGAAGTATTTTAAAGTGTATTCTCTGAGCTACAGGGAGCCAGTGTAAAGACTTCACAACTGGGGTGGTGTGCTCTATCTTCCTGGTTTTAGTGAGAAAATGACCAGCGGTGTTCTGGATCAGCTGCAGATGTCTGATTGACTTTTTAGGCAGACCTGTGAAGAAACTGTTGCAGTGATGACTCGATTCAGGACTTTGTGACCGTTTTTTTTTGTTTGTTTTTTTGTTTGTTTTTTTTTACATTAGTTTGTTTTTTGTCTGTTTGTTTGGATATCATTTCAGCAAAGTCCAGTCATTGTATTTCATTTTAATTAAAAGACAAGGTGTACAGTAAATGCTGCTTAGGTTCAGTAGATCATCTTGTTGTAAAAGTTTTAATATTTCTGCATCATATCTGTAGTTAAGCCAGAAAACTACTTTTAGAAGTTCGAAAAACTAAACTTACATTTAAAAAAACCTAAAGAACAAGATGTGGAAAACTGAAGTAAATATATAAATATAAATGTAAATGTAAATATATAAATATATAAATGATGGTAGAGAACTACAGAGGGATGGGAAATGTTACACCTGTTGGAATACTAAACTACATCGAAATCTTGTGTCATCAAATCCAATCAGTACAATTTGCCCTCCCACTAATGCACCAGTGACTGGGTCCCTCTGCTGCTAATGTTGAATTAAAGTCCTGGTGAATCCAGCAGTTCTGGATTGAGTAAACCCCTCCCATTTATCATTTCTCTGCAGCGTCCAAGCTGCTTCTGGCAGGTAGCCAGCTACACGTGATTCAGGACAGCTCAGCTGCTATGATTCTCAGCACCCTTCTGACACATTAAATTCACAACCTCTTATTTTAATATCACCCGACTGCTACCAGGCTGCTCTATAATTCTTGTTAGGGGCTGAATTTAAAAAAGCTGTCATAATCTAGTGGTGGCCCATTAACATTCACTGATTTTTTTTACAGGTTAGAGGGCAGTTCTTTTAGCTTGTACTTTCACTCAGACATCTGTGAATAAGACTGTATACTGTATGTTTCCATTTTACAGACACAAGTAGTTACTTTTAACGTAGCCATCTGAAATATAAACAATGAATTGTACAAGTATAAACATAAAAATAATCCTTAAAAAGATATTTCTGGGTAAATTATTTGGAGAAGGTTAGGGAGGAAGAAAGAAAGAAAGAAAGATAACACAACCCTCCAAAAATTACTGCTGTGGTCTTTTTTGCAAACATGACACTGTATCCATTGTGCACGGCAGTACATTATGGCCTCACAGCAGGGCCCTCTATTGAAGCACAATATTCCTACAGTGTGACTGACAAGTGCTCACTCCTCAGAGACCTTGTTGATACACTCAGGAAATTAGAAAATGAAAACAGATTAGAAAAATGCCACAGGACTGCCTCCATTCACGGCAGATAAAATAGCCTCACAGTATGTCACTGCAGTCACACATCAGCCATATCGACTTCATGCACCTTTGCAAAGCTGCACAGCAATCTCAAAAGCACAAACTTCACTTGCCTGCTGCTCCATCTCTGATGGTTTTGTTTGGGCCGACTAGCCTGCGGCCGAAAATGGCACGCTATTTGTCTTCTTCTGAAAAGTGTTCAAATGCAAACATTCAGTGTTGGCAAAGTTTTGAAACTTCAACTGATACCTTTGGGGGGGTTTCACAGTGACAGCTTAGCCTCAAACTGGGAACAGACTACATTAAAATTCAGTATAATTTCCAGCCTAAACCCTGACTAATTAGCTCCAGCAGAAATTACTAGACAGGTGAGCAATCCATGTTTGGTTCAGTTTGAAAAGCTGCCATTACCTTTTTGATGAATGAACAAGTGTATTGGTTGCAAAGTTTGGCAATATGTATTTAATAATAATATACTTTGGATATAAATTATTAGTGACATTATGTATATATATTCTTGGAAATGTCCCTACATCTGTGAAGAAAGTCACTCTTGTTTGCGTGAAGCACTTTATGGACAAGTGCTTC
Organism: Anableps anableps; assembly: GCA_014839685.1. Classification (NCBI taxonomy): domain Eukaryota; kingdom Metazoa; phylum Chordata; class Actinopteri; order Cyprinodontiformes; family Anablepidae; genus Anableps; species Anableps anableps. Next base: position 18,232,065 of record CM026085.1, read on the forward strand.
AGCAACCTCAGTCAGTATCAGGGACAAACAGAAAGCATTTAAGACATCACTAAGCTACCCAGGAGTGGTTTTCCCAGGAGTTTCGCTGTAAGACCAAAGTAGTAAAAACAAAAACAGCATGTAAGAACAAAAACCTCACAACTATAAAGCATTGTGGTGGAAGTTCATGATTTGATCTTGTTTAGCAGCCAGAGGCCCTGCGCACCTTGCAGTTTTTCAGTTGACCATGATGTGTAAGTATTCGAGTCAAATCTGAGCATAGCTAAAACTGGGGTCTGCAGTCAATGAAGCAAAGTTATAAAGAAGAGAGCAAAAATTCCTTCACAATGATGTAAGAGACTGATAAGTCATAAAGAAAATTACTATTTTAAGGTATCACTACTAAAGGTGTTTCTTCAGGCTAGGATGTTAGTTTTTCCTCGTTACATTGTTTTAATAAAAAATGACAGGGTTGAACATGTAGGACGTTTTCAAACAGTTGTGATGAAATTTAAGTAACTTAATAACCTAGAACCTGATAAAGACTAGATCATTTTTATTATGTCCGGTATAAGACCTCAGAATTGAAAGAGTGTACTTTTGTACCATGACAATTTGTTTAAAACAAGAAAATTAATGTTCTATAGTCAAAATGTACTTTTCAGTCACATGTAAATTTACCAGTGACCCAGTTCTAAATTCATTAGCATCCATTCCTGAGAAAAGTTTTCATTCTTTATGTCAAACTTACTTAAGATTAATAGTTGCTTTTGTGCAACAATCATTAGTTTCTTATTTTGAAAAAAAATCTGCTGTCACAATGTCATCTCCCAAATGAATAATGCTCTCCCTTCTTTACTTTGCAGCCATAAAGTGTCTAAGTCCAATATTGTGGTGCTTTAAACCTACTGTTTACCAGCAGGTTTAATGCTGCAAGCCCTTAATTGTATTCATTATCTAAAGCCCCAGGTCTGGGCCAAGGTTGCAGAGAGATTGGGGATTTCATTTATCTCTTGTTTATTCAAAAAATATATATATATATATATATATAATAATAACTGCCAGTTGCGTAGATAAGAAGTAATGAGCACATATTGTGAAAAATAATGAAAAAAGGGAAGACTTTCCTCCACACTTTTATCTTCCCTATTTTTCCATACAGAAAAGAAATAAGGATGTGTTGGTCGTCATAGCTTAAGATGCACTGAAAGCCTGAGGGGAAATGGAAGTTTCTTTGTGTGAGAAAACACATAATAGAGACCTGCCCGGGACCAAAGGTGAAGTGGAAAATGGGCATATAATTGAAAAGCAACACATGAACTTTAAAAAAATATATATCTACACAAAAGGAAGTATTTTCAGTTTTATAATGTCAGGCTAGCTCTTAAAATTGATGTTAGGCAGAGATACCAAAACACCTTAAACTTAACTTACATTTTTTGAACAGTTAGCTATTGAGTGTGTTAAACAAAAAAGATATTTTACCTATTACTGTTGAGGCTAAGGTTGGGAAAAGACATAATATCTCAAGGGTTTCTAAAAATAGAGATGGGTTGATCAAGCTTTGGGTTTTCTTTGGACTGTCTTGACAAAGTCTGTCCTATTTCCTCTCGAAGTACTGTAACACACACAAACTAATTTGTGTCAATTTTGCTTTCATTTAAAAACTACATTACACATCACAATAAATTTATTGCAAATGAAGGCTTTAAACATGGAAGTTGGACAAATGAATAGATGGGTTGGTAAATGTATACCAAATTCACAGAATAGAACAGAGAAATAAAGCTCCTCCCATGCTTATCCAGACCTACAAAGAGGTTTATTGGATTCCCACAAGATGGATTCCAATGACTGGATGCTCTTATTGTATACAAGTAAGAAGCAAGATTTAACACAATGATCCTGGTGCTTTTTTCTTTGCTCAATGAAACCTAATATTTCTAAGCTAACCGGTGTTGGTTTCTCTTTCAAGTGCAAAACATGAATCAGTGTCAAGTAGGAAGGTACTTTTATCAAAAAGCTTGAATGAATTGCTGCTCTAAATTAAAGCATTCCTACATTAGCCTCTGAATGAATAAATCTTATTACAGCCACCTGGCAGCCAAGATGTGCCGATTTTCGCTCTGTATGGCGTAAACTCGCATCCCCATTGTGCTACATCAGATGGCATATGTATGGGCAGATGGGACAGAGTAGTTCTTCCAGGTTTATTCATCAAGCTTGTCGGAAAAAGTGTTGTACCAACTGATGGAGCCAGGTGCCAAATCGGATAACAACCTGATTGATGAAAGCCGCTGCAACAAACATCCAGGTAAATCTGGAGAACATCAGTAATTGCAATCTGGTTACTTGACCTTAAATTGTATTTATTTACTGTTAAGACTCATCAATTGAAGAGAGAATAACTGGAGGGGTTCAGCTTTTATGACTTCCCTCATAATAAAAGATCACAGACTTTCTGAATTTAACAAGACAAATGTTGTGATAAAGTAAAACAAAACTGTTGGTAAATTGTTTTTCCCCTCAACTCTACCTGTTCCCTATTGCTTTTAATATTCATTCTCTTCTTCTCTTTATTACTTGTCTTTCACTCTATCAGCTCCAAACCTGGCAGTCATCCTAGGCGACGCAGCAGCCCTAATTGAATCTCTAGAAACTACCTTTCTTTCCATTACCTTCTCCCTGACACACACACACAGTCAGTCAACTGCCACAAAAAAGCCATGCATCCCACCTGCTCCTGAAATAGAAAGACTGTAGGAAGAAACCCAGAAATATTGCATGAGTCATGTCACATGTCACGCTGACCCCTCTGCAAAAAGACGGCAAGGAAATAGAGCTGTTATCCTCCTACTCACCCCTTTAATCCAATTAGAGCTCTAAGTGATAAAGATGATAGAAGAGGCCTTCCCATCTCAATTATAACCTCCGCTGCATCATGAAGATGGCAAATTCTGCATACAAAACAGTGGTAGTTTTATGTACTCGAAGAAAAACGTTGAATTTAATGATGCAGTGAAGTAGAATAAACAAACAAGTTGATAAAGTTAGTGAGGAGGCATATTTTAAAATAAATTTATATGCATCTTTCTTCTTTTTTGTCTACAGTAGATATAAAAAAAATAATTTCAGCTCAGTTATTTTGGCAATAGCATTGCTACCTTGCTGAATATATAACCCTTTTAATATGGCAGAAGATGGCAGGGACGAAAGAGGAAAGGCGGAAGACGATTTTTATCTAAGAAAGGAAGAATGACAGTTCCATTACCTGGGAGTCGCTCGTGCTGCGTGCAATCCAACAAGTACACATTTTTCCCCTCTTCCATCCTGTGAGTGCTTATCAATACTGAAAGTGTGCCATTTCCAAACCATCAGTAGTCAGGGCTCTTATTGATCGCACCCTGAAAAGTCTATCACTTTTTTTTTTTTTTTTTTTTTTTTTTTTTTTTTTTACTGATCAGAGGCCACAAAGATTTATGAGTCACCTTGTTGGTGCTCTCACATAGAGCAACATGTGAGCGATCACAGAGAACTGAAGTGGATGTGCTGAAGCTTGAGACTTTATTGATCATTTCTAAGTATAGTGGAGATGGACCAACATCCTGCTGTTTCATAGTGCTTTTCTAATACCAAAACATAAACTGACCTTAAGTTGAGCAGTTGTTTATTCAAGTCTGAAAAAGATTTCCCATGTCCCGCAAAGCATTTTTCTGGAAGGTCCGTATGAAGTGTTGAGGATGCTTGTAGATGCTATCAGGTCTTTCTACCCAAACCAAAAGTCATATTGACATTCTTGGTTTAAAATTGATCTTATTCGAAGAGCAAGTTGAACTCCGCCAAGGCTGCCTCTTGATCCTGTTTGTAGTGTTTATGGACAGTGTCTAGAGGGGCAATGGGAACCTCTCGGTCTCATCTTTGTTACGTTCAGATCAAACAGATAACAGATCATAACACGCTATTGCTGACACACCTCTTTAGTTCCTTTTGAAGATCTGGGACAACATCTGTGGGGTGGCACACAGGTTGTGCTCCAAATCATTAGTAAAAGTCATCCCTCCAAATTTTTAAATTCAGGTGTTTCAATAACTTCTATGGCTACAGCTATATAAAATCAAGCACCAGGGTATGCAGACTGTTCCTACAAACTTGTGTGAAAGAAAGGGTCGCTCTCAGGATGATAGGATGACACCAGTGCAATAAGTTCAGTTGTGGGGTTTCCTTGAGACTAAATTTTCCAGTCAACTGTTATTGGCATGATAACAAAGTGAAACCGATTGGGGATGACACCAACTCAGCTGTGAAGTGGTAGACCATGTAAAATCACAGAACGGGATTAAAGAATGCTGATGGGCATAGTGAGCACAGGTCACCAACCTTCTGCTGAGTCAATAGCTACAGACCTCCAAATTTCACATGGCCTTCAGATTTACTTCATAGCATTGAGGAAAAAGTTTAATACGATAATAATTGGATTTCTATGGCCAAGGAGCTGCAGTGGTGCAAAGCACACTGGCATTGGACTCTAGAGCAATGGAGACGTGGATAAGAAATACTTAAAAGGTCTTCACAGAGCCCAGGCCTCAACCAGATTCAATTCAATTCAGTTTATTTATATGGCGCCAATTCACAACAAATGTCATCTTGAGGCACTTTACAAAAAAAAAAAAAAAATTAAATCTATTCAATCATACATACATTCCAATTGATCCTAGTTATCAAACAGTACAGTAAGCTCAATAAATTATTCAAAATGTTCAAAAAGTTTCAAAGGAAACCCAGCAGATTGCATCAAGTCATTGACTTGCAACATTTACTTCTTTTGGACAAGCGCGTAGCATCTGCATGGCGTTGTGTCGTTGACTTTACAGCAGTCCCTCATACTGAACATGCATGTAGCAACAGAGGGGAGGAAAAACTCCCCTTTAACAGGAAGAAACCTCCAGCAGAACCTGGCTCAGTACAAGCAGCCATCTGCCACGACCGACTGGCCGTTTGAGAAGACAGAGCAGAATGCACAAGAAAAACAGATGAACTGATCTGGATTATTTTCAATGTTCATGAAAGTAAAAACTTAATAGCGAGAGAGGGAGAACGAATAGTTGACAGCATCATTATCTCAGTTGAAGCCCTCCTCCAGGAAGGTATCACAAACAAACAGAACACTAGACTAGGTGTAGCTTCTATGGAGAGAAAAATAACAGAGAAAAAAAAAAAGTTAACAGTTGAAATAACAACAAATAATGCAAACTGAAGAGTAGTAGAAGAAGAAAGTGAGAAAAAGTGGTCAGTTTGTCCTCCAGTAGCCCAAGCCTATGGCAGCATAACTACAGAAATAGCTCAGGATAACGTAAGCTTTATCAAAAAGGATAGTTTTAAGCCAAGTCTTAAAAGTAGACAGGGTGTCTGCCTTACAGACTAAAACTGGGAGCTGGTTCCACAGGAGATGAGCCTGATAATCAAAGGATCTACCACCCATTCTACTTTTAGAATCAGATAGAACCACATAGAAGACCTTTGGGATGAATTATAGCAGAGTGGTCTCAGTGTTCTGTGTGGGAGATTTTTCTTTCTCCACTCATCATGTATTAAACTCCCACGGAGTTTAATACATGATGAGTCTGCTATAGCAGAGAGCCAAGCCTTCTAATCAAGCATCAGTGCCTGACCTCACAACTGCACCCTTGAAAGAATGATCAGATGTTCCCATAGAAACACTCACATCTCATGGAAACCCTTCCCAGAAAAGCTAAAACTGTTGTAGGTGTAAAAGACAAACCAATGCCATTCTAAAGTCTTGATAATTAAAAATGGGATGTCATCAAGTTTCAAGTGTGTGTAAAGGCAACTGACTTAGTAGTTTTGGCAATACAGTGTAATGTGATGTTCTGTTGGCATCTTCTTGTCATGACCTTGGAGTGGTTTGAGACTAAATGTGAAGCAGGCAGGATGAATGTCACCTCCCTTTAATGTGAGACCATGGTTCTCATACAGAAAGAAGGTAAAGGCTCTCCCACTGTCAGGAGCCAGGCTGAGAAGCTCAAAGGGGAGTTCATAAGTGATTGTAACAAAGAGCTGGAGCTGGATAGCTGGATTCAGGCTTCATCTGCAATAATGTTGGTATTACTCTGGTCAAATGTGGTGAAGACAAAGCTGAGCCAAAGAGGAAAGGTCCTGATCTACTGTCTGCATTCTGATCCTAACTTTCAGGCATGAGCCATATGGATCATTATAAAAAAAAAAAAATAGATCCCGGATACAAGCTGCTAAAATGACCTTATTCCGTAGAGGAGCTGGACAAACCCTTATATATAAGCTGGGGAGCTCCATGATCTGGGGGAGCTTGAAGCAGTGCTGCTTTGCCTCTGTATTCAAAGAGATCAGTTGAGGTTTTTCAGGAATCTGATCCTTTTGGTTGCCTTCCTTTAGAAGTTTTCCAGAGAGGTCCCACTGGGAGGGGGCCCCAGGACAGACTTATTGGAAGAACCTTCTGACATGAGAACATCTTGGGATCTCCCAGAATGAGCTGAAGTGCTACTGAGGAGAGAGGTGTCTAGGTTTTCCTCTTGGACCCGTTATCTTTGCAACCCAATTTTGGATAAGCGGGAAAAAATTGAATGAATGCAGATAGATGGAGAAAAGGAAGCTTATTTTAGATGGCAATTTGTTTTAGCATCCTTCTCCACCTATCCAACAATGACACCTAACTGAGCATCCTTACATCCATTATTATTATTCTGTAGGGGCATAATAATACATTTACCTCTCAAAAAATAAAATATCATTTTGTTATGTTTTAAGAAAGCTAAGAGTTGTTTTGAATTTCACAAATCAAGTGTTTTAAAAGATTTTTTCAAAGCAGAATTGAGTTCGAGTTTGAATTCTAAAAGTACTGCAGTTTTTAAACAGAGTCCCATTTAAGGTGGCCCTGATGCCAAACATAACAGAATATTTGCCCTTTTTTGTTTTTTCATAAATACATTTTCATAAATTACAAGCTCTACTCTAACCCCAGTTCAGCATAACATCTGCCAACAAGGCACCCAAATTCATTAAAAAAAATGAAATTGCTCTATATTGAAGCTGAGGAATGCATGCTGATATTAGCATTGTGTCTACAGTCTTTAATAAATAAAGAATTGCGTTTTTAAGAATTTGGAGGCAGTATAACATACATTCAGTTTAGGTTGTTTGACTAGTACTAATATCTCAAATGCTGAGGTCTGAATAAGAATCAACTATGATGCTAATTTAAGCTTTATTAGCCAGTTGTGTTTATGGAAATATTGTCCTTGTTTATTGCTTTGTCTGTTCCTCTGGTAAGTTTTCCTTTTTTTCAACTGGATATCAGAAATGTTGTCACATAAACAATTTAAACCTAGTGCATGGATTTTCAATGATAATCTAGCCAAACAAAGCCATGTTAACTGCGACTTGTCACCGCTTTCCCCAAACATCTTGTACATGTTTAATGAGATGCTGAATAAGTGAGATATTAGTTTAAATGTGTGTGGTGAAGGTGCAAGAAGAGTTACACTTCTAAGTCCAAGGGCATAATCTGCCTGTCCATAATACTCGCTATAGTTGAGCTAAAAGTCGACCAAACATTATGTGCAACATTAGTGTCAGAAAATCTAAGCATGCTTACATTATACTGAATATGCAGGAAGGATTTTTTTTTTTTTACCTTAAACCTGAAAAAAAAACTAAATTTCTTTGTTTTATGTCTCAACTATCACAAACTGGGGCATAGACATTTCAAATTTAAACAGTCTATTTGAACAGTTAAACTAATATCATCTAATGTTAATGACCTTTGTTCCAAACCCATATGACTCAAGACCTGAGAGTTGGCTGCTTTAAACTTTAATATGAATGAATAATTAAAGCTCTGGGGAAAAGACCATTAAGATGGCCAATAAAGATGAAGAGAACTGCCATGTTAAATGCCGAAATTTTGAATTGGACAGCCTCGTTTGTTGAGTATTAAATTACATTGATTCAGTTCTTGGTCAATGAGGTTAAAAGCTATCAGTTCCACTAAGTAATGGAAGAAAGGATCCTCAAACTGTTTAAATACCCAACACTGTTACTGATCTCAGCTCACCTTGCAGAACTAAAAGCAGCTTTTCAACACATGAACCTGTTAAGGTTTGATTGTACCAACAGGATTACTGGACTTTAATGTTTCTGCACATCTAAACTCATGTGATGAATATGTGTGCGTTTCATTTGCACTGGAAAATGATGGTTATGATAAGTCTCACTTTTCTAGGCTATCGAGCATCAGTTTTCAACATTCTAAATGGCAGGAAATAAATTCAATTGAGTCGTCATGAAGGATTGATGCCTGGTGCCATTACACACAGCAGGAGGAAGAAAATGACACGTCCTAAAGAAAACAAGTAGTATTTGCGCTTCGGCTTAATGTGAGTATTCTGTGTCATCATTTTTGCGAGCATTAATGACATTTGCCATCACTACTGGGCAAAAAAAAAATGTCATTACACATGCATAAATGCATAAGAAGTCAAACTTGGGCCGCTGGGTAAATGAGGCTCTTTTTTCCACTACTGGAATCCATAATGAGTATTCTCAAAGTCAAATACTTTTGCTTGATGTATTAAAGCTGAGGGAAAAATAGGCAAGGCTATTTAATTCAATTTCTCATTGTAGCCAAATATTTATTTATTTGATTTCTTTACATTTTCTCTTTTATATCAAAGAACGTTTAATAAGATTTGACTTGACTTCTTCAGCTTTCTCTGGCATACTGGATATCAACTTCTCGGCCAGGGTAAGATTTGGAGTTTCCTGGCCACAGGTTGTAAGGTTAAGGTTATGATCTTGTAGACTCTTCCTTATCCCTTTTGCCTTGTGACAGGGTGCTCCATCATGGTGGAAAACACACAGATCCTTACCTGAACGTGTTTGCATTTTTGGAAAAAGTTGCTCTTGTAGGACATTTTAATATTTCTGTTCATCCTGTTCCAGGGCCTTGCAAAAGAATTCAGCAAACTTTTTCATATTTTGTCACATCATCATAACCAGACTTGTAACCAGACTGTTTTATTTAGATTTATTTGTAATGCCCAGACACAAAGTAACATACAAATGTGTGGAAGGAAAACGGTGACGGGTTTTTTTTTTTTTGTTGTTTTTGTTTTTTTTTTTTGTTTTTTTTTATCTAATTTAAATAGAAATCTGAAAAATGTGGAAACCAATTGTATTTGGCCCCTCTGAGTCAATACATTGAAGAACCAGACTTTGCTGCAGTTCCAGCTGCAAGTCTTTCAGGAAATTTCTCTATCAGCTTCGAACATCTAACTGTGATGGATCAGAAGAGCCAGCTCCCCATGTTTTTTTTTCCTTTCGTTGTTCAGCTCTCACTCTCAGTGGCTCCGCCCTGCTCACAACAGAACTTTGTTTTGATTGGTAGCATGGCAGCCTTGTGGCCAATCACATGCGAAAGATATTGGATCATACAGTTATGTGAAAACAGAGTGGGAGACAGATAGGACAGTCTAGTGAAGAATCTGTCTGTCCCCTCTTCAGTAGACGGTGATGAGAAGAGTGTGTCGCAAAAACTCACTGACACCTGTACATGAAGCAGCATCTGGCTGCAGCATGAAGTTACAATATAATATATAATATAATAATATATTATTATGGTCTATTCAGATTTGTTTGCAGTGTTTTGTGCATTTGTTTTATGTTACATAAAAATTAAAAGTTTGATTAAAATATTACACAAAAGTAAGAATGCCTGCTTTCGTAACAGAACAATACATAAAATTAGGCTTCTTTTTATTAGGCTTCTCATAAAAACACTGAATGCAAAAAGATTTATTAACATACAAAAAACATTCACATTTGCGAAGTTAAGCTAAAATATGACGCAGCAGATGATAAGTTAAGAGCCGTTTGGGAGCCAAAAGAGCTGAATTTCCCAACACTAACATCTAAACATCCATCACTACATCCAGATTTTGGGCCTAATCACCAGTTTCTAGCTATAATAACTGAAGCAGCGCACTTATTCCATTGAAATGTTGGCTATATGTTTAGGATCTTTCTCCCAATGGAAGGTGACGGTGATCCTCTGTCCCAGCTGTACTCTTTCACAGCCATGGTCTTAATATAACTGTACTGAAACTAAGCTAACATAATTCAAATGAATATAGATCAGGTTCCTCTGTGCAATGATCCTAAAACAATCTGAACTCTTATCAAAAAAATCAGAGCAACTTAATTCACAGGTTTTGCTGAAATTTTTTGGACATGGCTGTATGGGTAGCATCATCTGAATCTCAGAAGAATTCCAAGTCATAGCAAGTAGCAGAAAAACAGTACTGGTACTAGTGAACACAAACTGGGAACCAGAAACATCACTGAAAATTATCATTCTTCCTGCTAGCCTGCAGGCTGATGGAAAGGACAAACAAGCTGATTCTGGGCATTAGGGTAACTTTTAAAGGATAGTTTTGGGGCATGTCAAATATTGGGCCATAAGATACCATGCTCCAGACAAATGAGATTTTAAACCATTTTTTATCCTCATAAAGATGCTTATCATGTTTGAATAAGTAACCTTGTCAGTCAGTCAGTCAAGCCAGAACTGAGCAAAAGGTTGGAAGGGATGAAATCAGACACCCACAAATCAATCAAGCATAAACAACACGACAAGATGAAGTTGCGTCTGATAACAATTCCAAAAGAATATTGCAACATAAAAAGGGATAATGAAAGCCAAGGAGCCCAGCCAGTAATAGCATCAAGCTAATAAAAGAGATAAGCAATCAAATGGAAAGCTGAGTTGCCATAAAGGGACCAATATCAGTTCTCATTCTCTCTGATGGCACATGAGGGAGGAAGTGGGGATGGAGCACCAGCCGACAGAAAGGCAAAATATTACCAAACTTTGCAATAGAAATTCATCAAAACTCAATAATTTCATGAAAAAAGGCCTTGGTTGATGTGTGGTGCATGAAGTGGAAAGTTTAATAGCTAGGTATATCTTTTTTGGTATTTTACTCTAGTTTACTACCATTCTGAGTACAGCTTAATGGCACACTCTGAGCGTAAACAACAGAGGAAGCAAACTGTCCAAACAAGACGGGTCGGGGAAAGGCTGAGAGCTGACGGGGGGGTTGGCAGAAAGGTACGGGAGCTGTGTAGCTGGAATCTGCGTCATCCTCCTCACTCCATCAACTCCAATACAGCCACTCAGATGATGCATGAAAATCCATTTGCAGTACGAGCAGGAGGGAAGACTTCAGAAAAGATGGGAATAGATACAAAAGATGGATAAATGGATCTCTAGTAGCAGATATGTGTGACCACAGCCAATGGTATCACCGAGCAGTCAGATTATTAAATGTAGGCTGTTCACTTCAGGGTTCTCAGTGGTTGATCAATACGAGGCAGGTGTCAGGTCTCCACTGTCTTGATGACAGTTTGTAACATATGCTTGTGGGCTGAAGGAATAAAAATAGGGTTATAGGCTTTTAGCTCAAATGCTCATCTTTAGTGTGATTTTTAACCTTCATTTATACAATCCATCTACCTGAGGTTTACAGCCAAGAGAGTGTGCATCTGTGTTTTTCAGGTTTTGTTCCTACACAACCAGCTTTTGTTTGAAATGAGAAACACTAATGCACTTTGATATGACCAAGTAGAACCATCTCATAAAGCAATGTAATGCATTATTAGTGTATATGCTACCAGTTTTTGAACATATGCTACAGTTGCATAATACATTTAATCGGAACTGTACTATCAATGTCTGAAATATCACAATTTAAGCTGCATAGATGCACATTGGTAAGATATATTTTCAGAGCAATGCAATAGTAACCAGGATGCTCGTCGTTTATTTGCCAGTTGGATGGTCCCTAACGTTGGTTAGGGACCATCCCTATACACGATGTATATTTTTAGTGGGCAACATACCAAAGTGCTCTGAATAAAGTATTCATCAACAATACTATCGCTTTATATATATATATATATATATATATATATATATATATATATATATATATATATATATATATATATATATATATATATATATATATATTCCTGATAGTGTGCAGCCGTAATATGCACAATGGATTCAGTTGTCAGGCAACAACTTTCAAAATGACTTAGAGTAAAGCTCTAAAGACCCGAGACTTGACTCAGACTTGAGGTTTGTGGGCTTTCAGAGGCTCATATTATTCTGTTCTTGCTAGCTGTGGCCCTATGATAGCAACCCAACGGATGTCTCTAAGACCAAACTGAATGAATGATGTTGGGTCATTTCAGAACAAAATGAACTTATCATTATAGAGATTGTTATGACCCATCTACTGGTGCAAGACTATAATATGGACGTGATCCATCTTCATCAGACCTCTGGCAGCCACAATACACAGTTTAACAATTGACCATTATTTATGTACAAGATGTTTATTTATATGAGATTTTTGCACTTAAAGAGGAGCTGTGTGTACCTTCAGGGTGAAGTTTATGCCTAAAACAAACAAAAGGGAACTATCTGAATGTTAACTAAACGTACCCATTTGAAATAAATGTCCTAATGACCATAACTTACCTCCCTGAATAAAGATAAACAGGAGATAACTAGGATCAAAGTAAGATGCAGTCCACCCCTACAAACTCCTCAGAGGAACTTGAGCTTTATAAGCGTTCACAAAGGTACCGGACGGGTGAAGATGTGGCTGGTTGGGATGAACAGAGGATGAAAGACGGGAAGTCCGCGGCAGTGTCTTCTAATACTTCATCTCCATTTAGGTAAACAATCTGTACTCTAGGTCTTCTGGGTCTACCAATCACAGAATATCACCTGCACACTCAAATTTACATATTAAAACAAAAACACACAGCACCTTAAAACTGCACCTTAGAGCAGAGACTTTTTAATGAAAGCACTTCCTGTTCAGTTGACATGTTCTCTCATTAACTGACTACACTGATTGTTGTTCCTTTTTTATGTTTTTTTTTTTTTTTTTTTTGTAATTACAACAGGAGTGGTCGTCATATCCTTGCGCCTCCAGTTAACCAGGTGCTGACAAAAGATACAGAAAAGTTTTCTCCCATTTCATAAAACTCACTGGCCCTGAACCTTGCGCTAAGCTTCGAGTTATTTATTTTTTGGGGAAGATGTCTTTGTTTCAGAGAGGGTTTTTTTTTTTTTTGCCATGGCTGAACAGTTTCTTCTGTCTGTGTGGAGAGAGGAACCAAGCTGAGCAGAGCTGAGCCCTGCCTAACCAGGTAACAGCAGGTATGGGAGCTGCAGCAGCTAAAACACTACAGGAACTGCTGTATCTCCTTCCGTTCTCACCGATATCAGCTAATTCTGTGAAATTCTGCGTTTTATTGTGGATTCCATTTTGTTTATTAAATTCCACAATTTCTAATACAGAAAAGGGCCAATCTCATTGAACAAATACATATATACTAAATAAAGGATGGAGAGAGCACTCATTACCAAGGACAGTTAAACACTAGAGTTGAAACCAGATAAAATGCTGCATGGTTTCCGGTCACATGAAACTTCAAGACAGTTGCTGCTGTTTTTTGCCAGCATGATTTTGTCTGAATAAAAGGAATAAAAGTAAGTCATTAACAGCCCCAGATGTAAAGGTGAGTGTCTTAAACTTGACCTCCTTTATCTATATTTGAGACTCTTATTTTGAAGGGAAAGCAAATCTTTTGTATAACCATTCATACACATGCTCATTCAAAGTGCACATGGCGACATGACCTAAACTATTTCAAAGCCCTTTGGCTTACTGTTAGCTGCTAAAGTCAAAGCTCTATATATCAACATTACTTTTAAGAGCAGTGATTACAATGTAGCAACTTCACACTATGTATAGGCTATTTAGCAATAATTTAGACCCTTCAAGGGACGATTCTTTTAACAACTGGCCAGCAATAAATCTTGTGACTATTTCTGCTGTTTTTGGAAACCTTTTACATGAAAGCATATATGGTTTTCACTCCTTCAGCTGGGTGCAATGGGGCCCCTTCCTCATCCCCAGCAGTCAGAGCCCATTTGCATCCAGACTGCAAATGAATCGCACATGCACGGTGCCCCTGCTGGCTAATCCCCTTACAGTGAGGGTGCCAAGTACATGTAATATTCTCTTTTTCGAAAAGAATTTCTAAATTCACTTAAGCCTACTAAACAAAAGACAATGCGTTGACTCTTATGGAAAACCTATCTGAGCGTTATGCTAAATATGAAGTGCTGTAGTTGGGGAGTGTTGGCTGAAATGTCACTTCATGTTCTTAAACTGTTATTTCAGTGGTGGACCCAGGTGTTGAGCATAGCTTCTTTTCACACATACCCCCTGCTATTTGCGTGTTCTGATAAATACAAATACACACACTTTTAATTTTTGAAAATATCAAAAACCTGTACCTAAACCTTTTTTTTTTTTTTTTTTTTTTTTTAACACGGGATACATTCTACACTCTTACCAATGGTCACTAAACAAATGTTTCAGAAGATGTGAAAGTGCAAGCACACAAGTGTTTGTTTATCAAAGCTAGACCAGAGTGGGATCCTTCCTCTGTGTGTCAAAGTCCATTTATCTTACTGAACAAGGTGGCAGAAGCTGAACGGGATTAAAAAACTGGGTCTCCAGCGGACTCTCACCTTCAGCACTCTCTCAAAGCGGAATGAGAGTGCTCCATCATCCCACGCACTCCGTGACACCGGCTGGCCAACCGGGTGGAAAGAGCAATGGGGTGTCGTGCTCTCCATGAACACCTTCCTTTCTTGGTGAGACAAGGCCTGCTTTGATTTCGACTCACACATCAGCTCTGCTCGGGAAGCATCTCAGTGACTGTTCATGATCAAGGCCATTACTGTTGCTCTCAAAAAGCAATTATGTTTTGTGTTTTCACAAAAAAAAAAAAAATAATAAAATTAAAAAAAAAATAAATAAATAAAAAATATATATATATATATATATATATATATATATATATATATATTCTGCTTTTAAACACCTAGCTGGTCAAGAGCTTTAAAAAAATAAAAATGGTGAGTGTGGTTTGACTTTTTCCCCTTCGACTTGTTTTCTAACAAGAAAATACTTTCAGTTGTTTGCGACACATTCATTCTAATTAAGGACTGTAGGCATCGCAAGATGACAACATGCATTTTAATTTAATCTAATTACCTGAAAAGCAGGACTCTATCCATAACTGTCACTTTTTAATCATGGGGTCCCATTACGAGAGCAAAAAAAAAAAAAGTAAAAGTGGAATATTATCATACTAAAACAACCTACTGAAGAAAAGGAATGTATTTTGGTTGAATTAGCTTTCCATTTACTGCATTAAAAATCTTACAATCAGGAGTGATTGTCAGTAGCATGAACACTCGCACTTTAAGATGGAAAAAAAAAATCGTGAGGGGAATACACGTTATTTCACATCTGGCCCCAAACAGTCATGCTGAAAATCTAAGGCAAATTTTCATTTTACGGCCTGTCAGCTCCCTGATACAGAGCAAATGAATACGGCAGCAAACAAATCTATCAAATCCTAAATCAAAACAACTGCACTCTCCCTCTCCCTCCCTCTGTAACTTAAGGACATTGTCATAGCACAAAAGACAAGCATGGGAGCAGTGAAGGAAATAACTAGAAGAACGACAAGCAGAAGTGAACAAGGTAATTTCAGAAAGAAAGTCCTTTGACTTCCTTCATCACTGATTCCAGGACACAGATTTAGACACATTTATGTAAAGTAAGGATCAGTAGGTAAGAAAAGTCCATTAAATGATTGTTTTTTTTTTTTCTTAGGTATGACATTCTAAAGGGAAAGCAACTAAAAAACATTTTAAAAATGTGTATGATCAAGGGGTGCATCTAACTCATGAGACGAGACGAAGTACAATATCAAGTTAAAGGAAACGACACGAGATTTTCACAATATTTCAGGGAACACTACAAATCCCCCTTTTTTGGGTTATGTAAATAGGTTTGATGTAATCACAATACCTTTCATAAAAATCTGTGTTTTAAAGAATCTATAATGTGTGTTAAGTATTTAGTCCAGTTTTGACAAGTCATTAATTTAAAGTTTTTATGCTTGTCTAATTCTAAGGTGGTCCCAATGCTGGAAAAGTATTGAAAATGCTCCTACTTGTGTTCTCAAAAATAGAATAATGGTTTAATTAATGTTAAACTGTATTTTAAAGAATCTCTGTTCAGTGTAGAATTATCTAGTTCAGGTCTGACCCACTATAAGGTTTTTAGATTTTGAATTAGAGAAGTTCAAATGCAGTCCTACTTACCCACCAACCTATCAAATTGCTTTTCACACTTTTGTGACAAGATGTGTCAAACAACTCAACGAGCGACACAAAGCAGCAAAACAAAACAAGAATTACTGTTCTTATAAATTCACGAGTCTAAAACTTACCTTATCAGGCATGTAACATGATGACATCAACTACATAATGCTTTGCAAAGCTGATGAGAAATACTGTGGATTTTCATTTTAAGGAAAATGAATCACAAGCTCTCTTCACACCCCGAGTCCTAATTAATTTTAGATAAAAGCAAAAATCCAACTATTATAATGGTTTCTATAACAATACCAGATAACTTTGTAACATTCTTACAGTTATGGTTATAATAATTATTACTAATTTATTGAGAGTTAGCTTGATTTTGGTGCCTATATACACATAAGGAGAGTAATATAACATAGATCAGGACCGATCACTGTGTGATCCTGTGATCACCTTTAAAATACATAGAATATTGTGGTTGTAATGTTCCAAAATGTTAAAAAGTTTAAGGACAACAAATACTTATGCAAGACTCGATGAAGTCAAAACTTAAACAGTAGGAGCAAATCAGAGCTAAATATAGTGTGGACACTGAAATTCAGTCTCAGTGCTCAGTGGATTCCTCCAGCTGTCAAACTGAGCTGAATGACAGATTAAAGCAACAGGTGAACGAGTGTGTGTGTGTGGGGGGGGGGAGTGCTATGCTGGAAAAAAATCTTCCATTTTCTCTTTCTTCACATTAAAAGCCTACGGATACGGTCAAACCTAGTTGTAAATTATACAATTACATCTCAAGAAATAAGAATTGAAGCATCAGTCCTATGTGTCGCTAACGTCTCAGTTGGGCTTATAGTTTGGTTGCCACCTTTCTGGACTCCCACCGAGTTCCTCTAAAATGCTAAAGAAGAAAAACGTTTATTTTCTCCAGCAGACTGACAAAACAAAGGGTCTTTAAGATGCTCTGGTGCGTGAAGATGGCAAATTAAAATACAGGTTAGAAGAGCGACGAATGCATTGACGTATACCACAGGACAGCATCAGTACAGTTCAATGCTCCTTAGGAGGCTGAAAATGTCAATTTCATGCCATATAGACTTTGATTAAAGGGCCTAATGGATACCTGTCTGGAAACATGACAGGTTAATCAGTTTCTTTTCATCAAGCTTTTTGTCTATTTCTGCTCCAGTGTTCCTTTGCCTTCGACATGAATGGCGAAGAAAGGAATGGAGAAGGCTCGCACAAGATGAGACATTAGACCTTTAATTAGAAGCACACCTATTGAGGAACTGTGTCTACCCCAGTGATTTCTCTAAATGCTGTATGACGATGTTCTGGAACACACAGGCTTGTTTTTGGTCCTCCAAGCATAAGGACAGAACCGGACCTTTAATTTGACATGATATGGGTTGATTTAATGTTGGAAGAACAGCTCAGCTGTGCTAGATGTTAAAGCCAACATATACACAGGCTGTCCATGTATATGAAAAATTTATTATTTTTTATAATATGACTTTTAGATAGACATTTTTATTGCCAGCACTGATGAGGAGCTACTAAAATTAGACTCTCTTCATCTGAGTTTTATTTCACCAGCTTGTCACTTTACTTAAAATGATGAGTTTGGAGAAATGAATTCGCTGCTGGGTTACTTTCAGAAGGCTGAGAATACTATGAGGGGAAGAAATGCAATCAGTCATCAATGGACATCAATTTTGTTGCCGAGCCAAGAGAAAATGCAGGATTTATGCTGACGTGGTGAAATAGTTCGACAGAGAGTGCTGGCTGGTTTTACTGTTAGTTTTTGCTAAATGAGTTTCTTCATTAGGGAAATCTTCACTGCTGGTGAAAATCTCCCCAGAGAAGTCGTGAATGTGTGTATTCACAGTGCTTTGCAAAAGAGTCCATGCATTTTAAACTTTTTGACATTTTGTCATGTTACAACCACAAACTTAAATGTATCTTACTGGGATTTTATGTATGCAGCGTCTACGAATGCAAGCCACACTTTTAAGACTTTCATTTGCAAAAGATTTTTTTTTTTTTTTTTTTTTTTTTTTAAATCATGTGTCGTTTTCCTTTTACCTCATAATGATGCTCTATTCTGGGTTAATCTATCATGTTAAATCCAAATAAAGTGCAGTGAAGTCATCCCTCTTGAAGTTTTTTTTTTTAAGCTGAAAAGGTAAAGACCCATTTTTAACAAATCTTCAACTTCCTGGTTGATGTCTTGATTATTAACCAGACTTGTCAAGGTTTGAAATTTTCTTCCTGATATCTAACTTATTTAACGTTTTTCATGATGTCATAAGAGGAAGCAGTGTTTCTGAAGTGTTGCCACAGATTTGCCTCATTAGCTATGTTTCCATCCAATTGCCATGGGAGTTTTGAGCAAACTTTGAAAATGACGCAAAAAAAAGAAAATGTGAATCAAGCGTGTTTCCATCTTCTGGTTTGAAGCGCATCAACCAGGCTACACAAACCGTAATTTCGTCAGATGTTGACACTACACGTGGCTGTTGTAAACAACATGTAGAGGTTGCAAACTAGCATGGACCACACATCTCAGAAGAATGGAGAGACTCTTTCCCACTGGGGGTTTGGACTTTAAAACATTTTAGAGTTTCATGCCTCTGGTAAGGCACCCACCAGTGAATTGGAAAATTTGCCCTGTCAGAACTTATTTGGTAAATGTGTTTCCATCTCCTCTTTACCACATCAGCTCTTTTTTGAAAAAGCCAAAAACTACCTCAAGCAAGTGTAAAAACATTTTTGTGAAATTGATGAAGTTATTTTGATTTTTTCCATTTTCATCAACCTTTACTAATGCAATAAGTCAAAATGCACATTAAAAAAAATTGATGGAAACGCAGCTATTGTAGCTCAAATGTTGTGGGCTTGTCCAAGATATTTAAAGGCGCAGTAATCTTATTGCACTAAAACTTCTGAATTTAAAGAAGAAATCTTTAAAAGATTCTTTCTCATGATTCTGTCATATATATGATTTGGCAATTCAAACTGACCTTCAATATCAAATATTTAATCTGATTTAATGTTGGATCTGAGTGGTGGGAAAAAGTGTCTTCTTATTCACCATATTCTTTTAACCCATGATGCTTCATGTGAATTTAGTTTGTCTCTTATGGAGCAGCATTCTTTGAAGTAAACAAAAGGTCTCTCTTTGAGCAAATAGAGATTAAAACATGTGGGAATGTCAACCTTTGCTGTTTAGATTGATTAAAAAAAACATTGTTACACATTTATCTTTTACAGATTTGGATGATGACCTAAAGAAATGTCCTCTGATTATGCATACTTGTATATACCTGCAATGCTACAGATACAGAACTATGCCTATTTAAATATCTGGTTTCAAATATTTTTAGTCAGGATTCACCACAGCAGCAAAATGGAACAAGTAAATGTGAGGCTATTTCTACATCGTCACAGAAACAATTTATTTGAACTGGTTTGAACTGATTGTGTTCCCAGAACATATTACTGAAAAATCTGAGCAGTAAATCACACTTTAAAGCAAAAAATATTTTAATAAGAATCATCATTTTAATAAGAATGCATAAGCATTACCTGCCAGCTTCATGATAACAAACCCTTCTACGGGATATGAGGTTCAGACTTTGTCTTCAAAGGTGGTTGCAAATTGGATTTTATTTAAGCCTTATCTATTGCGCCAAAATGGCAAGACCTTTGTGTTTGGGTATTTCAATTGATGAAAATGGGGAATATAAAGGTCTCACTGTCTTCAGTTGTGGTCAGTATTAGGGACAGTCAAAGTCCAGACCGAAATCCAATTAAGAATCTGATAAAACTTGAAAACTGATGTCCACAGAAGCTCTCCGCCCAATCTAACTGAGACTGAGATATTCAGCAAGGAAAAAAACATTGCATATGTTTTATTCTGTATATGTGAAAAGCTACTCAAAACATACCCCAAACACCTGCAGCTGTAAGTGCAGTGCAGGCTCTTCTGTTTCCGATTTATATTTATCAAAAAATTTGAAAACCATGTATCATTTTCACTTCAGAATTATGCATGCATGAAAACATTTGCAAGGCTGTTTGTCTTCCTTGCTGCTGTGTTTCTTTACCGATGTACCTTCAGATGTGTTTAGCATTTCTTGTTGGGTTTGAATGTTCATGTATTTTATGTTTCCTATTTCCACTGCTTTTGAAAATATACAACACATTATTGTATTTGAAATCAAATCATTGTCCTCTCAGCTGCACGGATCAATGCCGGCTGACAAAACAGCAAACAAAGGCTGTGCTTTGCCTTTTTGATACGGATTTTGTACACTGGCTCATCACCCTAGCTCTCTTGCAAGTCCCCACCATATAACCCCCCCCCAACAGCACGCAAACACGCACTTTAATCATTTAGATTTCCATTATCACTGCTTCCTCTTCTCATTATTCAAACTACTTCTCCTCACTAGTGAGCCGTGAACCAAAATTAATTCACTGCCTTGTCTTCACCAGAAGATTTCTATCTTACCTGGCCACCATTCATTTTTTCCTCAAACCTAAATATTTGACGTTTTACTTTATTTTCAGTCCGAATCCTAGACGATTATTTTGTATAACGTGTTTTGAAGAAGGACTAGACATGGCACAAAATAAATGCTTGGAGGAATATTGGGGGGGGGGGGACATGAAAACAGACTTTGAGACTGTCGGTTTCATTTAGGCTATTTCATTAAGTAAGAAAAGTGTGACTGAGAAGTTCCCATCCACCACTGGTTATCAGTCACAGAAACCTGTGCCTAGTGGCTTTGAACACTGTGTGCGACCGTGCTCAACTTGTTCTTTACTCTTTTTGTCACTCTACGCTACCATTGCCGAATTCCCTCCTGCTTCAACGCATTTCACATCTAAGGGGGGAAAACAAACAAGCAATGTCATTCCCGTATTATTTGCCGAGAAGCCCACAACTCAAGTCTTGACACCTGCATAATGAGAAGTAGATATACATGCAGCCCTGCTTAGATGAGAGCTCTATTAAATAATCTGCAGCAGCACTTGAAGGAGCTTGGAGAAAGGGAATGATACAAACAGAAAATTTACAAGCAAACATCCAGGGCCTTATAAAAGTATAAAATACACATTAATACTACTTTGCACATTTAGAGACACAAAATGTTGCCTTTTCTTTATGGGAAATAGGTCATCCTCAGATTTCCAGTTGGATTTAGATCTGGACTTTGGATGAGCCATTCTAGCATATGTGTGTTTGATTTAAACCATTTCATTGCAGCTTTGGCCAACTGTTTAGGGTCATTGTCCTACTGGAAGGTAAAAATCTGTCCCAGTCTTAAGTGCCCCAAATTTAGCTCTATTCATCTCGCCATCAACTCTTTCCCACACAAAATAGGTGTTTTTCAAACTGTACAGTTGTGTTTACAGTGAAAGAAAGACTGCATTGGCTGCTGTAGCTTCCTGTCTGACTGTGTCATGTGACCTACATAGAGTAGGAAGTAAACAGGAAGTAAACAAGCTATCCCTGAAAATTCATCAAACTGGTCTGCATAAAAATACTGTCAGCCAGATAAACCTGTGATTTATTAAAGGTTTTACTTGTATGTCTCAATTTAGAAACAAATAACTGTTCTGTTAAGACTAAATGTCTGTTTTTGTCTTGCAAAAGATCAGAAATATTTCTGGTGAATAAGCTAAGTGGAACCAATCTCATTACTAATGTAGCCAATATTACAGAATTCAGTATGCTATTTTACCACATTTTAAAGCTGGAGAGTTTAAAGTATACACATGGCACTGCTTTTAATCAAGCCCTGTACTGGGACTTACAAATGCCTCATCTTAAATTACTTAGGTCAGTATTTAGGACAAAAAAAAATCCTGACCAAACATAGCTGACAGCTGTAGAGGGTTTACTCTTCCTTGTAGTCTGCTGTTAGAAGACTTCCTTTTGTTTCAACGCAACAGAAAAGCCTTGAACAGGTTTAAATATGTACCACAAAATTAGTGAATAAAAGGCTAACTTGATACAAACATAAACAAAACAGATCAGTGTGTATTTTTCACATACAAGTGCTACAATGTGAGGTAAAAACTCAAATATTTGCACAAATTACATCTGCAGTGTTTAGCTACCACAAAACGGATGTGAATGCGACTCATAAGAAAAACAGAAGTACTGAAAAGTTTGCACAATGCAAAGAATATTGCATGTTAGCCTATTTGGATTGGGGTCAAACTAATTTATATAAGGAAGATAAATTAGTTTGGAGTTTGAATCTCTTGACTTAAACTACTTTTAGTGGTTGCATAGTCTTAAGGGGGAGGCAAAAACACAAGAGTAAGAATACTGGACTTATAAAAATGATAAAACAGCTCTGAAAGGAGAAGTAGAAACATTGACAGAAATGTAAATATATGTTAAAGAAAACTGTGCAAGCATCCTACCTAGTAAACATATTTTAAATGGTTTTTCAGCTAGAACAAAAATCACCTCTAAAAACAAACAACGATATTGTATTTCTGCATCTTCAAGCATTCCACATAAATATTTGGTGAAGCTTTTAAGTCCCTTGGTTATTTTGGTTTACTCCGTTTACTTTACTCTCAAGTTCAAAATATATTAAATATATAAAACATGATCTGTATGGTCCTCTTAAACAAAATCATAACATTAACACCAAAAAATTGCATTACACTTTTTTTTTTCCTTCGGGGGTTGTATTTAACTGCTGCAGCAAGTTCTGTCAGTATAGAAACTGGAATGAGAAATCTCAGGCAGCACAGCATAGATGCTCTCCGGCTAACCCTAAAAAAGAGGAAAATTAATTGGGAAACTCTGGTCTGGGGTGGTTTTGACTTTGATCAATGACTGGGGAAACTCATTACCAGCGTGGGCCAGTGCGTGAGGCGTACCCTAATTGTGTGCCAGGCTGTAATTCTGTGCTGTAATTGACAGCTGGATGAAGCAGGTGCGCCCGGTGACACGGCGGCACAACGATGGAGACAGAGGAGAAAGGGACAGTGAGAGATCACAAGGCGGGCAAGGAAACTGGAGTGATAATGGATTAAAAATGACAAAGAGAGATTTTCAATATTCTTTGTGAAAGACGTCCAAGACTCAGAGGGTTTAATTGGCTACGTCAAAAGATTGCAAAACCAACTAAACTTGGTTACATAAACATTAAAGAAGCCTCCGATATTTTTAAATCTCCTGTATGGCAGCCTTTTTTGATATTCTGTAGAAAACAAAATGTGGTAGCATGACACATGACATGAATGATTTGTAAGCACTATGAGAAGGGAATGGTTAACCAATAAAATGCTAAAGTTAGCATCTGCTTTGAAGCTTTCTATTGGTGCCAAACTAAAGAACTATTGAAGAAGCCTCCACCACTTTTAAATCGTAAGTAGAAAAAAAAAAAAGACATGCCTACTACTAATGATGAGCTAAATAGCTATTTTAGTTTTTAATAAGTCTGAACTGCATTTCATCAGAATTCATCGGATTTGATCATATTGCCCCCCCCCACCAGTTTTAAATCATTTTTATAGTAGCATTCTCAGTAAGAAAAAAAAGACAGTGACGGAAAGAAAACAAAGGGTTTGTAAGCATTCTATGCAGGGGCAAAGAATGCTACTGCAATTAGCTAACCATTAGCTGCCTAGTTAGCATCTGCCTCAAAGTTTCCTGTTGACACTAAAGAATTATTATTTTTTTAATTGAGTCTGAAATGCATTTGAGTACTTCTAGTTCAAAATCAAGCATACTTAGATTGACCAAACCCCTCCACCAATTTTAAATGGCCTTTCTATCAGTATTCATTCAATAGGTACTCGTTAGAAAAAAGAAATAATGAGAAGAGTGACATTGGTGATATCAGAACTGGATAACCAGTGGCTAACAATTTTTGGAAATTGCCTAACCATTAGCTGGTAATGTTAGTGTAACATGTGCAAAGATTAACAGATAAATGTATGTTCTATGGGCCAGACTCTAGGTTATGTTTAGAGAGGTGGATAATAAACATTTAGAAAATGACACACAAAAGAAAAGGAGCCACCAGGTACTTTTAACAGAAAATAAATTGAATAGTTTGTTTTTGTTTTTTTTTTTGTCAAATAAAGTATTGGTTCTTCTTGTTTAACAACATCGAGAGTTACTATCCAAAGAACAGAACTGAACAATTTTCAGCATTTCACAGTTTTCACTACCGTATTAAACCAACAAAGTTCTAACCCATTCAACTCAGAATAGGACGCAAATCAAATATAAAGTCTGTAAACAAAAAAAAAAAAAAACAAAAAAAAAAAAAAGGTAGTTCAGAGTTCCTTAACCGGTTCAATTAAGTTCAGAGAGTGTCTCTTTGAAATCAGTTTTGAACTCCAGTGTTCTAGTTAGTTCTTTTGTTGTTAGTTTTGTACACAAGTCAAAAAGTCACGTCACTGTCAGAGCACTCTTATAAGTCAGGTCGAGAATGTAGGGCTTTAACAGTCCTTCCACAGTGTTGAATTCTTTGATCAAAGAGCAGGCTGGTTGCTCCTTAAGATGAATGGGCAAATTTCCTTACTCCCTTGGGAACAAAAGATGGTGGCTCTGGGTTGGCTTGCCATCTCTTTCGTCAGGAAGAATTCAAAGTTCCAATAGGTTTCCAAGTCTGGGGTTTCCTCTATATGTAATTGATTGTGGCACACTGCCACGGCAAAATAAAAGCCGCCACACCTTTAGAATGAAGTTGTTTTTTTTAATGTGTTAAAGCAATATAAAGCATGGATGGATGGAAGAATGGATGGA
Source organism: Anableps anableps (assembly GCA_014839685.1). Taxonomy (NCBI): domain Eukaryota; kingdom Metazoa; phylum Chordata; class Actinopteri; order Cyprinodontiformes; family Anablepidae; genus Anableps; species Anableps anableps. The sequence goes on from CM026085.1 coordinate 18,257,153, forward strand.
TTTGCACACTTATACAAACCATAATCAGAGTTTTTAATGAATTTAAACATTAAAATTTACTTTCTTTTGAAAAACCAACATCGCCAGTTGTCTGGCTGTGAAGCTGGCTATGGTGCGGTGCGCTGCTCTCAGGAGTGAAAGAAAACTGAAGACGACAGTCCAATGTATAGGCAGAGAAAAGACGAAAGAAAGGTATCTAAGGAAGATTAAGTTGAATGTTTTTTTTTAGTTCAAGCCTGTGAAAATGACCCTAATGTTAATGCATGTTGCATTTGAACAACAGCAACGTTGTTAATTAATATAGTTTGGCCTTCATGCATGATGTTTCAGATACGTTTTGAACAGCATGACATAGGTTCATGTTGGGTAATTTTTCCGTTGATTCCTTTCTGATTGCGTTTTCAGATGAGTACATTAAAATATTTTCAGAAAAAGAGGAATGGACCCGAGGAAGACGTTGAAGTAACATTAGTTGGAGATGCTCAGTGTTCTTTATTGTGACGCAGTTCCCTCAAGTTCTGAGTGATATAGAAATTCTAGTGACCTGTACCATGGCACGTGCAATATTTAAATATTCCTAATGTTCCTTGCGTGATATTTGTGATTGAAACTAATCTAACACTTCTGAATTATATTAGACAAGTACACAGGCTGAAGTAGTGGAGGAGGTGAGTGAAGGAGTTCCTTCACGTTCCCGTACAACAGGATTTAAAGTGCTTTTAATCAATGTTTCTTCAGGCTTGCTAGTGCTCTTGCAAAGGTTTTTTTTTTTTTTATTTCAACTGCTTTTTCACTTATTTTAGAAGAACTAATTGTTCTTATTGCTATTATAAAATGCTAAAGCCAGTTTTAGAAGACGACCCTAATTATTTTTGTCTTTATTTTATAGTAGGATGCTTTTTTAGTGTGACTGCTAGCTTAGCAAACCTTTGCTACTAATGTTAATAACTGATGACCAATCAGAGCAGGGAGCCTACAAAAAATGTTTTTATCTTTTCTATTATAGTTCCTGGGGAGAACACAATTTACTAAAGTCAGCATCAGGTGGTAAAAGCTTTGGAAAAACTGGAGATAAAGAACTATTTTAAAAATCTTATGCTATTTTACCTTTTTTCAACTTGTATTAAACAAATCTGTGGCGTATGTATACAGAACACTCCTTCCGCTTCTATTCCTGTTTTAATGGAAGAATGAATTTGAATGTGTATAACCTCGACTGAGTGAAGAGCTCCTACTTGTGGAGAAGTCACAGCTGGCTGTTGTCGAGCTCTAAGCCATGAAGTGCTCCATGTCTGCTAAAGAGCTCCCTGCAAACAAAGCTGCTCTGCTTGCTCGAAGTTATACACATGTAGAATGAGGCTTCTGTGGGCTTTTTATTTTATTATTTTATTATTTTCTTCACCATCTTCTGGTAAGCTTCTACAGACCAGGGGCAAAGAATGTTAAATTCAATCAAGCACACCATAATTCCTTGCAGTGTATAAGTGCGGCTGACTCACAGGATTCTAATGGCTGCTCATAATCAAGCACCATGATTAAGCACTTGGGGAAGTGGGCACATACTGAAAATCCGTTGGAGATGTCCTTTCCCTTAGAGCTAAGTACACTCATTACCTCGCAACAGCGGGTACGTGGGTGCTTCATTAGCTTTTATGCCGATTTGCCTGTATTCGCTTGTGGGGTTTTTTCTTTCCATAGAGTAAAAAGGTGCCTGAAGAGCCCTTGACGGTAAAAGTTTGAAGTCTGTATGTGTACCAGGGAAAGTCGCAAATTGTAGAATTATCAAGTTTCATTGTCTAACTCCAAGCCTGTTTTTTTTTCTTCGTTTTTTTTTAAAAGACCGGAACATTTCATTTCAACCCCAACTATTTTACATAATGCACTTTAGGATTATTGAGGATGAAATTAAACTTTTACACAAATGGGCACCCTGCAGCTTTAACAGAAACTTGTGTGCACTCATAAAATCTCCCTTCTCCCTTCTGTAACAATTTCTCTGAACATTAAATGCAATATTTCATGAGTTGCGCAACAATCACAATCATTTCTGATCCTTTAGTACATTTCTTTCTCCTTTTGAGTTAAGTACTACTTCAGTTTCTTTAAAGAAATGGCTGTTTTGATAGATCTTGGTCAGCAAAAAGAAAGCCAAACCCCAGGATGTTTTGATTGTGGCCTAATTATGACGTCAGCTCTGCCTGTAGAGACTTGAGGAAAGCTACAAGCCAGACGGCAAATGACATTCTCCACATGGTGAGCTGCATTAGACATCCAGACAGATGCTTCAGCCACACAGACTCATTAGTGAGAGCTATCAAGGTTCTGAACCAACTACAACTTTGACCACAGCCATCTGTATTGTAGGAAAACACAATGCAGTCATTTAAAGAGCATCATTAAGCTAAAGGACTGTCAATTTTGTCTTTTTTTTTTTTTTGGTATTTTTTCTTCCTTTTCATTAATTAAAATTCATATTGCAGAGGCTTGTTGAAGTATTCATATCCTTTAACTGTTCCACATTTTGTCACAAACTTCAGTGCATTTTACTGGGACTTTATGTCACTTCACTGGACATCCATGTGTACTCAAAGTGGACGTCCACCAGATACATCTGCGCAAAAGAAATTTTTTATGACCGCATACGCATACTCTGTGTTGCACAGTAAACTGCTTCGCGAGAAACAGCGTTCGCATTTAACTATTTTGTGTACGACACCGAGCTGATAAAGTTGAGTCGACTCCAACTGTCGCAAGGATATGTAGCAGTTAGACTTCCATTCTGTGCAGCACTGACAGGTGGGCGGTGGCTGCCCTGGTGGAGAATAAACGAGGCTAGGTGCCCAACTAGCTCATTGAACTTGATAATATCCATTCTAATTGTGGGAAACGAAGGAACTTGTCACAAGAAATGTATGCTATCGATACCCTCGACTATGAAATCTCAACTGTCCGCGGACAGTGTGCGCGGCGTCCGCATGGCTCACAGAATATGCACAGTATGCCAGAGTATGTGGGAGCCTTTAGAGAGTGAATTTTTCTTTACAAAATAGCTCAGGCTCAAGCCGATTAGATGTGGAGTATCTGTTAACATAAATTTTTAAGTTTGAATTTAGGTCTGGACATCGACCAGACTATTCTGACAGATGAATAAGCTTTAATCTAAATCCTTCCATTGTAGCTCTGGCTGTATGTTTAAGGTTGGTGTTCTGATGGAACTCTAAGCTAGTCTCAAGTGTTTTCCAGCTGTTACAGGCTTCCTCTGGGATTTCCCTGTGTATAGCTCCCAGCTTGCATGTCTGATGGAAAAAAAAAAAAACACATTCCCACAGCATGATGCTGCCACTACAATGTTTTCACCACACATGGGCCAGAAAGTTAAATTTTGCTTGCATCTGGACTCTTCTTGTGGCAAACTGCAAACAGAACTTCCTTTTCTTTCTTTCAACACAGACTTTCTTCTTGTCACTCTTCATAAAGGTCAGATTTGTGGAGTACAAGACTACTAGTTGTTGAATCTACAAAGTCTCTCACTTGACCTGTGGATCTGTGTAGCTCCACTAGGGGCCTCATGGTTGCTTCTTGATAAATGCTCTTTATGTCTGGCCTGTCAGTTTCGGTAGAAAGCCATGTCTTGGTAGGTTTGCTGTTGTGCCTTACTCTTCATTTTCAGATGATGGATTGATCAGTTCTCTGTAAGATGTTACCTGCTTTAAACTTCTCCACAGCTTCATCCGTGACCTGTCTGCTGTTTTCCTTGGTCTTCAGGATGCTGCATGTTCTCTAACAAACCTCCGGGATCTTCACAGAACAGCTGGATTTATACTGATATTAAATTACACATTTCACTAATTAGGCAACTTGTAAAGGTAACTGCTTGTACCGGATTTTATTTAGAGATATCAGGTTAACGGGCGCTGAATGCAAATCTTTCAGATTTCTGCTTGTTCAACCATTTTTTAAACTGTGCATCATTTTCCATCCACTTCACACTTGTGTTTGTCACATGAAATCCCAATAAAATTCAATGAAGTTTGTGGTTTCAGAGTGACAAATTGTGAAAATATTCAAAGGCTGTGAATACTTTAGCAAGGCACCACATAAATCTACTGATACTGTTCGAAAAATATTTTTTCAGCCATCGTAAAGGAAACACACGTTTAGATGTTGCCATTTTTTGCGTATGTACACATGCACACAAACACATGCTATCAAAAAACAGCCTTGGGGTACACTTCAAGATGGATTGCCACCAAGTATATCCTGCATCATATCCAAGTTCATATATTACAGCCATTATAGGTAATAATTCTAGTAAAGAGATTAGTCTAATTAGCTTTTAGCACATCTTTTGTAAGACACACGCTCATGATGCATTGCCTCGAACATTTTGAGAAGCGAGCAAAGCCCCGCTTTAACCGAGTCTTTTATATCTTGCAATCTGTTTATCGTTGTCACCGTAATGGTGCTTGAAATGTTGTCCGAATGATTTACTGATGAGGATTTACATAATATCTGTTTGTGAAAGCTAGACCACAAAAAATGTCAGGAAAAAAAAAATACACAACCGTTAAGCTGTTGCGACTTTTCGACAAGAAAGACATCTTCCATCAAATTTTGATCCCCTTTTCTCCTCAGAAATATAGATTTGATGATTCTCATCTCTCACTGCTAAAATAAGCACAGACAGATGTCTGATAGATATCAGGACATTTGTCAGACTACTACTTCCTAGTCCTGTTTTCCCCCCTTCCTGTCCATGCAGCTGCTGACAATAAATCACTGCATCTGATTCCAGCTGTCAAAATGTCTGCACAATGTCACATGTTTTCAGACGGGTCGGCGTGAGCAGCGTGGGCAAACGTTACGTGATGCGGCCGCAGAGGTGGTGCGTGCAGTGAAAAACCCACGCACATGCACAAAGAGCATATCATCCACTTTGTGTGCTGTCTCTGCATGTGTGCATGTCTACACATGGGTGCAGGGGCCTTATCCAAAGTGGAATAAATCCAATCCATTACCTGCCGTGGCTCAGGGCAGCTCAATCGATGGCACTCTCAGTGGCTGCTGATGAACTTCCCTGTCTGACAAGGTGTATCATTCAGACCTGTCGCAGAGCAACACTCTGGCATTTCAAAGCCCCAAGGAGACTTGGAGGGAAAATTTTGACTTGTTTGTTTCCACGGTGCTAAGACGACATCCCAAACTCGAGGTGAATCTCCGTTAATTAGAATATCATCAAAAAAGTTATTTATTTTAGTAATTATTTTCAAAAATAAAACTAATATATAGATTCAAGACACAGAGTGATATATTTTCAGTGTTTATTTCAGTTGATTTTGATGATTGTGGCTTATTGCTCATGAAAATACAATATTTACTTTCTTTAAAAACCATAAAATATTACATAAGATCAATACAAAAAAGATATTTAATACATAAATGTTACGCTATGGTCGATACAACCATGGGGAGACTGCTCACTGTAAAGTTGTCCAGCAGAAAGTCACTGACAACCTCCACAAGGAGGGTAAACAAAATAAAGATAATTGCATAAGAAGCTGGTTGTTCAGTGTGTTGCATCCAAGCACATGGGTGCAGGGGCCTTATCCTTATTCAGTGGAAGGAAAACGTGTGTGTTCAGGAAACTATGCCAGTGTATGTGGAGTCAGTACTTGGTTGGGGTCCTTTTGCATGAATCACTGCCTCATAAACCCGATCAGCCTGTGGCCCTGATGAGGTGTTAACCCTTTGTTTTCTACTTTCACAGAATCCCCTCAAACCTCTTCTGGAATTAATGCTGCCAAGGTGCCAAATGTATCCCATGAATCTATGCTGATGCATATTTCAGACTTTGCCACAATTTAGTAGTCAGATTTAGGCAAACTTATGGCCAAATTTTTTGCATTTGTTTACTAAATACATGGATTTATTTCTATTGTGTATGCTATCTACAAATTACCATCTCCATTTATTTAATAGCTGTCTTTCAACAATTATAAATAAATTCAGGTGATATGGAGTTAAGGAAGCTTTAATACCAGCCCACAGCTTGTCTTCATTGTTGAGTCTTCATCTTCCTCTTGACAATGGCCCATAGATTATGTATGGGGCTTAGATCAGTTTGCTGGCTAATCAAGCACAGTGATCCCATGGTCAAAGCGTATATTGGTGCTTTGGGCAGTGTGAGCAGGTGCCTAGCCCTGCTAGTATCTGGAATCAGCATCTCCAGAAAACTTGTCAACAGTGGGATACATAGAGCTCTGAAATTTCCTGGTAGATGACTGCACTGACTTTGCTCTTCATAAAAACAAACGAAAAAAAACTGCATTGAACCTCAAGCAACTTGGATTCTGTGCTTCTTCACTATTCTCCAGACTCTGGGACCTTGATTTCTAAAGGAAATGCAAACTTTGCTTTCGTTTAAAAGAGAACTTTGGACCATCAGTCCAATTCCATCTCTCTGTTTTCCAGGGAAGACACTTCTTCTGTTGTCTCTGCTTCAGGAGTGACTTAACAGAAATGACATGTGTAGCTCATATCCTGGATAAGTCTGTGTGTGGTGCTTCTTGGAGCACTGACTCACTCCTAGTTTTATGAGTCTCTCCAAAGTCTTTGCTTATGTACCCTTTTCTACCACACTTTTTCCTTCCACTTAACTTAACTTGGGTACATAAACAGAGAGCTCCTTTAACAATGACATTTTGTGGCTTCTAGATGGTGGCAGTGTCTGTGTGCTGAACAATTTTCAAGTCAACTGTCTTCCTCATGATTGTCATGAGATTGCTTCTCTGTAATGAAACTGCTTTGTATTATTGGTTTTGTGTAATATTAAAATTTTCCGAAAAGCTGAATTCTGCGTTTTTTATTAGCTGTAAGTCAGAAACATCAAATTGAACTGAACGTTTGAAATGTATTACTTTGTATTGTATTATACAATGCATGAGTTTCACTTTTTACATTGATTTACTGAATTAAATCAACTTTTTGATGATATTCTAATTTACTTAGACTCACATGTAAACATAATTTCTCTTTTTGTGATAGTTTGTCAGCAAGTGGAGCTACTATATATGTCTCTAATGTTTGAGCAGTGTTTGGCACTACTGAAAGCATGTATTATCAATTCATGCTTGGCTTGAACATAAACTGTAATTATATTCAGTCACACTGAATAGGAAAACACTGAATAATATCCCGTTGGCATGTCGAATCCGTACTCCTCTACAAGCGTGATTTCTTATCATCGAGCTGCCACTTCCCTTCAACCTGAAAAAACACGAGAGGGACAGAGACGACGCGGAGGAGCAGTCAGTGTGAAGGAGGAGATCAAATGGCGGGGCAGTTATGAGAAGTGGGTCTGATGCCTTTTCAGGCTGCTCTGTTTTGGCTGCCACACCAGTCAATCACAATTACAATGGCAAAGAGAGATGGGAGCAGTGGTGCAGAAAGAGCAGGAGTGATAATTACAATGCAAGGGACAAGATAATGGGAACACGCTGCACTCTCCCAATCATTTCATGTATCAGCCTCTGACTGACCCACCCCCGCACCCCATACCCCCGCTGACAACCAGCAATCACAGGTCATATTTGTGAAATCCAAAATGAATTAATGCAATGACAGCGGTGGGGGTTGTGCTCCGTCTCCGCGCTGCACACGTGTTTGCCTGCGTGCATGGTTTTGTCAAATGCCAAAGAATATTTACCTCTGGCTTCCCTTCTTCCCTGCAAAATAAGCACTGCATGGTGTTATCGCTGCAGGATGAAGCGGAGGGGGTACAAACACAGCTCCGCAAGCTGCTTGTTGAGAATAGGGTGTCAACAGCCTCGTCAGTCCTCCATCTGAGAGGGAATAAATTTAGTCTTTTCTATCAGACATACAACACTGAATAAAAACTCGATGCAGGCCTTATACATGTTTTATAGTACATGTAGTTTAATAGAATAATAATCTAAATTTCTCTAATCATAAAACCACCATAACAGAAAGATTATATAATTATATATTATTACAGATTAGCCATGAGCATATTCCCAGTATCAAGTTATACCAAGGTTTTAAAAGTTATGGTTTCAAAACTGAAAACATTTTGGTCTGGCCATTCTTACAGTTCAAAACCACTTTAATGACATGCCAGAAAAAAAGATGGAGTGACTGGACTTTTTCAGCAGCTGTGTGAGGCAGAGACTACCTGTTGCAGCAGGTTGCTGGTCCACTGGCTAAAAGAAAACTACAACATTTCTACAAGAAGGATAAGTTCATTCTATAAGATATGGAAAATATTTCCTGTCACAAACTGTCATGGTTCAGGAACTAAACATTAAAAAATACATCTGCTCCAAGATATGGTGACCTAACATACTTTTTGAACCTGTTCAATTCAGGAGCTTTGACACTTCTGACAGAACTACCGACAGCTTAACTAAAGTTGGCAATTTTGTGTGTTATCTTCAAAGAAGCTCTAAGCATCACTTTTGTTCGTAACAATGCTAAAAAATTACAGTCAGCAGGGTACAAGCTGTTAAGATAACTTAAGTTAATTTTAGCCTGTTCTTTTTCACCACTTTATAACGACAAAAGGAAACATGCTGGTGTAGCTTCTCAGCCATCAAGGACATAGTAATCTTGAGAGTTAATATAGGCAACTTGACTTCTCTTCTTATCTTGAACAAGTTCCACCTCTCATCCAAAAGGCTTCTTCAGTTCATAAGCTAAGGTTGGGAGTATCAGACTTATAAGTTGTATTCAGAACAATTACACTGATAGGGCAATAGGGGTCAGTAATGTGCCATTGTTGTCACTAATAAGGCTGTCAAAGTCACATGAGACTGTGGTCCTAACCCTCTATTCAATTCCCTGTAAGTGTTGTCAACAAGCCCCCAACAATGTCAACATGTGCACTGGTTTGGTCATATGTCTCAAGATGTGAGTTTCTGTGAAACTGCCTGGACAGACAAGTCAAAGGCTGCACTGTAGATGTTAGGCAGATGGAACCTTAAATCACCTCCTCTGTTCAAGGTTTTTTTTATGTTTCATATAGATAGCTTTTTTCAACCTTCTCTCAAGCCATCTGTCTTCCCTGTCCAAAATGTGCACATTATTGTCTTCAAAGGAGTGTCCTTTGTCCTTGAGATGTATATAAACTGCTCAGTCTTGACCTGTTGAGTTGGCTCTTCTGTGTTGCGTCATCCTCTTGTGTAGCTGCTGTTTAGTTTCCCCAGCATAGAGGTCTCAACATTCCTCGCTACACTGAACTGCATATACCACACCACTGAGCTTGTGTTTTGGTGCTTTGTCCTTGGGGTGAACTAGTCTCTTTCTGAGAGAGTTGCCATATTTAAAATGCACTGGAATATTGTGCTTAGAAATAAATATTTTTAGTCTCTCTGACACTCCAGCCACATAAGGGATGACTATGTTCTTCCACCTCCTCATCTCTCCTAAACTGACCTGAGTTGACAGTTTTCTTGAATTCCTATATGCTTTACCATACACCCGGTTGGGGTATCCACAAGTTTGGAGTGGTTTCTTCAAATGTTTGTGCCCTTGGTCCTTTCCTTCCCTCTTTATGGGGACCCTTTCATCTCAATGGTATAATGTTCTGACAAGTGATTATTTATATTCCAGTGGGTGGTGGTAATTGAAATGTAAGTATTGGTCCGTGCGTGGGTTCCATATAGAGCTCAGTAGTGAGGATACTATTTGCTTCCATGTCTAACAATAAGTCCAAAAGCGGTAGCTTGTTCACTTTTGCATCTTCTTTGGTAGACTGAATGTTGTGGTCTATCAAATTGATGGCTTCCACTTCATTAACTTGTATTTTGACCTACATGTCATCCTCATAACTACATAACTAAACCAATGACTAGGTGATGTTCCCTCATAAGTTCAGTGCTTTGCTTTTCATTTCCTCCATGTAGCAAAAGTAAACATTTTAGCAGGATTCATTTGTGAAAAAATTTAGAAGGAATAATTTTTAGTTTTCTGTTCTAAATAAAACCAAAAGCATATTATACATTTTTGTTTTAAATCTGGGTGAAACCGTGGTGGATTTATCGTATCACACTCATACTGCCTCATACCCATTTCAAATGTTTGCTGTTATTATATGGAGTATAAAGTTAATCACAGCCAACAGAAGCTAGTAAGGATGTACCAGTCAGCCAGTTTTCAACCTGACTTGCTTAATTGGTGAATGGCAAATCAGACACTCAGGTAATATGCTAAAGATGCACAATTACATAGAAATGGCATTGCCTCATCAATATTTACAATATTAAAATCACAAAGTACATGCAATATTTGGTTGTCTATTATATTTCAGGTGTGAAACAATCAAAGTCTGCTTATTAATAATATATTTGGCCAATTGAATGGACTTCCATTGCCTTACATGCACAGACAGTATAGATTTTGGTGACAGATTTTGCGGCTAAAGCTCGGGGAAAGTGGTGAGGAAATTGTGATGATGGAAATGGAACAAAGTAGTGTGAAAAAATTGTGGAAATCCCAATTGAGATTGCCATCTGAGCACTCAGCAACAGTATCGCAAAGTCATGTTTTCCTAATATCCCATGGTGAAATGTGCCATAGTAAAGCTGTGTATATGAAACTAATAAGATGTATTTAGAGTGAAGGGGTAAAAAAAAAAAAAAAAAAAAAAAAAAAAAAAAAAAAAAAAAAAAAAGCCAAATGTTGTTTCTCATGACTGATTTGTAAAAGCAATTAAAAGGTAAAACATCCAAGGGTGTGAGTATTTTTTATACACACTGTATGATCAATGGCTTTCCCAGTAAATGTATTTCTAATATGGCCAAGGACATGAAATTCACATCAGTAATTCCTAAATGTTCCAGAGAGAAACACTGGGAAGTTGAAAGAACATAATTTCATCTTGAACCAGGCACAGCCAGGTGCAGGGGCGTAACCATCATCTCAGAAGTGAGGGGGGACATTTTTTCAGAGGTCTATTGAGTGATTTATCATTCACTCATTTTCAGTCACACCTCTCCTTAGTGCCTGAAAATGCATACAGCCACCAACAGGCACAGTACAGCATGACTTTATTTCTTCAAACTATAAACGAACAAAATCGAAAGCTTTAGCTGCCAAACTCTGGTTGAGCTGACACAATTACCCTTGAACATCTACAGGGTAAGTAGCCAGGTCATTAAGTGCCAAATGGCAACACTGAACATGAGATGTTCAGTAAGACACCATACCTGTGTGCAAATTATTACTTAGCACACAAAGTGGAATGGAAACGACAGCTAGCATGGTAATAAGCCTCATATTTTAATGTAGTGGTATGAACATTGAAGACAACATGAAACACACTGGCATTTTAGTCAAATGTGACAGTACAGATGTGCAAAATTATTCAAGATAAATAAAAATAGAATGACCTGTATCTACTGCCTATTCAGATACCAATAATGCAGAAGTAAAATAATATCTGAAAAAAAAAAATCTAAAAATAAACTACACATGGCCTTCTCCCTGTGCTACCTATAATACAGTCAAAAAATATTTTTGGAGTGTGAACAAGAGTTATTCTGAAATATCTGTAAATAAACCTATACTCATACCTCTCTGATTTCTCCCTGCAACAGATCTCTTATTCTCAACAAGTTCTAATCCCCCCTTACCTGACTCTTTGCTTTTTCTATTCTGACAATAAAGATTGCTTTTAAATATGTGGAACTCTACACTGATCACTTCTATAAAGGACGATTGGGTTTAGTACTGGCATTAACTAGCTACCAATGGATGGAAAATATGTAACGTTGGTATTCTTAACTAGCTTAACATAATATACTGGCATGGATTAACTAGTCATCATTTAGCTAACATTATCTGCATGCAGCAGCATTACTCAACTTACACCGTTTGTTTGGAAGAAAACTGTTAAGTTTTTGTTTTTTTTTGTTTGTTTTTTTTTTTTTGGGGGGTGGTGGTGGTTGCGTTTTGCTGCTCTGGCTAGTTGCTGAACATGATACAGACCATGCAGCTCTGCTCAGCACCAGGTCTCCCCTCGGTGATCAGATCCACAGGTCTAACCAGCGTCAGCATGTTTATGCTTGTGGTGCGTTTAAAGATGTCTCAGAAAATCACGCTGCCACATCTGAGCAACCAATTAAATAGTTGTAATGGCTAAAAAAAAAGTGCGGGGGACAGAAGGCATAAATATGGGAAGTGCATGGGACATGTCCCACGTGTCAGTCACGCCCATGGCCAGGTGCTTTTCTTAGGATTTCAGGCAGAGAAGTCAAAGGAGTGATCAGAATAGTTGACCTAGAGCCAAGGACTACTTGCAGAAAGCTTGGCAGATTCAGTTTTTATGTGGTATCCAGTAAACCACCATGGCCTCTATTCTCGCTAACTGCACAAGACTTCACTGCTGAAGAAAAAGCTTGTTTTAAATTTGTGGCAGAAAATTTGGACAATGAAATACTCTGAATAAAGTCTGGTCAAAATTTGTTCCATGTGTTATTCAAATACACATAATATAATTTATAGACTAATTAGTTTCTTTGAATGTTTTGGTAGTTACATCTGGTGTTCTTTTCATGCTAATACTCTCATTAGAAATATATTTACTGAGAAAAACATTGACATGGTATTATTTTACCATTATTTACCAATAATTAGTTAAAATAAAAGATTAAGCAATATCCTGTTGGTCACTGTTACAATTTCTTATAAATTATGGGCTTGTTCAATGTGTTTATACTCTGTTGTCTGATTCATACAGAAGATGTGGCTATTTCCATTGGATTTCATTTGTACAATTGTCTTTCTTCAGTAAACTGGAGGATTTTGAATTTCAGTGGTATTGAGAAAGCTCTGCATCTTGCTGATGTTCTGGAGAAAACAAATGTTTTGTTACTTTAACCATAAATTAAGAGAAAAATTCCTTTTAGAGCCACATTAGAACTGGCTAAAAATCTGAGTCAGCATATAATAGTTTTATGAAAATCCAATATGGAAAGAAGGCTGCTGCAAGTAAAGCACTGGTACCTAAAATCAGTTGAATATTTTAGATAGATGTAACACACTTCCCATGCTGGCTCTCAGTCTGGATATTCCTTCACTATCCACAGAGCAGTTAATGTTGTCCCTCTGCTCCTCTTTAGTAAAGTTAGCTGGGAATATTAATCATAGGATCATATAAAATAAATTTACCATAAAGCGTGAAGTGGCTTAATGAAAATTAAGTTGTTTATTATGTGCATGATCATTAGGGTTTCTTCTCCTTGTTTCTCTATGGAGGTACATAAGCAGTGTGGTGCGATTTAAACTCCAAACTCACACCCCAAAGCATCCGAGCAAGTATGATCAATCATGACACAGATTGGCAAAGCTGAACTTGTAGTTTTTATTTTTATGTTCTTGGTCAAAATGTTTATTCTCTTCAAAACTGTTATATTACCCAAATGATTTCAACATTTGGGTCAAAGATATTGACACACCAGTAAATTCTTTAGATCCTCCCAAATGATATGATTTCAGGGCCCGCTTATTTCAGTTAAGGGGCGGGGGAAATGTTGCAGGAGAGATCCAGAAAGGATACAACAAGACAGTTGTGCACACACAAATCCACACATAAGCAACAGTTAGAGTCAAAATTAACGTGCATGTTTTGTTCTGTGGGGAAAAAGTCCTTGTTTCCTGAAAGTTAGTGTCTTGAAAAAAATAAGCGTTTCAATTCCCCCACATCACAATGACAAATTTTAATGTACTTCATTTGGATTTAATAGAACAGACCAACACAAAGTGGCGTATTCTCAACTGGAAATTGCAAGGAAAATGATATACAATTATCACAATAAAAAGTAAAAAAATAACAATAATAAAAATAGGAAAATCCTGAAAAAAAAAAAAAAAAAAAAAAAAATTCCTGTTAGAGGCTGCAAAAGAGTTGATACTGGGCCAGAGGCTCACCTTCCAGCAGGACAATGACCCTAGTCTAGTCACCCTAGGGTTAACTGCTCCATTACCAGTCTATGGTATGGTGAAGGAAGTATCATGGTGAAGGGATGTTTTTCTCTGTCAGCGACACATAAGCTGGTCAGAGGTAATGAAGGGATAGCTTCTTGCGAAAGAAGTTGACCTTTAAGCAGGACAATGATCCTAAATATGCAGTCAGAGTGGCAATGGAATGATTCATATCAAAGCATATTCTTGTGTTACTTTGGCCCAGTCAAAGTCCATATCTTTATTCAAGTGAGAATCTGTGGCAAGACTTGAAAATTGATGATCATAGATGCTTTCTGTCAAATCTGACAAAACGTTCACTGTATTTAATGTGTTAATCAGCAAAATATCAATCAAATGAATCTCACATCCACAGCTCTCTGAATAAATGCACAAGGAGTGGATCATAGAGATTACAAACATTGTGTATACATTACCGGGTGAAATACTTGGCTTGAGTAACAAACTGTGTAAAGCCGTTTAAATAGCAACAGGATAAAACTACAATCTGTTTGAGCTGAAGTAGTCCTCAGCTGAAACAGATCTTTTTCCACAGTCAAATAGAAACATCATCACTTGCTTTTTTGTACACATCCGTGCATCTTTGCATTTGGCACAAACACAGGGAGGGAAGGTTGAAGAGGTAGAGACCACACTGCTGTCAAGACGCCTGAGGGAGAAGGCAGAGCTAATCCACAGTTATCAACACTTTTAAGCCTGCAGACTTCAGAGCCATTTGCAACCCCCTCCCCATACACCCCCCTACCCCCACTGTGTTGGCTCTGCTTTGGCTTTTCACACGAAGGATGCTCCTGTTTCTACCTGAATCCATGACAGGCTGCCTGCCAGTGGTGGCTCACTTTTGGGTTTCCAGGGAGACGGTAAAAGCTTTGCGCCTGAACGTACTGGGGGATGCAATGTGTCACGCCCCATTTCGGCTCCTAGGCACAAGCTGCAGAGTTCTCAATCCTGCAAAAGCTTCTTCTTCAACCGGTGTTTACCACATAATCTCAGCCGGTAACAAAGGATGATACTGCAATTGGTTTGTGCATCATTCTAAGAATAGGACTTCCATACATACAATTCCTGCATTGGAGGCTTTCAGATATTACACCACAGGTTGTGTCACATGGTTCTCAAAACATCTTTGTTGTATCTGAATGATAAAGAGACTTATTTTACAATTTAAAACTATGCATAGGGATTTAAGTCATGATGTGATTTAAAATAAAATCCTATTGTAAAAAGAATTCAATGAATCAACAATCATTGAAAATAAGCATCATTGTAAATATTAAACAACTATATTAAATATTTGAATGGTTGCCATGAACAGTATAATTGTTGCGAGTAGATAATGCAACCATGACCTTATTTATTTCATTGTTTCTCTAAATTAAAGGTCTCAAAAAGATGCTCTAAAATGCTTCCAAGATTAAGATTTGATGTAAATGGTAAAGTAATTGTAGCAACTAGATCATGCAAAAATGCCCAGGCATGTGATTTTTTTTCCTGTTTTATATATTTATCACTTTACATTATAAGATTTTATATATTTATTTTTACTTTATTCAAATTAAACAAACAACAAAGATGTAAAAGTTTTGTTTATTTTGTAAAAGTAAATGCACATTCCTCCCAATGTCCAAAAACATCCATCCCAGTCTACCCAAGTTTGATTTTATTTATAAGTTTTTATCTTCTCATAATTTCTTTATTTTATTCTTAATATATATTCATATTTGTTCATAATGGTCTGCATATTATTTTGATAAGCACAAAGACATTTTTTAATATTTTAAATATTTGGTTGGTTTCACACCTTCATATTTTGACTGCAGAAGCAAATGACTGATGAGTAATAACATATTTAAAAATTATAACCTCTGGCAAAAAAAAGTATTAATTTCAGTTGAAAACAGATATCCAACAAACAATTTTGGGGAAAAAAAGTGAAATTCAAAAGAAAAAAAAAACAAAACAAAAAAAACTATAGGTTGGAAAAAGGGTGCTTAGGAAAATTATCAAGGACTTTTCCTTTTTATGCACATGACAACTGATGTCATATTTGCACAGTTCTTGTTAACAACTTGGCAGGGCTTATAAGGATCAAGGCAAACAAGAGGATGTGAACATTTTCCCTAAATGAGCTTTCAGAAACTATCTGCTGGGGTCAAAGCAATAACATGCAATCACTGTGGTCTCTGTGAAAAACTGCAAGATTATGGAGGAGGGAGAAAAAAAAAAAAACTCAAATAATGAAAGGATTAGAATTTCACATTGCAATTAAAAAACACCCAAAAGTCACAGAGAGGGAAAGTTAACAGCAAGTACTTCTTAGGAAGCGACAAGTTGAGTCCTTGCTCTGTATGTTTTCTATCACTCTAATCCTTGTAATGGCGTTTGGCATACAGAGTCTAAGCTTAAGTCGTGGCTGATATTGATTTGTCAGAGGTAAGGAACACTGATAACACTTGATGCAGTTTTAGAGAGACGAGGGAACCTGAAAAAAGGCAACAACACCCAATCTGAGCAGCAAGACGTCACAGACAGAAGGAGAAGACAGTGGTATTATGCGTTTAAATTCAGTACATACATGGAAGGTACCTCCTTTAGTCTAAATCCAAAATGCCTTGTTTATACTCCAAAAACAAAACCCCCACCTCTAAGACTTGTTTTTCTTAGCTGTGCTTCCACAGTTGTGACTTTATTTTGTGCAAGAATACTGAAACAAGGATTAGGAGGGAAAATGTTTGAAACTGACAACTGGATTGACTCTAGATGTGGAAGAAAAACAATGTTTTACCTCCCTCTAGTGGTAAATGGTGAGAATACCACTGCACAAACAACCCATTTAAAAAACAAAAAGAGGAACTTTGTTTGGTTCACACTGGATCAGCATTTTGGGATATACTTGTGATAAAAATCTATTAAACACCGTTTTGATATCCATAAGAAAATACCATGTTCTGTATGTTTTAAATTACCAAAGAAGAACCTCTGACTCATTGCTTTCTTGCACACTTCTCTTAGATCTGAAGATTGTCAAATGAACCCCAATACCATATGGCTTCCTCAGCCTCTTAAAATTTCCTCCGATGTCGCATGGTCCTATTTTCCCAAAGTCTTGCCGAGCAATCAGATTTCACAGTTTCTTCTGCCCCGAGTGAGAGCAAGCCTCTTTCTGATAATCCTGTTCCTACTCCTTGTCAGATTGACAACAAGAACAGAGGCCCCCCGTGGGCTGTGTGCACATGCGTACGTTCACATACACATCTGCCATACTGGGCACAAGAAATACAGACAGGACGAGAAGAGCTGGGAGGGAAAACAGCTAAAAGTGGGAGGAAAAGATTAGAGGAAGAAGAAATGAATAGTGAAGAGTTTTACAGCAGAATTATAGCAGAACTGAAAATTCTGCCGATATCTGTCCAATTCAGTCCAACCAATGATTTACAGCTATGTACAGTGCCTTGCAACATCCTTAGTAACGCTTAAACTATTTCACATTTTTGTTTGATTACAGTCACAAATTAAAATTTATTTCATCACGTTTTATGTGATGGACCAAAATAGTGCAGAAATGTAAAGCAGAAGGAAAACAATACGTATTCCATAGCACTCATGGTAACTCTGGAGGAGCTGCAGAAATCCACCTCAACAGGGTGAATCTATTCATTAGTTGTGCCACAGGATGAAGATGCTCTGTTCAGACAAGAGCAGAGTGTTTTGGACTACAGCCAAAATGCTATGCGAGGTGGAAAAATAAGATGACATTGCCATGTAGGGGCCAAAACTAGTTGGAACTTTTGTGTATCACTTTGGCAGATCCATGGTTCAAAATCAGGCAAAGTGTAAGATTTATGTGTGCTGAGGTTCAGATCAGTGGGTTACCTGAAGGCTATTGCCAGTTAGACGCCAGAAGTGTCAACGAAACAAGATAGATTGCTCGTGAAAAAAAAAAAAACTCTTTCATCCTTTTTTCTTTGCAACTTGCCTTGTAGGGCTGAGCTCTCGGCATGTGAAATAATGTTATTAAAAGTAATAATAGCAGTTATAGCATCATTCTGTATTAGTCTATATTCTATCTATATGCAGGTTTTTCTATGTTCAACCAGCAATGTCAACAATGGTATGAGGTGGAAGGCGGCAATGGTTCACTTCTATTATTACATCTAACAGAAGTTATTTACACCCTGCACTAATTTCCATTATAATCCATCAAAGTAGCTTCACTAGAAAGTGAAGCACAAAGTTCCAGAGCTATAAAAGGAAAAACCTTCAAGAATAATCCAACAACATGAAACTACTCTACAAAAAATATACATTTACTGTCGTATCCAACAATTCAACAAAATATTACAATTATGCCAGAAAATATGGCAACTTATAAATGCACAGTGTTTATACTTTTAAATGATAAATTATAACTGTAGGCCCATTAATAAAATAAAGTGTTTTAACCATCCATTCATCAACTTATCTACTGTCCTTTATTTGTCTGTCTGTCTGTCTGTCTGTCTGTGAAAATCTGTAGAACAGTGTCTGCCAGCCACACTAAAACACTTCCACCTCACAAAAGTTAGCATGCATTTACAACACTATACCGCTAAATCAGGGGTGTCCAAAGTCAGCCCTCAAGGGCCAGCATCCTGCATGTCTAAGTTCTCTCCCTAGTGGTTGTAACTGCCTCCTCAGCATGTTGACCTTCTGTAGAGGCCTGCTAACGAGCCATTATATGATCCAGGTGTGTTGAACCTGGGAGGTAACAACAGCAAATGTCCCTTGTTCTTTCCTATGAAAAGTTACTGTTAAACTGGCATATCATTCTACCAACACAAGCAAAGTGTTTCTCTTCACCTCTATCTGTAATGAACAAAGTAAAAACCTTGTTTAACTTACATTCTGCAAATCGCTACTAAGCTCCAAAGTCAGATCAAAGACTACTTCCTTGAAGGAAACGACTTGGGAGTCTGTCGAGGAGTGACAGTCTCTAATCTCAGCCACTTTATTGCAGCTAGACAAAGAACAAAGATTTCTGTGATTAGATCTGTGTTTCATTGCTGTTCTCCTGTAAAGCACAGAGGTTGATGTGTCTGCTTTACCTCAGTAGCTGAGGCTCAGGAACCAAACTCCAGACCTTCTTCATTTAGCTGATGCTCCAGGCTCAGGAGGCTCTGCAAGGTGGAGTTCATATAGTGGGTGTTTCCGATGTTTGGGAACCTAAACAAAACTAGATCAAATCACAAGTTGCCCTCTGTAATGACTGTAGAGTTAGGGGGATTTCTTGTAAACAGTTTGATTTAATTAGTTTCTTAATTCTTTTGTTCTCACCTGCAGTGATCGATGGTGTTTGCATTTCCACTGTTTTCTTAAGATGTTTGATGATTCCTAGAAAGAGAAACACACTGTGGGCAATTAAAAACAATGCTGTCCTGCCAATTAAAGGATTTTCCCTGAATGTCCATCTCCTCTTTTTTGATCTTCTTCTGGACAACCTCTGGAAGCAGAAACAAATTATCAAAGAGGTCTGAAAGACTCACAAAGAAAGTCATTCAATGCTGCAGTCTTCACAGTTGGCATTGGTAAGATGGTGACGTTCTCCAGTAAAGGTTCCACTGTGTTTTTATCAGAGCTGCTTTTAGAAAAGAGAAATGGATTTCATTTTCAGTTGAGTAGAAAGTTTCACAAGAGTGACCCAAGCTACTTGGTAGAGACAAATCAGCCAATGAATCCCTCTGAGGGAAAGCTCCTGTGTGAGACTGACCTGGGATTGGGGTCAAGGCAGGATGTGGACAAGAGTCTCAGCTGATGCTCCTCTGCTGATTTATTTTGACTAACAAAGCAAGTGGAAGGAAAAACAGTTCATCAGAAACACAAACATTTTGCTTTCTGTTTGTCAAATATGACTTAATCCAAACAGCTGATTGTTCAAAAAGTTTAAACTTTGTCAACCCGCCATAGCAATTTCTGTGACCACATAAAAAAGAATCTTCAAGATAACAGTTGTCTGTTTCAGTATCATTTTATCAATAAAATCAAAGCAGTTTTAATCTGTGCCAAATGACATCAACACAAAAACAGACTGCTATTTATTCATATTTTATGGGTAGTTTTATCAGTACATTTAGTCACAATCAGTCCTGTGAGGACATTCATGATCTTGATATGGCCCAAAATGAAAACTAACTGCATATTTAGTATTGTCCCACTGGAACTTCAGAGCTTAGTGTTAGTTTTCTGTCATACATGCAGTGCTTTCCAAGTGAAAAAGTTCAATTAGCACACCACTAACTTCATTTTTAGGTCTACTTGTATTTTTGGCCATAAAACAAGGCTTACTGTTTACCCAGAATACCAGATCTAATTAAGTCTGTTCGTGTTTAACATTCCTTTTTCAACAGTGCAAGAAACCCCCTCTTAGTGGTGATATGAAGATTATCTTTGGACAGTGGTGGATTCTGAGAGCAAACCAATAATTCAGATTTGATCAAGGATTTTAAAACAATCTCAGAATTAAGTGGATGAAGCTTGCTGCTGAACAAAAATTACCCAAAAAACAAAAAGGACATAGTAAAAGAGTGAAATGAAAAAGATGGGGAGCAGGAAGACCAAATAAGCCAGAGAAAGAAGACAATATAGAGTACTAAGCTCCACTGATGGCCTCTAATGAAGTAAGGTAGCAGCAGAGGAGGAGCCAATGATGACAGCCTCTGTGACGGATCTTGGAGAAGACACATACTCACTTGGAGACAGATGAAATTTAAATCTACAAACTCCAATAGATACAGCCTTACACACAAGAAGGAGCAATGTACTGAATGGGAAAGCACTTCCAAGATCCTCCTATACTGCCCTCTAGTGAATGTTGGCAGAAATTATTCTGTTTGGTGTTTTGGGGAATTTAATCAGATGTTTTTATTAAACACCCTGAGAGGATGGTCTCATCAGGTGATAACTTGGTACACATCCAAACCAGGGACTGGGTATGTAAATAATTATAATTCTAGACCAAGTTGTTCAGGATATACTGTATGTCTCATCATACTATAACCATCACTGCTCCCAGCAGAATCAGTGCGTTCACATTCCTGCTGACATTTGCACAATCATTTACTCCATGTTCACTCATTTTTAAATAACATTTCTGCTGTTATTGCACATCTTATTTTCTGCACTGCACTGATATACTGTGTTGTAAACAGTCTGTTTACACTTGAATTTCCCCTCTGTGGGGCAATAAAGGCTATTTCTATTCTATTCTATTCTATTCTATTCTATTCATGACTTAAAAAATTAAAGATATTCAGCTTTCTGATGACATTTTCAAATGCACCTAAGATACACTAAAACCTTTGCAGGTCAACCTTCTCTAAACTTTTGAATACAACTATTCAATGTTACCTCAGAGTTACATGGAGACTGAAGGAGTCTTTTGGCCACATTCCATGGTGATGACTGCTTCATTGTGAGTGTTGCCCTGCGGAACCATATGGCTAAAGCCATTCAGCTCCAGGCAAGTTTAAGAGAGGTGACAGGCACCTGAATGTCACATCAGATTATTTACAACTGCTTACATCAGCATGGGCTGCTTGCTACATGACCTGTAAGGGTATCTGACCACAGGTACCCAGGGAGCATTTGTGTCAGAAGAGGAGCCAATGGGCCTTAATGCTGGTTTCTGTTGAAAGTAGAGTCACACTGAGCAGAAATGGCCAACTGCACCGTAGAAAACGTCAGGACACTTCAGTGGCATCAGTCACTGTTCTCAAAAGCTGAGCCTTTTGATGTGGTGGTGTTGCAGCCTGTCCAGTTAATACACAACTGCCCTGCATCTTGTGAAAGGTACTGTGACAAGATTATACAAGCTTAATGACATTATTAATCCAGTTATTGTGCCTCTGAAAAAGAAATTTTCAGCTTCAAAGCCTCAGGTCCTGGATGTTACATCATCAAGGAACAGATGCTGGAGGTTGGGGTACCTTAAATGAAGTGTATCGCAGGCTCTACAGACAGCAGAGAGTCGTAACCCAGAACCCCAGATTCTCAATAACCTGACAATACCCCTTCAAGAAGAGTGGACTGCCATGCCTCAGAAGACAAAAAGTTGACTTGCCAACAATATGAGTCATTAACAAACTATAATTGATGCTCAAGGATGCATGACAAATTACTGAGACACTGACATTTTCTGCTGTGGCAATATTTTTACCTAACTTTCATGATATGCTATCAATCCAGCATGAACTTTTCCCATTTTTGATTAATTTTACAGAAAGTTATGGAGAATAAATAGAATAGCTCTAACTTTTAGGGAGTAGTGTAGATCAAAATATCTAGATTTCCTAACTTTTCTTCCATACTTATATTCCCAGATTTCTCAGTTTATGGATAATTTTTTTGACCCTAAATGAAAAATTGAATGTACGGTTAAAACCAGATGTTTAAAAAAAACTGTAGAAAAAGAGCTAAAAGTTTTCTTACAATCTGACATGAAATAAGATGAAACATCTCCTGTTCCATCAGTTAGGATTACCAAAATGATTTCTTCAAAAATGATAATTTCTTTTTATATTGCTTTATTACTTTCATCAAAGTCAGACATTTACATTCGCTAACATTTTTAAACACTTTGAGAAAGCCCTCATCTAGGCTTTCAAGTGTGGTTCATTTTTGGTTACAATTTCCAGATGCCTTGAGGTTCCACATTCATCTTCAAGAACTCGCTGTAGGGTCTATTTACACATTCTGGTTTCAGAATGTCTTGAGGTCACTGGGGTTAGAGAAGAGGAAAGCACTGAATGAATTGACTTTTAATATTTCATCCAAAACTTAGTCTGACATAACAAAAAATGGCAACTGGTAGCTCAACCTTTAAAGCACAAATTGTATAACAAACAGTTTACAGATGAAATACCTGTTTGTTTGCAACCAAAACAACATACCTGCTCCTTTCTGCATATACAGTATGTGCACTACATGGACTTGCAAGTAGGTTGACGGCATGGGAAAGATGACGGTGTAACCAGCAGGTGGCAGCATATCATCACTTTTTACAGCAGCACACTGTTAAACAGATCAGCATTTCTATTCCAAAAGCAACTTGAAATATGACCACGAATGACACACATATATGGTTAAATAAAACTTTTTATTTAGACATTAGTTAATAAAAAATAAAATTAAATGTTACAAAAATTCTTTTAAAATCAAAGAGCTGTACAAATCAAATCTTTATCATTTAACTTGACATAGAAAAATACTAAAGGCACTGTGTATTAGTCTGCTGCATATATATATATATATATATATATATATATATATATATATATATATATATATATATATATATATATTGTTACATCCAACAAACTAAAAGGAAAGACAGTTGCAACACTATCGTTAATTTCCCTTAAAAAAATTTAAAAATAAGCCATAATAGTCTGCTTTCTATATGACTGTTAAACTGTGACGCCCATGCCCATAAACAGTGAGTGTTAAACAACAAATAGAAAACAAATACAAAATAGAATAAATGTTCAGACAAATTGAAAAATAAGCAACATAGCAGGATGTGCTGTACAAGTTTCAATCAAATAATCTATCATAATCACAAGTCGCCTCTTAATTCTTATTTACCTTCACTGGCAGAAGTGAAGGATCTTCTCAAACACAAAGCCCCTTCTCCAAGACGGTTACTTAAAGACACAGACATCTGGAATATAATGGCTTTTTCGTGTTCCCACTCCATTTACCATGCAAATATCTCTCAACGAGAACCTCTCTGAACATCAGAAAAAAAGAGAACTGGGTTAACCGCCTCATGAACACTACAATGGGAGGAGTTAAATAAAAGCTTCCATAAAATGTAGACAGAACAAGGAGAAACATGATACATCTCTGTGTGATTTGCCTTCTAATCTCGTTTGTTAAAGTGGCTTAATCTGACACATTCTTCGCCAGTCTAATCCTCCAAACATGCAGCAAAGTTCTCAAGAAGTTTTGTACCCTTCTAGCACTCTATTGTGCAAAGTCACAAAATAAAAGACAATAGCCTTTCTTTCTGCAATCTCTTTGGCATTCTGTTTTGTTACAGCAAGCTCACTGAGAGGACCCACATGTTCCCCAGAAAGAGTCGGTGTAACAGTCAGTCCATTCGGCGTCCAGTCACAGGAACGTTTTGAGTCCATTGTTCAATCATAGGAAACCATGCTCATCAAGGAATTTGGGAGTAACTGGGTTCCACTTTGCAGTAGTCTTAGCAGTGGAGAAGCCTGCAAAAAGAAAAATGAGAAGGAATCATTAAAATAGATTAGTGTGTCATGTATCCACTAGGGCTAAGTAGTACATTTTATTTATATAGGCAATTTCACAGATAAAATTTTAAAAATTAAAGAAATTAAAACATCAGACCAATTTCCCAGCCCCTGCAGAAAAAAAGCAACCCATAGCATCATGCTGGCACCACCACATCTCACCATAGGGATTCAGGGTAATGTCTGGGTAAACCTGCTATCTTTTACAGTCTCTAACAGGTTTTCTTCCAGGATTGCTCTGTATTTAGCTCCATCTGTCTTCCCACCAACTCATACTCATAACCCCCAATCTTATACATCAATATTACTTTGCCATTATTATAATTTCTTTTTAAATCATTAATATGATTTAAAAAGAAATCATATTAATGATTTAATATGATTTATTAAATATGATTTATTATCAGTTAACCACATTACTAGCCACAAGAACCCTTCACAAAACATTTCAAGCTGGGACTTAAGACAGCCTCTGACAATGTCTATGATGTCTTTAGACATCATAGACATTTATGACATCTAAAGACATCTAAAGACGTATGTCTATCTCTCAAACCCTTTTCCTGCCGTTTGAATTTAACCTCTAAGCAGCCAAATGAGGTAATGACCAGACCACAAAGGTCAACTTTCTCAGGGTAAGGCAGCTTCGACCAATCAGCCAAAGCCAAACTAGGACTGCCAAGGTGCAAACAAAGCACAAATTGTGTGATTCAAAATGGTGGTGTCATTTACTATATCTCAGAGCTGCTCTTGGCATGGCTGGCTCTTTGGGGATTTTTAAACAGTGCAGTTTAAAGAGGAACTCCAGTCCTGCAACTTCTGGATGTATCCTTGCTCCAACAAACCTGAATCAAAAGGCTGAATTACCTCATTGCATCTCAGCAATTCATGCAAAAGCCAGGTCATTGACCATTTATTTGATTCAGATGTGTTGGAGCAGGGACGCATCCATAAGTTGCACTCGAGGACTGGAGTTGCAATCACTGGGCTCCGTACCTGATTCTGTTCTGCTTCTGGAAGTTTCTGTGGGATGAATGTTTGTTGAACTGTGACCCCTTCCTTCTGCATCGCTCTCCCCCGAAGAGGTGTGGTCCTCTGCTCTCCTGTACAAGCCCGGTTTCTTGTGGTACTTGGCCCGGTAAGTGTCTGTCATGCAGCTGTCCACAGAAAAGAAAGTGGTTGGGAGGACCATATCTGTCAGGGAGGAGGACAGGGAGTCTGTACCATCATCCAGTCGGGGTTTTGGACTGGGTAATCTGTCCTCGCTCTCACTGGCTGATAGATCGTTCCTCTCCTGGTCTGAAGACCCCGACTTAGAGCTGGCGTCAGAGGAAAGTCTGTGCTCGGCGGGCGTCTCAATCCATCGCCGGAGAACAGACAGACCATTTTTGGGCTGGTTGCGGGGGGAGATGCCAGACAGGCTGGGTTTGGGGGGTAGGAGTGGATGATAGCTGTGCATCAGAGAGTTTGTGTGACCAGACTCTTCTTGCTCAGAAAGAGGTCCAGCGAGGTCATCCGAGCTGTTCCACTCAGAACTGCTGGTCTTCAGCGAGTAAGGAGGGACGGGGCTTGCAGGGCTGCCGTCCAGATTTTCCTCTTGCTCGCTATCCAGGCCATTGTTCTTTTCCAGGATTCCAGGCGTGTATCGGAAGGCTCTTTTTCTGTGAAAGTGTGAAAAATAAAAAGCCTGGCATTAATCCTGAATTTGTCAAAAACATGTTTTTTTTTACACCATAGAACTTCAAGAAATGTTTGCTACCTTTGCAAGGGTTGACCAGTGAAGATGTTGACATTTTGTAGATCTGGAGATTTCCTTCCTTGTTCTGGACATAAGGAAACAGGTAATGTGTGATTGTTTTCTGACTGTACATGACTTTCTTTCTGTCTGTCAGCAAAGACATGTTATCTAACAAGGGTCATGGTGAGGCCCGCTCTGCCTGGTGCCGGGAGAGGAAGTATCAAACCAGCTAGTCTGGCAGAACGCCCTCAGGCCCCCTGTGTACCACTCTGACTGTCTGATGCAGCCAAAGTACATGGCCCTTCAAAGGGGAATGTGAGTTAATGTGCAAGCCCAGTCAGCCCAGAACTACAAGCCCTAAAAGCGCAGCAATGACCCAGAATGAACTCAAAATGAAACTAAGAAAGACACAAATAAAAAGGAGAAAAAGAACATTTTCAGGATCAGATGTCGTAATGAGTTAAACAGTGCTTTGCAAGTGTTCTTAACCCTGGAACCTTTAACATTTTGCTACATTACAACCAAAAACTTTACAGTTGTATTCGTATTCAGCCACAATGAGAAAACACTTTGTAGGAACCACCTTTAACTGCAATTACAGCAGCAAGTCTTTTCCGGCATGTCTCTTCATACATGTAGAGGCTGACATTTTTGCCCAGTTCTTTACAAAATAACTTAAGCCCACTATATCTGGACAAAGAATATCTGTGAACTTTGACTGGGCCACTACCTCATAAATATGCTTGGATCATTATAGCTCTGGCTGAACCTAAATAAGCATTTATTTTCATCTTCCCATTAACCCTCACCAGCATCCCGCCCAGCATGATGCCGCCACCATGTTACATCACTGGCCTTATCTGACGAAAGCTGCAGTCACATGACTTCTTGTTATGTATGCTGGCACCTGTTACATGCATGTTGAGGACATGAAGGAGATTTTGTGGAACATCAAGTCCTGTCATGTCCTGTCATGCCACTTTTTATGCAAATGCATGATAAAGTACAAGAGTTATGAAAAGGATGCATAAGTTTCTGTTCACTTTACAATTATCCACTACTTTGAATTGGTCCATCACATGAAATCCCATTAAAATCCATTGAGGTACGTGGTTGCAACAGGTTAATATGTGGAAAAGTTTAAAGGGTGAACTGAATTATGCCTTCTCCACCTTTCCAGAAAAGAACTAATTTAGAAACAGGTCTATGAGTTGGTGTGGAGGGGGGTGCTAGTGGTGCTGGCTGGTCAAGCCAGGTTAGCATGGTGAGTGTGAGTTAAGGGACTGGAGACAGACAACAGCTGACTAATAGGACAAACATGAGTGAGTGACTGAGGACCATCTGTGATGAGTCAGCATAACCCCCTTTTTCCTTCCCCTCCCTCCTCCTTCTCCACTCTCGCTCTCTCTCCAAAGCATTAGTGGCTAAATCCTTTGTGCTGGCATGCAATTACGATGGGGTCAGACTTCCAGACTTTAGATCCCCTCCACAACACTATTGCATTTTTAAGCCACTAAGTCCATGTGGGCATTTTACAATTTGATGCCCCTGATCTGGAGAGTTGGCAAGCCACTGTAACAATATGAGTTCTCAAAAATAACAAAGAGGGATGGAGTGTGTAAGTGTGTTCCCTCTGGGAAATCCCCAAGTCTTCATGATCACAGCTACCTTTTCTAGTAAAATGCCTTTAGGAGAAAAAAGCTCTGGAAACACTGCTTAAGGGTGTTAAAATCAAAGCTTATTTACCACAAACATCTCTAAATCTAACATTAGCCAGTTTTATTTGTTTGAAGGATTTTTTTGACATGAATTTAAAAAAAAAAAAAAAAAAAAAAACAAAAACAAAAAACCCTTCTTTCATTTGGTATTACAGCTAGAGCAGCAGATGCCAATGAAACAGATGTACTCTGAATGTCCTGCTGGGAAACCCTCTCTGCGCACCGATTGCATGGATTAAGCTGTGCTTCTGGAGCAATTAGGATCTAAAACTGCAGTAAGTGGTGTGCCATAAAATTCTTCCCTCCCCAAATTCCCTATTATAGTTAGAAAGAATCATGCCAAGTTGCTAAATAAGATTTAAAAAAGAGCTACTTTATGGGTTCTGTTGTATAAAGATGGATCCTTTGGAGCATAGAGAGGGAAAGATCCAATCATGAAGTCCTGAACTGCAGTTTGTAAGTCTATTTAAATGTTTTTTTTTCCATATTAAAAAGTCCATAAAAAGTTTAAAAACTGACAGCCTAGAAAGTATCTATGCAGGCCTATAGATATAGCCATCACAAGAATGAATGTGTGTGGTAAAAATGTAAACTGACAGCTACCCTCCCATATGAATGTGCTACCAGAGGGGATTTCAGACTTTAATGGACTTCTAGAATGTCCTGGTGTGACTCTGAAAAATGCTGCTCCCATTGTTGAACTCCAGCCAAATTGACTCTGGACGCATTTATTGCAGCTTGTCATTTCAATTTGCAGGCAGCAGGGTGTAAATATCCCAGCTGGATCTTAAAATAGCTTAAAGGGCCCTCATCAATTGGATTTTAAGCCAGATTTAGCTTAAGCAGTTAATATTTCAGGACTTTATGTGAGAAATCTAAATGATTCTTTTTAAATGCAGTAGGGCTTTCTCTGGGGGGGAAGAAAAAAAGAGAAGCAGATGAATGATGATGCTGCAACAACTCACTAGAGACAGTAGGGGGCCTCAGTGAGTAAAAAGTGTCTAATTTTTTGCTTACTCAACATAGGTTTGAACAGTGGTGAGTGGTGGGCACCACTAACTAAAAAGTTAGTTGCACTAACGCTAAAGCACTAATCATAAACACTAGTTCTGCTACCACTAAAGCACAACACCAACATGGTATTTAGTGGAAGCTAATGCTAATGCGATAACTTTAATTCCGATACCTTGAGATATTGTATTTATGTTTATATTGTGTTCTCCACTGTCTGTGTTTTATTTTGTTCCTGTATGTTTGTTTGAAATAAAGTCATTGGGAAAAAAAACAGTGACAACGTGAGGAGGAAATGGAACTGCTGTGTAAACAGTCTTCATCCACTTCAAAATAAAAGCATGAATATAAACATCTAACTACTTGAAGAATTCTTAACAGTCGACAGCCAAAACTTCAACACATATGTTGAACTTTATTCAAATGAAAGTTTACAAAACAGCCAAGTAAATTAGTGATTAAGAATTTTTCCAGAAAAATTACTTTTAAGGAAGGCTAAGTGCGCTAAATGATTTCAAAGTTAACAAAAGCACTAAACAAAAAATTAGCTCCGCTATTAGTGCATAAGCAGAAGTGTGCCCACCACTGGGTTTGAACAACATAAATAGTAACACAATCATTAATCATCAAAGACAAGCACACCCCATGACTCAGCAGCTTGTAGTTTTAGCAGCAATCATTTTAAGGACTGCAAGGGGTCCATGTTATGTAGTTGTAGAACAGGCCCACACCATCACCCTTTCCCTACCATGCTTGACAGTTGGTATGGGGAGTTTGTGCTGATTCTGTTTGGTTTTCCACAGACATAGGTCTGCACATCATAACCAATTTGTCTAAAGGGAATTGTTCCAGAAGTTTTCAACTTACTACCAAGACTTTGCTATAAAAAAAAAAAAAATCAATCAAACTCATGCTGTTATCTATTGCACAGATTAAATTAATTTTTACTGGCAGCCGAACGTTTGACACTGGAATAGATCAAAATATTTTGTTGAAAGGTTAGGAAGATTGTTATACATTTGTCTCTAGAATGAATTGGTATACAGAGTAATTCTCACTCCTGGGAAGATTGGTAACTGTCTTAGATGTAAATAATCACTCTAAAATGATGGATCTTGCATAGCTGAATAATGGAAATTGTCTTATAACTCTTCTGAGATTGATAGGTGGCAACAATTGCTTCTGTAAGGTCAATGTTTTTATTTTGCCACCTTGAAATTGTGGTAAGACACACTGTATGTTTCACAATAGCAAACTACCCACAATCCTGTTTTATCTATGAATCAAGTGCTTTAATTAGCTGCAACTGGCTGCTATTCCCCCCACAAATCCCACTGAATCAGTTTTTTTAATGATTGTATAACGTACTACAGTAGTTGTAAAGCTATATGTAACAGATATAAATTATATATATATATATATATATATATATATATATATATATATATATATATATATATATATATATATATATATATATACATACAAGTGTGGATTGAACAGCAACATGAAGTAACTGCTGTATTACTGAAACAGTATTTTGTTTAAGTCATGTTCAAACACCACGCTCTGGCAGGTAAACTCATGATATTTTCTGCTTGGTGGCGCACAGCTGGGTAGTCTTTTACCTTTTACAAGCTCACTCATTGCAAGGATTAATTCAGAGCAGTCCTGTTGAGAAATTTAATGAGCAACTTTTTTTTTTTTTTTTTTTTTTTTTTTTTTTTTTTTTTTTTTTTTTTTACGGTTTTAGCTAATCTAACAGATATTTATTTCTTTTGTGTGTATGCTGTATACAGCTATATGCAGCAAATGCGTCCTAGAGATAAACCAGTTCGTGGCATCTAATCCCTCTGTACCCAAACTGAAAGATAAAAACGTCCTCGCAGCATGATTCATACTAAGCTCACGGTTTATTAGGTTTCTTTATTTACCAGCTATGATTGTTTCCAAACTCATTTTCACAGCAGATTTACCTAATGGATCTACAGAATGATACTGTTACCTGCTAGAAGAAGACAGTATTCACTGCAGGCAGCAAATTAAAACAAAACTACAAGTACACATTAAACTGCCTTTTGCACATGGCAAAGGCGACTCTGGTTACACAGGGGTTAAATTCGGCCCATGAGGAGCCAAACCTCAGGCTGTGACCTTAACATTACTGATGGAACAATAAATCAAGGAAACTGCTCTCTGCTATCTTAACGCTGCAGATCCTTACAACATGGACGAGAGCTTTTCTTCAATGTCAGGGCAAAGCCAGTCTGAAAGGCAGATACTTCAACCTTCAACATTATCATTCCTTCGTTTAAACATTTATTTATATATACATTGGTCAGGGTAGTGTTTGTCTTCTGTCAAAGACTGTACAGGGTTTGACCGTTTTTGCACTTTGTCACCAAGAAAAGCTAACAATATAATTAGTTTACTGTAGGTGAAGGGATTGTCTTTTTTTACACTCCAGAAGAAAACACTTCCTTTGCAAACTGTCTCTACCTTCCTTTCATGGCGTGCCTACTTCAACCAATCAGTTTTTGAAGCTTTTCTTTCAAAACCTCATTGATCCTAATGATCAGCTCAGTGTTTCATGTCTGCAATGATGTCTAAATATGAATGACATTTCAGTGTTTTCTTAATTTCCCCTTTTTATTTGTGTGGTTGCTTCAAAGATTTGAATAGTTTGGTTTCATTTTAATATTCAAAGTTCAGGATGACCTGTCTAGGGACTATTAGTAGCCTTTTGAATAACAAATTTATTTCACGTTAATCATATGCACTGTTCCTGTCAGAAATACTATTAAACAAAAAAATCAACATAAAAAATAAATAAATGAAGATGTATAACTTAAGGGAACCAATACAACAATACATCAGTTTGTTTTGAATCGTTATATATAAAAAGAGAGTTACTTACCGGTAATAAACTCGGAGTACAACACATCAGGCCTCAAATCATCACCTCCTCTTGGAGGAAAATGATCCCTAAAATGCAGAGGGCATACATTATTCATGCATGTCTGGAAGCTACAAAATGTTCAAAAACAATTGAGCTTTACCAACCACTGAAATGAAATAAGATGCATGGAGAGAACAAAAAGAAAGCAAATTAACTCCAACTCATTCAGAGCAAATACAAATTTGATGAATGGTTTATTTGCAGTCATAACCTAACATAAGCACAAATGCAAAGACAACATGCAGAAATTTGTTTTTTATCCTTAACCAGTCTCAACAAGCAAAAAAATAGTGTCACTTTCTAAGAACTGTGCTTTCTATCTCCTGCAAAGTCTTTGAGATTCTTCTACACAAACATTTAAAGAAGCTGACAAACATAAGACATTTATTACATTTACTGGCCTGAAATGAATCATCTGGATTATTAGAAGTGCGATTAGAGATACTTGGATAAAGTAAAAAGAAGTTTGGAGTTGTTTGATTTCTTCTTTTTCATCTTAAAAATAGTCCCAATATTGAAAATATCACAGTGGTTCATTCAAAAATATGTGCTCTGAACCTGTAACACAACCATCAGTTGGAAACAAATGGCAATTTACATAAAAAGCGGTTCTTATTTACAACAGATATTCACAAGTCATTAAACCATGTATTGAATAGCCATTTATACAGTAGTTATTCTGCACAGTTATGTTCAAAATTTCAGCTCCACAGTGCATTGCACACCAACGGATCACAGAACAACACATGATTCAGTGTAAACAATGTTTTTCAAATTCACCCAAATACAAACTAGTATAAGTGGACAAAATTTGTCCTAAATCAGTGGTGTCAAAAGTCAGTCCTGAGGGGCTGGCATCCTGCATGCAAAAAGTGATATCTGTAAAGCTGGCAGTGTGAACAGCTGTTGCATTTTTACATTGAAGCTGTTAGCTGGACTCTCTGGTCCAAACTTAAATACTTTAAATAGCATACTAACTGTTCATAGCCTCTCCACTAAACCCCACTTCAACAAAAACCTTTAATTAAGACACAAAACCTGTTTGTGAGTGTCAACAGAAAATGCATTGACAGTAGGAGGAAGTCAGCTGTCTGCTGAGTTCAGGACCTGTCAGCTAATCAGGATCATTATCTTCAAACAGGGCCTATGCTGTAAGCAAACGGATGATAGCTCACCATAACGAGGTGTGTGAATGTGCGTTATGTGCATTTATGTTAAATAGTCTCACTATTCTTAGAGCTGTTTTTTTATGTTGTGCCAGTCATCAAGTATTTCTGACCCAGTGAGCCAGTTTTGGAATTAAAAACTAAAAAATGTAAACTTTGACAGTTGACCTTACCTCATCAGATGCAGCTCTGGTATGGGCCGGAGGTCCTTAGAGGAAAGGCCGTCTACAACAGGGGAGTCCAGGTTTGCTGAGCCGTTGCTCAGTCTGTCACTGCTCTCATATCCAGATTCAGTTCTCTGGATCTTCCAGTTCTCGTTGCGCACTTTAAGGTTTGCCGAGCTCTTTGATCTGTCCTTGTCATTGTGTCCCCCCCGGCCCTCTAAGTCCAGTGAGCTCCGGCTGCCCCCGGTTTCGTTCCTCTGCTCATCTTCGTAGATGGTCATCAGGCTCTTCGGTTTGCGTTCTTCCAAAGCGCCCCATGTGATGTCTCTCTCCCGCTCATGGTCACGCGACGGCGAGTGACTGTTTGTTCTTCTCTGTGGGCTGGGGAGCCTTTGCTCCTCTCTTCCTGCGTTCCCGTCATCAAGACTGCTTAAAACGCTGTCCACGTTTAGCGCCTCCCTCATGGGCCTCCACGCTCGACTGGAGGGGTTGTGGATGTTTCTCCCGTTTCGGTCCCGGGAATCTTGGCTGCTGTCCGTGTCGTATCCGTTGGCGAGGTGCTCCAGTCTCCGGCTCTGATGCCCGCTCCTCAAAGTGGCCGTACTGGGCGGCACTTGGAGTCTGGCATGGGAGCGAGGCTGGTCGTGAGAGGAGCGTGGCGGGTCGTGAGAGGAGCGTGGCGGGTCGTGAGAGGAGCGTGGCGGGTCGTGAGAGGAGTGTGAAGGGTCGTGAGAGGAGCGAGGCGGATCATGAGAGGAGCGGCCTCCAAGGTGTGGCACTCGATCTGTCCTAATGGGGCCCTTTCCTTGGCTGCTGTACAGCCGAGTCTCCAGGTACTGCTTGAAGCCGTTCTCTGGAGGGGAGGCGGAGCGGGAGTAGGTCCTGTCGTGAGTCGGATCTGAGGAAAACAAGATTTCAAGAGAGCATTTTTAATTTTTACATGACATGAAAATGAATTCCACCAAAACCAAGAAACAGATGATTCTGATAATTTAAGACAAAAAACATGCAATTTAAAATACAACAATTATTTTTAACGGCATTACTTCTGATCTCAAAATCTTTCCTTGCAACAGTTAATGTCTAGAAGAAAGTAGTGTGAAGGGCCTTGCAAACGTATTGGTACCCCTTGAACAATTTCACATTTTGCCACATAACCTCTGTGAAACATGGTGGTGGCAGCATTATGCTGACTAAACCTGAGCTATCTGACCAGGTCTCTAGATGCCAAAAAGCTACTAGAGAAACATAGAGGACTGAATTCACATACATGATGCACTTTTCAGGTTTTTGCTTTTTTAAAAAATAAACTTTCCTCACAAAGGGTTACAATAAAATCCATTAAAGTTTCTGCATGTTACATGACAAAATGTCAAAAGCAAGGCGTTGTAAATAACCTGGCCCTAGTTGAAAATGTTTTAAACACCAATATACAAAAGCTGCAACAAGGGCCACAGGAGGCTAAGCAAAAAAAAAATAAAGGCAGAGAAGGAGGACGAAACAGTTGGTGTTGGTTAAGTTTGCAGAAGACAAGGTGTAAATTTGAGTCAACATGAAGTCAGTTTTCCTCTGTAGAGTGTGTACGGGGGGTCAGTTAATTTAGAAATGTCAATGCAGTGATGGTTTTCTGCATAAATAAATGGTTTTAGTGTGTTGTGGTGCTTAAAATATAATGACAACAGCTACTTTGACACATAAGACTTAACAGCAGCTCTATGCATTTCTTCTGACTATGCAAGTTCAAATGAAAAGTTCAATGCATCTTTAAGCATTTTTCTTCCTAAAGCTGACACCTGCTCTGTATTGGCATACCCGTCTAAGAGGTTGAGAAAAATCAATCAACTCCAACTTTGTGTTTTAGAGCTCAAAAATTGAATTTAGTATTTAATATATCTGGCAGTACTTGGAAATAAGCCTGCATGAGACTGAATCACTTCATTTTGCTGACAGTGTGCCAGAGTTAAATCACTTTAAACTTGGCCCTCTGCATATTTTTTCCTTATATGCAAGATAACAGAGTGTTGAGGAGTTTCTGCTCCCGGCTTCTAGTTATCAGCAGTATGGAAGATAAGGACTGTTTTAAACACGTGAACTCAAAATCTGATTTTCTCCAGATTAGAGAACCCTCCACACCTACACATTAACAGGTCACTCTGAAAACATCACTCTTTGCTTTGAAAGTTTAATAATAAATGTTCTATTTAAGAGGAATTCAGGCTTCCACTTAAACAGGGAGAGAAACTTCTGCAGATAACAGAAAGGATGCCCTGTTTTATCATGCTGAAGAGTCCAGGAAATGTTGAAGGAAATGAAGGTAGTCTTTTTAGAATCCAACAGTCAGGCAATGCACATTCAGTAATGCTAACCGTGCTAACGGCGCGAATCAAGCTCAATACAATTATAAGATGCTAAAGATGGTTTAAAATGTCAACTCTGCAGTCATACTTTTGTTTTGAAAGATTAGTGAAAACTTGCTTAACTGCAAAGCTGTGTAATGTTGACTGCTCTCGTGCTCTTTCTCCACACAGAGTGACCTCTGGTTCTAATGAAGGGTTCTTAAGGCTCCTGTACATACAGTGGATCCCCGGTATTCACAAAGTTTAGAGACTACAGATAGCTTAAATCTGTAAATACTTGAGACTCCCACCCTAAAAATGCTTATAACTGCCTATTTTAAAACACCAAATATACCTTAATATGCATTGATACGCACAGAGGAAACTGTGTTAGCACTACCACAGAAGCTAACATCTACAGTCTTCCTCATCTCTGCTTTTGGGGTTACAGCAAATCAGCACCAATAAATACATAAAAAATGAAATGCTCAGCAAATAGATGAATTTTCCGCAAATAATCAAGAGCGACGTTTTACAGAAAGATCCGAAAAAAATTTAACTGCAAATAGGTGGTGGTCCACTGTACTGTAGCTGCAAAAATGAATCAATGATTTAACAATTAACACACAACAGTAAACCAATCTTTACCCTCACAATATTAAGCTTTATTTATTTTAAATTGATCTTGCAGGAAAAAAAAGATAAATGTGATACGGACCACTTCTGCCTTTACAGGTATAAAACAAAACAAAACAAAACAAAAAGTTTCGTCAGGGAGTAAACGAGATATGGTATGACTGTTTTTGGTCCATTTTAACTGCACAACCAGCTCGGTTGCATAACCTGGAAGATTTTACTGTTTTAGTAGGTTTCCAATTATCCAGGAACAGCTGTCAATCACAGTCCTGTTTTTCAGAAAATCCCAAATTTATTTTAGAATAAACAATTTGTAAATAAGGTTGTGTATTCTCTCTATCAAGAAAGTAGGGAGAAAAAAACCCAAAAAACTAAAATTTGGTTATACATATATATTCAAAGAGTAATGGAAATCATCTAAAATCCGTATCAGCAGGACAGAGCTTTGGTAAAACGGTGATCGGAAACAGTCATAATTTTCTGATCAGTGTATCTCTACTCCTAGGAACTATAGAGTCTCCTTCAGCTAAGCTGTTCATCACATCAGTGACACTAACTCACCGCTAAATGATGCCATAGCAAATGATATGTAGCATTTGATGTATGTTCCAAACTGTTTCCATAATCACCCCCAACCCCTACTCCCTCACACACAGACACACACGTATAACAACACTTCATTAAAAAAGACTAATCAAATCAGTCTGGCACTGATTAAAACACACAAACCCAAGTTGTGAAGTGAATTAGAAAGCTTGGGCTAAAACATTAGTTTAAATGTGTTAAATCTAAGGGAATCCATCTCTCTGTGGGTTTCAGTCGTTTCCTGTTTTTAGTAAAAATGGTCAGTATTGATGTACACATCAGAAAGAAAAAAAAAAACAGAGTTTGAGAGAAAGAAGGATCAACCCTGGCTCTAACAGACGTCAGCAGCTTTAATCCCCTTTCTGACACATTGCTCCAAAACGGAAAGTTACGTAAGGGCTTGACGAGGGAAAAGGGACAGATTTCTGTTTCTGTCCCACTACTCCTCATCTTTCTCATGCCGAGTCTGCTATAGACCCGCATACGGGAGAAAACCCACCTCTGTGGCGGTGGTCCGGCCTCCGCTGACCACCTCTGTCAGCATCTCTCCTGACTGGATGCATTCCTCTCAGCTCTCCCGCTCTATGGGCAACTTCTTTTGAAAAATCCCTGAGGCGACCCTTTGGATCACTGGTCTCACGTTTCACTAAGAAAAATCAGCGACAACGAAAAAAAAAGAAAAGTAGAAGAATTGAGTATTCAACGCAATTTACTTTCTTGAGCATGATTTATTGTTTGCATTTGGAAATAAAGATAAGAAAAACACCAGGAGATCCCTTTGCAGGATCTGCTGGAAAATTCCACCAGTGCTGAAATCATTCAGTATCCAATTACATGGTAGGCTCTTCTGTCACTACTTGCTATTGCTTGTCACCTTTATGCTTTCAAGTCTCCAGCAGCCTAAAGGCAGAAAGAGGCCCAGACACTGCTGAGCACAGGGCACAATTGCTGGAGTTTTTTTCTGTCTCTACCTTTCTGTGTTGAACTTTATTGTTTTTTTAGTTCATATTTATTTATATTGTATTAATTTGATTTATTTATTATTTGTATTTCCATTGTTTGACCGTGCTGTATTTGGCATTACTTTAGGTTTCACCACAAATACTTTAACATTGTAGATTTTTTTTCTATTATTTCTGTATTTTTTGTTTTAGTCTTTCAGTGTCATTTTACCTTTCATTTCCCTAATTCCTAACTACATGCTTGTTTCTCCCCAGTTCCTGAACCTCTGTATTTGTTTGATGGCTGTCCAACATAAATAAATAAATAAAAATCTATTAAATTCATAATTACTTCTGTAATGTGCATCTTATATACCATCATTATTATTATGTATAATATTATAATAATCAGTAGACAACAATAGTAATAAAATATCAATAATTTAAAGATTTAATTTTACAGTGATAAATGACTTGATTTACAGAGATATTTAATCTTCCCTTCCAGTGACTGAAATGCCAGATTCTCTACTTTTTGCCAAAAATTGAAGACAAATAAAAAGAGATACAATTTATTTTTAATGGCTAAAAATGGACCAAAGTCAAACAATATAATTCATACTTCTAGTTTTTTCCTTATTAAAGTCAGTAAATTATAACAATTAGCTTTTCTTGACCTGAACAATTTGAATTTGCTTGTGCCAGCGCTTCTGCATGTATTTTCTTTTCTTCTTTTATACTTGGTGATAATAACATTAAGATACATGTGTGCAGAACTGGCCGCTCTTTGTGACCTTTCTCTCAGCAAGAGTCCCCAATCCCTTCTGCGTTCCAAACATGGTCAGATTTAGTTTTACAGCAAAGACATTTAATTATCACTACCCCTGGTTGCCATGCCAGATCTCCGCTTGCTGCCAGAATCTGAGGACAAAAATATTTATCAGCGAGGCAGGCTTTTAATGAACTGAAAAAGGACGGAAACCAAACAGTGTGACTCATCCAGTTCACACGTCTAGTTTTTGCCTTAAAAGGTCTCAAAATATTAGTGAATTTATTTTCTTGTCCTCAGCTATTTAAATCTTTGTTCCCATTATTCAACCTGTATTTTCTATTGTATACTACTTTATTCCTTTACCTTGTCCCCGTCCACCACTGGTCTGTCCGCTGCCCCTGCTGAGAGTTGAAGTGGTCTTCTTTTTGTGAGGCTCGTGGTCCAGCACAGCTTTCAGATTCTCTTTGGTCAGTTCAAGCTTCTTGGGTCCTGGAACTGGAGACTCTGGAGAAATGAAAATAAAGAAAATATATTGTCAAGCTCAACTTTCTCACTGCACTACTTTGTTCATGTGTAAAAATAGAGGCTTCAACCTTGAACTATGAATGAGAATTGAAATGACAGTATCTTCAGTCATCATCATGTAGTTTTTCCAGCTGTTCTGACAGCTCTGATGGACACTGAGCAGCTGCCACAGATTGGAGCTGGGGCACAGCCAGCACAGAGGGTTGGAGGAGGATCTTTAAAGGGGATAAAAAAAAAAAAAAAAAAAAAAAAAAAAACTCCCTAACCACACAAATCCAGGGATAAATAACCCCAGCAGATGATATGTTTCCATCACTACTGCCTGGCTACAAATGTAACCAATACGATTTTAAAAATGACACATTTTCAGGTCTGATTTCAAGACTTTTCCAGACTCAACTTCTCTAAAATCTCAGTCTTATGGTAAAGTTTTGACACTCAAGTTTACTATGAACTTACTGTATTTGTACAGTAGTTGGTTTTACTTATGGAACCAGAACATCCAGAGGCTAGCAGACAGAGGACAGATGAACAATGGATGGATAAATGGACTGACAGACAATGGACAGATTGATAGACAATGGGCATAAAAATGAAAAAGATGGAGAAACGGACTGATTGATGGACAATTGGAGAAAGTGATGAACAAAAGAATGGTTAGACAGTGAATGAATTGAAAATGGAAAAATGGACAGATGAACCAACAATGGACAAAAAACTGAGATGGGTGGACAGAATGACTGAGGGACAGACAAATAGATAGATGGATGAATAGAAGGACAGACTGAAAATTAATGGACAGACAATGGATAAATGGATATACAGACAGAAAACAGATGGATGAACAGACAAATGGAAAAATGAACAGGTAGACCATGGACAAAAATGGGATGGCTGGATGGACAGAATGACTGAAGGACTATGGGCAAATGGATATACAGACAGACACAAATTGGGTGGATGGACAGACTAATGGAGAAAATGGGATGGACAACGGCTGGATGGACAGAGACAATAAATGGGTGGACAATGGAAAATAAATAGAGGGAAAGGAAGTTAACAGATGGATGGAAAGACTGATGGACAATGAACAAAAGAATAGGCAGACCGACAGAAAAGTGATTGTGGACAGACTGATGACCTATGTACTAATGGACAGATGGATAAATGGACCATATTAAAAAATGGGACGGATTGATAGACAGACTGAAGAATAGATCGATAATGGATAGATAAATGGGCAGAGTCAATGGACAGTGATGGACGGAAAATGGACAAAATATATGGAGAGATACAACGTTTTACGGGAAGAAAAGTCTAGAAATACAAATGTTATTCCATTCTCCACTTGCTTTCTTTCTTTATTTTTTTCTTAATCCATACTTTTCCAGCCAGCACAGGATCCCAGTGAGATCTGAGCTGGACTCTGTTTTTTTTTTTTTTTTTTTTTTTTTTTTAGTATTGCTCAACTTTACTAAAAACATGCTCAGAAGACAAATCAAGTGTCAGCTAAAAACACAAAGTGAATAGAATAAAATATAAACTCACTAAACAATTATTCAACTAAATCTAAAGAAAATAAAATCCAAAGGTAAAAAAAAAAAAAAATTAAAAAACTGTCAAAATGGGTTTACAAGATGCAGTCAGTACAAAGAAACTGGTAAATAAAGCGATCTGAGAAAAGAAGCCAAATACAGAGACAATGATAATTTCTACAAATAGTAGAAACAAGATGAACACTTAATTTCACCTGTTATATTATTGATCAAATATCAACATGATGGTCCCTGACGAGATGATCACAGGGATTTTTTTTTTCCCAAATAAAGGATGGCATTTTAATGAAAGAACATAAATACAAAGACAGGACAGAGAAAGAAACACCAGGGGAGCAAGTTATACCTGGCACATCTCCATTGACGGAGGTCTTGTGAGTGTGTGAGTGGCTGCTGTTGAGTCTCGAGGCATCTTCTGTGCGGATGGCACTCCCATCGGGGTTGGAGTAAAAGAGAAGCAGAGGCTGGAAGTGACCTTTAATACATTTGGTGACCACATCTTTCCACCGAGAACCAATCTACAAAAAAAAAAAAAAAAAAAAAAAAATATTGGTAAAGGACGCAATACCAGAAGGGGGAATTCTGAGAAATATTAACAACCCACTTCAAACTGTTTACTTAACTATAATTCATTTTTATAAACTTGTGGATTTTGGGGAGTACATCCTCTTAAATGCTTATGTTAAATTTTTAAATTCCAGCTGTTTTTGTAAACTTTAATAATTAGGTGTCAAACTCAATCTTAAAATCAGCACAATTTCTACAGCTGAATCATTTCGGAATGACAAGTTTTCCTTTGTAAATATTCCACCTGTTATACTGGCTATGAGGAAACAATAAAAAAAAAAAAAAAAAAAAAAAAAAAACCCAATCAATTAAAGCTCCAAAAAGCTTATTGTGCACCTAATTTTCTGAAAAAGCTTTTTTATGAAACTGAAAAAAAAGCTATGGAGAGGCTACAGTGCTGCAGTCGTTCTGTGACAACTGTTTGAGGACTCCCAGGAATACTGGCGAGCTGCGATCCAGGTACTTGGCAGGAGCTGAAGCACCATAGCTCCTCCATCTCGCTCAGGAGGGTTTGCACACGCAGCACAAGCTGGTGATGGATTGACACAGAGCCAGGCGGCCGCTGCGCCACAGTCCCTGAG
The DNA here is from genome assembly GCA_014839685.1 of Anableps anableps. NCBI lineage: Eukaryota > Metazoa > Chordata > Actinopteri > Cyprinodontiformes > Anablepidae > Anableps > Anableps anableps. The sequence continues at coordinate 18,298,701 of CM026085.1, forward strand.
AAAATGGTGAGCAGGATGCAAGACAAAAGGATTGCTCACACAGTTGCATCATAAAAATGGATTAAAAGCATTTTCCTTACAATATATACAGCATCTATGTACATATGAATAATTCAGTATTCTGTGACTTCTGCTCTAAAACAACTAAAAAGGCATCCATTAAAAGCCTCTACACAAACTTTAATACTCTAAAATGCTGTCATAAAAGAATTGAGGAGATGCTCCGTGCTGCTGCTTCAAAAACAAGCCAATGTTCACCAACTAATTAGACATGATGTAAAGTGTTCATCTGTATAAAAGCTACTTGATGCTACAGCATATCTTAACCTAGCAATAATCACAAAAAATACCATATCGTTCCATTATTCTCACTTTTTACTGCTAAGGATCCTTGCCCTTACTAAGAACCAGCTATAAATTCATGTGAAAATAGGGGAAATCTAAGCAAGCTGCAATATGCATTTTAAGCACTATTATGGTATAAATAGCTTTTTTTATTGAGTGCTTTAAAAAAGAAAAAAATTACGATAATTCATTAGATAGCCCTGTAGGGGTTACACAAGCCTTCTTTCTAGGAATGCTCTTGTTTATACGTCATAGTAATGGTTTACCAGATACCTGTATAAATGTTCATGTTAAAATGCATGTATACAACACAGTTATTTTTATGTATGCAGAAAATATCCATGAAGCATCTTTAATTCTAACATCGGCTTTGAATCAGGTTCAGGAATGGTTTTATAAATCTGGAAGTTTCCTTGCATTCAAATGTCTTTTTAAGGGCTGAAGATCTGTGTGATGTTCAGAACTCCATTTTACTTTTCCAAAATCAAGATAAGTTACCAGAACAGCTCAATTTAATTTTCAAAACTGTCTATGATGCCTCTTTTTTTCCCCTCACCTTGATTACTGTAACGCTCTTCATTTATGCATAAGCAAATTCTGCAAAACAACAGAATGCCTACTCAGGAAAGCCATCAAAGCGTTATAATGTCTCGATGGTAACATTCTGAGAAACTCAATTTATTGAGATGTGAGGATTTTATTCATTTTAAATATTCTCGTTTTGTATATAAAGTTTTGCAATGACCTTGCTTTCAGTGAGTTAACCGATGACTGGTGGTGACACAGGCACCAGGCCCACCTGTAGCAGTAACTTAAGAACCACATTCAGGAACATTTGGACAAGAGCTTATCGGTAAAATGTTGTAAATATTAGGCACATCTTTAAAATAACCTGAAGAAACACCAGAAATCTGTGTACTGTAGACCCCGACTTACTCACGGTTCAGAATTCGCAGATTCACCTATTTGCGAATTTTTCTGTGGAACATAATTCCAAATTATTTGTGGAAATTTGCTGATTTTTTTGAGAACAAATCAATAATATTTCAAAGAAATATGCAACTTGGGAAGCTGAAATACTTTGGTGTCGAGCCATTTAAGGACCTCTGCGCCTAGGTATTGGCTGGTGTTTGTGAAGCAGTCGATCCAAGAGCGGCATTCATTTTTTTTGGAACTGACTGGCTTTAACCCCAAGAGTAGAGTTAAGGAAGACTTTAGATATTAGCTTCTGCATCAGTGCCAAGGCAGTTCCCACTGTGTGTATTAATGCATGTAAAGGTAAATTTGGTGTTTCAACTATTAAAATAGGCAGATATAAGTGTTTTTAGTGGAGGTCTCAAGTATTTGTGGATTTCAGCAATTCACGGGAGGTTGTGGTCCCTCACCCCTGCAAACACTGGGGGTCAACTGTACACTTAATTAGTTTGTGTTTCTTAGACCCTTTGTTTTTCCTGTGTCTTTTCACTTGGTGATTTTGCTTTGGATAGATAAACAGGCTCATGGTTAAATCCTGCACATTTACTGGTTTTAGCCATGTTAAATGTTGCACTGTCCCATTTTAAATAAATAACATCAAAAAAATAGTCAATGATCCACTTAATTATGGTACTTACTGTATGTCACAAAGACAATGTACTTGTATTTCTGTAAATCTGCTGGCATTTTGGCCAAAGGCTGCTACAAACATCTAATTAAAGCCTTTAGAAAAAAAATAATAATCAGCCATTCCAGCAACCCCAGATGTATAATTTTCCGTAAGTAACCTCTGTAACTATCTAACAGACCAGTGAGTGTCCTCCTCACCTCTTTCACTGTTGCATCATCAAAGAAAACCCATTTGGAGGATTTGGTGTGGTAGGCAAAGGCACAGTAGTGGTGGCTGGAGTAGCAGATCATCCCCACAAGCAGCAGCTCTCCCTTTTTGGCATGCTCGTCCGTCACCCTGTAGAAGAGCTGCGGCCACGAACACACACACACACACACACACACACACACACACACACACACACACAAATAAAACATTTATACGCAGATGATTTATGCTGAAGTAAGCAGAAAAAAAAAGGTTAAATCAGTTGTTCCTTCCTAGCTTAAACAGGACAATGGCAGACCTTCAAATCTATGCTGCAATGTTCCCCACATGTTTTACTAAAACAAGCATTATTGTCAGCATTTGTTGCACAAATACTACAAGGACAGTGTTGGTGAATAGTTTCTCTCAAACATGTTTCCTGAACAGTACGTTCTCTGTTTCCTCTCTCACACTTGAAAAAAACAGAAGTTTCAAAGCTAATCGAGAAAGCGTAGGACTTGCTTTAACACCCAATAAAGTCACATGAACTGCTCCCAAATGAATAAAGGCTTTTGTGGTGGATTAATGTGAGGGTGGGTCTAACAAATTCTTCTGATAGTTTGGCTTTGAAACGGCTCAAGAGGGAGCTGTCAAGAAATCAGTCTGAATACTGGTATGTAATCCGTGGACTGTGTCCTGATGTGAACTCTGCTGATTGATTTTTGCTTGTAAAGTTCATCCACACAGGGAGTTGATGTTGATAGAGCCACTGAAGACTAGTTTGTAAATTATGTCATATTGTAACTTGTAGTTCAATATTAATGTCCAACAGGAGACATCAGGAAACACATTGCCACATTTGGGCCTATTCCTGATTGAGTGTTTGACTATAAACCAGCTTCAAACACAGTTTTCTTCCTTTCAGTAAAATATGTTGCGCCTTCATGTTCACTTCAGAGGCATTCCGTCAAACAAAGTTGAGAGGAGGGGCTTTCTGACAAGCTGTTTGATCACCGGGCATTGGGCGTTAACTGCTTATGCAGCTGCACAGACTTCCAGAGAAGCAAGTCCCCACTTTATTTCCAACATATGTCCGACTGAGTTACAATAAACTGATCCTAGAGCAGTCAGAAGACAGGTTGTTGCGTAAATGGAAACTAGTACACTCACAGTACTTTTAATCAAGTCTGATGTTTTGGTAGACCACACAGAGCCATTTTAATTTAGCTGGAAACCAAATTATATGTAAATGACAGTTTAAAACCAGCTCACCGCAGAGAGGCTGAGATGAGGCCCCAGCGAGCGGATGACTTCCTCTGTGAGATCCGATTGTTCAGAGTCCCACACAAAGCCAATGGTAACTATTTCTGGGCAGTTCATCAGCACCTGTCTGATCCTGATTTTCTGACCACAGTTGCTCTGAAATAAAGAAAAAGAAAAACAACAATATAATTACATTCCTATTAAAGCAACAGGTATAAAACATTCCAGGAAGTATGAGCAAAATCAAGTGATGTAAAGATTACGTAAGACTAAGAAAAAGATTTTCGGCACAGAAATGTTACACATTCATGAGGAAGATTCCTGACTTGATTACTGTCCTGTAACTGACATCGACATTGCTAAAGAGGCTAGTTGTTCATAGAGTCCTGTACAGCATATTAATGGAAAGTTGACTGTAAGGAAAAAGTGCGAACGAGATTCTACATACATGGTTTTATACAACCGTTGGTAAGTTCAATTTCAGACCTTTTAAGAATATGATGTAGATCAAACATCTATTTCAAAAAAGAAAAATATTTTTATTACCTAATAACTTATATTTAATTCAATCCATACAACTTTTTCAACTTAAATCAATTGTTTTCGGGATATGACTAATCTGGGTTTATACCCAGGTTACCCAACTTCAACACCTACTAAAATCACCGTTCTCAGACTTTGTTAAAAACCCTTCTCCATGACAGAGCAGCTAGCAGGAAATAACAGAACATTTTGATTTTACTTGCCTAATCACACAGTAAGCCAGTTTCAGAAGCAGAATTATTTTTCAACTGGGTTTATCACCTCTTTGCTTTATGGTGGTTATAGTTTTGCCAGAATTCCTGTCACAACTACATGCACACAAATACAGCCAGCACAATGCTCAGTGAAAGAAAAACAATTGCAATGAACGCAGAAATGCACAAATTTAAGACCAAATATAATTATAGACCCCTTATTGAGAATCTGTATGAATTTAAGACTTCTTAAGGCATAACATTTGGATAATTAAATTTATGACTTTTTAAGATCTTGTTTAAAATTGATGTTAATTTGCCCAGTTTGTGTTTTAAAGTTGCTTGGAATGATATTTGTTGTGAATTAGCAGAATATAAACTGAAATTAATTGAACCCAAATGCATTTTAGCTGATTACAAGAAGCCTCCAATAAAATGGCAAGTCTGTAAAAATAAATAAATAAATACTTACTGGACAATTTCTAAGGTCCCCGATTGTACTCGCTGCTTGTAACAGTTCCCCAAAAGACTCATCACGACTCTGATGCGTCTGTTGACTAAGAAAGTAGAAAAACATCAGCACAAGCTCAAGAAAGAACAAGATAGAAAAAAAAGACATAATGAGAGCTACAGTGAACAGGATGTCCCAGCACTACATCCTATTCACTGTAGATTTCCTATTCCCTCCTTTTAAGAGGAAAATGGGGCTTGAAATGTTCTGTCCCTTACCAGAGTGCTGTGGTGGAAATATAATGTACCAGCTCTGTAAATGGCAGCGGGTCCGATGACGCCCCACAGCTACGGCACACGGACTGGAGAGGAGAAGGCCAGTGAGCAAAAAGGTAACAAAAGAAAGATTATATAACCCCTGTCAAAGCCCATTTTACTATATGCAAGAAATCAAAAAAACAGACCATAAATGATAGATACAGATCATCACATTTGTGGTTAGGCTTCAGTATTATTTGCTGCTTTGGGGTCAAAAAGTTAAGGGATTCAGATCAAACGCATGTTTTCAGTTGGATGTAAAGATAGCACTTGTTTAGGACAGGAACAGAGTAAACGATGGGCATCAGTGCCACAGAGCAGGCTGGTGTAAATGTTGTGCGTAGCTGGAATTTATGCGTAGACCATCTGTGACACATCCGGTACTGCTGCTACTGCAGCATCGTGCAGCCTGACAATAAAACACCCTCTGTAATCCACAAGAAGCTACCCAGTGTGAAAACATGATGGATTGGATTCCCATTGTCTCAGGCACTGACTCATGTAGCACTGTTAGTATATGTGTACAGGGCTCTAAATCCTAACCCTGTCTAAAAGAAGGCTCGGACTGTCCACAGATCAACATTAAAGGCCACACAGATACAACTATACAAGGTAGGATTGATTGACAATGACCTAAATGATTAAATACTGAATACTAAATATATGTGAGTGTTTAAGGTTGACAAAACAATGTTGGACTCCCATAATTTTCTCCGGTACCCTCCATGATTTGGCCAGCGATGACATGTTATAAGCAGGGTGTTTTCACTCAACAGCAGGTTTTCTTAGTCTGGTCCGGAAAACAATGTGGGCTAAGCAGATAATAGGCACATTTCTGGGAAAACCTGATCTGATCCTTAGAGACACCATCCATTCCATTTCAGATGGAGCAACCCTCCTTTCTTGAATATGACCCAGTTTATCAGTCCATTGACAATTCAGGATCCAGAGCACTGATGGCAGATTTGTAGTTTAAATACACCTTTAAACAGCTTCTGTATTGTTAAAGCTGCAGTATGCAACTTTTTAAAAAAATATTTTTCTACATATTTGTTGAAACTGTCACTATGTTATGACAGAACGGTATGGGACAGCTGATCAGCGAAAAGAAGAAAAAAAAAAAAAAAAAAAATCGAGCTCCTCTGCCTTCTCCCAATGCTCCCAGTGCTACCAAGAAACAATTAATCAGAGCCAGGAGGCGGGTCTTAGCGCTGTCAATCACCATCTGAGCGGCGCTGCTCATCCCCCCCTCTTGCTCCTCCCTCCCATTACCCCACTGAGACAGTCTCCAAAAGTCAAGTAAATCATGAAAATCTCGCAAAAACAAAATTACTTAAACAAAAACATTTCATATAATAAACATAAGTACTCTATCTTCCAAGTAATTTTTTTCTGTAAAGACTTGATATGTAATAATCAGATTTATTTTGTGTTAAAAAAACTTGGCTAAGCAGGAGGATTATCTTAGTATAAATGAGTCATCTCTCTCCAGCTATTGAAATTTTCACATTACTCCAAACACTGGCCAAAAAGGATAAGTTGTAACCATCTTTCAATAAAAAAATATAGATTAGTCCTGGGCCAGTAACTGGTTATAATACTAGTTTTATTAAATAACAATTTGTTTTTCCTCATCCAAATTATAAAGCACAGAAACCTCTCCTGTTTGTAGTTTTAAAGCCCACAGGAACTTTAACATATCAGATAAATTCTTGGATGCATCTGATGTAGTGCTAAATACTTGTGTCATCATAGTGGGAAATTTAACATTTATGTAAACAATGAAAGAAATAGCCTAAACACAGCCTTTAATATTATGTTGGACTCCACTGGCTTTACCAAAAATATTCACAGTCCTACTCACTACTGATATCATACTCTTGATCTTGTGCTGACCATGACAGACCAGTGCACCTCTTTTATTTCTGTGTCTGCTTTCTTTTCTCTCAACCCATAGTTTGAGGCCTGATTCTGATTCTGCTATAGTTAATGACTTGATGAAGTCAACAGGGCTTCCTCAGATGGATAATATTTTACTAACTGGGATTAAAAGATAAATTTGATTACCCTGTAATATAATTAAGATTGAAAAGTTCTGAATAAAATTTAATCTGAATCTGATTGTATTGCATTGGATGGATTTGATTATATATCACATTAGGAAAAAAAAAAAAAAAAAAATTCTCTTCTCACCCTCCACGGGTGGTCTGTCTCAACCTCTGAGCTCGGGTCCTCTACCAGAGGCCTGGGAGCTTGAGGGTTCTGCGTAGTATCTTGGCTGTGCCGAGAACTGCGCATTTCTGGACTGAGATGTCTGACGTTGTTCCTGGGATCTGTTTTAGCCACTGCTCCAGCTTGGGGGTGACTGCCCCGAGGGCCCCGATGACCACAGGCACCACTGTGGTCTTCACCTTCCAGGCCTTCTCCAGTTCCTCTCTGAGGCCCTGGTATTTCTCCAGTTTCTCGTGTTCCTTTTTCCTGATGTTGCAATTGCTTGGTATTGCTACATCCACCACAACGGCTTTCCTCTGTTGTTTATCCACCACCACGATGTCCGGTTGGTTCGCCATTACCATTTTGTCTGTCTGGATCTGGAAGTCCCACAGGATCTTAGCTCGGTCATTCTCCACCACCTTTGGGGGTGTGCCCCACTTTGATCTCGGGGCTTCCAGTCCATATCCTGCACAGATGTTTCTGTACACTATGCCCGCCACTTGGTTATGACGTTCCATGTACGCTTTCCCTGCCAGCATCTTGCACCCTGCTGTTATGTGTTGGACTGTCTCAGGGGCCTCCTTGCACAATCTACACCTTGGATCTTGTCTGGTGTGGTAGATCTGAGCCTCTATCGCTCTGGTGTTTAGGGCCTGTTCCTGTGCAGCCAGGATGAGTGCCTCTGTGCTGTCCTTGAGTCCAGCTTTTTCCAGCCATTGGTAGGATTTCCTGATATCAGCCACTTCAGTTATTTGTCGGTGGTACATCCCATGTAGGGGCTTATCCTCCCATGATGGTTCCTCCAGCACCTCATCCTCTGGTCCCCATTGTTTGAGACATTCGCTGAGCACATCGTCGGTTGAGGCTTTGACCTTGATGTATTGATGGATCTTGGATGTTTCATCCTGGACAGTGGCTCTCACACTCGCTAGTCCTCTGCCTCCGTCCTTACGGCTCGCATATAGTCTCAGGATGCTGGATTTAGGGTGGAACCCTCCATGCATGGTTAGTAGTTTCCGAGTTTTAACATCCATGGTCTTTATCTCTTCCTTTGGCCAGCTTATTATTCCTGCAGGGTATCTGATTACTGGCAAGGCATAGCTGTTTATCGCACGGATCTTGTTCTTGCCATTGAGCTGGCTTCTCAGGACTTGCCTTACTCGTTGGAGGTATTTGGCTGTGGCTCCTTTCCTTGTGACCTCATCGAGGCTGCCATTTGCTTGTGGTATTCCCAGGTACTTGTAACTGTCCTCAATGTCTGCTATTGCTCCCTCTGGGAGTGAGACCCCTTCTGTGTGGATGACCTTCCCTCTATGTGTAACCATCCGACCACACTTCTCTAGTCCGAATGACATCCCAATGTCAGTGCTGTAGTTCCTGGTGGTGTGGATCAGTGAGTCGATGTCTCGTTTGCTCTTAGCGTACAGCTTGATGTCATCCATGTAGAGGAGGTGACTGATGGTGGCTCCGTTCTTGAGTCGGTATCCGTAGCCAGTCTTGTTGATGACTTGGCTGAGGGGGTTCAGACCTATGCAGAACAGCAGTGGGGACAGAGCGTCTCCTTGGTATATGCCACATTTGATGGACACTTGTGCAATTGGCTTGTAGTTGGCTTCAAGGGTGGTTTTCCACATCCCCATCGAGGCTGCAATGAAGGCTCTTAGAGTCCTGTTGATGTTGTACATCTCTAAGCATTCAATGATCCAAGTGTGTGGCATTGAGTCATAGGCTTTCTTGTAATCAATCCAAGCCGTGCACAGGTTGGTGTGTCGGGTTTTGCAGTCTCGGGCGACTGTTTGGTCTACCAGGAGTTGGTGTTTGGCTCCTCTGGTATTTATGCCGATGCCCTTCTGTGCTGTACTCATGTATTTATCCATGTGCCCACTTATCTTAGCTGCTATGATGCCTGACATGAGCTTCCATGTTGTAGAGAGACAGGTTATTGGCCGATAGTTGGATGGGACCGAACCCTTTGAGGGATCCTTCTGGATCAGGATTGTGCGCCCTTCAGTTAACCATTCAGGGTGAGTCCCACTTTGGAGCAGCTGGTTCATTTGAGCTGCCAGTCGCTCATGGAGGGCAGTGAGTTTCTTTAGCCAGTAGGCATGGATCATGTCAGGACCTGGTGCTGTCCAGTTTTTCATACCTGAGACTCTTTCTTGGACATCTGCCACTGTGATAGTTACTGGGGCTTGCTCAGGGAGGTTGCTGTGGTCATCTCGTAGAGAGATTAGCCACTGTGCATTGCTGTTGTGGGTCGCCTCCCTTTCCCATATGCCTTTCCAGTACTGTTGGGTCTCCAGCCTTGGTGGGTCTGCTCTGTTGTTATTACCCTGCCATTGAGAGTACACTTTAGCTGGTTGGGTGGAGAAGAGCCGGTTAATCCTCCTGGCTTCATTTTCTCTCGTGTACCTCTTTAGGCGACTGGCCAAGGCTTGGAGCCTTTGTTTGGCAGTTTTGAGCGCTTCAGGTATGGGCATCTGGCTGTACCGCTTGGGTACCGGTCTTTTGATTGCACCTCTTTGGAGCTCTGACAATTGGCTCACTTCCCTCCTTGTTACCTTGATTTTAGCCTCTAACCGTCTTTTCCATGGTGGGTATTGAATCTCATGGTTGCTCCTATAGCCGAGAATCTCAAGGATCACTGATGCTGAGTTGTACACCAGCTCATTGGTTTCCGTTATGGTGTTGGTAGGGATCGTTCTCAATGCTGCATTCACATCTTCAATGAGACTTTCTGATGGTACTTCACTCAGCCGTTGTAATTGGCATCGGGATTGCCTGGTGTTCATTCGGGCCACGATCCTACCTCTCAGGTCAGTTGCTGCCTCGTTCAGCTGTGATGGTTCGTTCATTATTGGGGCTGCGTACCCAATCTGCGGGTGGGGAGTTGAAGCTAACTCCCCTCTGACCTGGCGTCCTGGCTCCCCCTTGCCGTAGCATTTGTGTTGTACCTCGTCTATCTCAAGTTGTGACAGCATTCGCCGTTTGCGGATGTTGGAACACTGAGCTACTAGTTGTTTGGCAGTTAGCGTTGAATGGGGATGTCGACGTAACCATTCCTCCCGCATTCTTTGCATGTAACCCCTCTGACTAGGGTTACTTGAGTAGTAGCATTCCAACAGATCCAAGTTTTCACCTCTCGCCCAATTCCGTCTTGTTCCAGTAACCCATTTTTCGTGAAGGTGCCCTGGTTCCCCAGCACCTGACGCAGACCTTGTTTGACCGGGCGACGTCTGAGCCGGTATGGCGTGTATTCCTTTGTCACTCATCATGAGGTAGGCAGTAGCGCGATATATATATATATATATATATATATATATATATATATATATATATATATATATATATATATATATATATATATATATATATATATAAACTTTCTGTTTTGGGTTGTGCGTTGAGATGGCATTTGTTGTGAATTGATACTAGGTAAGAAAATGCAACTAAATGAAACTGAGGGAAACACTGATAAATACCTTAAAAAACCTACTGACCTGCTCATAAAGTGACATTGCAAACTTCTGATGCGTGATACAAGAGTTGGAAGTGCAGGCATCTGTCTCCTCAGGCACAATGTGCAGGTGGATCCTCTCCAGTATGTTTTCCTGTGAAAGACAAGGAAATGCATTAGACATAAAACAACAAAATCAACAAGAGTTATTTCAACAACATCCATTTTAAGAATTATAGTGTAAAAAAAAAAAAAAGCAGCTGCACTTTATATCCTTCACATTTCTACCAAAAGCTCTAGAGTGCATGAAATATTAAGGGCTTGCCAGGTAGGACAGTGCATAGCACAAGGTCAGCTTTAGTTTGTAAATGTGACATTGGTTCACAATGTGCTTCTTGAACACAGACATACAAGAAACAGCTAAAACCAAAACACAGCATCCGCACACATTTCTCTATTTTTGGAAGCAACTTTGAAATGCCTGAAAGTAACCTGTTCATCAGGAGTACAATGGAATACAAGTAAAAAAACAACAACGAAACAATGCAGCAGTCACACCACCCAGGGCTAGTATGGTGAGAAAATTGCAATTCAATCCAGGAACAAAAGCCAGGGAGCTTGTGGGGATACAGGAGGAGACAGGTACAAATGAACCTAGCTCACAAGTAAAACCAGTCAGGTACTGAGATACTCTCAAAGGCCCAAAAAAGATCTGTAGCAGAAATGAAAGGTATTCCTTTAGTTTGCAAAGGTGCATCATGAGAGTAACTTTGTATTCTGAAAAGTTTTGCTTTAAAATGTTATTTGGCCCTTATAATATCTGAAATTTAAAACGTGGTGTCTAAACTTTACTATTTTATGCTGCACATTGGATTTACTTCAATTATTATACCTTTGTAAGCAAGACAAGACAACTTGGGGGGGGGATGTCCAGAAAATACAGACATGATATCTCTACGTCTGTTTGGGGCTCTTGGAATAAAAACAAGCCAAAAGCAGAAAAACAGAAAAGGAAGTAAGCAGATAATTGGGTTAGGAAATACCTAAATACATAAATAAGTGCTAAATAGGTACTTATGTGAATTACTTAATGAGGTGGAAACTAAATAGTTAGGTTTTTATATAAGTATATTGTAGGTAAATAACTAAACAAACAAGTAGGTGTGCAAATAAGTAAATAAATAATAAGTAGATAAGCAATCAAGTAAATTAGTGGGTAGGTTATTTTTAGGGGAAAAAAATACAATATAAAATAATTAGCAGCTAAATAAATAATGAAATGTATTTAAATAAATAAGCAACAGGTTAAGTACATTGTTATGTAAATAAATATCTGCCATATATCATTTCAAAAAACAGGATCTATGGTGAAAGGTGTGTTGTTCTTGGTTTAAAGATAACATATTGATCAACAATATTTTAGATGCATATTTTACTAAATAAGTAAGTAACCCAGTAAATAAATAAACCAGATGGCAAGTTAATAAATAAGAATGTAAGGAACTCAATAAGCCAGTAAGTAAATTACACAGGTTTGTAAATTATAATAAAAAAAATTGTTAAATCAATAAATCAATAAATATCAAGTCAGCGGGGAAAAACTTTACTTGGTAAGTGAATAAGTACAAAAGAAAGAAAAAAGTAAGTAAGTAAGTATGTGAACAAGAAAGCAAATTATTAAGTCAGCAAGTACATAAAGAAATAAGTATGCAAATAAATAAACAAATAAGTAAATAGTTAAGTTACTAAACCTAAAAATAAGTTAACATATAAATAGAAAAATCTAAAAAGTAAGTAGGTTAAGGAATGGATAAATATTTAAATAGATAAACAAATAAGCACTAAAAGACTACATGAAATTTATGTTTTCCTGTATGAAACTCTCACTTTAAATTCATTGTGCTGAGGTTTCTACAAACCTCTGATGAGTTTCTAGCGATTAACACTGGAAAGAACAAAAACTAATCCAAACTGACTAAAGAAAACCTTTATATCAAAAATAATATGCAGTGGTCCAAACACAGCCAACATGCTTATATAACCTGTCATGATGATATTTAGTGCTATTGTGGCAGAAGTTGAGAGGGGAGGGGGTAGGGGGGACAGAAGGTCTTTCAGTGACCTCCCCCAACAGTTTTTTGCAGTGAGTTGCTCTAACTGCATGGCAGCATAATGCACAAACACTTACAAAGCACTCTGCGGCATCATCCATAAAGCCCAGCTGGAAGCGCTGCTCGTCCTTAAAGGTCTCTGCCAAGGCATGACGCAGGTTGTCAGAAGGCAAGGCGCGCTCCCGACTCTGCTGGAACTGGGAGAAAAGGCCCTGACAGAGGAGGAGAAGAGAGGAGAGGTTTACACATGGACAGTGCTATATATATATATATATATATATATATATATATATATATATATATATATATATATATATATATATATATATATATACAGAGCCTTGCATAAGGATTCACACCTTTAAATTTTTGTTATAGAGTCACATTGAAATCATAAACTTAAATGTGTTTTAATGAGATTTTATGTGATAGAAAAACACAAAGCAGCATATAGCAGTGAAGAGGGAAAGTTACTTCATTTTTTTCAACCCCTTTACTCTAAAAGCCTTAAAAAAAATCAAGTTAAGCGAATTGTCATCAGAAGTCACCTAATTTAGAAAATAGTAAAATTATGTAAATCTAACTTCAAAACACATTCGCATGTATTTTTTTTTTTTTTTTATTTAACAAAGATGGACACAAACTGAAAAATTTTGAGAAAAACTAAGTACAACCTAAACCTGATATACATATAGCATACCAAAAACCCGAGTTTTTTTTTTTTTTTTTTCCAGATTTTCATGATTGTTTTACTGTATTTGATTAAAACTGAAGAGCATAAGGAGGAATGCCATCATGAGTTGAGTTTGTTTACATAATTTTTAAATTAGATCCAATTTTGTTTTATCGCATTTTCTTCCATTGTGTTCAGTACTTTCATTTTAATGCTTATTTTTTATGTATTTTGTTACAATTACTAATTTCTTTATGTAATGTGATAACTAAATGTGATTTTATATCTTATGTTACACTTTGATCATCTACTGTTTTACAATTTTCACAGAAATGAACTCTCACTTCATTTGAAGTTAAAATCTAAATTATTCACCTGACAAATTTAGATTTATTTATTTATTCATTTATTTACATTTTGGAGTGGCCCAGCCAGAGTCCAGATTACAATCTGATCTCATAGGGAGCTAAAGACAAGTGAGGTGTCAAAAGGCCTTGCTCAAAGACTCGCAGCTGAACTCAGTGAAAACATGCAAGAAACTTCTGCAATTATAAGAAGGACTTGGCTACTACAGGAATGCAGTAGCCAAGTAATTCAGATTCTTGGTTGTTAACTGATGGTTTCCAGTTCTGTCAGATTCTTGGTTCCTTATACAGACACACCACTGTTCTGATGAGAGTTTTTTAGGGTCGGTTTTGGTTAGAATCTGTGAAGTTAGAGAGGTCAGCTTGGGCCACTTGAGTTCTCTTTATAAAGATTACTATTGTGCTGCAAAGGTCTTCCTCTCTTCAGTTCATTCTTAATCGAAAGTTTCTGTTTGATTCTATAATCTCCTGGCTTCTTGTCAATACCATGTTCCTCCTGATACTAGCTTCCAACCTCCTCTAGTTCACAAGAATGAGATAAGATTTTAATATTTGTCAAGGAAGTGAAGGACTAAAAACGCCCCATCTAGTTTTCACAGATACGTTAAAGTTTTCTCTTAATCAGTCCAGAACTGACAAGAAGTTTTTAAGCAGGACTCAAACACCTTCCTCATGTCAAAAACAGCATTGAGCTCACCATGTAATTATAGCAAAAAAAAGAAAAAGATTTTACATATCACAAACAGTATTTTATTAAATCTTTGATCATATTAGAGATGTCCGATTCAGGTTTCATCAGTCTAAGTATTCTAGATTTTTAACTACAAATCATAAAATAAAGCCCAGAACTTCAACCTATAGACTTAAACAAAAAAAGATATGCATGTCTTGACCTGATTGCCAATAAAGGCTTTTGTGTGAAGTGTTAACAAGGTATGGATAATTTGATGTGGCATTGTTTGTTAAAATGCAAACAAGAACATTTTTTTTCATAAATCAAACCTCTTGAACATCGTTTCATTGGTTTTTGAGTTATCCTGACATAATTTTATTTTACTGGGGGAGTAAATAACGTCAACATTCCTCTGCCACTTCAGAATAGAGTTAAATACTAATTTAATAAATTAAGACATTTTGCTAGTCCTACCAGCAGCATTTATTTGTTTTCATTACTCTTTATAATCAGTTTAAAATAATTATCAGTCTCTTGAACCTTTTGATACATTGTTATAAATATCATCACAGCATATTTTTCGTATAATACCGCTGAGTCCACAATTATAACACTTACAGCTCTAATTGCAGCAAAAGGTGAGCGTACAAAGTATTGACTCAGACAGACTGAATGCAAAGGTATGCCGCACTTTTCAGATGTTTTCACATCATCACTATGTTGAAACATTATGTATAACAGCATAACAACAGCATCATCCTGTTGGAAAGCTTTTATACAGTAGAGACAGAGAAGTTGGTCAAAGTTGACTAGAAGAAGGTGTTAAGTAAGAGGGCTAATATGCATTTGAAAAACAGATTTTTTTCTAATTCACAATTGATGCACTACTTTGTGTTGGTCTACCTCTTAAAATCCCAGTAAAACACATTGATGTTTGTGGTTCTATTGCATGTTAATGAAGAGGTGTGAATCCTTTTGCAAAGTAATGTACAATATGTATATCTGTGACCAGATGAACAGTGCATCCATGATGCCTAAAAAAAAGCTTCATGAATATTTTTTGAGCTTACTCTCATTTAGAATATTGTTAAAGATGCCGTACCTTTAATGCACAAAAAATGCATGAGTCTCCCAGACAGAAATGCCCTGGTAGCTGTCTCAAGCTGCGTCTGAAGATGTCCAGATGCCACAGGACCTACAAAAAGGAAACAGAGAAGCAGGTTAATCTCCAATCTCATAATCAGAGGATTTCCTGCAATCTAATCAAGTAAACCCAGTCAAAAATACAAACAAAATTCTAACAACCAGGAGCAGCAGTTTGTTTTTGTTGAGCATGAATAATCTTATTATGTAAGAGAACCAAACATCCTTGGGTATGTTGTCATATGCATGACATTCAAAATGAAGTCTCCAAGGTCTTAGAATTGTCTCTCATGTAGAGAAATACAGCCAAAAGCAATGATCATCTCCCACCAGCTCACGGGTTGTCTCAGCCTCTGAGTCATGGTCTTCTTTGAGACTGACCTAACTCATGACTGCTGCAATGAATCATCTCACCAGCCAGTGCTCCAGTGGTTAAAAGCAACCTTAGAGAACATTCATAAACTGCTGGGAAGCTCGGACAGATTTAGACCGTGACTAAACCCCTAAAATCTCTGCAATTAAGACAGTCAGAGGGTGGAACATGTATTACGATACCAATAAACTGAATAAGCCTACATAAATTTGGATAAACACTTAGTTGTGTGATATTCAGAATAGGATTTCACATTTCATCATTATTTATTTTAACATTAGTGTTTTTTTATCTAACTTATATACACATTCTAAATAACTCAAGGCCTCATTGGAAGGCGTCCAGTATGGCCAGTTCTTAGAAAATCCTCCTTTTGCAAGTTTTACAGCTTCTTCTGCATTCCTAACCAACCGAATCTTCAGATTCTTGGTTGTTAACTGTTTGTCTTTCTGATGGTTTCCAGTTCTGTCAGATTCTTGGTTCCTTACACAGAATCTGTGAAGTTAGAGAGGTCAGCTTGGGCCACTTAAGTTCTCTTTATAAAGATTACTATTGTGCTGCAAAGGTCTTCCTCTCTTCAGTTCATTCTTAATCGAAAGTTTCTGTTTGATTCTACAATCTTCTAGGTTCTTGTCAATACCATGTTCCTCCTGATACTAGCTTGTTCCAACTTCCTCAAGTTCACAAGAATAAGATTTTAATATTTGTCAAGGAACTGAAGGACTAAAAACGCCCCATCTAGTTTTCACAGATACGTTAAAGTTTTCTCTTAATCAGTCCTGATTTGACAAGTAGTTTTCAAGCAGGACTCAAACACCTTCCTCATGTCAAAAACAGCATTGAGCTCACCATGTAATTATAGCAAAAAAAAGAAAAAGATTTTACATATCACAAACAGTATTTTATTAAATCTTTGATCATATTAGAGATGTCCGATTCAGGTTTCATCAGTCTAAGTATTCTAGATTTTTAACTACAAATCATAAATTAAAGTCCAGAACTTCAACCTATAGACTTAAACAAAAAAAGATACGTATGTCTTGACCTGATTCTGGTATCAACAAGTCCTGATGAAGTTTTTTTTTTTTTTTTTTTTTTTTTGTTACAGATGAGCCACAGATTTATTCATAGCCATGGCAGATTTAAAGATACTTTTATTAAACTAGGAAGTCTGTTCCTGATACAAAATGACACAAGCATCTCTAAAAGATGTTCAGAGTATGATTTTAAAAAAAAGGAGATTAGGTTTTATTTATATTATTATAAATGATGTCATATCAGCATTAATTTATCCTTCACAAAAAGCAAAACACTAATAATACATCCAGTTAGGGATTGGCAATTATCATAGCATTTATCATTATTTTGAATTTTTTTTGTCAATTGCCATAAGAACTTTTATTTAGCATGAAAACAGTTTACATAATAATGTTTACATAACCCAAAAACTGAAAGTATAGTTAGGGTTGATACTTTTACTATGTTTTCCATTATTGGTTTCATGAGACTAGCAGAATCTCATTACTTTATAACAAGATTAATAAATACAGTAGTGTGTGCCACTGAGTGATAATAAAGCAACTAAAGTAGCTTATTCAATAATCAGTAAGTTGTTCTTTGTTGATTTTTGTGTTGTTTTGTTTTAGTCAAGAGCAGTATTTGGGTTTTTTTGGGGTTCTGGCGGCTGGAACATACAAACAATCTATTCCCCAAAAAAGTTGAAAATCATTTTTAAATACTTTGTATCATCAGTTTTATACCACAATGCACTCTGAAGTCCATATCACCCATTTCTACTTCCAGTCAGAACAAAGACTTGGTGAAATTATACTTTTACTTTAAATGCAAATCTGCCAGGGGTATGAATAATTCTGAGGCTTAACCGTAAATGATCACTATCAGAGGTTCATTGATACTGATCAATTACTGATCTAGTCATGCGGCTAAATAAAAAAATCTAATTTTTTAAATCACTGTTTCACCTACCTGGACAGCACTATTGAGAAAGCAGCTGTTTTGGCCCGGCTCGTTCAGCAGTCCCTTGGTCGGGGCCAGAGACATCATGCTCCCTGGCTGGTAGGATTTCCCCAGATTCCCCCCCTGCTTCCTGAAGAACTTGACCCATGCCATTGGTTAGTGGTGTCTGCCTTCAGACCGGTGGGATAGTTAATTAGATTAAGGATAAGGCAGGTTGTAGCCGGGATCGGATCCCGTTTGGGCCCAACAGTCCAAGGCTAGGTCATTTCACAAGCTGCTGCAGCAACCCGGCTACACATAGGACTCTAGTCAATATCAGCAGCTCACGGAGAAACTCCTTTTACTTTATCTGCAGCTTTAACAATCTTAAATAATAGAAAAAAGGGTAAAATCCAAAGTCAGCGTACAAAGAGGGGGTAGTCACAATCCAAGTCTTTGTATAAGCAAGGCTTTAATGGCGAGTTGTCTTTTACTTCTGAGAGGGTGCACTTTCAGCACACAGAAAAATAGTTCAATCATCCTTTAAAGTAGCAGGACAAAGCTTCAAACTGCCTTCAAAAGGGGACTGTAGACCTGTCAGCAAATTCGCCCACATGGTGCAGATTTTCAACTGAAGTTACTCGTCTCCTGCAGAAGTTTTACCCTGGTAAGGCAGAAAACATGCCCACCCTGTGTGAGAAAAAAGAGAAAGTTAGATCCAGAGAGCTTCAAGAGGTCAACGTGCAACTCATTACTAGTGATAGCAGTGAGGTCAGTGTTTTCTATTCATCCTTTTCCATTGACAGATGATTTTTTTTTTTAATTGGTTTTAGAAAACGTCCAACAGACCCAACCAATAACACAAAAATCTGCAGCCTCATTTGTATGTTTTCACATTGATGTCAAACTGAACTTTGCAGGCATGTAAACAAAGCTTACACATTAACTTTTACAGACACCCTTTGCACCACAGGAGTGTCCAACTAAACTGGGCAAAAACTCAGGCTCCATTTTAAATCTACAGACATGTTTATTTTTATATCCTAATATGATTCCCCATTTAGTCTTTACGTAATTCTGCTGAAAGAAACAAGAGTGCAGGTTTGATGTCCCAAAATCCGATTTTGACGAATTCCGATTGCTTTAAAGCCCTGTAATACATAGAAGAAAAAAGTGCTTTTATAGAGACAGAAGGTTTTAAACCAACATATAATGAAACACTGGAAAAAGGTGGACTGCCCTCCTCTGGGTTGGCGGTCATGCTTTGTCTCAAGCGGAGGAGTTTAATGTCGCTTGGTGTCTTGTTCACGACTGATGGTATGATGGATAGACAGATGGACACACTGATTGGGGCTTCGTTAGGAGTAATGCGGGCACTGCTCCTGTCTGATGTGGTGAAGAAAGAGCTGAGCCAAAGATCAAAGCTTTCGATTTAGCGGTCTGTCAATGTTGCGACCCTCAACTATGGCCACGACCAAAAGAACAAGATCCCGGCTACAGGCGGCAAAAATGAGCTTCCTGCAGAGGGTGGCTAAACTCAGCCTTAGCGATAGGATCAGGAACTCTGTCATCTGAGGGGAGCTCAAACTAGAGCCACTGCTTCTCAACATCGAAAAGAGTCAGTTGAGGTGGTTCTCTGATCAGGATGCCCCCTGGGCACCTCCCTTTGGAGGTTTTTTTGGGCTCATGCCACTGTCCACCAAAATAGTTTGATGTCAAATGTTCACTAAAGCCAAGCACAGTTTAGATTTTTTTTTTTCTCCTTTTCATTTTTTTTAATCAGTAGAATTCATTTTATAAAAATGTCAAAAAAAAAAAAAAAAAAAAAAAAAAAAAAAAAAAAAAAAAATCAAGCCAAAACAAAATCTCGTCACCCAATCGACCATTTTCGAACCTACAGAGACTAAATCTAATTAAAGAAAAGCTCAATCTGAAATTATTCATCACCCATTTGTAACCAGAGTTTTCAAGTTTCTTTTGTTAATTTGTTGCTGGCATTCTTTTATGAACTCGACTAGAAAGAAGGACAGATCTGACCCATTTTCTATTTTTATTCTTTTTTATTAATAATTAAACACTGGGAGAACAATAAAATGAAATTAACCATCAATTTTGGAACATGTAATTCAAGACTTGGGGGGGGGAAGACTTGTAATTTAAAAAGCATCAAAATCTGCAATCAACCAAGATCTGCAGGGACTGTGTGTATTGTGCACTCTGGACTGAGAGGCTTACCAACAGACTGTGCCGAAAGGTTTGATGGATGAATATGTTTGTGCTGAGCAAGGCAGTGGAAGCTGTGTCTGGGTTATTACATTAGGGAATGCCCCAAGAGATTCATGGAGTCACAACTTGTGATTTTCCACAGGTTTGTTTGTGATTTTAGAGGCTGTTTTATTCTAAATAAAGACAAAGCCCATCTCAAGGCTTTACAGAAAACTGATGTAGGAAAGATGTTCCTACAATATCAAAAATGGACAAAGCAGTGAGAATGATAAATGATAGGCTCTGGGTCAGTTTGTTCTTTTGTAAATTCATTCTCCATTTCATACCTACTCCCATTTCATACCCGAAAACAAAATATTTTGTACCAATGTATCTTACACTGTGTATGAGTTTATTGGTCTTGGTAATGATACATGTTGATTAATTATGGACAACATAATGGACAAAAAAAAGCTAATTTCTCACATAAAATTGTATAACATTTCCTGAAGATCAGTGGTTTTGATCCCTGTGTATTTACTGGCATCAAATTTTTACACTTCGCTCCACTAAGCTATAAGAAAATAAAAGGAAAAGATTGTCAAACATAGGTTGTCAAAGTGGGAACAAGAAGTCCCCTAAGGCAGGAAGAAATTGATCTGGTACATCCATAATTCCCCATGCAGGGCACACAAAAAACACATGGCATGTGGTAAATCGCCACAAGATGAATGCATCTAATGCATGGTAAGTACAAAACGTCCCAAATGTGGTCATGAATCGATGCATGATACATACACAGAGCCACTAAGATTGTTAGGAACCAAGACAGGGTAGGTGCGAAATGGCTGCAAGGATACAAATTGGTACGAAATGGCTGCAAGGATACAAATTGACACAGTGTACATATCGAATGTCCAAAACTGGTATGAATCGACAAATGCAGTAGTGGGCACTGCTAACTAAAGTTAGCTGTGCTAGCCCTAAAGCACTAATCATAAATAAATATTTGTTCCACTAACACTAAAGCACTACACCAACACGACATTTAGCGGAAGCTAATGCTAAAGCACAAACTTCAATTCAAATCTGTCTTTGAAAGACTACAACCCTTGAGCACCAATTTAATTTTGACATTTTAATTTACATGTTCTATAATGCCCTTAGATATTGTACTTACATCTAACAATATCTTGTTCTCTGCTGTCTTTTTATTTATGTTGTCCCTGTATGTTCTTTGTTTGAAATAAAGTTATTGGGAATAAAAGAGAGAAAACGAAAGGAGAGGAAATAGAACATAAACGTCTAACTACTTGAAGAATTCTTAACAGTCGATAACCAAAACTTCAACATAGATTGCACAACTTTATTCAAATGAAAGTTCACTAAACAGCCAAGTAAATTATCGCTTCTGTATTTACCTGGAAAATTTTATTTAGGGGAAGCTAAGGGCACTAAATGTTTTCAAAGTTAGCAAAAGCGCGAAACAAAAAATTTGCTCCACTATTAGAACATTAGTGTGCCTACCGCTGGACAATAAGCAACAAAGGCAGATACAAATTGACCCATTCTACGAGCAAAATGTCCCCAATCTGGTATAAACTGACACAAGAAATGTCCCCAAGGTGGGTGACAAAGTGATGCAAGATACATTCCAAACTCCCAAAAGGTGAGTATTAATTGATACAAGATAAACATGAAATGCCCACAAGGGTGTTACGACTTCACAGAGGGTACATACGAAAAGCGCAACAAGGTGAGTATCAACTGATTATTGGCAACTACCACATTCCCACTACAAGTAGCTCAGGTTCATACCCAGGAAAGTCAAGAAAGTCATGACTAAAACAGCAAAGATATAAAATGGCTAAGCGGTGAAGTGACCAGCACCCACAAGAAATTTCCCTCTTTTAAATCACAAATAAATACAGCTCCAATCTATCAAAGACTTTTTGTTACTTAGCAGCACAACAAAACTGTCTTGTTGATGGAGTCCCTCAAACCACCAAAGTTTCTGTCTAAACCTGCTGGACAACACTGCCCTGGTGGAATTTCAGTAATCCTTAATGGATCATTAGGTTGCCACAATGTAGTGTATATATCCAGCAGTTAATTTCACAACCTGAAATTTAGTACTTACAGTACAGAACGATTACCATTTAAACAGGCGTTTCAACCAAACTGAAAGGTTACAGTCTCACCATCTGAACCAGCAGCTAAGCAACAGCATTCCAAAGCAATCTATAAAGCTTTGAGTTGCTCAAGGGGAGCTGTTTTAAAATAGTTTCAGTGGAAGGAAGAAATGTGTACAAACCACCTGTGCAGTATAGCACTGTCATATGTGCCTGGCTGCTGGTATCGGTGTGACGCAAGTCTTCTTCAAGCTGAGCCACCCACCATATTGTGTTTTAATGACAACACGATGAGAGTTTAGAAACTTTTGTGTTGCAATCTCTCTTTGTTAAACTGAGAATAAATAACCAAGATATTGCACAAACACCCAATGTGCTCTATGGGATTTAAAACTGGACTCATTTTACAGGGAAGAAGAAAGCTACATTAGACATCATTGTGTCAACATAATTCAACGTCAAGCTGATGGAATTTAGAGTGATGCCAGCACATGTTTTGTGTTGTGATACTGCTGACAACAGCCGGAGTGTATATACGTGGCTGTGGCTTTTATGAGTCTGGATATTTTATTGCATTACAGTCGTCCATTTGAAAAGCTGCCAGCCTCAGTTACATTATTTATATCAGCCTTTTGGTCTCAGCAGAACTGACACTTGCTGACCTCAAGGCAGTAATCTTGTCACTCATCTGAAGGATCGTACCCTACTTTTTGGAAGTTATGGAAACTAAGCCATGCAATTACATTTTTTTGCAAAAATTGAATTAATCTGAAAGCATGATGTGAATTCAATTTTACTAGCATGAACTGACTGAGTTGCATCCTAGATCTGACAACTTGCTGCATGTGTTTGGGGGATAAAATGAAATAATAATGCACCAAAAGTCTATCCAGATGGCTTTGCCAACATACTTCCTGTATTCCAAATTTTCCTGTTAAATTTGATCATAAACTAAGTATTTCAAAGTAAATCAAAAACAGATCCATTGTATTCAGCTACAAAAAGAAATAAAACTTTTGGCACTATGTTTATAAACCTAAGAGGAGAAAATGACTGCTGGCTGGTGTCGTTCAGATGCCAGGTTTACATCATTGCGCAATGGAAGCCAAAACGGCTTTTAACACCCTTCCGTTTCAAGTCCATGGTGTGAAAATGAGATGTTTTTCCTCGGACTGGATTGTCTTCCAACAAACTGATCCTCATAAGTTCGTACATAATATGTTTTCCCCCTAAAACCCTCCAACTTCACTTCCAGATGTAACTATAATGAGCCTTACCTCACATAACACCAATTTGTTTGCTTTCATGCATTTGACTTGTATTGCAACTTATTTAAGCTCAGATCATATTGGTTGTATTTTTGCTGATTCTACATGCCTAAGCCATTTTTTCTCTGCAATTCAATTTGTCAAATTCTGAGAACTTGCATGCTAAAATCCAGTTCTGCTGGATGCTGCAGTAAGACAAAGGAAGCAGAAGTATGTCTGATATGTGATGAGAGGAAATATGAAAAACACACATTTCTAAACCAAAAGACAAACGCACTGCTCAAACAGAAAAAGATAACCCTGAAATAGGAAAAAGTTAATCTCCTACAGTGCACCTTGCAAAGATGTTCATAGTTTGTTTTTTTTTTACCCTTTTCACATTTCAGAAACACTGATTTATTTCAGTGGTATTTTATGTGATTGACCAACACAATGTAATTCACAATAGTGGTTTATAAGGATAAATGGTTTTTAAACATTTTTACAAGTGTGCCGTGCTTTTGAATTCAGTCCTTTTTACTTGGATATCTGTAAATAAATTCCACTGAAATCAACTGTCTTCAGAAGTCACCTAATTATAAAATAAGCTCCACATGTGAACTCTGATCTCAGCATAAATCCAGCTGGTCTCTGTAGGCCTCAGAGGATGGAACAAACAACATCATGATGACCAAGAAACACACCAGACAACTCATGGAAAATGTTGTGGAGAAGATTAAAGCAGAGTTGGGTAGTAAAACAATATGCCAATCTTTGAACATCTCACAGAGCTCTGTTTAATCCATTATCCTAAAATGGAAGACATATAACATATCTCCAAAGCTACAAAACGTGGCCATTCATCTAAGCTGACAGGTTGAGGGAGGACAGCATTGATCAGAGAAGCGTAAAATAGCCTCACGGTAACTCTGAAGGAGCTGCAGAGATGCACCCCACAAATCTGGCCTTTTATGGAAGAGCGGCGAGAAGAAAGGCACTGCTGAAAGATAGCTTTCAGAAGAGACACTGCAAACATGCAAGAAATGATCTAGTCAGATGAGACTAAAAAAATGACAGTGAATGAGACGTAGGTCAGAGTTCAGGAGAGAACTAAACACAGAGTAATCTTGGAGAATAACCTGTTAGAGGCTGCAAAGACTGGGCCAGAGTTCATCCTCCAGCAGGACGACCCTCAACTTTTAATCCTAAGATCTGCAAAGCTGGTAGATACATAACCCCTGAAAGATTTGGAGCTGTAATTGTAGCAAAAAGTGGCTCTCCAAAGTGCAAGCTCAGTGAGGTTGAATACGAAGTTTTCAGATTTTTAATAGTGAAGAACATTTAAAAACCACATGCTATGTGCCATCCACTTTACAATTATTTACTACTCTGTGATGGTCTTTCTAAAATCCTAATAAAATACAAGGTTTGTGGCAATCAAATGGTTAATCAACGGTACTGTATGCCAACTGATATACAGCTACATATTTGACAAAATGTGTAATAATATAAAAACATAAAAAGGGTAAAATCTACAAATACTAGTGCAAAGAAAAATGCAAATTAGGAGGGAAATACTGAAAAACAATTACTTCAATCATTTAATAGAATACTGATTTATTAGCAAGTACTTTTACTGCAACATATTCTATCCATCTTAATAGGGTCACTGCGCAAAATACTGTAATTTCATAATGTTCATGTTTCATATTGCTTAAACCAAAAGACAAACCACTTTCTCGCTGCTTCATGTCGACCTGATCAGAAATGTAGAGCATCTCTTTGAGCAAGCCCAAAAAGAAAATCCTTTTCTCTTCTTGTGAGCAACACTGCAGAAAGCCCAGGCTTCCTTCAGTCAACAAAAGCTTTCTCAGACTTGTCAAACCCAGGGACGACTCATTTCCCCCCTCCACTTGTCAAAAGGAAAACAGCGAAGGCTGACACTTTAAAATGCCCAGCCAGAGTGAGGAGAGTATCAGTGCCATCGAAAAGCCAAAGGAGTCTGTAAAATATGGAGAAATATGGCAGGAAGGCGCGGGGGGTCATGTGCTATGATTAATCTATCAGAGATCTGTTGATGGATTGCCTCATTAAGGAGGATTCAATTGATCTCCTTTATATGATGATGCTAAGAGCTGCTGATGAATCAATCTGCGGTTAACTGAGTCACACTTATTCGACGCCATTATGAAACAAGAACACAAACACATCAAAGAGAGAAGAAGCACATGGTGTACTCAAAAGGCCAATCAAATCTCCCATAACAAAAGTTAATAATTCAACCAAATCCCACAAGTGTTTTTAAAGGCAAAATCACAGCCTTTTACAATTATAATCAAAAACAACTATATGATGTTTTTTTTTGTTTTTTTTTTAATCATTTTTTGCCCAAACTGCTTCTGGTAAACCAGAAACTTTGACAGAATTAGAATTAAAGTTCTTGCACTGGCAGTTTAGTTCAAAACATGACAAAGTTCAGGGAAACAGATCATTAAACTCATTCTGGAATAATCAGGAGAAACTATTTGTTTACCAGGTAGTAACCTGGAGCCTCTGTTTGAAGAAAAACAAACATCTTTTATTTGTTTTTCTAATACAGTGCTGCTCCCTAAATCCACAGCATTCCGACTTTGACAGTCAGTTCATGCAGAGTTTCCCACCATTGAATTCACGTTCTTCCTACTGGGAAATGTGACAAATTACAACATTTTCTGTGTATTTATTAAGCCCCAACAACCTGTAACACATGCTTCTCATTTCAGAAGCAGGTAAAGTTCTCAGAAGTCTGAAGCACTTTCTCAGAAGTCTGAAGCACTTCTTCAAATTGAAGAATGAAGTCACATTTTTCCCATTTCAACTGCTCTCTCAGCACAATATCCTTATATACTGGCTTTAAGTCCAAACCTTCCAGGAATTTCAGTTATTTTATATGTGGAGTCCAGGCAGTGGGGGAAGGAGGGCATTCTGATATTCTGAGAAGCTTTTAAAGCAACACTAAAAGCAGACTCTGCATCTGAAAAGAAAAAAACAAAACAAGTGAAACATCTCTAATTCCCCTCAGACTGGATTCAAGCGTTTGTCAACAAAGCAGTCATCTCTTCCTGTGTTGGCTTCCTGCTCTCTAGCTCATGGTCACCATGATCGGCCTTGTAAAGCTGAACTGGCCACTCACACCACGCTGACTCAACCATTATTTCTCATGGCCCACAGAGGAAAACACAGAACAAAAGCAGTTCTCTCAGTTCCAGGAACCAGCTCTTGAGGAACGGTTTTGACTGAAATCAACATCTACTCTTGGAATTATTCCTTGAGGTCTGCCTGTTTAAAAACACCTCTCTAAGAAATGTGATGTTGGATGAGCTCCAGTCCTTCAACTTTACTAAGCTAAACCATGGTAACAGTTATTAAGCATTTACATGGATTTTACTTTCACACTTGCTACTAAGCATAATCCAGTTTCAAGGCACACATTGTGGAGAGATTCCTCCAACAAGTGTTGTTGAGAGCTGTCAGTCAGCTGTGTATGGACCCCTCATTAAAAAGATTCCCCGGATAAGTAACTAACAGTAACCCCGAGTAATAAATTTAAACACAAATTGCTTTTAAAAGTAGTTCAGTTATAAATAGTTTCTCATCCAAAGCACAGTTTTAAGCCAGATGAGAACATGAATAGGTTTTCCCGCTGCGGCGCCGCAACCAAAAGTCACATGTACTGAAGGAGTTTCTCTTATTTCCAGGAACTTTTAATTAGTCATCACCGATTTCTGTTGCCCTAAAGGTATAAAAATGACATGTCCAGTGTCATCTAATGAATGGCCACGGGGTTGGACAAGGCCCCTTACTCTTTTTGCCTCTATGCACAGTGAACAGAGAGGTGACAAAAAGTATCCTTAGTCACTCTTCGAGAACTGTGGCAACGTCTGGCCTCTTGGGAGGACACCAAATCATTATAACACTCATTTGATGCCACTTACATGCCCACTGGTAGTTTGAGAATAACAAGAAAAAAAAAAGTGGTTTCTGTCCTAGTCTCTCGAATGTAAAAATGAGCAGTTAAAGTCCTGGTGTGAAATAAAGGATGAATACTCTATGTGTTGAAAGCATCTCATTCCCAGTGTTCGGTATGGTGGAGGATCTGTGGTTCTGGGAACTATTCCTCTTCCAAAGCCCAGGGGAACCTTCTTAGACTGCTTTGTATCATTAACGCTTTAAAGTACTAGGACATTTTAAATAAAAACCTGATGCTCTCAGAAAATGGGTTTTTATTGGGTCTTCTAGCATAATATTGATCCAAAACATAAGACAGAAATCAAAACAGTAATGATTTATCAGCCAAAAGCTAAACAGAGGAGAGCATAAGGACAGACCTAAGTCTAGCTAGAGAGTTTGTGCAAAGACAAATGGTTAACAATTCTTCTCTCTGAGTGCCACAACCTTGTGAAATGTCACAGCAGAAGACTAAATATTGTATTATTAGCAAAAGAGGTAGAGAAGTATTGACAGCAGGGGTGCTAATAATTGTGACACCAGTGCTTTTGTAAAAGAAAACTACTACTTCTTACCATTACTACTTCTTGTAATAAAGTACTATTGAATTGAATGGAACTGTTTTGATACATTTGTCATCAAGTAAAAGGTTGTCATTTAATGATCTACTTACTGGTATGAGACTATGCTACTGCAATAAAAGATGAAATTATTTTTGAATATGTTACACAGCCTTATGAGAGGGTGCCAATATGTGTGACTAGCAGTGTATTATTGGTCAGATTACAAAACTCAGGAGGGCAACAAAGGTTATTCTACACAACGGGCACTTTTATTTCAGAACTATATTTTTAATTAATTTTAATGTTTTACTTCATAAATAAATGTAGCTGTTTATTGGTTTGTATACTGACCATCACCATTTATGTTTTGAGCAATATTTAAAAACTGTATGTTGACCCTCTGGTGTTTTCAGATGCAACCTATTCAAAGTCTGAACTTTAAACTCAGGATGAAATGAGGATTCCAAAATTGATCTGTGAAATATCTATGACTGAAACTAATTGCCTTACTAACATCATTGGCAGGGGTGTATTCACTAATTCCACTTTTATGTATTAGTGCATTAATATATCAAGAAACCATATTGTTTATATTACAGCTATAATAATAAACTTAATAAAACAATAATAAATTATTCGCAAGCCAAACGCTTATTTTTTTTTTTAATAGAAATGTATTAACCATCATGTGATTTGATACACTTATTTATTTTAACAACATAAGCCAATGATAAATATTTCATCATCAGACTCTTATACCGGACATGCCTTTCACTCGCCAGACAAATGACAAATCTGACAGAATATGATGGTATCTGTGGCAAGACATGCTGGACTCATGCTTCACACACCTGAACTAGATGCTTACGCCATGATTAGACACCTGTACCTGATAAGTGTGCTTCTTTCAGGTACAACTGCTCAACATGCTTGCAAACAAAGACATGACAGAGGGCGAAGAGAGATAAACTGGTTCATCAGCATGCCACTGTGTGTTTGTCCACAGTGTTAAGTCTTTATGGAGATGTTCCAAAACAGACATGAGGACAAAAGAATGAGTGTCCTGGATGTATTCATGGCTGAAGATTCTATGATTTCATCATGACTTTGCTTTGTTTAAAGAACTGCTCTGAACTCTTTATAATGGAAGTAAACTGACCTAGTTTACGTGGTGGATATGAGACAAGAGGCCGCTTCGAGTTCCGAATGAGATCGTTAAAAGATAAAATGTGTCACCAAAACATAATAAACGTTGCGCAATATGAGTCGCTCAGTTCACATCCACACATGACTGTTTAACCTGGTTTTACACACGATAAAGAGGAACAGAATAGAAGCTATTTTGAACTGAAATTCATAATACTGTGTTATTAACATGTCAGAACGTTTTAGTGAGACATTTTGTGAGGAATAGGTGCCTAAAATGAGCCAATTCATGAACTAAACCCCTGGGGGTGGGGGTGTAACATTTATGAGGTCCAGGTGGGTTTAACACAAATTTTTAATACGAATCAGACTAAATATATTTTGTGAGGAATATGAATTAAATATAACCTAAACTCCCCTAATTCACGCTGTTTATGACCATAACTTGCATATATGCATTATAATATACCCAAGTGTTGAAATTTGAATACATTCATGTTCAATATTGAGATGCATATGTAACAGGTGGACTTAACAATGAGTGCAAAACACACTTAAACATTAGCACTTCTAGTAGTTTGTTTTTGACTCAAACTTGTGTTAAAAACGCACTACAATTGCTTAGTACGACATTTGTAGTAAGGACTAGGTATGCATCTTAATATTCCTAAATGTTCAGGTATGTTGCTAAATACTGAGATGCAACACTAAGTGTAAAACATACTTAAACATTTACAACGCATTCGTAGCTGTTTTTAACTAAAACGCATATTTTTGTTAATTACAGCTGTTCAGTAAGCTCGTTTTTTGTGAGGAATATGGGCCAAATACGAGAAACATTGCGAAAAATACGTGTGAATTTTAATCTTAAGCGTTAATGCATTTTCGTATTTAGTGTGAAACGTTGGGGGTAATGGTGACCTTTAGGCATGTTAGGTCCATGTAGGTATGTAGATGCAAGTCATGTACACCTACTCGTTTTGCTGCTTATGACTTGCATCTATACATACATAGACTTAACATACTTAAACGTCACCGTAAAATATGTCTCAAGGTTAACAATACCCCATGTTTCACACTAAATACGAAGATGCGCTAATACTCAATAACTTAACTTTAACAAAATTTAGCATAAAACACACCTTTACATAACAAGCGCGTCAACTGGCGACTTTTAGAAGTAACCGCAAGACAAACTCGGACAAAGCAGACTGCCAAAATGACAACAGCAACTATTTGGTGGGGTTATAAACATTTCCACCACATATTTTGAATCTTGAGAAGTATTACGCTAAGCGTGGCTAACCTGGCTAGGCCTACCTGGTTTCACCTGAGCTCCAGGTACAGCCTCCATTTCATTTCCGCCCCACGTAGCAACTACCTCTGCAGAACATCAGCCAGGAAAGTTTCAACAACTACAGGAGTCCCAAAAAGGCACTCACCTCTCCGAGAGGATTCCGTCCAAATAAGAAGCGACAATATCCGGTAAAGTACTAAAAAGCTGATAAGCCGAAGGACTCTGAATAAATGTGTCAAGACGTAGAGAGAGGGAGAGGCGCTGGAAAAGTACTCCACCAGTCCGGGAGAAAAATAAATAAATAAATAAGAAGTGTTGTTTTACACCGCTGAAACTCTCATGTGACTTCCACTTCGGAAACGTCTCACTCAGCTCAGCTGCGATATTGTTCCCGGTGTGGAGCAGAAGCCGCAGCTGCGAGCGGTGGTAGGGGTGGGAACTGACTGGTCGCTCCGTCGACTTCGGCACCTGAAATACTGGATTAGAGATGTTTTCAGAGCTGAGATGTCAAACCCCGCCTCTTCGACAACACAGTTCGCTCTGCAGTCTGCCATGCTGCTGCTGCACACCGCTGCCACGGCTACTGCGGGCTGAGACTCAAGCACTCATACAGTTGCATATACTGCCAGGGCAGTGGGAGGCTTGTTAACGCTGCTTGATAGCGCCGGAGTCCCCCGATTGCATCCCTCTTACACTGCGGAGTGTACTGTTCTGTACTCTGCAAGCTGCTTCATACGCGCCTATTGTTGGCAAGCCTTTGCAAGTCTACGGTCCCTTATAAATATCGCTTAAACTTTTTCGCATTTTCTCCCGTTACAACCACTAACTTAAGTGTATTTTATTGGAATTTCGTTTGATCAACCAACCCAAAGTAGCCTGTCATTGTGAAAAAGAAAAATAATACACGGTTTTCATGTTTTTTTTTTTTTAAATTAAATCTGAAAAGTGTGGCATGTATATGTATTGAATTAAACTCAAAAATACCTTATTATTCCCAAAGGGAAAATGAATGTTGTCCAAGTTTCTTCAAAGAAGTTGTAGATCCTAATGGTTCCTGTAGCAGTCTGTATTACAGTGAATTTCAAGAAGCCTCTGACTGAAGACATTTAATAGCCTCTTGAAGAGGATCCTCAGGGTTGTCCATAATGTTTTTTCATTTTATCAAGATTTTTTTTTTTTTTTTTTTTTTTTTTTTTTTTTTGCACAATGACATCCATAGGTTTCAGAGTGGTTCTCAGAACAGATGCAAGCTTCTCTATCACCTTGTTTAGCCTTTTTAAGTCACTGGCCCTGATGCTACCCCAAAAGATGATGGCAGAAGACTGCCATCCACACTCTCCACAACAGATTTATAGAAAATCTTTGAGCCTCCTTTATGCAGATCCATTTAAACAGGATTCACAACTTTCACATTTTTAATTATAAAAAATAAATAAAAATTATGTATCATTTTCCTCCCACTTCAAAATGAACTATGTTGCTTTGGTCTATTTACATCAAATTTCAATAAAATAAATTAAGGTTTGTATTTATACTGCCACAAAATGACATTGTGTGAGAGGTTTTTTGCTTTTTTAGTCAATTAATCATGCGTCCATATTGGTTTGGCATTTTAAGAAAGCTTATGTGTTGCAGTGTAGTGGCCTGGATTAAAACATGCTTTTTGGGGTGTTAAATGTTTACCTGCATGGTTACACACCAACAATGTGTTGACAGCTCAAACACAGATGATAATTATGGGGGAATGGAGAAGAGTCATGTAAGGCTCCGGTACCCAGACACCATCTGCCTGATCCTGTTACATAAAGAAAGAAACTGGAAGGAGAGTGCAATTAAAGCATTTTTAGCCCCTCCTTTTGAGCACAAAAATAAATCCATGTCATGTAGCGGGCCTTAAGCTGGTCACATCTTTTTTTATTATTTAAAACACATATTAATTATATTAAGTAGTTTGGAATGCTGCCAGAGCAAAGACAGGCAATTCATGATGTTGGGTTATTGAAACATCGAAGGTGATGAATTTAAATTCCTGATGTTTGTGTGGGTTATCCTGATTATGAATGTTAGCTGAATACTGGATAATAATCTTGACAGCAAAAAGTCAACCTTTGGAGGTTTTTCCAGCCATTGCACTCTTGTGCCTGGCTTCCACTGAGCAGTACGGAACAGGTCGGTGCAGTTCAGTATGTTATTTTATGGTGGGACTTTAAATGCCTTTTGGACTGGGTTTACCATGGAATGAGCCTAGGAGAGGCACTTTGATTTCCCTCCTGGACCTGTTACCCCCAAGACCTGCCCTCAGATAGAAATAGATACAGTGGATGGATGGAATTATTGAGTTTAAGCACATTCTGCACAACTTCCAGTTACTGTCAAACACAAGCAATTGAGAGAATTCCGTTAAAAAGCATACAAAGTCCAAAGAAAAACTTAAAAGACCTTCAGAAGAATCTGAAGAGTACGGAGCCCCCTTGTCTTCTCTTTTTACTTTACTGTGAACATTTTATTTATAAAAAATATATATATAAAATTGAGAGGAAGGGGTTGAAAAGTTTAATTAATTGCTTCTCAGTCAAAGTATTATATGGTTAGTAATGGTAAAGAAACTTTTCCTGTCCTGTAGTGTGACCGCTCACAAATTTGCTTAGCACTGTTGTTTAGGACTAAAACCTAATCTAAATCACAACAAACAGCACCAAATCAGGCAATCACTGAAGTTCCTCAATTTGTTTCCCTATTTTTGTCATTTAACTGTAAAAACCTTTGTGAATATATTAAAAAAGTTTCTTTAGCCATTTAAACTGCAAAAACAAATATGCCATAAATCTAAGATGTAGCAGGAATTTGTATTTTTAAGAACATAAAACTGGAGATTGTTTGTAGTTATAATAAAATAATAATGTGCGGCAATTGTTTTAATAATCTACACATGATGAACAAGGTTAAATGAAAAAAAATCTCTGCTTTCCTATTGTCTTTCATTCATTAGGATTGAGGAAATGGGCTACTGTGATGGAGTGTGCACCGTGGGGTCGCAATGTATCAGCATAATCCAGACTTTCCCCAGGAAGTACTTGAAAGAACCCATTGAGGGGACGTTTCCCTCTGCACTTGTTTCCTCCAAGGATGTAATGCTTCTGCTTCCTCTTAAAAGAAAATGCAGCTCAAAAGGGTGGCACTACTATGCTTGAGTGATGTAAGGCTTTTATGAATTTGTGTAAACCTGCAAGTACTTTATCTCCTAATTAGATTTTTCATTGCCTACAGTTTGGGAAAAAACAGTGAGAGAAGTGAAGAAACAAAGAAAGCCAACAAGCATCCTGAAGGGCTGGTGTTACATTTCATTTATTTACATATGTCTTTTTGGATCAGATTACCAGTAAGAAGTGCTCAGTGAACAGAGTTACATTATGACGTTTCATGTTCCCACCATTCTGAGGCTTCCCTGATTTGAACATCTCACACCAGCTAAGAAATACAGATGAGACATTTCTCAGATATTTTATTAAGCTACAAAAAAAATCTTTCTTATCTGACCTTGGTAGACAGATTGAGATTAAGATGCTGAATTTGTGCACTGTCAACTTTTCAGCTTCGATTCGAGCCATAAGGCTACAAATGACTACATCATTGAGCTGATAAATCATTGCAGCTCTGGTTCGTTTGCTCAATGACTTCTCTGGAATGGAGGCTTTTAAACTCATAGCTGTGGAGCTGTGTACATATATGTGTCATCACATTGGTGTTAATGTGAAGTCTAACAACCAATTTTTCATTGGGTTGTTTCAGTTGTTCATTGTTGTAAAAGTATTTGCCCTCTTATCATCAAACACATTTTAATATCAGACAAAGATAATGAGTAAATAAAAATTGCAGTTTTCAAATGATGATTTTGGTTTTTTTTTTTATTAAAGGAAAAAATATCCAAACAAGCCTTGTCCTATGAAAAAAGCTATTTTCTCTCTAAACTTCATTAAGTCCAACCTTTGACTAGGCCAACCCAAAAGGTTTGTTTTGTTTGTTTCTGAGCCAATCAGAGATGGACCTGCTGTGCTTTGGATCATTGTCCTGCTCCATAACCCAAGAGCGATTTTGCTTAAATCACAATCTGAAGGTCAGATAGTTTCATTCAGGATTGTCTGGCAAAGAGCAGAATTTACATTTGCATCAACTAAAGCAAATTGTCCAGGTTCTGAAGAAGCAAAGCAGCAACAGACCATCAAACTACCAGCCCTGTGTTTGACTGAAGGTATGATCTTTTTCTGAAGAATTTTCAGCATTGGTTTTAGTCCAGATGTAACAAAGGTTAGTGAGGTCTGCAGTGTTTTAGATGTTGATGTGGTTTCTTTGTGACCTCCTGGATGAGTCACTGGCGTGCTCTTGGAGTAATTTTGGTAGGCCGGCCATTCCTGGGAAGGTTTACCAAGAAAACAAGCTTTTGTATTTTCTCTGGTTATCTTTGTCTGCTAATAAAATTAGTGTGATGATCTGAAGTCAATTCTGTAGTGAGTAGGGAAATACTTTTTGATATCTCTTTGAATGGCTTTTTAAGATTTATTTATTAACAACTTTGCCAGGTCTGCAACCTGACAGTGTGCAAAATGGATGTTTCACAGGCTGCCAGTGACAATGCATTAACTTCTGACCTTGTGTTTTCCCCAATGACCAGCAAAATACTTGCTGAACACAGTAGGTAAACACAGCTCAAATGACAAACCTTCATCCTCTTTTTGCCTGCTGTGCTATCTCTGCAGTGGCCAGTGTATTGAATCATTGATGATTTTGATTGTTTCTCTGGGTCACTAAATTCCACTTCATTCCAAATGTGGCGAAGCTTTTGAGCGGTGGTATTTTTAGCACTGATGTCTGGCTTTTCAATCAATACATATAGTACTTCACAGATACAGTTGTGTTCCACAAACATGAAAAAGTCAAGATTTCAGATAGCTATTTCTTACAATTAAAAACCTGAAATAAACTTAATTTGACCAATAAAAAAAAAAAACATTACTTAACCCTGTTAGACCATAAGGAAAAGCTAATTTAAATATTATTCTGCTCCAGTACTAGAAACACTGAAATTTAAGTATCTTACTGAAATGTGAACTTAATCTGCTCCTACTTCAGCTTCAATAATAATAATGTCCTAGTTTGTGTGCATGTTTGAGTATGCACATGAATTTTGGACGCGTTTTAGTTTCATGGGAAATGCAAATAGATCAAGAGGAGCAGCTTGCACTGGTGAAAAAGTCAAGTGAGTGCAATTTATTCTGACCAAGTAAATAAACAAACAAATATGGAATATCTTTCTAAGTAAACACTGGAAGGAGTGGGATCAAGCTGTATCAACCAAAGTTAGACCTTTTATGTAATCGTTTGGGGGTAAAAAGAGATTAGAAAGACTAAACAAAGCAAAGCTTCTATGTCTTATGTGAACACCATTCATTGTGTTCCTACCAAAGTACTTTTAATGAGGAAAAACACAGACATAAAAGCTTTGCTGTTATGTAAGAGATTAAACATGCTCCAGTGATACAATGAGGGAGGTTTCACCTCTAAAGCAGCTCATGATATTTAAAATAGGATTATAAGCTAAAAATATTGAGTACACTTAGCTGTTTGGAAGTGAAACTGGTCTTAAAGGTTTGTCAGCAATTGGTAGTTTTATTTTATAGCTTATTGTGAAGAGAAGTGGGTGTCTGCTGGAGTAGCAGTCTCAATCTAACTAGCTTTTTCTGTTAGCATGTTTTTGTTAGCATGTCAGGTTATAAAAATACACAATGTTTTCAAAAACGTTTTTTTGGTTTGGTTTGTCTTAACCTAGATTAAAAGCATACATCGAAATCAAGGTTATGTATGGACAATGACTTGTGTCTAAATGAGGTCTACATGTAGCATCAACAGTAAAATCAAGTCTTTTGCTTAATGGACAGAAACGAGGAAATGTCCATGGACGTCTCACTGGAGTGTACTCTGAAATTATGGGGGCAACCTTACAGCTCCACTAAACAGTGGTCTATTGGTAGAAAAAAGGATAATATGGAGAGAAAATACAAAGGAAAAGGGTTCTGTTTCTCATAAAAGAGACTTCAGTCCATTATCATGACAAAATGAAGCTGTTAAATGGGTTGCATCCTAATGAGATTTCAGACAAAGAGTGACGCAGTGATCCTGACTTGCTCCAGCATGTTTTACCCAGATAGTTAAATTTAGTTGAAACAAAATTGATATGATGTTGGGCAGGAACGTTGAATCTATGTTGATGTGTGACATTGAAACCAAGATGAAAGGTCTCATTTGTTGAAACATTGAATAAATGTCACATTTACAACCAGTTTTAAAGTAAAAATCAGTATTTATTCATCTATTACTAAACTAATTGACTTTAGTTTGAAAGGTTCTTTTAACATTTTAGCTTCAATTATGGTTGACAAGGAACACTGTATATCTTAGTTTCTCCCTCTCGGTCCTGCATGATGGACACAGATGGATTTATTTGCATTAACATCAGCACCACATTATGAAGACTGAATTCACCTCGCTCTCCACTTGATCTTCACCCCCCAAGGAGACCTCTGTTTATTCCAGCAAGTGTGAAACAACATAATCATAATCTTTGCGAAAGCTTACTTTTAGGTTTGTATTTGCACTTATAGATTAATTATCATATGCATTTGTCAAAAACAAAAATGGATATAAATAACAGATATTAAACTGGAAAAACATAACCAAACTCTTAGCACAGAAAATCTAATTAAATGGAGGAGAGAAGTCAGACTGGACAATTACATTTTTAAAAATGATAGCTGCTCTGGCTTTACTGGCTCTGTTTGGTCTTTAAAACCATCTATGATTGTAATCATGATAATCACTATTTGACATAATTTCAAATAAACCTTAAATACAATAAAAAATATTGACTTCAAGGGAAAGCAAAATGAGAAAGAACCAAAAAGTTCTCAGCAGTTTTCAAAGGGTGGAATAAACTCTGTATGGTTCTGATCTGTGCTAAGGAATAATAGAATAGAATAGAATAGAATAGAATAGAATAGAATCTGTATTGTCATTGTAACAATGAAACATTGCACAATGAAATTTGGGTACAATTCTTCAGATAAAAACAACAAAATCACATCATTATATTGCACTTATCCCTTGATAAAAGGTAACTCAAAGCTGTACTAAATTATAGACATAAAAATACACAAGCTCAAATTGAGCACTTAGCAGCGTTCAGCATGGTGATGTCTAATGGGTAAAAATGTTTTTTAGTCTATTGGTTTTTGTCTTTATAGATCTGAAATGTCTGCCTGAAGGCAGGCGTTCAAACAGTATGTGTCCTGGGTGTGATGTGTCCAGAAGGATTTTCTTGATGTTCCATAAAAACAGCGGGAACAGTATCTGCACAGCTCTTAATGTAACACAGTATACTGTCACAAAACACTTAAGTCTGAGTTTTCAAAAAAGTCCCAGTTGGTCCAACTGAAACAGTCCTGCAACTGCTGAGAGGCACCATCCAGCCCAGTTGTAACAGTTTTTATGCTGTTTGGAGTGTCTTTCTTAAGTTGGCTATGTGCCAGAATTAAAGATAGTGAGATATGGTCAGAATGGCCCACGTGTGGCAGCAATATGGCCCTATAGCCTTGCTCCTCTGGTAACACATTTAACGTGCTGATGGAATTTTGGGAGCTCTAATATTAAATCCACACGATTAAAGTCTTCGACAACTATATACACTGCATCAGGGTGCTTGGTCAGCTGACAGCTAACGCTGTGGTGTAAGTGTTTGATAGCAGAGTTAGCATTAGCGTCCAATGCTATGTAAACAGCAGTAATCATGACAATAGTGAACTCTCTAGGAAGTCACGTATCACAGATCTGGACAACAGAGACTGTCTATTATCACTGTGCTTGAACTCCAATTGTTACTTAAACAAGAAAGCTCTTGGATAAAGCTTGGTTTCTATGGAACAGAAGGCTCTATTCAGAGAAACGCATTAGCTAACAATACAATTAAAGTGAATTTAGCACAGTTGGACTCCAATCAAGTTACCTATGAAGTGTAAAAGTTTAACTTTTCTTATAGATATACAAATATCTTTGAAAACATTTTTTCACTAAGTCATATGAAGTAGCTTGAGAATAAGGTTGCATCATAACAAAATGTGGAAAAAAGCAAAGAGGTGTGAATACATCCTGGCCACAGTAATTATGGTTGATTTTTAATCATTATTTTGCTTATGATTGACTTTGATATTGGCAACAAATAGCCACTTTGACAAAAGTTTCTGGCTTTCATACAAAAGAGTCTTTTCTGTTGTCACTGGAATGGCTTTTTTTGTCATCATGATGACTTTGCAGTACAACAAAACAGGCACAATGACTTCACAGCATATGTAACGTACCAAACAGTAGAGAAAGTGAAGATGTTTCTTTGTCAGTACCCATTTCTGTACTCATTTGCGTTTTCTTTTTACCCCCAAGTTGTTGTTGTTTTGCTCCATACTGTTTTGGTTGCAGAAAAGTGGATGACATGAGCACATTCCTTCCCTTTCTTTCCTGCAACTGACCATGTTTCATTAATGCTGGAGAGCAGCCAAAGGGGTGACTGTGATATATTTCACTGCTGTGTCTGCTGTATCCACAGTAGCTACAGCACACAGGAAAGGCATGCTTTGGTGCGGGGAAACTGTTATGCTTCATATTTCCCCCAAAAATAATATAACCAGAATGTGTATTTTAAATAAACTCCTTTAATGTAACCCACTTGAAAATTTTCACATTTTTGACACATATTTGTGCTTAAGGTTATTAAGCTATCTGTTATTTTTGCAGTCATCAGGTACCAATTCTCGACTGACCATTAACCAAACCAAGAAGGAAGGTTAACACATATTGACCAGTCAAGAATATAGATGAGGCCCCTGAGGCAAAATACAGAGGCTGGATTACTGTGAGAAAGCACGGCTATAATTGGTCTCAAGGGCTCGGTGAGTAAACAGGAACATTGTTTTGAAAGTTAATTTCACTGTACAGGCTACGCACTTCCCAATGTGTGGATGAGGGTCCTTTTTACGAGCTTGCTTCAAGAATAGAGAATGTTTGTATTATGATAATTTATGCACTTGGTTCAACTATAACTTTGTGCTTTTAAAGATATTCAGCTTGAACCTAATTTAAAAAAAAAAAAAAAAAAAAAGCATGGATTTCCAAAAACAAGCACAGCTACAAGCACTGCTTGTGGATTTAAGCATGCATACACCCTCATACCTAAAAGTTGTCAGACTGAAACAAACTCTCTCTTGAGTCATTTAACCTCCTTCTGCTCTAATGCCCCCTCACCTCACATCCAACCTCACCACCACACTGACTCAGTGTTGTAGCCATCTCATATTAATTGATTTTCTAGTCTGTGTGGTTACAATAACTGCTTGCACAGCAAGTCTATTGTGGCATCAACTGAGAGAGTAAAACTACATTTGCTGTTGTTAGTTACAGTACTTTGAAAAAGTTTTCAGGCCCATTAAACTTTTTTTTTTTTTTTTCACATTTTGTCTTGTTACAATCCCAACCATCAATGTATTTTTATTGGGATTCAATGTGATTGACACACAATATGTAGTTCATAATTCTGAAGGAAAAGGAAAATGATGCATGGTTTTAGTTTTTTTAAATAAATAAAAATCAGACAGGTGTAGCATGTATTTGTGTTTAGCCTCCCCCCTGAGTCAATACTTTTACAACCACCTTTTACAGCAATTACAGCTGCAGTTTTGCTCATCTAGATACTGATCTTTCTGCTCATCCGTCTTTGCAAAATGGCATATGCTCAGTCAGATTAGATGGAGAGCTTCTGTGAACATAATTTTTCAACTCTTGCCACAGGTTCTGAATTGAATTCAAGTCTGAACTTTGACTGGGACACACCAAAACACAAATAGCCGTCTGTTTATGGTCATTGTCCTGCTGGAAGGTGACCCTCCACCCCAGTCTCAAGCCTTTTACAGCCTCCAGCAGGTTTACTTCAAGGACTGTCCTGCATTTACCTGCATCCATCTTTCTAGAAACTCTGTCTAAGCTTCCCTGTTCTTCAGGAAGAACAGGGATGCTTAAAAGTTTTTTGTTTATTTGAAAGAACCATAACTTGTGGCCCTTGTGGATGTTTCACAGCACACTTATTTTCTTGTCGGCCCATGCGTACTTAAAGGACTTCTTCTGGGATAACGGCTGGCCGAGTCAACTGACTCGAGCCTTTTAGCGGTTGTTTGTGTCAGCAGCATAGAGCAGACTCAGCGCTCGGTGCTGAGTGTGCAAATGGAAACCCGAGGGACTTCCAGCTTTAAAACATGACACTGACTGCAATGGCAGCAAGGTTCATTGTTACCCGTACATGAAGATACAGAAGGCTGGTGGACTCAGATGGAGCACAGGAAAACCAGGAGGTGATTTATGAAACAGAAGGAAATTCGACACCTCTCACCTTTTGCACCTGTTGAACAAAGAAAAACAGCCTGTTCTCATTTTGTCAGGTTTCCTGTTACATAACAAGTGGTCATTTTACACTTGGATGCCTGTCAGGTGTGTGTGATTATTTTCCCTTAGAACAAATTCTACTGTTTTAGCTAACCAATGTTCCCTCACACTGTCTGCTTTGCTTTGACAGAGAAGAACTCAAGCACAGTCCTGTACAGGGGCTCTATAAGCAGGATTCCTTATGCACTATACAAGTAAATATGGAGAATATTTGCATATTCAAACTTTATACTACATCCAAATATCTCATCTGTAATTCCTTCAATCATTTCTTCCTTCCAATTCTCCAACCCTCTTTTCAACCCTCTCGCTCTTGTTTCCTTTTTTCCTTCCTGTCTTTTTTTAATTCTGTTCTCACATCCTTCCTTTTTTCCTTGCCTTTCACTTCCCATCTTCCCCCTTCATTTCCCTGCAAACTCTATAGGGTTTTTGAGGTTCAGTATTTAAAGCCCAACCTTAATAGAAATAGCTGTAGTGAATTCATTATGAACTTTTCTATTTATGATTTAAAGTGGGTGGAAAATGGACTCATTTGAGTGTGGAAAAGTAGGGAAAAATCTTGGAGAATCCCTCAAAAAGTTCTCATATTCCCAAAATTCTTGCAAATAATTAAACACTAAACAAACTTTATGCTGACAAATCCAACTCCAGTTCCATATTTGTGCCACTTCATGCCGAGGGAAACAAGCTGGAAGGGAAACTGGCTTCAGATTAATTATCAAATCATCTGGGTTCCTCAGCTCTCAGCCTCAGCTACACTCCCCGCTAATAACATTCCTGCTACTGCATTTTTATACCCCCGATATGCAAAGTTCAAAGAGAGTTCACGTCTCCTTTTTGATAAACAATGCTGGATGTTTTCTGTGGTCCTTGGCAGAGCAAGTGGCACTAGCTGCACTGTGCTGCCAGCAGCTTTGTGGTGTGTGCTGGTCAGAGGAATTCAGTAGGACTCAAATAAGGGCGTGGCACCAAGAGCTGTGCATTCCAAAGCCCTTCTGACAGAGGCGAGGAATGCTGATGCTGGACTTAGTCACAAGCCTCTAAGAAACACCAGACACATTTCCTAACTCAGTTTTGGAAACAGAGGGGATATCACTCACTGTTGAGAAACTCTTCGCACAAAGCTGCAGTAATCTTCAAAAGATTCAGATAAAAATACCTGCTGCAAAAACAAATGCCACAGTCACTTTAGTGTGTTATTTGCACATTCACTGTTTTCTTGTGCGTCCATTTAACTTTTACTTAATTCAAACATAAGGGAAACTTCCTCCCGACAAAGGCACCTTTCTCTTACATAGATTCAAACATTGTTTTGACTATTTCATTTTTCCCATAATCCAAAGAGAACGAAAGATGAGTCATGTGTTATGTAGTGATCTCTCATTAGGCCATTATTTGTAAGAGTTGCCAGTGTTTGTAAAGGAGCTAGCAACAAAAGTTAGGTGGTTTACTTGTCTTTATAGTATCTTCTTAAAATAAATAAATAAAAAAAAAGAGTAATAAAGATTTACTTAATAAAATGTTATTTCTGGAGAAATTGATCAAAACAAACAACCTCCAAAAAACAGGAATCCCAAACACAAAAGTATTATTTGTAATACAATTGACCACCTGTCTATTTTGACTATAAAGGGGCTGAATGGTGGTGCAGTTGGCATCGCTGTTGCCTTGCAGCAAGAAGGCCCTGGGTTTGAATCCTGGCCTGGGGTCTTTTTGTATGGAGTTTGCATGTTCTCTGTGTGAGTTTTCTCCACTTCCTCCCAGACTCCAAAAACATGACTGCTGGGTTAACTGGTCTCTCTAAATTGCCCTTAGGTGTGAGTGTGTATGTGAATAGTTGTTAGGTCTGTACGAGCCAGGGTTTAAGGGTTATCTTTCAAGAACCCTAAATTAGGCCCTCCAAACGCAATGTTGATGTGTGTTTGTCATCATTGTCCTGTTGATACACACCTTTGTTTCTAGGTTTCACTCATATGCCCCAAACAGTCACCAAACCACCAAAACTTAAACTGATTATAAACCAGAGGCTGCTAGAATACAAGTGTTACTGAACTGTATTCAAATACAATTGCAGATCTAATCCATCATGTCTACACTCTTTGTGTTCAATTTAACTCGCTGTCCTTTATTTTATGCATCAGGGGGTGTCTTATCTTTGTGTCCCACTTTCATTAAATTTCGCTTAAATGAGGTGTGCACCACATGGGGTCACAAAGACCAAGGGAACTCATCTACAATTAGAACAGCTTAACGGGGCAGAAAGCAAGGGTTAACATGGTAAAAGGAGAAATGAGTAGGTATAACCTTGAGATGGTTTAAATTGAGCCATCCATACATTACTCTTGTTGGGTAAGAGAAGAGAAAAAGAAAGCAGAAAAAGATATCCAGATTATTAGTTACTGCACTAAGAAATGGGTTTTATGCAAAACTTTAAAAAAAAAAAGTCAGACGACTGATGGGTGAAGTTATCAATTTTCACTGATTATTCTTTTTGTAAGGATTTGAGAGAGTTTGATGAGAGTCAAATTGTGATGGCTGGGCGACTGGGTCAGAGCATCTCCAAAAGCGCAGCTCTTGTGGGGTGTTTCTGGTTCTGTAGTATGTAGTAAAAGTGGTCCTAAAAAGGAACTGAGGTAAATCAGTCACAAGCAGAGATCATTTATTAGAAAGCAAATCTGACATTTCTCTGTATAATCTATCATAAAATAATAATATATTTGATGTATAGTTTTATTGTTCAACTTTATTGTTTAAATATCACATGAATAACAAAATAAATTGTTTTATGGTTTTTCATATTTATTTTATTATAGTGTGTTTAAATTAATTAAATTTCACTTCTAGTAAATTCTGGATTTATTTTTCACCCTTTTGAAACCCTTGCCCTACTATGTGGGCAAAAATTGTCTGAGGGGCCCAACAACCAGTTTCAGGTGTTGTCTTGGCCTCCAAATTTCCCAGATCTCAATCAACACAGGAAACTTTGAGATGTGCTGATCCAATCAATGGAAACCCAAAGTCCAACATACATGATTTAAATGATTTACTGCAAACTTCTTGGTGACAGAGTCCACATAGGGTCCGTTTGATCCATCCCTTGAGATGTCAGTGTGTTTTTGGCACTGCTATTGAGGTGGTGGTCATAATGTTTACCCAATTGGTGCATAATGGTTACAGAATGCAAACTGGTATTTGATATTTTCCCCATATTTACAATATGAAAGGGAACAAATAAGAGGTAAAAACATGGGAAAACAAGATAAAGCAATTTCCTCCTTAATTAGAATGCTTCAAGCTTCAAAGTAACTGCAGTGAAGATGAACTATGACATTTTTAATCTAATGAGAAAGTAAATTATGTTTATATCTCATTTAAGTAAGACAGTTTCAGAAACTGC
Source organism: Anableps anableps (assembly GCA_014839685.1). Classification (NCBI taxonomy): domain Eukaryota; kingdom Metazoa; phylum Chordata; class Actinopteri; order Cyprinodontiformes; family Anablepidae; genus Anableps; species Anableps anableps. The sequence goes on from CM026085.1 coordinate 18,343,078, forward strand.
TGACAGACTTTAACGACAGTCTTGTTCAACCTGGAACCACCTTCAAACCAGCCTGTTATGCATGAGAAAACTCCTGCAGTAATGAAACAGAGGGAGAGATAAGCGTCTGGGCACAGCTCATCAAGCTGAATCCCAGTCCAGCAACCGGGTGCTGCCGCAAGGTGAAAGACGCATCAGTCAGGTCGCTCGTGTCTCTGAAGCAGATTTGATTTGTCAAGATGCGAGACCTTGAGGCATGCAACACTGGCTCACATGCATCTTCTGCCTCCCACACAACACAATTTGAGACAGTAGTGCACAGAAACTCAACTGAGAGGTCAGTGTCGCTCATTCCAGCAGACTGGGAGCATGTTATGAAGCTGGCTACATGTCTGCAGCTCCACACAAAAACATAAAGATTTAAATCTTATTATTGATGTCAGATGCATTGAAACACAAAGAAAATGAATCTAAAGATTGCTTCTATTATATTTTTGTCCCACTTTATTTTGAGAAAACCATTCTCGTGAACATTAATATACAATCTTACTTTATTCCAATACTCCTTCTTGCAAGATTATATATTCATTTTCCCTCCTGCAGTGTGATAGTTACCAACAGGATATTTTCTCTCAAGCTCCTGCTCTGAAATGGCCCAGCCCACAATAACCTCGGGTAAAACTGCTTCTTCCAAAGCCTTCCCTGTGATGCTTCTGCTTGGGTTCAAAGGTCTTCTGACTCAGGGACGAGTACGGGCTCAAGGGAAACATTCGGGAGTGTGACTGAGCCACCGGTTGACACCCACCCTAGAGCTGCTCTATTGAAGGATGGCCGGTTCGGAGCACAATCCCCCTGAAGAGTGGGGATCTCTGGGAGCGTCTCCACCTGAAGCACTGCGATGGGGTCGGGTCTTGGCGCCTTGCTGAAACCCCCGAAAGGGGTTGCCACCCTGGATGTGACAGAGGGACGGTGTTAATGTTGGCAGCCATGTGCTAATGAGAGTCATTGCTGTGACATTTGAAGTTGTGCAACTAATTAAAGCCAGGATGTGACCAGGGGGTGTTCTGTAAGTTTGAATTTGTTAGAGAAAGGTAAACAGCATGTTAGGTGTAGGCAGCAGTCTCATATGATTAATTTGAAAAAGGCAAATTGTTACAAGATGCAAAAGATACACATTTTGAACTAATAAAAATGCTATAATTTGAAGTAGAAATGTTTTGGATATTGATAGTAGTATGCAAGATGGCCACAAGGAGTGGACTTGGAGAAATGCATCTGTTATTACTAAATAAAAGAAAACATGATAACAGAAAATATTAAATTGATCAACTGTAGCTATCAATTATTTGGATGTTTGTGGTACATAGTGTAGAGATTCTTTTTTACAAGATAATTAAAGAGGGTGTATAGAATCTACTGACACCTGGTGGCCAAGTTTTACAATGCAACCAACTAAATATGTTCATCTAATTTTGCCTAAATAATTTGTCATCAATATATACTGTACAGATTAATCATGAGTAAGTGACATAAATAAATGATCTGTGAAGTTGCAGAACGCACTCCTCTGAATGAGTCCTATTTTCCCGAATGATTTTCAGAAAAAAAAAATTAATCAATAAATTCTTTGTATCTAAAGTAGAAATTTGTCATAAATAAGTTATACAATTGAAGGAGCAGTCAGGTAAATATGCCATAATTAACCCTTAATTACTGACAAACAATAGATTTTGGGAATATAATGTAGATGTAGTGTAAATAAATCCCATAATTAAAGGGACAGTGTGTAAAACCCAACTGACACCTAGTTGTGAAGATGCAGACTGCACCCAGTTGAATATACAATTTCTTGCCCTTAATTTTGTCCACAAAATTAATTAGTGGTATATAATATAGAAATTATATAAGACCCTTTAATCCTCTTCAAGGCTTTGAGAGGCTTTTTAGACATCTTTATCAAGGATGCCAGTAAAGGTGGCGAATGCATACATAGCTTAGATAATGTAAATCCCCCTTATACATACTTTAATATTACAGAATTAAAGTACCCTCCTGGATGAGTGCTACCTGTTGAAGCTTTTGTATCCTGGCAGGTTTGTCCGGGGCTCTAGCTCAGGCATGCGGGAGATGAGCGTGTCAGCCAAAGCAGGGTCGTTGATGATGGCCTGCTCCCAGGGCGAGTGGTATGACTTTGGCACAGCTGTACAGTTGAACTTCTCTGGAGGGATATCCTTCAAAGGACCTCCATATCCTGAGCAAATTATACAACACAGACATAAAATGTCTTCATTTACTGATTTTTTTTTTTTTTTTATCTTACAGTGTTCTTTATCACCTATTTCTCCTCAAATACTTTTAACAAAGAACAACATAAATGAACACAAAAATATTGTACAGTATCATTCAAAAGTACCCATACTTCTTGAACTTTTCCACAAACCTCATGTCATGATCCTGGGGTGTTTGGGTTTTGTCATATTCTTTCAGTTCTCTGTATTTATTATTGCTCAGTCAGTCTTGCCAAACTCAGTTCATCAAAGTCACCGTAAATGTTCATTCCTTTGTTTTTAGTTTCTTCATTTATTCTTGTATCCTGTTCTTTTGCTTGTTCGCTTTTATTTGTGTTATTCTTTTCCCTTTGTATGTGTACCATCTTTCAGTCACAGTTCAGTATTTCCAGGTTTATTATTCACCTTTTCACAGCCTGCCAGTTTGTCTCGTTCTGCAGCTGTTCCCATTTACCTGATTTCATCACTTGCAACCAATGTCAATCTCCACTCCCTCCTCAGTATTTAAGCTCCTGGATTGTCATTGTTTGTTGTTAGACTCTTCTGTTGTGCTGCCTGCTTTCATGTTGCATACATTGATCTGTTCCTCTCGTATTTATTTCATTTTTCCATTTCTACCACAGTTTTGCTCTGAATATGAGTCCTTTCTTATAATAAACATAACACCTCAGTGAGTATTTTATAGCAATTTTAAATCATAGAATAAAGCAATAGTGCAAAAGAGTGAAGTGGAAGAAAAATGACAATTCTACAATTTAGAGTGCTTTATATATATATATATATATATATATATATATATATTAAAAAAAAAATCTGGCACCCCTGAATAAAAGTCTGCAACCAACTGGCCTCAGAAGTCACAAATGAAACTATTAAATGCACATCCAGTTGTTCTGTGAAGGCCTTAGAGGTTTGTTAGGTGTGGAAAAGGTTGAGGCATGATTAGGTTCTAAAATCATATCCCAAGCTTTGAACCTCTGGCAGAGAACAGTTCAGTCCATCACCTTAACAAAAAACAATGCACACCACACTTCAGTTTCCTTAATGAAAACATTTGAAAAATAGTAATCATTTTCCTTCCACTTATACAATTCTTTGTGTTGGTTAATCACCTAAAATTCCAATAAAATAAATTGTTTGAGGTTTAAATGTGGAAGAATGTGAAAAAAAAGTTCAAGCTGTGGCATTATTGCAAAAAAAAAAAAAAAAAAAAAAAAAAAAAAAAAAAAAAGAAAAAAAAAAAAGAAAAAAAAATGAAGGTGTAAGGTGATGAAACAATAAATAAACCCTAAGCATTCTGGTACTGGTAACAACCCTTGCGGAAAATGGAATGTGTAAAATGTTGATGTGGGCGTGTGGTATTGCTGTTTTTGTTAAAGTTCACAGCAAAACAAATCATGAGTCTTGGTTAAGCAGGCACGTCTCCCCGCTTTGTACACAGGTGTTGATGGGGAGAGGCCTTTCCAGAGCACTATCCTTCAAGCTCAGCGCTTCACTGAGGGGGGGCTCAGTCGTTATGTAATGGGGGGTGGTGGGTTGTCTGTTCACCTTCTAACCTCTTACAATGAACAATTCCCCCTCCTTTCCTGAGTTTATGTTTCACCCTGCAGGAAGCAGGAACGAGCAAACAGAACTGAAGGGGAAGTTTACACATTTTAGGGGAGAATCTGTAACAAAGCACTGTGTTATTTTTTTGAAGAATACTGTAGCTGAGGTCAGACGTTTAGCTGATATTTTTCTTACACACCCAGCTAATTGAGGAGAGAGAGAAACGCAGCTTTCTGAAGAACAGTTTAATATTTATGACCACAGTCTTATTAAGATCCCCCAAGCTTCAAATTAAAACGAAACATGCACCTCTGTGGGAGTCAGAGGTGCTATTTTAAGACTTTTTAACCATTCGATACCGCTTGCACTTTGGCCCGCAATTTCTGCAACAGCTGGAGTGACTTCATTCAGATACAGTAGGGGTGGTGTCTGGTCCAGAAATAACTGCCCCTACCCCACCCCAGGATGCACTCATCCTTAATGCAGCATTGGTTTTCTGTCAGCTGGACTAAACTTTAGGACATGAGAGGAGGATGTGGGCGCAAAGCAGATGGTATCTGTGGCTGGAGAGGCAAACAGGAAACACGTCCTGTGGGGCAAAACTCAACAAATTTTTAAAAAGATGTTCAAAGTTGATTAGGAGGGGAAGGAGGTTGTGAACTAAGCCAAAGAGGAATAAAGAAGGGAATGTTAAAACAGAAAACAAAGCAGTAGAATGATTTTTTTTTTTTTTTTTTTTTTTTTTTAAAGTGTAATCATATTTTTGCCTGAGGGCAACAGATTCCAGGCAAAAAGAAACTGTTTTGCTTTGTGATCAAAGCTGGCGTGAGTGCAAACAATGAAAACGGTTGAATCCTTATCAAAACAGGGAACATCCAGTACTCTGCGCATGCCACCTCCTCTCAGCGTCTCCACCCGAAGCAAAAGCTGCTTTGTCCACTTAATGCATATGTAATAAGAAATAAAATAAAATAAACTCTGCTTGTGCAAAGTTTATTTTGACTGAATTATGGAAATAGATTTAATCTTTTCAGGAGGAAGCTGGTTGAAGAGAGGCTAGAGAGTTGGAAAATAGCTCTGCCAGACAGTTTTAGCCACAGTATATCAACTGCACATGATTCCACAGGGCCCTTGAAGCATGTTGCAGTGTACTGTATCAGCAATGTTACTGACCGGGGGCGATGCTGTCTGGATTTGGCACCATTGTGGTATCTGATGCGTTGGATGTCACTTGACATGGCTGCTCGACACCAGAGTTGTTCCCACCACCGGCGGCGAGGTTGTTCTCGGTCTGAAAAACTTCTTGGCTCTAGAAGAGAGATCAAAGAGGTGGAAAAAGGGTGATTTAGTTTTGGCTTAAACTTTTCTGTGTTGATATAGCCATGGTTTTTTTGGATCAGTATCTTGCTCGAAGAATTGATGGCCTAATTTTGAATTCTGGTTGAGTCCTCTGGATTTTTATGGAAAATTTCATGGTATTTCAAAAACTGATACTATGCAATCTAACAAGGTTATAGGGCCTTCAGAATGGAAACTGGCCCACAGCATCACAAATCCTCCTTTGCACTTAACGGTGGGCATGATTCCACTTTTTGATGAAGTTCTCCAACAGTTAGTTTATTTTTATTTATTTATTTATTTATTTACCTCTGTTGACATCCTCCTCCTCTGAGTGTGGTGGCAAGCTAAATATGGGCCCTCGGCCAGGCTAGTGGCCAGTTTGTATAACTCAGAGAAACAGATTCTTGGATTACTTATCAAAAAGTAAAAAACAAATTGGCTCTAAAGGGATTGTTGTGGGTGCCAGCAGCTGTGGCCCAGATGATTTTGTTTTTTCCTGCTTAACAACTTCATCTAAATTATTGTGGAATTTTCAAAATTTATAGATGTGTGATTATGCTGCTACAACAAACATTAATTTACAGGAATTAATTAATGTATCATGGATTTACTGGTCTCATAAATAAAATTGATCAGTTTCATATCAGCTGAAAAATCAATCTGAAGGATGATTTCTTCTTTTTATGAGGCGAAATCTAACCACATATTTGAGGGAACTTGAAGGTTTTGTATATTTATGAAAACTAGATTTATTTACAGTCCTCGGCATACGTATTATGAGCCAACAAAAAAAATATTTTGATTTTAAAAGTCTGGAAAAGGGAAGAAGAGGAATGAACTCAAAATGCATCACTGTTCCACGAGATTCTCAGACCAGAACACCACCTCAGCAGAGAGTCAGAATCTAAAGGTCAAAGGTCAAGATCTAGTTGTGTCACCTCTTTCTGAACCTGAATTTTGGTCTTTTGGTTCATCCACTTGATTCTTGTTGAGAAACACACAATATTCTTTGTCTTGCTTCCAAGTCATCTGAACAGTAATCTGCTTGGGGTGGGTGTGATGATAATATGCTGGCTTACACACTCTCTCCTCTGAAGATTTAAAAAGAATAAAAAGATTTCTCAGTAGACTATCAGTTCTGTTTTTTATCCTTTTTGTTCCCAGCAGACACTGGGACAACAGCAAATCTCATCTCATTGTCAGTTTTCTTCTTCTGCTCATGATCTATCCCATTGTTTTCGTTATCTACTATATTTAGTGCCACCATCTCACCATCGGATTGGGAGTAATGTTATTCCTGCCAGTGTGTACAGCCAACACAGATAGCAGAATAAGATTATTCATTTTAAAGGACCCTTTCACATGTAATCTTTAAACAAATTGCTTTTAATCATAACATGCCACGGTCTTAAAAACATTCATATCTCCAGGATAAAAGGTTGTTTTACTAACTGTAAGAGTCCAGCATGGAAATTTTCAAGGTAATGAAAGAAATCAAAGTGTGTTAAAGGTTAGATTTGAGGTATTTGTATGCACTACACATAGTGAACATGTTGTCTTGTGGATATATTTTCCACTTTTGATTGCTACTGTCTTTTCTGATAGAGAGCAGATAACCGAACACAGTTTTACAATTTTCTTTCTAAACAGTCAATTCTCTGCCAACTTTTGACACATTGTTTTCTTGGCTCAGGATGTATCGTACTGCAGCCCAGGCTGTCGGCTTTCATCCATCGGAAAGATATTTATGATGATTTACTTCGGGACTTCCTCAGGAAATGTTGACAACTTGAAACAAAATGCTCCTATTGCCCAGAGCAATAAATAAAGCAAGATATGCGAGTCTTTCTTTTTATTTGAAAGTGAGGGGGTTAAAACCGTAGATATAGCTGGAGCAGAATGATCATTTTATTCATGAAATTCAAAGGGGCAAAGGGGGGTACACAGAGCTAACACACAGAGAGAGGAGAGGAGGAAAGAGGGGATAACAAGAGCTCTATCATTTAATTAGATGTAACAAAGAGCAACCTAGCATGGCTTGACTGGATTTTACAAGGAACAGGTCAGGCAGAGAGGGGAAAAGCTAACTTGGCAATCAGCCTGCGCACACACAAGCTGCACATTAATAAGGCTACTTATGTCCTGCTGGAATACACACACACACACACACACATATATATATATATATATATATATATATATATATATATATATATATATATAGTTGTAACTGCCAGTTTTAGGTGACTCTTTCTTTGTTTTGTTTTTGGTGTGTTTCAGTGACTGCATTACATTGTCAGATACAGGGGCCTGGCATAGTTATTTTAATGTTTGAGGTTTTATTTTTCATGTATCGATAAAGGCATTTCTAAGAACTTAAACACAAGATTTTTTTTTTTTACAACTTTTGACAAAGGCTAAAGATACAGTTGCAGAAAAACTCACAAGTTAATGTGTACCCAATGGAGGTTCTATACCCAATAAACAAAGGAATAACATTTTTTTGTTTAATATATTAATTGAGTCAAAGAGCCACTTGGGGTTTGGAGCTGTGGGTCACAGACCCCTGATCTCGCAGATGAAAACTGTGTTCCTATTTCAATACAGCTGAAGGTAAAAGTGCAAGTTTTAACTACTGTCAAAGTAAAACTGTGAAAGTAAAAAATGAAACTGGTCCAAGGGACCAGTTCGTTACAGTTTCTCTGCCAGCACTTGCAAGACATTTATTTAGTATTGTCTCTACATCAAAGGAGCCAGAACCAGTTCTACAGGGGCACTGCCCCCTGTTGGCCCCTGTTTAAAACCGTCCATGTGTGTACCAAACTATCAATCTAATGTAATATCCATGCATAACAGCAACTGATGTGGATGGGACACCAAAATTACCTCTAGCACAGGGGCCCACAACCCCCAAATACAGATTTCCAGCTCATACAACAAATTTGATTCTTTAGGGATCACTTAGTTGGTGCCATTTTCTGCCTTTCTCTGTTATATTTAGTGTCTTCTGCCTTTGGGACAAGTTGTCAGTAATGAATCCTCTAAAGATCAAATTTTAAAACTGCTTCATTGCTAAGTTATTCCTTGTGTACAAATGACACCAGTTCATCCAGGTGGAAAAATTCATTAGTAATGCTAAAATTCAGCAGAATTTAAAAGGTTAATAACTCACACACATCACATTCACATTCATTGTATATTGTACAGACAATACATAAACATAAAAAACTAATAAACCAAATACAAAATTCACAAAAAAAATGACACACACACACACACACACACACACACACACACACACACACACACACACACACACACACACACAAACAAACACATAACAGGTCATTTTTAGAGGTTTTTCATCAATGCTCCCCCCCCCCCCTTTTTTTTTTTTTTTTTTTTTTTAATCTGTTTTACCTGTTAAGTGATTGTGACTTTGGGATTGTTTTCTACATTTTTAGCTGCAAAATAAATTTCCCCTTCAGGGACAATAAAATGAAGTTGAGTACAGGAGGGCTTTGGAGATCCTGAAGACTTACTAATCAGGATAACTTTAAAAAAATTACATGAGTCTGGTTTCTTGAAACAATAACATCAAGAAATATGGGGATTTTGCATTGTACTGCTTGCAAACATTTACAAACATTTTCCCACAGTACCAGCTTTTGTCTGTTGCCCTTGTTAAACTCACTAATTAAAAGCTTGTGCCTCAACTGTAAAAACTGTTTTCACACTCAAGCTTTTGTTTAAATTAAACAATGTGATAATCACAGTTGGGATATTTTGTGGATTTGAATTAAGGGAACTCATACAGTGACTTAGTTCACACTTTAAATTCATAGCTCTATATTAAAGCTATAGAAGTACTAGAATTATCATAGTTCTATCACAGTTACTTCTATTTGTGTTTTTTCCTTACATTTAGCTGGGTGTTGGTTTCATTTTGGATGTTCTCAAAAGTGTATTTTTCAGAGCGTCTCTGCCGCATTTTGAAGAGTCGGGAGCCCCGGTTGGAGGCGAAAGACAGCTCCTCCAGCATGATGTCTTTAGGCACGCTCACTTTCTTCCCAAGGTCCATGTGTGCATCTGTGAGGGAGTGAGAGGAGACAAGATTAGACATTCTGTGAATTTGGTACAGTGATCAGACCACTGAAAATAATTTGTTTTTATACTGGCAAAAGTAGCAAAAATATTCATGCCCCTTGAACTTTTTTCCACTTTTTTCCACAATGTTACAACTACAGCCTTCAATGTATTTTATTAGGATTTTATTTTTATGATGGCCAAACCCATGGCCACACTCCTCTAAAGTCAGTAACTCCCATGCATCTTTAATTATTTCTTAATTCAAACACAATGACACTTTTAGTTTGATTGGTTTCAATACTTTTGATCTATTTGTAAGCTCGCGCAGTTAGTTGACTTATGTATTGTTATCAACTAATCTTTGGTTTGTGATTATGAACAAGTCTTGTTTCTTTTACTGGTTTGTTACCATCCATAATCCCTGGGAGTTTGTGCTTCAGGAAAAGATGGTAGCTAGGGCCTGGAGCACCCAAATACATGGAGGGGATAATTGGTGGACTGCATCATCAGTTCCTGCTGGAGAGGAGGATCTTGTATTTTGTATTTAACTAAATATTTGTATTTAAAGTTTAATAATTTTGATTTCCTCCTTTGGTGTTCAGTTTATCAGCAAACTTGACTGTAGTGTAATTTCTTGTAGTAAGTGGCTGTATTGTGCTTAGTTACCCCTATTGTGTCACAGTGATCACTCATGAGCTATATACCCTTGTGTCATTTCTTTGTTAGGACAGTTATGTTTTGTTTGAGTCATCAGTTTGTTCGCATTTTTTTCCCCTGAGTTCAGTCATGTTTCATTGACCTTTTTTCTGAGCTCATCATTCTTTTTTTGTAAATATAACTTTATGAGTTAAAATTTAAAAAAAAAACAACTATTTTTGTAATAATTCCTGTGATTCCATGTTACAGATAAAAAAAAAAAAAAAAACCCAAAAAACATAGTGCATAACTGTAAAGTGCAGGAAAATGACATGATATGGTCATATGTTTGAAGTGTGACAAACATTTGTGTTCAGGCCCTCCATAAATCAATATTTAGTAGAACCACCTTTCACTGAAATTTCCTGATTCAAGTTTCTAGATTTATGTCTCAAACCGCTTTGCACAGCTAGAGACTGAAATTGTTGCCCATTTATCTTTGCAAAGTAGTTCAAACTCAGTGAGACTGGATGGAGAGTGTCTGTGAACATCAATTTTCAGGTCTTTCCTGATTCTCACTTAGCCTGAGATGATGAGTATGTTATTGTTCTGCTCAAAAGTAACATCTGGCCATCGCTTTGGGTCTTTTGCAGCCTCTACAGGCGTTCTTCCAGGCTTCTCCTGTATTTAGCGCCATTCATCTTTCCACCAATAACCAGCTTCTATATTCTTGTTGAAGTAAAAGCGTTCCCACAGCATGATGCTGCTGCTGGAGTTATGACTCACATTATTCTTTGCATGTGGGCCAAAGAGTTTAATTTTGGGCTCACATTCTTCGACATATTTGCTTTGCTGCATGACCTGAATCAATTTAAAACAGTAGGTCTTACTGCTTTCTTCTTGCCACTCTTAATTTGAGACCTGAATTGTGAAGTGCCAGAATAACAGTTCTGTTATCAGATTCTCCTAACTGAGTGGTGGATCTCTGCAGCTTCTCCAGTTTGATACCAAGATTGGTTTGTGGCAAACTTTTAACAAGACGACATGTGGCTTTCTTTTAAACAATCATCCATTAAAGACAGATTGTTTTTTTTAAGCTATGGTTCCCTGCAGCTCCTCAAAAGTTGCCATGGGGCTCTTGGCCTCTTCTCTGATCAATGCTCTGCTTGCCCAAACTGTTAGTTTAGATTAGTGGTGTCCAAACTTTCTGCCATGGGCTCCAAAAATGTCAAGCTGAAAGTGCTCATGGGGGGACAAAACTTGGATTAATATATATATATATATATTTTTTTTTTAACCGGCTCAGCAATAAAATAAACACATAATAGTTTCATGAAACAAGCAAAGTAGTGTGATTTTGGTTGAAGAGGTAAATCTGTAATCTGTAAATCATTGTAGATTTGAAATATACCAAAGAGTTGTGCAGGTTTGTCTGGTTTAAAAAAACCCATCAATAGATTTTTTGTTTTTTCAGCAGCAAGTACAGGATAGGGCTCACGCTTGATTTATTTTCTAAACTTAATAAATGGGTGCTCCCAAGTCTGTTCTTTAGTAAAAGTCACTTGATGTTTCCAGTCCTATCTACTATTAAACTAAATTAAAAGCAAAAACATGGCTGAGAAAAGGTGAATACTGTGTTGGACCTTACACTTTCCATTTTAATAAGATTTTAATTTGTCTGTATCCTTTGAGCTATGCTGTTCAAGAACATCAGTGCTGAACTTAAATCCTTCACCTATTGTTATTTAATACCTTAGCCTTATCAGGCAGGTATTCATAAACAATCACTGACACTAAAAACTATTTGGCTAATATTTCCTGATAATCAGGTGGTGTCCCGACTTGGTAACTTTGATCTAAATTACTAATTCTGTTAGTAATTGCCTTTGGGATTTATTAATAATTATTCATAGCCAAACCAAACCTATTGTTGCATAACACTCTACTGCCAGTATGCTGAAAGATGAGATTTCTTCTCTACACATCAACTCATGTCTGAGGCTTGTTTTGTGGTTTGCTCCTCATGCTACCACATGCTGATCATGTAGATGTCATCGGCCTGCATCCAAATACGAGATCTATAATTTGCCATAATATCTTTCAGCTGTCAGTAGCCTTCAGACCCCCTCCTCTAACCCTGCAGAGCACAGTTGTCCTCGCCCTGGAATAACATGTTTGAATGACAAAGACAAAGGGATTATTTCTTCGGTTTATAAAAGTATTCATTTGTTCATTCATAGTCAAAGTTGAATATGAACGAGATAGTAAACAGGTAAAATGATTGGAAATTGAGGTAAAACCAAAAAAACACAAAGGTCAAAGTGAGGATGTTTTAAATAGATAGAGACCTTCCTGGCCTTGAACCTCCCTGCAGATTGCTGCTGCCTGCATTTTCCTCTCTCTGGTTGTCATGGTGGAAAACTGCGACATGATGGCTGCCTCTGGGAATTTGTTGCTGTGAGGCATAGAAAAGTCACAGGAGATACCACACATCAGTACAAGTTGTTCAAATAAAAAACGAGAGACAAAACAAGAAGCATTCTAGCCATTGATTGGCCGACATATAGCATCCACTGCACGCGCAAAAACCCACCGAAGCAGACAGAATTTATTAGGGTGGTGAAAAGGGCAAAGTTAGCACATCCCTTTAAATAACCTTGGGTTGTTAAACGCCAAGCACATGCTCTTCAGATGTGGCAGCCAGCCGTGTCAGGGGTATCTGGGAATCAATATGTTTGAAATTGCCCTGGTGGCTAGATGATGGGGACATGGATGGAGGACAGGGTGCTGTCACAGCAAACATGCGATAAAAATCAGCAGAAAGTTTTACACCATGTTGTTCAGCAAGACAAGTAGCCTTTTCCAGTCGCTTCAAACAAAGGAGTGATTCATAGTAATTCATATTTCAATTTAAAAGATTGAATCTATGAGTTTCACAAAATAATTTTACATAATCCTGAAAATCTGTTGGTGAGTAAAGCGAATATATATATCTGTTAAAACTAACTGACACACAGGGAGGACTATCAGGAAAATCCAGTGGAAACAACTCCAAGTGGTAAATAGGGTCATGTTTGAGCCAAAGTACAAATGGAAAGCACACCTGCAGAGAAGCCCCTGTGATGCTTACCTGTCCTGAAAGCCCCTCAGGGGGTCGCCTCAAGTTGTGCCTGTCTCCGCAGGGTAGGAAATCAGAAAGGTGAGAGGCGGCCGTAGAGGAGATCAGTGTGGGTGCTCGCGATCCCTGATACTGGAGTTTGTCATGGGGAGGGGGGCTGAATCCTGACCTGACTGACTGTGTGACTGAGTAAGTGGGCAAGTGGGTGGGTGGGTGTCAGTTTGTCTGTTGTCATCGGTATTTAGTTCACAAGTTCTAAATTTAGACCACTGCAACAACTGCCTACTTTGCCCTCCATTACGCCTCTCTGAGCCAGCAGCAGCTCAGGATTGTGTGGACTGATTTATGAATGAGAGTAGCTAGCAGAGTATCTTTGTGTTCATTAGGACGAAGGTGGTATGTTTGTACTGAGCTGAATTGATGAAATAATTACTCCTAAAAAGGTAATAGAAAGGTATAATGTCCTTTTGATTTGTGTGAAATTGAATAAAAGTAGCTAAGAACAATTAAAGTCCATTTTAGGAAAACAAAATGGACTTTAATTTTGTCATTAAAGTCCATTTTGTCCATTAAAGTCCACCAAAACCAAATGTGTTTGTTTTAAGCAAACATTTTTCCTAGGATACTTGAATATGTAGCTTTCAATAAATCTTTTAAGTTTGGCTATCCTGAAAATGACAATGTAAAATCCTAGTTCAGACTGTTTCCATGTGGGGTTCTGTTATCAAGAATCAGTATTTACCCTGTCTGAACAACCTCTTTTTCAAGAAACGGAGATTAGCTGACACCAGAGAGTCAGATAATTCACAACATCGAGTTAAAGGGAGGCACACGTTTTGATGTATTTTAAGCCAGCACCTCAAACACACACCTCCCTCTGACATTGTGGAAAAATCTAAAGAAATTGGTCAAGATGTCAGGAAGGAAAATATGGTCCTTCATAACTCTGGTTCTTCTTTGGGTACAATTTCCAGATGCCTGAAGGAGAGATGTTTCTCTGTATCTATCTGTATGGAAGTGTGAATAGCACTGGAATGTCCAGCCATCATACTATTCAGAAAGGAAACTTTGTCTGCATTCCAGAGATGAATATGTTTTGGTGCAAAATGTGTATAGCAACCCTGAACCAAAAGCAAAAGACCTTATGAAGATGCTAGATGAAATGGGTAAGATAGTGTTACTATCTAAAATGAAATGAGTACATTGGGAGGCCACTCAGTCAGGGAGAATCCATTGGTATAAAAGCAACACGTATAACCAGATTAGTTTTCAGTTGCTCTCTGTAAAAAAGACCCTAATCTTTGGAGGCATGTCCTGTGGTCAGACAGAACTGAAACTGAAGCGTTTTGCCTTAATGTCCATTGTTACACTTAGAGGGAAAAAAGTATGGAGCTTGCAAGCCTGAGAACAGTTCCAACTCTTAAGTACAAGTGTGGCAGTGTCATGTTGAGTGGGCATTACTCTGCAGATGGAATTGGTGCTCTTTTCAAAATAGCATCATGAAGAAGGAACATTGGGTGGAAATGTGAAAGCAACAGCTCAAAACATCAGCCAGGAAGTTAAAGCTAGGCTAGGATACAATTGGATCTTCCAAATGAACAGTGACCCCCGAGCATACCATACCATTAGTTACAAAGGGACTTAAGGAGAACAAGGGCAATGGTTTGGAGTGGCCATCTCAAAGCCCTGATCTCAGTTTCGTAGAAAATTTGTAGGCAGAGCTGAAAGGTGTGTGTGAGCAAACCAAACTCTGTTACACCTGTCCTAACAGGAAAAATGGGCTAAAATTTCTACAAGCTATTGTAAGAAGCTTAAAGGCAATTCTGCCAAATACTAATGGAATATAAACTTCTGACTTTGAAGAAAATATCAAAATTCTTGTACTGGAAATGATGAGCACATTTTGCACCAAAAAACTTTTGCCTCAAAGAACCTGTCTGGACCTGGTCAGACGATCCCATAGTGTTCATACTTGTATATAATAGTTTGAATAGGTGAAAATGGCACCCTTTAGGGATCTTGAAATTACACCCCAGGAAATCAAAAAGAGTTCCACATTTCTCTTACTGATATGTTTTTTTGATGATGTCACACAAGGAAGCAGAGTGTTCGAGGTGTCACCTTAAAATACACTCACATTTACCTCCATTTAACTTAAATGTTGAAGGAATTATCCAATCAGAAGCCATGACATCATCTGTTCCTACCCAAAATGTGTAAGGGCAAAATAATTTGAATATATGCAAACTTCTAACTTTGTGGAAAATAAAAAAAAAAAAATCTCTGAAAATTGCTTTGATAGTCCTAGCTGGCCTAAAATAGTAAAAGTTTGGTTTGGTTTAATATCAGACAGTGAGAAAAAAGGTTACATGTCCTTATGCATTGTATGAAAGTATCTTGTTTCAGCTGTGTCAGTTGTGCAATAGTGTTTTGCCAACGTGGGGCATAAACTGACATGGTGAGCATGCACTTAAAAACACTTTGCTAGAAAGAATTAACAGATTTACTGTAATCGCCTCCATTAGTCCTTGAACAGTGCACCCAAAACAGTAAATGATGAAGATCTGTTGAGAATGTGGTCTTCTCAGGACCAAGACAGATACAAAAAGTTTTAAATGCAGTTATGGGGATGAAAAAAAAAGTCATTCATTTGTCTTAGATTACAGTCACTATGTTCTTATTAACCTAGATAAATTTTAGTTACCTATATGTATTGTATTTATTACTTTAAGAGACAAATAAAGGAGGATGACTGAGCTTCCACGTCAAACCAGCTGGATTACTGTGTGCACTGCCATGTTAATTAAATATTAAAAAACAAAAAATTGTTGGTGCTGCTTTGAATGGCTTTTACTCACATTCCATTTTATCGAATGGTAAATCATTTCCCAGATCTAAATTGGTAAGGGAAATTTCTGTTTATACTCTCCCCTCGTTCTGTTATCTCTTGTTCTCTAATGGCCCAGCTACAGTAGGTTGACCCTGTTTTTACATAACCAGCAGTCACCATGGAAATGTGTCCCGTTCCCCAACCCCCACCGTGCTGTACATGGAGCAACTCTTCAAGCTGTATTAAAAGAAATCCTTCTGGGAAGGTACAGCAAGCAACAAATGGCCCAAAGCAAATTTATTTTCAGCTTGTAGTGAAAAGCAAAGAACACAAACACAAATTATTACAGGTTCAAAAATGGTGCTATTTAGTAGTGTTTATTTTGTAAAAAAAAAAAAAAAAAAAACAAACAACACTTTAGAAAGTATGTTTCAGTATCAAACCGCAGCAACAGCATTATGCATTAAGGCTATTGTTTGAAAGCAACTTGCACTATCCCCCTCCTATTAATGGGGAAAGGTAAAGAAGTGTAAAACAAAAACAACAAAACAACAACCAGAAGTGTTCTCTCTTCATTTTGTATTTACTCCACTGAATGAATGTATCCAAACTCAACTTTTCAATGTGAGATTATGTTACTGCAATAAAGGAGGAGCATATTTTAGGGATTTTAACACATCTTTATAAGAAGGCAGCATAAATCATCAATCAGATAAGCTGTAGCTAAACAAAATGTCAAGTGAAAACAACCAATAACCAGTGAGATAAATCCTATTCATGTTACTGGTATTGGAAATTGTGTCAGAATATTATTTATCCTCTGAACAAAACATACAACCACTCTTTAATTTTTGGAGATGATTATAAGTTTATAACAACAAAGTGCAATTCACACTCAGTTTTCATAAAACTTCTTTACTCCCATAGAACCTGTTCCTTATGCAAAATGTTCGATTCAGCTATTAATGCCAACTGAAAGTCCATTACCTTCCTCAATACCACAGTTGATTTACTCCATTTACAGGAAACTCCAATGGAGTATTTACTTCTTTTTTTCCAATTAACTAATGAAAACTGTTGGGCAGTCATCAAATCCTCTTAAATCAATTTTGGCCACATGTTAAAGCATACCCCCCCCACACACCCCAAAAAAGTTAAGGTCTCAGTTTAGAAATAGCTCAACACATCGCCTTCCCAAGTTTCAACGGGTCACTTCAAACACAGCTGATTGCAGTATAACATCATAACATCTACTTGTGGAGAAATCTACCTAATCTTCTTCTCAAGCTTTGTCTACCAAACACTAAACAGAATGACCAATAAGAAGTTTACAAACACTTCAAGAATCACCATGCATGATGTGAAAAATTCACAGCAAACTAGGGGTGAATTGCAAAGGCATAAAATACAATTCCAAAAGAAATTACAAAATTACACTGCCATAGTGGTTGGGCTATGGATTCATATCCGTAGTTAGGCTACGGATTCTTTTTCTTTCTTTTTAGCTGTGTGCCTTTTCTCAAAAGAAAGCAGAGGGAATCATGAAAATGTGCAGAAAAATCTATCCAAAGTTGTGCCTGTTTCAAGACATTAAGTTCACTGGTTGAAATATTGGTTGGGGGCTTTGTGTAAAGTTTGTATGTTGTCACTGTGCATTTCCAGGGCTTCTTGGGCTTTTGTTTTGATTTGCTCTCATATTGCAGATTGAAGCCTAATAGGGTAGTTAGAGACTTAAAAACTGCCGTTATACACCCACAGGTCATTGAGTATCTACCTTCTACCAAAAATACTGAATCTTAAAAAAAAAAATGAAATCCTATAGACTCACCCTTCTACACATAGAATAATGTAGTACGTGTAATCTGACCTCTAGGCTGTCACAGAATTCTTTTTGGACATGGCAAAAAAATTCTGTGGTGGAGCATGGCAACTTGGATAACAAAAAGCCAACATGTAAAAGAACTTGCATAAGTAAATGTTGCAAAAAACGAATTGGTAATAATAATACATACATGCTACACTATGCAGAAACTCTGTCTGCATTGATGAAGATATATTCTCTCATGCTGAATACTGGGAGTGGCTCCAACGGCAAGGCAGTCCAACCTGTTATCTGATTAACTGATGGCTAATATCTACAGTATATGGCCACATGGGTACATTCATAGACTGTGTTTAAAGCATTGAACCTTCATCCCCAGATGATCAAGTAATCATTTTGCATGAAAAAATACACACACTGTAGAATACATGAACACATAATGTAAAGAATATGAAAGCACTTGATGTTTCACAAAAGGTGCTGAATTTCTTTATATTCAGACCCATGTAATAAGTGTTTTCAGACATGAAAACATATCCAACAATAAGAAACAGGTGTGACTGTGTGTGGAAGGTTCAGTGATGGACTGCCAAAATACGGTGTACCCATCCTACTGAATGCTTTGAGACTCAATTGCAACCGTGAGCAGGATTAACCAGATCCACAGAAAAGGGTTGAATGAAAAGTCTGAAACTTAATCAAACATTGAAAACATGAAGCAACAATAAAAAAAATCTTATGTAGCATGGTAGTGCCCATCCAAATAAATTCAATGTTACTTTTACTTTGGAGTGTCACAAATTATTAATTTCAGTAATGCACAGACATTGCTGAATGTCGCTGTGTGCTTTTGGTTGTACTGATAGCAGGTATGAAGAATTATTGCATTTCTTTTTTGGAAATTGAGTGCCAAACAAAGCAAAGGCTTCATTTTCAATTCTTTAGTGTGGAAGTAATTCTGGGCTCCAGAAGATTTTGAATGTGTCTTGTGCAAACTCAAGTAAAACAAGTAAAAACTAACAATAATTAGTATAACTGAGTTGTTGCAGTTTTCTCTTTATACTGACAACACATAATCACTGACATCTTTTCTTATTTGTTATGCTTATATCATTTTCCTTTTCCTAATCATCTTCTATGACAAAGAGTCCGTCCTTACTCATATCCCTTCTAAACAACATACTCATTTCCTCATCAGGTCATCAACAATACAATCTTTCAATAGTGTACACATTTCTCAACCATTTTTGGCCTTCTTGGTAAAGCTGGGCGAGCTTAAAAATAGCATTATCTCTTATTGGGGTGGAATAACCTTACATAAATATGTTTGTTCATTTGCAAAATCATCAGCACAGTTAGTTCATGGCACACCTAACAATTCATAGAAAATAAATGTAATGTAAATGAATAATAATAATCATAATAATAATAAATGTAATTTGTAATTTAAGAATCAATATTTGCCTCCTATAAGATTTATTATGCTTTTCTGTTACACTTAAATATTTCAGATCGTCAAAGAAACAATATCAGACAAATATAACCTGAGTAAATACAAATAAGCTGTTCTTGATGTTCATTTCATTTGTTAATTTGTTAAATCATGAATTAACTTTGACTGAACACATTTTTTTTATTTTGGTTAAGTTTCACTTTCAACACTCAGGCCTGATTAAACCTGTACAATTAGGAACCAGACAAATAGAACATGTCTGACAATATAAAGCAACCTGGAAGATCTCAAAAACTAACTCATCATGTTACAATCTGACAAGAAGTGAAGTAATTATGGTCTTTCATTCTGGAAAGGGTTATAAAGCCAAGCCTAAGGCTTTGGGAGTCCCTTGAACCACAATGAGAGACATTATCCACAAACTGAGAAAACATGGAACAATGGTGAACCTTCCCAGGAGTGGCCAACCAAATAAAATTACTCCAAGAGCGCAACAACTCATCTTGGAGGTCACACAACAAACTAGAATACCATTTAAAACACAGCAGGCCTCACTTGACTCAGTTAAGGTCAGTGTTAAGGTTTCAACAACAGGAAAGAGAGACTGGATAAAAATGACATTTGTGGGAGAGGTCCAAGGACATTGCTGACCAATAAGAACCCAAATGCCCATTTCACATTTCCTAAGACATACGTTAATGAACTTCAAGACATCTGGAAAATTATTTTGGGAACTGACATGCCCGTACAACCAATGCGTAACGCACCATTCCATTCCCCTTCAGCCATTGGTCTGTAAGACAATGGTATGGTATGGTTGGAAGAGCTACTGGCATAACAACACAGTCCATTGTTAGGGGGACAGAAAGATGTCACCGCTTGCAACAAGCATAAGACATACTAGTGTGTCATGTTTGTTTTCACACCACTATGATGCCACGTTAGGCATTAGGGTTTAATCCCACTGGAGATGATCTCCTAAATATGCTGGACCATAAAATAGCATACCGAACCTCACAAACCTGTAGCTGGTCAAGAATCCGAAGTACTGGAGGTACACCTCTGAATAAACCAGAAAACAAAATAAAAGGTTTGGAATGGCCCAGTCAAAGTCTGGACTTAAATCTGATTGAGATACTGTGATGCAACCTTAAACAGGCCATTCATGCTAGTAACCCCTCCATTGTAGCTAAATTAAAATGATTGTGCAAAGATGTGTAGACCAAAACTCATTCACAGCTATGGAAAACATGTAAAACAACAGTTTTCATAAACACTTGATTCCAGTTGTTCTCTTCAAGGGTGGCATAACCACTTATTAGGATTGGGGTAATAACTTTTTTACATAGTTCCAGGTTAGTTTCAGTAGCTAAATTTTCTTGTAAATGATGAAATCATTAAATAAACTGCTTTTTGTATTTACTCAGGTTGTCTTTGTCTAATATTAAAATGTGACACATGATAGAAAGGTAAAAACTGAAAAGAATTTGTAAAGTGGTAAGTACAAATGATCAAGAAAATAGCTTCTTTGACCATGTCTACAGGAAGTGCATAGACTGAAAAGTTTAAAACAACTGAAACTGTGACAAACGAGGCTGGAAACGTACCCAGCTGTATCTGGCATCCACAGTGTGGATGATGCCACGGGAATTTAAAAATATCCAATGTGAGAAAACCAAAACATTTTCTTCATAGGATTTTGTCCACATCTTAACCAGGGGTGCCAATAATTGCAGAGGTCTCTGACTCAGTCTAGACAGTATCCAGTTGAATGTTGCAGACATAATTTGTTTGTATTTATATAAACTGATCATGTCAATCACTCCTTTTGTCATTTAACTATTGCATGCAAAGCAAACTTATATGAAACAGTGAGTAAAACAGGAATTTATATTTTTGAAAACTAAAACTGTCACACAATCCCTCATTTATTGGCTTGCTTTGTTCAAAAAGGTGAAAAGGTTATGGGATAAGACACTCATTACCAAAAATCCCAGCTGTATTCTACCGCCTCCAGTTCCGGGTATTGCTGGTGTATGCAGACATGTATGTCGACCTCTCAGACGAAGACACAGATGGTTTCTGGTTTGCCTCGACCACGTACTTCTGAGGCTGCCACTGCCTCGGCAGCGACCTGTAACCTTGCAGGCTGACCAGGCTGGAGGCAGGACTCCTTGATGGAGACACAAATGATGGAATTGAAGCTCGGCCCTGATTGCGGATTTGGCTCCAAGTCTGGCTGCCTGGTTTCTGTTGGGCAGAGTAACTGACTCTTCCTTTCCACTCTACAGGTGGCTCAGGTAGGGTTTTACGCTGGGCAGCCAAGTGGACATTTGAGGCAAGAGACTGCTGGAGGTCTTGAAAAGCAAAGGCTTCGTCTACCAGACCCAGGGGGTGGCGGGAGGCAGCCTCCCAGGGGGTGAGGGCTTTGAAGCCTTTCTCCAAATGTGATGTCTGCCTCACTGGGGGGTTGGTGGAGGCTCCAGTTGGAGGCCTGGGAGAGGAAGAAGCAGACGCTGATTTTTGGCCTGTAAACAGTACCCTGGTTGGTGGAGAAAGGGTGTAGCTCCTGCCAGTTGCCTGTAGAGAGGGATTCACAGAGGCTTATTTTAGTAAAGGCACATTTTTGTCTGGCTTCGTTGCAAATCGACTGAGAAAACAGTATCAACTAAGCAGCTGCTTATTAACAACTTCTTTATAAGGGTTGTCTTACATGAATAAAAATAATAAACTAAAAGCATTTGTAGGCTACAATAACCCATTTTATCAGAACAGAATAAGCTAACCTCTTTCTCAAACCAATTAGTTCAAGATTAGGCCATATTAAGATTGTATTCAGTGAATTTGCTTTGTTATATATAATTGTGGCACTCAAATGATTAACGTCTGTCCTTTAAGTAGTATGTATCAAAGGGATAACAGTGAAGGGTGGTGTGAGGTGAATAGGCACCCCTATGTTCTTCATAGGCTCCTTGATTATAGTATAGTCTGTGAAACACAGCAGACAGAACAAAAGGTAGGTGCTGCCATCCTCTGGTAAGTCATATGTACTGTCAGAAACACACATGCCAGACAAGGGAAAGAAGAAAGTGCAAGCATAACAGAGGAAAATTTGACCAAACAAAAATACAACAAGCATGCTGTTTGAAACCAAACCAAACAAAAAAGTCTTCATATTTTTCTTCCAAGGATCCAGAATTTCTCATAATCTTCAAAATTGTACTCCCACGGGTTTCTGGTATCTTTCAAAAACATTGGACGGTATCTTTCAGTGTTTTTCTTGACTCCTTTTTCACTAATTGTTTTGTCCCCTGTGTATACTCAATAATGGTAGCATATTGTGCAGTGTGTGCTTAAGAAATGAGAAAGTAGACAAGTGTAAAAGAAAAAGCATCAAACAGAAAAAGTTGATGAAGAATCAAAAAGCTGATAAAAGTCAAAACTCTTGCAACAGGCCCTGAGAAATGCATAATTCTTTAGTTGAACATCTACTGCACAGGTCAAGTCAAGTTTATTTGTACAGCACATTTCAGCAACAAGGCAGTTCAAAGTGCTTTACATGATAAAAACATAGCACAGTAACCCATTATGAAACAAACAGGTGTCAAAATTCAGTCCTCAAGGGTCAGTGTCCCACATCTTTCTGATGTATCGCTGCATGAACACACCTGGATCACATAATTAGGTAATTAGTAGGATTCTGGAAAGATTGAGTGTATGAGGAGTCGATTCAGTCATTACATTCAGGTATGTAGGACTTGGGACACATCCAAAAGTTATAGGACACTGCCTTTTGAGGACTGAAGTTTGACACCCATGATCTACTGTATGAGAAGTTTCAGCCTATAGCTCTTTAGAAGTCACCTTGGTGGTTCTAGGATTTTATGTCTCTTATTTTGAAGAGTGGCAAATGTCTTTGCAGTGATGCTAGTTCAGCAGCAACAGAATAAGATGTCAGAAGTTGAGTTTTTACTCAAAAATGATCCAAGTTGAGTGTGAGAGATGTCTATGTGGTCATTACTATGAAGATACAGCAAAAATGAACAGATTTTTACATTATGAAGACCCCTGTTAGATGCTTACTTGTTTACTTTCCTCCTTGATTACTTTGGGTAAAAAAGGTTCAACAGACTTCAGGCTTATGATTTCATAGCATGAGTCCAAGTCAAGTTTTAAGTCTTTATTTTTGGGATGTTGGTAAGATGCAAGTTCAAGTCTCAAGGAAGTCTCACCTAAAGATCCCAAATCATCTTTACTTAGTTATTTGTTATGTAATGACAACACCAGCTTGTCCATTGAGTTTAGGAGCTTTTTTATGCCTTATTAAGTCATAGCTCAGGGTTATGAGGCTTGAACAACAATGGCAAGCAATGAAGTGAAAATATTAGAAAAAGAGGCCAAAGTCAGAAGAAAATCTCTCAAAGGGATTCAGAAATACTAGAGAACTGTCAATCCAGACATCAGTCCCCTGGAAAAAAATATTTATATCCTTTGAACCATAAATTCTATATTTCATGGGCTTTCATGTGATTGCACATAATTGTGAAGTGAAAGAAAAGGAAAACAACACAATTTTAAAAATTTGTACAAGTAAAAAATGCGGTTGAATATTGACTAATTAGGTGACTTCTGATGGAAAATTTGTCACACTGGGTTGAATTTAGAGGATTCAGAATAAAGGGTGAGAGGGGGTGAATGCAAACATGCTCCACATCTTTCAGATTTTGTCTGTAAAAAATTATATAAAAAAATACACCATTTTCCATCCATTTCACAATTGCAAATGACTCTGTAATACTCATTCACATGAAATCCCACTATAATACATTGAAGTTTGTGGCTGTAATGAGACAAAATGTGTAAAAGTTCAAGGGGCATGAATACCTTTTGAAAAATAAAATTGCAAGAAAGTCTGGCTCCTTGGAAGAAGAATAGTAAAAACATAAGCCATATTAAAGAGTTTTGCAAAGTACTGCATGTCACGCTGTTATTCTAAATTAGCAATTGAGTGTTTTAATAGGATGCCTATGTGACTTTATATTTCTGTCTTTATCTTCCTGTCTGGGTAACATTAACATAGTGTATTTTACAAATGTGGCAAAAATGTGGTAGAAAGTCTTAAGAGGCAACAGTTTTCAAACAAAAACATCAGTTTCAAACTTAAATTCTTCAGACTTCATGACACTCTGTGTTCTTTCCTGTGTAGACAGTATAAGAACAAACTGAAAATACCATGTGATGTAAAAGTCCTAAGTAAGAAATAACTCGTCTTTTGAAAAATGCATGACACACTTGACTTTCTCGCCTAATGAGACCACACTGAAATCAACTTTTAATACTCTTCATAAATGTGTTATCAGGTTGTCATTCTACAGGAACTTGCTTCTCAAAACGTAAACTTTTACAAAACCAGCTTATTGGGATGATGAGAAGTATCTTGTCTTTTTAGGAGATTACCAGTGTAAAATTGAGATATTGCACTATTCATTGATGTTTAAAGCATAGGTGGGAAAACATGAACAGAAGAAAAAGTCAGGAATAGTAAGGGAAACAAAAAAGAATGCCCAAAGGAGAAGAAAAAGGAAACCAAACAAAGATTAGAGATTGTTTAATAGCACTGCAGTGAAACATACATAAAGTGCACAATGAAGAGGAACAAACAAACAAAAAAGCAACAGAAGAATCCCTGTACCAAATATACATTTTACTCAATTTTACTCATAAATTTACTCCTTCACTAATTTTGTTTTGAAAATTAATTATGATGCAATCATATTATATTGTTAGATGAAGATGGATTAACACCGAACCCCGATAGAGAATAAAATGTTAAAGTCTGAACGATAGTAGCTTTCAGTAACCTGAACTGAAATCTAAGCCTACAGTAGTATGTGGACCTCAGAACTGGACTTCTCTTAAGGCACTTTAAATATAGCATCTAACATGATGCAACAGCTGGTAAGAAGTTTAAAATAACACCAACCCAGCTAAGAAGGAGACATGGAAAAAAAATCAAATAAAAATACAGAAAACAAAAAAGTCCTTAATTAATAATCATTTTAGGTAATTTTAAGCTATTTTGTTTCAGTTATTGCAGACTGTCTGTTACTCATGAGCTTAACTTGACCTACTAAACTAAAGTTGCTTTCCAATGTCATTACTTGACTTTATTAATGTTGCATTACTGCATACAAACCATACCTTTCTCCCACAACCCGATCACCTCAACTGGTCAATTTTATTAGCATTTTCTAGACTGTACTTTTTCTGTTAAAATACTTTAATCAGTTCAGCATATAAAGTTCAGACTGTTCAGCATTTTTATGTTACTAAATTAAACCTTTTTTCCACAGTCCATCACCATTCACTTCTGACCCCTCCTTCTTGCTTTTTTCTTATTCTGACCAAAATGCTCCTGTACATTCTTATCATCATCTCCTTAGATTTGCACAAAACTGCATCTGTTTAGCATAAAAAAAAAAAAAAAAAAAAAAAAAAAAAAATCAAACCTTTTTTTACCCTCTTAGATAACCTAAAGATCTTAATGTGCTACTGAACTAATTCAAATAAGTGCTGAACAATTGTGATCTCACAAGCTTTGTTCTATGACAATAGAAAGCCAGCAGGGTGGAGACATTGACTGCTTGAGCAAGTTTATATTATGTGCTTAAAGTCTTCCACTTGCCAGTGTATTGCAAGAGCATAAACTGTCTCGACACATCTAGGCAATGAGCCTGCCATTTGCCTATAAGAATCATTCTTTTTCAACTGATGTTGGCTTCCACACCTGTGCTGAGCTCTTGTTAGCAGTAAACTTAGGTTTGGGGGCAGCTCCAGTACTGCCACCAGTTACAGATTCAGGCCTAGCAGCCACAGGGAAACTTGGGGCAATGTAGTTACTAGTAGGTGGTGTTTTGTATGGTACTGAGGGAGTTGCCAGATAGGGAGGGCTGCTGGCTGGCTGGTAGGCAGCCTGTTGGTAGGGATGGTTTAAAGGCTGAGGGGTTTGGGGATGATAAGCTGGTGGGACAGGCTGCAGATACTGCTGGTTAAATTCTTGTTGGTATGGACTACCCAGAAGTGGCTGATAAGGATACACATTACCTTGGGCTTGCTGATAGTGGGGATCATGCATTACAGGCTGCATAGGTATCCCATAGCCTTGCTGGGGATATGGAGGACTAAACGGTCCAGCTTGTTGAGCTGGAGCCATTTGCTCATATCTAATTGTTTGGCTATCAGAAAGTGAGTTAGGAGGTGAGCTGGGCTTTGGTGCAGGGGGCTTGGCAGCCTCTGCTCCTGGGCCAAAGATAAAGAGTGCAGAATCTAGTTTATAGGGTTGATGCTTCATGACATCAATAACATTCAGTGGTTTAGGGGCTGGCATTGGTTTCCCTTGGTCTTTTTTCTTTGCTTTGGTTGAAGGACTACTTGCAGGGGGTTGTTTTGTTGCTGCTGGGGGATAAAATGGAGATTGAATAGGATTGTAAGCCCTGGGAGGTGGAGCACGTACATTGGGTGTATACTTCCATTCATTTGGTAAGGACGCAGCTGGTGATGTTGACCGGCTTGCTTTGTTGGCTTCCACAGTTTCAGAGTCCACAACAAACTTCTCCATGCGAGATTGCCTCTTAGCAAACATATCAGCTCCTTTTCCTTTGACCACTGGCATCTCAAAAGCTGGACCCTGGGACAATTTAGGGTTTAAGACAGTGGCCATTGGGTTAACAGGTGATGCAGCTTTTTGACCAACAGTATAAGAGAACATTCGCCGTGGTGGAGGAGGAGGAGTCTGGTTTTGTGGTGGCTGCCACGGTTTGGGAGAAGGCTGGGTGTTTACTGTAGACATTGAAACATTCAAAGATGTTTGCTGTAACTGTGGTCTCCAGTCATTAACTGGTGTTGGAGGTTGAGCTTGACCTGAAGGCCATGTATGGAGTTGTGGTTGTTGAGATGTGTTTGAAAGGGACTGTTGCCAGTTGGACTGTGGTGTGGGCTGTGAAGGGACTGATTGAGCCCAGGGTGGCTGATGTTGGACCTGATTTTGGTCCTGGGCCCATGAATTTATGCGTTGCTCTCCACCATGTTCTGGAGATTGTGGAGCCCATGAGGTCTGGGATGGCGTTTGGGCGGGAACTGGTGCCCATGGATTCAGATTGACTTGAGCCTGTGCCTGAGGTTGTACTTGAGCTGCATTCATCCATGATGGCTGAGTTTGGGCTTGTGTTTGTGATGGTGTCCATGGATTACCAGGAGGTTGCTGTTGAGGTGGAGTTGAGACCCAGGGTGGTTGAGGTTGACCTGGTACTTGGGCATTTGTCCATGATTGTGGCAGAGTCTGATGATGATGTTGTTGTCCCCAAGCTGGTTGTGGCTGTGTTTCTGGTTGAACCTGTTGAACCCAAGGAGGTTGTGTTTGTATTTCTGGCTGAACTTGATGAACCCATGGAGGCTGTACTTGAGCTTTTTGCTGAGGTTGTTGAACCCATGGTGGCTGCTGTTGAGAGTCCATATGGGATGGCTGTGTCCATTGATTCTGGGGCTGTGTCTGCACTGGTTCTTGGGCTTGACTCCAGGATGGCTGTGTTTGCTGCAAGTGTGGCTTCTCCTTCATGTGTGTCCATGGTGGCTGAACCTGTGGCTGGGACTGAAGTTGCTCTTGAGGCTGGGCCCAAGATGGCTGAGCATTTGTCTGAGGTTGTGCTTGCTCTTCATGCTGAGTCCAGGATGGCTGGCCCTGAGGGGACCAGTTATTTGAGCTTAGTTGAATCTGTGTTTGGCTTTGAGTAGGCTGACGTATTACCCATGGTGGCTGTGGTGGGGACTGACTTGGAGGTGGGTTCTGAGACTGCACTTGGGCTGATTGCCATGAACAAGCAGCTGACTGTTGATGTGCTTGTACCTGCACTGAACCCCATGTGGTCATTTGAGCGGTCTCAGAATGCTGAGCAGATATCACCTGGCCATGTGCCTCTTGAGGTGTCACTTGTGCAGGTGGCTGTTGAGACTCTGACTCTGGGAGAGTCCATGAATGTTGTTCTGCTGTGGTGGGGTTGACAGTGGTTTCGTCAGGGGTAGGAAGGGTAGAGGGCTCAGGGGCAGGTGCAGGAGTTGGCTCTAGTTCTGGAGCAGGGGCAGTCTCTGTGGTGGGGGCTGCAGCAGGTGTGGAGAGACTATTTTCAGCACACTGAGGCACGTCCTGGTTGGGTGCTTCTATCTGAGCAGACCAAGGAGGAGAGTTGGGGTTGATCACAGGCTTTGGGGCAACTGGTGGAGGAATCTTAGGTTTAAGTCTTTGGGACTGGAGGAAATTGCAAGCTTCAGCCCCTAGGCTAAGATAGTCTTCTTCAGGACCAGACTCAAACCCTTTTTTGTCACTTCTGTTGAGAAGGTTCAGCAATGCAGGGTTAGGTGATACTTTTGGGGCTTCTTTAAATGTGAACATAGGCTTGCCGGTATTCTTTCTCCTTGAGTCCGACAGCAGGCCTGTCTTAATTGCAGGAGTAGAAATGCGCTCATCACGGGAAGCTATCTGCTCACCTTGGCTGACAGAATCTTGATTGGTCCCACTTGCTCCATGAGAATAAGGGGTTGCCACCATGTTTTCTGCTGTGAAAGGTTTTGCAGTACGATTGCTGTAAGAACTCTGAATTTCATTAGTTTGATGCTGGATTGTGCCATTGGTGTTTGTAGAATACTGGTGCATTTGCTGCTGCTCTTGATTATATTGTTGCTGTTGCTGATACAGTTGCTGTTGCTTGTATTGTTGTTGCTCATACTGCTGCTGCTGATATTGTTGATACTGTCGCTGCTGTTGCTCATAGTACTGTTGCTCCTGATACTGCTGGTACTGCTGTTGGTTTTGTTGGTGCATATTTACATCCAAGTAAGCATGACCCTCTGTTGTAGACTGCATGTAGGACTGCTCCACTACTTTCTTCTCCAACTCTTGCACTGCTTCCACAGGTAGTCCTTGGCGCCGGAGTTCCTCATGTTCAGCAGTAATCTCATCCATCCTCTGACGCCTTTGAGCAAACATCACGGCACCCTTGCCCTTGGTTTCAGGCAAACATTCCATCTCAGCTTGGTTGTTCAAGTTATTGTTAATTTCAACAAGACTCTTCCCCAACTTAAAAGTTAGCAAACCTTTACTACCTGGAGTATTCAAAAGAAAAGGCTTGTTTGATTCACAATCGCTAGTAGCTTCAAAGCTAAATTCACCAGCTGGGATTTCTTGCTTGTCGTCTCCGTTCACTTCGTCTTCTTCGTCGCTGAAGTCTGGTTCGTCCTCTCCTGTGCCGTAACTTACAAGTGTGTATTTCTTGGCCCTCTGACGATGTTTCTTGAACATCAATACCCCCTTGTTATGGGGGTTCGAAGGAGCGGCCGACAGAAGGAGAGCGATACGTTTACATTTGGATTTGGCCTCCTTCACCTGTTTCTCTGACAGACTCTCGTTACGTCTGAGTCCTGTGTAGAGAATGAAAAACATCTGTGTTTAGCAAAAAAAAAAAAAAAAAAAAAAAAAAAAGCAGCAAATATCATAATTACATTGCCAAATTAAATATAAAGATTTTTATTTTGGATAGAGTCCATCTCAATATAGAACTATTAATCACTTCCAAGACAGTTCAAAACTAAGAAAAACTAAATGTAATTTTGAGAAAATAATTCCTAAATTACGAAAATAATTTTATGCATTTATGCAGAAAAAGTAATCTCAGGTGGAAAACTGCTTTGAGCACGTACCAAACCTGAATTCAGGCTTTTACTATTACTTTTACTGTGCAATCATCTGGAACCTTCAAAGTACATCAAGAAATAGGAAATAATTAAAAACAAGGGCATGGGAGAGAGTAAATAGCGTAAGCTTTTAGGTGATAACATGATTAAGTGCAGCATGAGTTCAGAAACAACTAGTGCTTCCAGAGAATTTCAAATTATGGGATAGGGTTAATATTTTAAAAGCTGAATGATTTTTCTTACAATATGGTTGACATGGTTTAAACATGCAATGAATTATAAACTAAGCTAACTTCTTCCTTTGCATAATAATTGCTTATATTCTTATTTCATACAAATTTTCCGGCTTGTAACAGTATTATATATTTAACTGTGTGAAATATCAATATCTGAAAGAAGCATTAAATTCCCTGACCCATATATAATGTTTTGATTGGTTCATTCACTAAGCATTCAACACCATATATCAAATCAACCATTCAGACTAACATGCCAAAAATATGAACCACAGAAATAACCTGCATGCGATGAATTTAAAAGCCTGATTGACTTTAGAAGTTGTTACCTGTAACTTAATAAAAGTTCCTTTTTTGTTTCATCTTCTGACATTTGCTTGAACAACATACACCACATGACCAACGCAACCTGACAAAGTTATTCCAACAAAATAAATCAAACAGGCTTACTTCTTAATGCTCACGCTGGAGAAACCAGAGGGTGGAGAAGACAACGAGAGTGAACGACACCCTCACTTTTTCAGCCTAGTTAAAGCACCCAGTTTGAAAGGATCATGTAACAGATGAAGAGAACATATGCTGGTGTCTGTCAAAGAGCTACTTCTGCAGGCATCATCAGTGTGCTCCAGTGATATTTCTGTCTTTTACACAGCTTAGAAGAGCACCTCACTATGTGTATTTTCTGCCCGAAAAGTTTATGGTGTAAGAGTTACTGGAGTTATGTGATCGATTTTTTTATCTCTAAAATTTTAACAGTTTACGTTATACTTTTTAAAAGTATCCTTTTTAGTTCCGCATATCTGCTTTCACTGAAAGGAATGAACTCCCTCCTCCAAGAGCAGTAAAAGACATACTATTTTAAGGGTTACACACATAGGACATCAGGCTTTGAAATGCACACGTTAACAAATGGAGTTTAGTGATGCAACACTTCATGGTAAAAATAGAAAATCTTCAAAGTTACTTACTTGCATGTCTAGCCCGATGCTTGTTGGGTTTTTCTTGATCCCCTTCAGAGTCTGAGTTTTCTTGCTCTTCTGCTAGAGTTGCTTCGTCCGATGGAATTTCGAATGAGACAGTGAAGGACGCAGGAAAAAGCTGGCTGGGTCTCCCTCCTTCCTCCTCTTCACTTTGCGACCCAATGTTTTCAGTGACCATGGGGCCACCCACACTCAGTGTGCTCCTCCCCATTCCTGATGCATCTGGTGGCTGCAAAGTGACCTCCACTGAAGGAGCGCAGACCACCACGCCATGCTGCCCAAGCGGCTCTCTAACAGAAAATGGTACATGGTGTAAGGTGGTGTGAACTGTTTCAAATGCTGAAAAGTCCCCCTCAATCCCTCGAGCACTCCCAAGAGAGGTGCAGCCCCGATCCCCCAAGGTTTGATCGGACAGGGATACCTGAAGCTCCACGAATTCTCCAGGGGAACAGCACCGTCGTACTTCCTTGTTGCTGTGCTTAAAAACCAGCTCATGGCCTCCCAAGTCATCTGATAAGTTACCTCTGTGGGGAGCCTCTGTGTCACTGTCCAACTCCCGATGGAGGACCTTACCTTGGGGATCAGATATGTAGACCTCCCTTTGGATTTCAGACTTTGGGGAAATGATGTGGAGGGTGGTGCTTTTTAAATTCTCTTCTGAAGAGACCTTTTCACCGAGGAACATCCCTTCTGAGTCACTGTCTTCAGAGGGGAGGAAGTTGCATCTTTTAAAGGAAAGAGGGAGAACATTAATGAAAATAATATAAAAAATATTTTTGTTATGTTTTGTTTTGTTTGTTCTTCATAAATGGTCAGGTAAATTTCACTTAATATGTACATCCCAAGGTCACCCTGGGGACATGGGGGGTTACACGTACACTAAACATGGGACCCTCAGCCCAGGTACTTCAATTTAGCCATTATACAAGGTTTGCCTTTAACTGCTTTCATGACTTTTAATCTCAGACTCTGGGTTGAAATTTGTCTTTAAAAAAAACAAAACTTTTATTAAATCATATATTTAACCACCAGTGGGCAGGAGAGCTAATGTAGATGTCTGAAATGAGTCCCTTTGTTGTATTTTGTTGTATTATTGGATAGAAATGAAATGTTATTGCAACACAAAATAGACTGGATAAACAACACACACAACCCAAACATTCCACTTTTGACTTCATCAATTATATTTAGTGTTTTACTTGATAAAATATAGGATATTTTTATGAAAAAAAAAATTAACAAACGAGAACAAACTGTACTATTCTGATTAGGGCTGAAGCTAACTGAATTATTTAAACAATGTTCCTATTTGTAAAAGACTGAAGAATGTCTACAGAATACCATTTAAATGAATGAAATTGGACAGAAGCAATAAGTCACAAGGTATAAATTGTTAAAGCAATAAAGTAAATCTAATCCTCAATCTAAACCTTAAACAAAATGTCAGAGCCATAAAGTGGAAAGTAATTACATTTACACCTCACTGGCACTAATTTCAATTTTAAAGGGGTTCTGTGAAGAGCATTACAAAATGTCATCTCACTGGGGTCATTGAATTCCAGTAAATCCGACTTTGACGAGTATAGTTTTTACCTAGAAATAAAACAGAGGGCAGTATCTTTATGCATTTCATATAACTACACTTAAAGGCAGCTCCCTTATAAGGGGTGTTCTACTGTATATGCAACAGAAAAAGAAATAAATAAAGTTGAATATGAATACAAATTCATCTGTGTCTAACTATTGTTAAGTTAGTGATTCTGGCGCCACTAAAAACTGTTTGACCAGTCAACTCAAAGACCATTAAGAAGTTTCAGGTACCAGAAAATAAATCTGAAGATGATCTTGTCATAGTTGGACAAATTATTGTTTTTGGATGGGCCCATTAAGAAGTTTCAGGTACCAGAAAATAAATCTGAAGATGAGCTTGTCATAGTTGGACACATTATTGTTCTTAGATGGGCTTACCTACCACAGATATCAAAATGATAACACTCCCATCTATTAAAGCTTCTCAATTTTTACTTTTATTGTTCCTGTTTTCATGCCTGACCTTTTCCCCCTTCATGACAGCACTGTAGTAAGTCTTTGGTTTCTCCATCATGAAACACTCCTCATTTCACCTTCTGCCTCTGGTTCTGCCAGCATTTGGATCCAACTAAAAACTAAACTTTTACTCAGAGAACTTTGAAAAGCATCATCTTAGATGTTGAGCTCTGAGTCTTTGCAGTTGGAGGGCTTCTGTGCTTTCACCCTTGTCTTTAGCTCCCGCCACATATTCTTTATCAGTTTCAAACTCGTACTCCACCTGAGCCACTCTAATGCATTAATATTACTTTCTGTCAGAAGAAACCTGTTTAATAAAATTAAAAGATTACTTTAAACCCAAATCTGTGAGGGGTGTGGATAATTTTGGTCTTTAATGTAAATAGTTGTATCATCTACACAGAAGGAATCATAACTGGATCTAGACCATTCCCAAGATTTGGCATATAAACTGAAAAAGGAAGACTGACCCTTCGGGAACAACAGTTTTGATTTCTAAAATGGTAGAGTTGTAGTTGTCTGCAGAGTCACAATACGTTCCTAAGGTTAGGCAGCTTGACAGCTAACTAAATCTCACTCACAGTCTTTAATGTCTCCCCTCAGACTCACTAAAGCCTATATTTTTTGAAAACTTTATAATAGAAGGCTATAATTTACACAATCACACATTTTTTAAAAGTTTTTATTATCCAAAACAGTAATTATGTTATAGGTGTTTTCTGGAATGGTAACTCATTCCTCCCTGTCGGTCATGAAAATGGACAATTTTCAGTTCCCCAGAAAACATTTCAGTTGCCCAGACAAAAGAACCGACTG
Source organism: Anableps anableps (assembly GCA_014839685.1). Classification (NCBI taxonomy): domain Eukaryota; kingdom Metazoa; phylum Chordata; class Actinopteri; order Cyprinodontiformes; family Anablepidae; genus Anableps; species Anableps anableps. The sequence goes on from CM026085.1 coordinate 18,377,003, forward strand.
CACTGTACCTAAAGTCTGGTGCTCAGGTGATTATGGTGTGGAGCTGTTTTCATTGAAGTGGATTCTTAATGCTTTAGCATACCATGACATTTTGGACAATCATACAAGTTTGTGAGAACAGTTTGGAAATGGCCCCTTCCTGTTCCACTATGATGAATGAGTCAGTATGATGTAGAAGAATTTGACTGATCTACACAGAGTTCTGACTTCAAACCGGTAAAACACCCCTGGGATGAATTTAAGCAGAGACTGAAAACTCAGTGTCTGACCTAACAATTGGGCAAAATCCAACAAACACAGTCCTAAACCTTGTAAAAAGCCCTCCAAGAAGCATTGATGCTGTTATAGTTGCAAAAGGGTGGGCCAAAATCATATCAAACCCAAAGGATTAAGAATGAGATATCATACAGGTAACAAGTGAACAGCTTTGGCAATATACTGTATGTTTTCATTTATTCATGGTGCAGTACAAAGTTACATTTCACTGTAATGTCATATTTACCAGATACTGATCATTTTAGCAAATTGTTCTAAGGGTTAACAACCTTTTCAGAAGTAACTGCAGGCTGTTGATGGCTGTGTCGATGATTGCTAAAGCTTGTAGAAGGGTAAGATCAGTGGAGGGCTCCCCGTTGATTGAAACCACCTCATCACCCTCCTGGACTCCAGCCAGGTAGGCGCAACTGCTATCTTCCACCTGCAGAGGGAAAAAGCAGGGAGAACAAAAGGACCATCAGATAACATGTATCTGCTACCAAATGACATTTGATCCGATAACAGTTATTCAACATGGCTGAACATAACTGGCACTACTGCTGTTGGCGGTATCACAAAGAGGGAGTGATGAAAACTGAGAGATACAGAACATGACCTGAAAGTGAGAACTGCTATCTGTCACTAGTATGCCAACCAGTCACAACAGCTTTTTTACTGTCAAAGACTACCTTTGAACAATGTGAGCTTTTTTTTTCCTGTTCTCGGTGGAGGAGGACGCTTTTTCTCTGTCTCCGCACCCTCCCTTGTTCTGCCCTGCTTCAGCTCTCTGTCTCCTGTCTTGTACCACCTCCACTGGCCTTGGATGGGCTGAACTGAAATGTAAATTTCACCCCTGGGGGACTAATAAAGGAATTATGATTCTGATCATAAAAGCTTATTAAGAAGAATCATAAAATTAAAGACTTCTCTAGAGTTCTTCGCTTTTCAAGTCTATTTCTAAACATAAAATACAAACGCTAACCATGAATTTGTGGTTGATATGTCTTGTGTGCTTTAAAGAAGGAATCTGAAAAATCCAAACACTGGATGAGGGAAAACGAAGGAATGAGGGTAGGGAGGTAGGACACAAGGAAGGGGAGAAAGGAGGAAAGAAGGAAGGACAACAAAGGTGGGAAGGAAGGAGGAGGTCACAAAGAAGAAAGGAAGCAGCGAAGGAGGACACAAGGAAAATGAAAGACAATAAATGACAAAAGGAAGAACACAAAAAAGGAGGGCACATAGACACAAAGAAGGTCCCAAAGGAGGACAGAAAAAATGAAGGCAGGTGGGACACAAAGACCTTAAAAGGCCACAAAGGAGGAAGGAGGGATGAAAGATGAGAAATGAAAGAGGACAAAAGAAAGGAAAAAGTGAGGACAATGGATAAAAGAAGGGAGAAAGGAACAAAAAGAAGAAAGGACATAATGGAGGAAAGTAGGAAAGGAGGTCACAAAAAATGGCTAAAGAGAAAAAGCAAGGAAGGGTAGAAAGAAGACAATAGCATATCTTTCCAAACAATTATTTTCTTTTTCCATACTTATCCAGACCTGGACAACACTGAAATCAAATGCAATACTTTCTATAATGTTGCAGACTAAGTAGAAACCCTGGAAGTGAGGTGAGGATAAAGATAAAAAAAAAAAAAAAAAAAATACAGATGTAGGATGTATGGTTAAAGGAGACAGGGATCAAGAATGAACCTCATGGGAATGAGGAACAGAAATATGAGCATCTGAAGGGATAAAGATTAGAGTTGAGGAAGGTAAGGATGAGGGAAGAAGGTAGAAGAAGGGTGGGGGTGGTAGAGGAATGGAGGAGATGGGGATGAAGGATTTAAAGATGAAGGATGGAGGAATGAAAAATAATGGGATGAGGGATGGAGAAGTGAATAAGGTAAGGATGGGGGGGGTGATAAAGTGAATCTGAGGGTAAGGTAAAATGGGGTCAAAAGAACATGACAAACAGTGCTAAATATGGTGGAGCTGTGGCCCTGCTCCCAAAGCTAAAGTAACACATTATCTCAATATATCACATGGGACTCAAACACATAATGCTTTAAATATTTGTCAGAACCTTTTAATATAGCTAAATAAATTCATATTTATCTAAGAAAGAAGAAAACAGCAGTACTTTTGCTTTGACATAGGATATGCCAATGAAAAATTAAGAAAATCATGTTCATGGGATAATATAAACGATTTCCAACAACATTACTAAAAAGGATATCCACATAGTTCCAGTGCACAGTTTATCATGGGCATACATGTCATCATAATATGTGGCTTTTAATTATTAATTGACCAGTTGTTTTTTGAAAAAGGAATTGTAATCTGCAATTTACTGTCCCTGCTGTCTGTGCAGCCCAACACAGTGGAGATCCATTTAAAGGGCACTTCTTTAACCAGTTAAACCAGTGACTGATGGTTTCATTTTGTAGTAACTGGTTCTTGCTACCTAATGACTCATTAATAAGAGATTTTAATACGGGGAAATACACCATTAAATCAGCTCAAAAGGCCACTCATACAGCTATGGAGATGAATGATCACATTAGTACCACACAATTAGAGGATACAAGTCTGGAAAAATGTAGGACCCATTCCAATAGCATAACTTCTTAAATTTTGTATGATATGCAAGGACTGGAGCTGTTTATAGGCTTCTTAGGGCTTGGAAACACTTCGATATATCAATTCCTGTTTTATAATGTGCAAGTAAAAATGTATGTTTATCTAAAGAAGATCATACTCAAATCTTCTCAGGGATTAAATACAGTAAGCAAGGAAGAAAAAAGCGTTATGTCATTAAAATGAAAAAGTTAACTAGAGACACCAATGGTGAGTATGTAGATATAGATGAATGACCTTCTTTGTTGAAGTGGATACAATTCCAGCATAGCAGCATTTAATGGTACAGTAACCTTCAACTAGTTTATTATTTCAAACATACTCCAAATTATTCCCCCCTTTTGTGTAAAATGTTTATTATTATTGAAAAAGAGATCTTAAAGATATGATTCATTCTGCAGAGAGGCACAGCTCGTAGCATGGTTGCCTTGCAGAGCAAAGTTCCAAGGTTCAAATCCTGGCCTGTGGTCTTTCTCCATGGAGTTTGCATGTTGTCTCCCCACTTCTCCCCACTTGGGTGGGTTCTCCCCACTTCCTTCCTCAGTCCATGACTGTTAGGTTAATTGGTCTCTCTAAAATTGTCCTTAGGTGTGTGAATGGTTGTTTGTCCTGTGTGTCTCTGTGTTGTCCTGTGATGAACTGGCGACCTGTCTTGGGTGTGCCATGCCTATCACCTAATGACCGCTGGAGATAGGCACCAGCCTCCTTAGCAACGCTGCAGTAATAAGCAGGTAACGACATTGATGGATTTCTTAACCAACTCCTCATTCTTTAGATTCTGAAGAACTTGCATCTATACTTGTAGTAGAATGTACTTGTCACTAGATGGCGCATGAACAACATGTATAACAAATGTGAAACTGCTTTTTCCTCTTGTTTTGGGGTTGTTGCCTCTATTCTTTATTATTTTTTTTAATTTAGCATGCAAAATCCAAATTTTTTGCTACAAAAGACAAACTGAAACACAAAGGAATCTGTGTTGCATAAGGAAAATTCAAAACAGTTCCACAAGTCTGGTTACTATACACTAAAATGTTTTATAAGTTACATTATGCAACTAGGTTTAATATAACCCCTCTGACTTTAAACCCAGTTTTTACAAGTGGGTAAACAGACCCTAAAAAGGCAGTAAGAGCAGCGATCCATCAGGAATCTCACTTGATTACAGAGAGGATGGATTATGCTAGAACCTAACTGTAACCTATCCAAATTCCAAAAAAGGAGGCAGAATGTTTGTCACTGCTCTCCTTGGAAGCCAAATATACACAATCGGGCCCATTTTCCCTCTCCCTGTCCTGACTAAAATTCACTGCTCATAAACCAAAGCCTGAGTCATTTGTTTAGAAATGTAACAGGTAAATACAGCTGGTGATGACAGAGGAGCTCTGTCCACTGTTGCTGAATTAAAGACTTGCCAGAAACAATCACATTTACAGCTCACTTTGTGAAGGGCTTTAATTACACAACACTAGGCTGTTTTCTCCAAATTTCAACTAAGCAGATTTAAACTGCAAATGAAAATCACAAGAAAGCCCACCTTCCAAAGCTCAGATGAATCACAGTCTTACATTTTTGGTAAAACTCTTCCAGCTGCCTGCAGGTTACATACATCATAAGGGAAGATTTACATTGTCAGACACCTTATACAGTATATTACTAGTATTATTTAATCAACTTCTATTAATCTCAAGTCAGATGATTCATAAAGCTTACTCACAAGTACCACCCAGCTCGAGTTATCACACCCCTTGAATTTTTTCAGAATTCTTTTTTCAACCCCAAACTTGAATCTGTTTTCTTGGCTTGCTATGTGATAGACCAAATAGGGAACAACTTCAAAGAACAAAAATAACAGTTTTTAACTTTTTTTGCTTTTTCTTTTAGAAAGGAAGACCTAAAACGTGTTGTGTTTGGTGTTATTAATCTCCCTTTATTCTGATAACCCTAAATAAAATCCAGTGTAATTAATTGCCTCAAGATGTTCAATTAGTTGATGGAATCAACCTGTTTGTAATCTCAGTATAAATACAGCTGTTGTTTGAAGGCTTCCGTGTTCTGTTAGAGAGCATTAGTGAACAAAAAGCATCATGAAGATAAAGGAATTTAGCAGACAGGTCAGAGAGAAATGTTGTGGAGATGTTTAAAGCAATATTAGGTCAGAAAACAGTATTCTAAGCATAAGAGTATGGCACAACTGCAAAACTACCAAGACATGGGTGTCCACCTAAACTCACAGGCCAGACAAGGAGACTATCAGCTTAGAGGTTTATGATAGCTCTGGAGAAGCTGCAGAGGGCCACAGCTCAGGTGGGAGAATCTGTAGACAGGAAAAATATTAGTCTTGCACTATGAAAATCTGGACTTTATGAAAGAGGGGCAAGAACAAAACCATTGTTAAAAGTAGTGGTGTTTATCGATCAGCCACCGATCATTATCGGCTGATTTCCGTGGAAAAGTATGTGATCAGTTTTCGTCGATCAACGTCTTTTGTTGCCGATCACCTGCACCTCGTACGTCGCAGCCTGCAGAGGCCCTGCGTGCAGTGTCCCTCTCCCTTTCATTCGCGCTGCGCAAGCGCACGGCAGCAAATCCTACCTACACAGGTCTCTGTGTGGAACTTTTGCACCGTCTGTGAGAGTGATGTGAAGTTTGCGTCTTGCAACACGAGACGGAAAAATACCTTGGGGAGGAGGGAATGTGTTAAAATGCATCTACACGACAAATTTAATATGACATTTAAAAAACAAGTTTTGATGGAGTATGGTGAGCTATCGAGGCTCACTGCTGAGAATAAAAAAGGACACCTGGAGCAGTCAGACAGCTGTAAAGAAGCCCACAATTGCCAACACTAGCCTGTATGAGCGTGACAGTCAGAACGCTAAGCAAATAACCAGAAAAATATTTTAATTCATCCGGCTAGACGACCAGCCTTTCTCGGGGGTGGAAGATTCTGGGTTCCGCCGACTGCTCTCGCTGTTGGACCCCCGCTATGTGATACTGGGACGTAATATTTCAAGCTCCACCAAACAGTGTACTCTACTCTCACATCGAACGTTTTTTCATAAAAAAAAAAAAGTGGGTTTTTTTTAACATATTTATTTGTGACAGTTTAACATGAGACAGATCAACTGTGACATATATTTTTTTTAGTCCCTCTGCCTCCTCTCTGTGGCAGTAGCATTGATAACCAAATCAAAAAATTAACAGGCAATCCATGTGATCGGTATCGGTGACTGGCACTCATGGTAATTGATGGCATGAACCTGATCGGTGCATCCCTTCTTAATAGAAACCCATCAGAATTCCCCATTTGCAGTTTGCCACAAGCCATGAATGACTGAACTTTTTGGCCTATATACAGCTTGGTGGAAAACTAGCCAATATACCATCCAGCCATTGTCTTCCAGTTATCCAAGATCAGAGCAACAGGTAAAGGAGGGAATCCAAGATATCCCTCCACCCAGCAACATCCTTCAGCTCATTTGGGGACTCCCAAGGTGTTCCCAGGCCAGGCAGTATATACACTCCCAGGATGTGCACAGAAATCCTCCAAAGGGAAGCGTCCAGGGGGAACCCTGATACGATGCCTGAACCACCTTAACTGACCCCTTTCAATGCAGAGAAGCAGCGGCTCCACTTTGAGTTTCCCCAGATGATGGAGCTCCTCATCCTATCTGTAAGGCTGAGCCTGGCCACCCTTTGAAGAAACTCATTTCAGCCACTTATATCCCAATAAATAATAATCTGTGGTATAAATGTCAGAAAATGTTAAATGTTTCAAGGCTCTGTGTAAAGATCGTTGTCTGAAATTCTTACTTTAAAAATACCACCCAAATAGTAAGTATATAACAACTCAGCTACTTTACAAATGCAGATTTTGAGCAGCGTTGCTCCTTACTATGTTTCGTATTAACATGGTGAAACGTAATTTAACTAAATAAAAATTAAAGCATCTACTGAAGCCTAAACAAAGTGTTTTGGAGGAAAGGTGACACATCACAGTACACTAGGGAGCAAAAACATAGATATGCAACCATACACATTCATCCTGGTCATTTAAACTCACTAAATAAGCAAACATGCATGCTTTGGGGCCTGTGGGAGGAAAGCAGGATGTCTGGAGAAAACCAGTGCATGCTATGATCTGGTTAACCAGATCAAGGCCAAACTATGCCTCACTTTGTGAGCTAACTTTGGTCTTTTCTAGCATCATTCAGATCCAGCAGCTATGGAGACCTAACCTTAATTTAATTAGACATGAAAACAAACAAAAACAAAAAGCAGTTTTCATGTAAGGTCTCATGACCTCTTGTCAGAAGATAGATGATTTACTGAGAAATACAGAGCAACTACTCATGCAGTGGAAGTAGTTAAGGGGAGCACGAAAACACCACTGAATGTCTGAAGCTGTGGCATTTTGCTGACTTCTCAATAGCTTAATAAGGTTGCTATGGTGCACTATTATGGCTTGAATATCCACAACAAAAGGCCTCTTGGTTCATATTTAATTCAATAATCCAGGCAAAGAGCGCTATTTATTCAGGTTACGGGTCTAATTTTTACTGTAGAGATATGAAATTGCAAATAATAGACCTATTTAGCAGATTTAAGGTTTCAAAGTTCATTGTTTTATACCTGATCTGACCCATGTTGACGTTCTACATTCCAGGATGAAGTACCTTTATAATTAGGCAGCAACATTGCTAGGGTAGTATTTTTTTTAAAGATCTCTCTTCAAATATTTTGCTGTTTCTGTAGCTTTAAAAAAAGTGACCTCATCAGCTTTCTACTTGGAGCCAGGACTTACAATAAGAAGAAAAATACAACCTCCCTTATATGGAGAAGAGAATTAAGAAGTCATGCACTTACACTCCTCACCACCACTCTGAGCATTCACCAAGTCTGAGCAAACAAGACACAGCTCCCACTAAATTCAACAGAATTTGACAAAACACAGCAACATCTCTACTTTATGATGATTCTCCTAACTTACTGACCTGGCTTTTTGTCCTTTCCACTAAAAATAAAAGAATTTAATAGAGTTCTGGTTTCCAGATGATTTAGACTGATCTCCCCCAGATGACAAGCAAACAGATGACGTTAAACTCAGCATTTAGCTCCATGATTGTAATGTTTTAGTGGAGAGAAAAAAAAAAAAAAAAAAAAAAAAAAAACCTTAAATGAGCTTTTCAAAGTACAGAGCTTTATCCCCGTATGGGGCCCTGTGTTTGGCACAGCATTTTGCACAGCATTTTGCAAGACATTTTACAAGACTGAGTGCAGAATTTGTTTACTTAGGGTGGAAATTAAAGGATTTTTAAAGGTTTTAGAACATTTTTCTGAGATGGTGTCTTCATATTCTTTTGTTTCCCTCTGGGGAAGATATATCCCAATCTGATGAAAAAATAGTTTTTCTTCAAAACATTGTTTATGTGTTGCTTGGAGATCCCAGTGCCTGTGAAATAGACTGTTTCCCAAGGAGAAATATGAGATTAATACCTTAAACTGCAGAAAAATCTTAATGAAAGTCAGAAACAATCATCATGATGTGGTTATTGCATGTTCATCTGTCACTAAAAATGATCCCCTGGTTCTTTGTTCAGAGTCTCTGAGGCTTTTCTTTCAGCTGGAGCTTTGATGTCACAAGGAATGCAGCTCAACAAAAACATTTACATCTTCAGTATTTTGACGACGAGTTGATGAGTGATCAGTGCAGCTTGCATTACAATACCATATATAGAGCCACAGCCTCAGGAGCAAAGGCACCTGGGTTTACCACTGTGACTGGACTGTAGACTCAATGCAGCCTTGAATAAATTCTTTTCATGCACAATACTGTGTATTCCTTTTTCTTTGTGAAACATATTGGTACTACTATTAAAGGACTAGCACTAAATTTCCATTATAATTAGGCATTTGAATGGTTATCGTATTAAGCGACATTAAGTTATGATTTAAAAAAAAAAACATCCTTCTAAAGTTGAAAATCCTTTTAATGAGATGCCAGAGAAAGTGGCAGAATAACCAGTGTTTTCCAACTGTATGGAACATAAGAATAATGCAGCCATGCCCCTCCCACACCTGTTGCTGCACACTGTTGGCCAATTGGCTGAAACAAGGTTAATATTTTTTTTTCTCCCCTCATAAATGCAAGAAAGACCAATTAGACCGTTTGCAAATATTTTTATTCATGAAAAATACGGACAGTAGAGGTGTAGAAATGAAAATGTAGGCTAGCTACCTGTATCACGGTACAAGAAGATTGCAAAAAGTTATTGTTTCAAAATTGCTCAAATTTGACTTCGTACTGTTCGTATGATTTACAATGCTCTTAATGAGTTGCCAAAAAAAGGTGTGAAACAGTTCAGAGTGTTCTCCAACTATACGTAGCGTAGAACAGCTGCACCGTTGGTCAGCTAGCTGAAGGATGTTTAGAAATGTTTCTTGTGAAAAACACAGACAGTGAAGCTGTGGAAGCTAAAGAATAGGCCAGTTACTGGTATAAAGGTGTACAGAGGTATTTTAAAAGTTCCGGCTTTAAAACCCCTAAAATTTTCTGTCATACTGTTTCGACTATTTACTACTATTTTAAAGGTCCCCAAAAAAGTACCAGAATGAGTGGAGGTTTCTTTGGCTGTTTAAAGCATAGATCTGTACAGTGCTGCCCCTCTCCCACTTATTGCTGTACACTGCTGCTCAGCTGGCTGAAAGAGTGCTAATGTTTCCCTCGCTAAGAGGAAAGACCAATTTGGCTATTTGGAAATGCTTCTGGTCATGCTAAGCAGTTTTGCGTTTTATACCATGAAACTGTGATATTTCTACTCAGTGTTATAGTACCATGATCATACCTATACTATTTTTTTTTAAAGTTTGCTGCATATTAAAAAAAAGGCTCAACTTACTGCAATCATAATATTTTATTTATTCTCTCCTTCCCATTAGTCATTCAACTGCACCTTTCTGGAAAGGTTTCAGCTCTACCTTTATCACCTTTTGTTCATCTTCATCCATGCATGACGCACACACACATTTATTTTTGCCACGTTAGTACATATCCTGAATAATACTTTGTTTTCTTGCAGGAGCTTCTACAAACACATGAAAGATCACACTGCCCTGAGCTTCGCACTCTCTTTGGCCTTGACCATATAAGGATGCTGAGGAATCTCTCACCAAAACACAGCCAACGCACACAAAAATGCAGCCAGTCGAAAAAAGTTTCACCACACCAGAGATTTGAAATAAATTGCAAGGAATATTTCTTCTTCATTCCTATTTTTAACAGGTATTGTTATTACGTGGCAATACAGAAAAGTTTTTTCATAAAAGAAAAAAAAAATCAGAATAGATAGATACCTGGGAAATGAGTAAAGGTCTGTAAATATCCCCCTCTCCCTCTCTTAGGCTGAATCCCCACGGTGCGCCACCACGCAGGGTCACGCAGATGTAGTCCCCGGTGCCCATGCTGTGTACAGCCCCCTCAGCCAAGTTACCACGATGTGCTCATCACGATGTCAACCCAACAAGCAGCGCTACACAGTGACCACATCCACCGCATCGCCGAGCAATCCCCCCCATCATCTGGGTCCGGCCCGCTTTTTGGAAACGTCACCGCGCAGAGACCCGCCTTCTAAAGAGGGCAACATCCGCAAATCCACATCATGCTGCATACCATCTAAGCCTGTCCTGAAAATGTAAATGGAGCTTTAAGCGTCAATTATATGTCAAATGATGTAATATAACATTTTTGAGCATTTTGAAATCTTATTGACTTATCATATTATTATTTGTAGGTTACAGCGCTTTGGCCACATGCAGCAGGGGCGTCTCCAGAAAGTTTAGAATAGAGTGACCACTGTTAAGCTTAGGATGTCACACCAATATCAAAAACCATAATACAATTCCAAGAGTTTTACGATATTTTCGCAGCTATATATGCCCATGTGATGAATAAATAAATAAATAAATATGGCATAGATATGGCCAGGGAGCAAAATCCCCTACTTGCAGGAGTTTCTGATTGGTGGATTTCCCTTTGGATCACGTGGCCTGGGGGCCTTGAGTTCAAGAAACACTCATCAAATGTAGAAACAGCTATTTATTAATGTTTTAACAGTTTGTTAATGGGTAGTTTTATAATACATTCTGCCCTTTGAGGACATTTATGATCTTGGTATGGCCCAAAATGAAAATGAGTGTGACGCCCCTGCTTTAGATGGGAAAAAGTAAGGCTGTTCATATTTAGCCTGTCTGCAAGAAAATACCATAATTCACTCTGACGAAAAGTAATTTCATGGGAAAAATATGGAGTAAATAAATAAATAAATAAATATTGAGATTTTTTTCAAACCAGTCTTTATAAAAGACCGGTTCGAAAAACCAGTCTTTTATAAACCGCATAATCATATAACCATATGGTTATATGATCATGCATAGAAGACTGGCTGGATGACCAACCTGTTGCATCACTTTCTTTTTTTAAATCTGCTTTAGAAAAAAAACTCACTTGGCTGGACAGTTTTCCATCTACAGGATGATTGGAAAACAAAATGATGTGAATTATGTTTTTGTTTTTTATTCATATCCCAAAAGTTTCTTGATGCAGACAGTAACGTTTAACCAGGTCAGAGGATGTAGATCTTTTATTGCCATTCTTTCCATACTACATTTGGCTGATGCTGACTAAAATAATAATAATTAAAAAAAACATACAATTTATTTCACTGAATTTCCCCACTGTAGGATAATATAGATTTTTTTTTCTATTTGTATGGAAAAGTGGTTAGTGTACCCTCAATGAATAATATTTACCAGCAAGATGTCTCTCAATTATTTGGTTTGATCAGGATCATAATTTATGATGCTTAACTGGCTTAAACAGGGATAAGAACCAGAATCAATGGAAATGGGGTGCAATATGAAGCTTTGAGAATATAACATCCCAGTCAACATGCACAGGTGAGGCCTAAATGGAGATTAGGGCTAATCTTTGGGGCCCACTTAGGAAACCCATCTCAAAATAGTCAACTCAAACTCTGTTAAACTGTCTGAGGGATGTCAACACTTGGATGAAGCTGTGAAACTTTTTGTGTTTAAACAAAAACAATACCAAGGTTATCTTCTTTAGTAATTCTGACCTGCTGGAGGGATCCAACAGTGCTATTTGCTTTTCAAGATTTTACTTTTGGTCTTCAAATCATTAAATAGACTAGCACTGCCTTACCTCTCTGATCTTTTACATTAACACAGTCTTTGTAGGATGCTGATATCTGAAAACCAAATTCATTTAATTGTTCTAAGCACTAAACTGATGACTAAAGGAGACCAAATCTTTTCAGCTGTAGCTCCTAAATTGTGGAACAGCTTCCCAATTTCTATAAGGTCCTACAGTAGCTTGGGTGATTTAAACTCTTATTCTAAAAAAATCATTTGTTTTCTTTGGAATTTAATTGTGGGGAGCTGGGCCATTAAGTCAGTTATGTTACTATCTTTGCTTCTGCTTTTATTTTATTGTCATTGTGTTTATTTTTTATTTTTATTCTTAGGCTATATTGCTTATTTTACCCATGAAGCATTTTGGTCACTTTGTTGTGTGTAGTAATACAATACAAATAAAGATTGATTGATTAATTGATCCTTACCTGCAGCAGTACTAAAGGTGAATGATAACAGAGTAGAGAGCAAAAAAATTCAAATATAATTTAAGTGTACCTTAAAGTGACCACAGAATCCTCTAAATGCTAAACACTAAAATTTGTTTAATTATAATGAATGAACTATGTTTTTAAATATTTAATTACTATAGTTTAACTACATTTTATCCATAGGGATACAGTTCAGTTAAACTATATGTGAGATTTGAACGTTTTTAGGAAGATTTATCTCGATTATAATACATCAGAAATAGTGACCTAACAAAAATAAAACTGAAACACACAGGGGAGGCTGTCTTCAGGTGATGAAACTCACATAGCTGGCTGTGCTGACGTGTATGGGTTCCCTCAATTTCACGCATGCGCACACCAGAAGCCCAGTCTGTAAAGTTAGCTCGAAGTGCTTCACACAAAAACGAAAGTTGGACAGCAAACTCTTCAGAGTAAAACCTACTATGTGGTCATAAAGGAACTGGCTGAATCGAACGACACTAGGTGAATTTTATTTCGCTATAAAATGTTAATTTAAGACAGGGTCAGTCTGATTCGTTGACAAAAAGACTTCGTGTTTGCTTTCTTTGCGTCGCGTGAGAACGGTTTTTCACCGTGAGTGCCTTTATTTTGAAAAGTTTTCATTCCCTGTAAAGTTGGCTGGTTTGTCGTCGTCACGGCAGCGGAGCGACCCGGTGCTCTGTGGAGTTTGACGTGGCACTCCGATTTTCTCAGAGAAGAAGAGAACCTTACTGCTCCGTTGTTCAGGTAAATAACACAAACCGGGAATGATGGCACCATTACTGCTCAACTGAATAAGAATTCCTCCTCAGGTAACATTTAATGTGAAGCTTTGTCTCGTAACTGGAAACTTTGCAGCGCTTTACGCCTACTCGCAAAGATGCCTTAATATGTAGTAACGATGTGATGTCATGTTTTACAAAACGCGTATTAAGGACAATATTTATAAAGTATTTTTCCAGCTACAAAGTGGCTAGCATGTCCGGTACGTTGCGTTTTAATTAATGACGAGTTGTAACGCCTTTTTTTTTTTTTTTTTTTTTTTTTTTTTTTTTTTTTACCCATCATAACGGACTTTGACGTGGCAATTTTCGGAAGTTGCGCAGTCTCCTAAGTATTGAACCTCAAAACCAGCAAAACTGTCACAATTTGTGTTTTGAATGGGGCTAAATGTGTTAAAATAACCGATTTCCGGGGTTTTAAAGCGTTAGATAAAGTTAATAAGCAGCTGTTGCTTACTGACCCAGCTGTGCCCAGTGGGCGATTTAAAAAAAAAAAAAAAAAAAAGAATAGTTACAGCTGCAGTGTTGTCATAAGCTTTATATTTAAATACATGGACTTTGTTGGAACTTGTGCATTTATAATTTTTGAATTATAAATGCACAAGTAAAAATAATTTTTGAATTGCAAGACCCAATGCAAATATATGTGTTGTAATGTATGCAATGAGCTGTAAAATCCAACAGTACAGATTAATTTTTCACTCAAAACTAAATAATCACATAATTCCATGCATTACTTGTAGGTCTACCCACATACTATATTTTTATCTTGTATTAATTCAACTAAAAACAAGTTTGTAATTCTGCATGATCTGCTTTGAGTTGACCACAACAGGTTTGATCATTTTTTTTTTTTTTTTTATTGATTACACCGAGCTGTGCTCTAATAAACCACTTATTAGTAATAGTACAAGTAAGATAACTTGTTTGTTTTTTTTTCAGAGCAACCTTAATTACATTTTACAATCTCAAGTTGCAGTAGATCTGGCAATTGTTAAAACAATATCAAAAGAAAAGGTCTGAGACTTCCCACAGCGGTGGAGGCTATGCTTTTTTGCACAATGGTTAGAGGCTTGGAGTCTAACTCCACATAATGCCATCGCCAGTAATCTTGGGTAAAGGGTGTACAGGGTTGTGCTGTGAAATAGTTGTTTATATTCACTAGTCACACTCAGGGCTGATTATTGCCATAATCATAGAATTAAAACATCACTGACACTGAACCTGTCTGACAGAATGAAGTAAGCAAAAAGTTGTTGAATATTTTTATCAGATTCAAATCACTTAAACTGGTATCCTAAATTAACCAAATTAATACAAGCTTTAATTTGCTCCACTTAAATGTATTTTGTTATTAATCTTTTATTTATTTTAATTGTTTAAACAAAAACTTTTTAGGTTCATAAAAGTATGTTTGAATTAAACAGTGGCAGTTCGGTTTAAATAAGCTTGAAAGTTTCTATACACTGTAATTGTTTGAGCTGATAAACTTAAAAGACTCAAGGAAAGGATTTTAATTGAACTCATTGGGTTTTACAGTGTGGTGTTCTTAGATGAAAATTTAAACCCAAGCAATGCTGCTTTATCTGTCAGGAAGTAAAGTCAAAGGTCTGTCACACAGTGTTGATAACGGAATGGGGTCAAACCTCAGCTGAGGTTCATGTTGCTTGTTTACATCTGTTTTAGGCAAAATACAACAATAAATGAACACTGAAATGTGCAACTACAAAGAAAATGTATAAATACTGTTTTATTAAAACTCATTCATCTATTTCATAAGTTTTATGTTTTACCATTTTAGCTTGGTTAACATTCCAGATTGGTATGAGCAGACAGTGACAGCCGTCCCATCAGAATGAGCCAACAGGGTTACGTAGCTGCACCCCCATACTCCCAGGCCCAGCCGGGAATAGGAGGCTACCAAGGTGGATTTGGAGCTGCCCCTGCCCAGCCCTGCTATGGACATTATGGAGGGCCACCTCAGGGATTTAATGCTCCACCAGCAGGTACGATCACATTTTGTTTTAAATCTGCTAAATGAAATGCTATGTAGTAGCCTGGTAAAAACCAGCCCCTTGTACTATACTTGGTTTTGTACAGACGGTCTGGCCTCTCAGCTATTGAGAAACAATTGCTTCCTGGAGGTCGCTAACATTAGCCAGTCGCTAACATTTGTCTGTGACGTATGTAATGCACCTGTTCAACGCTATGAAGTTTACCGGAAATTGGCTGTGCTGTAAACAGCCGTCCTCCATTGCGAAGAGAGAAGTGCCATGCCGAACGAGATGGCTGCTGATATTGATTGAATATTTGGTAGTGTGGCCAACATGGACTGAACGGCTTTATTCACTTCCTCTGCTGCCATTGCTAAAACTACAGGCAACAGGCAGACTACAATTCTAAAACAGTGCAGTAAATCGTTCACATCATTCACAACTTCCTCTTCTGTTCGCTGATTGGCCTGGTTGAAATTCTACCGGAGGAATCTAAGTCAATGGGAGAAAGCCCAGACTAAGAAAGATTAGAATCGAGCAGAATAGCACAGGAAGGCAATAGCCAGGCTAGCTATGTAGGTTTGTCTGAATAGCATCTGCTCAATCCAGCTCATAGAATCAGTATTATTTTTCTTTTTTTCCACAGTGTGCAGGTTTTCTTGTTACATTTAGAGTCGCTGCTGCAATTAGCTATTACTATCACTATTGCAACCAGCTATGTACATAGCTGTTCAGACATTTTCACAATTTGATTGCTACTGCTAAGTTGTATTTTGTTTTATTAATGAGCCTCATATATACTTTTATACAGTGTCTTCTCACCACTTGAGCTTTTTCACATTTTGTCACATCACAACCTTAAACCTCTCTTTATTAGTCCATTAGTGGTACACTTGATAAATGAAGCCTCTATTGAAGACTGGTGGAAAGACAGACTTATGAAGTCCTTTTTACAGTTTCCACAAGGCATACAGGAGACACAGCAAACATGAAGATTGTGCTCTGGTCAGAAGAGATCACAATGTAACTTTCGGCCTACATTTGAGATAATGTGGGTGGCACAAAACTAACACTGTCTCAGTGTTGAAGTTGAAGGGTTATGAATACTTTTGTAGGGCACTGTATGTATATATGTACATCTTCTTTTAGTTTCTCCCTTTTGGCATTGCCACAGTGGATCATCTACCTCCATCTCATTCTAACTGTGAAATGACATTGACTGACAAAATCAGCAGACATTTTGATGTCCTGTTTATTGCTCTGTTGACAACTCACCAAGTAATCATACTCTGCACTGATTTGCATGTAAAGTGGGTAACAGATCTGATCACCCACGACAGCTTCTAATGTCAGCTATGAGTGGTCTCGCTTAACACTGTCTACATTTATCATAGTCAGCCAGGATGCATGTTAATCTGAAGTCTGAATACAGACTTCATGAATGGATTTACACTGGATTAAAGTATTATGATGGTCTATACTGTGGTATGTTCAGTTTAAACTGCTGCAGCATTATCTCATCACACCCCTTTGGGCTTTTTGTACATTTTCCCTGTTAATTTTAAAATGTGATTTATTTTTTTAAACTATTAGATAAGTTAGCAGCTTCTTACCCAACAGATCCTCTGACTTTACAAACTTGTAGGTGGAGAGCATCTGCTTCCCAGCCACAGCTTCCAGTGACATAGCTGCATGTGAACTTCAGGATCTCTCTACCACTTGACACGTTCAAGCCTTGTTCAAGGACTCATTCCATGATGTTATTTCACATTGTAGTGTGTTTTAATATATATATTTTCATAACCCAACTTTGTATTCTACCTGTTCTTCTATTCGTGCGTCTCTTCCATTAACTCTTGTTGACCATCCCGGTCATCGTCCTCTGTCACACCAGCTCTCTTCAGATCCTCCATCACTACATCCATGAACCTTCTGTGTGATCTTCCTTTTTTCCTTATCAAATTTAAAATCCTTTGTCCAATACATCAACATACCGCCAATTCACACATCAAAACCATATCAGCGTTGCTTCTGCTAAGTTTGACGATCTGTATCTATATAATACATAGCAACAGAGGAATGTCTGTTATTCATTGCAGGTATGATGAAATCACCACCTTCCTCGCCTGCAGGAATGCCTCCGCCTCCGGGATCCAATCAGTACAATCCAAGTGTGCAGCAGAATGGAGCTCATCCACAAAGGTAATTTCCTTGTAACAGCACATGGTTGGAAAGAGAAATTCAATGAAACCATAACATGGGGATAATGTTTAAAACATTGTTCATGCACTATAAAAGGTCATAAGTGCAAATACTTTCTAAATATTACCTTAGGAATAAGTTGATCTTTAATAGGATGTATTTTTTTCAGTAGTAGAACCCACTGAAGCAATTTGATTTATTTGATCTGATTCAAACATTGTACAGGTATGCCTCTCCATCAACTGCGTCTCCTCCTTATGGTCAGCCTCCACATTCTGTGTACAACAGCATGGCCTCGCCTGCCCCTCCTCCAACACAGCAGCTCACTAATCAGATGAGTGCTATGAACCTGGGCAGCTATGGTAAGGTTGTTGTTTACTGATACTTATTTGTTGTAATTTGTTTAAACTCAAGGGACAGGAGTTTTAAAAATGTCTTTACTACCTGGCATTTCTTAATTTTATGCCTTAACCCCATAGCCCCAGGTACCATGCAGAACCCCCCTCCTCCTCCAACAAGCTCTGTTGCCCAGCAACATTTCCAGAGACCAGCTCCAGGAATGGGTCAGCCACAGATGCATCCAGCCCCACAATCAACACACGTGTCCCCTCAGATGTCTCCACCGCAGTCACCTCTAACAAGTATGCCGGCATCAGGGCCACCAATGGGAGGCCAGCCGATGGGAGGCCAGCCGATGGGAGGGCCGCCGATGGGAGGCCAGCCGATGGGAGGGCCGCCGATGGGAGGCCAGCCGATGGCAGGGCCGCCGATGGGAGGCCAGCCGATGGGAGGCCAGCCGATGGGAGGCCAGCCGATGGCAGGGCCGCCGATGGGAGGCCAGCCGATGGCAGGGCCGCCGATGGGAGGCCAGCCGATGCCAGGGCCGCCAATGGCAGGCATGAGCGGGCCTTTTCCTGGACCACCACCTGCAGGTCCAGGAGCTTTCCAGCAGCACGGTACTGGACCCGCTGGTCCATCAGGTTACCCACAGCAACCAGGTTAGTAGCTTGCAATGCCTTTCACAGCAGGATTTTTCCATTGTATTAAATGATATATTTTTCACTGGATGGAGCTCTAGATCTGTGCAGAAACCCCCTCCTCACCTTTATCCTCTTATGTATCCTCTATGGATGAAAATTCTGAAAGTTCCTCTTTAGGACTGAAACTGATAGCAGAGGTATTGAAACTTCCCATATTTATATGAATATTATTTGTCTTGTGGAAACGTCCTTATACAGATGCGATGCCCGTGGCTGAAAAAGCAAGAGTAAAAAACCTGTGTGGAGGGCAGTAGCAGTCATAATTGCCTGCACACTGGAATAAGAATTTCTATATTTGTTGTAATCTAGCTACATCTGAGCAGTGGTAGCCCTAATCCAGTGTGGAGGGACTTTTTTTTTTTGTTTGTTTTTTTCCTAACAGTCATTCTGCATTTATGTATAAACTAGTGTAATCATCACGTATACATTGCAAAGAACTGTGAATTTCTTATGTGGGTTTTTATCTGCCTCCATAAACATCTCTTGATATGAAATCTAGGAGGGGGGAATTAAAATGTTAATCAAAAGCAAATGTTTTTAGCATAAGTTTGTATTTTCTTTGAATATTTTGATTATGATGCATTTCTTAAACTTATAGGTCAGTTTGGGGGACTTATGTCTGGGCCCCAGCCAGGCATGCCAGGGGGCTTTCCTGGAGCACCAGGAGCACTTGCTGGTCCCCCTCAGAAGAAACTGGACCCCGATTCTATACCGAGCATAGTGAGTATAGATAGACTGCACCTGCTGTATGAACTCGACTTTTCATTCCATCCTTTCTGCTACAGCTGTTCATTATAACCCAATATTTATGGCAAATTCATAAACAACCTCTTTTTGAATTAATATGTCTGTTTGTTCTACTTTTCAATTCTAAGGATTATTAACTAACCTTTTGTACTCTAACTTGTCTACTTTAGACCCAAGTTATTGAAGATGACAAAGCGAGGCTGGGGGGACAGGTCTTCAGCACAAACATCAGAGGACAGGTCCCACCTCTCGTCACTACTGACTTCACAGTTCAGGATCAAGGTACCAAATATTATCAATCTGAAACGATAGTAAATTACCGTTCCGATAACTGGTATTGCTTTGTGTTTTATTTGTACATAATTGATTAAATTATTTTGATGTGAAGTCAGATGCTTGAAAATTGTGGAAAACTTTTGTCAGGGTTTGTGGTGTTATATTTTGAGATGCACTTATACTTCATCACTTGGATGAGTGATTCAAACCTGCAGCTTTGGAGTTTTAGACCCTTAAGAGTTGCACCTAATAACTTTGGTAATGTTATGGAACTGAGCAGTGATTTTATATGTAAAGGTAGTAAATGTTAGTGTTATTTATAATGATTTTTGGAGCGTTTTCTATGAACATTAAACTCTCCATTAAAGAAAATGTAATTATTCTCTCACTGTTTGAGGTTTGGTCAGTTCAGTGATTTCCTATGTTAACAAAAATAGAAAATGCTATTTTCTTTAATTTCACCCTAAAACAAGATCAGTTTATAGGGAGTATGTAGAAAATTTGAGAAGCTTACTATTCTTAAACAATAATAATAATAATAATAAGGCAAATTTAATTTTGTAGGAAGAAGGGCATAAATGGCTAATGGGTTGCTGAGGTTTGCTATAGATTTTGCCCTGTTTTTCCTTAACAGTCATTATATTGCCTTTATGTTTTCAAAGTCCTTCAAGCATCAAAATGAAGCAAATCCCATTTTGCTGTTTGAAAAAATTAGTCACAGAAGTCAATGATATAGTGCGAGTTCCTGAATTATTGTAAACCCATTTGTCTAACTTATAATGAAGCTCAGTTTAGTATGTAATATGCCCTCTGTAGCAAAAATAATCTCCAAACAGTCTCAATCAATCCTCTAAACAAAGCTTAGTAGTAGTAGTAGTAGTATTTACAACCATCTACAGCTACTTTGGACTCTCCTACAAAAGACAACACACTAGATCATCAAGGCTAAGCATCTTATTCCCTTTTAATTAAAATAATCTACGATTAAGGTTTATTATGTCAAATTTCTTAGTATGAAACTGTGCTGTGAAATGGTTGAATCTGTTAAAATACATTCAATGTGCAAATCAACTCTTAGCACACAGTGTTTTAGTTAAAGGAAGTCCGACATCTGTGAGGCTCTCTGACGTCACAGAGGAGAAACTCTTGTGATTGGCCTGCTTCCAGCTCCCTTAAATCTATAATATTGAGCATTTTTTACATCATCCAAAATATCCAAATATGATTGGCTGATCATTTCTGGTTGACATGTCTGAGCCTCGGTTGAGTGGTTGGCAGAACAGACATGTTAAAAAGCTTTTATTCAATACATACTGTAACTCGGACCCAACCAGGTCAACCGATAGCGATAAGTTCGATTTTAACATTTGTTCTTTTAATTATCATAACTAACAAAAAGAAATTTCTTCTTTTTCTACAAGAGTGCAAAAGTTAAGAGCAACAGAAATGTTTAATTTAAGCTGTATATTATACATTTTATGAAATGTAATTTTAATATGTTTACAGTGGCTGGTTAATTGGCCACACTTATTTGATAGTGATAAATGAATAATTTGCAATTAGAACAAAGGTTCTTGTCATTTTGAGGCAACTGATGTGGTATTACAAGTGTCCAGTGACACTGAAATGTTGTTGTGTTGACTCCAGGGAATGCCAGTCCAAGATTTATACGCTGCACGACCTACTCGCTGCCCTGCACCGCTGAGCTGGCCAAACAGTGTCAAGTGCCTCTCGCTTCCATCATTCAACCATTTGCTAAGTTGCCCAAAAATGAGGTAAGCTTCAGTTTTACTCAGACCATCAAATAGAGAGGGAAGATAAGGTTACAATGAACTAAAACAAAAATCAATGTCTCATTTAGACTGAAAATGTTTTGATGTTTGTCAAGCATTTATCAGACACTTAAACAGTTCTTTTCTTGTACTGTTTTGTGTGTTTGAAATGTACTTTTGCATTAAAGCAGTGGCTAATGAGCTGTAGAAGTTTATTGTAATGCGGTATAAGCTTTAAAATATCCAGTCTCCCCAAAGATGTTATCTTTTTATTGTAGAAAATGTGAGTTCAGCAAATCTGTTTGCATCTATCTGCTTGTTGTGGGATATTTACTTGGTTTTATTCAAACAGAGTGAACGCACTTATTGGCATGTGCCTGAGTTTCACCATTTTTTTCTAAATCTATTCTCATTGTTCTAAAGGACTTAATTTGTCCTGTGACTAACCTCTTTTTAGATCATTATTGATAGTGGAGTCCTTGCCGAGATGTTTTTCCACCTCCACTTACTCTGTCCCAGATGCTACTTGGCCTTTTTAGGAAGTGTTAGCTTTCACCCATCTGGCTTTTGCACTGTTCACTTAGTGTTGGATCTGCTGGGGCAAATAAAAAAACAAATGTGGTTTATTCTAAAAGAATCAAATGTGATATTTGCTTCTCACTTATTTGAGTTTAAACATCATCAATCATCATCAGTCAAAACTCATCCTACGGTGCATGAGTATTACTTTGTGTAACTGGCCTTAATGTGTGAATCTAGAAAACATCTGTAAAATACTAAACTCTTTCAAATCTTGTTGTTCTCGTAATCTTAGTATTACTAATTAGTACGACTGCTTAGTTGTAGTACTATTTTCTTAATATCATTTAGAGCAATTTATAGTTTCTTGTGTGTAAAAGAATGCTTGGAAAACTTATCAGTAGGCAAGAAGATGGTGGAGTGCCTTGCAAAAGTGTCCATGTCCATTGAACTTTTTTACATTACAACAACAACTTGAATGTATTTTGGGGGGTTGTTGTGGACCAACACAGTGGTATCTTAGTAGAAGTCCAGCTGTGCTGTCAAGGCCTCAGAGGTTTGTTAAAGAACATTAGTGAACAAACAGCACCTTTAAGGCCAAGGAACACAGCAGATATGTCAGGGATAAAGTTGTGGAGAAGTTTACAGCAGGGTTAGGTTATAAAACAATATTTGCTCTGAACATCTTACTTCAACCTTTCATCTGAAAACGGAAACTAACAGCTTTGGCAAGAAGAGGAGTAATCAGAGAACCAGCCATGAGGCTCATGGTAACTCTAGGGGAGCTGCAGAGATCCACCGTTCGGTTGGGAGAATCTATCAATAGGGAAGCTACGAGCTGTGCACGCCACAAATATGGCCTTTAAGGAAGAGTGAAGAGAGGAAAATCATTGTTGAAAGAAAGGTGGAGGTCTTGTTTGCATACAGGTAATGCAGCAAACATGTGACAGAAGATGCTCTGATCAGGTGGGACCGGTATCAAATTTGGTGGGAAATGCTGAACACGCTATCCCAACAGTTAAACATATTGGTGGCAGCATCATGCTGTGGGGATATTTTTCTTCAGCAATGACAGGGAAGCTGGTGCAGGACAATTTGGAAAAAAAAAAAAAAAAAAAAAAAGACTAGGGCAGAGTTTCTACTTCCAGCACCACAACTACCCTAAACGTACAGCCAGTGTTAAAATGAAATTGTTTAGATCAAAGCACATGCACGTTTGAATAGTCTTGTCAACGCCAGCCCTAAATCAAACTGAGATGGTCTCCATCTAATCTGGATGAACTTGGGCTATTTTGCAATGAAGCGTTTGCAGAAATTTCAGTCTCTCGATGGGCATCCCTTCTGGAGACGGACCCCTAAAGACCTTCAACTATAAACAGCAGCAAACAGTGATTCTACAAAGTATTTTCCTTCTAATTCCTAACTATGCACGACTGTGTTGGTCTTACGATTAAAAATGTTCTGTGTGTAAAAGTGCACTAGGTTTTTTTGGGGTTTTTTTTTGGTGTCATGAAACCTTGATGTTGATTATGCGCTTGGGAAACTAGGACATCTTTCAACAAGTTTCTTCTGTTACTCTCTGTTCAGACTCCTCTGTATGTTGTGAATCATGGTGAGACGGGCCCAATACGCTGCAATCGATGTAAAGCCTACATGTGCCCCTACATGCAGTTCATCGATGGTGGTCGTCGCTACCAGTGCAGTTTCTGCAACTGCGTCAGTGAAGGTATGGTATGAAAAAAAGGAGACTATGCTACACCCCCTTATTAAAATAAGGGGGTGAAAGATTATATAAGAGAATGTTATATTAAGTGTCATTGTTTCCTTTTTTTCATCAAGTGCCGGTCTTCTACTTTCAACACCTGGACCACATGGGCCGTAGGGTGGACTTCTACGAGAGGCCTGAGCTTTCCCTGGGATCCTATGAGTTTGTTGCCACACTTGATTATTGCAAGGTACACGACAACTGAAGACCTGTCTGCTGTTATTCAGTTTACACAGTGCAGAGTGAATTAAAATGATCCGATTAATACAGATAAACAACTACATTTATCAGCGGTGTTCCTGTTTATGGCATTGATTAGTAAACACCACAGCTGGCTCTGACCATAAGGACTTCAAAACTGTACACAAGACTTTCCAGAGACTGTTATTCATTATATGGATTAGTCTGACTAAAACAAATGGTTGGAAAAAAAAAGTCTTAGGCTCACTGAAAACAGAGGACAATGGGGAGACAGTGATGTAAACGAACTGCGTCCCCATGAGGACTGCTGCTACTGTAAACAACATGAAAGGCTTCAAGTTAGAGTCACTCCTCTGAGCTATTTTTACTCTGCTGTTTCATTTGCTGTAAGCAATCAGAGCTAAACTTTTCAAACACAGGCGCAACTCTGTAGTGGTTTACAGAGCTAAAACAAAATGTGGATATAGATTTTTTTTTTTTTCTTTACAAATAAAAATCAGAAAATTCTGGCATCTATATGTATTCAGCCCCCCTTCCTTTCAGACTGCTAAATAAAACCTAGAGCAGTCATTTGCCTTCAGAAGTCACCTGATTAGTAAATTGTGGATAGACAAAAGTAAATAAATAAATAAATAAATTAAATCATTAATTAAATGTACAATGAAATAAATAAATGTTTAATAAAGTGCTTAAATTTATTTAATAGATAATTTATTAAATATGTTATTAAATCATTAAAATGCAAAGTTCAAATAACCGATGCAGTTAATGCATAAATTTAGCGTTTAATTATTTCATGATTCCTGTTCCAGCAGCATCACCATGAAATAATTTGATTTGTCAAACTCGCCCCTCAAAGTCAAGGGGTGGGTCTATGGGCGGGGCTTATGCTGATCTGTTGAACTCCACTAGTTTCGCCTGATTCTTTGAAAATCATGGCAGCTACTGCAATGGAGGACTTTTATGAGCTCTCCTGTGAGCTCTTTGGAGAGACTTTACAGTTAGCAGATTGTCATCCAGACTACGTGGCGGATAAAGTCAAAGAACTGATTGGAAAACTGGTGGAGTTGAACAGATCGGTGTTAGCCCTGCCCATCGACTTTGATGGATGAGTTTGACTGATAAAATGATTTCATGGTGTCGCTGCAGGAACAGGAACCATTAAATAATTGGATTTTAATGATCTGACATTTAATAAATTGTCTATTAAGTAAATTATTTGAGTAAATTATTAACTAAATTATTTATTTTTTTATTATTTAAACATTTGTTATTTCATGGTACATTTAATTCATGATTTAATGATGCACTTATTTATTTAATTTTGGCCCTTTTAGCCCTCCCAAGTAAATAGAGCCCACCTGAGTGTTATTCAGCCTCAGTATCAATCCAGCTGCTCTGCCAAGGCCTCAGAGGTTTGTTAGAGAACACAGCAGACAGGTCAGGAATAACAGAGTGGAGAAGCCTGAAGCAGTGTGAGCTTATAAAACAATATCAAAAGTTTTAAAAATCTCAGAGCACTGTTGAATCCATCATCCCCAGTAGTTGGGATTCATGGAAGAGTGATGAGAAGACAGCGAGGGGAGCGTTTCTCAGCTCTGTCCCTCATGGCCCACAGTCCCTCATGTTTTAGCAGTGTCTCTGCTCTAGAACACCTGATTCAAACGATTACATTACCTCCTCAGCGTGCCATCAAGTGCCTCAGCCGTCAGGTTATAACCCATTCATTTAAGTCAGGTGTGTGGCAAATGTCTACAATATGGAGTATGAGCCCTGAGGACCAGGGCTGAGAAAGGGGGGTAAACCAATGCTGAAGAAAGTGCTCTGGTTAGAGGACACTAAAAAAGCCGGTTTTGGTGTAAATGCAGAGCACAGCATGTTGCGGGAAACTAACACCATACCTGCCCTGCTGTTGTGGCAGCAGCAACTCTAAATGTTCAGCCAGAGTTTTAAAGGAATGCTTTGAGACTGGGGCAGAGGGCTCACCATGCTTCTTAGTTTCTCACGTTGCAATTTTATAAAATACCTTGAAGTTTCTAATTGCACTGCTTGACGTTTCTGATTGTATACATGTACCTGTTTTAATAAACTTAAACTGTTACTGTGTGGATATAGCAAGAGGAAATTACGTAGAAATAATTTGTTGTCCATCTTGAGAGAACAAAATATTAACACAACAGTATATATATTTTTTCCCCCCCTCACAGAACAACAAGCCTCCCAATCCTCCTGCCTACATCTTCATGATTGACGTGTCCTATACCAATATCAAAAGCGGACTTGTCAAACTGATATGTGATGAGCTCAAGACTCTGCTGGAAAAGTTGCCCAGGTACAAACAATAATACTACAAATCAGTTCGTTTACTCCCAGTCGAGCAAATCTGTGCTACAATTCACATCCAGCATATGGCGAATCAGGGGGAAAAAACTGTTTCTCTAAAACAGTTTGTTCTCAGAGTCAAGTGAAAGTTTCACAGATAGTGTCGGTATCAGTGAAATGGTAAAAACAGAGCTGCTTGAGCTACATCCACCTTTTGTTGACATTTTGATTTATCTTTGAGAACAGCGTGCTCTTCTCCAGGTTACTCCTTAAACGCTCCTTCAGTGCCAGCATCAACATCCCTGCTTTTGCTGTCATGACTTTATATCTTAGATGATTACAGAAACATCCTGTAGATAAGGATCTGTCTGTTCAGAATTAAATGTTTTATGTTGTTCACCAGTTTTGCCAAAATGTGTGTTGAATTAATTTGAGATTCACTTTAAATGAAAAGCAAACTTTTTATCTTTACTGGATTTTTATTTTGTTTTTTTAAATTAAGTGGTTTAAGCAAACAGGAGAACATCAGCTCTTCTGAAGTGGTGATTTCTGCATGTTCTTAGAGAGGCCATAATTGAACAGTTACCAAGTGGTACTTTCCCTGGAAAAAGTTAAAAAGTTGCAGTTTCTCAGTAATAACACACACCTCAGAATGTCTGAATAATTTAAACAGAGCTATATGCAAACAACATTCAGCAGTGTGGGCAAAGAATGCCACAGAATCCTGTGTTCTGGTCAATATCAGCAGGTTTGTGGAATATCGGTGAGGCTCGTAGACTGAGCTAACTAATGGTGACATCAGGAGGTTCTTCATTTCTGTGGAGATGAATCACTAATATGCTCTCCAAAGAAGCCAAACATCACCAAACAAACTCCTCTTGGATCATCATCCAGTTCTTCAGGGATGTTTATGCTTGACTGTTTGACTTGGATGGTTGTTTTGTTAAACGAAACAATGCTTGACAGTGAACCCGAGTCATTGTCAAGCATTAGCCAGGTTCTGGTCTAATGTTCTGTTTCACCTCATGCAGCTCAAATCTTTAACTCAGAGCTTTTCAAAGTCAGATTTAGTAAGAACCCTCACTTGTATTTTACAGTTCAGCTCCAGATGCTTTCATGCTCTCATAGATGGCAAGTTTTACTTTTAAACGATGTTCTGGACCGCTGCTTTCCCCAGTCTGGAATAATTATACATCATACAACTATAATGAATCTTAAAAATAAGAATTCAAGGTACAAGTATTAATTTTTTTAATGGATATTCTTAATTCATATGGTCAGAAATATGAATCTAGGTTTGAATAAATGTATAAGCCCCAATATTTGGTTCAATATCTTTAAGCACACTGTAGAGAAACCACCATCAACAAGCTTCTTATATAGTTGTATCTGGATATTTGCCTCTTCCTCTTGACATTATTGGTAGAGCTCATTTAGCTCAGCATCGGGGGAACATAATCCCTGTAAACATCCCAGTTTAGGACCCCCACAAATGTACACAAATAAAAGGGTTACAGGAAGTTCTGTTGAGAAAAAAGTAACCTGGAACCCACAGTTGAAACTTGCCTTTAGTGTCATAATTCTTTATCTCCTTTCACCTCGAAGCTTTTTTCAGGATGGCTCCATCTGGCCGGCTGCAGATTTCTGTCAAGCTTGCAGGTGACGGTTCTGGACTAGAGGTGTCGTTCTTGGTCAGCACCCTCTCAGTCCACGGTGTTATAACATTCATGTCACTATGGAGGAGGACATGGATGTTCTAGATGATAACAGTTGTCATATTTTCAATCAGAATTGTGCCAGACATTTGATGGCTACCCAATATTGGTGTCTGTTTGTATTAATATTTTTACCCTGTGTGAATCAGAGACTTGCAACCAGTTCTTGGTCTTAAAAATCACTAGAGCTGCATGTTAAGTGGCACTGCACCGTGACAAAAGAACAAATCATCAAACCCCACAAATTCAGATTTGGAACAGAACTGTAGTTTTGCAATGTGGTGAACCAAGATAGATAGGTAAATTTGTGTCTTTAAGGGAAAAAAAAAACAAAAAAACTTACTTTCCCCCAGAACTAATCCAGCCGTTTGTTTTGTTAACTAATCGAACATTTCCTCTCCTCCATTCACTACGCCTGGGCTGATACTGGTTGAGGCCACCCTGAAGGAAGAGTCTTAAAGTCTAAGACTGTTGTTTTTTTCTTGCTGATTCCAGGGAGGACGGAGCAGAGGCCTCTGCAATAAAAGTGGGCTTTGTTACTTATAACAAGGTGCTTCACTTCTACAACGTGAAGAGCGCTCTGGCCCAGCCGCAGATGATGGTTGTGTCAGACACGGCGGAGATGTTCGTCCCGCTGCTCGATGGCTTCCTTGTTAATTACCAGGACTCGAGGGCCGTTATCTACAAGTAAGACACGACTTATAACATCTCAAATACTTAGTGGAAAGAAGGGAGACAAAATGTTTAGTGTTGCGTCCTTGGTCTGCAAGTCGTGTTAATTCCAGAAAGCAAATTAGTTTGAGGGTAAACTTAGCTGACAGTCAGCCTTTAATGTTTCCTCTCTTCAGCCTCCTGGATCAGATCCCCGACATGTTTGGAGACACCAACGAGAGTGAAACGGTCTTTGCCCCCGTCATCCAGGCTGGAGTGGAGGCGTTTAAGGTTTGCAACAGTGTGACATCTGTCAGCATGGAGGGGCACACGGTGGCACTTCCTGTCATCATCATACATGTTGTCATAAACTGCTTTGGGTTTATATGTACACGGAAACGTGTTTCCATTTGTGTGTGGGGTTCTCACAGGCCAAAGGATTCAGTTTTGGTTTCACAGGTAGAAATAGGTGCTCCTGTCTGTTTGAACGTCCCTTCCATGGCTTATGGCAAACAGTACTTTTTATAGCATTCTCCTTGTCGATCAGTTTGTGGAGTGCACAACTAATAATTCTGTCTTTAGATTCCCTTACCTGAGCTGTGGATCTCTGGAGCGCCTCCAGAGTCTGCATTAGCGCTGCATACCATTCATTTATTCAAAATTTATTAGCAGGCCATGGTTACACAGCTTAAGAACAGACATAAACCACAATAAAAATATAAAAACACTGGATAAACAAACTCTAAAATCCCACACAAACTGCTTGGACCAGTGTTTATGTGTTTGTTATTGTTTCAGATTTAGCTCTACATACTGTGACACTGAAGTCCACTTGTGCAAGGAGCAGTTTATTTCTCGACCTACTGTTTGTGTTTACTTAAAGCCAACAGACTGCTTGTTTCTGTGATGTAAGCTCAGGGTTCACCATTAACGTTCAGTCTGAAGCAGTAGCAGTAGTACGCAACATTGCGGAACCAGACTATCAGTTTGCCCACTTCTGGACTTTTTTTTTTTTTAACACTGATTTTTGTTGCAAAACAAACCAAATTGTACCATCCCAGTCAGCTTTGTGTGTAATCTGTTGTCATCCTTCCAGGCAGCAGAATGCAGCGGGAAGCTCTTCATCTTCCACTCGTCCATGCCCACTGCTGAGGCTCCGGGGAAACTGAAGAACAGAGATGACAAAAAGCTGGTCAACACCGACAAGGAGAAAGTGAGCTGCTTTTGTTTTTTTTTGTTTTTTTTGTTCAACTCTCTTAAAATGTCTTAAGCTCTTAATCAGTGAAGGCCACGATGATGAAATTCTACTCTGTCCTGTTTATGATCTGAGAGTGCTCATTAAGAGACAGTGATGACTTACCCAACACTTGTGGTCTTGTTTGTACAAAGACCCTTTTCCAGCCTCAGAAAGGAGTGTATGAGCAGCTGTCCAAAGACTGCGTGGCACAAGGATGCTGCGTCGATCTCTTCCTTTTCCCCAGCCAGTACCTAGACTTGGCCACCATGGCCGACGTACCTTCACACACCGGAGGCTCCACCTACAAGTACAACAACTTCCAGGTAAAGATCTCAGCCGAAACACCTCTTGATGTTGCACGACGAGCTCTCAAGACACAAAGCAGAACCATACGCTTTGCAAACTCTTTCTGCTGAGTGTTTTTATGATTACAGCTTGAATTCATGATGTAAAAAAAAAAAAAAAAGAGAAATGGCATTTTCTGCTAAATAAGAGTGATGTGTGTCCACTTTACCTGGCAGCTTATGCTCATACAGGAGGAGGGATTGCTGTAAAGTATTTAGTAAAGGACTGAATGGAAATTGCTGGACTTCCTGAGATGGAAAACCAGCACTTGGCTGCATTGTATTATAAACAAAATCATAGAGGAATGTCTGTAATTAAACTAGAACCCACATAGTTTGATTGAGCCGTTTGTCCTGTGAAGTGCCTTGAGATGATGTGTTGTGAATTGATGCTAAATGAATCAATTGAATCATTTTGTAATTTAAACAGATTCTGGGAATATGCCTAGACTATGCTCCAAAAAAAATCTAAACTCAAACCTCTAAATAAGTGAGTAGAAGTAACCCACTTATGAAGGCCATAAGCTGGAAGCTATGAACAATTTGCTTGATATGTTTCCACGTCAAGATCTTGTATACTTGTCTTACGCCCTCTAGTGGAGTGTCTAAGTATTACAAAGTAAATACTAAAATAAAAACTGTAATACATTTACACCTTCATTTATTTTTTGTTAAAAGCATCTAACAAAAAGTTCTACTTTAAAGTATAGAATTTTCTATTTCTTGTATCAGACTTTTATAGGTGATATAAATCTGTAGATTTTAAACAAATCCTTCATGCAGGGTTTTATTAAGCTGCAAAGTAAAATCTAAATTCCTCTGTTAGAACTGATGGGCTGTGTTGCTCATTTCCCTCAGTCTGTTTAACCAAATGAGACCAAATAGTGACAATAGTGCCATCTGCTGGCAGGTGGAGACAGACGGGGAGCATTTCCTCAGAGACCTGAGGAAGGATTTACAGAAGAGCCTCGGATTTGATGCCGTAATGAGAGTTCGCACCAGTACAGGTGAAGAGAAGCAAACCTTTACGTTCTGTTGTTCCAGTTAGCCGCCAGAATTGTACATGACGCCGTGTGTCTGATCCTCCAGGCTTCAGGGCGACCGACTTCTTCGGGGCCATTTACATGAACAACACCACAGACGTCGAGATGGCAGCTGTAGACTGTGACAAGGCCGTGACGGTGGAGTTCAAGCACGATGACACACTCAGCGAGGAGTCGGGGGCTTTTATGCAGGTACGCTTCTCAGAAACACAATCTGCTTAATACATGGTGATGGGTCCTCTTGAAAACTTTCAATTGTTGTGCGTTTCCCAGTGTGCCTTGCTGTACACCACCATCAGCGGGCAGCGACGCCTCCGCATCCACAACCTCAGCCTGAACTGCACCTCGCAGCTGTCCGAGCTGTACAAGTGCTGCGAGACGGACTCGCTCATCAACTTCTTCGCCAAATCAGGTCAGTTTCTGTTTTTAATGCTGAAAGTAGAACTTTATGTACTTGAAGTGTCCTCCGGTTAACAGCACGAGATTAGATCAAATGAGACGGGATCCTAGTTGAACACACATGGGCTGATCAGGCAAAGGAGAAGCAGGTGGAGGGATGCTGTAGCTAACCAGTCAGGAATGTAAAAGCCACTATTTGTGTTTGAATCACAAAATCCAGTGCATCGCACATTGTTTCAGCTTTTCATTTTGCAGTGGATGGACAATGTACAGAGCTGTGTCCTAAAAGAACATCCTGTTGTATTTAACACACAGGTTTCCAGTACAGTCCTTCAAACATTGAGCTTTTATTTCTTATGGTTTTTGCTCTTCAGCTGGTCCTTTTGTTTTTGTTTTTTTTGATGGTGACTGGAGCCAATCTATAGTAAACATTTGTACCTTGATGACAAAAACGTTCTTTCTAATCATTGAAACTGGAGTAAATGTGAAGGAACACTGAGCATATGTTTTGAAGGTTGTTCTTAAAGAATTGCAGAAGTGGTTTCAAGTTTAGTCCTCTTACTTACAGCTTACCGTGCCATATTGAACCAGCCTGTGAAGAACGTGAGGGATATCCTGGTCAACCAGACGGCCCACATGTTGGCCTGCTACAGAAAGAACTGCGCCAGCCCCTCAGCTGCCAGCCAGGTCAGCGAAATAACGGAAAAAAAAAAAAAAAAAAAAAGTCTCATTTTAGCAGAAAAGGCTCACGTTTCCCTGTATTTTTCTGTATGTAGCTGATCCTGCCTGATTCCATGAAAGTGTTCCCAGTCTACATGAACAGCCTGATGAAAACTGCTCCTCTAGTGGGCAGCACCGAGCTCTCCACAGATGACAGGGCCCACCAACGGCTGTCCATGATGGCTATGGGGGTGGAGAACACCCAGCTGCAGCTCTACCCGCGCCTCGTCCCGTTGGTAGGTGCGAGCAGACAAACTGCGCACGGTCACCGGTTCTTTGATCAAAACACCAGCGAGCTGTACCTTCTGTCTCCCAGCACAACGTAGATGTCAGCAGCGAGGCGGTGCCTGCTCCAGTCCGCTGCTCTGAGGAACGTCTGACCGACTCCGGCATGTTTCTGCTGGAGAACGGGCACTCCGTCTTTCTGTGGCTGGGCCAAGCGAGCCCACCGGATCTGATCCAGAGCCTCTTCAATGCACCCTCCCTCGGCCATTTGCAGCAAGGACACATGGTGAGAAATCGTCAAATTGCACAAAATATGAAACAGTTTGTTCGTCTCTTTGGGCTCCGCATGAATTTAATGGGAATTAAAACGACTTGGTGTGTTTATGTGGCTTGGAATCACAAATACCTGTTGAAGAAATAATTCCAGCTCAAAAAACAAACAAACAAACAAACAAACAAAAAAAAAAAAAACATTCTCGTTTTAGGAATCATTTGGATGCACAAGTTTCACTTTTCTGCTCTTGTAACCATTAGTAGAACCCTTAGTTTTGACTTGAACCTTGTTTTTTGTGTTTAGTTCGCCCTGCCAGAGCTGGACAACCCGCTGTCAAAGAAGGTTCGGTCCATCATCAGTGAGCTGCTGGAGAAGAGACCAAACTCCATGAAGGTAAGAGAACTGAAACAAAAACACGCTGCTTTCCCTCCACACTCCAACACGGGTTATTAAAAGGAGACAAAGAATAAAAGACATACAGTGTCATGATGAAACAACAATTATTAATTCTGGATGTGAACTGGACTTTGACTGGGCCAAGCAAACAGACGAGCTTTGGCAGCAAGTTTTGGGTTGTTGCCTGGCAGGAAGGGGAACCTCCACCCCCGTCTCAAGTCCTCCAGAGCCTCCAACAGATTCTGTTAGTTTTGCACTGCAAGAGCGACTCTCTTCTTGCTGCTCTGCCGTAACAGCTGGATCTGTGGAGTGCACAACTAAAAGTCGTCATCTGATTAATGGTCTCCTTGCCCAGTGTGTCAGTCAGGTGGATGGCTGTGTCTTTGGAGCTTTGCAGCGGTGCCTTCCTCTTTCCATTTCCAAATGACCGATTGGTTAGAGCTCCGAGATGCTCAAAACAAATATTGTGTTGGAACCCAACCCTGTTTCAAATGTTTAACATTACCCACAGGTGGACTCTGATAATTGGACAACTGGTTGTACTGGCCTAATTTAGGAATATCAGAGTAAAAGATGGATAAATACAAATGGACAACACTTTTAGTCTGCCTCCTGTTTGTATTGTCTTCATGCTCACCAGTAATCTTCGCTCATGCCACCTGAACTGCCACATCTGCGCATTGGCTCTGTCTCTTCACCATGAAACTTGACAGGTGGCCGTAGTCCCACTGTGTGCGAGCAGGGCGTGACGGGCCGGGAGTGAGCACGGGCGATTCTGCTGCCTGTGCAACGCTGTCGAGGGAACATATTGATGGAAAAATGCAGACTGACGTAATACCGGTTAAAACACCAGAAGAAGCACTGGGGGAAAAAAATCTGTTAAATTATATATAATTTCCTTCCGCTTCACAATCATCTGCCACTGTTGTACATTGAAGTTCGTGATTGTAATGTGACAAAATGTGAAAAAGTTCACAGTTTGAGTTGTTTTGGAAGGCCTTGGATAGTGGTGGTACTTGTAGCTCTATAAATCACCTGCGTTCAGATGCCAAGAAAAGAATGAAATCCTCACAAAGCGAGCGGTACGTGCGATTACTTTTGGAAAGCAGCTTATTCAATACTCCCTGTATTCAGCCCCATCTTTCGCTGCATTTACAGCAACAAGACTTCTTGTCTCTGCCGCCATCTTGTCCCTGGTGAAGAAACACATTCCCACAGCATGACGCTGCCACCACCATGTTTCACTATGAGAATAGTGTTCCTTCGTGATGCTTTTTGTTCACTAATGTTCTCTAATAAACTTCTGAAGCCTCAACAAAGCAGCTGTATTTATACTGAGATTAAATTACTAACAGGTGAAAGCAATCGGTTTACCTAGATTTTATTTAGGTGTATCATTTTAAAAGGGGCAGTATACAACTAAACTGGACACTTTTCAAAATTTTAGTTAAAAATCATGCATAATTAATCTGTCACATAAAATCCCAACAAAATAAGTTGAAGTGAGAAAGTTTTAACGGTATGAATACTTCGCAAAGCACTGTGAAGCTACTAAAAACTGTTCTATCCACTGCGAGCTGATGACCACAACAGAGGCTCCGCTCCTCAGACGACCTGAAATCCCAACAGTTTCCAGTTTCTTAACAAAGCACCTGTAAAAGTAGCTGGAGGAGCGTCATTGTGTTTGAGGAACATCGGAAACCTGTAACATCTTTCTCATCCCTGCACAGCTGCAGATCGTGAGGCAGAGGGACAAACCAGAGATGTTGTTCCGTCAGTTCCTGGTGGAGGACAAAGGCCTGCACGGCGGCGCCTCCTACATGGACTTCCTGTGCTACGTTCACCGAGAAATCAGGCAGCTGCTCACCTAACCTGCCACACCTGGCCTCAGAACATTTAGGATGATCCATAACAAGTTTCTAAGAGAGCTGAATAATAACTTGACTGCAGACAGTCTTCATGAAGTCCAGAGTCCAAAGCTCTCCGGGATGGTTTGAGCTACAAATAACCAGCTGTCATTAAGAGCTTGCAGTAAACGAGGCCGTTTCCGTACAGATACGTACAGGAAGGACTTAAAACCCGTTCTGGCCTCAGCAATACAACATCCGGTCTAATTTCATTACTTGTTAAATTTCTAAGATCAGGAAAAGACAAAGGGTTATTTGTGGGCTGTACTGTAGACATTCTGTGTTAATCTTCCAAGAAGAAGTATTTAAGTTGTTATTTTTCAAACAATAAATACTGAATATTTAAATGGGTCTCGGATGCTTTTCGATGTTTATCATGTTTACTTTATCATTATCTGACTGGGAAGAGCTTTATAATAACATATGAAATTCAAAAATGTAAGAACACCAGTGAAACAAGCTTCTGGCTACAGAAGCTGAAATTCTGTCCCGTTTTTCCACCAAGAGTGACTCAAAGTGTTTGATTCACACATGCCTCCACTGAAAGTCGCATTCTTTGTCCATTTATGGCTGAGCTTCCATTCGCACGACCTGCAGCGATGCAGAAACAGCTTTGTTTTGGTGTTCTGAGCTCACAACGAAGTGAATGCAGCTGTCGCTCAGCAGCAAACAAGAGCAAGAGGAGAAAACGACATTTATCTCTCATCTTGCCTTGAGTCCTTGAGCTGGTGAAAGGGAAAACATCTAGTGAGACAAAGGACTGGATGACTGGAAGACATCAAAAATATTTTTAATTTGTTCCTGTCAGGAGTTGCACACTTTTCTAAAAAGGTCATTTAAAACCAAATTAAAAGCAGTCAAACTTAGACAATAAATGCAAAATCAGACTTGGGCAAAGTGTCGGCCTACCTTCAGTGTATAAATCCATTAAATCTAAGTAGATAGAGCTTTAGTACTGTATCATCTCACTGCACTACAGTTCATGTTATTCATTCCAAACATTATCCTGTCCTGTGTTGATGCAGCCAGTATATTCATTTTTCTGTATTTACAAAATATTACCGAATGCCTTAAGTTGATTTATTTGTCAATGTTTCTGCCAGAGAGGTAAATGACCAGCAATTGTGTCACTTTAGTTTGTATACAAACGTATCTCAGGTGATTTCTGTCCATTACTATTTCAAGTTGATAGGAGTGACTTGGTTTGAGCTGGAATGATGGATGACTAAGTGGTTTTTGGTGTTCGTTCCATTTCCTGACTGTAAACAACATCAACATTTTTTTTTTTTTTTTTTTTGGTAATTAAACTTTTGACTGAAACAGTCTCTCTCATTTGTCTCTTTAGTCACTTTCTCTGTTCAGACCTACAGGTGCATCTGTAGAAATCAGAATACCATCAAAATCTATTTCAGTTACTCAATTCAAGCAGTGATATTCATTTAGATTCATTACACACACTGATATTGATGTTTTACAACTAATGAAAACACAAATTTTAGTTGATTTGAAATTTGGTATATTTGATAAGATCAATAAAAGTAGTTTCAATAGAAAAGTTGTGACCAACACGATCATGGTGAAGACTGCTGATCTGACAGTCATCGACACCCTCTACAAGGACGGTAACTCACATGAGGTCAAGGGGCTGGCTGTTCAGAGTGCTGTATCGAAGAACAGTGGAGCCGTGGCATTTGTGGGGGTTAGGGACCACAACCATACATATAGCTAAAATCCATGAGCATCTGAGCCCCCCAAAAAATGCATATATGCAAGTTCAAACACCAAATATATCTTAATATGGATTAATATAGTGGAAACCATCTCAGCACTAGAAGCTAATATCTACAGCCCTCCTGATCTCCAATCTTGGGGGTACAGCCAATCTGTGGCAAGGAAACTGAATGGTGCTCCTGGATTGGCTGCTTTGCAAACGCCAGCCAGTAGTGTGTCAAGTAGCATTGTGCCGAGGTATTTCAGCTTCCCAAGCTGCATTATTTTAATGTCCTCTACGAAAAAGCCCCACATGCTTCCCTCTGCTGACCAGTCTTGTGGAGATACTGATTTCCTTTTTGAGTAGCAAAGAGAACAACCAAAACTACCAAGTCCTTGTTTAATGATCTTGGTGTTACTGATCTGAGCCTGGAGATGAGACACCACAGCCAACAATGCAGATGAGCTGTTGGGTTGCAACCTGGGCTTCCATTATACCTCAGAAGAACCAAATCCTTATCACCTTCATGCCCAGACCAAATCTTGGTAACATTTTTTGGATTTTCAGAAGCTGTACTCATCAAACACATACAGTATAAACCTTTGAAATATCTCATTCTCTGGACTAAACCTTAGAATTTCACTTTTTTAATTGAAGTACTGAAATAAATTAACTTTTTGATGTTATTCTAAATTAGTGAAGGACACCTGTACTAAAGAACAATTGGAACATTTATTAAGTGTCAGATTTATGTGATGAGCCAACATGTAGGTAGTTGACCTATGTCCTTTATAACTTTAGTAATTCCTTCTGACACGCTGGATATGACCTTGAATCCCATCTAATCAGTCTGAAGTCGTAACGAGACGAGAATGAGTCACCATCAGACTGTTGGTTTCTGTTCCTTCACCTGCTTCCGGTTAGCTTCGTGATCACTGGTTCAGAATTTCAATGCTCTGATCTTTGCACCACTTTATTACCACTTTGCCTTGTGGCATGGTTTTCCAATAAATTATTAAATACAGATGGGTTGATTTTTTTTGATGCTGTTCTTTATCCATGGGGATTTTTGACAGAATTGTGAGGAACCTTGGATGATAAGCATGAACTTTGTCAGAGTGCTTCACTGTTAGAACACAACAACACATGGTAGACTTCACCTTTTCTTCTCTGGACAAATTATTTGCCAATGAAAGCTGATTTTTATAAAAATGTAAACATTTAAGGTTAAAACACCTTTGAAAAGTATAAAGCACATCTCCTCAGTCTCCACAGAAAATAAAATTGTCACCATAAAAACTGAAGCTGCAGACACTGGAAAACACAACATCTATGTCAGTCTGTCATTATATTGAAGTCCCAGCACCTCCCTAATTTCCATGTGTGATAACCTGTGGTTACCACAAGGGGGCATAAGCTGACCTTTTTTTTGGTTTGGAGCAACTCTCAGCTGCTTTTTGACCTGAACATCAAACATTTCTTAATAAGGTAATGTTTTTAATTACATTAATGACTTTTCAGTTTACATGCATTGATGAACCCTTCACTACTTCATGGTGGATGTTTCTTGCTTTCCCAGAGTAAAAAGAACAAGTGGCCAGAAAAAAAATACCCAGGGCAAGCTACGGAGTAAATGAAAATATTTAAAATGGTGATTTGAATCGGCACTGACCAGCTCCTGCAACCAAGCTTGTTCGTCAGCAGGGTAATGCGTTAACTCCAACAATCTAGCTAGATAGATATGCATACTGAATAAATACAAATTAACAAAAAAGTGTGTAAAGGCTAGAGACGAATACAAAGTTTTTAATTTTAATGCTTCAAAACTAAAATAGAAGGGTATTTTAAAAAGTTAGATACATTTAAAAACTGTTTTAAAACTAAAACCAAATAAATGAAAAAAGACTACATCTTAAAAGCAAAAATAAAGTATGTGGAAAAACAAAAAAATAAATAAAACGTAAATCAATAAAGGAAACAGACACAGAAATGGAACACTGCATTACATTTGAAATTGAAATATAACATTTTTCAATAACCTTTGTTATTCTTATATAGATGGATTAGGTACAGGACATGTTGCGCTGAGCTGCACAATCCAACAGCTCCCAAGCTTGGTCGCAGTGTATTGGTGAGTACTGATTTTATAGAAATTGCCATTTAAAATATTTTTACTTCCTTAGCGTGATCATTTTTACAGCCACACGCTTCGTTCACACAGGGGCATTTTTTCATGAAAACAAGCCACAGGAATGGCCTCATGAAGTCAGGATACCTGAAGCCTCCAAAGAGATATGTGAGAAAATTAACAAAAGGTGCAAAAGATAAGCCATACATAAATGAAAAGAAAAATGCTGTTTTAAATCTTCTTCTGGGCAAAATTTCTTTGAAATTAAAAGTTCAAATCTTGTTACAAAATCAACCACACCTCAATTAAATTTCTGTGCTTTGAGTGTTTTTCTCAGTAGACATCCAAAGTGATAAAAAAAAATAAATAAATAAAAAATCATAATTTCTTAAGTGTACCTGCCTTTATAGATAGTTTGATGAGTCTTTGTTTTTTTTCTGTCAGACCTTGTCAAAGAGACGAACAAAAGAAAAATTGTCATGAAAACCAATCAGCAATTATATAATGCCCAGACAAGTAGTTTCCAGCTATCAGATTGTTACCCAGCATGCTTGGCTTTCACCTCCATTTAGTGCCACTCAAATCCTTCGCTCAGGAACCAATCAGCCTGATTCAGCGTTGGCAGTCAGATGTTACCCTGCAGGAAATGGAGGAAAAAACAGCAAGAAACAACTTTGCCGATAATGCATCAAATCTGAGATCACCAACCAAACCCCATTGGTCTTACTAACAAAGCAGTGGATTACAATAACAAGTCTGAAGACCTGGAATTCATCAGAGAGCAAGTTTTCATTTAATACTGTACAGCTGACAATCT
Organism: Anableps anableps; assembly: GCA_014839685.1. NCBI lineage: Eukaryota > Metazoa > Chordata > Actinopteri > Cyprinodontiformes > Anablepidae > Anableps > Anableps anableps. Next base: position 18,416,737 of record CM026085.1, read on the forward strand.
TTTTTATACAATGACCATGACCTTGAGACGATCCTGCTGAGAACTCCTCTACATTAAAAGAAGAGTAAATATCAAATAAAAACATGTTGATGCTTTACAGGAAATATACATACATAATGTCAAAAAATACATCAAAAAATACATCAAAAGCAGCTTTCCCCCCTTATAAAGTTAGTCATCTAACATGATACTTGCAGTAAAATCTTGCTACAGACGCAAATAAATTTGTTGAAACCTCTAGTAAAGATATCCAAAAGACCTTTAAATATATATTTTTTTCAACTGTAAACAGAAAATTCTGTATGAATGCACTCAAATTAAGGTTTAGATTCCTTGCAATGTTTTTCAAAGTGGAAAAAGAATCCCTTAAAAATATAACGTGACTGAAGCGTCTTACCTGCTTTTTTAATTTAAAGTGTCTGGGAGTTTATAACTGGTAACTGAGGACTTTCCTTGTAATATATGACATGATGAACAGGCCCATTTCAATTAGCTGCTCTACAACATGGGAAAGACAAGGGAATATGCCATTCAAGTATAAGGCAGAAGTGTACTGACCTTCTTAAGGCTGGAAATAGTTACAAGAAAACACTGCTCGCCTAAACTTGCCCATATACAGTCCGAGCAATAACTGACTCGCCAAATCTCCATAACAACCACGGACACTATGCAAATGGCATGTTTGTTTTACCATCACAAACGTAAATATGTGGAGTTTCCCAAACTCTACAGAGACTTTAACTGAAAGTGTGTGGTTTGGTCAGATTGGTCTAGGCTTTTTCAGTAAGAAGCACCCAAGGTTGGTCTGGTGTGCAGCTAAAGATTAATATCTGAAAAAAAACAAGTACCTCTTGTCTGCTGTTAAATACAGTGGAGGAATTGTGATGCTGCGGGCATTTTTTGCTTCCAAAGGCCTTTGGAACCTTGTTAGAGTCTATTGCATCATGAACTGTTTGAACTGCAAAGATGTGAGATTTAAAAATAGTGATTTATTGTAACAAGGTGTGGCAGTAAGAAGCAGAGGCAGTTTTTGATAGGACCAACGAAAAAATAGAACTTATTCATCACTCAGTTGCACACTTTTTTGCAAGTGCAGTCATTCAAGAGTTCAGTAGGCAATCCTACTTATTACTGAGGAGTAGGGAGATTAAGCTTTGTTTGCCTTTGTTTACTTTGTGGGGGTATCTATGGTAAATTTTAAGAAATTATGTCTTTACAAACTGGGACCATCTAGTCAAAAGTGGATGTTTAACACTTCAGGTCCAGCTGAAGATCACAGACTCAGTCAAAAAGTGAGAATTCAAAAGGCCAAGGTGTTTAAATAATTTGAATGCTTGGGTCACCCATCACAATTGGATTTAATTGTTTAAGGATAGTTTAATATTTCAAAAGGTATAAAAGTTAAACAGCACAAGTCATAGCTGTTACGTCCTAAAGCAGCTGGGAGTTAGATGTCAAAATCAGGTGGAACAGGATTTAAAGAGTGTGAATGTTTGACGGCATTATTGGAATCAAGGTTGTTATGTTAAAAGTTCTATTTCTTAACATTTTTCAGTGTGAGATTGTGCTACTGCAATAATAATAATAATAATAATAATTTATTTTAAGGCTTTATATACATCTTCACCAGGAGTAGCAACAAATTTGTCCACGTCTGTACTCCTGTGCTTAAGTTATGGTCCAATTTTGACATCAATACAATCCTCGTGTTGTCTCGTTGGCAAGTAAACATGAGCAAAATTTAATTTTTTTTCATAGACTTCTCATCTAATGTCCTATCTTTAGTATGTACAATTTAAAATGGTACAATGTGTTTGTTTTTTCCTCTCTAAATAAAGACTAAAATCACAGACCACACTTGTCTAAGTCAGGTAAGAACATTCTGGAACTTAGAGCAGGTTGTTCAATATTTGGAAAGCTGTGAGTCACAGTGATTTCACTTGGCAGGAAATAAAATAAGACTGAAAAAAATTTTGTGTGTAATTTTAATTTACCTCATTTTTAAATATTCATTTTAATCCTATGTTAATATCTTAAAACAAAAATTAATTCCAGAGTGTTCCCAACATGCTGCCTATTCCTACTTGTGGCCCAACAGTAATAATGAACAACATTTTATCTATGGTCAAAAGTCTGCATAGCACACTGTACACAGTACGAGTCCAAGTCAGTAACTGGGCCATGCTAAAGATGATGTTCCTCTCCAAAGCTTCAGCAGGCGGCCAAAAGTTAGAGAACATTTTCAAAGAGATGCATCGATCGCATTATGTTTTCATCCTGAGGATTATAAAAAAGAAAAGCAGAGACAATATGAGGAACAACAGTGAGTTTAAGCCAATGGTAGTGAAAAGTAGGAGAGAGGGGGAATCAAGCTTACATTTTGGCAACAGTCAATGAACTCATCTATGGTTACCACACCATCTTTATTTTTATCCATTTTCTGTTAGAAAGAATAGAAAAGAAGAACAAATGAAACACTCCAAGGGGGATATTTCATAAACTATATACACACAGAAAAGACACAAAGACACTTGCCTGGAAGAATACTTCTACGTGCTGACGAGGTGTCTCCTCTTTCAGGACAGGGTATGTGCATTTACCCATCATGTCATAGATGGCCTTCATGATGTCAAGCATTTCCTGTCAATTACACACACAAAAATTCTGAAATGTTTAAAAAAAACAAAAAAAACAACAACAACAAAAAAAAAAAAAAACTAGAACCTGGAAATAAAATTAGAAATTAAATGGAAAGTCAACATGTCACCCACTTTGGACAATGTTAAAAAGCATCTTTTAAGGTATTTTAGAGCCACAAAACCCTTAATCTTGTCAGTTCTAACAAAAATAGTTAAAAAAGAGCCTTTCACAGTTTTTCAACGCAGATACATAATGTTAAAACCCAGGTTTTCTGGCTCAAAGAGAGCCTCCGGACGCATGTCATCATACAACAGAAAGTGCACCACCATATATGGAGGCAATTGTTTTGAAGAGAAAATTGACCGTTTTATTGATGATTAAAGACATCTATAAATGGAATGAATATGTGGCAAATTACTGTCCACATTGATGAGTGAGCACTTCTACTTTCCCCAAAGATCCCCCAGCCGGACCATCAAGAAGACTTCAAAAGTTGTTTGAAAGCTTCTCAGGTATAGAAGGAATATCGTTTCACTATGGTTTTTTCTTTGTATGCATCTTCTGTCAGAAGACAACATCCGCTGTCAAATTGTTTATCTGAAAAAATTTGTTACAGAAGCGACTTGTTTATTCCTCAGTGTCTGAGCCAAATAAATTACAAGTCATATATAAGTAAAATGACTTTACTTTCATCCACCACATGCACCATTAACTTGAAGTGACTGTTTAGGGCTAAATGACACAATGTCATGAGAAAGCTATCATTTGATCATTCACCACTGCGGAGAATTATAGGTTGTCTGGAACTGCCACAGAGCGCTTTTAAATTCCTGAGCAGGGTGCCGATTTATTTAGTCTCCAAGCTACTGCCTCTCAGACAACTTTTCATTTGACTTCCTGCTTTTCTCTGGATAAATCACCACAGAAATCATCACCTTATGAGCTCAAATTTGTACTGGAGACTTTGCTATTTCTTGGGTGACCATTGTCCTAGTTATTGATGACAGAATTTGGTGCTCCATGTTCAACTTCATTGCTTTTCTGCAACTTTTGTCTATGTTCACAGGGTTAAAAGCCCAAACACAGCTGTAAAGGAAAGGTTACAAAAATGTATGACTATATATGATTATATGATAATATATGACGTCTTTTAAATCACACTCCTTGCTAATGAAAGAAACTTTCTGCATTAAAACTATTGACGCTGATGTTTCTGAAGTGTGCTGAGTGTAAAGGAGACTCTGGTTAATTCAGACACAGTTCAAGGATGGGAAACATTATATAAGATTGAAGTCTATCAACAAACACTGAAACAACAGTCACGCAGCTTTATTCATGCTCATTTAATCCCTGTGTGAGTTATAGTTGCTGCCAGTAGCTTTTCATTGAGAGCCAGATAAAGCAATCATCTGCCAGATACTTTCTTTGGTTTTTGTCCAAAAAAATTCAAAACTTATGGCAATCCTTGGAGTGCTGGCTGTTAAAGTTAATTATTCTTTTGTAAGTTTTGTTAGTCTCTCGCAAAGCACTTTGAAATATGTTTCCCGTATAAGGTTGCAGAACTAAAGTTGAGAGCCCTGATTTGTTAAATAATCAGCCTCTACTGCAGACTAAACTGAAGGTGTGTGAACATGACACAGAAGGTTTCTCAGCGAGAACTAGGCATGAGTCAGTTTCATGAAACAACAAAAGTTACTGAGGGTTAAACTAATTTTGACGATATAAACGTAAATAAATCTTGCTGTGGGTTTTTACTGGCTATTGAAGTTTTGACTACTAATCAGTCAAAATACTTGATCTTGATTGGGTTTTGTCAAGTCAAGTGAAAATTTACTTACAGAGCACTAAAAAAAAACAAAAAAAAAACAAAGCTAACCAAAGGGTTGAACAAGTCAACAGTGGTTGGGAAATACACAAAAAGTAAAACAACATACAGAAGCCAAGGAGAAATAATGAGTCTTTAAATTGAGTCTTTAAAAAGATTAAAAACTCTCAAGGCCAATCTAACATGCACTGGCAGGCTGTTCCAGAGTCTTGGAGCAGCCGCCAAAAAGGCTCTGTCACCTCGAATCCTCAGCCTGACAAGTTCAGCAGAGGTTGGTGGCAGTGAGAAGCCAAATTATTTGCTCTGATTCACGATCCAATTTCATTTGTTTTTGAACAGATAAAGCAATGACTTGTTTTACTGATCTTGGACCAGTTTCTCTGTATCAACTGAACAATTTATGGAAAAGTTGAATGAAGCCACCATAACAGCGAGAGAAAATAATCACACAATGCCCAAAAAATGAAGTCGCTTTGAGTAGGCTGTTTAAGTATTATAGTCTTTTTGCCAAAATGCCATTGTTGCCCAGTCTTTTTCTTACTGTTCAGTCAGGAACTTTGACTTTAACTGAGGCTAGGGAAGCTTGCAGTGCTTTAGATATTGTTCTGGGTTCTCCTGTGACCTTCTGGATGAGTCACTGATGTACTTTTAGAGTAATTCTGGTAGGCTGGGAAAGTTTACCACTGTTCCATGTGTACTCCATTTGTCAAAGACTTTCACTTAGAAATGACTCTGAAACCCTGCCAAGACTATTGTCATGGCCTTTGTTCCCACATTATTATATTATAGCTTTTTATCCCTTCATGAATTGAACCTTTATTTGAAAACTGAAAGTTTTCTTTGATTAAAAAAAAAAAAAAAAAAAAGGAAAAACAAGATATCTCTATGGAAGTACTTTTTCATAGCATATGAAATATAAAAAGTACAAATCATTAGGAATAAAACGTTTTAGTTCCCAACATGACTGATTCAGTTCCTTATCCACCAGTTGCAATACTACTATTGCTAGCAGCGATTAGAAATCATATTTAAATTTACTATAACTGTTTCAAAACTAATTAGAGCTACACACTATGAGATGTTGCATGAGAGTTAGCATGTCTGCCAATATAATAAACAATGTACAAAACATTTACTACTAAGACAAATAAAGCCTAGCTCCCAAAGTTATGTTAAAACTGAGATGAATTGGAGACATTAGGCATTAATGTTAAAAAGTTAATACTGACAGAGATAATTAAGACATAATGTACCTCTTTAGTGATGTATCCATCTTTATTAATGTCATAAAGGTTGAAAGCCCAAATGAGCTTTTCCTGGACTGTGCCTCGCAGCAGGATCGAAAGCCCCATAACAAAATCCTGTAACAGAAACAAGACCTGCTTACATTTGTACAAAGTATCAGACCAGGAAAAAAAAAAAACACTACAACTCAGACTCAATGTCCCATGAGGTAAACAAAACCAGCCTTCATTTCTGCCAGCACACACAATCCAAGCTGGTTATTAATTAGAGATGAATGATGAAACAGCAAAAGTGGAGGCGCTATAAATCAAAAATACCTCATTATTCAAATGATCAGAAAGCTTATGCTCTTAGTGGGAACCCACAGGGAATCGCTGTGCTTTCCTGCAGAATGGACCATGCATTTAAGCAGGAGGGGGGCTTTAGTTTGGAGTGATGACAGCTTCTCTGTCCTAATAAGCAAATATCTGTCCCTCATAAATATTAATAAAATGCTGCCAGCATCTCAAGTAAACTTGTTTGGGCTGAATAAAAAAATGATAGAAGACACATGTTTGACTTTATTCTTCGGAGAAATTCAGCTTTAATCTGCTTATGGACTTCTTAATACCTGGATTGAGCCAATTTGAAAATTTCTGAAATCTTTAATATATACAGACTTCCATAAATTTTTAGTGTTCTTTACCTTTAGCAACTCATAAACCCAAATGCATGGCATGCTTCCCATTAATTGACTCCCCTGGTAAAAATGTGTAAAAAGCTTTAAAATAAAATTGTCTTCTATTGCACAAGGATATTCTTGTTTTATGAAATGTAGAAAAACTCCATGTGAAAACCATATGAAGCAATAATTATTAGTATTTAAATAACTACTGCAACACTTACTGGCAGTCCTATAAAACCAAATTCAATGCAGTTCAATTCAAAAATACTTTATTTGTCCCTAAGAGAAATTAAATGTTGTAACTCATATCATCTAAGTATCTTGAAAGAAATGTTTTGGATGGCGATGCTGTTGGCAGGAAGGTCAGTCGTCTTAAGAGGCCTCTGACTGAAGACCATTGCTGTATGACAGTCTCATGACTGTCATGACATGCTAACAGCTCAATTTCCGGGCAGCAGAAATAATATTTCGCAGCAAGATGTCTTGGATGACACCATCGGTTCTTGGCAACCGCTGCTAATCAACCTCGTCTGCTTTTGCCGCTCCAGTGTTTTTCAGAATTTATTTTTGTTTTGTAAGTTGATCAGAGATAGGAACATTTAATTGCTACCTCCTGTTTCCTTGGGGTAAAATATTACAACAACCCAGAGGCCTTTTCCCTCCTAGATATTCTTAAAAACAGGAAACATAGGAGCACATACAATTCAAATATACATCAGCATATGGCTGCAAGTCAGTAATTAAACAGTTCAAAACAACTGGAACGGCGGCAAATAGATCTGGATAAGTACCCAAATTTACTGTATCTACACTGTGATAAGGATGTAGGAAATTTGTTGTTTCTTTTAAGCCTATAATATCTGTATTTTAACATCTGTTTCTTTTACGCTATGTTATGTTCTTTCTGTCTTTCCCTTTATGTCCAACAAAGCACTCTGGACTGCCTTGTGTATGAATTTTGCTGTCTAAATAAAATTACCTTTCCTCCAATGCAGATTGCATTGCTTAAAAACTTATGCTGTTATAACACAATGCTGTCTAGAAATCAACAAGCAGTTCGGAAATCATTTCTAGAAAAATCACCTTCTGTCCTATCACAAAACTAAATGTGTACTTTGGATTGAGCTTTCTGGTAACAAACACTCAAGAGATCCTTTCAAGCAAAGGTTGGATATGTGGAAAAGCACCTCATGCACCCTGTATGGTGGAGGATCTGGGATGTTATGGGCCTCTTTCTTTCTTTCGCTTAGACTGAATAGCACCATGATTTCTCTGAATTATCAAGGCATTTTAAATTAAATCAATCTTCCTCCACAAAGCTCAATCCACAAAATATCATCTTAAATCAAGTAATACTTCTCAAACAGGGCATTTTTCTCTGGTAAATTTCTACCCTGGTGATCTGTTTTTCACTGGTAAATGGAGTGGCCCAGAAAACTACCCTTATATAGAGGGTTAGAAGTGTCACAATCCATAAAAGATATAATTTATAAATAAATATTTAAATATGTCATAGTTTAATGTGACTAATAATTGTTAAATAGAAAAAAAAAAATCAATATTTATATATATATGTGTCAAGAATTGATTAAATACACAAATAATTAAAGGTGAAATTAACAGACTAGAACGTTAATTCATGATGTGTAATTAATTCAGTGTTAGTGTAAATATTTCAGATTTAATATTCTTCAGTCCATCATTAAATAATTTGAATTGCCACTGTTGCACATCACATAGACCCTAACCTAACATCAGATTAAATAGCACAGCACTTTAACAGCCGACCAGTAACCTTATAAAACATTAACCCCACCCACTGACTTTGACGGGCAGGGCTGAAAGATGAAATCAATTTATGATACAAAGCAACATGGAGGTCCAAAAGTGAATTCAGAGGCAGTTTTAAACATTGGCCATATGGGCAAGTACCCAGGGCGGTATCAGAAAGGAGAGTTGCACCACATATATAAAATATAAATTTTCTATCTTACAGTTGCACTCTGAACAAGTTTTCTGAAGCGTTCGTGCATGTTGCCTTCACTAGTGAGTTGGTGCTGTCAATCATAATGTTCCCACATGGGGTGAGGCTCAAGTCATCTTGTGTGCCTTTTCTTCTTTTTTCTTTCTCCCCTGTCTGAGGGCTTTATTTAGCCACAACCATCTGGAAAATTTTAAGAAACTGTGTTTTCATAATCTGGGGCCATATCTGTAAGTTTATGTCATGGATGCAGCCAAAATGAGGTAGAAATATAGCACCAACAGAGAAACTCAGCAGGGCTAAATGACCTTTAGCAAGTCAAAGTAAACCGCTTCAGATACAGCTGGAAGCTACAGACTCGTGCAGAAAGTAAAAAAGAGTATTTAAGGTATGGTGACTTGTTTTTGTAATATTATGAACCTGTGTTATACGTCTTAAAGACCAAGTTGGAGCAGTTTTGCCATTTTTTATCGAGAGGGGTTAACATACGGCACTGTTCCAGCAATTAACATAACTGGGCAGGACTGTAGAAAAAAAACGTCACAATAGAAAACTGAGTGGTGTCTTGTTGGTAGAAGGGAGCTGCGAAAACTCGTTACAGTAGGGGTGACCAAAGGTGTGGCAGTGGCGATTTTGTAAAAACATCTCAGGATATTATGAGACTATGCTACTATAGTAAAAGATAAATTTATTTTAATGTTTTTGTTTTCTTTTACACATCTTTACCAGGGGTGGTAATTAATGTGGCGAGAACTGTATATTATAACCAATTAATATTTTTTTTCCCAGTATTTTGCTCACCTCGAAACTCACAGAGCCATTGTGATCCGTGTCAAATGCGTTGAACAGGAAATGTGCATACGTCGAAGCATCTACAAAAAGAACAAACAAAAAAAAAAAAAAAAATCAAAAATCATTTGCGTTCAATTCAGCCCATCTAACATCAAAAGTAACACCTACTGCAAACAATGGTTCACTTTTATTATTACTTTCTTTAGTAGTTATCTGTGCCGCTTCAAAGAAAAGAAGTCCTTGAAGAGAGAAAGGAAAAATACAGAGCTGAGAGTTTTCTTATGATTTCCTGTGTGGGGGAGCTAATCTGTTTACTGGTCCACCTGTCTTCTCTTTGAGTGCATGAATCAAAGCTTCCTAATGCTTTCTCTATGTTTCCTTGAGTGGGAACGTTTGCATAGTGATGAAAGCTGTCAGCGAGAAAATGAAGACTGCACATGTAAAAAAAAAAAACCTCTCTTAATTTTAAAAGCATTTACTTTGGTAGAAGGATAAATGTAAGTACATTGGACTTGATGAGACAAATGGACTTGTCATTAAAACAGGTCACATAGAAAATGGGAAGCGACTACTTCCTACCTCCTTGTGGAAAAAACTGTGCGTAGATGTCTTTAAAGGTTTCTTCATTGACGACTCCACTTGGACACTCCTGAAAGACACGTTGAAATAACATAAGTCATTTCCCATTCATAACAGACTCTTTTTTTTTTGTTTGTTTGTTTGAAACTTTGCTTAAATGTGCCAATTTGCACTGAGTCAAAAACCTCCACTGAACAATTTTGAGTAAAAAGGGCAAGTTTTGATCATTTTCCCTCACTTTTCTTCTTTCTGACTCTTTGTGCAGACCACAATCCCAACCTCAGACTGGTGGCATTCAACTGCATACTCTCCCCACCTCAACAGAGATTTTATCTACAGACTTTTGAAGCCACCCACCTGTGCTGAAAAGACGTTTATGTAATGCCTCCAAGGAGGACACTTTTGTGCCGTTTTAAAGAACCAAAGATATTGGAGATGACCTTGCTTGGAAGCAGAGCACTGATGAAGGAAGTTAGTTTTTGCAGGCTCAGTTTTGCTCTCTTGCTGCAAATCTGCTGCACACTGAACATTTAAGAAATAAGAAACTGAAACGCAAAGAACAAGCTCTGCATATATTTGTGATTTTTTTTAGAGCAGGAGCTATGTTTGTTTTTTTTGGGGGGTTTTTTGTACGTAGAAACAACAACAATGGAAATGGTAGCTGGAAACTAAATGATAGCACGGATCGCTGATGGAAGAACTAATAGAAAGCTTTCAGCGTTGAGGTTAAGGTGCAAAACAATTTGCTTGTAATTTCATTTACATTAAAATGATCAATTAAAATAAAATTGCATTTTTCTAGTTTGGATAAAATTCACCCAAGAAGCAGAGGGGAGGTGCCACACTAATCAGTTTGATTAATTAGTCAGCAAAGTCTCTCCACCAGCTTGCATCCAACATCTCCATGATAATCACTTGCTGCACTGGCCAATTAAATGTGGTGATCCCCAACCAATTCCCATTTTAACGCAGATACACACTCACTTACCATTTTATTACTGGAAATACACCTTCTTTTTATCGGGTTGGACAACATCTTTCCCCTCAGAACTGAATCAGTTCTTCGTAGCACAGATTCTGACAAGGTGTTGTAAACATCCCTAAAAAAATTTTGGTCCATAGTGACATGACACGTCACAAAGTTGCTGCAGATTCATCAGCTACACACATGGGAATCTCCTCTTCTACCGTATCCCAAAAGTTCTCTATTGTATTGGTATCTGGCAGCTGAGGAAGCAACACAGTGAACTTATCATCAAGTTTCAAAAAAATAGTCGCAGATGATTTGAGCTTTGTGACAAGGTGTATTATCCTGCTGGAAGTAGCCATCAGAAGATGGGTAGACTTTGGTCATAAGCTATGGATATGGCCAACAGCAATAATCAGGTAGGTTGTGACCTTTAAACCATGATCTGTTAGTAGAAGAGGGCCCACACCATTACACTACCACCACCTTCTTGAGTTGTTAATATAAGACAAGATGTATCTTTTTCTATATTGTCCATGAGAGTCATCAGACAAGGCAATGTTTTTCCAATCTGTTATTGTTTGATGTTGGGTTTTATGCTGCTGTAGCCCATCTACATCAAAGTTTGACGTGTTCAATGATCATATTCTGCGAGTGGTCATTTGAGCTGCTGTTGCCTTATCTCAAACAGCTCTGCTTTTTCTCCTCTGAACTCTAATATAAACACTGCATTTTGTCCATGCAACTGCCGCTAGCTGGGTATTTTCTTTATTTGCAGAACATTCTCTGTAAATGCAAGAGATGGCTGTGAGTGAAAATCCCACTGGATCTGAAGTTTCTGAAACAATCAAAGTAACAACGATCCCACATCCTTGAAAACTGCTTTCTTCCCCATTCTGGTGCTCTGTTTAAAAATGCAACGACTTGCTGCCAAGTGACTGACTCCCGTTAAACAACTAAACAGGTGTACTTAATAAAGTGGCAAGCAAGCATGCACCATAACCCCAGGATATAGGTTTCACAGCAGACCACCTGGCTCATTGTATGTAGTGGAGGATGTTAGCTGACATGTTGCTAATATTTCAGAGAGGCTGCTAGGGAATCATCAAAAACAAAAGCACAGCAGTGCTTGTGGGTGTAAATATTTCATCCTGTGATCTAAGGGATAACCTCGGAGAAGAACGAGAAGGATGGTTAGTTCTGTCATTCTGTGGCAGCATTACAGCACCACCAATTGGCCCGGCATAACTACTACAGTGTTCCTGTCATTTGGACGCACAGTTTTTTTTCTCTAAAATTTACAATGTTTGTCTCCTTGTGGACTTAGCCTAACATCCACAAAATGACCATATTGATGATGATGAACCAGAAATTTATAAGGATCACAAAAACAAAAAGAAGCTGAAAAACAAACAAAAAGGACATCTTAGGAGTTTGGATTCATACAGAACCTTATAGCTGATTGGTTAAGTTGGAAAATGGGAATTTATTCTCACCCGACCAGAAGGTAAATCAGGAAAACATCTAATTCCTTTCTCACATTTGCAAAATAATTGTGTTCATATTTCACCATTAGAGAACCCTGAACAACAATGGTGCAACTATCAAGTCTAAAAAGAGGAAAAGCTGCTGCTCTGCTGTTAGACTTCGGTTTGCTAAAGATCAGATTCAACAAACAAGCCAGAAAGCTGTCAGGAAAATGTTGTTTTGTGAATGTCTGAGACCAAAATAGAACAGTTTTAAGAATCCTAAAGTTTAGAAGAAGATTAGACTGCTTTCCAGCAAACACAGGGACATCTGTCTATAAGTTGAATCTAAAAGAAAAAAAAACAGGAAGGAAGTTGAAACATACCTCCCATAACAAAGAGAATGAGGTTAATATTTTAGACTGACAAAAAAGAAGTAACAGCATACAGCAGATTATCTGAAAATCTGAAGAACTAGTGTTTAAGACCACTTTAAAAGCTGACAAGAAAGTCTGGCTGCAAGAACAATATAAAACAAAGATGACAGATGACTCAACACTTTTGAGATTTTCCAACTGTAAAGCAATGCTGTTCTGGCTGAAATGATTGTAAAACATGAAAGAAATTTTTGAGTATAAGAAGATTTGATACTAAAATACAAAAAGGGGAATTCTTAATATCAAATACCAACTCTGGACATCAAATTTAAATGAAGAAAATAAAGATGAAACATTGTAGTTCTGCTTGAAACAAGTGTTTTGTGTTTAGAATCTCAGAGAATGAGAGGTAGTTGTCTGAACAGTTCCCCTGACACCCTTTGTGTCTAACCCACACCAAACCCACTTTTAGAAGAGAGATTTTTTAGGCGAGACAGAAGTCAGGGAAACAAGGGAAACACAAGTCAGCCTCAATATTTTCTCAGTCTGAAAACTGATTAAATAAAACCTGAAAGATCTTGGCTGGACAGGTCTATGAACAATAACTGAATAACATTTACAGCAAACCGAGACATTAATTTATACTGGCCATTTATACTATGAAGCCCCTTTACAGACATTGTCTATGTTTGCTTTTGTGTCGCACTTAAACGTTTTGTAGCACCAAACAAACTTTATTATCAACCAGAGTAAATACAAAATGCAGTTTTTAAATGATTTTTTCATTTATTTGGGTAAAAAAAAAAAAAAAAAAAAAAAAAAAAAAAAAAAAAAAAAAAAAAACTATCTGAACCAACCTGGTTGTTTGTAAAATACAGTTGCCCCCCCTCCCCATGTTATGGCCCACATCAACTGTGATTAACCACATTTTTAGGATAAATCTCACTAGCCACACCCAGGACTGATTGCTACAGAACCTGTAAAATGAAGACAGCACTTAAATAGAACCTCTCTGACAGCAGGAAGTGGGCAAAAAAAACTCAAAAAGCAAATGAGAAACATAATATCTAACCCTCCAATATGACTGAACTAAAATTTCTCCACAGTGAGTAAAAAGACTCAGTACCAGTCCTTCTAAATGTTTTATGGCAATTGGGGCAAGGTGATGATTGAGGACTATTACCTTAAAATTACTCAAGTTAGTTTGGATTGCCTTGTTTACCTTAATAATTTTAAGTCACACTTTTTAATATTACCTCAGGTTATCTTTGATGTTAAAGTTTGTTTGAAGATCTGAAACATTTCGGTGTGATTTACAAGAGGAAAACTACAACCATATTTCCCCTTTTTGAAGCATTTCTTCTCATTCTGAATTAATCAGCAATGTCATTACTAAACTATTTAAAAATGCTTGGATCGAGACAGTTCAGAATTACAATTAGACTCCATTTGAATTTTAAGATAATTTGTCCAATTTGAGGACATTAATTAAGGGCTAAAAATTAGAGCATCTTGTATTTTATACTTGATGTTTTCCAAAGTTCTGAACTTAGCTTCCTATTGGTCAAATGTTATGTGAATGAATATTTATAGGGATAAAGGGATATTTAACCACACAGTTTAACCTCACTTTAACATTCACTTTAGATTACAGCTTACAACACCATTAACACTCTAATGTATTCTGTTAAAACAACCTTGTTCAGGGTCAGCTACTTCCTCTGAAATCTGTGGCTCTTTGTGACGAACATTTTGGGAACCTGAAGGTCAGCAGTCTGAGTGATGTTTTACCGACCAACACCGACGACATAATTCATCAGCGATTAAATTTTATAATTTTATTCTCATGACGCCACTGGAGGGAGAGGCAATTTATCAATTGAGTGCTGCCCACTGGTTATCCAGTTATGATTCAGTGACTCTGCAACTCAATTTGAGGTTAACTGTAATAGCTACATCATGACAACTGGCCACATCAGGATAACAATGTTCTTATAGCCTTGATTTCAATGTTTATATGCATTTAATTTTGCAATTTTAGATTCAACCATAAACCAAGAACAAACAAGAAATAACTGTATTTATTTAGTTTGCTCATATCTCACTGACATTATTATTGTCATTAGAGAGTGCAAGGGGCTCAAAAAATGTATCTGTATACATTTGGCATACTTGTCTTTCATGATGAGCATATCATAAAAATGATCTCTGAAAGACGAAACTGACCAGGCATGAAATTTGGGAATGAAATCAAGCTGTGAATGGAAGCATCAGGAACAATGCAATACAAACTGAGCAATCTTAATCAAGTGCTCGATTTGGTGACTTCAGACAGGATATTGTGGAATCTCAAATGTGAGAATGACATTGTCTTGCTTCTTGCAGTGTGAGATAGCTTAATTTATGAAATTATCTCCAAGATGGGTGCTGGGTGGCTCAGCTGGTAGAGCAGACACACTATGTGTAGAGGCTGTAGTCCTCAAGATGGTTGTCCTAGGTTCAATTCCTGGTCTCGGGTCATTTTCTGCATCTCTTCATCCTCTCTCTCTATATACCCTATTTCCTGTCATTTTACTGTACAATAAAAGCCACTAGTGCCTAAAAAATGCATATATTTCCGAGTTCTGAGGTCAAAATCAGAGGCCTTGTTTTGTTCCCGATTAGGATTATTTCCAGATCTAAAGCTAAACCTCCATGCAGCTGCTTCATAAAGTCACCTGTCAAAATAAACGACCTCCATCTGCCACCTGCATAAGAGGCATTCGATTTCCCTTGAATCTCTGGACAACAAGGACAAAGGGGCCAAACTTCTCATCATGGGAAGCCAGCCAGCTTCTATTAGTCTGCTGCCCTTAAAAGCTCTCCTTCACTCTGCCAATGACACCAGAACAAGACAAAGAAGAGCTGTTTGTCTCCAGGGGTTCAAAGAGAGAGAGAGGGATAAAAAAAAAAACAAACAAAAAAAAACATGCAGAAGCAGTAATCCTTGTGCCATCACTATTTGTTTCTTTACAAATTAGACTTTTGCTCCAACATAATCTAATTACGTAAGAGGGACACATAACATATAAACAAAGTTAAATAATATTAAACTATAAAAATTAAATGAAAAAGAAGAATCTGGGAGAGACTGATGAGGTCAAGTTTACCATCGTTTGGAGGAAAGCATCAGTAAACTGGTTTCATCACTGTTGCTCTCAAAGGTATGGATTACCAACTTTACAGAGTATTTCTGCAGCTTCGCGGCGGGTTGTGGGACTGTTTCAAACTGCTTGACCCACTGAGTTATATTTTGTTGCACTTCAAAAATATTAAAAACACCCCGTAAATTATTGCATAATCATAATTTCTAAGCAAACTGAGTACTTGGGAACTCAGTGGGAACAACCAACTTTGTGGCGCAAGTTTCCATGCTGCATCTGTCTCACAAGTAAGCCTGTTTGCAGTCATGTCTTGAGTCATGCTTTATGAGATATGTGGTAGGACTGGCTTAAGAGCTATATAAACAATTGGCAGCCCATTATTAAATACATGTTTTATCTGAGCTTTCTCTCAAACCAAGTCAAATTTATTTGTATAGCACATTTCAGCAACAAGGCAGTTCAAAGTGCTTTACATCATGAAAACAAAAACATCAAACACATCAAAGTCACCGGTTGTAAAACCAGTAACGAACATTATATTTTATCTAGTGCCATCATTAAAAACATCAATACACATCAAATATGTCGGTCAATGTTCCAGTTATTATGGGTCAAAAGCAACTCTAAACAGATGGGGTTTTAGCCTTGATTTAAAGGAACCCAGTGTGTCAGCTGTTTTGCAGATTTCTGGAAGTTTGTTCCAGATTAGTGGAGCATAGAAGCTGAATGCTGCTTATCCATGTTTGGTTCTAGTTCTGGGGATGCAGAGTAGACCAGAAGCACTAGACCTAAGTGGTTTGGAAGGATGATACAACAAAAACAGGTCTTTAATGTAATTTGGTGCAAAGCCATTCAGTGATTTATAAACGAACAAAAGTATTTTAAAGTATATTATCTGAGCTACAGGGAGCCAGTGTAAGGATTTTAGAACTGGGGTGGTGTGCTCTATCTTCCTGGTTTTAGTGAGAACACGAGCAGCAGCGTTCTGGATCAGTGGCAGTTGTCTGATTTTTTTGGGCAGACCTGTGAAGACACTGTTGTAATAATTAAAGCAACTAAAGACAAACACATGGATGAGTTTCTCGAGATCTTGTTGAGACACTGATCCTTTAATCCTGGAAATGTTCTTCAGGTGAAGAAACCAAGGAAAGCTCTCAGTTTTCCTCTGTTGGTCACTTTAAAATGGTTTGGAAATGGCCTTATGACGGTTTCCTGTTTGATGAGTAGCAACAAGTGCTTCTCTATGGTCATTGCTCATGTAATTCTTCTTTGGCATTGTTAACACACACCTCTATGCTCTAGACCTGCAAAACCTATACTATTATAGATGTGGTCACAATTGGTGATGATCAAATAAACAAGCTTTTTGATGAACAGCACTAGCAGCTTTTCCATTTTAGGTTAATTTTTGGTGAAGAAAAACAGTGGAATCTGTTTTAGGCTTTGTACACTTATGGTTGGGCTGTAAAATGGCACAAGGTGCCAGGAAAATACATTATAACCCCCCTTTCAAGTCACTGAAACCCCCCACAAGGAGGTTAAGCCACACAAGATAATTGCTAAAGAAGCTGGTTGTTCACAGAGAACTGTATCCAAGAATACGAATATGAAAAGTTAAGTGGACAAAATCGTGGTAGAAGAAGACACACAGGAAAAGGGTTTGGGGGGTATTCACAAGGTGTGCACTGCATCGTACCCAGGACAAAGACTACAATGGTCCTATTCTGTTAGGTAACTGCTAAACCAGAGACAACATGAGAAGCATTTTACCTGGACTAAGGAGAAAACGGACTGGACAGATGCTCAGCCCAAAATTATCTTTCAAATGAAAGTAAATCTTGATTTTTTTTTACAGAGTAATCAAGGTCCACAATTCTAGAGGAAGAGTGAAGAGGCACAGAAGTTCAAGTTACTTGAAGTTCAGGTTATAGTTTCCATAGGAGCCAAGTCAGCTGCTGGTGTTGGTCCAAAATCAATGGACCCATCTACAGGAAAACTTAAGAGCTTTATGCTTTCCTGATGACAAGCTTTATGGAGATGCTGATTTCATTTTCACACTGCCAAAAATAACAATAAGTGGTTTATTGAACAGTGTATCAATGTGCTAGAGTGGCCAGAACTCTCACCTGACCTAAACCCAATAGAGAATCTATGGAGTATTATCAAGAGCAAAATGAGAGACACCAGAGCCAGTAATCCAGATGAGCCAGAGGCTGCTATTAAAGCAACCTGGGCTTCCAGAACACCTCAGAAGAACCACAGGCTAATCTATTCATTCAAAAGAAAAGACCTGACCAAGCAGAGTGAATATACTGTACTGTACATGGGAATGCTGTTAAGCAGGCTGGCATTTCTGTATTAAAATACTTAAACTTTTACCCACATTTTCTGAGAAACTGGATACAGATATAATTGGGTCCAGAGGCCCAAAAAGTTGTAAAATACCACCTTTTAAAAATTATTTTAATGGTTTATTAATCTATTTATCTACTGGTTCTCTGTCAGAAACTAAAATAATCAATAACAATAACAATAACTGCATAACAATGTCTGAACCAATTATCCCTAGTAGAGTTGACACTCGGCAGAAATTTTAAAATCATCAGTTGAGCACAATTGAGCTTTTCTAACATTTGGTGCAAAATGCAAGAAATGCAGTATAAGAAAATTAAAGGTTTTAGGGGACTTGAGAGGAAATGCTCTGGCTGCAGTGCAGCTTGTAAAAGTATAAATCTGTGAAAAAAACAAAACAAAAAAAAAAAAAAAAACAAAGATGGGGAAATGTTTTAAATATATTGTAGCAAGGGAAGGGAAGAGAGACGCAAGACTAGTGTTGTGTATAATATATAATCTTGTGCTACAGTGGGTATGTTACTCACATTCTTGAAGCCGCGATAAAGAATCTGGAGCTCCTTCCGGGAGAAACGTGTCTGTGCCTCGAGCTGCTCCAGGCCCTCAGGACGATGACGGACTGCAGAGAGTTCCAGCTCATCTTCAACGCTGTCTGAAAGGGAGAAGGAACGAAGGGTCAAACTAGATCAAACCCTGACTGGAATATTTCTAAATCTGCAACTATGAAAGCAGAGTAATTTGCGAAATTAACACCCCTTAAACTTTTGCATTTTGTCACTTAACAACAACCAAATTCAGTGCTTTTCATCAACATTTCTTTGACATAATGCATACCTGTGAAGTGAAAAGAAAATGAAACCTGGCTTCCCACGTTTTTTTAGAAATAAAAATCTGACAGATTTAGTGTACATTTGTATTCAGCCCCCCCATACTCCCCTTTATATGAGACCCACAAATAAAATTCAACTCAATAGTCACCTACTTAGTTAAGCATTCTTATCTCCCAGTAGGTGTTGATGGGGTGGAAAGGTGGAGCTGAGGGGAATGGGGAGGTGAGTCCCCTCCCCTCTCAGCTCCATTTCCAGCTGGAGTCCTGGGACATGGCTGCTTTTCCGGGTTTTTTTGAAACACTGTGTACCTGCTAGGTTTGTGTATGTCCTTCTTCAATCTTTGCTGGGACAGTGATGTCATTGTTTAAATTGTACTGTGCTTGGCAAGATGATCTTCTGTTGTTTACAGCATGGAAAATATTAGCAGTGAAAAGTTTTTCCCCCATCTTTATTTAGGCCGACTCCATCTTGTCTGAAGAGATGATAGCGCTCCCAAAAAATCTTATGATTGTCAATGAAGTTCACGGAGCTGGCAGAACATTCTTTAATCAGCCATTTATTAATCATAAGCAGTCTGCTATAATTCTCATCTCTATGTCCAGCGTTTCGGTATTGGTCCACTTATAAACACTTTCATTTTCAGATTTCCAGCTGTGCTTAGAAGATAACTAAAGTCATTTTTCAGAATTTCGAAAATTTTTGCTTAGCCAGATCATTAGCTCCAATATGAATGATTAGATTCTCAATGCTCAGCAGATCAGTGGTTAATGGGAGTATTTTCTCTGTTATATCTGACACTGTGTCATTTGGGAAGCAGATTACTTTTGTCCTCTTTTTCCTGCAAAAACGATAAATTCCGTTCACTGCTGCACCCCCGACAATAAGAACTTTTGGCATAGAGTTTGGTCACTTTAGGAGGTAGTTGTGTTGGTCTGGCCCATGCCTCTTGTTGATGTTTGGAGGAGAGGTGTCCATCATAGGCTCCTGCTGCAAAGCAAGAAACCTCTTTTTCAGTGGAATTCCAGCAGAGTTTAGTGGGTTTCGAGCTGGAGACATGACTGGATGTGTTATGGCTCGAGCTGGCTGATTAGTCCTTGGTACCGGAGTTAAGGAATGTGGAATCATGTCTTTTTCTTTGTTGCTCAATGGTGGCCACGCTGTATCATCTAGGTGAGGGGTCCATCCTGTTAGACGTCTAGTCAGATCCAAATGAAAGGATTATTTTTCAGCTTAGCTCCAAGACAGTTCCAGGTGGGTGAGCTGCTTGCTGAAGTGCTCAGAGGCTGTTTGTTGTTTTGAGGCATCGGTAGAGTTATTTCATTTCCAGAACCTGCGTTGATCTCGACATTTACCTCCAGTCGAGAAACCCTCGGTTCTATCTAATGAAGTCTTTGTATAATACTACTAATGTCCCCAGTGCTGACCAGATGCATCTTGTTCTTGTTTATCTTGGAGGGCAAAAAGTAAAATTAAAAACCCCACAGTCCTTAAATCTGAAGTAATCAAGTTTGAGGGTAGACAATGTAAGAGTAACTATAAAAACTGGGTGTATTAAATAACTTAACCTGTAAAACTATCAAATTAGGACGAGAGAGCAGGAAAAACTTTTCTTCCTTCCAAGGCTGAAGAAGATCTGCTGATGGAAGCTAAAATATGAGAAATATGATCTCTATTTTTGATTTTCATCCGAACACTTGCTGAAGTTTTTTTTTTTTTGTTACATAATAAAGTGTGTAGAAGTTCAAAAGGTATTAAAACCAATGGAGTGCACTGTAACTTTTCAAAACTCCAATACTGAGGAAAAACATTTAGCCATAAAATGTTATCAGTCTGATAAAATACTCTCTGGTAATCTGTTTTACCTTATTTTATCAGGTTTCTCATTTAGCCTTTAACAAAAACCAAACAACACTCTGTTCTTCTCTAAAACAAATATGATATCAGAAGTAATTAATGTTGTTGAGACCCCTGAACACAAATCAGCATGGCAGAGAGCCTCTGGATGACAGTACGCAGTAATAAACCCTGTGGAATGTTTTAATGGGCTTATTATGATGGCTGACACTGTCTGGGCACTGTGACTGCACTGCAGCGTCCTCACAGCACTGTGTTCCACTCTCATACACCTGAAGTGTGACATCCTGTCTAAGAACCTAATTAGCATCAAAGAGTTTTGCTGCACCCAGCAACTAAAGGCCAAATATTCCATCAGACCATATTTCACCTGTTGCTGTGGAGCAAATATTGTGCACTCACAGGTGATGTTTTTCCTAAAGCTAGTTAAGATGAAATGAAAAAAAAAAATGTAGCATGCATAACAATTTTTTAATATTCAAGCATTCTTTTTATATTTGCAAATAAATCTGCAAACATTTCTCTGTGCACTGCTGAAAGCCAGATAACAAAACCCTACAAGGCCAAAAAGAGAAAGACATCCCCAATAAGATTCATCATAGAGAGAAAGAGCCACTTGCTTTGATTGCAGGATGATGGCTTTTTGCCTGTGGAGCATGGAAAGAGCCTCATGAGTCGAGCTCTTACCCCTCGCTTGTGGACAATCTGAGGGTAACCTGGGAAATACAGCATCATCTCTTGTGGTTACCCAGGCAACAGCCTCAGGTACATTTGCTATAGGAAGATGGGCATGCAGGAGATGAGGGGTGCATTAAAGCTCATGAAGACAAAAATCGGCCATTCTGGTTTTTCAGGACAACACCACAAGTATTGTGCACAGTATTAAGGTTACAGCTACACAAGGTGGCCTAAGGACAAGGTAGAAGAGCAGCACTTACAACTAGCTCATTTTAAATACCTAATAACTGGTGACTAGCTGGTATGTTGTTTTGTGTTAATTTGTTTGTTTCAGTAACACCACAGCTAAGCTGCAAATTTACGCTAGGAACAGTATGTTAAGAGACTGTAATGGCTGCTGCATCTTACTGTCAGTCTGATAAAACATGACTCATTAAACTTTAGATGTTCAAAAGAACGCATTAGATTATCAAGCATATCACAGCAAGTCGTTCAGGTCCTGGAGCAGCCCCAGAATCTCCCACCTCCACCATCATGTTTCACTGTCGGTATGAGGTTCCTTTCCCTCAGATGCTGATCTAGTTTTATAGCAGATGACACAAAAAGCTTAACTTTTGTTTTGTCAGTTTACAGAATATTTTCCCAAAAGTCTTATTTTTTTGGTAAAAGTGAGACCTTGAGGGCCATAGATGTTGTTCTTGGTCCTACAGTGACCTTCTGGGTGAGGTATCAATGTGCTCTTGGAGTAAATTTTCATATGCTAGCCACTTCAGGGAAGGTTCACCACTGCTACGTGTTTTCTTCAATTGTGGATAATGGCTCTGTGGTTCAATGGAGTCTAAAGGACTTAGCAATAGCTTTTTTTAATCCCTCGCCAATCTGATAGATGTCACTTATTTTGTTCCTGATTTGTTCTTGAATTTCTTTAATTGTGTTTGAGCTCATGATGTGTTTGAGCTCTTTTAGCCTACACTGTGTCATCATACAGGCTCTATTTATTTAATTTTTTTGATTGATCTAGCTACAACTGAGGTCTTGCTGTCATGAGGCTCTTGTTCATTTGGTTACATACTTCAAACTCCAGAAGCAGTGTTCCGAAATTGTTCACCTCTGGTCATTAGAACCAAGAGAGATTAATACATAAGTAGTTAAAGATACACAACATCCAAGTGTTCAAACCACAAAGATACACATTTCATACTCGGCACCACTTTGTCAGTTTAAGTAACACTTGTGTCTAAAAGTGAACAACCTGATTTTCCCTTACACTCTGACCTATTCTTAAAGATTTAGTGTGACTCTAATGGCAGCTGTGGGTGCTCAGAAAAGGCCTCAGGTGCTTCAAACTATTTGCCAATCATTTGATGATCAGTAATGACAGAGGCGGAGGGCACAACGTGTTTGTAACTTGTCAGCCTGATGGTAGGAGTGCTGATAAATCTCTACAAAACTGAGCGATACAGGGGAGTCGCAGAAACAATAACCTCACAGAGCACAGGCTGTGAAAATATTCTCATAAATCTGCAGTCTGACCTGGCAACATTATAGAAGTTTTGGGGGAAAGGCCAAAACTTGTCAGGAGAAAAATGACACATGTAAAGGCGAAATAAATCAAACTAGACTTTATGTTATTTCTTTTTCATTATACTGAGTAGAATTGTAAAACTGCAAAGAATGAGTGGCAATATTTCAGTAGACTGTAAATTAACCTCAACCAAACTGACTTCTCATTCCAGTACAACTAGACAGACCCTGCACAGTGTGTCAACTGACTAAAAGTAGAACCAGAACTGGCACAGTCTTCATAATGATGAACAGAAATGTTGAAAAACAAACTTCTCAACCATGAAAGACACTTGATTTTTTTCAGCTGAAGGCTGCTTCATGGCACCTTAAATAATGGCACAATAACTCTAAAGTTTAGTGGCTGAAACACATCTGTTCCTGTTACCTCCCTGCCAGCACACCTTTCTAACCTGAGCAGAGAGGACATGTCTGAGTGCCTTCACCGAGACTGAACTAGACAGATGTTCATTTTATAAAAGAGATATATTAGTCTTGACAGCTGGTTGGCTGTGTTCGGAAGCATTAGGTTACTACAGAGGGATATCCATTCAAATTTAGAGCTCAAGGACAACGTGGCAAGATTGGAATTCAGGAGTGACTGCAAACAAACAGGCTTGAAGAAAAAAAAAAAAAATCACATAAAATTATGCTCTTAAAAAAAAAAATTAAATTGGGATGGTTGATAAAAAGCCAAACCAATAAGAGGGTAAAATAAAAACTAGGGATACACCAAAAGTTGGTAAGCAGAATTTGCAGTTGTTTATTTTGCCTAATTTTTCCTGACTAGTAACCACTCACTATGACACATAAAAATCAGACAGTTTTAAGTTCAGTTAAAAAACTACTTTATTAATCCCAGATGAAAATTTAATGTTCTTATTACTCATATTATCTAAGTTTCTTCAGAGATGTTGTAGATGCTGATGGCTGTGGGCAGGAAGGATTTCCTGTAGCAGTCTGTATTATTGCAGATCTGAAAAAAACGTCTGACTAGGAACACTCTGTTTTATGTAACAGTCCCATGAAGATGCAATAAAAATTCAGCTGGTGATTAAGTCTGTCACAATAAGCAATAAATCAAATAATCACATGATAAATAAACCTTGCTCATTTCAATCTGCATACTTGTTTGTTTTCCTCGTGCCTTTTTCTCTCTACCAAAGAGACTGAATGACAGAAGGTTTCACTCCGGTGCATCAGTCTCAACTGACACCTCCCCTTCTTGTTTCCTTAATGTACGGAGGAGTGAACTCTGGAATCAGCTACTTGTCAGGTCATGGTTACGTACCACAGAGTGTAGCACGAGAGCCCTGTTAAGAGCAGCAAGCCAGACAAACGCTAGTTGAGTTATTCAAATGCAATGTTTTGGGTTTGTTTTTTTTTTTTTTTGTCAGTTTGCACTTTCTGTTTACAAGAGTTCTAACTGGGAATTTTGCCTGTTTTCCCTGTCAGCAATTTTGTTTACAGACTTCATAATCCATTTTATTTGTGGTTTCGGTTGGTGTAGGTTTTATTTTCTATTCTATTTGCAGTGATTAAAGGAATACATTTACATGATCAAAACTGGGATATCCTCTGACAATGTGAAATCAGAAAATAATAAAAAAATTTTTTAGAAGTTTTCTGAGATTATGAGACATTTGCAACAAAAAAAATGGCAGAAGTTCTCTAAGATTGAGGTGGTAAATTTAGGAGATGCTCATCTGGATAATTTCCAAAGTGCACAAGGTAGATCCGGGCTCTTTTCCTGTAACAAAAAGACATCTCCTTGGTGCTGACTCGTTGCAGCCATGTTGCAGCTTCTTCCTCACTATCTCATGTGAGTATTCTGGATCCTGTTCGAGACGTTCATGCCAAGTCGGCACCCGGGAGACGTCGTTTTGTGACAGGAAAATTAGACAGCATAATCCCCACTTCAAAGATTTCTTGTATTTATTATAAAATGACATCTTAAATTGAACAAGAAATTGGGGGGGGATACTAATGTGGAGAATATTAATGTTAGTTCTCATAGAAAAAACTATTTTCTAAAATACAAGTCAGAGCATTGCAGAAACTGGAAGTCGGAATAGACCTACATTATTATGACTGGTACATCTCTGATACGGACAGATATGTGGAGAGAAACAAAGCTGAACTTGAGTGACACAGTTGTTGATAAAGGCAGTCACAAGAGCATGTACACAGTAATGTCCGTCCAATGTTTGCTCGTCTCTTTTATAGACAAAACAGATCTGACATCATTCATTCATTTTTTTCAGATCATATCTGAGTGTGTGTACTAATGTAGAGTCAATACTCCTTCCATTTTCCAGCAAAACTGCACAAAACAGTGGTGTTGTCCTGAAGAATCCATTTTGTAGGTGAGAAGATTCTGAAAACTCTAAACATATTTTAATTATTTAGTTGTTAATTGCAAAACACATATCATGCATACTTTTGCCTTCTCTGAAAGAAAAAAAACAAACAACAACAGCTCATTGGATCTTTTTCAGTGGCAGCTATGTAACTGGACGCTTTAGCTGAATACGCAGCTCATCAAAATAATAATTCACAGCCACCTCTAAGCAACAACACTGCCCTAGCCATTCTGCCATGTAGTGCTACATGAGAATGAGGCTGAGAGAGCCCCATGAGGGTCTTAAACAAAGAAAAATCTCTCAGCAAAATCTAATTACAACAGGACACGGCATAACTAGCTTTCTCTCCTATAGCCATAAAACAGTCTACCTTCCAGGATCATTATCTCCAATGAGCTAATAGAACTGCCTTAAAACTCAAAAAAATGGCGTCAGAATATTAATCCTTACAATGAGTCTGTACAATCATGGCTCAGCTGAATTACTCTCTCGAGCTTCATAAATCAGCTCTCAAAGGTAAGGTCAAGCTGGAGGGTAAAATCCTACAAGCTTTAAATCAACGTCACAACCATCCCTGAAAAAAGTGGCTTTTAAATAATACATGCATCTACATCAAGCACGAAGTAAAGTTGTTCAAAATGCTCCTTAAAATCAATAAATGTTGGATCAGCTCTTGCGTGGAAGTCTACATCTCGAACAGTGATGCTGAGCTTGCAGCTTCAGCTTGAGATTTAAGCCTCATTTTTTTTTTTTTTTTTTTTTTTTTTGCATGAGGGTATATGTAAAAAATACTGAATGCAGCAGAAAAGGGATGTATGAGCTCAATATAGTAAGTACAATAGCCCTAAATCAGCCTGGGGCTCAAATTCTATTCACTGAATGAATAGAATTTGAATGACCACACTGACACTGAATGACCAGTAGAGACCTGTCCTCACACATAAATTTCAAGTCCGGAGTAAGGCACATGTTCATTCACCATTTTAATAAAAAGGTACAGGAAGCAAGGGAGAAGTCTTTAATACAGAACACAGAAGAGTTGAAGGCATAACACCTTCTTTTCTTTGTTTTTAGTCTTTTTTTGAGGTGGGTGGAAGAAAAATCCTAATTTCAAGTCTTTACTTTCCACTACATTCTCAAAGTTAACTGTCAGATATACAGTTAGAATTACCAACATTATTTCTATTTGCTAAATGCTGGGGAAAAAAAAAAAAATAGATTTTTGATTGTATTTTTAATTTTAATTTTTGCAGTTTCAAAATGTCACACATTTGCTAGTGTTTCATAGAATTGCCTTGCAAGACTTAGGTCAAACCTTTTGGGTTTCATCTACAAGCTTCTTCCAATAGATTGCAGGAATTTTAACCTATTTCTCCAAACAGAACTGGCATAACTGACTCCGGCTTCTAGACTAACTTGCTCACACAGATCGTTATAACTCTGCCCACAAATTGTCTTATGGGACTAAGATCAGGCCTCTGTGATGGCCAATCCATCTATTACTGGTATTAAAAAGTTCACAATTAAAGAACCATTTACATCAGCAAAAACTAATGCCTACTCAATATAATGTCATGCACCATTTTCTTCTGCCAACCCCCCCCCCTTTTTTTTAAGAACTTGCTCAGTCACCAGAATGAGAGAACTTGTAAATATTGATCTTATTTGGACTTTTAATGACGAAGACATGGATAAAAAGAGGAACAAGAGAGTAAACAAAAACGTCAAAGACCAGTGATATAAAATAAAATTTAGACAGCTGACAGAGGGGAAGGTACCAGATAGAGTTAAGGTAGAAGGTTTCAAGAAGTAAGCAAGACGGTACACTACTCTGAAAAGTAGGTAAGTTGGGAGTTCGACTTATCTTCTGACAGCGTCAGAGCATCAAGGAGTTTTATGTAACCTTAGGAATTATTCTGAAAATCTCTGACCATAAAGATCTCTGAAGTAGATTATGGTTGCCGTTCATGGCCAACTTTGGCTAACAAAGACAGTGCAGTGATATTTACAGTAAAGGCAGTGTTTAGCTCAGTGTGAAATTAGAAACTTTCTAAACATCAACAGTGTCATTATGAGATTTTAGCATTCAGTGCATATAAGCCTAACTTGTAACATAGTAAAGGTAATGCTACATAGGTGGTGTTAAAATCAATTAAGGTTTTAAGAGATTTAACAAAAATGAACCAATCCAATTACAATGTCATTTTCTAATTAAAGTTGTGTCACAAGAAACTGGAGGAGAAAATTGGTTTTCTGACATTTACACAGGAAGAAACAGTTAGCTCTTGATATCCCCTGATGGCACCTCATCCCACTGATGCTGACAAACCGATCTAATCTCAACCTGAGCTCACTCCTAATATAGCTGGTTCTGAGTTTTGGCAGTAAAACACAGAGAACGAACCAGCTAAAGTTCTGAGGGTATCAGCTTCATCACATCACTCTGATGAGCTTATGTCCATTTAAGGGTGAACTAAGAAAACATAGTAGTAGAAGATAGGTGATGGAAAGACTGATAATGACAGTTCAGAGCAGGCTCAGCTGGATATATTGAGTACTTAAAATGTGTTTAGATTCAACAATTTGTGTTCTTGGGCTACCCTGATGTTTTCATTTCCTTTAGGCTCTTCACAAACTACAATCATTGTCCAAGACAATTCTGTTATGAGGCTTTCAAAATCATTGGTACAAGTCATCTCTCAGCCTTTCTCCAGGACTCTAGATTACCAATACTGGCAGCTAAAAATGTCTTTGCAGTACATCACAGCAAGTTCTCATAGAACCTCTATAATCCTGACCGTGTCAGTGGAACACCCTTTGCTAGAATACGTTTTATAACAGCGGTTCTTAATCACCGTGCTGAAACACCAGTACTGAAAACTATGCAGTGATATATCTTAGCATAAGAAATTTTTTTCAACAAGGATAATTTTATATTTACATCCACCAAGATTAAGAAAGGACCAACAAGTGACAACTTGACATGTAGGTATTCACAGTTTTGTTCCTTTGAGCCTCTGATTGCAGCTGGGAGGAACTGCTCACCCTCGATTGAGTTGCTCATGAGTGCTTTTTGGTAGCGAAGGTAAAAATGCTAATATGCTTTTTTTTTCCAACTTTATGATTCCTGTTGAATATTTGCTATATCCTTCCAAATCAACAGAACAGTTGAGGCATGAAAAAAGCTGGCCAGCAATTATTTATATATAACTATTTTTTGCGTGATTGATACTTCTTTTACATTATTTTTATATTGTTTAACAGATGTTAACAGACCTCCCATCAGAAACAAGCTTCTTGGTTCAATAAAAAATTATTTTAGATTTACCAGGGACATGAATTATTTTAATGTTGGTGCACTATAAAATATGGTCTTTAGATGTTCCTGTCTGAGGCTATTGATGCAGTCTGCTTCAGTAGCTGCTTACAGCTCCATTTTGAGAAAAATGAAAATCAAAAACATATTGTTTTAAGAGATTTCTATGCTTAATAGAAATACCAAGTATGATTATTTACTGAATCTAAACATATAAACAGTCCTGATGTGAGTAGTACCAGGTATTAAATTCAGTATCTCCCAGGTAGTAATCTCTTAGCACCTTAATATTTCTCCTGCAAACTTCCAGTTACACACCATCATAGCCAAAATCAGAGAGTTGCTTCCTGCCAAAGTCACTGCACTTGCAAAGTCAAATGAATATCAAAATCATACATTTTTTGATCAATACTGAGTCATTGGCTTCAGTATAGATACTTGGTTTGATCCAACATGTTCCACATTAAATCAGACCAACAACAAAATATAATAAAATTATCTGATTGCATGATATTTAGGGTTGAAACTAATGAAGCAGTTGTTAATAGATTTTCGATTTTTAATTAAGACTCCATCTCTGTAAAGGTCAACTCGGCATTAGCAATAGTCTCCGCAGAAAGCCATGTTGTCTAATGATGAGGTGCACAAATGCAGAGGCAAAACCATCTGTTCCAATTAATTCTAACTGAATCACCAACAGCCTCCTTATAGGAACTCAACAAAATCAAGATTTATTCAAAGTGATGCTTTTTTTTTTTTTTTTTTAAATAAAAAAGGGGAAAAATGTGACAGACACTTGGCATCTTGCAATTAACTGAGATTACGCCCAGGAACAGCTGATGAGTCTGACAACCTGCACTGACACACTCAGCTGTCTTTGTGATATAAACTGACCTGATGGTCTGATGTTTCACCAGCACTACAGGCACACATGGTCTCAAAGACGAACGCTAAAATGGGAAGGCTATTTGGGGCCTGTATTGCCTTTTTGTGCATATAAAGCCTCTGTCAACACCCAGCATTTCCTCACAGATGATCTCTTGGCTTGAGGCGTAAGACATAATGAGGGGGTAATCTGATGATTACATAAATTATGTTTACACTTGTAGGTGAACCAGATAGATGGAAATGATGTGAGAATAAAACCATTTAAACCATTTATTCTATGTATGCTTTTAGACATTTGCTGGTAATGTAACAGTATAGGTCTATAGGTCATAAAATATTGTATAATGCTGTCTTATCTTATACGGAATATCTGAAAATGTGAATATAGGTGGAACAGTGTGATAAAGCTGGATTCCTCTGATCTGCTTACAGTAAGAAGATAAAACAGCAGGCTTCCTTGCAGTGACAGACTGTCCTGAAATGTAATGAATTCCTCTATCGCTGTGCAAAATACTTTTTAGCGGTGCAAGATAAATGACAGCCAAACATCCAGAACACCAAAGAAGACAACAGCAGACAATAGACTTTGGCCTTTTGGAGCAGTACATTCATTCATGGCGATATGAGAAAAGTAATTTGAACACAGCAAGAGCTGTGTAATAAGAAACCATGATTTTAAGATAAGATAAATCAGACAACCCAAGTAGGAGGTGGATACAGATATGCTATTTGTTCCCATTAGGTGGGCCCAAAAAAACCTGAACAAATAAGCCTCAGAGTGTACAGTCTGGTAAACAGATATGTCATTGCTTTTATTTAATGAAAACAGCCTCAGAGAGTCAAAATGGCTATTCATCTGACTGAGAAATCAAAAGGAATGGAAAGCAGGGTCTCTGTTTGGTTTGTATTGAAACCAAACTCAATTGAGCAAATTACAGAGATCACAAATGCAAGTGTTTGTGCTGCAGTCTAGAAGATCCGTTTAGCAGAATTTTGCCAAGAGATGCATTTACTTATCTTGGGACACAACATCACTTTGTCTTCCTTGCTGTCAATAGTCAGAGATGAGATGAAAGGCAGATCTCTTAAATTAGAATGTAGGAACACTGGGAATAAGCAATTAGAACCCGATACTTCCTGGTTTGGTGTCCCAGAGTTGAATTTGTTTTGGTATAACATGTGCGTGTCAACCACAGAACAAAATCAAAAGACAATGGTTAAAGTTTAGTGTCATTATCCACAGTGAAACAGGTCCTGTATAACATGGGCTGAGAGGTCACGCAGAATGGAAGAAGCGAGTATTCCAAAAGCGACATAAAATGTCAGATTACAGTTTGCAAATGAGTGGCTTAGGGACAACAAAGTCAGTGTTTTGGGGTGGCCATTTCAAAGACCTGATGTCATTCTCTGAAAAAAAGCTGAAAAAGTGAATGTAAGCAAGGCAGCATAATAGTTACACCAGCAGGAATGGGCCAAAATTCCAGCAAACTATTGTGAGAAGCTTGTTGAAGGGTACCCAAAATGTTTAATCCAAGTCTTACATCTTAAAAGTCAATTCTACCAAACAATTCAACTAAATACTGGCGAAATGTATGTAAATTTCTGACTTTGAAAAGAATAAAGATTTCACTGGAAAAATCTCTCTCCTATTATTGTGGCAATTAGTAAAAATAAAGTTTTGGTAACCCTTACTGACCTAAAAATGAAAAGCTGTAGTTTGATTTAATGTCAAAAAATGGATAAAAAATTATTTTAATTATGTGTGTAAATATATGGTTCCTACTGTAAATGATAAATATTGACTAAAGTCTGGAAACTAAAAAAAAAGCTTTTTCAGACTTGGAAAATGCTAAAATATTTTTTAGGGACCATTCCACCTGTAATATTGCAAACGTAAGCGGGTGTAGAAAATAGATAGCTGGAGGACTTCAGTTCCTGTTCATTTTCTCCACTGAAGACTAACATATTTCAGCTTTTGTTTATAATCATGTCACAACTTTTTTTTTTAAACTAACCCTGAACTTGGATTGCTTTTGGGGTTCAAAGAATTGACAATTAGTTGCATCCTTTTGAGTACGCAAATTTGGCAAGTTTCAAATTAGACATTTTTAAGGCTTATGGCGGACATTAATTTAAAAAGCTGTCCTTTATTCACAGCCATGTGGGACTAACTTTATTGAATAGTGGTCTGGAGATTAGACTTCAAGGTTCCTTATGAGGAAAAGTGGACACTTATGTTGGCCATAATGACACACCATCAGAGAGTGGAAGTATTTCTTGATATCTTGGGGAAAAGAGTCTATGATTTTAATTGCAATAATTTGTCACCTTGAAGTGTTTCAGTAATAGTCTGTCTCTGAAAAACCTTTCAGCAGGTACAGTGGGGAAGGTCCTTTGCCCTTTACACAATTATTTGTAAGACTGTAGGAACGGACATCGCAGAAAAGATGTTATATCCAACTTGAGTTTAGTGCTTTCATTACAAAACTGATTTATAAAGAAAGAGGCATTCTGTCTGATTTACTTTCAAGTGTGTCATCATTGTTCTGGAAGCTGTCAAGAAACCTTTTCACTCACTTAGAAAAAGTGCCTGAATGGATTTTACTTTGACAGGGCAGAGCAGTGTTTACACTCCATAAAAACTGCTTGAGATCCCAAAAATGTCCTTCAGAACAACACGTCTATTTTCTAGCAAGACACAAATTACATCCAAAGTGGCACAACACAGCATCCATGTGGAAAAACACAACTCAAAAATTTCCAACAGCCAAACTAAAATGCCTGGATGGTGAATTATGCTTTATTATGTGTTTGACAGTGAGGCTTTTAAATTGTCACTACTGTTGTGAAGAAAAGGTGCAAGATGACAGCCTGATTTATGCTCTGCAACAGCAGCCAATATCACTGCAATTGTCCTCTTTTTTTAAATGGCTATCACTTCTTTACATAGTAGAACTTGAACTTAAAAGTGGAAATTACCATTATGATCTGCTGATAAAATTTTAATTTGATCAGATTAATAAATTAAAATCCTTCCACTTTTTTCATGTTAGACTTCATGACATTTGTCTCTTCGTGTTGCTACAGAAAAACGGCCGTGGGCTGTAAAACCTCAGCCCATCCAGACAAAAGCACACATCATAATCAGCAATAAGATAAGCCAATGATTACTGCATTATGCATGAGGATCCATGTCCTTGGTTTAATATGGAGAATATTCTTGCTTGATTTATGTGGCAATATGATTATTCATAACGCCATGTAATTAACACCATGGGCATGCTAAATGAGGATCCTGGTTGTGGAGACTTGACAGAAACTAAACAACAGACCCATTCTGAGACTGTTAAAGACTGGCAAAAAATTTGATCAGTTTCTCTTCAAGCAACACCTTTAAGACCACACTCTTCTTCTTTATCAACATCAACACAGATATGGATTAAGCTTCACTAAAACTAGAAAAGCAATCCCACGTTTAATACCGAGTGTGCTTTAAATGTGATATTCATGACACAGTATCTCTGTGCTAATGGCATACAGCAAAAGCCATGCAATTCTAGGTTTCCTGCACTATTCAAATATATGCACTTATTGGCTGGATGGATGGATGGACTCTTTTTTTGTTTAAGGGGCTACGTATCATGAGCCTACTGGTTAAAGCAATCTATTCCTTAGAAATTCTGATATTTCTTATGTAGTCACTGGAATATGAAATAAATCTTTTAGGACAAACCTAGATTTCTGCAATCATCCACATTAGATAATTGGCTCTGATGCATTTGAAATTCCTTTCCTATCAGAACAGATTATATGTGTTGTTTTCATCAAAACTGATCGCTTGAATGATGATCTTCATCCTCTCTTTCCCGACCTAAACTGACAGGCCTCTTCCTTTTAATTTGTTCTTTCATTCCGATGTCCTTCATGTGTCTAAAGATTCCAGAGGGACCTATTGTCAGGACGCTCAAAGGTCAAGTCGCTCCTCTAAACAGGCATCATGGAAAATAGCCTAAGGGTAATCAAGCCTGTTGAAAAATCCTTAAACGGACTTCATCTTTATCAAGATCAAGTCCCTGCAACCTGCAATTGTTGCAGGTTGCAGGGACTTGCAGGGCTTCTTGCACCCCCCCCCCAAAAAAAAAAAAAAAAAAAACCCATCTTAAACTCAATTACCTGTTTGCTAGTCTTTTAAAAAGCAAGATTTATGGACAAGATAAACATCCTCAGTTAGGTTTGATAGCTGTATGGTGAATACAAACAACTGAAATATTGAAAAGAAACTCAGCTTACTCAACTACAATGATTAAAGCTTGACTCAAAACAATCGCATAAAGATGCAGCAACTGCACTTAACAAAATGAAAAAAAAAAACAAAAAAAAAAAAACACATGCCTCTGATGTTTCATTGTGGTGAGTTTTAAATCAATCCCACTCTGCTCACTTTTAACAATATTAAACTGAACATGAACAGCGTGACCATCATAGCAGGTTACAGTGTTGGAGACAAAGCTAAGGACACCTGTAGGGCTTATTATCAGAGAGATCTGATTATCAGTGACATACACGTCAGACCTATTTGATCATGGTAAATACCACCAAACAGCAGCAAAAAGGCCATTCACAGTCTAGCTGCATTAAAATGTATGATATATCTAATGTTTAGTACTTCAAGAATTAAGTTTAGAATGTAAACTTCAGACATTTTTAAACATGAATAAATCTGGATGAATCAAGTTTTAAAGGGTCACACGAGGGATAAAATAAAATCTAGAGGCCCAAATTATAAATGGCAGTCAAAATTTTTCCAACCACAAAAGCCTTGAAACAAAGCTCTCTCTGTATACTGTAGTGGGATAAGACTAGCTTGGAGAGTCAGGTAAAATGGTCTTTTTGGGAATAAATGACGTTTATAGCTGCCATGTTGCAGAAAGGTGTCAAAAGTCTCACATCATGTATATCTATTTAAAAACAGCATGCTTTGTTTCATTTAAAAAAAAAAAAAAAAAAAAAAATCAGTAGCCTTTTGACTTGTTCATAACATTTTCTGCAAACTAAATAGAGTACAATGTAATTGGAGAGCAGTGGCTACCTGTTTGCTTTCCAATAATATTTAGCCTTCAGAGGTTTGGACTTGTGAACGTTAACATGACTCAATGTGAAGAAATCAGCTGGTGACCGTAATCAGATGATTTTCTGCGTGACCAGCCCTGGTTGGTCACTGGCCAGTCAGAAACTTAAAAAAACCCAAACCTTTTCTGATTAGAGAAACAAAATGACACCCAAGTGTTAATAAAACATGCCAACAACATTCCTTGGTGTGGATGTTCCCACTGTAGGAGAGGGAGTCCAAGTTAGCCATTTAAGTACTGGTAAT
This sequence comes from Anableps anableps, assembly GCA_014839685.1. Taxonomy (NCBI): domain Eukaryota; kingdom Metazoa; phylum Chordata; class Actinopteri; order Cyprinodontiformes; family Anablepidae; genus Anableps; species Anableps anableps. The sequence goes on from CM026085.1 coordinate 18,451,634, forward strand.
TTGTTTAAAAACTGTCAGTGAATGCTTGAAAAGTAAAAAAGTAAATGGATTAAACTTTCTGATAATAGACACTCTCTTGCAAATCCTGTATGACGTAATTTTTGTCATAAAGGATAACATGGACACAAAAACTGCACTGACAGTTTTTCTTTTATTCTTTCCTTTCAGTTATTTTTCCTCTGTGGAGAAAGTGGATAAACCAGCTCATTGTTATGGCATAAGAGGCTATAGTGGAATCCTTTTCTTTAACAGAGCCAAGTATGAATAGGTGTGCTTGCTTGTCCTTGTGGTCCAAGCTGCCCACACACACTGAAAGTTATGTCAAAAATCTTACAAATTCATTCAAAGATCTGCAGAATGGTAGGAAACCGAGGGTTAAATCACAACCTTCCAATTGACAGATGACTAATCCTCTCACTAATACAAAGCTACTCCACCAAAAAAAGTAAGACGTTGTTTAAATGGAAAGTATTTTCTGTAGAGGCTTTTACAACATACAGCTACATTTTCGAGTGCAGGTCATTGTTCTCCTTTGCATTGTTGTAGATAATCAAGAATAAAGGACAGATTGAACAAAGTAAAGCAACGATGTTGAATAGTGTTGAGGTTTCAGCATCTGTTGGTCATGAATCATGCTGAATTTGGAAATGTTGGCAGCTTTTCAGAAGGTAAGGGTCTTCATTCTCAAGTGAAAAGACAAGGAGACTCATATTTATAATTAATGCTAACCACTCTAACATAAGATAATAGGGATAGGAAAAATATTAACTTCAGCATCATTTTAATAGCAGAACTTTAACATATTTTTACTCAAGTAAAAATAAAAAATAGCCATCCATCCTAATACGTACAGGAGGTAGGTATATTTATATATCAAATGGCACAATAGGCTCAGACAGAATTCATTAGAAGATCAAAGCTTGAGTATAAACACGAGGTCTCGCTTTAATGTGAATTCTAGGTTGCTGTTTCTAGTGTGTTATTGGTTAAAATATGTTTGCTCAGTTTTGCATTTACTTATTGAGGCTATTTGCACTGGATAGAGTATCCATAAATATTACACAAGTAAAAAGTTCGATGCAGTAAAGCTGCTCCTGGATGTACATTTTTTTCCCCAAAAATCTACTCAAGTAGTTGTAACTGCTTACTACCCCCCAACATGTGTTCATGCTAATACCAGCCCACTGACAAAATGGCACCAAATGTAAATAAAATCTGATTACAGTCTATCTACTGGGGTTGGTTGCCTCGTCGATCCCCACCTCTCATCATCCACACAAGCATTAACTGGATGGATGGGTCTCTAAACACGTTAGAAAAATAAAATAAATGGTAACCCCCCCCCAAAAAAAAGAGAGGAAAAAAGATTTCCTTGCATAATTTTCCATACCACCTTAAGGAAAACCAAGCTGCAGTTACTTATAAACAACATTGTTGAGCAGACAGCAGGAACATAGACTCATTGCTGCCTGTATTTACAGTTGAACGCTTTGGTAATTGTGCAGAGTCTCACGCAACAACCTTGTTAAGGTTCTGAGAAAATAAAAGCATGTCAGTGAAAGGGAGTGGCTGATGATAAACTTTCTTTCCTGTGCTGAGTTCCTTTCTAGTCTTTGCAGCAGAACAGATCAGAGTAAAATCCCTGCAGGAACTTCAATGTGTTTATCTCCTCTGACTAAATTTTTACAAAGCGTACAGTTTCATTTAGCAGCCCACTGACACTATACAGTAATCTGAGCAATGTAAAACACATGGGGGAACATGCATTCAGCTTGCTGCCACTGTGTTGTTGCCATTTAAAATCTGAAGCCCAGCTGTGAAGCCCCCCCCAAAAACATTTACTCCACAGAGTCTTTTCAAGTACTATCTTCGTCCCCCCAGATGCCCCTATGGAGCTGCTCAGGTGGCCAAGAGTAGAGAGATGTGATTGTACTGGGCAGCGTCCAGCTGTGAACATGTCTCTTAGCATGAATGCCAAGCAGAGCATGCATTTTCAATGTAACTGTCCTTTGGGGATTGAATAAAAACAACAAAAAGGTATTAAAACTCTGAACTATGACAATAGCTAATGGCTACAACAACTAAATCTTCGATTTCTGTAAAAGTGACGTGCATAAGCACTTGTCCATAAAACTAACACAGGATTTCAGAAAAAATAATTATACAGAGAACCAAACCTGGTGGTGGTGTAAGTGTGATGGTCTGGAGCTGCTTTCCAGTTTAGCACCTCGACACATTGTTGTAACTGATGGAAGAATGAATTCTGCTCACTACCAGAAAATCCTGAAGAACAATGTCCGTTTATCAGTTTGTGACCTGTTCAACAGTATTTTGGTTAGAAAACAGGATTATGGTCCTAAACAGACCAGCAAGTCCAACTCTGAATGCCCCCAAGAGGTTTGTGAACGGCCTAGTCAAAGTTCAAACTTAAATTCCATTAAGATGCTAAAATTCAACTTTGAGGCCATTTATGCTCAAAAATTCACCAGTGTGACTCAATTAAAACAATTCTGCAAAGAAGAATGAGCTAAAATTTCTCCTTAGAGATGTAAAAGACTGATTGCCAAATACTGGAAATGCTTGAAACATTTAAGTTGGACAAAAAAGCTAAATCAGAAGAAGTCTCTAAGTGTGCAAACACTTCTTTACAATACTGTATATACACAACACTTCCATTGTGGTAAAGAAAAGCTGAGTTTGTATTGTTACTTAAGTTGTAAGAGATCAACAAAGTTAAAATATCTGTAAAACTCTTAAAATTCAGGCAGAAGTGACAACGGTACATTTATTACTGGTAGTAATAAATGTGTCACAGTACGTGTTGAATGAACTGCTATCATCTTCCGTTTTAAAATATTTAACAGCCATGTTGGCGTGGTCCATCCTGTCCTGCAGCAGCTGCATTACAGTGCACATAACATAAAACCTGATAGAGTAAGCCAACAGCAGAGATGAAAATCTAGCCTGTGACACCAATATGACCAGTTGAATATACCTCAAAATGCCAGATCAGATCAGGACATCAGTATTAAGATATATTCATGCCGATTAATTGTTTCACCTTTATTCATGGTATTAATCACAATCTACTGTTGAGCTATGGCAGAGCCTCATGCACATAAACTCATCAATATGCACAAAAAGTAGCTTAAACATTAAGAGAATCAAAATGTTTATCATAAGATATGTTTAGTTATCAGCTCTCCATAATTACCAACAACCCAGACAGAAATGTGTAAAAAGCCCTAAAATGAATTCATCTTTTACTACAGGAGTACGAGCTCTGAAAATTTTAGATAATTTGTGTTATTTTAATACATTTATTTAATGCAGAGAAGCGGCTATGTTAAGAAATTATTGTTTTTACAGAATAGTTGGCACCACAATTGTTACCACTTTCTATCAAACTAATGTAATCTGGGTATTTTTAACGCATCAAGTTAATAAGGTACCTGTAAGAAATGCTGAAACTTAAGTTTCCTTTGAATGATTTGATCAGTTTGAGCAAACTGTTTTTGAAAATGTTAAAATCTTAATTTAGTTTTTATCTTTTAATTGACTGATTTTTTTTAAACAAAAGATAATAACCAAAATTTATTTTTTGTCAGGTCCTTAAACAGAAATATACTCAAACTAAAAATAAAATCACATTTAAAATCAGCATTAAAGAACCATTTAAAAAAATATATAATTAACAAGGCTCCCAGCCTCAGAAACAGAAATATAGTAGAAAGTAATGTTACATTTCTAAGAACTGTTGGATTCGTTTTTATCACACTTACTTTTAAATCATCTTATTCTTTAAGACTGAGGGTCAATGTAATGTTATTAAACAGATCTGTGATGTCACTCTCAAAACTGTTCGCCTCACAGTGAGAAATCATTTCAGCCTCGTTTTAAATCCTATTCATCATCTTTCACTCTTTCTCCCTTTCTACTCCACAGCCCGTTTTCTTTCTCCTGATGACATGATTGGAAACGCATGCAGACATCAATACCTGCGCTGTCTGCTTGCCAAGCTCCACGATTTCAGGGACTTTCTGAAAGTAATGAGACTTTGGGACACGTGTGTAAAAACGGATTACATCAACAGGCAAAGCAGAAGCAGGGAGGCATCTCATGTGTTAGCTCTATATGTTGGAAAAGCAACTCATATCTGTTTAATCAAGCGTATAAACACTCAGCAGGAGTTTCACCGTTTCTATGAAACGTATTTCTTTTTGACATGGCTGAAAACATGTCTCTCTGCTCAGGTCATAAAAGCTTTTTCCTGCCCTTTTCTGCCTCAAATTTCCGTTTACTTATCTGCTTTCAGGTTGTACCTGCTGCAGCATCTGATGTATTATTTTAATTCAAAGAAGATAAACCATGTTTATCGAGCAGTTCTCTCGAGAGCTGGTTTTGAAAAGTACACACTTTTCAAAGCGTTCAAAAAAGCCTCAGGGAATTCAGCAACTGATTCTCAAGAGTTTGGATCGACAAGATAATTTCCCATCTCAAGCCACATTACGGGTTCATAAAAGATGGATTTTTAACACCATTTCTGTTTTAATCTTAAAATAAAAGCTTATTTGTTTGAGATATTGAGTCCTATTTGGATCTCAGACTCTTCTAAGAAATTTTTAAAAACTAACCCCATACATCAAAGAAATACTCAAGCATCCAAAAAGAAATTAAATTTGTTGTAGAGGCAGTATGTACATTCTTCTTTATATTTCTGTTTAAGTTTGCTGTTCTCTCCCTCATCTTCTGAGTCTTACCCTCTGAGAAGCTGATGAGCCCCAGGATGTGCAGGAGCTTGATGGAGGCGAACACTAGCACCACAATGCCCACCGTCTGCAGCCCCTCTGTCTCCCAGATGGCGCTCAGCATCGCTCCACCCTCCGCCCACTCTGGGCCACCATACCCCGACCCAAACCCGGAACCCGAGCCAGCCTCTTCCCCTTCCGAACCGTCGCCAGGACCAGCACTCCCACCCGGTCCTGCGCTCCAGTTGCCCTGCAACCACTCCAGCGCTGACCCAGCCTGCAAGCACCGGCCGGGCGAGTCCCAGCACCCTCCCCCTTCCCCTCTGCTCCCGAAATCCAGTCTGGATCAAGTTAAGTCGAGCCCACCCCTCCACCCCCGGTTAAGAGCCAGAAGAGGTGAATCGTAAACTCATGAAGAAGTTGATTAAAACTTAGAAAAGATGACCTTAAAAGTCCACGCACGCTACTTTCTTCCCCCTGAAATGAGATAATTGGCAGCTGTGTAAAAGCAGAAGAGAGGAAAATCTGGCTCCTCTGACAGTTTAGGGCTTTCTGCTGCTCTGTCAGGCGAACACCCAGCCTCTGTGCAATGCAAAGGGGAGGGAAGATGAGAGGGAGTGGATATGAGCGAGGGAGCCATGAAGGGAGGGCAGCGGCAAGAGGAGCTCTGCAAGAAGAGGCACAACTTCTGTATGGAAGTGTATAAATTAACTTTAGCTGCAGCTCCTGAAATATGAAAGGGAGCCCAGAAAGTGTCAGTATTGTAATACCATTGTTGACTACTGTGCTGTTTAGCAATATTAATAAATCAAGTAAATGGTACGCTTCTATGGCTGCAGAAAGGACTGAGGAAGCAGAAAACCGGAACAAAAAGATCAAAGTAAGTAAGGTAATTGCATTTGAACAAGCAGAAACTGCTTCTGAAAGGTAGATATGTTACTGTTGAGATTATTTTTTTAATCATCTCATTTAAAAAAAAAAAGCTTAGAGCATTTAAAAATAAAATCAGATAAAAACACGAGTATTTTGAATGAAAATTTGTCTGGGGTGAGGCCAAATGTGTCTGCTTAAAAAGATTTCATGCGACCGCTTGTGTCATAACTTGAGGTCCACCTGCATGAAGCAGACAGACAAAGAAAACCAGACTCTATGAGATAAAGCGGCTGATTTATGGCATTAGTATATGGGAAAGGAGAGAAAATACTACCATCTGCTGGCCTTCTCCAGAGAGTCAGTTTTCTCATTATCCACAGTGGTTTCTCTCGATGTACATCCTAATAAATGAGAATATCACTGAAAAGTTAATTAAATTTAGTAACTCTGTTCAAAAGGTGAAAAAATCTCACATAGGACAGTAATTAGAGAGTGATATGTTTCAAGTGTTTATTTCTGTTTGTTCTGGTTTGGATGGCTTACAACAGTAGAAAACCAAATTTAGGTTCTGAGTAATTTGAATATTACAGAAGGGCAATAAAAGGGATATTTAAAACAGATATGTTATGTACACAATCAGAAGGAAGATAACTGACTTAAATGTCTAGCAGACAGTCATGACAAGAATGGTAAGACAAAAAAAAGCCATTGTTAAAGAAGTTGGCTGCTTACAGTATGCAAGTGCTGTAAGCAAGCATATTAGAGGGAAGTTTAGTGGAAGGAAAAAGCTTGGTAGAAACAGGTGAAAAGCGTTAAGACTCTCTGGGACCAGAGACAATAGAAGGGTCTTCTAGGCGAAGCAAAAAAAATGTTGTTTTTTTTTTTTTTTTTTTTATTATTATTTCTCAGAAAATTTGAGTTTTCATTAATTGGAAACCTTAATAATCAAAGTTATAGGCAAATTGAGATTAGCTTCCTTTTATGAATTTTTTAACTTTTTCATCATATTTCAATGTACTGTAATGCACCGGTTGAATTGTGTGTAAAACATGCACTTTCAAACTTTTTTTTATATGTTTTTGAGTAAAACAAGTAGCACTTTATGGCTGGAATAACAATACTTCTGCACTCTATTTGATTATTTTGACTGCTCTGCTTCCCAGTCTTTGCTTCAGCCATACATCCCTGTTATAAAAAAAAAAACAACAAACCTTCCAGCTTAACTGCAATCATCACGGCAGGATATTATGTTGCCTCCCTGAAAGGAATCGTAACTCACGGCTAATTCAATTGCTCTGTGATAAATGGTGCATGGATGGAAAAGCTAACAAAACACATTTTATTTACATTCAGCAGCCCAGAGCTGGCCTGTGCTCCACACAACACCACACCAAGGAATGTGATATAGGTGGGATTCTGCTTTTCTTTGATCAAATATTTTGTTTTTGTAGAGTTCAGAATTAAGGTTACTGGGAAAAAAAGTAAAGAAATGCATCAGCGAGTGGTTTCTTTCTGGGACAGTAACACAGAACAGACAATACTTTGTTCTGTATTACACTGTTTGAATATTAACATATTCTGGATACAGTCTAACATTGAGGCTAGTTGTTGCAGGCAGATGTAGCTGGACTTCTACACTGTGTGAAAAAGCAGTAAGAAAAATTAGATTTCTGTATTTTTCCGGTTTGGATAAGTATGCAAAAATATCTGATTATTATTATTATGATTATAATAATCATCCAGCAGCCTGGCTTCAAGTTCGACCTCATTCTTTTTATCCATCTATCCCACCATGGTTTACTATCTGTATGAGTTTGATTTTATGAAATGCTAGTTTTGCAAAAAACAGGTCTTTGTGTTCATTTTGGTCAGTTGATGTTTTTGCTTTTGAACTCTCATAGATGACACTTCTGCTCAATTTACTTCCAATTATTGAATCAGGAATACTGACCTCAAGTGAGGCCTGAAGTGCTTTTGGTATTTTGGGTTCTTTAAAGACCTCCTGGATGTGTCCTTGATGTTGGTGCAATTCTGGCATGCCGAGCAACGCCTTGGAAGGTTCACCACTGCTCCATGTTTTGTCCATTTGTGGATAATGACTCACTGGTTTACTGGAGTGTAAGGCCTTATAAATGGCTCTGTAACCATTTCTAGATTAATTGGTGATTAATGAATATATTTCTTGGATGTTCTTGAATTTTTTTCAGATCTGGGCATGATGTGTTGCCTTTGAATATCTTTTAGCCTACTTTCCGTAGTCAGATAGGTTTTATTCAAATTAGTTCTTGAGTCTGGCAGCAATCAGGCATGGATATGGCATGTGAAATGGAGCCAAAAAAATCTTAATAACAAATAATTCATGATATGACAAGGAGAGGAAATTACATTTTCACATAGAGCCAGGTTGGTTTGAACAGCTTTTTAAAATGTCAAACTTTAGGTTATATTTGATGTTACATTTAACCTAACACAATGACAGATGATTAAACATCTGTCATTGTGACATTTAAATGTGACCAAAAGACAAATCAGAAGAAATCTGTACCACTGATAGCTTGCACAATTTAAAACTCTGCATGCAAGCATGATGAGACTTCTGTAGAGATGCGTTTTGAATCCATCATGCCACACTCAAATTCAGCATGTTTCCATTTCTTAAGCAAATCCTTTATCTTATAAACAAACTGCAGCAGCATATATCTTTTTTTTTTTTTTTTTTTTTTTTTTAACCATTCTCCTTTTCTTGACAGGTAGAAACTAATTTGAAGAATTTTCCTCATTTTTCTGAATGCTCCTCTTTGGTGAACAGATGGTACATTAAATGCAATAAAAACAGGATTACATTTAATCACCATTTTTCTTGCAAACAAGCTGATAACGTTTCATCTGTATGATTTAGAAAATAGCGGCTTTTGTCATTTTCTTAAAAGCAAGTATAAAAGAAAACTGCAGAAAATTGATATAAAACCTCAATTGAGAAGCAAGCCTTTACTTACAGCTTTAACCACCCCTTGTGTTTAACTTCTGGTATTATTTTGTTCCACACAGCCACGAAATGTAAATACTAAGTACCACCAAACAACTCAATTTCCAAAATCCAGCAAGTTTTATCTGTCTTGTAGCTTAGAGTGACATGCTGAAAAAAATGATTCCAGCAAAAATAAAGTGGTTTTTATTAAAACCATCATCAATCAAAGTGGCGCCGTTGCGCTGGACGAGCAGAGATGAGGTCGTCTCATTGTTTACAAATCAACTTAAGCTCAAAGTTTGATATAATTAGGTGGCACCTGTAGGGGATTTGCTCAGGCATGCAATGCAGCAGTAAGTGTACAGCCTGTGTTTTCCTAACGTAAAATAAATTAAGTTGTCATATTTACGGAGGTGGCGCCTACGAGGGGGTAGGCAATTATGAGCAGTGAACCACAGCAACCCTTGGTGAAGCGGTGTGGGCAATCAGCCATAGAGTGCCATGGGGTGACTGAGTGCCATACCAGTTGTTTGTGGGCTTGCAGCAACAATTGCTTCTCTACACAAAACTCGTTTTCAGCTCTTTAACCTTTATGCAGAAACAATAGATGAGAGGAAAACTTGAGCATGGATGACTCAACTGATTTCAGCCCATTACTTTGTTCACTGTGGATCATTCTCAGCTCCTAAGAACCACCCTTTCTTGTGACCTCAGTTGATCCTTACGCATAGACACTGTTTAGAAGAAAGCCCAGCAGAGACTATACTTCCTGTGGCAAATCAAGAAGTACAACCTTCTATAGGAGCTGCTGGTCATCTTCTGCACTGCCATTATTCTGTCTATCCTGTGTTCGTTCAACAATTTGAGGTTTGGCTCATCCACAAAACAGAACAGGTTCAAACTACAACAATTATCTCTGCAGAGAGGATCATAGGGCTGATCCTCCCTCCATCCAGGACTTGTCAGGAAAAGGAGAACTAACATCTGCATACCCCACAGTTCCTGGACACAAAATGTTTAGACTTCTACCTACAAGTCAGCGCTACATTGTTGTTTGCAATAACCAGCTGCCACAGAGCACATTTCTTCCTCCAGGCTCTCTCTCTGATGAACACAATGAAGACCTTACAGCCTGAATATCTGCTTGAGGTTGCTGCTGGAGGAACAGCTTATCCTTCTCTCTCTCATCCACATGCTCATCCTCCTGGATTACTTCAGATTTTAGGACTGCAGAATTATTACTTTTTTTTTTTTACCTCACTTTTACCCTTTTTTCTGCTTCCAAGCAATCGATAGAATTGAAGATTCACCTACTGGGGAAGCATACAGGTTCTGGAAATGAAACAACTCTACTTATGACTCAAAACAACGGACAGCTCAGTATTATACAAAGACTTTAATCGATAGAAATGAAGATTCATAGACTGGAGATGAATATCAAGATTAACGCAGGCTCTGGAAATGAAACAACCCCATCAATGACTCAAAACAACAGATAGCTGCCAGCAACATCAGCGAATAGCCCACCCTAGAACTCTCTGGGAGCTAAGCCAAAAAATAAATCTCTGAAGAGACAACTAATGGGTAGGACTCTTCACCTAGATGACCCAGAGTTCCCAGCATTAAGTCGAGATATCCCTTCTTCAACACCTGGTCCAAGAACTAAACATCACCCAGCTGGAGCCATCAAAATTCCATCTTCCTCAAGCCTGGCACCAAGGACAAAACAACCGATGTGGGCCATAACACATTCGGACTCTGGTGGAATCCTTCTGAAAAACAGGTTTGTTGTACTTCAACTGGAGTACCCAAACAACCACAGGAGTTATGAGGCCAGATCAACACAATTTCATCCTAAAATGAGCACCAAGAAAACCAAAGCCACGGCAAAAGTTCTCATTGTGGTTAAAGAAATCCACAACTATTGCAATACAAAGAGGACAAAGGTAATATGGTTCCTAATGACACAGCTTCTGACGTTACTGCAAAAATACTAGCAATAACCACTGATCACCCGAATATTGAGACTCTAATTATACACATTGGAGCTGATGATGTCACCAAACAAAAATCAGATATCCTGAAAAATGACTTTAATCATCTTCTAAGCACTATCATAAATCTAAAAATTAAGGTGTTCCACTACAGACAGTTCGACAGGGAGATGAGAGATTCAGCAGACTGCTTATGATTAATAACTGGCTCATCAAAACATGCACTAGCAGCTCGGTAAACATCACTGACAATCACAGGATTTCTGGGAGCGTTTCTGTGCTCATCTCCAGCACAGAAACTGGAGAGCACTAAGACTGCCCTCGTCAAAGTGTTCAGTGACATCCGCATAAATACAGACTGTGGAAGATCCACAGTGTTGGTTCTGTTGCAGCATTTGACACTGTCGATCATATTATTAAAGCGACTGGAGAGCTGGGTCGGACTCTCTGGAACAATACTCAGTTGGTTCAAATCCTACCTAAAGAACAGGGATTTCTTTGTGTCAAAAGGCAACTTCTCATCGGAGCAGACAAAAGTCATATGTGGAGTACCCCAAGGTTCAATCCTGGGAACCCTCCTATTTAATATCTATATGCTCCCACTAGCTCAGATTATAACAAGTAATTAGCTACCATAAGTATGCAGATGATACACAGCTCTATATTACAACATCACCAGGTGACTATGAACCCATCCAAGCACTGAACAGATGCTTAGAACAAATCACTGCATGGATGTGCCATAACTTTCTCCAGCTGAATAGAAACAAAACTGAAGTTATTATCTTTGAACCTAAAGACGAACGATCGAGTCAGCACACATCTTCAGTTATTACAACTACAAACAAGTGATCAGGCCCGGAATCTGGGTGTAGTCATGGATTCAGACCTGAGAGTTAGCCTTCTATGATCTGAAGACCATTTCCAGGATTAAAAGACTAATGTCCACACAATATCTAGAGAACCTCATCCATGTGTTTATCTTTAGTTGCATTCATTACTGGAACAGTATCTTCACAGGTCTGCCTAAAAAGTCAGTTAGACAGCTGCAGCTGATCTGAAACACTGCTGCTAGTGTTCTCACTTGGACCAGGAAAATAGAGCACATCACCCCAGTTCTAAAGTCCTTATACTGGCTTCCTGTAGCTCAGAGAATAGACTTTAAAATACTTGTGTTAGTTTATAAATCATTGAATGGCTTAGCACCAAAATACATTAAAGACCTATTGTCATTGTATCAAATCTTCGAGATCACTCAGGTCTTCTGGTTCTAGTCTACTCTGCAACCCCACAACCAAACATTGAGAAGTAGCATTCAGTTTTTATGCCCCACTAATCTGGAACCAACTTCCAGAAAACTGCAAAACAGCTGAAACAGCAAGTTCCTTTAAATCAAGGCTAAAAAGCCACCTGTTTAGAGATGCCTTTGATTAGTAGTAAGTGGAACATTGATCAATATTTTTGAATTATATTTGCTTGATTATCTTTATGATTTTGATGCATTGATATTTGCTCAATGATATTTCATGTATATTTGCTGGATGATTTTGCTGTATACTTGCTCGATAATGGATGATTTTGATGCATACTTAATTGATGTTTTTACGATGTAAAGCACTTTGAACTGCCTTGCTGCTGAAATGTGCTATACCAATAAACTTGGCTAATCAGCTACTCTGCAATGAAAATAATCATATTTGCAGTATCCCACCCTGCCTTTTTTAAAATGGCTTTGCATTGACATACATGTACTTAACCATTCCTTTTATCCTTTATATCCTCTAAAGTTTATGCATTTACACCTAACGTCTGTATGCTTCAACTGAAATCGAATTCCTTGTTTTTGCACACAGTCTTGGCCAATAACCCTGGTTCTGATTCAATAAATGTCATCCAAGATTTTGCTACAAAAGGTAAATGAGTTGACTTAGCTTTAAGCAATCCCTTGCTCCTTATAGTTTTTGTTCCCCAGTAAGTCCTGTGTGTTATTTATGTTATGCAAGTGGACATTTGTTTGGTAAAACTGTCTCTTGTGCATTTCATTGTGGCTCTCTTACATCTCAAACTGTAACAGATGTCTCATAATTCAAGCTTGGATGGGTAGCAAACAAATGAGCTCTGCCTTTTTCATCATAATTTGATCTTTATTAGGAACAAAAAGGAGATTATAGATTTCAAGAGAAACAGGGTAAGATCAAATACCATTTAAATCATGGGAGAAGAAGTGCTGGTGAAGGAGTATAAATACCTCAGTGTTTACCTGGTCAACAGACTGGACTGGAGTTGCAACAGTAAAGCTGTCTACAATAAAGGGACAGAGCAGACTGTGCTTCCTGAGGAAGCTTAGGTCCTTCAGTGTTTGCAGCAAGATACTGCAGATCCTCTATAAGTCTGTTGTGGAAAAAATAATCTCCTCTGCCATCATCTATTGAGGTAGCAGCATCAGAGACAGGGACTTAGAAAGGCTAAACAAGCTGATAAAGAAGGCTGGTCCTGTTCTTGAGACTACTGTGGAACATCAAGAGATTACTGTGAAAAGAAGGCTTCTTCATAAAAATCAAAAACAACCCTAAACATCCTTTTCATGAGACTGTTATATAACACCAATGTTCTCAGTCAGAGGCTTCTTCAGATTAGCTGTAAAACCGACAACTAAAGGAGATCCTTTCTGCCCACAGCCAGTAGCATCTACAACGACTCTTTGAAGAACATTATATGAGTTACAACGACATTTAATTTCCCTCTGGGATTAATAAAGTATTTCTGAACTGATTTAATAATTAAATCAGTTGAACTGATTTAATTTAATAATTAAATTAAATTAATAATTAATAATCAGTTGAACTGATTTAATTTAATAATTAAATCAGTTCAACTGATTTAATAATTAAATCAGTTCAGAAATAATTAATAACTAAATTTATTCCCTGCTGAAATGAGTCCTGCCCAGGTCAATTCATTGGTTCGTAAAAGGGTTGATTTAAAGAGAAAACAGATAATTACAGAAAAAACAGAGCTAAAACTGCAGTGGCTGATAGAAGTATTCTACATTTCAGCATTGTTACCTAACCAAAATATTAAGACATTTTTTTGTGATGAGATAAATTAACATTAAGTAGTGTGCAACTGTTAAGTAGAAGGAAAATCATTCATAACTTTCCAGTTTTTGTTGTTTTTTTACAAGTAAAAATCTGAAAAGTGTATTTGGCATTTGTATTCCCTACCCCTTTCCTCTAATATCTCTAAAAAAAACATATACATGCAATGCACCATGTGGTGGAAAACTAGTACTGCAGGACACCCTAAAAAAACATCACAACAGTATAACATGTTGGTGACAGCATCATGCTGTTGGGATGGTTTTCTTTATTAGGGACAGGGAAGCTGGTCAGAGTTGATGGGAAGAAAGATGGAGACCTGAGAGAAGTTGATCCCCCAGGTACATTCAAGTCTAACAAAATTGGTGTCAAACGATGGTGTTGCATTTCTGCTGCAAAGATCTCATTTATGATACTATCAGTTTCAAGATAATAAAAGTTTTCAGAGGTCATCAGAAGACAACAAGCCCACCATGTTAATGAAATCAAACAAAATTGGTATCAATAAACTGTGCTATGTTTGTGCTAAGATTTTTGTTTTTCATCATAATTTTAAGGATTTTAATAACAGTTTCCAGAGATCATCAAAGGCCAGCCACCCCACACACAGATTAATTAGATCAATAAAAATTGGTGTCAATCAATTGTGCTACATTTCTTCACAACTGACTGACAGCAGCACAAACATAGCACAAATTTTTGACACCAGATTTCTTAGATTTGAAGAAATCTAACAAAAATCAGTGAAAATTGATGAGAGGGCTAACTTCACTCAGGTAAGACTTCACATTAAAGATACAGTCAGACTACGATGGAAGGGTTTCATTTGTTAAAATGGTCCAGTCTAGACCAAAATACAACTGAGAATCTATGGCAAGACTTAAACCTTGATGTCCACAGATACTGTACATCTATTCTCAATAAGCAAATAAATATAGGAAGAGATTTTAGTTTATAGATGTGCATTGCTGGTAGAGACACCAAAAGAGACATGCAACTGCAGCAAAAGGTTGTTGAGAGGTATTGAGAGGCTGAATACAAATGGCTTCCAGATTTTCCTGATTTTTGATTTTTTTTTATGATTACTCTCTTTTTTAACTGAAAGCCACGTGTCACTTTTCTTTCATTTTCCAATCATACAATGATTTGTTTTAAGTCATCACATAAAATCCTCGCAGGGTCGCAAGGATAAGTGAGGGGGCTGGTGCCCATCTCCAGCAGTCATCAGGGGAGAGGCAGGGTACATCCTGGAAAGGTCACCACTCCATTGCAGGGCAACACAGAGACAGACAAGACAAACAACCATGCACACAAACACCCAGAGATCAGGAGAATTTAGAGAGACAAATTAACCTAACAGTCATGTTTTTGGACTGTGGGAGGAAGCTGGACTACCTGGAGAGAACCCACGCATGCACAGGGAGAACATGCAACCTCCTTGCAGAAAGACCCCAGGCTGGGACTCAAAACTTGCTGTAAGGCAACAGTTCTACCAACCATATATGAAACAAAAACACTAAATTTAGCAGATCTTTATTCTACATTTTTGTTTAAGACTATTCATTAAAATAATTTAGGTTATGGATACAATTTTTGTCACTGCATGTTAGAGTATTTAGACACCAGTACCACCAATTGTTGCTTCTCTATTTAAATAAAAACAATTAGATTGTTTTTCAATTTTATACATTAAGCACCAAGATAACTTGAAACCAGGGTCATTTTATTTAAGGTTATCCTACCAGGGCAATCTCATGCAGGCCCAAGCCTGGTTTTGCTCAATCAATACTGCCAATATTTTTTTCGATTGAGATCTGTCAGCCAAGCAAACTGATAGTTTCATTCTCTCTGGGATTTGGAGCTCTATGAGCATCTTTCCTTTGTGTTGTTGTTGGGTTGTTTGGCATAAATATACTCTCATTTTATCTCAACCTATTGGTCAACGGGAAAACGAACACTACGTAAGCAAAATGGGAACAGAAGCAGACCTTTGGACATCAACCAAAAGTCAAGTTAAAGTCAAATGCTTCCTAAAAATAAGAAGTTACATTCATTTCTGCTCAAGTAAAATGACAAACTCTCTCCTGCAGCAGCACCACTTTTATCACCCCAGATTATTCATCGTGGTGTTACAGGGGAAAGTCAATGCCTTGGTGAAATGGACAGTAGCACAAAGCTCAAGGCAATGTGCTTTAGCAGATAACATTGACCTGCTTGTCTCCCTATCTTAGCCATATTAACCCCACTGTTGCTATCAGTAAAGACAACATGTTGAGACAAAGAACAGGACATCAGGTTTCATGGGAGACAGCTTGTCATGTAATTTACGGTGGACTATCACCAAGAAGCAAAGTGCCAGTGATGATTAACCTTTAAGTGCAAAAGGCAGTGTAAAACATGCATTAGCCCAGTTGGTGCAAAGGTGAAATAAAATGGCAGAGAGAAAAAGGAAGGCTGGAGCCACTGTCCCCACATTAAATATATACAGCACAGTTCAGCAGCAAGAAAGAGAGGAAATCAATACAAGTGGACTATTTGTTAAGAGGGTGTGTAATTGTAGGTATGGAAGTGTTTAAGCAGCTAGGTTTCTGTTTTATCAGCACCATTACAACAGTAAATGCATCTCATCCTAAGCAGTCCCATTATACAAAAATTGCTCATACAGAGGTTAAAAAAGTGTCAACACAGACAGAGGCTACAATAACCTGGATATATGTATGACAATTTTTTTTTCTGAGGCGTTTGCAAATTATTTCATGTAAACCAGGTTTTGCAAAAAAGTTATTTTTTGGTGTATTTCTGTGTTCTTGGCAAAACAGATTTTGAGAAACAGACCAGCAGCCACTTTATGCAAGCTTATTATCAGTGTTGTGCAGGAATACTTTCAAATGTTCTCTTTTTTGGAGATCTTTTAACCAAACAATGTTTTTTTTTTTATGACAAACCTGAAGTGAATGGAGCTCATAATGGTGTTCTATAATGGTGGTCTTTTCTGAAGTGAATGAAAGCTGTAACTTACAAATTTTTAAGTGGGTATACCTTAAAAATGTGTATTTTATACAGAAATTAGCCACAAAAATTCTCCCTGCAAGGTGAGGACTTGGTGACTGCTGTGTGGGTGGGCAAAGTTGGACAGTTCTTGCTGTTAGACAGCTGTTAGACAGTTCTTGCAGTCTTTATAGAGACTTGTTTTTCTTATTTGCCTCTCCACTGGTTTTAAACTAAACTATAATGGTGCCTTCTTCCCTTTAGACCTAATATAAGATGATGGTCATTATTATCATCATCATCTGCCCTTACCTTTAAAACTTAATTTAAAAGTTGTTTTGAACTCCAGGTGTGTTACTAGAGTCTCCAGGTGAGTTTTCAAGTCCAGAAGAGACGAGCTGTGGAAGTTGTAACTTAATCCATTCTACTTTTCTCTTAGACCATTATACAGCTGAGCATGGCCAAAATAACAGCACACCCGTTGCCCCTAATGTAAGTTATGTTTTTTTCATCTTATGTGCTTGAGCAGAAACAGGATTTAAAAGAAACATCTGATTTAAAAGTGGCCATAATAAAAAAAAACAAAAAAAAAAAAACAGTTTATATGAACAAAGTAAACAGAGGACAAAAACATCTGTAAAAAGCTGGTAAAAACCAGGTTACAAATGCTGGATGAAAATGTAATCACTATGATTCCTGGTGAATAATGTCAGCACCTACATACACTGAACAAAAATATAAACGCAACACTTGTTTTTGCTCCCATTTTTCATGAGCTGAACTCTAAAACATTTTCTATACACACAAAATAACCATTTCTCTCAAATACTATTCACAAATCTGTGATTGTGAGCAATCCTCCTTTGCAGAGATAATCCATCCCACCTCGCAGGTGTGGCATATCAAGATGCTGATTAGACAGCATGATTACTGCACAGGTGTGCCTTAGGTTGGCCACAATAAAAGACCATTCTGAAATGTGCTGTTTTGCTTTATTGGGGGGAGGGGGGGGTCTGAAAACCAGTCAGTATCTGGTGTGACCACCATTTGGAATGTTGTTCCACTCCTCTTCAATGACTGTGTGAAGTTTATGGATATTGGCAGGAACTGGAACACGCTGTTGTATATGCTGATCCAGAGCATATACAACATGGGTGACATGTCCGGTGAGTATGCTGGCCATGCAAGAACTGGGATGGTTTCAGCTTCCAGGAATTGTGTACAGATCCTTGCAGCATGGGGTCATGCATTATCATGCTGTAACATGAGGTGATGGTCTTGGATGAATAGCACAACAATGGGCCTCAGGATCTCGTCACGGTATCTCTGTGCATTCAAAATGCCATCGATAAAATGCACCTGTGTTTGATATCCACAACACACGACTGCCCATACCATAACCCGACTGGATCGACTTGTATGGGCAAGTCGATCCACAACGTTGACATCAGCAAACCGTTCACCCACATGACGCCACACATGCTGTCTGCCCTGAGCATTGAAAACCGGGATTCAGCCGTGAAGAGCACACCTCTCCAATGTGCCAGACGCCACTGAATGTGAGAATTTGCCCACTCAAGTCAGTTACGACGACAAACTGCAGTCAGGTCGAGACCCTGATGAGGATGACAAGCATGCAGATGAGCTTCCCTAAGACGGTTTCTGACAGTTTGTGCAGAAATTCTTAGGTTGTGCAAACCAATTGCTTCAGCAGCTGTCAGTGGCTGGTCTCAGACAATCTTGGAGGTGAACATGTTGCATGTGGAGGTCCTGGGCTGGTGTGGTTACACATAGTCTGCGATTGTGAGGCTGGTTGGATATACTGCCAAATTCTCTGAAACGCCTTTGGAGACACATGTTCACACGTCCCTCCAAGTTATGTAAGATAATGCTGTATAAGACTTTCTAAACACAAATTAACCAAACAACTGTATTTTTGAAATCTTTTCAGCAGAGAAGGAAAAACATATTTATGGCTCAGTGGACTCCTGAGGTCATGTTTAAACACAATTTTAATAAATCTGTTTAGAAATAATATGTTGCCTTATTTCTATTTAGTCGTGTGGAAACATCCATCTCTGTAAGGGTATTAAATTAGAGAATATAATTTATTTGTTTGGTCCATGGATGTAATAAGGAACTGAATAAGATAACACTAAGAAGCAAAGCAGATATTAAATGAGAAACCATTTTAGAGACCATTAAAAAGAAAAAAATGGGGAAAAATGTGTAAGTACAATATTGGAGATTTTAATATCACCCCCAAAAGCATTTAAATGTGTTAAGCCCTGTGAAGGAAAAACCTCAGCAATTTAATGAGCCAACAAGTCTCTAAAATTCAAGGCAAATGTAAACTAATCAGACTCTTATGCAGCAACTATCGGTAATAGCAATGTTTTCAGCTTCACTAAGAGTGAAGTATCACACCAAGGCTTGGAATAATACATAGCACCATGGTTTTGTTATGCAGGCTTTGTGTTATATTGGGAAGTGCCAAAGTTATGTGAGAATTCTGCACAAACACAGGAACTGGGAGGACATGAATCAACAATAGTATACGTTTTAAACTAGTCATTTTCACTGAACCTATTCCAAGTAATCTAGATTGGTGTCAAAAGGTCTAAATCCATAAAGACAACAGAAGTGCAACCACTCAAGGTTAGGTTCAGTTTATTTCTATAACACTTTTTTTTTTTTTTTTTTTTTTTTTTTACAAATATCTTAAGGCACTTTACCAAAACACAAACAAAAGAAACATGGTCAAATTCAAACCAATTATATAGAAGTCAACTGGGTTCAAATTTATTACTGATCAATCAAATGTATTCTAGTTCAGTTGCTGTAGTCAGCCTCAAAACCAAATCAGTTTAATCTGAATTAAAATACAGTACAGTCAAATTCAGCTGATCTTTGAATGCAAAATATCTTTTCATAAACATGTGCTTTGTTTATAGCCTCATGTCCACTATAGCCTACCCACATCCTCAGCCCAGCATGCATTTCGCAGGTGAAAAATATAAAATATACGGTTTTTGAAGTAATTATGAGTTTTTACGTATCACAAACAACAACTTCTAGGTTAACAGGAAAATTACAAAATATTTAGGCCAACATGTTTAGCTCATTGTGGATCTCTTTAAGAAACTGATTGCTTTGGACACAAATGACTGTTTTGTTTTTTATTTTAAATGGCTGGGTAGAAGTACCTTCAATCTGAGGGTAACAGTTTAAAAGCAGGTAGCCATTTAAATGAGTTTAATGATGCTAAACACTTGTAACTAAGGGCTTTGGTCATTTTATTCCTGACTTTTTCAGGGTACAATAATGTGCCACCATCAAACAGCTAATTCAGTGGCAGTTGGGATCACTTTATTTGGATAAACTAGCACTTATGGCTCTCAACCATGTTGAAATATATGTCTTGCAGTTTGTGGGTACCCAGTAGTAAAACATTACATGTTAACAGAATGTGGGGCAGGGAAGACTGGTTTGTAAGCACTATGAGAAAATATTGCTAAAGCTTGCAGCTAGCAAACATTTGCAGTTTTCTCCCCACTAGTCAGAAATGAGAGGAATTACTTCACAGATTCTTTACAACACAACTTATTATATCTTCAATTGTCTGGTGAAACCACAAAATAGGAAGATTTAAATGACTTTTTCTAGCCTGCAGACATGACACTGAAGTTAACACATATCTAAAAGTTGAATATCTCTAATTCAAAATCTAAAATATTTACACAGTGCAAATGTGAACAGAGCTATTTAATAGTGATTGACACAAAAAAAGAGTGAATTTAATGCCATTTTTGGCATTCGGACCACCACTTAAAATAGGTTCCGCTTAAAATTGCCTTTCTTAGAGAAATCATGGCCAAAGTTATAGATATTTGGTAAAATATTCTGCAAGTTATATAGTTAAGTTAATAAAATAACAAATTTTGTACCTATCAAACTTTGTTGACAAGTTACCAAAATAGTTGGTAGTGAGAAACATAAATAGCTGAAGAACATGAGGAAAAGAATTAGACTAAACAACCCTAGAGAGGTTGAGTCAAAACAGTCATAGAAAAAGCTAAATTAAAAGAGGCCCTAAAGTTAAATTAATATTAAGAATATATATAATAAAGAAGGAAGGCTTAGCTTAATGTTCTTGATAAGAAAGGCCAATATTAAACATGCAATTAAGATAATTGTTTCTTCAGGGCTAAAAGGAAGACTACTATAATTCTTAGCCTCTCATTTAAGAGTTGCACGGAGTGTAAATATGACAAGCTTTAGACATTCCATAAGGAAAAATACTTCTGCACATTTAACAGATCCTGATGGAAAAGACAAATATTACAGCTTCATTCACTTAGTTTTACAAGACTCTCAGACTCTATAGCTTCCTTATTGCTAAGATTAATGGCATGGGAGACGTAATGCTGGTAGAAACATCACTAATAATGTTAAGTCCAATAGAGAGATATAAAAAACACACCACCACCTATTTAATGCCTGCTCAAGACTTCCGTCAAGTAGCACAAATTGTCCTGGAGTTCACTTTTTTTATTACTCTTTCACTGAATAACATTTCCAGATAGTAAAATGAAAGCAATAAGGAACACTCTTCCCAGGTTATGAATAGCAATAATAAGACAAATATTAAAAAGAGACAGATTAGTCACATAATATTTAATAAAAGAGCACTGCTGTGATTCATTTTGTCATGTTGATTAAGTTGCTCTATTCAAACAGCCTCTCTGTTATCTGCTCCTTTCTACATTCCTAACATTACAAGTTTATGAGATGTAAACAGTAATTATCCCTTTATACATGCAAAAGTAAACCTGTCCTAAATTAGTTCTAACCTTTTGTACAACGTGACATTCTGAATGTGGGAAATCATCTTTAGAAAAGATGTGAGCAAGCAAATGGATCCGGTTCAGACCAGATGGAACACACTGCACTTAAATCTGAAGGTATACACACTGTAAGCATTTTCTAGTCACACATATATTAATGAGCATTGAAAGAAAATCCAACTGGTGCCTCATTTCAGTCAAAAATGCTGTTTATTTGCACCAGTAGGTAGCAAATAATTAAAATAAATAAAATCAAAACTCAAGAGAAAATCATGTTTGATGCAATGCAACGCTGAAGATTCTTCATGTTTTCTTTGACACCATTTAGCCTTTCCTCTCTCTTGCTGAGGGGACTTCTTCAGCACACATTTAAAGTTTAATTTGAACAGATTCTGGGGAAAGTAGGACTGGGGTAGAAAATTTCATTGTTGTTGAGATTTCTAGCTTAGAAAGTTTAATCTTTTCTAATAATTTTTGGTTATCCAGTCCGTACTCTCATACCACAATCACGTTTTTTTTTTTTTTTTTTTTTTTTTTGTTGATGTTTTTTTAACATCAATTTTTTTTTTTCCTCAAAAACCTAAGTATCCCTCTCTCAAGGAAGCATTTTCAGGTTGTAGGGGATCCAAAGCCCTTCCCAGGCCAAAATGGATGTATAATCAATCCAGCGAGTTCTGGATCTGCTGTGGGGTCTCTTCCCTGGAGACTAAGCTTGTAAGACCTCCAAAGGTGCGTAGGAGTCATTCTGATCAGATGCCTAAACCATAGCAACAGACCATTTCCAATGCATAGCTTCTCTCCCTGTCTCAAAGATTGAATCCAGTCACCCTTCCATGGAAACTCAGTTTAGGTGCTAGTATCCAGAATCTCATTCTTTTAGCCAAAATCATTTTCTCATGACCTTGGAAGGCAGACAAAAGAAACAGACAGAACAGTAACTTGAGAGCTTTGCTCTTTGAGTCGGCTCTTTCTTGGCCATGACAGACAAGAGCAGAGCCCTCAGTACAGCAGACAAAATCCCAATCTGTCTGTTCGACTGCATCACTTGTTAACAAGATACCAACTTACTTTAACTCCTCCGCTCAAGGCAGAGTGGAGCCAGACCTGGAGGGAGCAAACTAGAGTCCTGCACGGGACTATTTTTTTTTTAATCCCACTCCAACACTGTCTCTTTCCCTCCTGCCCGCTCTGGTAAATTTGCGACCAATCCCACTTTAATTGATGAATTTTATATCCACTGAATGTTTCACTGAAGTTGAATACGAGCAGAATAAATCAAATATACTTAAATCTCTCTGCTTTGAATCACAAATCCTCAAATAAACTAAGGCCAAAATCCAAAAGTAACATATATATAAATAAGAAAATCTATATTAATATAATCAGTGAAATCCCTGAAAAATGTTTGAAAAAAAAAAAAAAAAGAAAAAAAAAGGCTAAATTCGAAATTGATGAATATCAGTGCAAACCAATAGCTCACAACATAAAAATAAATAAAAATACGACATGTAAATCAAACTGGGACATCGGTCTTACTTGTGATTGCTGTACAGGAAGAGTATACTGCGAAGAGACTCTGGTCACACTACTGCGGCTTCACTCTGAAATACACACAGAGACACTCAATACTCTCTCTCTGATGGCGCACTGGACAAACACGCAAAATGAACCTTGCAAGCTTTGACTGTGAAGTTTCCTCTCATGGGTTGAGGACTGGTTTGTCTGGTGCTGAGGTATCCTGTTATTGCTCACTCATAACGTTTCGACCCTGAAGTGAAGGAGGAATCTTCTTTGTACTCTGCAAACCGGTTGGGTTTTTAATTAATTTTTGTCTGGTGGCGGTGCAGTCTCTGCTCAGACCACGTCAAAATCCATGTTTTGAACGATTTGTTTGGCATCTTTGCATGAATGCCAATGTCTTAATGATGCTAACAGAACCACATCTTTTGCAACAAGCAATGATGAGACACTACAGTTCCCAAACAGACACACTCCTCAAATACTACATCTTAAAATCTAGTCTCTGAGATTGACAAACATAATAAGGGACAAGGCTGTGGTGGAGTCACACCCACACTAGAATCAAGCCTGACTAAAAATGTGGACACAGCTCTCATTTTGATTTTCAACTTTTCTTTACAGAACAAGTTTAATTGTCTTATGCATTCCAATGCTGTTACCACAATATTATATCACCAAGTAAAATTCAATATTGATTTATTTTTCTTCAGCAGCAGGAATTCAGTCAAACAATAAAGAGATAATCAGTGACCAAAATGCAGTTAGATTTTTTTCCATTTATTGATGAAACCCCTCAACCTTGATCTACTATCATCTGTCACAGTTTTAAACATATTATCAAGAAGTTGATATTTTATATCAATTTTAAAACTTCTATTCAATTCAAGTAATTTTTTTTTAAAGTGATGATAAATGCAAGTTTAGGACATCAAACTGTTTAAAAATGACAAAGTGGGTGGTGGGTGGCAGAGTTAGTAGAGCAGGTTCACTGTGTGCAGAAGCTATAGTGTTCTACTGTCCTGGGTTAGATTCCTCATCTCAACCCATTTGTTGTATGTCTCTCCCTTCTCTCTCTGCCCTTTTTCCTTTTAGTTTACTATTCAATAAAGCTCACCATTGAAAATTCATTAAAAAAGAAAAAATAATCACATTCAGGGATATCATATCAGAAGCACAGGATTAAAACATTGTTACTCAGCATTTTGAAGGAGGGTGGCCCTCTTTAAATGTTAAACACTTCGTTTGGTGTGCTCATGAATGTATAACTGAGAGGAAACAGCTTGGTAAGATTCAAAGAGCTGTCTGAGGCCTTCAGAAACTGGACTGTACCACCTTATGGATCTGGTAAGGGATTAGAAGAGGTCTCAAAAGAACTTGAATCATCCAACTCACTCACAGTTCATAGGTAGAGAACCTAATAAAGATAATAAAAGTAGTTTTTAAAAATCGCAAAATGTTATCATGGGACCTACAAGAAAGTTCATGTCTGCGCAATCAGAAAAAGGTGGCACGGATTTCACTTTCATGAGAGTTATGTCAGGAGGGAACTTTTCCTCCCTAAGAAAAAG
The DNA here is from genome assembly GCA_014839685.1 of Anableps anableps. Classification (NCBI taxonomy): domain Eukaryota; kingdom Metazoa; phylum Chordata; class Actinopteri; order Cyprinodontiformes; family Anablepidae; genus Anableps; species Anableps anableps. The sequence goes on from CM026085.1 coordinate 18,476,239, forward strand.
CATGAAGGCCAGTCTAAAAGTTGGACGGCCTAAAAATGACCCAAAAATGCAATTATTTGTACACCAGAAAGGATAACATGAAAATGACTACACAGCAACTGTGGAAACAAGAAACTGGAAATGTCATAGTGTGGGTATGCTGTACTGCAACAGGACCTGGTCAGCTCACCATCATAGTATACACCTTGATTTCTACTGTGTAAGGAAGGGGCTTAAAAATGTAAAACCATCTGTTAATAAAATAAAGTAAGTAGACCGATCAACATAAAAATGACTCAAACATACCAGTAGATCTATCAATGACTGGCTTAAAACTAAGAAACTGGAAGTCCTGGGCTAAGCCAAAGCCTGAATTTTGATCTGGAGATGCTGTGGGGTGACTGGAAACGGGCGGTATCAGCAAGAAACCCTTAAACATCTCATACCTGAAAGTGAGGAGTGGGAAAAACTTTACTCAGACAAATGTCAGAGACTGGAAGATGTCTACAGGTGTCTAGCTGTAGTTACTTCAACCAGAGGGGGTATGACTAGGTATTAGAAGGCAGAGTGCCCTGGCTACTACTTCTGCTTTGAAACAAATATTGGTTTATAGCTGTTTAATGAGTAAAATAAGGTTCATTTCTGCTGTTTCAGCTCAATTTAACCACTTTCTTTTCCTGAGATTTCCAGAGAAAAACAAAAGATCTTTAAAAGAAGAACAAATGAAAACACTAAAGAAACAGAAGAGGTCCCAAGTTGTTTCAGTTACTAAAATGACACCAGTACACTGCATTTAACAATGGAGGTAGCATGTGTAATCCATCATATGAAGCTCAGCTATTTTAAAACACTGTATTAGATGTGATACACATGTAGCCTTGACTAATTATCATTAAAGCCACTTGTTCCAAAGTGACGGCTGATAAAAGCCACACCTTCGGCGGGATAATTTGCTGCCCTTGTCAGCTGTCACATCTCCGTGCAATGGTGGCACACCACTGTCACTCACTGTCTCACAACTAAAGAGGAGCACAGAGAATGAAAAGAGCCATTTGCGTCAGGCTGTGTTCCAAATCTATTTTTATCCAAAAGCCATCGAGTGAAAGAATACCACAGAGTAATAATCAACCTTTACAAGTTTCTGTGCAACATCTTGGCTGGTTGGGCTTGTGTTGTAAAGGTCTCCTGTTTATACTGTGCATCAAAAACAATCGTAGTTAAAACAATTACCTTTTTTGGCAGAAATGTGGAAAAAAAAAAGTTCATCCGAAATACTTGAGAATAAGAAATTGATTGTGCAAAAACGTTTTTGTTATATAAATAGGTTTAAAAAACAAAACAAAAAAAACAAAACAAACAAAAAAAACTTTCTTTTTTTTTTTTAACTTAATTTGACAAAGTTTATTTCATTTGGTATTTACAGTTTAACTTGACTAGGTCTGAAATACTCTGCATGCAACATGTCAGCAATACTGCTTTACATTTAAACAGGTATAGTTCTGAAAAAACAACAACAAAAAAACTATTACACTCCCTTGTTAAATCATAGATCAACAGGCATTACCCTTATTTTGTGTTTCAATTTTTATGAAACAAAAAGTAATTTTTTAAAGTATTGAACATTATAGTGACATCAGCAAATCTTTTATTGCTTTTCTAAAATCAGTACCAGGTCCACCTTCTGATGGAAGATGTTAGATTGTTGCCTGTGAAAGCTCAGCCATTCGGAAAACAGCTTGGCAGCCTGTACAGAAAACAGAACCTATAAATAACAGGTGGTCTTCAGAGCCTGAAAGATCCAACTACTAAATATTAGATTCACACTTTGGTGACAAAAATTCAGTGTGGCACACCAACAAATCTCTAGTGGGCACTGCTTCAGCTATTGTTCCCCATTAAGCTCCACAGAAACAACCCAAAAACGTGCCATGAAAAATGGCACCGTTTACTGTGACTGCAGTCTCTGCAATTTACTCTAACTTAACTCACTCTACAACCTTAGCATTGATGTACTGCAACTCTAGACCAACTTTTCTTCTTTAAAGTGAGAAACTCTCCCTGAATGGATAGCATCTTACTCAGTTTGAGCTAAAATTAATCCTTTTCATTGATAGCAAGAGAAATTACACCTCTAACAGTAAGTCAGCAGCCAGACCACTTGTGGAGACCATGGGTGTTTGCCAACAAGATTTCCAAGGTAGCAAAATGTATTGTTTTACAGTGGTTTTTACTCCTTATATGTTCTTCATCAGCACAAAACATCAAATGATGTTAGTATCAGACCCAAATGACTGACAGATTGTATAGTATATTAACTTTTTCCCTCCGGTCATCACGTGTAGTTTTAGCTTATCTTTTTATGGCCATGCAGTGTGTTGCTGTGAGAAAACTAACTGTAGAGTGGCATGACAGACTGTTCTCAGAATGAAGTTTCAACAGTCAGGTAAACCCTCACAAGTAGAACGCTGACTTAATTGAAGAAAAGAAGGATTTTCTGCCATTTCGATTCACTTCTGCTACATTCCAGCTTTTACATTTTGAGAAAGCAGGCTAAATTGTGTCAGTTTTGTAGACTGTTCCAGCTTTTCCAAGCTTCCAGCTGCCCCAGGATGACATTTGGTCCTCAGCTGTCTCACTCTCATTTGGATAAACAGGTTATCAAACTCACAGATGACGCAACCTTTCGCAAACAATTCCACGTTTTTTCAAATTTAATAAGCAACCATCAAGTTGAGCTCTGGATCACACAAAGGTTGCCAAATATGAAAAATTATCCTGAAATAACACCCCAAAGTAGGATTGAAATCATTAATACAGGATGGTAAATCATAATAGTTAGTCAAATGTGCAATGCATGAGTCATCTTTAAGTATTGAGGTAATAAGCAGCAGTCAGGTGAGTCAGGGAGATAGAACGTGGGGAATTAAAATAGCTTACAGAACGCGTGTAGTTGCTGAACCGAACAGACTGAAAACTGGCATTTTATAATGTATAAAACTAAACTACAAAATCACACAGCAAACAAAAAACTAAAACTAAACATTCTTCCAAACTTATCAACTTTATAAGTCTGACAGAGCTTATAGTACAAAAGATACTATCATGAAATTTATAAAAGAAGTGCAACTTCCTGTGAACAACATGTGGGATCTCTGATAACCTCGAAGCAAACCAAATGATCAAATCTCTCCAACTGGTGCAAATGCATCAGATAAGGTAAAAAAAAAAAATAAAAAATAAAAATCTGGTCAGCAACAAGTTCACCAAAAGGAGAAATAAAAAATAAAACAAGCAGTCTGTCATTTCCTTACCGTCATAGCCAGCTTCCAGGAGCCCAAATTGCTCCAGCACCTTAACAAACACAACCACAACAACCAGCACGGCGATCATTTCCAGCCCCTCCAAGTTCATAGTCAACATGTCGCTTGGGTCACAGGCTACCCATGGCCAGTGACGCTTAAAAACTCAGTACACGGCACTGTTAGCGGGCCATTTAGCTCCACTTTAAGAGCCCTGCATCTGTGGCTCTGATTAGAGACCGGCACAAGTCAGAGAGGAAGCGAGGGGGAGAAAAGTGAGTGGAAGAGAGAGGAAAAAAAAAAAAAAAGGGAGGAGGGGAGGTAGGGAGGCAAAGATAAAATACATGCAGAGCTGTGAAGGGAGAATGGGAGAAGAAGAATGAATGAAAATAATCGCATTGAGAGAGACAAATAATAGACCAAAGAGTGGAAGAGAAGATGCATCCTAATGATGGATGATTGTCCACTAATGCTTCCTTTGAGCGCAAGTCACCAGTGACAGATGCTTGCAGCAAGATGTAAGTCACAAGCGATTGAGAAAAGCATTGATGTTTACTTAAAAATAAGATGTGTTTGTCTTTATCTTTCATCAGGGGGATTTTGTTCCAAAATTTGCAAAAACCTAAACTATGCTTTCATGTTAATTAGCAGCTGGTGTATCAGGGGGTTTTCAACAGGTCCACAACTTTTCTGAGTTGATAATGTGGAGGTAGCCTTTGAGTTAGTCTGGTTTATTTATTTTAATCTATGCTGTTACGTTATTTCAGTTTTGCTGAACCCACTCAGAAAGTTCTTGGTTTCAATTTACCTCCACTCAACTCTACTGATTGAAGTCAGTCAAGTTTTCCTGGATGGGGTTTGATCAGCAGGTTAAGCTCTGAAAAAAAAAAAAAAAATAATAATCAAGAACTTGCCTATTAAATGCCTCACACTGAAATTTAAGTCTTTGTTTTGTTCTTTTTGGGATGGGGGGTCACACAGTAAAGGTGAAGACACACAGGAAAATGCCTGAGCTGGGAAACAGACCCAGCACAGCTTCAATAAGGGCTCAGCGTTTCAGGACATGCAGCCTCCTCTTGGCCCACTGTACCATGCTAGTTCTCTTTAAACGATTTCTCAATTCAACAGATTTTGCAATGATCACACCCTGATGTGGCTGGTGAAACTTTGGAAAGCATGTGGTTAATCACTGTTAATTCATATTTAAACAAGAGAGGAGATTACTTTTTCACACAGGGCGATTTTGATTTGGAAAATGTCTTTCCTTGTATTTACTCAGATTATCTCTGTCTGATATTGAAAAATTTAACCGGGACAAAAAAAAAAAAGAAAAATATAAGGGGGAAAATACTTTTTTTCTGCATTTTATAAGTTCTACAATAAACTCCAACAGTTCACCTCAAGAAATTTGTGTCCTAATTCAATAAAGCCCTTGAATTTAGGTTTTTTATTTTGAGAAAGCAGGATAAATTGTGTCAGTTTTGCACAGCCACAGATGCAGGGCTCTTAAAGTGGAGCTAAATGGCCCGCTAACTGTGCCGTGTACTGAGTTTTTATTATAGGCTCTAAACTAGATACCAGTTTTAACATCATAAGCAACATTTTCTTTCAGCATGTACCCCTAAGTGGATTTGATACATCCTTGCTGTGCTGCCCAGGCCATGCCATTACTTATGTTCCTCTGCCATTCAGCTACAACCTGAACCCTCATGTACTTTTATAGAGGCCTCTGACTGACTAAGGCACTGTGATCAACAAATCTTTTTGAGTTGGGCAGCAACTAATTTATACAAGTATGTATAATTTTATTAACAACGGGTGAGATGGGTCTAATATGGCCCATTTCGGTTTTGTTCTTTGAAACTATCAGTGGTGGGCACTGCGAACAAAAAAAGTTAGTGGTGTTAGCACTAATCATAAACATTAGTTCCACTAATGTTAAAGCTAATGCTAAAGCGCTGAACTTAACCATGTTGGTGTCAGCTGTAGTTCTACAGTCATTTGCTGAACCTACACTGCTTAAATCAATTTTGTAAAATATCAAACTCAACCAAAAGACAGTTATTTGAGGCACACACAGTGGAGAAGGTGATACAGTGACAGAGTGTTTGAATCAAATGGATGGTCTTATTTTAGTGCAACATTTTCAGTAAAAAAAAAACAAAAACAAACCCCCCCCCCAAAAAAAACATGAGGCAGCATGACAAATTATATTTACATCATATTTACTGCAATCCAGAGTGAGATCACCAGCAGCTTTGCACATGTGTTAGTCAACTGCAATGTGGAAATGGAGTGAGTCTTCTCTCTGCTCTATTGCATACTATGGTGCTGGCTGGGTTTGCCGCACAAGGCTGCTGTCAGACTGGCCACCTGCAAGTGCTTCAGAGATGGGAGGGGCTCACGGCAGAAATATTTCTCTCTGTTCTTCATGTGTTGTAGCCAGGCTTCAAAAACACACAAAAAGTCACTAGATTTGTCACTAGTTGCTTTTTTCAAAAAAAGTTGCTAGAGGGGTCTGAAAAGTGTCTAAATACAGTGACAAAGTCGTTCAGTTGGCAAAGGTGAACTGAACTGCTGCATAAACAGCCTTCCCCTACTTCAAAAATAGGAGCATGAATATAAACGTCTGACTACTTAACAGTCAATAACTAAAACTTCAACACGGATGTCGAACTTTATTCAACTGAAAGATTACAAAACAGCCAAGTAAATTAGTGCTTCACAATTTATCCGAAAAAATAATTTAGGGGAAGCTAAGTGCACTAAACATTTTAAAATTAGCAAAAACACTAAAGTGCTTATCAAAAAAAAAAAATTTGCTTGGCTATTAGCACATTAGCGGAAGTGTGCCCACCACTTGCAACTACGCATGTTTTTACTTAAGTTATATAAATCAAAGGTAAAAATGTGTCCAAGATCAAATTAAGACAGAATATCTAGTGATCAAAATATCATCTCTCTTTAATTTGTTTATTAGAACCTTTAACAAAATGTTTAAATTTTTTTCCCTCATGTTAAACTTTGCTTTTTCTTGTTTCAAAACTTTGATTGAGGTGAGTCTATGAAAAACTCCTGGATGACTGGTAATAAATGTCAGCTGGAGGGCCTCACCATAAAATAGACTTCAAATGAGGAGAGGAAAAGATGAAGAGGGGGAGGTCAAGAAGAAAGACAACATAGCAGGATGGAAAAGGGGTTGAGGTTCTAAGAAGAAACTTGCCTGCAGTCAGGTATGGGGGAGGTAATTCACCTAGTATCTTTTGATCCTAGGTATCAGTTTTTTCATGTAACTGATGCCTGGTTTAGATAGACTTTATCGTTTGTTTTTTTTTGTTTGTTTTTGTTTTTTAGTATAAATAATATATACCCATATTATCCAACATCTTGGACAGCAGAATTTAAACATTTCTGGAATTTATATTGTGGATTTTTTTTTTTTAGCATTAGTTTTTGCAAAAAAAAAAAAAAAAAAAAAAAAAAAAAAAAAAATTAAGAATATCCAGAAATTCCCAGTATATTTTATCCAAGGCATTTCTGCAGTGTTTGGGCACATTAAAAAGAAAAAAAGGATGGATGAATACAACATCTAGACCAGGGATCTTCAAATCCAGGCCTCTTCAAATCCAGGCCTCAAGATCTGGTGTAAAACAACTTTTAACTTTTAGTGTTTCTGCTTCAACACACCAAACATTTCTGGATCTTAGTAGACTGTGGGGGAATCCACAGGAACACAGGAATATCATCTTTTCAAGACACTTCAAGCATATTTTGAACATGCTCACCAGGTAAGATCCTCTTAGAAAAGAAGCCTAAACCATGTGTTCAAAGGATAATCTTTAACCATCAAATCATGTTTTCTCTGTTTGTGAAAGCCGAGTATGTGTTCAATACTGTGTGTGTGTGCTCTGTAAGCGAACTTTACAGGACACATGACTGTGTGGGAAGCTTCTCTGGAGCACAAGTTGGAAAGGTGAAAGAAAAATGTTATATAAGTCTGCTGAGAGGAGATGCAGCAAGACAGGGAGCATATCCAAGTTAATAGAATTTCTTTTGCTTTTTTTTTTTTTAATCTAAACAACCTAACATTTTACAAGGGGTTTTTTTCAGGTTTCTTTTAACCTCTAATAAGAGAACATGAGCTAATCTCAGAGTATCTTGCTCCACATTCTAACATCTGTTCTCCAATCACCTCAGAACTTGGCGCAGGGTATAATCAAGGTCTTGAGCTAATGGTAATGAAAATAATCAAGGTTTTGCATGTCATCATCACACACAGTATGCTACATCAATCAGCGTATGATTGGTGATGAAGGTAATTGCCGCTGCATAGCATTGTGGTGAGCTGGTTGAAGCGGGGGAGCTTGGTTGCTCTGTGGTGTAGGTGGCAACGTCAGTAGCACCTGCAAACTGATTAGAGGGCAACATCAGAAAGGTTTCAGACTAAATATGAGAAGGAAGTGACTCATTCAGCAGGAAAGGAAAAGTGAACTAGGATAATGATTATACCCAGACAGTGATCTACCTATAGTCACTTAAAATTCAAAACAAGACAAAAGATGTGGTTAATTTTTTTTAATTGCAAGAAATTTGTATTTGATAAAGAGAACCAATAATCTCACTACTCTTACTTATTGGTGAATTAATTAATTACACCTGTTAAACTGCTTGTTAACACAAATAGTCAATGACATGGAAGCAAGTCAATGCATTTAGATATTTAGATGTGAAGTTCAAACTGAGCATCAAAATGAGAAAGAAAAGGGATCTCAGCAACTTTGATCGTTGCATTGTTGTTGTTATTAGGTGGGCTGGTGGAAGTACCTCAGAAATTACTGATCCACTGGGATTTTTACACAGAAGCATCTCTTTGGTTTACAGGGACCAGCCTGAAAAGAAGAATGTGTCCAGTAAGTAGTAGTTATTTGGACAATGGGGTTAGAGGATGAATGGGTAGACTAATTTGAGATGATGAGTAGGCAAAAGCAGCTTGAATATACACACAATACTGTGTCGGAACACCTAACCATCTTAACCCTTATAAGCTGTTCGGGTCTCATTGGCCTTGGGTCATTTTCTGTAAAGAACATAATTCAGAAAAAATAACAAATTGATGACCTCCCACCATAAACCCCCCAGAACCAGAGCTGATAAAACGGTGTACCTTTATGCTGTGGTTCTTTCTTTTTCGGCATGTTGCTCTTTGTGTGCGTGTCTGTGTGGAAGGGGTGGGGGTGCTATGTGTGTTTTGGTGTGTGCTTGTATATACTGCATATGGAGGATAATTATAACCATTTTCACCAACAAAGGGAGGTCATTTGTGGAAAGTGAGGATATTTACCTGGTCCTCACTTTTCTCAGTTGTATTGAGCTCTACCAGTTAGGCTTAGAGGTATGGTATAAATTAAGTTTTAGTGTAGGTTGGGGTTAGGAATATACTCATAATGGTTAGGGAAAATGTCTGGGTTTGGCATAAATGCAGTAACTAAAATGAATGGGAGTCTATGTAAAGTCCTCGGACTGATAGAAGTATAAGCATGTGATTTGGGTGTGTGTGAATGTTGTCTTACTGCACCCTGGCTTTCTGGATAAAGTTGAAACATTGATGCAGTTATTGGTTCTTCTACCCTTCCACACTCTCAAAAACACTCTACAATGTGGTTGATATTTGTAGTAAAATTATTTTTGGTGCTAAGCCTCTTTATTTTGCAGAACACTCTTAAGGAACTCATTGGCCAGGTTTAAAGTAGCTTTTTTTCTTTAGCGTATTCATCAGATTTTCAGTCAAAGACTAAAGCTGCCAGCTTAGATTTAAAAACATCTTTTCCTTGTCCTCAACAAGGACTAAACTAAAACTTATTAAGAATGGCATGCAGCCAGGTAAATCTTTTTGTTAAAAGAAAGTGTTTTCAATAAATTCAGTTACGATTGATTGACCTTCTGCAGACAAAGCACAGGTCAGCAACATGTCAGCTAAAACAAATTAACGTCTTTTATTTGTTTGGAGGAATTGCCGACGAAGGCAGCCGTGGCCTGTATTCTTCCAAACTAATGTGATTTGGATCATGTTAAATTCAAGTACAAGTTGATCTGAAGACTAAACATTTTCCTAGAAAGAGACCACAACCTAATATCTGCTCCTCACGGGTAATCAAATTGAAGGAGGAAAAAAAAAAAAAAAAAAAAAAAAGTGTTTTTACTCTACAGTGAACAACGTAGATTCTTGAGGGTTCTGCTTCTGCTGTGATTAATAAGAGCTGAATAAGATAACTTAATATTGTTCTAAATATGCTTTGATGCTTCATTGAAATTGATTAATTTGTGGTAGGTGAGATTTAAACAGCTTTAATTTGCACTTATGATCAAACAAAACATCACACAATATAAGTAGCTCTTATCTAACAGCATTTTCAATATGGCTTAAAGTCTTATAGGTGCCTATTCCTTACGTTTATTCTAAATCTTGACAAATTACCAGGTCTCTGGCAGCAGAAGCAGTTTTGTTTTATTTGAAAGTGCTGCCATCAAGTGGAAATGCCCAGAATCTACAATTTAAAGACCTGTTTTTTTCAGTATGTGAAGAAACACTTCACATATTAAAAATAACTGACTTATATTAACATTTTGACACATACTTCATAACCAGAAGAGGTCTATCAAGTACATGGTAAATCATTTTACAAATCTCAGAGTATGACGTCAAGATTTCACACTTTTCCTGGGTCCAATTCCCAGAGCTCTGAGTTAATTTTGTCTAATTTAAAGTAAGTGGTTATAGGCATAAATATAAGTTCATTATGAATTCAATATGGACATTTCTACAAAGGTGAGGCCTTCATTATAAAACATGGGAAAAAAAACTACAAGAAGAACGAATGGACAGACTTGATCAAAGTGAAAGTAGACTCTTACGTCTCTGTAGTTGCAAAATAAAGCCTTAACAAAGAGAAAATGAGTATCCTTTAGGTGTTAATATGGTTTCTTTTTTCCACAGAAGAGCTTCCAACTGCATCAGCAAAAATTTCACTCCTTTTTCACACCAAATCTCAATGGTGCTGAAGAAGTGGCTGTCTTTAAAACTGCTTCAAGTGTGTTACAGCATTTAACAGTGAGAGTGAAATGATCTAACTGGACTTTTGGCACCTACTGGCACCATTTCATGAACTCTCTTCCTTCCTTTTTCTCTTTAAAGTTTGTCAAAACTTTTAATCTAAACTCACATGTAGTACAGGTCAAAAAAATCTATTTTACAGAAGTGATTATTTAATTCTATTGACAACTAAAGGATGGAAACTGAATTGCAGGTATAAAACATTCTGGTTAGGGACCATAATTTTTTTTTTTTTCTGAGCACATTGCTGATATACTTTAATCATCTCACACCAGTCGAGTTAGAAAATTGATTTAAAACATAACCTTTATATTGGCTATGATATAAAAGTTTACCATTATTTTAGTACTGACAGTCTTTACTTGACAAGTCTTGACTTAGCCAAAATGCTCAATTACGCATTTTTAAAAATAGCTATATTTTCATGTATCAAGATTCTGGTGCCCCTATGATCATGATAATACCATGAAAACATTTATGATGCAATATTTTTTTTCATATTGCCCACCCCCACTTACTCATTCACTGACAATGGTCTAAGGCCTGCTAAAAGTGGATTTTCTTTAAGAGAAATAAACATTGCAGTAACAGAGTATCTTGTGTTTATGCCTTTCAATGCATCTTACATTTATTTCTTGATTCATCTGTTTTACTGGATTTTTTTATTTGCAAGTATGAGCCTTTGTATACATTTGTGTGTTTAACTGTTCCATAACAGTCATCATCTCAAGAGTTTAAACTGAGACTGAATACTGATGTGGAAAATATTATTTCATAAAAAATACGTACTACAGAATATATATTAATATCATTACTAAGTATATAGTTCCACATATATTTGAGCAGAGTATTAATAAAAAACTCAAAAGCAACAAAATCTCTTAAATAACTCAAATTATTATCAAGCCCTTATGTTGGTTGTAATAAATGTAAACATATATATTATCACTATATATCTTCATCCTATTATCAACTTATGAACTAGGTTTTACTCTGAAATGGATGAGATGCAGTTAAGTTGACTACAAAATGTCATTTTTTTTTTTACCTATGTTGTCTAGGGGGAAAAAAAAAGAAAAAGTGGAAAAGTAGCAAAGGTTCAAAGACAAACTTTAAAAGAGCTACAGAAACTGTGAAGATCTTTTGATCGCATACCCTTCAAATGTCTGGCTCCTTGAGGTTACATACCTAAGAAAGGAGGTTTAACTCAAGTATTTGTAGTTGTATGTTTTTCAATTGTTGTAGGGTATTCAGACATTTTAATATCTACCATCTAAATACTTAATGGTTTATAAAAACATCATTGTGGTAAGAGTGTCTCCAATATACTCTGTCTGCTGTCTGTTTGCGGAAAGTCAATTGAACCACTTAATTTCCTGAGCACTCATCTGTAGCTGGTGAAGAAACACACTCAATCTAAATGAAGCTAAACCTACAACTAAACTGCAGAGCAATGGCAACATCTTCAAATGAACCCCAGTTGGACTTGGCATGTTTTGACTAAATGCTATTCTTTTTTCCATTACAAGCATTATTCTTTTGATCACACCAGGGCTGTATTCTCAGGTGCAGTGGATGGTCTTCATGATGATTCACTTTTACATCCACCAATATGCAATAAATTCAGTCTGGAGGCATTCACAACCACTTTTCTACACCCACAGAACTCCTCTGTGCTGGGTGCTCATCACTTCTAAGCAAACCATCTTCATTGTGCTTTAGAGGAATGAGGTGATACATATCAGAGAGTAAAGGCTGACCCAAAGTATCATAGCAATGCAAAAAAACAAACAAACCTGTTTTTCATTAGAACTTTTCAGGCTCTGGAGTTACTGAGATGTCAGTGATTTACATAGAATGATTTTAAAAACTTTAATGCACTCATGGTACATATTAAGTCTGCAATAAAAAAATGCAAGTATTGATCTGAGACTCTTAAATGATTTGGATGATCAGGATCACAACCAAATAATCTCCGTACAGAACCCAAAGCAAGTTTGCATCCAAGACTTGGGGTTAGAGATGCACTGGGAGATCACATGAGGCCTGGAATTTGTCAATTTTTAGCTTGTCCTGATTGGTGATCAGTTAGAAACTCAGAACTTCAATCTTTAAGTGAACATACCATGGTCAGTTCTACCAGGTGACGGTAACACCACCACTTGTGGTGGATTACTGAGAGAAGGCAATAAATAGCTAACTATTTTCTGTGAGATGTTTAAAATGACGTCAAAAGGCGTACAGAGATGTAAAAGGCAATTTAAAAGGAATTTGTATTTTCTGTGAGGGGTCAAATAATCGCCCCCTGATGCTAATATCAAAAATTAAATGTTATTTAACACACTGGACCCCTGGAGTTAGTGTGAAGTTGGGGCCATAACCAACACCTAAGAATAGGTGAAAATCAGCAAATTTTTGGGACCCCCTCTAAAAATGCCTAAACCATCTATTTTATTGGTTCAAGGACCAAATATATCATAATATGCGTTAATACACACAGTGGAAAGCATCTTAGCCAACCGTCGAAGCTAACATCTACAGTTTTCCTTATTTCTACTCTTGAGGGTACAGCAAATGAGCATCAAGGAAAATGAATGGCACTTCTGGATTGGCTGCTTTGCAAACACCAGCCAATCAAGTCAAGTAGAATTCTGCTTTCCAAGCTCCATTTTCTTTGTCACATTTAAGAAATGCTCTACAAAAAAAATAAATAAATCAGCAAATATGCAAATTTTCCACAAAACGTTCTACAGTTACTTTACACAGAAAAATCAGAGAAAACTGGTGGTCCACTGTATTTTTAAATACTGTTCTTATACTTGTTTTTGTTATGGTTCAAGAAATCTAAATTGTCTTAAATGAGTCAAAATTAACCTGTAGGTCAAAGTTTCGCAAACACCAGAGTTAGAAATCAGTCACAACATTCTGATTAGTGCATCTCAACCTGTGGTATGCCCCTACTTTTCTTAAACTAAATGTGGGCTTATCAATCAGAAAAAAAGCAATAAGTGATTATACAGCTTCTTTCAAAAGGGTAAAGAATACATGTTGCTAAAATCAAAATTAGAAAGGAAACTGCATTTACCCCCTACTAGTTGCCCTGCAAAAGTATTCAAATTCCTTGAGCTTTTTCATCTTTAAAAAAAAAACAAAACAAAACAGATTTAGAGCAGTGTACTGGGATTTTATGTGCTACACCAGAGTATAATATAATATATTGTGAATTGGCTGGACAATGATACATGGTTCTTGAGATTTTTTGCAAACGGAAATCTAAAAAGCATGCCATGCATTTATATTCAGACTGTTGATTTAATACATTGTAGAGACTCATTTTTGCTGCAATGAAAATCACAGCTCACAGTATGTTTATACCAGGTTTGAACAGCTCGATGCTGACATTTTTTCCCCACATATGTTTAAAGCTTAACCCTGCTTGAAAATTCTCAAACTTAACCTTTTATCTACCTAAAATGTTCCTGATTTGTTGACTTTTTGGGGAAATGTGTTTCACTGGATTTTACTGGGGGTATCAGATCAAAAGGGGGCTAAAAACAAATGCTTAGCACACTTTCACATTTTTTTTTTTTTTTTGTTATTTAAAAACCATGTATAATTGTTACTCCATTTCACAATTATGCTCTACTTTGTTATTTTTGGTTTTCACACAAAATCCCAGTGAAATACTCTGGAGTTTGTGACTGTCATTGTAAATATTTCAAGGGGCCTTACAACTTTTGCAAGGTACCATAAAAGAAAATACAAATGTTTCATGTCCACACCAGCTAATAAAATGTCCTTTTCCAGCTGTTACAGCAAAAAAATCTATAATTTTAGGGCAATTCCAATGGGGGACAGTGGATGTACTTTTATTTTTGTTACAATTTGCTCTTTTAAATAAGGTTTAAGCCTTTGCTTAAGAAAGTGGAAGATTAGTCATTAATGGCTGCACAGCAGTCCAGCTTAGCAATTCATCCAGAAACAATCAAGCTGTAAAAACCACATACCTTATATCAATAACAACATTGTTTTTATACGAGTCCACAGGGCAAATCTCATTGGTCAGTAGTTAATGATGGGATCCGCATTAGCAGGCTTGTATCTGCTCGGAGATGAGCAATAAATTACCATCTGAATACTAACTGTTCTCTCAAATCTCAATCACACCAAGGCACTTCTGAACACGAGGAGTATTTCTGCGAACAGTGTTGCATGTCACAGATGGGTTGGAAAAAAAACAGATAAATTCAAAGTGCCTTTGACAGACAGTCACTTAAATTTTACAGGAATTACTTGCCTTCGACTGAAAGACTTGGGGTCTTTTTAAGTTCGAGCAAAACAATAATTGAATGTAATTTTAATTTATGCAGAGCTTGAGTTAATACAGTAAGTTCAGCTTGCTTTCTCTGTGGTTATTATAGTGAGCAGAGGGTCAGGAACAGCTTACATAACAGATGATTGTTGTATTCTTCCAAGGTTTTCCTTTTTTTGGTAATGTGATCAGATGGGGCTGAAAGCGAACATGGAAATTGGTGGGATGGCTACCTTTAAAGTGACAGCTGCTATCGCTGTGGTTGGCCACCATCTTCAATCAGTCCTGTAAACACCAGAAGGCCTGAAAGGAGAGAAGGGCCAGCAACAAGCAGCGAAACTGGACATCCCAATCACCCCTACGAGTTAATGCCATTAAAAATAAATCAAAAAGATGACACCAAAAGTTTAGTTTGCTCTAAATCCAGGCAGATGCTGCTGACTGACAACATTTCAAAGTGGCGCCGTGACTCATACTGTATTTAATGTTCTGCTGCTTCCATTTGAGCAGCTGAGTGTACCTCTCTCACTCCTACACAGATTTCAGCTCATAACAGCTCCCAACGACACAAACAGGCAAGACATTTTAGATGATTGAAAGCACAAGGACAAACCCATCACAGCACCACAACAGCACCCGCAGGTCTCTTATCTTTGGGGGATTTCATGCATGGTGGGAATACTCACTGTTGAGCCAGAAGAGTTCGAGAAGGTTACAGTTTGAGTAGGTGCTTATTGGACTATCATTTCTCTTCACAAGGATAAATGCAGCAAGAGAAAAATGATTTGAAACCAGAGTGGGTAGAAAAGCTGCACTGCAAGCTTTTATAGAGTGCATCATTATTTTTTTTATGCAGTATGAGGCAGTATGTGACATTATTTGCAAGAATATAGAAAATTCAATGTGTACATTGACTGACATCATATATGAATCAGGTATAAGGATGAGGTCACAGATCTATCAAACAACCCAGAATCAACAATCAACTATGTCTTGTTACTGTAGGTAGTTTTTAGGCTGATTTTACTGTAAAAGTGTAAGCCCACAGCCAAAATAGTTGCACATAAATATTTAAATACACAGTACATCCTCATCAGGTAGTGATGGTAACTGCGTTAACAGATCTAACCATCAATAACAGATTAAAAAATGTCACCAATAGAGGTTCTTGACTTTGTTTTACTAAATTACACTGTGTGCACAATTATTAGCCAGGTCTTATTTTTGATGATTATTTTTATTAACCACCAACTCCAGTGCTCTTGGTTAATCCAAAATGTCAATAAACCTCAAGCAACGTTTAAGAAATTAAAAGTGAGGTTAAAGTGGGGGAACCATCATTGTGCAGAATTATTATAACTAAATGAAAAACACACATTTTTCCATTTCATGTTTTTTTTCCCATCTGTTTAAGAAAGAATTATAAACTCAAAACTTTCCAATAAATATTTCAGACATTTAAAAAAAATCTGACCAATATAGCCACCATTCTTTTCAATAACAGTAATCAGCCATGAATTTTTTGATAAATCTATCTAATTTTGCTAGTGGTACCAGCAACATTTAGTCTTCTTTAAAATTAATCAATTATTTTACATCTTCTTTAACTTCCTGCTGTATGATTACCACAATTTTCTATTGGAATGTCATTATTTTGAGGTCAGATCGCCTAACTTGAGTAAACAGTGTTCAAATAATCTTTATTAACTTGGTACTGTTTTAGCCACACTCAGAAAGTTCCAACCAAACAAATTTGATTGTTAATGTAAACAATATCGCTACCTTCTGCCAAAGCGTTGCTATTATAATTTATCTGTTAGCCTGTGTGCACAGAACGTATAACAATCAACACTCTCTGTTCTCTTATTCTCCTGTATAGGATATACCATATATGTGCACAAGTCAGAATGACTGTAAATGTGTTAAAAATGCAATGGAAAAACTGCTATAAAAATAAAAAAGCAATATCCACTAATATCTGTTATAGTCAAGATTTTTTATTTTAAATGATGTTCTTTTTTTTACATAAAAAAAAAAAAAAAAAAAAAAAAATACTGCAACATTGTGAAATGAGCAGTGGCATTTTCACTTGAGGTTTTCCTGATTATCTCACCAGTTGCTAATTTGTTCACCCATTCACCCCCAAGCATTATGATTCTGCCCCACCTATTGCTGTTTTGTACCTGAAACCAACACATGTACTTCACCATTGCACTTTTACTGATTTCTTTTGATAATTAGGCATTTTTATAGAATTACTGACACAATGTTATAAAACCTTATATAAAATTACTTAATTAAATACAATATTTCCCTTTCCTACATACCTGTTTGTTTCACTGAAGTCAATTGACAGTAATAGCTTTTAGCTATTTAGTGGCATTAAAGGAAAATAATTACTAATACTGATCAACCAACATCAACTTATCATTTGTTGTTTACTTGTAGTAATTCATATTAAACTGCAGTCACACTGAATCAGCGGTCTGCAACTCCAATCTGCCACAGTCCTGTGACTTATGAACCAGGTGTGTTGGAGCAGGAATGCATCCAAATGTTGCAGAACAGTGGCACTAGAGGACTGGAGTTGGAAACTCTTGCTTTTCTTGTAAATGTGTTGTTCTCGCTGCAACAATTAAGAATAGGAAGTTATTACTGCATTTAAAATCATTTTCTGATATCATTTTGTGTATAAAGCATCAAGGAAAAATGGTGACAAGATACAAACCATCTGTAAGTGGTGTGAGAATTCTACAACTGGCTGTTAGCCGCTAATTGCTCTAATATGGCCTCTTTGTCTGGACTAGGTTTGATCTCTGGTTTAAAATCTAAAATACTTGAGCTGGTTCAACCTGAACTGAAAAATTCTACAGTGAACAGAGAATCTATAAAAACACAGAATGGGATTTATAAAGCCTTAATTCAATTCTCAAATATAAAGAGGAAATTAATGGTTTTTTGGCATTATTACCACCTTAGCTTGAGACAAGCAATAACCCTCATAGACTCATTAATCCTGGATAACACACAAATTCTTATCAAATAATTCATTACTGTACAACAGTGGTATTTTCACTCCAGGTTAACTTTAACATCAGACTCTGATAACTTCCTGTAAAAGTGAGCCATAACGATTTTGTTTGCTCTATTGGTGAAAACGAAAAAAAAAAAAAAAAGGGCGATTCTTAGTTTTTTTACAATAATATCGTCAAAATCATTCGTTGTCCTCTTGAATCTAATATCATCTCATGTTGTGAGCTGATTATATCGTTACACCCTCACACTATAATGTTATACATTCTTTTTTCAATCATTTTAGTGGTGTGGTGGGGAAAGACAGAAGAGATGACAGGTAATAGTTTGTAATGCAATTCCTAATGTCTTTTTTATTATTTGTGTAGGCGTTGCTTGGTTTTAAATATCTTTAAATCAATTTTATATTTGGATTTAAGTGTTTTTTTTCTCTATAGTCTTATCCAAAATGTTTTTGGCTGTGTAAAACACTTTGATTTAATAAATCTATTAATATTTTTACCAATACAGCACAGCAACACATTAAACTGCTCTTTTGATGCTTGGTTATAACACCTTCAGATTATGATTTTATCTGAATTTATTTTTACATTTTCCCCTGTAGTTAATTGCCAACAAGCGCTTTTTTTTCATTTAGTGATATTAAAGAGACATGAATCCCCATTGTGGGTCAGAAAACATTAATGAATCAGTTTTATTTTATTAGAAGCATGAAATATTTGAAACTGTGTACAAACTGCCTCTTGCACTTGTATAACACTACAGTAAATTATCTGAATGAAGCCCACTGCAGAACTTTATTTCTGTATCCCATGTTCTCCTTTCTAGGTCTCTATGAAATATGCTTACATAGCACATTACCGTATGCTCGGTGATCTATTGCTTCACTGAGTTTTACAGAGTCCCTCATTCATTTTGCTCTCAGGCTCTCCAACAATCCCTCGAGTGAAATATGATTAACTGTCCTTTAAGTGTCACCTCTTCTGTCTTTCCCCACCACACCACTAAATATAACCCATGGCAGTTACTGTCTGCCAGCTGCCCCACTAAACCTTTTATCATTCTTTAATGAAGAATGGACTTCCACGCCTTTTGTTATGGTGGCACGCTGTGATGTTGATCGGAATAATAATGCAGGGAGTAAAAATGTAATATGAGCGTCAGCTCTCTGGTGCCCTGCGTGTGCTCTTACTGTGCAAGCAACATCAGGAGAAGCAAATTGGGGGAAAAGTCAAGCGAGTTTGCAGAGATCAGCCTATAGTATTTACCAAAATGTAGCCAATTTCAAGGTAATTTCATGCACTGCTGATGTGGCAACATGACTGAATAGGATTATAGAGAAAACAAGATTAACAGAGAATTTTTTTTTGGACCACATTTAGAGGCGAGAAAACATTCTCTAATACTAAAAAACAAACTAAAAAGCAAACAGATAACATTTCAAATTTATCTTGATCATCCTCTTTGAATCTTGCCTACCTGTCGTCTTGCGTCTTTGTTTTGGCTGAAGAGAGAAGATGACCATTAAAGCTCCCATGATGCCCTGGATGCCCTGCAGACTTTCTCACTTACTGATCTCCAAGTCGTGCTAGCTTTCACACACTTTGACTCCCACACTTGACAGGCTTCAAAAGCTTCAGATTGAGAAAGAAAGGGGGAAAAAAAAACAAAACAGAAAGATAGAGAGAGAAAGACGCTTGGGGCTTTGCATGAAAACCTAGTCCAGTACAGTCCAAACTTCTCCTTTATATCCACCTTGGTGAGGTGGGCTGTACATCGAGAGAAAGGAGTGGGTGTAAAAAAAAAAAAAAAAAAAAGCCCTCGGTTGAGTTTTGAATTTGACGCGCACGCTCTGCAGCCTCCCTCCCTTTCCCTGTTTTTTCCCACTCTGAAGTGAGAGCTTGCCAGCTGATCTCTGCTCTGTAAATGCTACTTTGTACCAGTTGAGCATTCAGAGCAGTTGAGCACTCGGAGAGAAAGCCAGTAACAAGCACAAGTGGTACTGGCACTCCTCTCTCGGGAAGACAGAGTGAGCGCGAGCTCAATCTGCAGATAACCATTTTCCACAGAGCTACCCTTTTTAACCACATCTCCTGCTGTGGACAGAGGGGGGAAGAAAAAAAAAAAAAAAAAAAAAAAAAAAAAAAAAAAATCAAGCTGTCTCTGAGACCCAGAGTGTGTAAAGTACGAGGTGAGGGCTTCACCTAGAAGCAGCTTGAGTAAATACTTAAATTATGTGCAGGCAATCACCGGTAAGCCATCAACACATTAATGATAAAACAGGAGCAGTCCTGTGCTCGTAAATGTTATTCAATCCACCCACTGCAGTTGATATGTGCCTTTGAACCATGAAAACTGAAATAAAGCATTGTGGAGGTCCCAAATTCTAGTGCCTTGTAAACCACCTTACACCCTTTTTCCCCCCACATATTTCAAGGGACGACCACAAACTTCTATGTGTTATACTGAGATTTAATCTGAAAAGTGTGGCCTGAACCTGCATTTAGCCCTTTGAGTGTAAAACCACATATTTCTACCAGCTTTGTGCATCTAGAGATTGAAATCTTTGCCTATTCTTCTGCAAAACACCCCAAGTTCAGCCAGATTGGATGGAGAAAGTCTGAAGATCAATTCTTCATCCCACCACAGTTTCTTCATTGGATTTAATTCTAGACTTGGACAAGGACATTCTAACACATGAATAGGCTTTGATCTAAACCATTCCATTGTTATATTTTTGATATCTTTTTCATGCAGGAAGGTGAACCTTTGCACCTTTGATCCATCTTAAGTCTTTTGCAGCCTTTAACAAACTTTTTTTTCTAGCATTGCCCTGTATTTGGCCTCATTCATCTTCCCATCAACCTTTACTAGCTTAGCTACTGATAAAGAAAAAGCGTTGCTAAATTATGACACTGCTATCACCATGTTTCAGTGGGGAAGGTGTGATTTGCTGTTGGTTTTCCATCACTCATAGCATTTTGCATGCAAGCCAAAAAGGTTTATATTTGTCTCATCTTACAAGAGCACCTTCTTCCAGATGTTTGCTGTGTCCCCTGCATGAATTACTGCATATTGCAAATATGACATCTTGTGTCTGTCAGCATTAGCTTTCTTCTTTTCATTTATCCAAAAAGTCCAGATCTGTGGAATCCAGAATGAATAGCCATCGTGTTAACAGATCCTCCAACCTGCGCTAAAACAATATAATCTATTTTGATGAATTTATACATGCTGACAGATGATAGATATAGGTTGCTGATTTGATCTCTCAAAAAATCCAACATCATATTCAAGTCAGAAACAAAGGATTCTGATAGAATATTGATTTACTGTCAGCATCTACTGGCTTGATTTCCTTCTTTCGTCTTAAAGATATTTCCCATGCTGTCTCACACACAGTGAAATGAAGAGATTACCTTCTCAGAGCTGATCATTTAGCTGCTTATTCTGCAGAAACAGGCTGACTTTCAGAATAAACTTGGGGATTACAGTGAGGGCCTACAGGTCAGACACATTAAGCAGTCCACATCTTTTCCATTTTTGCTTAAATTGCTGGCAACAAAGAAAAGCTGCACAGACATTAGCCTGATGTGTCACATCAAAAGGAAAAAATAGAATGAAAAATACTTCCGCTCCCAAAGCCACCCACGCACTGTTCAATTCATGAACTGTATGACGGCGGTCCAATTCAGGAGCGGAACAACCAAGAACTGCAATCAAGCACCAATTTGTGCTCACTCCATTAACCTGCTTCCTGTGAACCGCAAGTGCTTCATCTGAGAGCTGCAGGAAGTCTTAATGAAATACAGGGTAAGGTCAGACTGAAACAGTAGAGTTTACCAGCACTTACTGTTTCCTTTCAGTTTACAGAGCCTGGAAACAGATTTTAGACATAAACTGTACTGTACTCGCTTTTGGGAAAAAAATAAGAAGTCTCTTCTTTGTGCAGTCACAATAGTTGTAAATCTAAAAGAGTGGATCAGTACGGTATGGAAACAAGATGGTTAATCCAAATCCATCACTTAAAACTTGAGGTTGTGCGAGCACTGTACCAGTCTGTCGTGGTGAAGAGAGCTAAACCGAAATGCAAAAACTCTCGATTTACTGGTATTTCTACATTCACAACCTCATCAAGGGTCACAAGCTCTGAGTAGTGACAGAAAGAACAAGATTGGGAAAACTAGGGGCTGAAATGAGTTTCGTCTGCAAGGTCTCTGGACTCTCCTTTAGAGACAGGGTGTGAAGCTGTGTCATCTGAGAGGGGCTTAGAGTAGAGCCACTGCTCCTCCATATCGAGAGCAACCAGTTGAGGTGGAAAGGGGAGCCCCTGGTAAGTTGTTCTGACCACATCCCACCGAGAGGGGACCCAGAAAGAGACGCGGGACATGCTGCAAGGACTATGATGTGGACTAGGAACACCTTGGGATTGCCCTGGAGAAGCTGGCCAAAGTGGCAGGAAAGAGGGAAGTCTGGGTCTCCCTGCTTAGGATGCTGCCTCCGTGACCCGATCCCGGATTCAGCAGAAGATAGTTGCTGGACAGAAGAACGTGAGCTCAGGCGGATATATAGTAATCAAGGGTATTTGTAGCCATGTTGCCTGCTCAGTTACACTGCACAGAACAGAACTTCCATAAGCTACCACAAGTCAAACCTACTAAAACAACAACTCAACCACCTTCATTAGCGTTGCAGGCTATTACCGCAAAGCTGCAGCCATCATATCCTGTGGAGAAGAAAAAAAGCCATGCAAGCTGTTAAAAGCAAAAGAGTTTACATCAGACAGTGAATTAGAGTCAAGAACTAGTGAAACATAAGTGATGAAACAGACCATGAAGGACAGAGGAGAAGCAGAGCTTCCTGGGTATTGCTGGGTTTCTGTGGTTCATAAAAACATTACTAAAGCCGTACTTGTGTCCCTCTGTGTGCGCACCACAAGCAAATTCTTAAATCCAACCTGCACTGGAGAAATTGCAGTTTGCTGAAGCAAAAGTACATTGGGAACAAAGTTTTTCTTAAGGTTGTTTTAATTTAGAAGAACCAGAACTCCCTAGATGTTGTGGAGGTTTATGGATATCTCCATGGGGACCCATGGAGGCAATTACACAGCACATACTTTCCATTTTCGTTTTTTCCTTGTAGACCATATTTTATAGACACCTCTTAACCCTATTGCAACCTTTCAAATAATTGTCAAGTAAGCTGCACATTTATCATGCGAAAGGCTTTTCTACCAAAGCACTTCCAGAGCCAAACAAGGGCAGGAAAAAAAACTGTTCTTCCATAGCCTGAGAACCTCCACACAGGAACAGCTATTTAAAAAGGTCCTCCTTTGGATCCTCTATCTGTTGTAATCCGAGCAGATGACTGCAGTGCAGGGGCAAAGCTCATCTACAAAAATCAAACTAAATGTCTCGTTTTCCCTGCAAACAAACTAACATCAGTGGTCTGGTTTATAAATGTCGTTTCAAACAACAGTATTTGTGAACACTTTGTAAAACATCAGTAAATATAAACCGCTCTGCAAATTGAGGCTACACATGCCATTTTAGCCAGAATTTACAAACATCAGCTGTTGATATGTAAAACAGCATTGGAAATAAATGGACCAAAAATAACTTTAGAAATTCAGCTGAAAACAGGAATTGTGGCCGCAGCTTTATGTGGAGCACTGAAATAGACTGACTACATGACAAAGGGGAAAATTTAAAGCAAGATTAAACAGCGAGCCAATGTTATTTAAGTGCTAAACTGTTTGTGTACTAAAAGACCTTTCTCCGTGGTTTTTTTTTCACAGATTCATCCATCTTAAGGCTAATCAAACAGCTGCATCACAGCAACACATGTCTCAGCTCTGTGTTTGACAGTGAATTAAGAGCATAGTGTTAGGTTGATAATCAGTTAATCAGCTGCTTATAAGCATGCATGAGTATGCTCATTATTAGATATACCACCCCTGCTTCATGATAATTAAGACCATGGTGCAGAAGCATGTCTCCGCTGTCTCAGACTGAGAGCCAGGCTTTAATATGAACTGGATGCGGAGCATATCGGAGACAACCATCCTCATCCTCTGTTCTAGGGATGTGATAAGAAATTTGTATCATAATTATTCTTTGCAAATTCATCTCTGTGATGAAAATAAATTTGTTAAAATGGGAAAATATGCAAGAAGTCCGAACAATTTCTGACTTTATTTCTACAGCTGGGGCAGCAGTGGGACAAAGTGCATTGCTATCAAAGCAAAGCTTTATAACAGATATAATGCAATACAGACAACATACTGTGTGTAGGTGAGTGCAACAAAGGCAAAACAACATAAAATAATGAACAAAAATGACTGACCAACTTCTATTTCTGCAAGATTTGCACACACATTATTATGACAGTGATAGCATTTAAAATAAACACAAGCCCATGACAAGTATATTTTGTGCATTATTATGGAAATGCAAAGCCCAACTATAGCTGGATGTTAAATTAAACAAGCATGGAAATGCTTCATTTCTGCCTGTAGTGCGTCACTCATGATGAACCCATCATTAAGATAATTTAACATTTTGACAAGCGTTGATTAACATAATTCACAAATTTGACAGCTGTCCTTTATTAAATGATGTAGGAAAGAAATTACAGTCTGCAGCTTAAAACACACAATGCACCCAGCATCAAGACTGAGGTGTATTGTGAGAAAAAGTTTTGAAGTTGAGCACTAAGAGCACTGCTAAAAGCTCCAGTAGGGAGTTCTGATAAAAATGTGGACAAGCCTGAAAATTTGAACAAGCACACCTCACAGGTCCCTCCACCTTGCTCTCTGCTGCGCTACAGCCCTGCCTCCGCAGCTCATCCGCCATAGTGGAGCCTGCTGAGAACATGCAGGCTAGTAAGCATGGCAGGCAGATAAACAGTTTTCCTGTGACGTTAAGTTGTTCTCTGCCATTTGCACAGCTGCAGCAAACCGGCAATCTTGAGCTTGAATAGCGGTATTCGCTTTACAGGGGAATGGTGTGAGCAGCAGAGTGTACTCAAGTGTGATTAACACTGCTAAGACACTCCTCCTGGCTCTGATTGGTTGTTTCTGACAGGGAGCAGTGAATTTATGCAGATGGTAGAGGGACCACTAGAAGGAGCCAGAGGAGCTCAAGTTGTTTATACATTATCTGTTTCATATTCTACCATCAGGGTATAGTGACAGTTTTAACAAAAACACATTTTTAGAAAAGTTACCTATTGCAGCTTTAAGGCTCTTATTGTGAAGGTATAAAGTACATTTTGTCTCAGTTTATATGCTGTATTGACAGCTGTGAAGAGGAAAAAAAAAAATGCTGTGCTGACCGCTTCATGTTCCTGCATTTGATGATGGGTATTTTCAGAATCTCGGCTACGATCCTGTTAAAGAAATCTGGCAAGCTGGTAAATTATAGACAAATCAGTCCATTCTATATTCAGCAAAAAGTTAACTTGCGTAGCAAAAACATCTTCAAAAAGCCTACAAAACGCACCAGACATTAGGTCATTTTTGGTGGCTAAAATTTTTTGCTTTCCTTTCAGTGACGTATTTGGGCCATTGTAGATAAAAGAAAAAAAGAAATTGGCTATGAAGGAGTAAAATTCCACCAATACACTCAAAAAATTTTTTAGATTTCACAGATTTACAAGAAAAAGCAGTACACTTGCTAGAAAAAGATTATAATTTTCAATGAAAGGCATACGCTTACTACATTAAAACTAAAATATTCTCTGACATTTTAAAGTCATAAATTTGCATGAAAAAACTTCAACTAAAATTTTGCAGAGATTACAAAGTCTGACATTTGCAAAAAAAGAGTGACAGAAATTCTTAAAGGTTTAGTGTAAGTGGTATATCTGAGCTCTTTCCCTGTATCAACAACATCTCGCCATGAACGCCTCAGGATCCAGAAAACATGTCTGAGACAGTGAGGAAGAAGCTGCAACATGTCTGCAGCCAGGAGATGTTCTGATACAGGAAAAGAGACGGCTGTACCACCTACACTGTCGAAAACATCCAGATGCAGTTCCCCTACATTTACATCCCCAATCTCAGAGAACTTCTGGCAGTTTTTGTCATAAATTTCTGGTTTTATAATCTTAGATTTTTCTAATAGATATAGGAGCTTTTTTCTAACAAATTTTTGGCTTTACAATGTCTGAATATCCTAGTTGTAATGTCGTCTGTTTCTGCCTTTAATCACGCAATTTTGTACATTTTTTCTTCCAAACTGAAAACTTTGACAGAGAATATAAGTTTTTCCAAGTAAATATGTAAAATTAATCTCACATTTTTTTTGAGTTGTTGGGTGGAACTTTACTACGCTGTGACCAGTTAATATTTTCTTCTTGTATCTACATTGGCCTAATATTCCATCGTAACCTGCAGCTTCAGACAGCTCTGAGATGGTGTGTTTGATGGACAAAACTCAGTTTTTAATAGTGCCATCATCATTTACAGATTTAAGAACATTTTTAGAATAGTATTACATACAGTTGAAAATGTTTTCATGGTCATCACACTTAATTTATAAAAAGAAACAATCAAGCTACCATTTAGAGCCATGGAAGACACTGGAGTACCTTAAAAAAAAAAAAAAAAACACAAACCCAGAGAAAGAGCATGTCAACACCACACAGTAAGCAGATATTTAAACTTTCTTGCAAAAAAAAAAAAAACAAAAAACAAAAAACAGTAGTTCCAACTTTTGTCATTAGATATAATAAACTA
This sequence comes from Anableps anableps, assembly GCA_014839685.1. NCBI lineage: Eukaryota > Metazoa > Chordata > Actinopteri > Cyprinodontiformes > Anablepidae > Anableps > Anableps anableps. The sequence continues at coordinate 18,502,713 of CM026085.1, forward strand.
CACAATGAATCATCAGTGAAATCAGATGAGCATGGCTGCTCAAAGAGTTCCCTAATTATGTTGGAGCTGTGATGGCTTTTCATTAAATGAGACGCTCCACAAATTAGGATGTTTTAATCAAATGTCTTCTCCAAGGCTTACACACCACTTTGTTGACTATAAACAGTCAGAATCACTACTTGTCCTGTGAGATGCAAACTGAAAAACAGATGTTTTATAATCAAGATCAAGTCTAGAGGACTTAATTCTTACTGGTCATTTAAAAGGACTGCCGGTCGTTATAGTTCATATAATTCAATCAAATAAATACAGAAGCACTGATATACATGCAGCCTAAATTGTGGGTTTCGTGTTTTTTGTTGTAGCTTCCTCCATCTGTCTGTCTTCCTGTCCTCTGTTCATCTGATACCGTACAGCACTTCATTAAGAGACATCCTGTTAGTCAGCAGCTCTTCATGACTCATAGACAGAATGGTGAGCCATAGGTGGGCTCTTGTCTTTAGTGTCTTTTGAACTGTGCACGATGGAAAAAAGGAAATGTAGCCGAGTCGTAGCTCCAGCAAGTTCATGAGTAGTAGTTAAAGCTAGATGCAGGTGATGAATCAGACAAATCGAGCAGTGCGGGTTGAGACCAAAACACGAGCTTTATATAAGCACTAAAAAAAGGATAAGTTGATTTTGTTTAAACGGAGGCTTGCTTATGCACATTCAGTTTATCTTTAGACCAGCCCCATTAGGAGATACAGAAACAGCTCAGAGTTTTCACATAGGGAGCTGCATTAGTTTTACTGCCCTCTTTAAACCATTACGCTGCAGTAAAAACAGTAATTCTATCTTGTGGAAAATAAAAGTTGGTGATTGTGTCCTAGTTTTGTAAGGTGGAATTACTTACTTAACCACTCTGATGCCTTTTAAGACAGCATTATAAATCAGCCTTTTACAACAAGGTAAACTAGTCATATTATGAATATAACCTACAAAGGCAACTTTCACCGAATTAAATGCCCTGACTCCAGTTAAGTACCTAATAAAGACCCACTTTAAATAAATCAAGCTTTTATGATGTATTTATCCTAAAACCTTGTCATTTTAAGAGACAAAACTTTCAATGTATTCAACATGTATACTACTTTGGTAAGATTTTATTAAGACTAAAATTTAAAAAGGTAATAAAAATAGGAAAAGCTGATTCATAATCGCCTCTTAAGGACAAAGGATGTAATAGAAAATGTGCATTTGTCACAAGATGTTGAGAGCCAGATGAGGTTTCTGCCTGATGCACCATTTGATCCAAGCAGTTACTTAATGGAGTCTATTAACAATGTTTTGTAAAAGTATTAATATCCCTTAAAGTTTGCCACATTTTTTTTATGTTAGAGCCACAACATGTTTACAAACTCAAAATAGTGCATAATTGTGAAACAGAAAATGATGTATTGTTTTTGAAGGTTTTTAGAAACAAAATACTATAAGGAATGGATTTGCATTCACTACCGTTTAATCTAATACCACAAAATAAAATCCATTATAAATCCAGCTGTTCTCTGAAAACCTCATGGGTTGAGAGAAGATAAGATTAGTGAACAAACACCATCATAAAGACCAAGGAACACAGCAGAAGATCAGGGAAAATGTTATGGAGACGTTTAAAGCATGGTCAGGTTCTAAAACAGGATCCCAGGCTTTGAACATCTGACAGAGCTCTGCTCAAGCCATCATCTGAAAACTTAAAGAGTACGGCACAACTTGCAAACCTACCAAAATATGGCCGTCCACTTAAACTGAAAAAGCAGACATGGAGAGCATTAATCAGAGAAGCAGCCATGGGGCCTTTAGTGACTCTGGAGGAACTGCAGAGATCCACAGCTCAGGTGGTAGAATCTGCTGATAGGAAAATTAGTCATGGCTCAATGGAAGAAAGGTGTTGTTGAAAGAAGCTACTGTATAAGACTTGTTTGATATTTGCAACAAGCCACATATCAGACACAACAAATGTGGAGGAAAGGGCTCTGGTCAGATGAGACCAAAATTGAACTTTTTACAAAATGCAAATTTTTATTGAAGCTGAAACCAACTTTGTTTATCCACCTAAAGCAGGTCAGAGCTGATGAGATGATAGATGGAGCGACATACATGGTGATCCTGGAAGAAAATCTGTTTGAGACTGCAAAGCAGTTGAGAGGTTCACCTTCCAGAAGAACAAACTCATAAACATACAGCCTGGACTACAATCAAATGGCTTAGATCAAAGCATATTCATCTGTCAGAGCGGCCTAGTCAATTGAGAATATGTGGCAAGACTTGAAAAGTGATGTTCACAGATGCTCTCCACCCAATCTGACTTAACTTCAGCTATTTTCCAAAGAAGAATGGGGGAAAGTCTCTTCATGTACAAAGCTGGTAGAAACAACCCCCCTTGCATCCATAACTGCAGCCAAAAGTGATCTTACAAAGTACTGACTCTGGCAAAATTGAGCACATATGCAGGGCTATTCAAGGTATGCCGTGCTTCTTGCCCACCAACATGTGACCTGGAAAGGAATTAAGAGGATACAGAAAACCAGCTGACAGACAGCACAGGATTTGAAAGTAAAAATACTTTCATGGTACTATTGTTAAGAAACAATGGGGTGTTTCAAGGTTGAGTTAACATAAAAGCATAAGTAACAAAAAAAAAAAAAATTTCATTTTCAGTATAAACATTATAATATTTTTCTAAATGGCATAACTTCTCAACAACCTTTAATTTGTCCTCTCACAAACAGTACTCTTGTTGACCACTAAGGGGCAGCAAAGCTGTACCAGTCTCTGCACCTCATAATAATAACAGATATGACAGTGAGGAAGTTTGTGTTGAACCATGTTTTTCCCCTGCTGCCCTTTCTAAGCAAACTAAAATAAGTTTTTAAACAATTTTATTTCTTGTGTTTGATTTTGGTACCAAGAAAACAAACTTTTTAAATGAGGGGAAAAAAATTTTCTTCAGAAGAGCAAGGCCATTGTCCTGTATGGAAAACGATGATAAAATTTAAATAAATAGTTCAGTTAGTGAGAAATTAAGTAATCAGGCAAGCAGGCAAACAAATAAGTAGGATATTAATTAACAGATTGGAAACTGAAGTACCAAATGAGTAAATGAATACAAAAATCATCAAGCAAGTGAATGAGTAACTAAATAAATAAATAGGATAGGACAGAACTCTGTATTATTCCATAGTGTTATTTTGTGGTTTTTAATCCTTGTATTTATTATGTGCTTAAATATCAACCTGCCAGAGGGACTCGAAATGGAAATTAGCCACCTGGCTATAATCTCATGTATTTACATGTCAAAGTTCATTAATATGTATTTTCCCATTTTTAAAAATAAACTTGAACTTGAAACAAACAAAGCATTCTTTGAATCATTTTCATTTTGATGTGAAAATTATCTGCAGATTTTGCATGACCAACTAATAAAGAACTAATAAAACTAGTCTATTATCTTTCTGTATAAAACAGACCATTTGTACTCCATCTTTTTTCCAGGTTTAATCAAAACCAGTGTGGAGGTCCCAACCAGCCATGTAGGGCTTCAAAGTAAAGCCCAGGTCTTTAGTCCCTGCACACAAAACTAAGAAAAGAAAAAAATATAGCCTTAACTAAACAAAAGATCATCTAGAACACATTATTTTATACATTATTTTCCCCTATGTAACAAGGCATGACACTCGCGATTACTATTACAAACTACTGACATTCTGAACAGAAGAGGGCACTAATGATCTTCAAACAGCCTTCAGAGTCTCCGTGGTCCATCTGGATGGAGACAAGTCTTTGGTGCTCTTTACTTTTCTGCAAGCCACCACTTATCCTGCTAAAAGCCTACATGCTGTGATAACATGTCCCCACATATAAACATTATGTAGATGAAAATCACACTGCCTTCAAATAAACACATCACATGCACCACGGATTTTACCACCAAGATTAGAAGCCCTTGACAAAAGGAACAATGTAAATAACAGAGAGCAGACATCCCTTTTTTCTTTTCCATGACGTCGACATAGGGCCTGCAAAAAGAGTGCTGTTAGGTGTCAGAAACAAACTATAAATCTTTTTTTTCCCCAATATGCATCAGAATTCTGAGTCAGCCCAGGATGAGTGAACAAATGCACCACAAAGACAGAGTGTGATGACCAACTCTGTTTGATGGCTGCAGAGAGCTATAGTTGCGATGGGGAACTCTCTGGAACAGTCAGTACTTTCCAGCTAAACTCTCCTGAAATTACCTGAGAACTGCAAGCAAAGCTGGAATGTTTCAAGAGAAAGAAAGGTTGAGAAAAGACAAGAAAATGGAAAGTATTAAGCCGTTTGCGTGGCAGAATATGCACAGTGAGCTGAAAGAAGAAAATTAGGTTTTGGGTTTTTTTTTTTTTTTTACTCCATGTGATATAACGAAACAAAAACATAATTCTCAGAAGATTTACAATAGCCCAAGCAGCAACTGTTCTGTTCTACATATTTATTTTAAAAACTGATGGGAATAACAATAATATTTGCAGGTCATACAACTCTATTTGTAGAGGTTTTCTAAACACAGAGGAATTATACTCGATATGAGATATACGTGGGTTTTAAAACGTAGTAAAGACTATACACTACATGGTGAAAAAAAAAAAAAATCATAGAAATGCAGCTATAAAAATAGCTAAATATGCATGCTCAGCAGTTTTATGTCCCCAGAGTAGCACAACCATCCTTCTACTGTCTACAACCCCTTCATCTGTAAAATAGCTTGGATGTTTTACTATAGTATGTTTCTGCTGTGACATTGGGCTGCACATCTCGCCCCATATGGTCTTAATGAGTGGGGATCAGGCCTCGTGATGAGTCCTGCATCCACCTGCCATCAGTTCAGACAAATGTACTCTGGGAACAAAGGTCATCTCTTCTCTGATGATGGAGCTAAATTAAAATGCAAATTTCCAAACACCACAGCTCTGATAGTTGTTAAGATGTATTTTATGAATCACAGGAAATCATCAAATGTTTAAATCATTTCACCAAACAAAACATTTCCCATCCAGAAATAGGCAGATCAGCTTAATAAGGCAAATGATGTATGCATGTGATTTTCTTCTTCATCATCATCATCTTTCACTTTACAACTACTGATTATAAAGTGGAAATATGAAGGAAAGCCATGATAGGCACTTCCTGCTAGTTTTGTTATTGTGATTAAATCACTTGTTTTTTGGTCATCTCAGGATAACCCGACCAATTTTCAGAGATGAACCAAACAGATTTTGTGGCAAATGATTTTGTGATGGATATCACAGATTATTTAGGCTGCTATTTTTAACAGGGTATAAGAATTCAGTGGATAGCAGGAAGGCTAAACACTTTAAACTTCCATCTGTCATGGATTGTTTGGAAATGCTGTGACAGTTTTCAGGGGTTATTCCACTTCTTGCATAAATTGAAAATCACAGTTGTAGCAGCTTCAACAATCAACAGAGTTTGCCTATGCAGGAAACAGTTTTACTTCTTTAACCTTCTAAAAGCTTTTGTGCCTCTTGTGACTTCCTTTTTGCTATTGTTGCTGTCCAGCTCTCATTACTTCAACTGAAACCTGTTCTCAGTGCAGACAAATCAAAGCTGATGTAGTTTCCCAACTCAAGGAAGTGACCAGCAGCCACAAATTATTCCTTCGGGCACCACTTTTGAGGATAACATAATATTGGTGGTTCACAGTTATAAATATCTAGGAGTCTTGACTGATGACACCCTCATGTTCAGGAACATTCATTTGTATAGCTTTATAATAACCTGATTTCAGCCTTCCTATCCATGTTCTCTTCTTGCAAGGAAAAATGCTGGTCATTATTCTATTCTCACTTGTTGCTTTCTGTTCCACTTCCTTGCACTGAACTTGATAAAAGAGCTTTTGTCCACTCAGCACCCTTGGCTTGGAACAAGCTGCAGAATGACGACTAGGTGTCAGAGTTAATTTCAGTGAGCGGTTTTAAAATCAAAACCAAGAGTCATTGAGGCCAATTCCAAACATACGGCCGTTTCATTTAGATTGCTTGTAATTTTTTTTAGTTTTACACACTTGAACACTTGCCTGTGTTCAAGTGTGTTATTTTTGTAACTGTTTGCTGCTTCCCATCTTGGCCAGGTTTTAAATCTCAATCGGATCTTAATGGTTAAATAAAGGTTAAGACAAATAAAACATTTTTGAATACCATGGTAAAATACAAAATAGCTATCACTCTTTTTCACTCAGTAAAAACTTCCACTGTTTTAATGACTGTGCGATCTGGTCAAGCATAAAATAATTGCTTTAACAGATGACAAAAAAAAAAAAAAAAAAAAAAAAGAGGTGTTCCATAACAGCAAATCAAGTTATGCATGTGATGGAGTCATTTTATTTTATTATTCTGGAATAATTCATCAATGGAAAAAGGACAGTTAGGAAAAGACGTTAACATTTGATTTCAGCCTAAAATAAAACCTGAAAATATGTTAAATGTTGTTCAGTATTGTTTTTAATAGGAATGTATTGATATTGCTTTAGCTGACCGATGAGGTGTGACCTGTCAAATTTATTTTTTGCTTGTTATAAACAAAAGCTTTATCTGATTTTTACTAAACTCAAATCAAAATGGATAAATGATAGATGGGAGTTTTCAATTTTGATGCATTTTCTTAGTGAAAAAAAAATCTATTTTTCGGTACTTGAGCTAGTCAAGGCTATCACTAATTTTCAAAGAGAAATCAAAGTCAGAACTTTCCCACAAAACTGCAAATGGTGCATTCTCTTGAAAGAAAGCTTCTACATTTCATCCACCCAACCGATAAAGTAAGCATGCTGGAAAAGCAGTTAAAAAAATCTATATATTCTTTAACTCCAGTGAGCCTTCAGCAAAGCCATAGCCCACAGATCCCTGACTAACATCCTGCACCAGTCGTTATATGCCAACATGGATGCCAGCCAAGCAGTTCCTGTCAGGCGTTAAGGCTCGATTGCACCTGCTTGACTTGATCTGTCATTAACGAAACCTCACCTACTGGCGCTGTGCACCCTTTAGGCCTGTGTCACATTCTTCTATTACAAACAAACACCAAGTTTCTGTCAGTGTAATACCCAGTCCACTGTCATAGCTCACTGAGCTGAATGACATGGGGGAAAAAAAATTGTCTAAAACAGTCAGACGACACAAGAGCAATAATTTGCTTAATCCGGTGATAAATTTATGAAGTCATGCCAAAATAAATCTTCAGTGAGCAGCAACAAATAAAAATCAGCACAGGTGGCCTCAAGCAGATAGAAAAATTCTGTTTTTCTCTCCCAACTCAGACTCCTTTGTTTCCTCTTAATACTGTGAATATTGCATTGCAGTGTTGTAATGAGCAGTGTTCTCACACCAGATTTATCTCCAAATAAAAAGCTATGAAATTCACACATTCACACGAGGAGGAGCAAAATAAAACCCTTGGTGCAGTAAGCGCCTGCGTGATTGCTGCATTTATTTGGGGGACAAAAATACTGCAAAACAAGCAGCCCGGACATAAGATGAAAGTAAGATTTAATGCTTCTTTGAACGGGTGCAGTCCAAAACCCCCAGCAGCAATAAGCATCACTCCTCTCTCTGCTTCATTTTACTGATACTGTATATACTGTACATTACCATTCAGCACATTATCTCATCCAATTATGTTCCGCTTGAGATGGTAAGTGAGCAGTTCAGTCCACTGCATGAAGATTTATACTGAGGTCTAAAAGGCAGTATTAAATATGCACAGTTGAAACAGCTGGCTCTGTTTAAGTCATATATCTTGCCCAGCTTAGAGGGTGGGGATTTATTCAGGACTTAAAAACACACCAGGGCAAAGAGCAGCAGTGGATGCTGCTCATGCTGAATATGTAATGAAACTTTTTAATGGTACCTGTGCTACACTGGGTGACAATTAAAACAAGGGAAACAAGATAAAGTGCTGGTTTCACGACAGTTTGCCAATAGAAGCAGTTTTTAATATTTTGTGTCCAGAAATGTATGTTCTTATTTCAAATCTAACCTCTTAAGCTTGAAGGCAGATTCATTTTATTTGTACAAGTCAAACTGGCAGGTGAGCCTCTATATTCAAATTCAAAAATATTTTATTTATCCCAAAGGGAAATTAAATAAATATAACAATATACAGTATAATATACAGTTCAGTGTCTCATCTATGAACTGGGATTTCTTTTCAGCTGCACAAAGTTGTGCAGCTGAAAGCACAGCACTGAAATGATAAAGGTAATTCATTCAAAACCAAGAAATCTGTGCATGGTTGTTTTATTCCATAAAAACCTGTCTGTGTCAAGCAAACTAGGTGAGCTTGTCAGTCAATACCTTGATGCCACCCACAAAGAAAAAGAGCTCCAGGAGAGATGAAAATGAAACTAGAGCTGCACAATATAGCAATTTCGAATTGTAGTGTGTGCAATAGCAAAATTGCTCAAACTCACTGATAGCAGTGTTTCCGTTGAAGACGTTGAGACATATACAATCTGTATTTGTTGTAGATATATCACCAAGGCATTGTTTGTAGGTGCCTGTCAATAACAGTCAAATAAAAAAAAAAAAACGCATTGTCCAACTAACCCGTTTGATGCGATTTACAAAAGGAGCCAAAACAAAGCAAATAAAACTGAAAGAATATAGCTTATATTTTCTAATCGCTGCCAACTTGAGATACGTGATGCATGTGCTTCAGTGTCAGATGCATATAATTTTGATACAATATTGTGTGGTGTGAAGAATGGGCATGGATACATGGTACTAGTAGCACTGAAAAGTCAGGTCTTCAAAACCTGAAAAACATTTAAAATTACAATTAGACTGCAGAATGGGAAAAAAAAGTAATATTATGCACTGAAAATCGACTACTACTTTTCAAGGGTGTTTGGATGTTTTAAAGCAACACGATTAGATTGTGTAATTAATTTTTGTTTTCACTTTTGGCAAAAAAAAAAAAAAAAAAAAAAAAAAAAAAGGTAACTGTGTGTCCTCAGTCCAGCTATCTGCAACCTGCATCTTCAGGCCCAGATGTGGCTCTTAGTGTCCTTCACAGTGGCTCTTCATAAATGTGGCCAAAAATAATATAGAAGTGAAGTGTGTTTGAAAAAGGCTATATTTAGGTTGCTTTTTTAAAATGAAATCTCTGCCTGTGATTTCTACAACAGAAGCAGGTGATGCAATGAAAATTTTATCTTGTTCCCTATTTTTTTTTCATCATGTTTCAAAGTATGTGCTTTAAAAAAAAAAAAAAACAAAAAAAAACAAAAAAAAAAAAAAAAAAAAAAAAAAAAACATTCCATCAATATGGAAATTAGGAAAGTACAGTGGACCCCTGGTACACAAAGTAGAAACCATCTTAGCACTACCACGGAAGCTATATCTACAGTCTTCCTCATCTCCACTCTTGAGGTACAGCCAGTCAGTGGCAAAGAAAATAAATGTCACTCCTGGATTTGCTGTTTTGCAAACGCCATCCAGTAGCATGTCAAGTAGCACTGCGGCTAGGTATTGCAGCTAAATATTTTAGAAAAAAATCTGAATAGGTTGATTTTCCACCAAAAATTTTAAGTTAGGTTCCACACAAAACTCTGCACAAACTGAACTACAAATGAGCTGGGGTTCACGACATTCATCTGCTTTTTGTTTTCTTATAAGTGTGATGTTTGGTAGAACCTACAAATAGAACTGCAGTTCTTTGATTTAACCATACAGACTCTTTTACAGTTATAATGGCTTTTATTTTAAAAAAGTCTGTTTAAGCTTATGTAGCTCCTGACTAATTCTACTTTGCAGGACAAGGAAAAATGGTTTTTTGAAGTGTACCATTTGCAGGACCATTGCCAGACACCCTTGAATGGTCCTTGGATCACATGAAGTTGCATGGATTACACATTCATCAAGTGCATCAGGCCACAGTCTCATCTGAAATCTATTAAGCTGTCATCAGAACTGGCCTATCAGCAGCAGTGACAGGGGAAACACAAACCGTGTAAATGATGCTAACATTGAGGACAGGCTGCAGTCACCAACAGCTTTCCATTTATAAACCACAGAGGAGAGGGGAAATCCTCCTTACTCGTGTAAATTGCAAGACATATCAGGAAAACCTTCAGCATGTAAGCCAATACTATTTGTGCAACACAAGTACGCCTATACTATATTATTTTCCTCATATGCAGAACATATGTTTCAGTGTGGGGATGTTGCAGCATACGTTTCATAATGAGAAACCAGCCTTCAGCTCACTTTCACAGGCTGTGAAAAACAACGTTTGGTGGAAACAGGTTATTTAGTTTCCTGTCCGTCTTATCTGATGGACTGCAGAAAGACAAAGAATTCGAATAACAGCAAAGCAAAATGAGAATAGAGGCACATTCTTCGAAAAGACTGGTTCAGTATCTAATTTAAAAGCTGAACTCAAGCCAGAAGCCTTTGGTCATTAATCCTCTGATTGAAAAGTTGGTATCAGAGAGCGTCTTTATTTCTTGCTTCTCCAAATCAGCACAGTTTGCTGGCATTAAAACATTAATCCTGACAGTGGGATTCTAGAGTTCTCTGAATCATTTATGGAATGGAGGACAGCAGTCAATATAAAACATCTAACAAGACCATCAAAAAAAATAATTCCAAATATTTAGTTAAGTCTAATTAACCTGTACCTAAAATCTTTAGAGGACAAGATGCTTTGCACACAGCGAGACTGCAATTTGTTTCTATTTCTTTATCACCTGATTAAGCTAATCCATTTTACTGAGAGTGTATCTCAACTCTGTAGCAGCAGAGACAAAAGCTAACCATTGATAATGACTTCTGTACAAAGGCACTGCTACAGTATTATATCCTTGTCTGATTCACATACGCTTCACGGCAAAAGCAGGAACACGATTGATACAATTTTGTGACATGTTTTTGCTTCAAAAAAACTTTACTACACCATTTTGCATGCACTGCTCCTTTAACTGTATGTTAACACAATTTAGATATTCAGGTTTCTTCTTACCTTTTCAATTTCGAGTTTTGTTAAACCCATTTAAAAATGGCAAGAGTATGGCACAACTGCAAAATAAAACATGGCCATCCAACTAAACTTACAGACTGATTAAGAAGAGCACAAATCGCAGAAGCAGCTGGAAGCTCATGGTAACTCTAGAGGAGCTACAGAGATGTACCTGTGGGAGATAATCTGTTGACTGTACTTTTTTGCCTATTTGCTATTTGTACACATCATCCCCACTATGAAACTTGGTGGTGGCAGTGTCATGCTGTGGGCATTCAACAGTATCTTGTTTATTGTTATATTAATGGAGAAGAATTTTCAGAAATATTTATGTTCTGGCTCAGACAAAGGGTCTCATTTTTCTTCCTTTACAATCACAGACTTTTGTCTAGAGTCCAAAATCATGGAAGGCTTCAAACTGCTGTTGGCTCTAATGAGTAAGAATATAAGTACCTCCCAGAACCCAGTGGTGCTTTTGCCACAGAGTTCTTCAACAAGCTCCTTATCTTAAAAAAGGCATCACAGACAAGATTGTTTAGTTCAGTGATTGTTATGCATTAGCCTCCACTGCTGTGACTCCAGACCACTAGGGCTTAAATTATTTACTGCGTGTGCACATCTTACGAGAGTAAGGGTGGCTGAGTGGGTGGTAATCTTCACTGGGGCACCGCAAGCGGCTGTACTTGTTCTTACATTAGACTCCTTTCAGTACAAGTTGGATTTCTAAGAACTAATGTAAGAACTCGGACCTGTGAATAATGTTACATCTGACTTAATCATGTTTGTATTGGAAGATGGAAACCCAGCAGGATTTACTAACTTCTGTGCTCAGTGACCACGGTAACTAGAAACAACACCGCAACTCTTTCACTACCAAAGGTGTTTACAGAATTATGTGGAAATGATTTAATGAGTCACACCTGCTCCAGCCATGCCATGCATAAACAAGCCAATCACTCTATACTTACAGAAGGGATTTAATAACAAAAGACATTCTTTCTTTTGTACCATATATACATATCCTGCAGATGCACCCTTAGCAAATAAGCTATACCATACCTGCATTTGCAGCGTTCTGCCAGTGCTTCATAATTATCTACACTTTATGGAGATAATTATGAAGAACATTTGATTCTCAACATTTTTATTTTAGCTATAAAACAAATGTTCAATTTTTTATTAATTTGTTGACTTTATTTTTTAAATCAATTTACAATTTTTGACATTTCTACTTCATTCTGTAAGAAAAAGAACAAAATAAATAAATGACCATAACAGTCCTTTGTATCAACTTATTTTTAGTTTTGATACACTTTGATGCAAGTCATAATTGGCTGGATCCAATCTTTTGCCAGTTGATCAGTGCATCTCTATTTTGATGCCAAACAAAGCACTGACATTTTTTTTGCAAAAAAGTAAATACCAGATGACAAGATGTGCTTTAATCAATCTGTATTTAGCGTAGCTTTATCCAATTTGATAAATCTCAGTGTTTTACATTTTAAAAACAGCTATTCTTATGATTTGTGGACCAAACTGATAGATAATCACTCTGTACTCAAATGTACAAAATGTTCCAGAAAAAGCTGGAAAAATCTAGAAATTTGAGTCTGGAAGAGTACGTAATTTAAAAAGTATTAGTAACTCCATGCTTTAGATGACATTTTAGAATTGTTTTTTTTCTTACTTTGAAATGCTAACTTCCAAAACAAATGAATCAATGCATCAGATAACTGTTTAGGTGTGAGATGCTGTAGTGGTGGCAAGAAGGGTGAATACTTCTTACTTAGGAGCATTAATAAAACAAAATTTATATATGTGCTGGAGACACCTGGGTGTTCACGTCAACCAAACAGCGAGCCTTTGAGAAAGTTTACAAGAACTGACACTGCAGATAACTTTTTTTTTTTTTTTTTTTTTTTTTAAAAGAATTCTATGTTCTTTAGGGGTTGCAGCAAAATGCAAGTGTGTGAAGAAGAAAGTAGTTAGTAGTAGTAGTAGTTTTCTTTGCAGCAGGTTGCTGGAACAGCAGAATCAGACTCCAAACACCTGAACAAACTGAAAAAGAGGTCTGTTCTGTTATCTCTATAGCTGATAACAAAATCAGGAATGCTGCATAAACTGATAGAAATGGACAACACTGCACCTCTGCCATGCCTTTGTGTTTTGGAATGAGAGTCTATAGAAAAGTTTAAATTACAGCTTCTATTTAGGAACAAAAACAATATACCTTTCAATGTGCATATTCAGATGTTTTAATTAAAGTAATCCATAATTTGTCAATGCATCAATAAATTTGAGTTTAACAAGGTCTCTAAGGTTTTAAATTTACCTTCACACAATTCTGCAGTGGCTGAACTTTCACAACCATTGAGCTTTTTCCATAAACAGCAGACCAGTTCAGTAACAGAACTAGGATGAGCGTGTGCTCATAAAATTTAAATGATGCCAAAATGGCTGCAGATACAGTATGTCTGCATGAATTATGCACAATGTTGTAAACACTGACCTCTGGGCTTACTGCTTTCGGAGATTATTTCAGTTCAGTTTGAGGTGAAAGTAAAATGTGTCCCTCGGGGCCAGGTGATAAACACTACTCAACAGATATAGATTAGGCAAATGGAAACCTTGCCATATGATGGCAGCTGAGGCCGTTAATGTGAACTAAAGCGTTTGGGTTGTGTTTAAGTGATCTGGTCATGGCTCATTGAGGATCCATATGTAGATGCGTGGTAACATGTGGTGAGAGCAATTAGGAAGCAGCAATGCCGTCTGTCAGTCTGGGAGTCAAAAACGCTTTCTGGATATCAAAACAAGAGGCTTAAAAGAAAAATAGAGGTCCAAGGTCAAATATGTAATGATTTAGAATTAAGATTTAAAAAAAAAAAATCTACAATTTTTTTTTATATTCAAATTATTCAATATATTTTTTCTGTTATTTAGATTTTAATGCACATAACTGTATCAGAATCTTTATACCATTAAATATCTTTTGACAGACTCAACAACAGTTATGAAAGTGATTTAGACTCGTGTCTTGTATGGCACTGAATGGTGCTTCTCTGATAGCCAAGCCATGATTCTACTTGTTTTTTGATGCTGAAAAAAAAATCCAAAAAAGCCCCTTAGCAATAGGATAAATGCTTAAGAGAATTTCTATTGTTCAAACACCATACACAGCTGACTGACAGCTTAAAGCAATGAATGTGGGAGTTACACCATAATAGTTTGTTTCAAAAACTAAGTTGAATTCATTTATTTTTCTTAAAATAAAATACAATATATTTATTTATTTAATTTTATAATAATTTTAAAAAATTAATTCAGATATTTAAGCAATATGTCTTTTGACCATAAATACATCAGTGTAACTACTTAGAGTAACCATTTTTTTGGACAAAGAATATTGAATTTCCTCATTATCCACATTTTTGTAAAGGTTAAGTTAATAATAGTAACATAGTGTATGATGACTGACAGCTCACAGATACAGGGGAAAGGGAACATTGCTCTGTGCATTGTAATGAGCAGAACACAATAGATCTGACTTTTCATTCACAAAAAACAAAACACTAAGGTTCTTCAAAATATCCTTGACAAACCTTTTAGATTGGTCACAACAATTTCTGAACTGATGCCAATGTCATCTTGCATCTTCTTGCATCTATCTTCAAACATAACCCTAAACTGTTATGCTCAAAGTGTGTTGTCTTAATTTGTGATTGGATGTCAAAATATATTTTATAAAAATTATCCAATTTTTTACATTTAGAAATCCAAAACAGTTTTTTAACCACCCATGGTTGAGTAACTTTAAATAGTGATTCATGAGTTAACCTTTGAAAGGTGAGCCTGTCTGTTTATTCAACATGTTGAACAATGTCTACAGTAGTAAATTGATTGCATTCTTCTCCTTCTCTTGATCAAAAAACATAATACATTCCAATTTTTTTTATTTGTTGACAAGTACAATTTGCTACTGCAGTTGAATTGTCTAATTGGTTAGAACGCTACAGCTTGGTTTTATACCTGAAAGCGGGTCCATCAACCATCTCACTCTGGCACGCTGCACCCACCCCGTTGGCCAGCCAGGAGTTGGAATTGTGAGCATGGTGAGCATTGCTCGATTGCGTTTTTCAGCTTGCACAACCATAATTCATTTGAAATGTGGACACAAAGTGGAATGGGTCTCCTCTCTGCTCTGACTGTAGGCGGTTTGCTGCAGGACAACTGTGAGAGACTGACAGTGCTTAGGAAACGGGAGGAGCTCATTACGGCATTTGCATGACAGTTGCTGCAGAGGGATTGGTGCTTTCATATGTTGTCACCATAAAAGTCTCCAATAAATGAAAAAAGTTCCTAGATTTGTTGATAGTTGCTTATTTGGAAAAAAAAAAAAAAAAAAAAAAAAAAAAAATCTTGCTAGAAAAGTTGCTAAATATAGCGTCAAAGTGCTGAGGTGGCAAAAGTGCTTGGTTTTTGTCCTCACCATACTCCTGCTTTATCCCCTCCGCGCATCTCCATACCTGATCTTGACACCACCCACTTTGGTGTCACTTTTTTAAAATTTGTCTGGGGAGGGTGCGGGGGGATGGGCTATGCTCTTTGTTCCACTTTAAAAAATCTCAATGTAGCATATCAGCTACTAGAGCTTTTTATGAGCAAAGAACACAATGCACTAACTCTTGCATATTATCAAGTTGATGTAAACTGCATCAACACGATGTAAAATCTTAATGATTTGTAAACTGACTTTTACAACCGGTGTCTTATGAAACCAGGAAAGGTCACCTAAGCTTGAAAAAAAAAAAAAAAAACAAAAAAAAAAAACCTTTTTGAAATGTTTTTTTTTTTTTTTTTTTTTTTTTTTTTTTTTTAGTTTTTTAAAACTTTATTCCTGCCTTCAAAGTAAGGTGGGATTTTTTTTGCTGTCCCAGTGTTTATTAATGGAAACAGAGCTAGAATTTGTCAGATGGTAGGTGGTGCATGGTGTAGCCGTAATGTGGCTACCAGATATACGGAACTCGAGCTCTGTCTCTCTTTCTTCCCATTTCTTGTCTGCAACTGTGAGTAAAAGCCCACAAGTGCCTCAAAATGTTTCAGAAAGAAAAATAATATTTATTTGAAGAATGAAAACTAGGAAACACAATGAAAATTTGAATGTGAAAACAACAAAAACAATGTTCCTGGAGGGAGATGCAAAACAAAATGAGCCGATGCAGAGCAATTACAAAGAGATGTGAAAAGAAAAACAAACCCACTTTGCAACCCTCTTCAGTGGAACATGTTTTCTATTAATTTATCCATGGAGCCAGGCAGCTTTTTTTTCCTTCTCGTCAAACTCCTTTTCACCGAGCCCTGTCAGGCTGATGCGGTCTTTGAATCATGTGGTCTGCCCATTATTATTAATGCAAATAGACTCACACACACAGGGCTCTTTTCACTGTACTCCCCTTCATATTCACCACACTCCTCCCCTGCTTCCACCCACTGACTGTATCTGACAAATACAGCAGGTGAATACATTCCTGCATGTCATCCAAGGGAAGAATTCATCTTCCCCAAGCAGCTGCCTCAACACCGTGAGCCATGACAACACTTGCTTATAGGCGGGTTTTTCATGGCTTCAGCTATAAAAGTCACAACAATGTCAGAAACGAGAAAGTGTCAGGACTATTGTGCAGCTAATTTCTATGATGCCAGTTGCAGTCGTCTGTGAAAGTAACCCATTCTACAGGCTCACTGGCCCCAGCCCAGTTTCAATGCGAGGTCACCTCAAATTGCAGCGAGTGCTGTTTAGCATTCATTCGTCACAGCGGTACAAGCACACACCACTCATGTGTTAATGCATTTATTTTCAGGGAACAGGAAATTTTATTTTTCATGATGCAGGCAGGGACATACACACTGAAGCAGGAGAACGCCCCAACAAACACACACAAGCCCAAGGTGATTTTTTTTTAAGAAACCCAGAAGTTAGATTTGTCAGGTCTCTAGAGAGGAGAAAAATTGTGAAATGGGGCTCTTTTAATGCAGTTAGAGGCCTCTGTGCAGTCTGATTTGTCTGGTGAAGGACATACATTCATCTGTGATTCTCCACTACAGCCTCAGAGCCTGTCATCATTTCTGCTGTCTAGGAAGGACTGAGCAAGAAAAATGTTTAAATCAGAGTTCTGAGCATCAGGAATACACCCTGGACAGAAGAACAGCCATGTAAGGGGTCCTCATAATGAACAAATAGAACTGTTTGAAGACTGAAAGAAGACAGGTTATTAAAAATCGGCCTGTTGAAATTATCATTAGCTTAACCCAGAATGAATTTTTAGCCTGTTGTTCTACAGTAAACAGTTTATAATCTATCTATATCCTGTGTGTTTTCAGAAACATACACCTATTGTGAAGAGTTACTTGCTGGCAGGAAGATTGTGAAAGCAGTTCAACAGCAATTATAAAGGTCACATGTCGGATAATGTAGCTGCAATATACTCATTCTGTAAGCACACAGCCCTTCAATTTGATGCAGCCTGGTTGTGGCAGGTGTATAAGCAGCTGAAGGGTAATTCTGGAGAGTACCAGCTGCATTATAGCATTCTGACATGAACAAAACAAACCTCTACCTCCTGCTCTCTACAGAGAATCAGCATTTTAACCCCAAGTCATCTTACAAAAAATATTAAAAGACTGAATAAATGTGCAGCTTTCACCCATGTTATAAAAACTTATTTCACAACCAGGCTGGCATCACAGCCCTGCTCCAGATCTGGGCTTTATGGTCAATAGGCAATCAATGAATTAAATTTTCCAACTTCAAAGCTCTGTAACTGAAACTGACCAAAACTTATGAGCTCGGATTAAGAACTGAGGAGATATAGTCCTTATTGATACGAATGTGTTTAAGGAATTGAAGCTCATCACTCTATAAGCTTGTTTATGTTTATGAAAGAACATCTGTGATTTCAGCAATGAAATCTGTAAGCATCTCTGGCATAAGTGTTGCATTTCAGTGAGATTTCTATAGGACGATGTGTAAAGCTTGCAAACTCTTTTTTGGGACATCCTGGCCTAAATCTCATTCATATTTCTAAAAGCCAATACAAGAAGCTCAAATCATCACCCTTTCATCATCGTGCCTGACAGTTAAGATTGGCAATGTTTTCATTGCAGAATGATGGACTTTCAACTGTTTAGAAATGGCCACTGATACAGTACACTGATTCAGTTGCCTTGAGGATTAACTTTAGCAGCAAAACCTTAAGCAGTAGTTTTCTGTGAGATTTTATCAGTCTGCTACATCAATGTTAAGGAATCCTGTCCCAGCCAACAACATTACTTCAATGCAACATCATCCAATTTCAGCCAAATCTTTATCTGTTTGATAGATTGTTTCACATATGAATATAGTATACTTTAGTACAGAGAGGAGCCCAGTGCTGTGCCAACAAAACAAGTCCAGATAATCAAACCTCCACCTTCATGCTTGACTTTTGGGATGTTTGTGCTTAAATTAAATTTTTTCCTTACATAATGTCAAGACATCTCTTCTTTGGTTTCATCTGTCTAAAGAACATTGTTGCAGAAGTGGTGCCACTTCGCTACCCAAGTCATGATGCCATATTCTTTTTAGAAAGAAAATACTTTTTTACTTTTTCAACTCATACTAGCAGTGGTGAGCACACTTCCGCTAATAGCTGAGCTAATCTTTCGTTCGGCGCGTTAACATTTTTGCTAACTTTGAAAATGTTTAGCACACTTAGCTTCCCCTATGCTCATTTTTTCAGATAAATTTTAAAGCGCTAACTTCCTTACTTATTTTGAAGTGGGTGAAGACTGTTTACACAACTGTTATGTTTCTTTTACTCACATTCTCGTTTTTTTTCTTTTTTTTTTGTTTTTTCGAAAGCTAGTGAGCAAATGAGATATACAGAAAAAATACAATACTTACAGGAACAAACAACTAGGAGTGTAAATTAAACAAATATATCCAAAAATTCACATATATGAATTGTTTTGAAAGGCTCTATGATGGTTTTTCTCATGCCTCCATCTGTGGTGAAGTGCAGCAAATGATGTTCATTCTGTACCCAGAATGCATTTTTAGCCTGTAGTTCTACAGAAAACAGTTTATATTCTATCTCTATCCTGTGTGCTTTCTGACCAAAGCCCTACTATGGTCAGTTAGGCAAAATCAGCAACACAGTTAGCAATACTCAAGAACTATGAAACTAAAACTGAGTGAAAGGTCTGTTACAGAGGATCACTTCCTGAAGTGCAGCCATGCAGAAAGGTGTGCAATAAAAAATTGACTCTGTGGAGGGTGATATTACAGGTGTCACTGCCACATGATAGGTATCAACATGGTTGAATTTTGTGCATTAGCATGTCAGCATTAGCTTATGCTAAATATCATGTTGATATAGTTCTTTCGCATTAGTAAATGTGTTTATAATTAGTACTTTAGGGTTCGTGCAACTAACTTTTTCATTAGCAATGCCCAGCACTGCAAACAAGTTTAGCCTTTTTCAATCATATTAGCCTGGAAGTTTTCCACTAGCGAACAATCTTTTTATTGTACATACATACGTACGTACTCCTCGGAACATCAGCATTCATTGCCCTTTTCATCACATCTTATGAAAGCACATTACAGCATTATGGTTGACTGATCTGACTCAATGATGGTGCGATTAATATTAGCATAGGTTATAAAGCAGTGGTTTGCAATAAGAGTGGCAGACGCACATGAGGTGACTACATACAAAGATCACAGGGAAGTCATGTTGCTCCTTCAAGGATCATTGCTTTTGCTTTGATTGTCCAACAACCCAAATTGAGATAATCTTCCCACGGTGTTGTACTATATGAAATAGGGAAGTCGAGTAATCACTTTTTTAAAGGCTGCACATTTAGATCAAAGGCATGGGAAAAAACTCAATCAGTTGCCCCAGTTAAAGAACCTCATGTAGGCCCAAGTCCATTTCAAGCTGAAAGCACTGACCTTCTTTGCAAATAAAAAAAATTACCTTTTGAACTCTTCTCCTCATTATTTAACAGCTTCATTCAGACAACCCGAGTCTATTTTAGAACATCCCAGCTTGTGCTGTTCAAACACAGCAGGCGCATTGATCGCTTTGCTAAAGGACGTGTAATTGTAGGCCAGTGATGTGCTCTGATTGCTTCTGAGCTTCTTCAGGACCAATTTGTCTGCACATCACTTGGGGTTGAGGCTCGGAGCTCAACATGGAGAAAGGGAGGAGGAGACTAATGGGAAATGTGATCTCCTTCTGACGTGTGAAGTGCTTCCTCTTTGTTTGTGAAAGGCTGTTTGAAGTCTATTATGTGTATATCTGGGTCCTCATGGCAGATAGACTGATCCCTTGGTTTAAGTTTCTGTTTGTAGAGTTGTACAGCATAGTATCCTGGGGTATGACTCAGGCTGCCAGGCATATAAATTTTCACTAAACATACACGGTGATTCATGAATGTTTGTATACACAGCTAATTATTTACGCTTCTGTATCAATATTAATTACAATAAGATCAGATTTTCACAATAAATGTCTCAAGACAATGGAAGATATAAAACATTTCAGCTATTTCAGCTTTTCCTTCCACACAGATCAACTTCAACTCCATTATGTTGTTGGGTTTCCTCTATCAAGTACTCACTTCACATCCTACCACAACATAACTATTGGATTAAGGTCAGAACTTGGCCATTAGAAGAAATTGATTTTACTCTTCTTTAACGATTTTTTGGTGGAACAATGTGGCTTCTTAGGCTCATGTACACACATTTTCCATCATGATTTACTACTTTATGTCCGACTTCATTCATAAGCGATGCAAAGTCACCCCAGTTGAGATGAGGCAAAAGGCCACCACCACCATGTTAAAGGAAGTGATATTCCTGTTTTAAAATACATCTTTTATTGCCTTAAAACATGTCAACAAAAGAATGTTTTTTGGGTTTTTTTTTTTTGTTTGTTTTGTTTTTAAACGTTTATGTAAAGTTTTAGAGGTTATCCAATAACAGTCATTCAGCGGTTGTCACAAATTTACAAAGTGAACTGATATAGTCCAAACTCAGAGTTTAAAGGTAGTTTTGTGACCTTTTGTCACCTAAATGCTTACAGAAACCTGTTAAATCTACAAATTATTGTTCTTTTTCTTCAAGGTTAATTTGAATGAAAACTGATTTCATAACCAGAGAAAATGCCAATGCTATAAGCATGGTGTGCCAAGTTTCACATGTCATACAAAGAAAAACACATTCCTCCCTATATTCCTCCAGTTACAGTATAAAGCATCAATTCTACTCTTGTAGGTAAGATCTCTTGTTTGTTTATTTTTTGTTTTGTTTTTTTCCAATTTCTCTATGCTTTGCTCACTCTGACTTTGGGGAGCCATAATAAATATTTCACACTTTTCACAGTGGAATGATGGACATAAATTTTTGTAGAAATTTCCTTATAACCCTTCCAGACTGATGCTTGGAAACAGTTGCTTCTCTGAGACCATTGCTGATGTGTAGGTCACACTGATGATGAACCTGGACATAATACCTAAACATAGATCTTAGATATAAAATAAAATGTACTTCAGATTTACCATGATTGTATCCATCACAACACAGAGCACAAATCTACACACAAACACTTCTATCGCAGATTCTCAGTACTAATGATTGTAAATACTTTGAGTTAGTTACTTTTGTTATAAATTTCATCATCCATGTCTAACTTGTATATCTACCTATTTTTTTTAAATGAACAAATTCCAGAAATTTCCAAGCACTGCTGAGTTTAAATAATCCCTTTAAAAGATGATCATGCAATTTTAACAGTATGAGACAAAAGTCAATAAATGCTTCCCCAGTTTCTCTTATTTATATCACCAGTAATCAAAGAATTCAAACCTCAACTCGGCCAAACAACTGAGTTGTCAGAA
The DNA here is from genome assembly GCA_014839685.1 of Anableps anableps. Classification (NCBI taxonomy): domain Eukaryota; kingdom Metazoa; phylum Chordata; class Actinopteri; order Cyprinodontiformes; family Anablepidae; genus Anableps; species Anableps anableps. Next base: position 18,524,706 of record CM026085.1, read on the forward strand.
TTTTCTAAAGGTATCCGTCAATATGCTGATGCTAACCTTGCACTTCTGCACCATGAAAAAGTGCTCATCTATTTCAGGACAAATTAAATTTCACACTGCCCATTGGTCTTTTTCTCCAATAAAAAACATATAGAGTGTGTAATCTTCAACTCAGCACCACCTGAAATCACTTTCTTAGAAAGGCTCATCCAAAAATATTAGGCAGCATCTTTAGTTGAGAAATCATCACCTCACTGCGCGGCATGGTGACTTATAAGAACATATTGTGTGGCTGCTCTGGGGCCTGGATTTATCCAGCCATTACAGCACAGGGCCCGTTTTTCATCTGTAATAGGGTCCTCCATTAAACATGAACCTGGAGGTACTATCATTTAGCTTGGCGCCATCGTTTCCACAAACCAGCAGCAGATGATACAAAAGATACAGACTCTGCAGAAAATAATGGCAAAAGGGTTAAGTTTCATTACAAGAAAAAAAAAAAAAACACTTAAAAACAGAATAAACTGGCTGCTTATATACAGCTACAAATATTTTACAGCTTTTGGCCCAAAAGCTGTAAAAGCAGTCTGGCTTTGTCAAGGTCTAATATCACAACCAATTTAACCAAAGACATATTAAAACATTACTTTAAAGGGAATTAAGAGTGCATCATAACTAATCATTGATGAAGTTTTATTATGTGAAACTGGATGTGTGCAACTTCAGATAAACTAAGAACTAGGGATGTACCAATCAAGATATTTTTTGTCTCTGATAACGATCTGTGTAAATAAAGCTTATACTAATTGAGAGTCTCAGTTTAAAGCCTGTTTCTTTGTTAAATTTTGGATCTGTTCAGCCTTGCCTTGATTGCATACATAAATGCTGTGCAGCATAAGTTCCATGAAACTGCTTTGCACACTGTGCAGCCTCTTTATGATTAATGTATAAGCATCAATTCATTATCTTTCATCCAAGCTAGATCAAGGAGTAACAGGTCAAGGACAGAAATGCAGACATCCCTCTCTCCAGCTCATTCTGGGGGGTTCCACAGATGTTCCCAGGCTAGCAGGGATATAGAGTCCCTCCACTTGGGTCGAGGCCTCCTCCTAGTGAGGCATCCCTTTAAAACCGTTAAAGGGAGGAACCATGGAGGCTCATACAGACACCACCTCAGCAGATTTCTATTGATGCAGAGAAGCAGCAGGTTTACTCAGCTCCACCCAGGTGATGCCCAGGAAACCCTATAGAGGAAACTCATTTCACTGGCTTGTATCTGGGAATGTGTTCTTTTGGTGATGATTCATACCAAATGAATATAGGTGTAGGACTAGAACAAAGACAAACCAGTAAATTGCTTTCTGGCTCAACACTTTCTTCACCTTGCCAGACCAGAACAGCACTTGTATTACAGCAAATGAAGCCCCAATCTATCTAACCATCTCTTAATGCACCCTACCATCACTATACACCAATATACTTGAACTCCTCCATTCGAAGCAGATATTGATCCACAGCCTGGAAAAAGCAGTCAACATGTGTTGTGGTTGAAACCCATGATTTCAGACTTGAGGAACTGCTAAGGAAGCCATCAAGTTCATCAAGGCCAGCAAATTAATTGCTGATTTGATTCAGGTGTGATAATGCAGGTGAAAACCGTATCGTTTAAGAGAACCGAAATTCGACACCCTACGTTAGTCATTACAATGACATCAGGTATTGGGAGTGTAGCTACTAAACATTCAGAAATGCATTGATGGGGATGTCAAGCTCATAGTTGGGGTCAGATGGTGACATTTATATTCAGCACCACGTTATCTGGCTTTCAAACCATTTGTTGCGTTTTAGTTAAGCAACTCCTGATGCAAAGTATATGTTCATTAAAACTGGCTTGAAATTTAACAGAAAAAAAAAACTGTACGTCAGTTATTTGTACTGACTTATGTATTCTATAAATTTTAGCAGAGATTTAGATTTATAGTTATATATTAACACAGAGTCGATGTGTTCGCAGCTGCCTCTTACTTGAAAAAAAAAAGTGGGTTTAGATTCAGGTGTTTGTCAGATACACACTCAGTTAGGCTGCGGTTGCTACTAAATACATCTTGTATTATCTTGTACTGTGTGCTTTCCATTGAAGTTATAGTTGTTAATATATATGCATATGTTGTTTGTTGTTGTGGATTCTCAGTTTTGCTTTTTGTTTTTTTCCCCTCTTTCCGCAGGTCAAGAGGCAGACTTCAAGGGTGTTGGCTTGTTTTAATCTCTATGCTTTTTTTCTATCCTCTACTGCTATCTTCTTTCTCTTTAAACCTTTTCTGTATCTTCTCTCTCAGATTCCCTGTAATACAGACCGTTACAGGACATCCTTCCTGCCAACAGCAATCAGCCTCTACAACAACACTTTGAAGAACCTTGGATAATATGAGTTACAACATTTAATTTCCCTTTGGGATCAGCAAAGTGATGTGAGATGTAACTGCACATGCCGTGCATTATTCTTTGTTCACAGAGATATTTGCGCACACATCAGTGTCTAACTGCACGCTCAACGTGAACCTCTAAAAGAGCAATTATACCATAGCTTTTATAGTCACGCTTTTAGAGGTTCGCTGTGTGGCTTTTATGCTTGACGCTATGTTGGTGCAGTGTTTTTCGAAAAGACAGCCTTCATAGAAGGATTATATAAATGTGGCAAACCTGCTCTGCAAGAACACCTTCCAAATAGACCATTTTGAGTGTAATGTTGCGCTCACAATCCATGCTGAGTTACAATAATTCGGAGGTTCATGAGCAGGCATCATAATTTAGAAATGATAGCATGTGAGGCCAGCTAGCAGGGATAAGTGTGGTGGGATTGGTGCATACCCCCTCACGCCCAATTCAATGCATCAACTATAAACCTAGTCTAGTATTACCAGTCTTTGCTATCATTATTACTGGTGTATAAAAAAACCCCCATTTAAAATAAACAATGTTTACTTTGGTGGGGGTCAAGTAAATCCTGGTGCCCCACCAGGCTCATAGTACACTGGGGGAAACCCTGCTTCTAAAATTACAGCTGGGTAGATATAACACCATGAAGTTAAACAACAGCTCTTTGCAAGCCATCATATACCTCATTTTAAACAAATTCATAACCGAACATACCAATGTCCAACATAGGAGGGAGTTCCAGTCTCCTCCTATACCATGATGAAATCATACATCTTTGCCTCTCTCTCTATGACATACAATGCCAACGCCCCTCAAGAGGGCCTTATCTTTAACGTACTTATCAGCACACTGCTTCAGTTCCAGCCAGTGAGACAACAGCAGCACTTAATATGTACTCTTTATGTATGAAGTCATTGCTCATCAGTCAGCCAGAGTGAAGTGACAGACACTAAATCAAAAAGCTAATCAAAACGTAAAAAAAGAACTAATAAAAATTCATAAAGGGAAATCTGCAGCAGGAGAAGTTAAAAGTGGGCAAGTGATTGAAGCATGACAGTTACACCTTAATATATAATTTAAATTTGAAGTATTGTTCATTATCCTATCAAGTATTAGAGGAGTCAGTCAAGAACTTACATCAGACATGCATAAATGCATGCAGTACTCTAATGTGGGCCTGTTCATCAAGCTGCATCAGGTAGGATTATCAGTATTCAAAAAAGGAGAGATGTATTAAATCACACTATAACTGAAATGTCATCTTTGAGACAGATGGATGCAGCATTATGAAGAACTCTGATATTTAAAATCACCCAGCTGCTGCAACCAAACTGTTGAAACTAAAGTCCTATTTTATTTATTTCTCAGTTAATGTTGACCTTTTCATAGATCAAATCGATATTTATACTCTGAAGAAATGAAGAAAATTGACAAGCAAATGTGTGGACTTTCAGTCTAGCATTTCTCAGTTATTTAGGTAAAGTGAACACCATCGCAGGGCCTACATTTGGCTTTATTTATTTATTTATTTATTTTACATGGCAGAAAAATATGCAGGTAAATACGAAGAGTCCAATCAAACAGAAAATAATTAGGTAAAATGAGGGTAAGTATGGCCTAAAATATGACCATTTTTGTAGCTTATGTTTTATTGTATATTGAATTGGTTGACGCAAGGCTTCTTTAATAAAAAGTATTCTTCCTTAACTAAATTTAACCTCTTAAGGACAAAACTCATTTTAGAGCCAAGAAAACTAAAATCTTAGCTTTTGATTTTCCAAGAAGAAAGGCAATTTGAAAGCACATTTTTGATGGCATGTCATGTTGCAGGTAAACTAACTGCAGACAGAGTTTGCTTTGATAGCTTTATGTAGTGTAGTTAAAGCTTCATGAGTAACACAAAGTTTATGTGGAAAAAAGTAAGACTTGCATAACCCTTCGGTGAGTTGCTGGGGGAATGTCCCAATGCATGTTTGTGCACACCAGTGTCACAACGATGGTCAGAACTAGAGCAAAACAAAACATCTAACCTGAATGCGACCAGAATTTCCACTTTTATACACATATGTTAATTTGCTGCTGTTGTGTATTACAGGCAGATTTAAAATTACCATAGAGCGTTTTTAACTTTATCTACAGGGTTGGGTCTCCAAGCTACTCCTTTCAGACCACATATATCCTGTCTTCTGTCATCACCACATAGATTTTCAGTTTATGAACTCAAATGGAAGCTGGAGACTGTACCATTACGACTTTCATCTTGGTAAACATCATTCTATGCATCGATACCTGAGTGCGGTGTTTCAAACATAATGTCATTCCTTCTTGAAAAACTTTGCTTGCTTGCTTTCTTGTCTTCCTTGTGTTGATTTTTTTTCCCTTGGCTGTTTACATATCACACTTTTTCAAAGATGGAAATCAATATAACTACTACAGGCCTGAATGTACAGTAACTGAAAAGGTACATTTGTACAGTTGATGTTACGTACCTTCTAAATTCTGCTCTACAGAAACATCATGTGGGTTGTGAAACACTTCTTTAGAAATCATTTGGTTTCTTCTTTTTCTATTTAAGCATTTATTAAATTACCTTTGCTGTCCTTCCATCACATCTTCAGTCTCCAGGGATTTTCTGCCATTATTAATTATCAGATCATCTCATGAGAAGCTATATTCAAACTGGCTCATTAAAAATTTACATACTTTGATGTATTTGTTTTATTGTTCTCTGTTTGTCTGAAACTATAATTAAGTCAACTTTTGAAAATAATTTGATCTTTTATGGCTTTAGTTTTGTTAACTGGGCAAAAAGTAATGGATGTCTGCTCCTGCATAATGGGCAACTCTGAAAACAGTTTGCTGGCGCACACTCAACATCAAATGAAACATTTCACAAAGGGACAAAAATGGAAATACAGGCTTTGCCTGCATCTCTGCTTTCTCCACTCCACTGATTCCACTCTGTTTGTTCCAACAAAGATCAAATTACTCATTTCCCTCTTTTTGCCACAGATCTTTTTGTTCAATAACCGGGTTGTCTCTGCTCTCTCTGTAAGAGATTAGAAGTGTTTCCCAGGAAAAACATGATTCGATGCTGAACATGGTATCTATGACTGCAGAACATTTACTGGATATGTTCTCCAAGTTTATTTTCCATCTGTTTCTCAGACTTTTGGTTTAAAAGAGTTGCCAAATCTATTCTTGTCATATTAACTGGAATTCAACATTTTGACATTTAACTGGTTCATAAAGTCAACAATAAGTACAATCTATAGGCTTGTTTACCAAGTATACTAAGATTTTAAAATGTTAAGGCTTCAAAACTGTTCAATTTTAGGTCATGTTGTCCCTACAGTTTTTATATATATAAAAAATACAAAACATTCAGACAAACAAAACCCAACTAAAGATGGAATTGTTGAATTTAAGCCCACAAAACTGTATTCTGTAACTGAAACCATTTGTGACGCATAAATAAAATCAGTTTTCTTTTTAACCTCACTTATATTGTAAATTACAGAACTAAAAAACTGGCAACAGGCAGCTCCAAGTGTTAAGGTATACAAGGGTTTAAGGAACTGTTTGAAAATGCAAGGACCATCACACCATGACAAGCTCATACCTACTCATGTTACAAGATGAAGTCAACATTGGGCTAGTTCTACAAGACTGCATTTTACTGCTTCACTATTATGTGATGGAACAACACTCAAATTAAATCAGATGTGTTTTGGTCTAGGTGGCCTTTAACACAACAGACTGTTTAGCTTTTGTCAAAGATCTCATCACAAAATCTCACACCATCTTCACACTGCCTGATCTGACAGACTGTGGTTTAATCTGATGTGACATTTAAAGTCAACACAACATTCAATGAAAGAACTTGCTCCTTGCAGTTTCTTGCTTCAGTTGTTTGTGAGACAGAAAACATTTGTTTAGAATTTAACAAAAATGATGATTGAGGACACAGTGGGGACCCTGATGAAGACCTCAAGCCAAAACTTGTTCTAATAAAGTTGTTTTTTAGGACTTCAACTGTTGCTAGAGTCTTCACCTTTGACCCTCTGCATGAACCTTGGGACTCAGTGAAGTTGTGCCAGAAATGTTTTGGAGTCCTGAGGACACCATGGGCCTTTATTATTTCAGAATATATGGAGACTATTCAAACCCCTGGGAACAGATGTTGAAGACTTTTCTGAATCTTAAACCCCAACTTTTAGCTATGATTTTTTTTTTTTAAGAAAAAAAAACAAAACAAAACAAAAAAAAAAAACAAGGTAATTTTGTAACAATCCTATTAATGCAAACTTTTCTTCTTTTTTTTTGGTGGTGTGGGGGTTATCTGGTGGTGGGTGTAATTATCTGAGCCTACTCTCATTTTGGCCCACAACTTTTTATTTTTTTTGTGCAAAGTTATTAAAAAGTCCTCAAAAAGTAGATTTTTTTTCTTTCCATTCATAGATTTACAGTACAGAAGTAAAAATGAAGTGAAGGTTGAGGGAACAAGATAAATCAAATTGCAATAGTAATGACTTAAAAATGTAGAATAAGAGTCAATAGCTTAAAAAAAATGCCACATTTGGTTTGGGAGGCATATAAAACATTTACAGAAAAAAACAGTACCTGATCAAATTAAAAGCCATTGGAAATAAACAGCCAAAGTTAGGAAATACAAACTGTCAAGGGACCCAGGAGAGTTGAGCATTGCTTTTCTAAGACATCTAAATCAATGCTATGTTAGCATATTCATCCATCCCAGATATATTTAGTGCAGATCTGTGCCAACCCTGCATGAAAACACAGGCGAAAAGAATAAAAGATTGAGGAAAAGCCATGGATTTCCTTTGGAGGCACCATTTAATCACAGAATATGTCAGAAGGAAAAATAGGCTGAGACATTTGAAAGGAGGAAGAAGAACAAAAGGGTGATCCATCCTTATTAGGTAGAGATCTAATATATCGAGCAGACAGTCAGAGGCAATAGACTGGTCAGGGAGATCTGTGGTACGGTGGAAAAGGAGATGGACATTTTCAATATGGGCCAAAGCTTGGAGGATTGTTGAGGCAGACATACTGTAAATGACAAACAAAAATACCCCCTCTGTTGCTTTGCATTTAAATTGAATCTGTGATGGTTGCAGCGGTGCATAAAACGAAACAGTGTAGATAAAATTTCAAATGATACCTTGCTTCCATGGAGGATGCTCTGCTGCTCAAAGCATGATACATCACTTCCAGTCCTTGTCGCTACATCAACAGTTTCAATCTGTTTTAAAATTATTTTCCTCCGTCATGCCCCGAGGGAATAGCTCGGCATCTTGCGGTGCTGGCGAGACTGAGTAAAGAAGCAAAACAAGCAAAAAGTTTTGCAATTCTGAAATTAGGAGCAGAAAGGGGGTATCCACACAGTCATTTATGGTGTTTTATCAGTCGAGTTATAAAATGTAAAAGTTCAATATAACTTTTGAAATATTAAACTCTGACAAACTAACCAGATATCCATACATTCATCCATATTTTAGAAATTTGCTCCAGTTTCAAATATATAAAGCACTTGCTGCTTTTGAATACGGGTTAAATGAGAATCACACATTCATGCACACAGCATTCTTGAACATAGATAATGTAGATCGTTGCTATCCTAAAAGAAATCCTAATTAAGTTACAGGAAAGGATGAGATGTTCATTTTTCTCCACCGAGAGAGAAGAATAGACTGAGGTTCTGCACCATCCTGGAGCTGAGTGGAAGATAATCACAAAACTATACTTTACTCATTAAATATGCTTTGTTAATGCATTGCACTTTAAAGCAACCGAGATTCCAAGCACATACAATCTTGTCACTCCTAGGCACATTAACAGTTGTTTTCAATGTCCTTCACTTTTCACAACTATTTTACATACAGAGAAAGGGCTGATTTCAAATTATTTTGAGACCTCTTCAAATCCTTAACCAGACTTAAAAGATGGTGCCATTTTCTTTCTGAGGGCCTCAGATAGCACTTTGGATCTCATCATGGAGTTCAATTTCACTTCAAAAGTCAGGAGCACTGACAACTAAGGCTAGGTTCAGACAGTAGATCCTAATACTCATTTACAATTTTTTGCTGAAATCCGATCTTTTTGCATGGTCAGTCATACTACTAATTGAATGCGAATGCAATCAGGCTTCTGTGTGAACTGTTTACCCCAAATGACCCGCATGTACAGAAAAACAACAGCGTAGAAATAATGGTTTACAGAAGTAATATCTTTAGTCGCATTGATTACTGCAACAGTCTCTTAACAGGTCTGCCTAAAAAGTCAATCAGACAGCTGCAGCTGATCCAAAACGCCGCTGCTCGTTAAAACCAGGAAGATGGTGCACATCACCCCAGTTCTGAAGTCCTTACACTGGCTCCCTGTAGCTCAGAGAATAGACTTTAAAATGCTTTTGTTAGTTTATAAATCACTGAATAGCTTAGCACCAAAATACATTAAAGACCTGTTGTCATTGTATCAACCTTTCAGACCACTCAGGTCTTCTGGTTCTGGTCTACTCTGCATCCCCAGGACCAGAACCAAACATGGAGAAGCAGCTTTCAGTTTTTATGCTCCACTAATCTGGAACAAACTTCCAGAAAACCGCAAAACAGCCGACACACTGAGTTCCTTTAAATCACGGCTAAAAACCCACCTGTTTAGAGTTGCCTTTGATTTGTAGTAAGTAGAACATTGACCTATATTTGCTTGATGATATTTGCTTGATGATCCGAATGATTTTCATGCATTGATATTTCCTCGATGATTTTGATAATTGTTGTATATTTGCTTGATGATTTTAGTGATTTGCTGTATTCTTGATTGATGTTTTTTATGATGTAAAGCATTTTTAACTTCCTTGCTGCTGAAATGTTATACAAATAAACTTGACTTGATAACAGATGCCAGTGTCTATGCTATGATTTTAAGTTGATGAGCAATAAGTTATTAAAAAGTCCTCAAAAAGTAGATTTTTTTTCTTTCCATTCATAGATTTACAGTACAGAAGTAAAAATGAAGTGAAGGTTGAGGGAACAAGATAAATCAAATTGCAATAGTAATGACTTAAAAATGTAGAATAAGAGTCAATAGCTTAAAAAAAATGCCACATTTGGTTTGGGAGGCATATAAAACATTTACAGAAAAAAACAGTACCTGATCAAATTAAAAGCCATTGGAAATAAACAGCCAAAGTTAGGAAATACAAACTGTCAAGGGACCCAGGAGAGTTGAGCATTGCTTTTCTAAGACATCTAAATCAATGCTATGTTAGCATATTCATCCATCCCAGATATATTTAGTGCAGATCTGTGCCAACCCTGCATGAAAACACAGGCGAAAAGAATAAAAGATTGAGGAAAAGCCATGGATTTCCTTTGGAGGCACCATTTAATCACAGAATATGTCAGAAGGAAAAATAGGCTGAGACATTTGAAAGGAGGAAGAAGAACAAAAGGGTGATCCATCCTTATTAGGTAGAGATCTAATATATCGAGCAGACAGTCAGAGGCAATAGACTGGTCAGGGAGATCTGTGGTACGGTGGAAAAGGAGATGGACATTTTCAATATGGGCCAAAGCTTGGAGGATTGTTGAGGCAGACATACTGTAAATGACAAACAAAAATACCCCCTCTGTTGCTTTGCATTTAAATTGAATCTGTGATGGTTGCAGCGGTGCATAAAACGAAACAGTGTAGATAAAATTTCAAATGATACCTTGCTTCCATGGAGGATGCTCTGCTGCTCAAAGCATGATACATCACTTCCAGTCCTTGTCGCTACATCAACAGTTTCAATCTGTTTTAAAATTATTTTCCTCCGTCATGCCCCGAGGGAATAGCTCGGCATCTTGCGGTGCTGGCGAGACTGAGTAAAGAAGCAAAACAAGCAAAAAGTTTTGCAATTCTGAAATTAGGAGCAGAAAGGGGGTATCCACACAGTCATTTATGGTGTTTTATCAGTCGAGTTATAAAATGTAAAAGTTCAATATAACTTTTGAAATATTAAACTCTGACAAACTAACCAGATATCCATACATTCATCCATATTTTAGAAATTTGCTCCAGTTTCAAATATATAAAGCACTTGCTGCTTTTGAATACGGGTTAAATGAGAATCACACATTCATGCACACAGCATTCTTGAACATAGATAATGTAGATCGTTGCTATCCTAAAAGAAATCCTAATTAAGTTACAGGAAAGGATGAGATGTTCATTTTTCTCCACCGAGAGAGAAGAATAGACTGAGGTTCTGCACCATCCTGGAGCTGAGTGGAAGATAATCACAAAACTATACTTTACTCATTAAATATGCTTTGTTAATGCATTGCACTTTAAAGCAACCGAGATTCCAAGCACATACAATCTTGTCACTCCTAGGCACATTAACAGTTGTTTTCAATGTCCTTCACTTTTCACAACTATTTTACATACAGAGAAAGGGCTGATTTCAAATTATTTTGAGACCTCTTCAAATCCTTAACCAGACTTAAAAGATGGTGCCATTTTCTTTCTGAGGGCCTCAGATAGCACTTTGGATCTCATCATGGAGTTCAATTTCACTTCAAAAGTCAGGAGCACTGACAACTAAGGCTAGGTTCAGACAGTAGATCCTAATACTCATTTACAATTTTTTGCTGAAATCCGATCTTTTTGCATGGTCAGTCATACTACTAATTGAATGCGAATGCAATCAGGCTTCTGTGTGAACTGTTTACCCCAAATGACCCGCATGTACAGAAAAACAACAGCGTAGAAATAATGGTTTACAGAAGTAATATCTTTAGTCGCATTGATTACTGCAACAGTCTCTTAACAGGTCTGCCTAAAAAGTCAATCAGACAGCTGCAGCTGATCCAAAACGCCGCTGCTCGTTAAAACCAGGAAGATGGTGCACATCACCCCAGTTCTGAAGTCCTTACACTGGCTCCCTGTAGCTCAGAGAATAGACTTTAAAATGCTTTTGTTAGTTTATAAATCACTGAATAGCTTAGCACCAAAATACATTAAAGACCTGTTGTCATTGTATCAACCTTTCAGACCACTCAGGTCTTCTGGTTCTGGTCTACTCTGCATCCCCAGGACCAGAACCAAACATGGAGAAGCAGCTTTCAGTTTTTATGCTCCACTAATCTGGAACAAACTTCCAGAAAACCGCAAAACAGCCGACACACTGAGTTCCTTTAAATCACGGCTAAAAACCCACCTGTTTAGAGTTGCCTTTGATTTGTAGTAAGTAGAACATTGACCTATATTTGCTTGATGATATTTGCTTGATGATCCGAATGATTTTCATGCATTGATATTTCCTCGATGATTTTGATAATTGTTGTATATTTGCTTGATGATTTTAGTGATTTGCTGTATTCTTGATTGATGTTTTTTATGATGTAAAGCATTTTTAACTTCCTTGCTGCTGAAATGTTATACAAATAAACTTGACTTGATAACAGATGCCAGTGTCTATGCTATGATTTTAAGTTGATGAGCAATGGAAGCCAACAGTATTGTCACAAGATCATAAGACAAGGGAAGCTAAGAAAAAAAAAAGCACAACTAATAACAATGGCCTTTTGTGGAGCATTGACTGCAACTTCTGTAGAGAAGTCTGTTTGGATTCATAGTCAAATGACAGGAAATTCTGATAAAATACAACATGACCATTCAAACTGCAGATACTTTGAAAACTATTGGATACATATCCGATTTAGGACCACATATGGAAGTGGCACTAATCAGACTTTTTTTGTTTTTGTTTTGGTGAAAAACTCAGTATTTTGGGCAGTTCAGACTGAAAAGGTTGTATATGGGTCGCATTTGCCTGCTGTGTGAACATAGCCTTAGTGTCTCAGGTTTAAACAGGGTAAACCTTCCAGACTTACTTAGCTGTTCACGTGGATATTTTCAGTATGTATTGGAGTGTTTTGTTTTAATTATTTCTGCTTTTTCATCTGGAAAGAGATACACTTTTAAGAATAGGGAAACAACAAAAAACAGAAAAATATCCACAAAAATGTATTCATGCAGATGCATGAATTAAAAATGTGTCACCCACACCTTACCATAAACAGCATTTTTAAGTCAGCTCAAACAGATACTAATCTGCTTTGCAAAGACAAATGAGATGGATTAAAGTCCAGCTGATTAATTAATTAATTGCACTGTTTTAATCAAGGCATTTGTGCTTCTTACTAGGCTTTAACATTGACTTCAGATAATACCCTCAGCTTTTACCTGCCTGGTGTGATACACAGAGTTAGCCATGTAAGAAATGAGGCCAAGGGTCGATGTGTGGAGAAATGGAGACGGGGCTTTATTTCCCACATAGCCATTCAGGACAACCTTTGCAGGAGAGCGCGAGATATTACACTGGTTTATAGCAAAGGTATGGGGAGGTGATGTGCAGAAATATACTCCTGCAAATATGAGCCTTCAGGGTTTTAGTGTCCTTGACTTGGAGCTTAAAATGTGGAGATCATGGATCAGCTGAGAGAGGATAGGAAGGAATATTCTGTTCTTACAATTTATTATCTACACCCTCACTTGGAGAGATAGCTCAATCAAACTGTTAAATAGGGAGTTTATTTTCTCTGACCTCCAGAGCAGCTGTGGTTACTCAAATGTAATTACAATCAAGAGACTCATTTAATTACAGAGAGCTGAGTTAAACCTAAACTAAAATACAAGTCAAGGCATAGCAGTAAAATCTATAAAAGCATGCAAAATCTGAAACTACATTAGATCTTAACAGAATTGTTACTGGAAGGAGTACACATGCTCGGTCTGTGACCAGCCTGCAAATCAAAACTGTATCACAGCATTTGTGTTCAGCTCCTTTCACTCTTATCCCTCCAAAATTAAATTTAGAGCAGAAAATTGCATTCAGTAGTTTCTCAATTACATTTTGTGTCTAATTTAATCTCTGAATGAGTTCAGCTGTTCTGTAAAGACTTTAGAGGTTTGTTAGAGAATGTTAAATATATTAACAAATAGCATTATGAAAACCAAGGAACACAGCAGACAGGTAAGAGATAAAGTTGTGGAGAAGCTTAAGTCAGGGTTAACTTATAAAACAATATCTCAAGCTTTGAACATATGACAGAACCCTGTTCAATCCATTATCTTAAAAGTTTAACGAGTATTGCATAACTGCAAACCTACTAAGACATGACCATCCAGCTAAACTGACAGTCTAGGCAAGGAGAACATTAATCAGAGAAGCAGCCAAGAGGCCCATGGTAACTCTGAAAGAGCTGCAGAAATCCTTATATCAGATGACAGAACACCAATTAGTCAAGCACTCCACAAACTTATTCATAGAGGAAAGGCAAGAAGACAACAACTGTTAAAAGAAAACAATATGGATTTATGTTTGTAGTCTGCTATGAGCCATGTTGGGCACATAGCAAGAATATGGAAAGAAGAGATATATAATCAAAATTTAGCTTTCCCATGGTGAAACAAGCTTCTCTCTTTAGCAGATGGGGAAGCTGGTAAAGTTAATGGGAAGATTGATTGAGGTAAATACTGGGCTATCCTGGGGGGAAAAAATGGTTAGAGGCTGCAGAATACTTGAGACTGAGGTTCACATTCCAGCAGGACAGGTTAAGATCAAAGCTTTGTCTTGTGGTAAAATGGTTGAGTTATTTGGCAAGGAAGAAAGTGGCAAGACTTGAAAATGCATGTTCACACCTGCTGTCCGTCACATGAGTTTTTTGCAAAGAAGAATGAGGAAACGTGTGAGCCTCCAGATGTGTTAGGCTCGTAGAGACAAACCCACAAATACTTAAAGCTGGAATGGCTGCAAAAGGTGGTTTTAATATTAACTCAGGAGGGCTTGAAAAAAAATCTCCCACTTATTTGTAAATACAATCATTTATCATTTTCCTTCCACTTCAAAAAATGCACTACTTTTGTGCTGGATTATCAAATAAAACCGCAATAAATTATACTGAAGATTGTAGTTGTAATATTATTAAAGGTAAGAAACTTCAAAGGGCATAATTACTTTCACAAGGCACTGAATCTGCATCTTGCTCTGAATCTTGTAAAATATAGTTCTCGCCTAAAATATTATTCCCTGGCTACAGCTTTAATCATTGTGTCAAAGCAACAGTGCGGCATAGCTTAGATGTCAAAATATCCGATATGAGGAAATAACAGCCTGTCATTTATATCCACCTCTTGTCCATCTCTTCATTCCAGATGTTTATCCAACCAATTGACATTTTTTCGCAAACCCCCGCCTTTTTTTTTTTTTTAAGGGAGATTGATCTTTTAGAAATTTTCAATCTGCAACCAATCACAGAGGACAGGGAAACCATTTTCAGAGCAGTCATTTTCATCCACAGATCCAAGCAGTGCCCGAGGAAAATAAAATATGAAAGAGGAAAAAAAAAAAAAGAAATACAGAAGCCAGAGTTCCTGTGGGACTGCAGCAAGAAAAGTGTTTCAATAAAACATTAAATGTTCAATAACCATTTTCTAGAAATATTTGTTTGTGTTTCTGAACTTTAACTACCAAGAATGCACAGAAGCTATGCATGACTAAATTAATATAAACTGGTGAGACTCACTGAATATTTTCAATAACTAACATCTCTTCGTGCAAAAGGATATGCTCATGGAAAGACAACTGAGTACACTGAGCTCACAAAGACCTGAAAAAGATGGTATAATGTGAAAACAGGAACAGTACTGAGCAGTGGACCAAGAATGAGAATGCAAATCTGCGATAATAAACTAAGAACAATCAATCCACGGTTTTATACACATTTTTTAGTTAAATTAAGACCATATTTCAGTCCTCGGTCCTCCTTTAACATAACTAATTACAATGAGAGCTTAGCAGAGGATTCTTATGCAAAACACTTGTCATGTAGCTGATTGCAGTTAGTTGTGATTGGGATAATCATAGCTTTCAAAAAAAAAAAAAAAAAAAAAAAAAAAAAAAAAAAAAAAAAAAAAGCCATGCAACACATTTCAGTTAAGAAAACAAGGAAGTGCCTATTATATTGCATGTAGAGTTCTGTGCAAAAGTTATAAACCACCCACATTTCTTTACTTTATATTCCAAAGAAAATGAAAGTGTAATTAGGAGTTCTCCAGACTTTCCATATTTCTTCTTGAATTGAAGCCATCTAAGAAAAGTTTTGGCTACTAAGTCATGTAACATGGTTGAAGTCTTTCTACCCTTTAAACAAGCTGGCCAGAACTTTGCTTTCTAGTTATGACTAAAAACTAAAAGTCTGAAATGGCCATTGCGTGCATCTAAACAGAGATTACATTGATTACAGAGATTAACATACATACATTAGATTACATCTAAACAGAGATTACTGTGACTGGGAGCACTAATTAATTAACTAACTAATGAAGGTGCAATATCAGAGCCATTCAAAAATTTGAGTAATTTTTAAAATAAATACTTGTTTAAAAACACATTGTTAGCAATTAAAACTTCAAATAGCCAAAATTTTATCCTGAAATCATTCAAGAGTGATTTCTTTCAAACACCAGAGCTCATATCTCAACAGATGAGCACCCGCCTAAAAATAACCCCGCCATTCCTTCCACTCAGAGGGACTCTCGTTTACAAACATTAGAGCAAATGGGAAAACTGATTATGTGCCGCGGCAAGGGATAATTCAAATGGACAGTGAAAAAGAGACAACACGCAGGCTGGGGCTGAATGCAAATCCAGGCAAATGTGCAGAAATGCCACCAAGGGTATCTGAAGGATCGCTGGATGGTGTGGCGGTGACATGGAGCCAATTGATACAAGTGCAAACAAACACGACTCCTGTGGTACCTGTGCAGGCACAGCTTCCTCATTCATTTCAATAAGATCAGTTTGACAGCACAGTGGGCTGGAAGCACAACCATGAGAAAAAAACAAACAAACAAAAAAAAAAGATGTGAGAAAAATCCAGCAAAACTATAACAATCGGCTGCTTTGGGAAACAGGGAGAAGCGTGTTAATTTCAGCAACTGCTGTGTTAACATAAAAGATTCCAGTGTACACAAATTTCCTGAGGAGTCCCTGGACATGTGAAACTGTAATCACCCTTTTCAATTTTGATGGTGACACTTTAGTGACAAGCTAATCATTAGCTAATTGCGTCTGGTAATTAATAAGGTTTATAATTAGAGGGCTGCTGAAGGATGCAAACTTCTGCAGCACAGCAACTCATGAGTATGACTGCAGCAGAAAAAAAGTGAAGACGGAAGGACAAATGAATCAAACAGATCATCATGATGTTTCTTTGATTTCTGTTTGATACAGCACAAGACCAGATGCTCCTGCTGTATTTAAACAGGCCCTGACAGCCAGTGGTTCAGACCAAGAATTCACTCTCTGGAAGTTTGTTTCAAAGCTAAATCAGCTGCAAGTTTCAATAAAACCTGCGATGCAGCAAAGCCGAGGAGTGCTGAAGAATCTGTGCTGCTCTGGTTTGGCAGCAGAAACCAGAAACCAGAAGAAGGCAGGAAGGCTGAAACAGGGAGACTGTGAGCCAACCTGCGAGGAGGCTGATAAGGTTACACATATCACAGTCGTCATTCTGCTCCTGACAAAGGCGGTCAAGCCAGAAAAGAGGGTCATAGTGAAAGGTTAAGGTGGAACGCTGAAACAATGCAGTTTCCAGTTGACACTGATACTTGTCCTTTTTCCCTTTTAGCAGGAGACTCAGGAGCTTTGATGTTGTAGATCATTACCTGAAATCTATGTTTTCTCTAAATGCACAGTGCATCCAGAAAGTATTTACAGCACTTCACTTTTTCCACATTTTATGTTACAGCCTTATTCCAAATTGAATTAAATTATTCTCTTTCCTCAAAATTCTACACACAAATACCCCATTATGACAATGTGGAATTTTATAAAATATAGAGAATTGAGAAATCACATTTACTTAAGTATTCACAGCATTTGCTTAATACTTTGTACTTTGCCACCTTTGGCAGCAATTGCAGCCTCAAATCTTTGAATACGATGTGACAAGCTTAGCATACCTATCTTTAGGCAGTTACTAAATTCTTCATAATCAATCAAGATATGAGAGGATTGAATTTTACTGCACTGTACTCTAAAACATGTTTGTCTTTATGGGTGCTCAATGCGTCAAAGACATTCATAAAACTAACATGTAGTTAAGGTGGCTTCCGAGGTACACATGCCTCTACCTGTTTTTCACATCTTGAGACTGAACTTTCCACCCATTTTTCTGTGGAAAATAGCTCAAAGTAAGTCAGACTGGATGGAAATTAACTGAACTACAACTTTCTTTGCAGCCCAGAACAGGATGGCTTCCAGGACAGACCTGTGATTAACTCCATCCATGTTCCTATTAAATCTGACCACTTTCCCTGCTGAAGAAAAGTATCCCTATAGCATAATGCTACCACAGCCATGTATCTTTTTTTTGAAAGGTGATGTACACTGTTCTCCATTAAACATAGCACTTTCTTCTATATATCTGCTGTGTGGCTTGTGGCAAAATGAAAATGGAACTTCTTCGAATTTTTGTTTAACAATGGCTTCCTTTTTGCCACTCTTCCATTAAATGTCAGATTTGCGAAGTGCACCATTTTTTTTCTGTCAACAGACCTTATTATCTGAGAATTACCATGGTGCTCTTGGCTTCTTCTCTGATTAATGCTCTCCTTGCCTGGTTTGGCAGTTTAGATGAACAGCTTTCTTTACTAGGTTTACAATTATGCTATATTCTTTCCATTTTCAGGTCATGGATTGAAAAGTTCTCTGGTAGATTTTAAAGGGTTGGAATATTGTTCTTTAATCTAACTCTGCCCACAACTTTCTCCCTGACCTGTCTTAAGTGTTCACTGGTCTTCATAATGCAGTTTCTTCACCTTTAACAAACCTCTGAGACCATCACAGAAGAGTTGGATTTCCTAAGATTAGATTCCACAGAGATAGACTATTTACTAATTAGGTGACTTTTAAATGGAATTGGTTGCACTGGATTTTTATAAAAGGGTGTCATAGTAAAAGGGAGTGAATACCAATTAATGACAAACTTTTTATGTGTGTACTAATACATTTAAATAAAATCCCCCAAAACAGTACAAATAAGCTTGAGGTTGTACCATGACAGAATGCAAAAATATTACTTTTGCAAGACTATTTGATTTATTTTGGATATTTTCAGGCTTGTGGAGAGGAGTTTTTTTTTATTACAAACTCACAGCACAGATGTTTCAAAGTTATTTAAAACAGATTGTTACATTCTAAATTAGCCATATATGTGCCACAAGAGCCCAAACATTCAACTTTTGATCTTAATATACCCAGATGCCCATTAGGGGAGTGAAGATCATCTGATCTTGGTACACTCTGCTTGAAAGGAAACATTATGCAACATGGGTGACCATCTGCTGCAGCTTCGCTTGTCCAAGCAGAACAGGAGAAAAGTTCAGGTACCACAGAGAGATGCACTGGTTGATTACACAGCATTAAAAGTGATTTTTACTTTCAAGTAATTTTAATCAAAGGTCTTGGGGTTCTATGAAATAATTTATGTATATGGATCTCAAAGAATGCCTCAAATTAAATCTCTGAGTACAATGTCTTAGTGCTGACTGAAGAAATCAATATTCACAGATTCATCGTGCAGTAAAAGAACAATCAACCTATAAACCACTGGCTATAAATGCTGTGTGTTGCATAAAACCGCACTGTTTATAACGTCTGGAAAGGAGGCATTGTTTGGCAGACTTGATTGCCAACCCAAGCTGCCTCCAGGTATCAAATATTCAGTGTTTGGCTGGGGATTGTGGGCTTTGAACGTGCTGTCCTCATGGGACAGGTGGAACATGAACTGCTAATAGCTATCAGGAAACCAAAGAGAGGGAAACAAAGACAGGCTCTCGCGTCATTGTGCAGGAGTTTGCACACACACAAGCTCACAAGTGCATGCTGAGGAGTAAGTGAATGCTTTTTATATATGGCTATACACTGGATGAGTAACTTAACATGTCATGGCAGAAAAAGCACATTAACAGAGACTTTCTCCCAGTATACCTAAATATTTCACAATTTTTTTAAGAAGAAAATAAAAGATCATTTTCTAATGTGATATAACAAACAAAAATCAAAATATAATTTAAAAGACTACAATGTCGCAAAAGGCCTTGAACACAAATCATTCAGCATATAAAGAAAGTTTCTGTTGTGGACTGTTGCTGATGAGAGTAACCCTATATTTAAATAGTAGATTGAAGTTCAAATGGAAAGCCTCTTTGGCAAGTGACTTCTTGGAGTACCTGATTAAAATGTTTAAGAACTCATAATTTCAGCTGAACAGGAAAAAAAAAAATTGGAAACCCATCTTAGGATTCCTGGAGGCATAAATGAAAGCCAGAAGTGTTCTTCACCTGCCTACAGTGTATGAAGATAAGCAACTTTAAGTAAATAGTGTAATTAATCAGTAAACTCCAGTTAACTTTTGGGACATGTGGAAAAATTTCATGATTGCTGTAACTCAGGAATGCCAAATAACACACATACACACCAGTCCTGCAGAATTTACATGAATTCTATACAAACCTCCGAGCCATGACAAGATAATGTTCCAAAATTTATGGCGCACCTCCACATACCCAATGCTTGAAGTAACTCCAACAGCAAGCTAGCTCAACCTTTTTTGATTAGTTTGTCTAATATTTGTTTCATTTCTTGGGGGTACTCAGACTGTATATAGGTTTAGTTGGTAGTAACAAAGTCGCACTCTTAATTTCAAATCCTTCATATCTATAAATATTTAATCAGCAGAGCATAAATTATGCTCATACTTCATCCACATGACAAGTGATTTTTTTTTTTTTTTTGTCTACATTATAAGGCCAATGGAAAACATGTTTTAAAACACACTAACATAACCTAAGACAAAAGTGACAGTAGCTTAAGTAAAACTGGATTGACATTTTTGTGCTAGTGTGATTTTAGTCACTGTTTGGTTTTGTATTAATTTGATGGATCCTGAAAAAACATCATCCAATGATGTCAGGCCTTCTGGTCACTAATATCTCAGCATGCTTGGAGGTTCCTCTTAACCAAGTTTACAAGGAAGAAATTGAAGGATTTATCTTTTGCTTCTCTCTTTGCCCAAAGGTGCATTCTGCTACATTGGACATCAGCCATAGGGCTCTTGGTTGACAGATCAAATTTCAATGCTGAAATTGGAGAAAATGAAACTCGCTATAATAGAATCAATGGAAGAAATTCCTTACCACATGACAACTTATATTGATATTGTAAACAAAACAAAAAACAAAAAACAAAAAAAAAAAAAAAAAAAAAAAAAAAAAAAAAAAATAGGTGCGGGTGGTGGGGGGAGCAGCTGCACACACTAATAGTTGTCATCCAAGCTTTGTTTTCTCAGCTATATCTAAAAAGTATATTTTCCTTTTTTCATGCATACTGGGCAGATAGAACTCTGGCGCTGTGCCAGATCTCAGGCGTACCTGTGAGAAAAAAAAGACTGGTTCACCCAGAAATATCAGACATTTCTCTGAATCAATAGAGGCATAGCTTTCACTCTCACCCACACTATACAGGCATACTAGCCAATCAGAATGGACCGCAGATATAAAGCCAAGGGAAGACACTAATGATGTTGATAAAGAGCAAATGGTGCTGGGGTTGGATAGAGAAGGTGGGTAGCGATGGTAAACCTATTGGGAAATGGGTGTATATTTTTGCACATTCTGTGCAAGGAACTAGCAGGATAAAAGTTTTGCCACAATACGAATCCGAACCCAGTCATAAAGTAGTTTTCTGAGCCATTCAGCACACCTCACATTAGCTGGGGACAACAGCCCAGGCAGAAATCCCACCCGTACTGACCGATTTTGTGACTGATTTAAAAATTTGTGCCTGCTCCATCATTAATGAGCTATATCTGCCATTTACCGTCGCTCCTCTGCTCATCAGTTTATGCAAGAAGTTAGCCGAGGACAAAATCGCCCTCACACATCTGTCTGTTTTGAGGCAGCACGTAAGCTATGTAATCAAACACAATATCTCACCAGAGTTTAAAAAAAAAAAAAAAAAAAGAGGAAAAAAATATCCAAATAGCTAAAGTGTGGCATGTTTTTACTCAACATCATTGAAGTCACTTCGAATAGTATAGACAGAATTTTAAATATACCGGTCCACTTTGATGACAAGGATGCAGTCAGGTGAAAACGCAGCACATTGCCAGCAAAAATGTACACATTGTGAATGCCTCAGCATTGATGCTGGAACTAAAAGATATGTCAGATGGGGATTTTGTCATGTAAAAGCTAACATTATTTGTGAAACAGATGTTACAAAAACCCAGAGACTCTTTATGACAGGAGTAATGACCATTAGGAGTGTCATTAATGTTCATGATACACTTCTTATCACCGCCTTCAAATAGTGCTACTGTCATTTTTGTTCTCTTGTTAATAGAAAGTGAATTACTTCTGGCAATTCTGGCAACAACAGCTTTAGTAGCGGTTGTTATGAACAAGGAGGAATCAGTGAGGAGGAATCAGCTAAATGCAGTGAAGATACTAGCTAAAAGCAGGGATGGATAACCGAACCTACCTGGGCATCATGCCCAGGGGCCAAAGAGCTCAGGGGGGGCCTAAAGCCTGGAGCTCCGCCCAAAGAATCTACTGTAATATAGCCTCACATTGGGTTTGTTCATCTCCTGTCTGAATGTTGTCTGTTTGTAGCCACAAAATTCACCAGACAATCATTTTAGGGGCTGTTTTTCCAAAACGTTCTCCTGGCGCATACCCTTAGCCCCCTCGTTGACAATAATGTATGGATGACTGGGGTTATACACAGAAACCTTTTAGACATCTGGGCCAGGAGCCCACAAGACCATAAACTGCCCATGGGTTAAAATATTATTTTTTATATAATATATGTTAAAGGTATGTTGCATGCGTAGCAACCCCCGTCCACCTCCCAGGCATCGAAAAAAAGTTCAGGCTCAGGATGGTTTTTTTTTTGTTTTTTTTTACACTATCAGTCCTGTGTATTGCACAGTGTTCTACACAACGATATTCAAATGGGCGAGGTCATGATTCGAACTTTCGATAGCTTTAAACTTATCCAAGTTGTCTTTTTAGCTGAGGAACTTCAACTTACTCATTTTGGTGAACCTCTTTCTATTGGTTAACTTTAGTTATTAATTAAAGAAAAGAGTTGTGATATATCCCCCCTGCAGAAAGAGCTGGGTTGACTGCTGTGTATGTAGAGCAGTCAGGCAGTTTCACAGACTTCTATCTTTTTGGTGACCTGTTTTTCATTAAATAAAAGCCTTTCATTTTGCTACAACATACTTATAAGAACAATAGTCCAATGACTTAATCATAACAGTTTAATGCTTAATCTACTTTGTGTCTGCATGTCCATTTCTGCTTGTACCTCCTTGGAGTGTACATCAGGCACCTACTGAGTCCAGATTGTATTTACTCAGATTAGCAGTGTCTGATATTAACATTTGTTTTAAATGTGACAAAAAAAAAAGCAAAAAACTGAAGAAATCTGCAAGGTGGAAGACGTTTATGCTCACTGCACTGTATTTGGGCAGAAAAGAAATCAAATCAAAACAATAACAGGGGAAAAAATGTTAGAGATCAGACTGCAAATAATATATGATGGTGCTTTTAAAATGCATCCTTCGAAGGCTGCATTTGAAGGCCAATTACATCACAGCAATGTGAGAAAGGCTGTGCAAATTTGAAGGCTCCACCAACTGCAGCCCACAAATGCAGCCTTTTCCCTGGATTTGAAGGATGGGTCTGGTGTATCAGTAGCAGCTCACCCTATCCCAAGACTCAACGTGGGCCCAGAAGGGGATTTTTGTTCTTGTAACAATGGTGGATGAAGCAGGAGATAGAGCGGGAGTGGAGCACAGTTTTAAACATAATTATTTTAAAATCTGGTGGTACAAAAATTAAAAGCTTAAAGCACCTGTGCTTTTAGGCTTTTGTCATTTGTGTAGACAAGTTCTTTTAATATGATTTTTGTAAAAACAAAGTTATTTACTGATTCATTAACAAAATGTAATTAAAAAGGATTTTATATATATATATATATATATATATATATATATATATATATATATATATATATATATATATATATATAAAGAGAGATCCGCAAGTTTTGACCTCCATTTTTTCCAACTTGCATTTAGTGTGTGTGGTTGGTAATCTGTCCAGGGTCTACCCTGCCTCTTGGCCAAAGACAGCTGGAGATAGGCACCAACCCTTCTGCAAACACTGCATGGACAAGCAGGTAAAGACAATGGCTGGCTGGATGGATGGTCCATAGACACTTTCTTCTGCTGTCTGCACTTTAGACCTGCCTTGCTTGGGGAATGCTGTGCAGAGAAGAACTGCACATTTTCCAGTGTTACTTTTTGTTGGCTCTGGAAGAGAACACCTATGTTGCAAAAGATGCAGAAAAAGATTTGTGAGCAATATATTGATGTCTGATAAATTAAGAAACATTTGTCTGATCAAACTGACCAAATTCTGAATCTTTATTTAGACACTAATTCCTAAACCACTTATGTACAACCTATTTTTTATGAGGGATTATTTATGCAGATACTTCGAGCTCTGTCTTTCTATATAAGGAACATCAAGCAGCAGAACTGTCAATTAACTCATTGACAAATGGATTTTAGAAAAACAAGAAGCAGCAGCATGTGGAAACAAACAATCCAATTGAGCTGACTTGGCAATAAAGAATCTTGAGAAAAGTTAGTGTAAAAAAACTAGTTTAAGATTTACTGCGGGCCATTGCACCCAATATGTAGGCATTTGAGAGCTTATAAACATTGTAATAGTTCAGCATTTTTCAATTATAAAGAACACAGCCAGCAAATTATTCAGCTGCAGTGAACTCCAAACAAATGCACTGACAAGTTGAACGAAACAGGATCAATGCAGGCTTTAAAGGCTCAGCAAAGCTTAGTGCAGCAAAAACAAACTTCCACAAGCTTTTATTTTAAAACAAGTAAGAGCATAAATTTAGGAGGGCAAGTCCTGTTATCTCAAATGGTTTGACTGTACAAGTGTGTACGCTTGTCATGATGAGAGAAGAATGATGCAATGCAGATGTTTATGTGTTTCATTGCTAGACTCCAGGGGAGGAAGAGGAATCAAACTGTGAAGAGGTGGTGAAAATTGAAGGAAAAAAAAAAAAAAAAAAAAAAAAAAAAAAAAAAAAGGATCTGACCCTGAGTAAATGATACATTTAGCGGTTGAAAAATATGTTTAAAAGATCACATTGCACAACCAAAAAAGTATTTACTGAATCACAGACACTGAAAAGGGTCACTTAAGATAACTAAGCTTTAGGAAATCAACATGATCTTGATGGATGCCAGCAGCTCTAACTGCTCATAAGTCACACAGACCATGCTGCAGATGTTGGAGGAGATGAAGATTTGTCTTGGTGTGTGGAGCCAATAACTTTCTTTTTTTCAAAAGGGCTGAATATGTGCTGACACTGCTGTTTGGATTTATAACCTGGGAACATGCGCATCTGTAATTTGTTTCCCCTGCTCCTCAACATTCAGAAAATTCAAGGCCTGCCTGTGCTGCAGTAGTGAGATGAATACCAATGATGGCCTAATGCAGTCTTTATTAATCGGCTTCTTTGCACTTCTGTTTTTATCACTAAATGATTTCCTGTGCTAAGTGAAAATATCTGATGAATTTTACGTATTGATTTCATATCAGCCCCAAGATGACGACTGTGTACACAAGAATACCAATGAAAGGAGCAGCCATTAACACACATCTTGTTCATAGGTGTTTAAGTACAAGGAGGAGACATGGCGGCACAAATGTGATAGACAAACTAAATCTGGTCATGGATGTGTGATCTGATGGCTTTGAAAACTAAGTGATCAATGAAAGTAATGGGGCTGTCCTAGTACAGTGAACACTGCAATTAACCCCCCCAGTCTGGTATCTGACTCCATCTATTATTCTTGTCTGTTGGTCACCCAAATGCAGCACAATCCTGCGTTATTCCGGTCAAACTCCATTTATATTAATCTGTAACTCAGACTGGGTCAAAAAATGTTTTATAGCTAAATGAAGCCACCCTAATGGAAGCTATACACTAAATGAGAGGTAGTTGGCTTGATGATTTGTTGTTGTTTTTTTTTGTTTTTTTTCAGAGGGTTTTTTTTTCTTCTCCCCAGAAGCATCTTTACAAGACAAGAACTGTAAAGACTTAAGTTAGAGCAATCCATCCATCCCTGCAGACAAGGCCCCAAGCCATCTATCCAACTACAACTGTCTACTACAATCACTCCTGAATAAGATACCAGTATACTTGAACTCCTCTGACTGAGACAAAGACTAACCCCCAACTCAGAGGAGGAGCAACTTCGAAAGTGTTGACAGAGGTCCAAGAGTGTGGGCACCCATACTTTGGAGCTACAAGGATTGGA
The DNA here is from genome assembly GCA_014839685.1 of Anableps anableps. NCBI lineage: Eukaryota > Metazoa > Chordata > Actinopteri > Cyprinodontiformes > Anablepidae > Anableps > Anableps anableps. Next base: position 18,550,622 of record CM026085.1, read on the forward strand.
AAAGGCTTTAAATGCAGCTTCCCTAAAATACCTTTAGAATCACAGTCCTATCCCTTTTCTAGATCCACAAAACACTTGCGGACTGAAGAACCAAAGCCCCATGATCCTTTCAGCAGCTCTGCGAGGGTAAACACCTGGTTCACTGTTCCACAACTAGGATGAAAGACACTCTGCTAATCCCAAATCCAAGTTTAGGCAGTCGGTCAGTCTCCTTTCTAACACCCGGAAGTAAACTTTACCAGGGATCCTGAAAAGTGTGACCCCTCGATAGTTGAAAAATACCTCGGTGTCATCCCAGTCTGCCACTCAACTGTGGCACGAGTCCTCCAGATGAAACTCAAGAGCCATGCCAAGCCCAACAGTCTCACAACATCCAGAGTCTTCAGCATGTCAAGATGATTCTTGTCTGCTCTGTCCCCATGCCACCTAACTTGGTGGCCTCTGCCATGGTGATGGCTGGAGGGATTATATTTCCCTCATGATTATAGATTCACAATCTCAAATATATATTTGCTAATCTGCTGCTAAAAATTGCCATGGCAATACTGATTATGATTAATCCACATTTTACAGATACGTTTTTTTTTTTTGTTTGTTTGTTTTTTTTTTTATCATTAAACAATGTCCCAGCTACTCCTCATGAGCTTTAGCATTTCAGCCACTAAAGCTATGCATGTGATATGGGCAGTAAGAGTGCACCAAACTGGCCAAAAATATTGACGTACTGAGTATGAATGCATGGCAGCTGAAATATAATACACTTCCAAATATTACATCAAGGCAGTCTTTTACAATGAAGTTATTGCACATACTGATCTTGTGATGCTGATTAGTATTATATACATTGTCCAGCTCCACCTTTGGCCAAGGAACACCTTGGGATCTCCTGAAAAGATTTGTAGGAGTGTGGCTGGGGAGAGGCAAGTCTCAGTTTTCAACATGGAGTTGTTACCTAAGTGAATATGACATGGGACAGAGTCACTTTTCAAAATGTGAAAGATAAAAGAACTTCTCCACTCATGTAAGGCAGATGTGTTAATCTCCATAAATCAGGAATTGTCCACAAGATAAAACACAGCTTGCCTAAATTTGCCAATATCTATGGTCAGAGAAAAACTAATAAGTGTAAAATAACTGGAACTGTGTAAAACAAAAACGAACACTTATCTTGCTACCATGCACAGTCAGGAACTCACTTACAGAGTGACATCTTGTTGTCACTAAGTCTTTATAGTTGTCCTTTATTATATTAATCTAATGTCTTGATCATAGCGAGAATGATACTGGACTCTTAGGTACCTGAATCTGACTGCTGTATTGTATCAGAAAGAATAATTAGATGGGTAGTAATTAGATTTTTATGTGGCACTAAGACCCTTTATCCACAGTATTTTGGCAGCATGATCAGGAATGGTCCTGAAAAATTCTTTGGGTCTGGAGTAGTCTACCGTTACACCACGCACTTCCCTTAAATTGAACATTGACCTAGTATTTGGATATTAATTGGATACAATTAATTTGTAAAGTGCTTTGAAATAAAATTTGTTGTAATTTGGCGCAATATAAAAAAAAAAAAAAAAAAAAACATTAAATAAGTGTTTTAAAGATAGATTCAACATTGATTAAAACTCTTCAGTCAAAATCTAAATATGCATCAAAATAGATCATACATTTGATACATTTGATTAGAAGAGGTCTTGGTTTTATCACATGCAAAACCTAATATAGACTTAAATGCATCATAATCAAGCCAATCAGCACATTCTGTCGCTGGAACTTAAATCAGTGTTTGATTTCTTTTGTAGCAAGCAGTGTTGCATTCATTTGAGCCACATAACTCTATACCTCCTTCCCCAGAGTGCCTGGATCATTCTGCAAAAGAAAATGTGCCTGCAAACTGCCATCTAAGAAAATTTCCAAGTACTCCACTTTTTTTCATGCCCGGTCATCCCAAAGAACTTTAAGTATCATTGTTGGCACAGCACTCCTAAATGCACAACTGTCCCTATTATCAATACTTTTCAGGAAAACTTTTACATGTCCAGAGGTTGTCATCTTAGTAGATGTGAAATGGAAAGAAAAAAACAAACAAAAAAAAAAAAAAAAAACCTTCTGTGAATAAAATTCTGAACTTGTATGAAGGGTCAGAATTCATCATAAACACAAAAACCACCACTTTATGACAGTAGGCTGAATGCTCTGCAGAGGTATATCTGCAAAGACAATCACCAGTGTACTCAAATCTAATCTAAATTCTTGGAAACAACTTATTTTACAATGTGGAAGGAAAACAAGAGCAAAGCTTGGTCATTTCTGAACTCTAGAGAACTGAAGCAAGTAAAACCCAAAAACAAGAAAACAGGCAAAGGAGATTTTCCAGATGTTGCATAGCCATACTTCAGCAAGGTCAAAAGTATTAGAATCTGGTGGTTTGCATACATGTCTAAATGCACAATCAATGAGAGGCCCCCCAACGTTGTTTATTAGTCAGCAGGTGGGTCCTATATACATTTTTGTTAACTTTTTGAGCAAATTCTGTGGTGTTATAAAAAAAAAAATAAATAAAAAAAAAATAAAAAAATAAAAAAATAAAAAAAATTACAGTTTTACTCCAGGCTATCATATTGTGAGCATCTAATTCTAGTCCATGCCCAACTCATGAGATATATTTCAAAAATCTCTCAATGAAATTTAAGGCAAATCTGCATGTCACAATTTTAGTTACAGTAAATCCTTTTCTAACTGCATCAACTGGAAAACTAACATTTTCTTGCATTTTAGAGGCAACTAAGCAACACAAACACTTATGAACCCAGATTTTTGTTTCAAACTTCTAATTTAAAATAGAAAAATTCATGTTATATAAAAACCTGCTTTAAACTACACCAGATCATTTTGAATAAAAATCATACTGTCCTTTAAAAGTTTGGTACACAATGAAACCTTATGGATACTGGATTGTTTTGAAGAAATACAATCCCCCAGAAAAAAGTATATTTTTTCCTGACTCATACATTGAACAGAGTTAGACCCAGGGGAAAAGCTGTCCGGTCACATATTTTACAGGATAAATAATTAATAAGTATTGAAACTTACAAGAGAACACAGAATTTCACAAAAGCAATACAAATTTCATTTTACATTTTATCAACAAGAGCTTCGAAAAGATCATATAAATTAGTTCAGATCACACACTATTGATTTACCTGATGGGACTTTCAGTATGACTCTCAGGGACCTGGTGATAGCAACAAAAACAAGCTATGGGAAATAAATAGTGAACTATTTTGCTTGAGTCCAGATACATTACATCTGATCAGAGACGTTGTATTCCTTTGTCAGACTGTCCACTTATGGGACCTCATTCATCCTTTCCACTATTTTTCCCTACCTCTGAGGTCAAGAAGACTTAAGAAAATAGGCCACAGCTGAGTTGAAAGCCTGATTTACTTTAGATTAGTTCTGCAATGAAAAAGTGTCGATAGAGGACACCACAATAGATACAAATCTTTTAAATCTCCACCTCTAGACTTAGCATTTTGATAATCAACACCACATTTTAATTTAACGCAACTTATTTAGCACCAAATTACAACAAATGCACTCTCAAAGCACTTTACAGACAGACCCAATTCATATCCGTGATGCAGTTCAGAAGAGATGCACCAAGAAACCTAGTGGTGACCAAAGTAGGAGGATTTTCAACTTGACTTGCCCAAACTATCAGGTTGCATTAAAACACTCATTGGTGGAGAGGTTGTTACTGTGTGAAGAACAAGTTATCTATATTCAGTATCAGTAAAATGCTTAAAAATGAAAGGATGTACAAAAAAAAAAAAAAAAAAATAGTTATACGCTGTTTATAAGAAATCTGTTTCATACAGAAGCATGATGGAGTCTCTAATTAAAACTGCTGCAACCCAGACCTACTCAGTTGAGTTAGTGGGTTCTGGTTATTTCATTCCTTCAATATTTCATTCTTTGGTCATTTTGTACCCAACATTTTAAAAAGAGAAGGAGCTGAGTGTCACAAGATCTAAGTTTGCAACGTTTTGTAGAAGTGGTTACTGACCTGCAGTTAATTTCTGAAGACACTAGGAAGATTGAACATTTTAGAGCAAAGTGGTTTTGTTTTGTCTTTCTGAGCTTTAATACTCTGTTACGGAAGATGCTGGATTTGGAAATGTTGGCAGCCTCAGAGTCAAGGTAGGGAACTACATTCTCTACATGGAATATAAATAGAGACTAATGTTTACATCTCGTAATGCTAGCCATGCTAAATGTGCAAATATGAGCAGCTAAACACAGAGTCTCAATTTAAAATGACTGGCTTTATTTTAAAACAGTAAAATGCTGTTTTACAGTCAGTGCTCTCTCATACACATGGAGGGACAAGGCCACACCAGAAGGGCTAGAAATAAATATTTTGAATGCCATAAGCTACAGCTGTTAAAGAGAAATACGACTCGGATAAAAGTGAAATAGGCAGGTCAAAGCTTAACAAATACAGGAGGATGGAAATTTGGCCACAAAACTGATCACATCGCTATGATCCAATCCAATTCATTTAAATAGCAAGACAGAAGCCACGGAAGGCAACGTCTTTGTATCCTACTAGTTTAGTCACATTTCACTAATACAAAAATCCCACAATATCAAGGCATACAACACTTTCTAGATGGCCAATCTAGGCATAAAGTGTTGCCACAAACCTAAAGTATAATGTGCAACACCTACGAACCGCTGTAGCTGGTAACCTTTATCCTTTATTGAAAGTAATCTACCTGTAATCCTCCATAATCCAAGGCTTAATTTTGTTAGGGCTGTTGATTCACTATATCAGTGGTCCCCAACCTCCGGGCCGCGGACCAGTACTGGTCCGTGGATCAATTGGTAACGGGCTGCACAAGAAATAATTAAATATTTCCATTTTATGTATTATCTGAGTCTGAACAATCTTTTATTTTGAAAAACCTCTCAGTTACGTCTTGTGCGCCAACATTGAACCCACAAGCTAGCAAAATGAGTAAGAAACAGATGTCTTTGGGAAGTTTCTTTGTGAAGGGGAAAAGGCCCAGTGAAGAGACAGAAGAGCCCACTTCCAAGAAAAAGAAAGCTTTTAACAAACAATACCAGGAGTCCTACTTGAAATATGGATTTATCCCAGTAGGTGATTCCCACATACCAAGCCCGCTCTGCATAATATGCGGCGACCGGCTCACTAATGAGGTAATGAAGACTTCAAAACTGCTTCGCCACTTGGAGACCAAGCACCCTGAATTAAAAGACAAGCCCCTAGAGTATTTTGAAAGAAAAAAAACAGGAACATGATGGACAGCATCCATGATGATTTACATCAGTAAATGCGAATGCACTGAGAGCATCGTACCTGGTGGCTAACCATATTGCTAAGGCTAAAAAGCCATTCACTATTGGTGAAGAATTTATCTTGCCCTCTACTGAAGACATTTGCCGTGAACTTCTAGGAGAGGCTGCTGTTAAAATGATTGCACAAGTGCCTCTGTCGGCTAGCAACTTTGTGAGGAGATGGACACAGAGCACAGACGCCTTCTCTTATACACAGAAAAAAGATGGTTATCCCGAGGGAAATCGCTGGCAAGAGTGAATTATGAGAGCTACTGCAAAGATTTCTCTCAGAAAATAAGTCACCGCTGGTAGCACATTTCAGTGACGAGGAATGAGTTGCAAAACTGGCTTACCTGTGCAACATATTCAACCAGCTAAATGAACTCAATCTGTCACTTCAAGGAAAAATGACAACTGTTTTCAAGTTGGCAGATAAAGTAGTTGCATTTAAAGTCAAATTGGATTTGTGGGGACGGCGTGTGAACAGAGGCATATTGGACATGTTTCAAACATTAGCGGGGATTTTGGGTGAGACTAAGCCTGAGCCTTCATTCTCCCAGCTGGTGCACGATCACGTCTTTGCTTTTAAAGGAGTTCAAGTGCTACTTCCCAACCACAAAAGACCCACGAACTGGCAAGGAATGGATCCGTGACCCATTTGTCAACAAACTAGGTGAATCTAGCATGTCTGTGCAAGAAGAAGATCAGCTGGGGAGATCGCAAATGACGGCGACCTGAAAAGTATGTTTGAGACAGCAACTCTGCCAGTGTTCTGGATTACAGTCATGGCAGAATACCCTAAGATCGCCACCACAGCGCTGAAAACCCTTTTGCCATTTCCGACATCCTATCTGTGTGAAGCGGGGTTTTCTGCAGTGACAGCAACCAAAACAAAACAATGCAGTAGACTGGGCATAAGCAACACACTTTGGGTGTCATTGTCTCTCACCATTCCCAGATGGGACTGTCTCGTTGCAGAGAAACAAGCTCAGGGCTCCCATTGATTTTGTCGTTATTGTGAGTTAAAATTTTCTTGAAAATAAAATGTCCTTTATATTCGTTTTTGTGGCGTATCTGTGTCTTATTTTGAAGGGATGTTTAAACGTTACCATAGCGACCAGAGTCAGTGAGTGTTAGGGCAGTGGTCGAGAGGAGGAGAGGAGTAGAGCTTGTGAGTCTCAGCGGACACACCAACATGCAGAAGCCTTATTTATCTGACGATTCAACCCCCAACATGGGCCCCAGTAAAATTGTCAAGTGTTGACTGGTCCATGGTGATATAAAGCTTGGGGACCACTGCACTATATGTCTTCTTAGAAAAAAAACTAAAGTCTCTTTCAGTTTGCTACATTAGACCAACACACATTTTATGACTGGGAACTTTCTCCTTAGGGATGGGTTTAAAATGATTAATGTGCCTATTTTATACCAACTATATTCAGTTGTGTCTTTTAACCCAAAGCAGCTAAATGAGTTATCCACCTTGATCCACTGCTTCTCTCTGATAAAGAGCAGACTGATCACCTTCATTTTAATTCCAGTGAAAAAGAAACAATGATTACAGTCCCAGCTGAAACATACTGAAACAACATTAGCCAAGTATTTGTGTCCTCTACATCCTCTTAGTGTTTGTAACTTGGGAGTCATTTTTTTGTTCTAATCTAACTCTGGAATCATATGTAAGATCCCCCTCATTGCTTTTTCAGTTAAACATTGCAAAACTAAAACTTGTTCTGCAGTCCACTGAACAAGAAAAAAAAATTGCTCGTGCAAGTTTCATTTCCTGCACAAGATTGGGAACTAAAAAGGATTGACTCTTAAAGGCTGTAGAACAACTTGCCTCTAGATGCATTCAGCTAAGTTACTTAATTCTTTTGACTTTTTATAGCCTGAAGAAATAACTGGGTAAAAATTGATACACTGGCCTATCTATTTTGTCAGGGTTTTTTTCTGGCATTACTATTTTTTCTGTATTCGTCTTCTTATGCATGTTCTTATCCAGGTGGGCTATTATACCCAGACAGTTCTGGGGGTGGGGGGAGTTGACCAACACAATATTAAGTTTTCGTACTCTTTTTGCATCATATCCAATACATCAGGCTTTCGCAACCATTTAACTATTATAACCAGAGATACAATTTTCAATGCCTTTTGTATTTTTTTTATATAAAATGTATAAAACTATATTTAGCTACATATTTACTCAATACAACATCCAACATGAAAAAGAGAAATGTTTCCTCAAAGCAGTACTTAGGGCACTGTCCTGGTCCAATACTTTAATTACAATTTATGATTTTAATTTATGATTATACATTTTATGATTTTAATTATTTATCTTTAACAAGTTTCAATGATTAAAGGGAAAACAGCTTTTCTTTTTACCATCTTGATATATTTTGTACAGTGGTCTGAACAAGATAAAATACATACAAAACTTTAGTTCTGTGGACGTGTTGAAATGCTGATACCCTGATTACTGCAGATGAGATGTGTAGCGCTTGTCATATGTTTAGATCTAAAAGTATTCCACAACACATCCTAAGTCATAAAGCCAACATAACTCTGGAAATTCTCAAAGTTCACAAGCAGGCTTTGCAGGCACACACATTTGAAATAACATTCAGGACTGATTAAGTTAGACAAAACCTCAGTGGAATTCATAAAAGAATGCCAACACAAAGTCTTACCGGTGTTAAGTGTGCCTGTGATAAGTCTGAACAGATATTGTGCGAACTTGAAGATCTCACGCTTGCACCGTTTCCTGCAGCTCATCTTTGCTCCTAGGGGAAGGGGGATGTTTGGAAGGGTCACCACAAAACCAAAACTCAGCCGTTGAGTTAAAAGAATGAAAATATCCAGGGAAGACTTAGTTTGATGGAGTGCCACAAAGGGGCAAGTGTCCACTTCTGTCCTCCAGACTTCTGGCTGTGTCAGTGTGGCCCCTGAGTCCTCCTGCAGCTGGAAAGATGCTCATCAGTGAGTGGAGGGCAACGAGAGGAAGGAGCTCGGGTGTAAAGGTGTCCGAGTTTGGCTCCACGGTATGCCTGTCTGATCAACACCGTGAAGCAGTGTGGTCTTTTGTCAGGTCATTAATGTTTGTTTTTTCGCCTCTTTACCCTTCAGAAGACAAAAAGAAGCTTCTATGCTTTCTTTTCTTCCAAAACTCTCACCTCCTCTTGACACTTTTCCCCTGCTCAGACAAGAAACTACCCTGTTGGCTTTACAACACAGTGGGTCTCTCCCTCTCCGTCTCTCACAAACAAATACACACACCCACACTTGATCTCGTAGTGAGCCTGCTGCTCGCTCTACTCAACACCATCTGTGGATGTTTTACCCTTGCTGACGGTTGCCATGGAGGTGTGGCCTGATTGGCTCAAGCCGAAGAGGAGGAGGAGAAGGGAGAGATAGAAGGTACACCAGGAGGAGGAGAGAAATAAAGGAGAATTAAGGGGAAAGTGTCTACTTCAATGAATCAGCACTGACAGTACATTATAGCACTGTTGTGTGATGTGTAACTGGACGTTTTTTCAATGAGTGACAGTAATGGACAATTGTAACGGCACAGCAGGGACTCTAGTGACACTCAAACGATGAGAGACTGTGTCCATAAATTTAAAAGCCAAGAGATTGCGGGAATGAAGTAGCGAGGTTTTAGAGTCCCTGCCTTCCAACGTCAAGGTCAGTCTAAATAATGACTGACAGGCCACACCTAACATCTGTGATGGTGTTAGGAAGAGCCAAGAGCATCATCACTAATTAGTCTGCACTGTACCTCAGTTGTGCTCATCTATCAATGCCAAGCTCTCCCATCTGAAATGATGCTCATTAAGTGAAGTCCTTAAGTGTTTCTGCAATAGTTTCACTTCACCCAAAAAAAGACTGAAACATCATCTCAGGATCACCTGGCCATGACCTGAAGATTCCCATGACTCCTATAAAGACCAAAAAAGTAGTTTCCAAGTTTGGATAAATATGGAAAAAAAAAAACAAAAAAAACATTTGAAAATGGAGAAATATTTGTGTTTCTTAACTTTTTCATGTCATTTTCTAAAAAATTAAATCCACCCATCATTCATCATCTGTCCTCCCATCCAAGTTTTGATCCAGCTTCCATCCATTCATCAATGCATATGTCTATTCATCTGGGAATACGTATCTGTCTGTAAATCTGTTTATAGATCATGCAGCCATTGATCCATTCGTTGGTCATTCCATCCATCCATACTTTGGTCAATCCATCCATCCATTTGTCCATCGTTCTCCATTCATCCACAGGTGCATCATCCTCTGTCCATGCACAAATTCATCCAACTGTCCAACTTCCTCCATCCCTCCATCTTCCTCCAACCATCCATCAGTTCATTCATCCATCTGAAAATCCAACCATCAATATGTCCTTTTGTCCATCATCCATCCGTCAGTGTACTTATGTATTGATCATCATCCAGCTAAACGTCTGTCCATAATCAACCAATCCATTTATTTGTCCTTGACCCATCCATATCTTCTATCCAATGATTTCTCCATTATTCATCCACCATTTGTCAGCCATTCATCCATCTATCCATTTATTCATCCATCCATGACCATCTTATTTATTTACCCTCTAAAAATAGGCTCAGGAAGGAGTGAACAAGAAAATTAATAGAATTTTGACATGTAAAATATGAAGGAACTCTTCACCGAGGTATGAAATTTACTGAGCCCAAACATCTAGTGAAATGGGCCTAAGACTCAACAGGTCACCAGACAGAGGGATTGTTCTATTTTGGTGAAGAGACTCTGCAGACTCTGACCTTTGGAGTTCTTGTCAGTGCATGTTTTTAACTGCACACATTTTCCAGACACAAAATGAGCAGCAAGGGATTATCTCCATAGGCAGAAATAAAAAAAGTGAAAGCATGCTAGGAGAAAAATAAAGATTTCAAGGACTTGAAATAATGTATGAAACTTTACTGGGCCAGAGTGCCACAGGAAAGTAGTACAATGCTTTGACTGGGTGAATAATTTACGAGGTACCTGTGGAGAGAAGCAGAGCCTTTGTGGTTCAACTTGTTTTAATCAACACTGGGATATTGCACTGATATTAAAACTTTATATATATATATATATATATATATATATATATATATATATATATATATATATATATATATATATATAAAGAGCCTCATCTTCCTCTTGATTTTCTTTTGAAAGTGAGTGAAATTTAAACTGCAAGTCATCAACGCCATATTTCTCAAATATAGAAAGTGGAGTTCCACCTACTTTCCACAAAAAGATTCGGTTCATTATCGAGAGAGCTTGGATAGAGCTTACTAACACACCAAACTTTAAATTAGTATCTATGATCCAACAAAGCAGATGCAGCAAATATTACTGAACATTTTCATTAGTCTAAACATAAGACAGTGCTAGGTTTTGATAAGTTATGCAGCTTTTGTGTTACTATGCCATCTCAGAAGGTAAATTAAGCTCATGCCAGCTTCTGGCTTTAACATGCAAGTTTGCTTAAAAAGGTTTAGCAATCTAAGTTTTATATTTAGTTTTTAATCACTGTTGTTGCCGTTTATTTCTCTTAATAAGATAAAAGACAGTCCAGGGTTTTCTCATCCCCCAAATATGGCTAGGTGTTAGTCAGTTGTGTATGGTGACTAATGCCAGGAAAAGGAAAGTCAGTTACAGGGAACAACCAAAGACAGATGTAGTCAATGTTGCTTGGCTATGACGATAATGTTGGTTTACAAACATAATTTTTGACATTGGCCATATGGTCAGGTGCCCAGGGTGGTACTAGAAGAGAGGGTGCACAAGTACTACATTTATATTTGCACCCCAAACAGGTTTTATATTGCTCTTGCACATGTGTAGGCACCCCGCTTGCTGTTAAGAACAGAGAGATCAAGCTGTTTGCTGTGAACCACAACGAGCTGGGTGGGGTGCAAGTTAACCTGCATCTGAACACTCCATTTAGATATACCCAAGCAGGAAATTATATTCTGACAAACTGTGCTGTAGTAGGGGTTTGGGGCAGCAGTAGAAGGGGCTTGGCCAGTGTGCCATACATGCAAAAACTGCCACTACTGGCTGTAAACATATTTGCAACAATCCCCAAGATACACAAAGTCTGCCGAGATAGACAATCTGGCGATCAACTAGCTGTTCATATGTTTCTTGCACAATTCACTCAGATCCAAGGTGCAAAGAGATGGATAAAGATCTGGTGATGTGAGGAAAACAACAAAACCTAAAAGGAGAATCCTGTAGGTATGAATAAGGATCTATCAATGTGTTTCTGTGATTTGTTCATTCTTGTTTTTAAAATGTTTTCAGTTGTCTTGTTAATTTTTTTTTTAATGACGACCATTGCATTTATGGTCAACCTTTGGAAATCAACCACTGTTGATGTGTGAGTTGAACATACTTACAACGTGATTCAACCAGGTAAAAAAATCCCAACCCCTTACATGCTTATTGGTCTACCTGGAAGTGTTTGATTGGTGGATTGGATTTTTTTTTTTTTTGTTTGGACTACACTTTGGATCATGTAGGTATAAACTGCTGTTTTGTCAGGACCCTGATTAAGTCTATGAACTAAAATGTATTTATCTTCAAAAGTTGGTCTTTCAGTATTTCAGCCATTTTATGTTTTCTGGTTTCACTTTGTAAGAAGCTGAACTGGAGAGAAAAATGAAATATTCTGCAAAGTAGCTACTTTTACCCTTAGAATGAGCTAAACAATTAAATTACAATATTTCATTCAATTTCAGTATGTCAAATATTGCAATTGCAAAGGACTGCTTAGGAGCCATATTTTAAATGATTTAAAAATTTCAGATTCCATGCAATAAAACACTGTTTCCTGATAACGTATAATGCTTCTTGGATACATTTTTGTTGTCCTTTATACCCACAACTGCTGTAGATCATAGTGACTAAGAAAGTTCAGGGAGAGCGGAGGGGACATTGTGATGACTGAAAAAGACTACTGAGAAAAAGGTGGGTTAATTGTAATTAATGTCATCCTGCAAAATCCAGCAATAATATTTTAAAGCCCTGCTTTCCTAACATAGAGCAGCCCTACTTCAAAAGTGTAATTATCATCATCATACATTTATGCTGGTATTCTGTGTCAATACTTCATAGAACCACCTTCAGTACAATTATAGCGGCAAGTCTTTTGGGGCATATCACTTTCAGCTTTGCATATGTAAAGACTGACTTTTGCATTTTGCACTAACAAAATGGTTCACTCAGACTGGATTGAGCAAGCCTGTTAATTTGATAAGTCTTGTCAGATTCTCAATTGAATTGGGGTCTGGACTTTCAATGGCCCATGATAGCATATAAATATTCTTTGGCTAGTCACTGCTGGACAGTAAATGGTCTCAAGTATTTTGTAGCCTCTAACAGGTTTCTCACATGATTACCCTGTGTATAGCTCTATCAATCATCCCATCAACTCTGACCGGTTTTCCTTTTACTGCTGAAAAATGCATCCTACCAGCGTGATGCTTCCGCCACTATGCGGCCTTGTGATGGATGATGAGCTGTTAGTTTTTGCCACACAGTATTTTGCATGTAGGACCAAAAGTTCAGTTCTGGTCTCATCTGACTGAGCACCTTCTATTGCATATTTGCTCTGTCCCCCTCAGTCTTCCACAAAATCCACATGTGTGGAGTACACACGTAATATTTGTGCTTTTTATGTATTCTCACACCTGTGTTATGGATCTTTGCAGCTCATCCAGCGGTAACAATGACCTCTCTGCTGCTTCTCTATCTCAATGCTGGGCCTATCAGTTTAGGCATGTGGCCATGTCTTGGTCGATTTGCAGGGAAAACTCATTCTTTCATTGCAAGATTTCAGCCTAACCCACCTATTAGCCCCAGGGAAAATAAAAACCTAATTTTAATATCTGAGCAAGTCCATCACCTGTCACACAGCCCCCTAGACTCCATTTCTATTCATGTTCCCATTAAACACACACATCCCCGGAGTCTGTATAGTCCACAGAGACACTCTGCAGCAGCAACACAGGCATTTTCAGGTCAAACAATGAGAATAAAAAACACAAAATGTGTTCATGACAAATTGAGTTCAGTGAGGTTTGTCGCTTCACTATTCTGAGCTGAACAGATGGCCTGGGGCACTGCAGCGGCAAACACACACACTGACCAAAACACAGTGCTCAGGTACATGGTGTTGCTGGCAAACACTGCACTTAAACTAAAACGTGTATTATTTTCCAAGCCTAAAAGTAACTCACAGATCACTCTCAAGGCCTTCCTTGCCTCCTTATTGGGTGGGAAGTGTTAAGTGTGGAGCAAATCACAGCATTCCAAGCCCAAATATAGTCAAGAAGAAAAACTCAGTGGGAATCATCGTCGGCTTAATGAGCAGGATTGGGGTAAAATGTGACATGGAAGTTATGAAACAAGCGCTGAAATCTAAAGATCTAGGTTGGCTCTGATGGCAAAAACTGTGATTGTTTCATTTAGACAAATGAGGAGCTCAGGTTAAAAAAAAAAATTCTCTGTGCATAAGACCTTGCTTTTACAAAATCTGTGGTCCTAGTGACTCCGCCCATGTGATTAGTGATCATAACTCTGCTCAATTTCATCTAAAGAGAAATAAATGGACAGAAACACCTGACCCAGAACTTAGCCTCCCCATGTTATGAGAACTGATGGTCCTACAATACCATATGAAGTGGTCTGTAAAATGACAGCTCTGTAGGTTACAGTTTACAGGTTACAGTGTGCTTTGCTGACATTTATTCATTTGATCAAGAAATCTGAATCTTTTTTCAGTTAAATTGAAAACTTTACTGGCCTCTAAACCATATCAATATTAAAAAATAGCCTCATCTTCAGTTTTGCTGCACTATAAATGCAGCCTTCAGGGTTTTGTTCAAATTATCTTCAGTTTAAGATAACCACGAATTTTGCTGTATAGACAGAGACAGCTACTGAACTACTGAACTGTATCTGATTGCTGACGTAACAGAACATGGAATCAGAAAAATGCCTTTAAGCGGTCTATAACAACTCTCCTGATGAAGTAAAGGGGAATCATGTTTCTTTTCCTGCAGAAAATTACCTAATATCAAAGTTGTTCTACATATCGAATATTAACAATATCAGTGTGTCTTTGCTGGCTCTTTGAAGCAAAATTACACAGAAGAATGAAAAGATTATTTGAAATTGTTCCACAGCACAAAAAAAAAAAAAAAAAAAAAAAAAAAAAAAAAAAAAAAAATCAAATATACTTTATCAAGTCAAAAAGAAACCTTCTGTGTCCTGAAAACTTGAGAAACATGTTTCAGAGCTGCATTCTGCACCACTGACTGGATGAACATAAAATAGGTGCCATTCAGGGAGAACTTGACAGATATATTGATCCACCTAGAAAACCCTAACTACAGATGCCCTGCAGTGACAGCCATGATTTCTCCCACTATGTCAAACCAGCTTACTTCCTGAAAAAACACTACAGTGAGTAGCTTGACATGCTTGTTACCTCAGCTTAAACCCACAGATGTTCTACCTTAAATTACCTTAAAAGGCAATAACGAGTAAAACTGCTCATAAAACGGCTAAATACCAAACAGTAAAAATTCAGAACCAGAAAGAAACTGGTAAATTTGGGGAAAGTGGCCAGTAAACTGATCATCAGGAACAATACTGCAGTGCGGAAAGCAGGCATTAAATATGATTCTGAAATTTGTTAAGCAATTATTGAGCTGATCTTGTAAAGAACAAGTAAAAAAATAAAACAAGCAAAGCAAACAATTCTAAAGAATGAAGTTTGGAATAAAATTAGGAAAATAATAGTTGGAAAACCTAGAGCAGACAGAGGGACAAAAACATGGTGTGTAAACAGCTTTGGTTTTTACTTTAACCACAAATTGTACAAAACTGAAAATCTTTACTTTAGACTTCTAGACAGCAGTAAAAATATAAAATAATTTTTACACTTTAATCTGTAAATAAAATTTGCAACAGCACCAGATATGAAATATGAAGACAATTTAAATTTTCTTACATACACATGCACGCACGCATGCACGACAGAAGAAACCTCACAGCAAATTTAAACCCAACCCTGCAGCAACAGTAAGTGCAGGCTGTCATTGGACAGACATCAAGTCTAAAGTCTTCCAGCTCCTGAACCTATCGCTCAACACCAGATTGCAGAAAGAGAAAGAAAAATGTGTTTTGCTCAGTGGTGCTGCTCAGAAAAGCTGAGTTTTGATAAATAAGGTGAACACCAGTATGCCAACAGCAGAAAATATAAATCTGTAAAACAACTAGATGGCAAAGTAAGTGTTCATAGACAAACATGAACAATTTTAACACAATAAAATCTTCATAAAAACATTCACCTGTGTTCAAGAAGAAATATATCCAGTGCTTTACAAACATGCTGAAAGTACTTGTCAAAAACATGAAGTCCTTTTTGCTGAGCAAAAGACCATGATCTAAAGCACATACAGTACCTCGCAAAGGTTTCCCGCTATAAAGCCTGGTGGTGGCAGCGTCATGTTGTGGGAATCCTTTTCTTCAGTGGGGACAGGGAAGCTGGTCAGAGTTGATGGGAAGATGGACTGAAGCAAATATAGGAGGCATTCATCCTCTTTACCCTGACACTGCTAAATACAATCCAGTGCAATCTTTAAAAGTCACCTAAATAGTACAAGCATACCTCAGCTTTTGGTATTCTTGTACGTACATGAGAGCTGAAAATTTGCACTTATATTTCTTTCCTGCTTTATATCAAAACAAATCATAAGACCTGTCTGCAGACAATTTCAATACTAAAGGAGAAAAATATGACTGGACAGAGCAGATATACTGTAGTCCCCAGGTGATTCATTCAGTCCTTAATAGGACAGTTAGGTCTGGGCTTTCTGCCCAGATGTACTTACAGAGTACACATCATTTTAAAAATAAGGTGGTTATATGATGCATCATTGCCAGACACACACAATGACAGTAAAACAAGAAAAATGATATCTTCACAGCCCTGAGCTGTGAGACTCACACACCGAGATTTTAACAACCTCTGGAACATCAACGCAATCAAACATTTAGAAACTATAATTCAACCATACTTCTGATTACACAATCAAAAAAAATATAACAGATGAAAGGTTGTTAGGTGCACTGAAGTTAAAGTACACACGCTTTTAGCATTGCTACTGCAGCAGAAATAAGCTTCAATTTAATAGTCAATGATCCAAACTGCAATGTATTGCAGAATAGAAGGTTTAACTCACTTTACACACTGGGTTTGGACTATGCAGACAAGAAATACAGACAAATGTAACATCATCATTCCAGGTGCAGCGAGAAAGGAACACAACTGATTCACTTTGTTAAAATGTGATTAGGGAAAAAAGATTAGACAATTAGTTTATGCAAAAGAAGAAAGAGAGGCTTTTGATTATAAACGGTCTAATAAAACAAGATTACTTGCTGCTGTATCTTGCTGCTTAACACCTTCAGGGGATTAATTTGAAGGCAACATTGACAGAACAGGCAGCAAACAGTATGAAGATAAATCCCCAAGCAATGATTTATGATGTACAATTGTTGGTCTTTACTGTACAAGACAAAGCAGAAACAGAAAATTATCACAGTGTTTTTTAAATTTGGCTCAATATTGCAGTTTGCAGCAGAGTGTGATGCAGCCAGGATAAGAGCCAACTCCTAGGTTATTGTTATTGTTTACTCCTCCCCCTTGACGTCAAAAGTCAGTGTCTGCCTGAAGGACAAGAATTCAAGTGTTTTGGTTTAAGAAAGAGATGGATTGAGACCTCATCTGAACTAATGTGGGCAGTGTATTAGTCTGTTATGGCGAAGAAAGAGCTCCGCTAAAAAGCAAAGCTCTTGATTTACTAATGCATCTAAGTTCCAGCCCTCAACTATTGTCAAAAAGAATAGATCAAGCCTTTAAGAATGAGATCACGAGGACAAACCATTAAAATGGGCTTCTTTGGTAGGGTGACTGACTATACTTGGCCTTAAGGATTTATTTGTAAGGTAAGGTGAGAAGCTCAGTCATCTTTGGTGAGCTCGGAGAAGACCCTCTGCCCTTCCAAATTGAAACAAGTCAGCCAAAATGGTTCTGGTTTTTGGTCAGGATGTTTTTTGGGCATCTTCCTATTGAGACTTTTCAAGCACAGGAGGAAAACCCTTGGGCAGAACTTTGGGGCTATTTACTATCTGGCAAGGGAACACCTTGGGATTCTCCAAAATGAGCTGGAGAGTGTTGCAGAAAGGCTTGAAACAATGAAAACATTCACTTCCCTTAATGAAGTGAAAATACAATTTCAAATGTGATTCCTTTTTGACACAGTAAGATGTTTTTTGTTGAAGTTTAGTGGAGGAACTATTTGTTAGTTAAGATATGAATTTCACCTCAGGAAACATGTTCTTTTTCCTTTTTGTCCCTGCTGTGATGCTCATATATGCTGAACCTAATATGATCCTTGTTATTGATTTTGTCACTGAGAAACTGGGATGATGCACATACCTGATGCAAAAGCTGTGGCAGTTTTATGGTTAACATAAGGTCCACTGCAGTCTTCATAAATCAGGCCCTGGGTGTGTAAAACATGAAGAACTGGCATCGAAGAATAAAGCGCTGATAGTTTATCAAAACAAGAATAGATGCAAGATTTAAATAAATGAGTTCTCTTAGACCCACCTCCATGGATAGTGACTATTGATTTAAAAAGGGCAAGTAACTTGAATAAATAAGGAAACCATTAAGTTATTTATAAATGTTGAACACACACATTTGGAGTTTTTCTTGTACAAAAGGTTAACAGTAGTACTGAAGATACAGAACGCTTCAGGAGATAAGAGCCAGGTCGATATCTGAGGAGAGTAATGAATTGCTTATGACATCAGCGTACTAATGTTAGCCTGACTGCTCTTTGAGAAGCTTACGAGATGCACCTACTTTTTATGAGCATTACAAAACACTCAAAGTGTATGTATTCTGCTTTAAGAATGATAGATCATCATTATAATCATGACAGGTTAAAAATTGCCTTGCCTGTATGCTTGTAAAGATATTTAGAGTGATCCATCTTCATTGGCATTCATTACCATTCTTTTAGACTTGAGTTTGCTTTAAAAAAGTCATTATGGGAACCTAATGTAATCCGCTTCATTATAAATCTGCTGATGGGATACTCAGAACGGCACCTGAAACCTGAAATGCAATCTCCCCTCCATTCCGGTGAGAACGTGCTGCTGTATATCTCTGTCATTACTCCTCAGACTCAGCGCAGACATTTTATCTACACTCTGGTATCTTGCAAGGCTATTTGGGGAGATGAAGTCTCTTGAACGAGACGCTGATAACGGTGACTTGCTTTGTACTTTGTGTCCCCTCACACAGAGCTTAAAAAAGGAGTCTGACTGGAAAACTCTTCTATTCGAAGAAATTTCAGGCCAGAACAGGATGGGACACATCTTTAAAGATGAATGCTTTATTTCCTCCTGTTGGCATTTTGATTGGCTTTGAAATGGCAAAATTTACTTCCTGCTCTTTTGCAATGGGCATTAAGTCTTAAATTACTGGCTGCTGACAAAAGCTACTTTTTGCTCTGTGAGGCTTAATGCCCAATTCTCATTCACTGTTGGGATCACATTTTTCATTACACACTGTGAACTCAGCATACAAGCCAATATCAGTTTGAAAGGGTTGGATATGCAATATGAACCAGCATTTTTTCTTTTGTTCAGTACAAGCCCTAAGGATCTTAAATGTGCAGAAACACCAAAACCACTTTAACCTTTGATCCATTTCTTTTCATACTTTTCAAAACACTGGGCAGTCAAAATTAAGCTCCTTTGAATTGTGCTTGAAGGCTTACTCAGAATCCTTTTAAGATTCAACACCCCACTATTCTTCTCTAAGCCTTATATAATTCATTGTTCAGCTAGTCACTTGAACATTTTAGGTGACCACAATTTCAGTAAGATTTGGCACCAACAAATGTTATAAACCGCCAGAAAATCAGCCCAAACGTGGTAACAAACTGGAAAGCTTTGGTGGTGGTGGTGCTACAGTGTGCAGGTGTGTCTTGTCAATACAGAACTGCCTTACACTTTTTGAATGGTAGTGACAAGCCCATGCTATCTGAATAACATCATTAATCCAGTCATTGTGCCTCTGCATGAACAACACAGGCCTAATTTCATCTTCACAGATGACATTGCTCCAACTAATGGTGTTCGCATCATTATGCAACGTCTACTGGAGACTGGGGTACATTAAATGGAGTGGCTTGTAGTTTACCCACATCTAAAATCCATAAAAAACCTCTGGAGTCAGCTGAGTTGCCGTGTAGAGGCTCGTAATTCTGTACTCCAGAGCCTCAATGACCTGAGGGACTTCATTCAAGAAGAGTGGGATGGCATGCCACAGTAGACAATAAGGCTACGTTCAAACAGCAGGTGAATGTGACCCGCTCCAACTGTCTCAGTCATTACGTACTTGAGCAAGACACTTCACTAGCCTTGCCTGCTGGTGGTGGTCAGAGGGCCCGGTGGTGCCGGTGCACGGCAGCCTCAGTTCTATCAGACTGCTCAAGGGCAGCTATGGCTACAATGTAGTAGCTTACCAGTGTTAATGACTGAATGTACTGTAAAGCGCTTTGGAGTCTTCGTATAAGATAAAGTAATATACAGGTACAGGCCGTTTACCATTTTGCCCAGTTTACCTGCAATTTCCCCTCTGAGGTAAATGACCGCTGACAGAAACTGCAATTTAAAAACAGAATATGAGATGTTTTTCAGAACTACAGTGTCAAATAATCTAACATATACCTATAGCTGTTCGCTGCTGGTTAGGCTGTTTGGAAGTATGTCTGGTCATAAAAACAAGTGTGGAAACCAAAAGAACCTCATCCATCACCAGTAAGACCAGATTGTTTTAAACTACAGTTGGCAAACTACAACCGGCATGTTGCTAGCATATCTAGTCTAACTGGACTAATTAACCAGCTAATATCAGCTTGCTGTACTGTTAGTGTTATTTATTAAAGAGCAGAACAGCAAATGGGTGCAATATCCTGCACAATAACTCAAAAATACTATTAAATATTAATAAATAGATTTCATTGATAACATAAATGTTATGTTAATTTGCTTCAGATGGAATAACTGCTGCTTTTCTGTTTTAAGCAGAAACTGTCAAATCACTGTATATAACTTTTATATTAAATCTTGGGAAAAATACCATGAAATTGTTAAACCTTGGCAGGTTTACTCAAGAAATCTTACACTGACCAATGTCTATATGTTAAGTGCATTGAGTCAAACACTTAATCCTAATAAATGGAATGATGGATAAACAATGCTGTTGAAAAAACTGTTGAGAGCACCTGACCACAGCAGAACTGGGTGAAGTAACTGGATCACAAACCATCAGCCTTTCCTCTGTTAGATGATCTACTGTCAGTATTACTCACTAAGGTTAGGTGTATAATGAGAAGAGAAACCAAAGTGTAAAGGAGAGATGACTGCATCTCCTACATTATTTACAAGTGAAGAGCACCTTAAACAGTCCCTAGTGTTATAAAATGTTATGCAGGCTTTTCAGCATTCATAAAGCTACTCCAATAGCAATATCACATTTTACTCTGTGGGTTATCTTTTAATATTATGTTGGTGCAAAGGAAAGGGGGAACAGAATTAAGTACAAAGTTTTAAAAAGTCAGAAAACTTACAATATTTCACTGCAATGAACATCGACCTCCTTTTCACAATCTCAGTCTGTATAAAACAGGGTCAGAATTCATGATAATTTTAAAACTGTTTACAGAGATGATGCCCATCACATCTTTAAATTGGCAAACTAAAGAGAGAACCATTGGTAATTTCAAAGGACATTCAGAAAGACACAATAGGGGAAAAATAGAACCAGGTAAATATAAATGGCATTTCAGTTTTGGGGTTTATACTGCAGCTGCTTTTATCTGAAATAATGAATTAGGCTTGCCCTTCACTGACAGCATAATCAATTATGAAGCACAAGAAACAGCTTAATCTCAGTATTTTTATTTACAGCCCCAGAAAGTTCAAAATGTTGCTGTGTGTGTGGAATTAAGTGAAAAAGTGTCCAAATATAGGATCTGAATAAAATTAAAGATTTTCTAGGGCATTGATCTTGATATTCTGGCCAAGAAAACTGCTCAGGGAGGTTGAACTCAATTTCGCTTTTCCAAAAGAAAACACATCTGTCCTTTAGGATTGAATTAACATGTTTCATATTTTCTTACTTTTAAAAAAAAAAAAAAAAAAAAAAAAAAAAAAAAAAGAAAAAAAGAAAAATTTCATAAGGGAGTTAGTGATGTGACAGAACTGATTAGAAGCCAAATGGTCTTACTTAAACTCTCCAGGGCTCTGAAAGTGAAGCAAGACAGAGCCTTTTTGTGGAAGAAAAAAAAAATGGTGTTATGTCAATGAACACTTGGAAAAGTAGAACTGTACATGCACAGAATTTATATTAGTAGAACAGCCAGGAAAGTGCTGCATCTTCCCCTTGCTGCAGAGCAAGGAAGAGATGTGTTGTCAGAGGTGTTTGTGTGTTTGTCAGCTAGATAACACAGAAAAAAGCTTCAGGACCAAGCCACATTTCACAGCTTGAGGTAGGGGGGGGGGGGCAAGCAGAAGCAGAGCACATTACAATCTTGGTCCAGATTCAGATCGAATCTCTAAAATGTAAAGACAAGGCACTGGCCTTGGCAAAGAACTGCATGCTCCAAACAGCTTTTGTTTATAGCGACATTTTCCTCCTTGTACGGCCTTTAACAACAGATTTCCTGCAAAGCTTGGAGTCACTGAAGCAGAGGATAGACTGGACATTAGGCTGGAGTGAGAACATTAATCCTGAAACTCTAAATCATTGATAAGAACTATTGTCTGCTGGAGCAAACTCACCAAGGCCACCTTTTGGATGGCTCCCTAATAATGTAGCAGAAGGAGCCCTGAGCATTGATGGACAGGAGAAAAGAACACAAAGCTGAAGGATGGGTTTCCTTCTTCAGAACTATACCTAAATAGCCAACTAAAAAAAAATAATAATTTTTCTATTTCTATCTATGTTGTATCTATTACATGTTTTCTTCATAAACAAGTAAGGGAATTAAATACCTTCCTGGATAATTTTCCTCTCCAAAAGACCAAGTGATCATCAATGTAATCAAGATTCATTTTTACAACAAATTCAAAACATTTCACATACTTCAATCTTAGCAAAAGTTGTGTAGGACAGCTAATGCTTTCTTTAAGCCTTTTAGTAGATCAGGCATGGTGGGGGCAAAATCATGCTGTGGGGCTGTTTACCTGCTCGCAGTACTAGTGCATTACAGAGTTAATGGAATCATAAAGGAGGAAGGTTAAACTTTACCTTAAATCAAAAGCAAAGCTGTTCAAATTTGGAGACAAATGGATGTTCGGACAGGACAATGTTACCATGCACACATCAAAACCGATGTAGGAATGGATAACAATAAGCTACTGGAATTACCTCAACCCTATTGGAAATTCATAGAATTGGCTTGAAAGGCCAGGTCTTAGCCAATTTAAAGAAACTCTTCCAGTTCAGAGAAGATGAGTAATGTTATGCATTTTGGAAAAGTGGTAGGCCCTTACCGAGCTACGTCATAAACCTGTTGGTTGTTGTCACCTGCAGTCATGTTGCTGCAGGTATGTGTTCATGTTGAACAGGGTTAACTGGGTGTTGAAGTCCAAGCTTATAGGTTATACGCAGTAACCGAAAGCTGTGAGGATGTAACAAACGCTCAAATTGAGTCATCATATGGTCATAAGCTTGCTGAGGGCAATGGAAAAATTGTGGTTACTCTCCAACTTGCAAATTGACATTTACCCAAATAATTTTGGGTGGGAGATGTATGTATATATTTTATCCTGTATCTATGTATGTATGTGGATTTAAGAAATTAATTTCAAACTCATGCACCCTGTTCTTGTTTATCTTATAAGACTATGATTACTACATCTATACCTATAGGTGTGTGTAACTATAACTTGCGTGTCAAAACTCAAACCTAAATTCTAAATTTTGTAATTATGCAATTATTTATTTTATTAAAATATTAAATCAGGTATTCTCCAGCATTTTTAAACATTTAGCCTGTAAGAGAAATGTTGACACTTCTGCAAAGTTTCATTAGATGCGTGTGTAAACATCTGCTTTTTATTTCACACACAATACTATTCATAGTCCCATCTGAAATAGAAATATGTTCTTAATATTTACAGTAAGAGCAGCATGAAACAACCTTGCTTAATAATCAAAGTCTGGAGGTCCTCGGGGAACAACTAGAATTTGGTGAATGGTCCCTTTTATAATTAACCAGCCCAGAGCAACAAGAGCTGCACACAATGTTCCACTACAGAGAGAAAATTACTTTACGCTGCAAGAGAAGAAAGGAGATATTTTTTCCTACTTTGGAAAAAAAATAAATAAATAAAACACCTCACAGGTAGCAACTCCATTTTGTTTGTTCTTTATTGCTTTGAAGAACAAAAGCACTTTCCACAGCAGCTTGATAGTTTTTTTTTTTTTTTTTTTTAAAGAAATCATCATTAATAAGTGTATTTGAAATAATTAACTCATGTAGGCATGGACAAAATCAGGGTTAATTATTTACTTCTTCAAACTCACAATAATTGTTTATACTGTATGGTGTACCTAGAGTTAATTTATAGCAGTTGCAGAACCATAAAGAGTGTGTCAAATATTTTCTGCTTAAAGTTTTAACAGATTTTTTTCACCAAATGAAAATAACCAAAGTGTCGCTAGGGACTGAGTTATACACCTTGGAATAAAGTAAAATGTTTTTTGCACCACAGCACAAAAATATTTCCTGAATTCATCTTCCTCTCTTTTTTCAACCTTTAAAGACTCATACAGATGACAAAACTTAAATCACACTGAAGGCAGCAGATGCGCAATCATGAATTGCCTTCTATTTAACAGTTTAATTACAGCAACACTGAACCGAAATGTTTTATTTCAGGATTTTCAAAAGTTATGTCCAAAATAAATGCTATAGAAACTTGTGGACAACACATGGAAGCTCCTACAAATACAAATGAGGAAGACCTTTCATTATTTTTAAATCATCGCATCAAAATCATTAGGAATAGCTGTTAGAACTATAACCGCCCCCGGACCTTCATGACCATTCAAATGCCACTGGCTCCCATTAAGCACAGAATCTTCTGTGGAAGATTCTGTGATAAGGTCTTCAGAAGATAAAGGTCTTCTGTGGGAGTGATGCCACTGTGACCAGTGCTGCCCTTTACTTTTTTGATTACGCTGATCTGCTGTCACCACTACAACAAACCGCCACAATATCACCAGTGAGGTTTTCTATATGCTCAAAATTGTGGGAGTCTCGCAGTCCATGATATGTAGGAGAAAGGTAGGTGCATTGTTTGAGAATTCTTCTAAGACCCTACATCAGTTTGAATACATTAAAGTACTCGAAGAGGATATGCTGCCTTATGCTAAAGTATAAATCTTGGTTCCAGACCAATAAAATTAACAATATGGATAGCCAGTCCAATCCTTACTCTTTAATTCTATAGAAAGTCTATAGGATGAAAGCAAACATGAGGTTTCTGTGGACTTGTGGAATATAGATGTGTTGTTCTGAGCTGGAATACCTGTTCATAGGTGTCAAAAGACTCTATGCAACACAGCAGCTCTCAGACACAGTGGTTATACAACTAAATGTTTTTACTGATTCAGCCAAGTCATCCAGCTTTTTTTTTATTTATACAGTAAATGTTAGAGTTTGTGGAGAAAAAAGCAGACTTCTATATTTTTCTCATTTTCTGCAGAGATATGGTGCAGATAAAGGATTCGAGGTGCAGATAAAACTAACATTTCTCTTCGGGTTTTGGTTTCAAATTGAATAGAAATGTTTCCAATACATTTGTGTGTATGAAAATATAA
The DNA here is from genome assembly GCA_014839685.1 of Anableps anableps. NCBI lineage: Eukaryota > Metazoa > Chordata > Actinopteri > Cyprinodontiformes > Anablepidae > Anableps > Anableps anableps. The sequence continues at coordinate 18,576,009 of CM026085.1, forward strand.
GCTATATGAATTTTGATCTTACCTCACTTTTTAAACTCTTTTGATCACTGTCAATGATCAAAACAGTATTGATTAGCTGTGTAACATTTTGGGAAACATAAAAAAAAAAAAAAAAAATTAAGTGTCAATCAATACCTCATACTTGTAATAGTTTTATCTGCATACAAATCATACAAATGTTAAACAGTAGAACTGCCTGAGTAAGTCTGAGGGAAGTAAACATCTCTGATTACATGACACGTCTGTAAAAATGTGGCCCACAGCCTCTCTATGCCAGATGTGGCCCTGTACCCATCTGTGGCTATTTATAGGTAAACATGAGCCTAGGGGTGGGTGTAACAGACCGTATATACGCTCCACCGCACCTCTACCTAGATGAACACTTAACTCCCAACAAATCAATTTGATCCTTTCTTGAAACAGTAAAGCTGACTCAACTTGTTTTTGTCCATCACTTTAACATCTGCAGCTAAGCAGCGGTGTTCAGCAACTACTTTAAGCATAGTAAGCCATTTGTTCTAATAACATATGCATGCTCTTAGGTATGCAGAGGGAATTTGTAGTGAGAGAGGCTGATATCTGACTAAAGGCTAACATTACAGCTTATTTACTTGCAGGCAACCATATTAGTGATGAAGGAGAAATGGGTCAGACATTTCTGTATTTGTTTTATGATCTAATTTATAGCTGAAAGCTGTGCAGCTGCTGTTCATACTATCCAGCCACAAAAAATAAATGTAAAAAAAATGTAACCCTAATTTGGATTGCGGATCCCAGTTGCACTAAGACACACACCCCATCAACAGACTTTTAATTCACTGCAGCCATTTCCAAAGTGCTTTCTTTGAACCCTTTTGTCACTTTAGGGCAAAACCGTAATTTCTCATCTGAAAGGCTATTTACTGAATGACTGCCTTCAAAATGAGAAAAATAAAATAACTTAGTCACCACCAAGGGAATGGTCAAATTATACCCACCACCATCCAGTACAAATGATCATTAGTACTATAATTACTGAGAGGCCATCATGTTTAAAATTCATGTGTAGGAGTGTTTTGCCATTAAGCATTCTTAAGAACTAGATAGAAATACTTAAATATGTGGTGGGCAAATGTGCCACCAAACACTTATTCAGCTGTTGTAACACCATTTCTTGTAAACAATATTAGCAATTTCAGTTTCATTGTGATATGCAAAGGTTTTCATGTGTAAAACAGCTATTTGATCAATAAAAAGCCTTTTAGAGACTTAAATCCAGGCCTGCGTACTCTGGGGATAATGAGGAGGTATTAGTATTCCTTAATAGCCGGTGTTATTTTAAGAGGTCCAACAATGTCAAACACAAAGAGACAACTCATAGGCAATTTATTCTGGTTAACAGTCGTGTTAGTGTTGAGATGGACCTAACTGTCATAACAAAGAATATATTGTGCCATGCTAAAAAGCTCTGCAGGCCAACAGGGAATCGTCTCTTTTCCATGACCTCATTTTGTTTGGTATCCTGCAGCAGGCCTGGTGTGGTCTGTTGACCTAATTTCAACAGGGCGCGTTTCTCCTGGCAGACCGACATGCACAAGCCACAATGGTTACTTGAGAAAGCTGGGCCTTGCCCACTGGGAGCACCGGCGCTCCTGGTTCCCCCCTCAAGTGAAAGAAAATGGGATAGGTGGCGTTAACAGAGCAGAAAAAAAATAGAAGGCACCCCCAATGCGTTGCTGCGTTAATAGAAAACTACTATATTTGTTTTATGTGAAGGTGAAAAAACCAGCTCTCTCTCAGCATGGTTTGAACTGTGTCCTTGAAAATGGTGAAGCTGAACAAGTGGAAAATAAAGCTGAAAAAGTTTCTACAGCTGATGTACAGAATCTGAAAATGATCTAGTGAAGACATTTATATAAAGAAAGACCTTCACTTGATCATCCCCTACAGTGTTTCCCAATCCTTGTCCTCAAGGCACACTGCTCTGCATGTTTTAGGTGTTTCTTGGCTTTAGCAAGCCTAATTCCAATTGATGGCTGATTAACAGGCTTTTGCTGAACTGCAAACATCTGAATCAGATGTGTTGAAGCAGAGAAACAAGCAATTGCTGCTTTAAAAACAAACCAAAAACGGAAAAAAAAAACTCAAGTTTCCTTGCATATTTATATCACCAACATTTTATTAGGATTTTATGTGATATACCACACCAAAGTAGTGCGTAATTGTGAAGTAGAGGGAAAATATTACATGGCTTTTCGAAATGTTTTACAGTGGACCCCTGGTATTCACTTGGGTTAGGGACCACAACCATCTGTGAATAGCTAAAATCCAAATACTTGAGACCCCCTCTAAAAACGCTTACATCTGCCAATTTTAATAGCTCAAACACCATATATACCTTAATATGCATTAATTTGCAAAGCGGAAAGCCAACAACTACCGTCTTCCTTATCACCACTTTTGGGGATACACTCAATAAGAAACCAAGAAAAATGAATGGCGCTACAGTTTGTTTCCAAACACCAGCCAATAGCATGTCAGACAGCATTGCATGTAGGTATTTTCACCTTCCCAAGGTGCATTTACTTTTTAATATTTAAGATGTATAACATTTGTACTCTACTCTGTGAACCTTTGGAATCACATTCCACAGAAAGTTCCTCAAATACTAAACCTCAAACAGCCGGGGGTCCGCTGTAAAAATATTTTTTTCTTTAAATCAAAAAGTATGATATATTTGTACTTAGCCCTTTTCATTCCAATACCCCTAAATGAAGAGCAACCACCTACATTCAGAAGTCATCTTGCAAGTAAATTTAGTCCAGAGTTTTCTTAGAGAATATTAGTGAACCAACAGCACCATGAAGACCAAGGAATCCAGCGGACAGGTCAGGAATAAAGTTATGGAGAAGTTTAAAGTAGTGTCAGGTTGTAGAACAATTTTCCAAAGCTTTCAGCATCTTACAAAGACATGGCCATCCACCTAAACTTGGGAGTGGTAAGAGTTTGTCCTGCAATCGGTGGTTTGCCGGTTCAAGTCCCCGCTCTGTCCATCTCTGGAATTGTGTCCTTAGGCAAGACACTTCACCCGCCTTGTCTGCTGGTGGTGGTCAGAAAGGCTGATGGCAACAATCCTATCGCTTGCCACCTTCAGTGCGTGAATGCGCACATTAAAGGGAATGACTGATTTCATTCTAGAGCGTCTTTGAGTGTCCAGAAAAAGCACTATTCAAGTCTGATGTCATTTTATTTCAAGAGAAGCATTAATCAGAGAAGAAGCCATAAGGCCCACAGTAATTCTGAAGAGGCGGTATTGCAGCTCAGGTGGGACAATCTTTTAACAAGACAACTGTTAGTCTTGCATTCCACAAATCTGGCTATTATAGAAGAGAGTCCAGAAAAAAAAGGCATAAAAAGTTTAAGTTTTGCACAAGCCATGTAGGGAACACAGGAAACACATGGAGACAGTGATCTGGTCAGGTGAGTTCAAAATTAAGATCAGTTGGCCTGTAATACAAATTGGTGTGTGTGGTGGAAAACCAACTCTACAGATCATTTATAGATGAACTCCACACTTTTCAGATTTTTATTTGTATGCAATATAGAAAACTCTATATCATGTTCCTTACCGGGCACATTAATGTGCTAATCTGTAATGATCCAAGGCACACACAGACGTTGTTGATTGCAATGTGACCATGGAAAAACACGAGGTGCATGATCAATTTTGCACAATGCCAAAAATAAAAGTGATTAATTTGTTAATCACTTACAGTTATAAATAAAACTGAATTTCTTCTAAATAAGACTCAGTGTTAATTATGGCAAATTATTAATCGAGTGGGTTTCATATCCTCAAAGGACCTAAACCAGTGATCAACAGGATATTAATTTGAACTTGTGGAATAAAACTTATAGAAATTCTTCAAAATAATCGAAACAGTCCTACACATACTAAAATATAACAAGAATACGATTCAGTGGGTACAAACAACTCATCAATAGGGTTCAGCATTTAGCTCACAAAGCCTTTTAAAATGTAATTCTTAGTATGTCATAGAAGCACTTAAATTCCACATAACTAAAGGAACTAAAGGAACCACAGCAGCCAGGATGAAGGATCATATTTGACTTTTAAAATAAATTTAATTTTTTTTTTTTAAAGTATCAATATTTCATAAAGTAGATTACAGAAGCTAATTCAACGTTACTAATGGAAGTGAACTAGTCATTAAATAGGGATTATGTTTAAAAAAAAAAAAAAAAAAAAAAAAAAAAAAAAAAAAAAAAGATACTCTTGAAAATACAATCCTCTACAAGTAGGTTATTGTAAAAGTGGGCTCCACGTTACTAAAGGAACTAAAACAGTTAAAGAGATGATGATGGGTTTCAGAATACAGTTCATAAAGTCACGTAAAATTAAACTCTTGTTATTTTCATGGTTCAATCATTTTTAAAGGCAGGTTCCACATTCCTAATGACCTTTAAAGCCCAAACTTATATATGCCAAGTGTAAACTGGCAATGAAAAATACATTATGGTGTTGGATGTTTCATACCAAGTGCCAACATTACAAGAATTTCAATACTTCTAAAGTTGGCTATTAAAAATGTAAAATGTGAATCGTTAGTACTATTGCCGAATCAGAATTCAGCAGCATAGCACTGTACAGTGCCTTTCAAGTATTTCTAAATCTTTTACAATGTTTATACAACTAAATAAAATAGTAACGAAACCTTTGTTCTTGAAAAATAATGTTGGATTTTAAATTTGATGCAAAGTTGGTGGTCCCATCTCCAAGCCTCTGACAGGGCCAGTTACCACTGTGTTGCGTCACCTCTGAATGTTTGGAAAGATCAGTAGTAAGTCTGGGAGTTAAATATTTTCCTGTTTGTCTTTCATGCAATATTTCAGAAGCTCACAATTCTTGTGTCTTAAACATATCTTTTGCACTTATTTCTATAAGTTAAATAGATGTAGTATTTTCAAAGTTTTTAGGACAGAGTATAGCTACTAAACATGAGTACCTTGTTTAGCCTTACAAAACAGTTTCCCAAGATTATTTCATTAACTGCTGAATTAAAACAACAAAAAAGAAGCTCTAAGTATGTAATGTAAACTATACACCCCTATAAGCTTGCATAATGTCCATATTGGTCTTTTATTGATGCTCTGCATCATAGTCATGCATGTTTAACTGAATAACAGCAGCAGAATCCCCTTTGTGCTGCCCACAGGACCACTCTTTTCATTCTTGTGCAGCCTGCCAGTTTTCCCCTTTAAAATTTCACTTTCCTGTTCCATTTTGGACAGAGCTTCCACCTTCAGCCATCTGTCTCTTTTTACACTGTATGCTCTTTCATTATCCAATCCACCCACTCCTATTTACTCTACCCTTTCTCCCATCTTCTCTATTGTCTCAAATGTTGTCCTTTAGGTCTTCCATTCTTTTCTCTGTCTCATGTATCGCATCACATGGCTTTCTCAGTTGCAGCGGTCAACGTAGTGATGAGAACAAACTCTTCTTACTGGGCTTACATCTTCATCTGCAGAATATTGGCTCAAAGAATACTGAAACAAAAAAATAAAATTCTTCATCTAATGTGTTGAGATCAGAGTACAGAACAAAAAGCAAGGACTTACATAAAACAAAGGCTGCTCCTTCAGAATACAAAATCAATTATCACATTAATAATTCAAACTCAAGATGAATAAATTTAGGACTTAATTTAAAACCAGGATCAGTTCATTTTACTGATATCACATTGGTTTTAGGAGCTATACAACAGCCAGTAGAGCAATTTATACTGTTAAAACAGTGTTTATAAATAAAATCATTCTTGTGGCTAATTATCAGTTGTACTTAATTCAGAATAATTTATCTCCTCATCTCTTCTCAGACAGAAATCAAGCCATTAGGATTTGCTTATAACTAACAAAAACCTAAACGTCATGAAAAATACTCCTGACTAAATCTTAAAATTTTCTCATGTGGCTCCACTGCTAATGCTACTACATTGTCTCCCGATATATTTTCCAGTGGATTTCAAGATCGTGTTTTTGACTTTGAGATGTCTGCATGGACAGACACCAGTTTACAGTAAATTACTGCATCCCTACACACCCATCAGGTCTTTGAGGTTCTGTGATCAAGGTCTGCTGATAATCCCTTATGCAAAATAGAATACTAAATTAAACAATCTTTTCTTCCATGGCTCCAAGGAACTGGATCTCTCTTCCTCCTCTGTCACTGATATCAGCGGGCTCAAAAGCTTCCTTTAAAAGCCAGCTAAAAACAACAGCTTTTATTGAATGTGTCTTGCGTTTTTATTACCTGTTTGTTGAACCACTTTGTGGTTATAATCTTGAAAGGTGCTATATAAATAAAGTTTTGCTTACTTAACATGTGATGCATGGACCACCAATACCATAGAATTCTATGTCACCATAATCACTTGTTTTCTGATGCCAAGCAGCTATTGTGTTGTGTGCAGTAAAAAGTCACATGGATCTAAATGAGCTGTAGCAGAATGTACCACTAATCATGTGATCACATATGCTCAGCTAAATGGGTGGGTGTGATTCAGCTTGTAATTGTACCCCACGCAACAGTCATACGATATTTGGAGCAGATCACCTAACTCTCATCCTGAAATACCTAATTACTGTTGCCCAGGGACACTCAACAGCCATGTTGCACATTAAATACATCACTCCTTAAAATAAACCGTCTAAGCGGAGAAAAAAAAAAAAAAAAAAAAAAAAAAAAAAAAACAGCCAGGTCGAAGAGGGATGAGCTCTCAGGCCTGGTGGTGAACCTCGGCCTGCTGCTATGCTGTTGCCTGACCAAAGCAGGGGAGATAAATTAGGCCATAGTAGCGACAGGTGTTTTACAACGAAGTGATACACGGAGAAGAAAGTCATTTTTGCAGCCAAAGGCTTACATGGTTTCACTGTGCCTGGAACCAATCAGGAGAGTCTATTTATAGATGGCCCAGGACAGCATTACAAACAGTTGACTGAAGTAGGTTACCGGCAAAAACGTCATCACCTGTAGAAATGTGGAAAAAAAAAACATTGCTAGGTTTAAATTAAGTTATTTAGAAGCAGTTGATGATTAATGAGATTTAACTTAGTACCAACTTCCCTAGATGCTTGCAGCCTCTAAATAGATGTAGAATTTTCATGTCTCAGAAGAGTTTCTTCTGCTCCACTTAATATATTAATAGTTTACTGAGAAAATGAACTTTTTTCCCCAAGATTATTTTCAGTTTTATCATCTTATTTTCTTTGGTTCAAGTTAAATTTGCGACTGATCGATAGATAACTTTGATACAATGTATCTGTGTAAATTGCAATTAATGTCTAAACCACTGGCAACAAAAATGAGTAGATCCCTACGTGAAAATACCCTAATTGTGCCCAAAGTGTCAATATTTTGTGTGGCCACCATTATTTTCTACCACTGCCTTAATTCTTTTGGGCATGGAGTTCAATAGAGCCTCACAGGTTGTCACTGGAATCCTCTTCCACTTCTCCGTGACAGCATCACGGAGCTGGTGGATGTTAGAGACCTCACACTACTACATCTTTTGAGGACGCCCCACAGATGCCTAATAAGGTTTAGATCTTGAGACATGCTTGGACAGTCCAGCACCCTTACCCTCAGTTTCCTTAGCAAGGCAGTGGTCATCTTGAAGGTGTGTTTGGGGTCGTTATGATGTTGGAATACTGCCCTGCAGAAAGGGGTCCAACAGAGGGGAACTGGAGTGCAGCATGTCATGTTGGCATTCATGGTTCCCTTAAAGAACCGCAGCTCCCCACAGCCAGCAACACTTATACAACTCCACACCATGACACTCCCATCTCCATACTTGACTATAGGGAAGACATGCCTGGCAATCTTCTTATAGCCTAGAAGTTTGTCCTGGGTTGCTGGTTTGAACCCCAGCTCCGTCTGTTTCAGTCGTTGTAGGCAAGATACTTCACCCGCCTTGCCTGCTGGTGGTGGTCAGAGAGCCTAGTGGTGCCAGTGCATAGCAGCCTCCCTGCTATCACACTGCGCTAGGGCAGCCGTGACTTCAATGTAGTACATTACCACCATCACCGTGTGATTGTGTGCATGAATGGGTGAATGACTGAATGTATTGTGAAGCATTTTGGGGTTCTCTGGACTTGATATAGTCCTATACAAGTACACGCCATTTACCATGGTACAATACAAAGCAAAGAGGTCCAATTCATGTCGACTTCTGTTCCTTTGTTTTTCTATTTTCACTCTACCAAAGAGATGACTTATCTAAAAATAGTCCTCATGAGACATCATAGTGTACTCTTGGGGACTCATGTATCCTCTATACCAAACATTTTTAGCTACAATGAGGTAGGGTTAGAGGTAATATTAGCATCTGTTGCTGAAGAGTTACATTTAGCATAGCTTTGCAAAAATAATATTACTTATAGCCTTACTATATTATATCAAAGAACAAGGTAAGAAAATAACTTTTCAATATATTTTTTACTGTCCTGTAAGGTACAAACAACATTTCTGGCCATCTGGTCCTTACTTTCTGTATTTGACAGCAGATAACCAGAAGTTTATAAATAAGACTTTTCAGTATTTTAAATTGAAATTTAAAGACTACTGAAGAAAACCAACAACAGAGAAGATACTAATTACCCACTCTGAGTTGAACAAAACCAAGTTTGTGCAAAATGAACTGCGTGTGGCAGGAAATGCATCTTTAATGCTGAACAGCGAGCTCCTCAAATGACCTGAACAAAAAGACTCAGACTGGTTTCAGCCAATGCAAGTGGATTGTCTGTGTGTTGAAAAGAACAGCATCTCAATTTCTAAACTCACCCAACAGGATAAAGTGGGAGAGTTTTCATCTGTCAACGGGCTACTTAAGGTGCTGAACAAACCAAATTGTTTGCTTAGGTTGGCCAATTCCTGCTAATTCCTGGTTTTTAGCTGCTGCTCCAAATTTATCTACAGAAAGGTGAAGGTTGTAGCTGATGCTGGCAAAGAATCGGTGGGCTTACCCATGTGCGACATCGTTGAAAGTGCTTCTTGAATTACGAATGCTTTAGCTTCCTAAAATGTTGGTCATTTGCAAAGCTATAAGAGATGGTATCAACAGAATCAATCCTTTGCCAGCAAAGGATTTTCTGTCTAATAAGAATAAAATAACCCATAATAAATACAAAAAACTTCTGATGGAATACACAGTAATATTAAAACTTTCTTCCACCTTTAATGAGACATCTATCCTTTGCAATTCAATTGAAAAAAAAACCCAAAAAAAACCAAACAAACATACATCTGTATGGGAGCCATTTAAAAAAAAAAAAAGAAAAAAGACAAAGGTGTGAAAACTAGGTTGCATAAGTCTGAACTCAAGTTCAGCTGTCCTAAGAGTTTCCATTTCATTTTCCAATTCATTTTTATCCTCTGACAAAAGCCAGGGTTTGCAAATAGGTGACAAAGCTTCAATATGACATCACTGTTAAAATGCATCAGAGAGAAGAAGGGTACAAAAAAATCCACAGCATAACCAATTTGCATAAATAGCACAGTTATGATGATTATTACTAATGTGAGAAACTGTGCCTGAATTTTTCTTGAAAACCGATTAAAAAAAAAAAAAAAGATGAGGCTACAACTGGTCAGGGAGACTGCTAAGGAAACTGAAGGAGTCTCCCAAATCTTTCCCAACTCCTGCTTTTGTTCTACACGCGACAACATCCTGTACTCACCATCTGTCGGGATTAAGGAGTAGGGTTGTGAGACGGAATCTAGGTCTGCCTAAAATCTCCCAAAACCTTGTGGAAGAATGTACTATGGTCTGATGAAATCAAGTGTAACTTTTGAAGTACAGTTTAACACAAAAAACCCAAAAGACCACAATACATCAGGTTCAACACAATGGAGACAGCATCATGTTGCACAACTGTTATTCTTACTATGCTATCTATGTTTACAGGAGTGTGTACACTTCTGGCATCCACAATATATTATTATTGGTGGCATGACCTCCAGATTATACTACAAAATGGGCTCGCAATGTGTATTAAGAAAAAAAAAAAAAAAGTAACCAGTCACCACTCTCCCAAAATAAAACACTTGAAAATTGTAAGCGCAGAAAGGTACACCACTTGATGGAGATCGTGTATGTCCCAACCGGGTACACAAGATACAACACACAACTATGAAAAAAAAAGTCTGCACCTCATCATTAATATATATCTGGCACTCCAACAATTACATTTTTTTTTAGTGGTTTAGGAGGATATAATGCTTTCCTTTTGGTGTGAGGGTGCCTGAGTTCAAGTCTAATCCCTTTTTTATTGCCAGCAAATGTTGTCTCAGATTAATGCTGACTTAATAAACTAATTTAAAGAGTTTATATGTTTAGATAGAAAACAGTCCCTCGGATACTGTTTCTAAGAATAGGTGCTTCACTGTTGAGAGATGCAGCTCTGCTTTAACCATTAAACAGCCTGTCTAACTGGAGATACTATGTTGGGATGAAGCAACTTTTATTTTCAAATCAGACTTTGACATAATGGATAACAAGAATTAAGAGTAACTTGATACATTTGTAAAACTGAAGGAGGTGATCAGATTATTTTGAGTCAAAAAAAAAAATAGGGGAGCAATTTTTATTTTTTTTTTTAACAACAGGGGAGCAGTTGGCTGATGTTTATGCATCTCTGAATTCAAGCATGCAAAGACAGCATTTCAACAACTTTGCTATCTCTTTCCCTATTTGATGCAACAGCTTGTAACATCCTATCTCTGGCTATTAACAGTACAAGCTAGCTATATAAATAAGACTAGCATCAGAGAAAAGCATCACTTTTGGATCCCCTTCATTCTTTCCCCAGATGTAATTTTTCCCAACACATGAATCAAATGAATGACAACAGCCTGACGTGTGTCTCTGCCAGCCAGCAGTCCCTCGGGCAATCGCTCTCTTTCTCCTGCCTACACTCCAAACTGAGAGGCTGAATGCTACCTCAACTTCTCCTCCAATCCTTGCCTCTTTCAGTTTCCACCTTGGTCCTACAGAGGCCTGGACTCTTGACCAAGTGGGAAAAACGGATTAAAACGGAAAAATGTTGCTTCGCTGCAGGTAGAGATTTGGTTTCAAACAGTTTGTCAGTCTCCCCCACTGTGTCAGTGGGCATAATTATGCTCATCAAGGACAAACTTCCCAGGAGTCTCTTAATGATGGCTTACAAGTTCTACATAATGTAGCATTCAATCTCAAGGGTCAAGGGTCTTTTAGGCAACTGATGTTCAACTTCTGGATGGGGCTGTAAATTCCCTGCAGCTCATTTCAACTTCTCAGGTAACTGTGGAATTTCAATGGGACAATACTGAAGAAATAAGAGTCCCCCATGTACTTTCTCATGTGGATTCATTAGCCTCAAATTGGTTGAAGGAGAAATAAATCAATTTGCCCATTTTCCTGCTCCCTGAAGGACACGACCCTCAGCCGCAGCCTGAAGGTGAACGTCTTCTGCAGCACACAGCTCCAGAGTGAACTACAGCCTGCACATACTCTGTATCTGCAGAACAGTATGTCAAAGCCTGCACATCTAAAGCATTTTATTGATCCGTGCAATACTGGCCACACTGTTTGAAAGGTAAAAAAGCAAAAAATGGAAATACAATACAACATGAATGAAATTTGAGGTTAAAAACTTTTTTATTTAAACCATATTAGTCAAACGATGTTTTACTATGTTGAAAGCTCCATAAAGTGCAGCTGACAAATGACATGAAACAAAGCTAATGGCCCTCTGTTATAGATGTCTAGGCAGAGCAGAATCCAGAATACCATCCTTATTTGCATCTCATGATCTTCATATCTAAAATCTGTGCTCGATCACTAGTCACTGCAACAGTGAGAGCTTTTAGAGCCACTGAGTTACTGGTGCAGTGCAGCGACTTAGAAAATTTATGACAGTTTCAGAACCAGACTGTTATGATTTTGGGGTGGGTCTCATCCTGCAGAGCTGGTGAATTACATTCTGTTGCACAGCAATGATATTGATATTCCATTTACAGCATTCTATGTGGACACACTCATATGTACCGCATACTTGCAAAGCTTCAAGTTCTGTTTTAATGTGTGTGCTTCTGCAGAAAATTACACACATGTACAACAATTGTGATATTATCCTTTCTGAATTAAATTAGTAAATTAGGCTCACATTCAATTGTGAATGCAGTTACCAGCAAAATTACATGTGGTCTGCTGCCATCTCCTGGCAGCTGAGATTATGAGCATGAATGTATTTCTACCACTGATGTCAAAGAAAGAATTTCAGACTTACAGTTTTACAAAAATATTGTTTTTCACCAGGTTTGCTGTTTTATAATCACTTCATCTTTTGGAGATGGTTCTATGGTATACTAAAGTTCCATAAGAATTTAACTGGCTCTCATTTTGAAACATTTCTATACAGTATAAATATTATATAGTGTTGATCTTTCCATTTTGAAGCTTCTGCAGTTCACCTTGGGAAAGTTTTCACAGGTTCTGGTTTTGTTGTTTGACTGCTTTCTGGGGGCAAAGCACAGTTTCTTGATGCACTCAAGATGTGGGAAGTTTCTCGGCCAGAAAAATGTATATTTTGATTCCTGAGCCACTAAAGTTGTCATTTTTACCTTATGACATGCCACTCCATCATGTTAAAAGACATATTAATCCTCTGCATTTCCTACTGAATATATGTCCATCCTTGATACTTTTCTTGCAAAGAAATTGCTCCTTTGCTGCTGTTCTTGACACCAAGCCAGCAACAGAGATTCTGTCTTACTGTGGACACAGAAACCCTTTACATGTCTGCTGTCACTCCTGGACTAAAACATCATTAAAATTTGTTCTTTTTCCGATTAACTTTCATTATATTTGGAATGAATTGGATTTTATGCAATAATTTTTCACAGCAATACAGATTCAATGCAAAATCTCCAACATAAATACAAATGCACTGAAATGGTTTGAAAAATAAGATTTCTGTCAGTTTTAATCACCACTGCAATGACCTGTACTGTACAACCGATACGTTGCAAATTAAAAGAAAAAAAAGGTACAGCAAAGATTTTGGTTGACTCTAAATTAAAACATGTAAAGACAGTTCTTGTGATGTGTACATGAACATCAGAATTAAACAGTTTTCAACTCAATATATTACAGTTCTTATGTAAGCCTGCATTAAAGTGACAGCAGTGATTTATTAAATCTCTTCTCCAAGCACAAAAAACAACATGGGGTTTGCTTATTCCTGGATGCTCTATTAAGCATGGCCATGTTCTGGAGTCTGAATATCCAGAGGGTACAACTGCCACCTGGCAGGTTTACAGCATGATCATTTGCATGCTGAGAGGTTATTTTGAGCGACACATGAGGGATAATATCATTAATTTAAGACACCACCTAATGAGAAGAGACAAGCGACCCATATGTTGTATGAACAAGCAGGAAAATGTTGAGGTGCAATTCAAAAAGGTGCCTATTACATGGAAAAATTCAAGAAAAAAAAAAGAACTATACAATTAATTGTCTGCAGTTATCTTTGGAAAAAATAAAGTGCCTTGAAAAAGTATTTGTACCCCTTAAATATTCACATTACAATCATAGTCTGGTGTATTTAACAGACCAACACAAAATAGTGTCGAATCTGAACACTAAAGCTGAAAATAAGAAAAATGTATAAAATTCCTACAAATACAAATCTGTCGTGCACATTTGTATCCAGCCTCCAAGTTAATGCAGAATCACTTTTCACTCCAGCTGCAACATTCTTCTGTAATAGTTCAAGCATAGCCAGGCTGAAAAGGTAAACATACATTTTCAAGTCTTGCCAAAGATTATGATGCTGTTTGCTCTCTAGTGTTCTCCAACAAACCTGTGAAGCCTCAACAGAACAGCTGGATTTATACTGAGATTAAATTACACAAAAAGTGGACTCTATTTACCAATTAGGTGCTTTATGAAGGCAGTTGGTTGCACCAAATTTTAATTAGGGGTATCACAGTAAATTTTAAATTATGTGCAATAAATATTAACCATGTATTATTTTCCTTCTCCTTCAACTTATTTGCCTCTTTGTGTTGGGTCGGTCATAAAGCCCAATAAAATGCATTCAAGTTTGTGGTAGCAATGTGACAAAATGTGGTAAATTTCAAAAGGTATAATACTGTTGCAAGGTACATTGACAAATCACTGCATCTTTTGTTAGCTACCTACAACTACAACAGGATAGCAAAGTCAAAGCCTGCTTTAGGATGGCAGGATTAATTTCCAATATGAAAGAAAAAAACATCCAATATCAAGGTAGCTAGTAGAAACACCTGGGCCCTTCTGCAGTTCCAGGTGCTGTTGTCTAATATGAATAAAAGTATAGATTCAAATGACAACCACACAGCTATACACACAAAAATGGAGTTTATACACAGCAACAACAAGAAAAGATTGATAACGTGATCTAAAAACTGCACCTGCCCTGTTGAGATAAACCTAATCAGCACCAACTAAAAAAAATAATCAGGACATTTTTTGGGTTTTATTTTTCTTCCTCTGCAGGGAAAAATAATAATCACAGATGTGCTTTAGGATTCCCTACAGTAATATTCATCACAGTCTATTAGCATGCTAAATTATATTCAAACTCAACTCGTTTATCAAAACAACTGACAAGGCAAACCAGAATGGAAGAACATCTGTCTCCACATTTTATGGTAATGTCAGAAATGCTACTGATACACACAGCAAATCCAAAAAAGTGACTGGATTGATGAGGACAAAAAGTACCATCTCCAACTGTCTTTATTTTTTTCCTGACTAAACTAGTGGCCAACTTTAAAGTCAAAGTAAAAAGAAATATAGCTATTTTTAGGAGGAAAATATATCTGCATACAACAATGGAATCTTTTAGGCTTTAAACCTGGAGTAAAAATTGGATTTATATGTTTAAACTGTAATACATGTACAATCATCATTATTATGGAATTCAGCAACTCTTCTACTCGTTGAAATGCAGATAAAAATCAGAAAATGTCATTTAAATATAAAAAAAAAACAACAATCAGGGAAAGCTTTTTCTTATAAAAGAGAAAAGCTTAATTTCTGCACTGTAGGGTTCTTCATAATAACCCCTTTGTACAGAAAAAGGCAGATGTCTGTTGAGATCATATAACCTGGCAAGGAATCAATACTAAATGAGATACAAACCAAGGTAATTCACAGGACCTGTTCATGGCACTATCAGTTCTGGTCATATTTCATTGGTGGTCCTTTAAGATCAAATAATGGATAATCAATATGAGGTTACAGCACTTTAAATTGTGTGAAGTAGCGGGGAGGTTTTTTTCCCCCCAAGTTATTAGATCTTTGAAATCCCGTTGCTGTTGAACTCAGGTTAAAATTGTTGTTTATTATTAAATTAATAATTTTACTCTATTTCTAACAATGTTGACATTCATCTTAAAAGTTAAAGGTTCTTAAAGGTTAATATGAATTAATAAGCACAGTGGAAACAGTCTTCGCACTACAACAAAAGTTGACATCTAAAGTCTCCTTATCTCCACTCTGGGACACAGCCAATCAGCACCAAGGAAAATGAATGGCACTACCAGATTGGCTGCTTTGTAAAACGCCAGTCAATAGTGTGTCAAGTACTATTGCGTCAAGGGATTTCAGCTTCTTAAACGGCATTTTCTTTTATATATTTTAGATTTTCTATGTCAATACTGTGAATATGCAGATGTTCATGAATAATTTGGAGTTGCGTTCCACAGAAAAATCCACAAACAGGTTATTCCACGAATACTGAACCACAAATAGGTGTAGGTCCACAATAATTATCAAACAGGTTTTCACATTTTTACATCTGTATGGTCAATATTTAAGAAGTTATCTGGATCAGTTTGTTGGTCTTGTACCTTTAGGGTTTGGAGAGGCCCAGGTTACGATGCGGCGCACCAGCCAACAGTTAAGCAGGACTTTCTTAGAGAAGCCGTGGTTTTTACGCATGTGCTGCTGGTCCTCCCTCCACTGGTCCCTTCCCTTGGTTGGTGAACACATGCCTCACAGCTCACTAACATATCAATGAAAAGAAATAAAAAAAATATACTACTGGATATATACAGTAATAACCGCAAAAGTGAATGCAAACATTTCTGTGAAGGGGATTCACCGAGTATGGAAAACAGAAGTAATCATCAGAAACTTAATCAGAAGTTAACCCATTTATACCTGTAAATAAGAAGTCAAAAAACAGCTCCAATCAAGGTGGTGTGCAAAAAACAGTCACAAGCTGAAGTGCTATACCTTGAAACCAGGGTTGTTACAAGATCTACTTATTTTAAGATTGTGCATTATTAAAACAGCCTGATATTCTTTTGTCAAAATGATGTCTGTCCAGCACTGTCTAATTGCCATCATGTGACTTTGTCTTGTGAAATCAGCGAAAGTTATTACAAGCCCCATATATGAAGCAAAGTTTAAGCTGGATACAATGCTGCATCTTTCTTTAAGACGCTATTTTGAGGCATAAATGGAAGTAGTTTTTGAGATGCCCTGTTGTATTGACAGAGCATGGTAATAAAGACTATTTTCCTAATAGCCTAGAATGCAGCCTTCCTTTGAAACTCTTTTTTTAATTTGTGCTAAACTAAAAGGCTATTTACCAGTTATTAATAAATGGATTATATTCTTTTTCCCTTTTACTGTTCAGAATTTAAAATTCATACCATGATCAAAACTGAACAGTATAATGAGTTTTTAAAAAAAATTAAAACAGTTAGAGATTTAATAAATTCTTATTCTATTTTATTCATAAAAACACAAAAAATGTTAATGTTTTTTAGCATTAGGGCCACTTTACTTGCGGTTTGATTGTAAGCACTGTAAGAGTTCAATGTTTGGCTAACCATAAGCTGCAAATGATGGTAAAGTTGGCATGTGTTTTTTACCTTCTATCGGATGTCAAAATAGTCAGGATTGCAAGAGTTTTTCCACAGTTTTTATTGAGTTCAGCCTGTTCAGAATTTAAAACACTGAGACTGATCAAACTTGAACTGGATGATTATACTCTGAATAGATTCTTTAAAGTTAATAGCAACCTCCAAATCATGCACTGAAGCTAAACTAAAGGGTTACTTCAAAGTTCTTAGTAGCCTCAAGCTGCATTTAAGGATTTTTGGTTAAATACTTATGAAAATCTGAAGTGGATAATTCTGTACTGGAGAGAGATACTTTAAAACACAGTTTGAGATTCATTAAACCTGTGTTATTTTTGTGAAAAAAGGAACATGTTCAGAACTTCTTTGGCCTTAGTTCCACTCTAAAATTAGACGTGAAACCACATCAAGTCAAACCTCTACATAATTATTTTACACTGATTCAAGGTTCCTCAAAATCAGTTTATGATTTCTAAAACACTCTATGGAAACTGAAACTTTCTATGTTTTTCCAAAAATAGTTAAAATCTTTTCTCACCAAATTCTCCAGAGCCAAATGTGCCTCAACTGGGAAAGATGCTAATTTAGGATGTTTCACCCTCCAGTTATGCACAAGCATAATAAAATGCAAAACATTTCAGTGTGCCCTTTCTGAGAAGAGAATTCCTTATCTCATGTGTACTAAGCTGTAGCTTCAAGAAGATACATTATTATTTTACTGTTTTCACATAGGGTTTGAAGAAGTAAATGATACAAGTATAACCCTCTGCTTACTTCCTGCTTAACAATATCAGATTTTCAAATACCCCCAGCAACTAAGTTCAATTATTTTAAGTAATCAAAAAGAAAGAAAAAAGAAAACAAGCATGAAAATAATGCTAAATAAAACACGATCAAAAGACACCCAGCCTCGGATGAGCCATGAATGCATCACCCTGAAGGTCCCATTACTCGAACAGAAGTTAAAGACAAACATCAATGATCACTCGGTTGCTCAAACTGCAGAGCTTTTTGTCCGGTGCCCTCAGATCAGGGATGAGTATCATTTTATCCAAAGAAATTTAGATCCAGTAACTATCAGCTTTTCCTTCAGGCATTGCCTTACCTTGAGGTGAAACAGAGGGTGTGCTTCTTCTGCTTCCTTAGGTCTGCAAGTGATCCTCAGGTTTCACACAAGCTTTTTTCCTTTTCCTGAGTTGATCAACAGAGTGTAAGGCGGATGATAGGAGGAGGAGGAAAAGAAGAGGAGTGGAGGTTGCACAATGAAGCAGTATCAATGAATGGGGGGGGGGAGAGAGAGAGAGAGAGAGAGAGAGAGAGAGAGAGAGAGAGAGAGAGAGAGAGAGATTTCCTAAGGGACATTGTGGCTACAAGTTAGAGGATGGATTTAGAGGTGATATTCAGAGTCTCTGGAGGCTCCATTGACAGGAAGTCTTTGATCATCTATCTTGAGTGACTGGACTCCCTCCAATACATTACTGTCACAAAATTGTATGTTTTACTCAGGCAGATCAGCAATGGTCGATTAAATAAAAGATTAGGCTAAAACTTGTCAGGGAGACTGCCAAGGAGACTGAAGGAGTTTCCCAAATCTTTCCCAAGTCCTGCTTATGTTCTACACATGACAACATCCTGTATTCACCATCTGTCGGGATTAAGGAGTAGGGTTGTAAGAAGGTCTGCCTAAAATCTCCCAAAACCTTGTGGAAGAATGTACTATGGTCTGATGAAATCAAGTGTAACTTTTGAAGTACAGTTTAACACAAAAAACCCAAAAGACCACAATACATCAGGTTCAATAGGACACTGACAATCAGGTAGCACATGGGTGGTGTTTGTAGGATCCATTTTTCGGAGTTCCCCGGTTGTTTTTGAGCAAGCACAAAACTTTTGTAGCAAGGCAGGTGGTTTATTATTGTGGTAGCAGGATACCGAGGTCCTAAGTGGAGCATAGAGGATAATGGCATCAATTTCAATGTCAATTTTATTTATATAGTACTTTATAACAAGGGCTGCACCAAGGTCCTTTACAGCAAGCAGTATAGATGGCAAAGAGTAGACAACAAAGTATCAAAAGACTAAAATACATAGGAAAGGTTTAAAAAAAAAAAAAAATCAGATTATCAATATTAACTAATATCAATATTAAAGCCAGTGAGTAAATGAGGGTCTTTAAGAGTTTCTTGAAATGATTAATGCTCTGAATAGATCTAACATGGAGAGGTAGGTTGTTCCAGAGAATAGTGGCAGCTACCGCAAACACACAATCACCTCTGCTTTTTAAGTTGGATCTCGGAACAGCACAGAGCATTTGGTTATTTGACCTTAGGATTCTGAATGCAGTGCAGATTTGTAAAAGGTCCCGGGCATAGGATGGTTCCAGACAATGAACAGCCTTAAACACTAAGAGAAGCTTGAAATCAATCCTATATTGGACAGGGAGCCAACGGACCAAAACCAATCCCGGTATTATGAGCTTACGTTTTCTTGTACCTGTTAGGAGATGAGCAGCAATATTTCCAACAACTTGTAGACGATGGAGGGAGGACTGATCCAAACCCTTATATAAGGAATTGCAATAATCTAAGTATGTAGTCATAAAAGCATGGATAATTTTTATTCAAGACCTTGGGGAGAAAGTAGGACTTTATTTTTGCTAAAAGTTGCAGCTGAAAGAAACTTGATCAACAGCAGCGCTGTTGAATGTAAGTCAATGTATCTAGGCATGAGCAGTTTCCAAAATAAGTATAATGGGTCTTAAATACCTATCTGTAGATAGCCTAACTCAACCAGATAACATTAGCTTGCTCAATTCCCACTCTATGAGGAACTGTACACCAAAAAACAAATAAACGTTTAATAAAAACCGGTTGGACCAAAATAGATGGGAAAATCATTGAGAACATGTAATAATTGACAGATTTTATTTAAGAGTCACTGTTAGCACGCTCACATCCGAGTCTTACTCTGCATGTTTGTTTATGCATAAAAAAAGAAATGCTGAATAGTTTAACTTTAATAAAAACTATTTAGTATCTTAAAATTCTATTTAACACAGAAATAATATACATCCACATTTGATAAACCAGACCCAGTGTTTGCAGGTGATATAGTTCCAGCTTACAGGCTAAATGGGCTAAACGTGCATATAAATCTACATACACCAGATCCTGTACCTTGATAAATAGTTAAACTTAACAGGATACAGCACTGTTATCTCCAATTGCTTCCACTGAGTGGATCAAGGGATGTTCTGTACCTGAAATGAAATGACGGTGGGGGTGAGGGGGGACCTGGACAGAGAACCAGGAATATAGCCACAGTTTCTCAGCAGGATAAGACATGCTCATGGCAGAACAGATTGGTCCCTTGTTGTGGGGTGTGAGCTAATCAACGTATGAACAGATATTTTGTACATCGTGTCATAACACATTAGTTTATCTAACATTCAAAAAGCTCATCTCAAACTGGAGGGAAAAGCCCAGACAGCTTTGTCCCAAATACTGAATTATTTATGTACAAGCATCAGCTGATATTCAGGGCTGCAGCTCACTGATATTTAAGACCACCCAAGCTCACAGTAAATCAACTGTAAACCAGGTATCTTTTACTCTCAAGTCAAGACATTCAAAGTCAACAATAACAACGCCATTTGCTTCAATACAAAGTAATGCTTTGTAAAGTTTATTTAGAATTTGCAGTGCTGGTTAGTGGGTTGAAGCTGTATCTAACTTTTGACATCTTTAAAACTGACCTTACATTAAACTGTAGAATGTGGTATAACACAATTGCTTAAAATGTTTCCCTTTGTTAAAGTGGTTTCTCATTTCAAACAATGGGTTTAGAGTATCCCTTTAACCTCTTTGTGACATTTAAGCTCTCTCTGAAAGGTTCATTGTAGACTGATATAGTTTTTGTTGTAATTATCAGATCAATATTTCTTTGAACATTTGTGATCAAATTATATTACCTTTTATTGGGGTGTGATGAGATCTTGCAATTCTAAAATGCCACAACTTTTCTCATCAAAAGTTAGGTCTATCTCATTAGAAGTTATGCTGTCAGCATGTGAGCTCATCTGGTGCGGGAAGCAGTTGCGTCACCAAGGGAGGGTGGGTGGAAGGGTAGTGCCAACTCCTATAAACTTATTATACCCCACACTGGCAACTGGTCTATCCAATATGCATAGTCTTTATGTATAAATTTGAGAAAAGAAAGAACAAAATTTAGTTTCATGAAAAACATTTAAGGCCTAAAAAAAAAAAAAAAAAAAAAAAAAAAAAAAAAAAAAAAAAAAAAATTCAGCTTATTTTTATGTATATAGGTACATATATAGGTTAGGTTGTTTGAAGCAAATCCTAAAGATTATCAATATATTATTTTATCAACTTGACTACCTACATGTATATACGTATGTACACACACACATAACCACACACCTAGTTTTTGATCTGTAACACCAAGCCATGGACTCCTTCTGGCCACAAGTCATAAAACTTTCTGAAAATGCCCTGGAACTGTTATTATGGGATCCAGATAAGAAGGCAACTGCTTTCAGACTGACATTCTGTCGCATCTCTGTGTGAAACTCTAATTTTGAGGTAAAACAGGATGTAGTTCATGGGCTACCTTGTTCTGAAGCAGTCAACTGCTAAACCCTGGCCAACAACCTGGCAAAATCTTGGGTACCTGACAACAAACAATTTCTAACTGTAATGCAGTTAATGATGCATCACTACTGTTTGTTTTTAATTTTGTTTGTTTTTAATGAACCTGACTCCATTTGATCGTCTAAAGATGAATATCTAAAATGAACAAAGATGATTTAGTTTAACATTTCAAAATAGTTTAACATTTAAAGCCATTTATTTGATTTGTAAAAACACAGCATTTTCAATTATTGATTGATTAAAGGACCACTATTAGACATTAATGAAAAACAGTAAATTATGGACTAGTCAAACCTAAATTTAATTATTCAACACTGACTATGGATTTTGTACACAAATGTGTGATTTTCAAAAACCCCACTCTAAACATAAACACAAACAAAAAAAAGATGCATATTTTTTCTATACATTTTTAGCACAGGTGGAAATAATTGGTGCCAACACAAAGACTGGTTCATAAGAACCTAACCCACAGAAGAGCTGTGGAAATTAGACTCTCAGTGGTAATGACATCTGTTAACTCCAATAAGATAGTAAGTGCCAAACAATCACCAGAGTCTGCTGCCAAAATGATGCCATTAACAACTCTCAACATAACTCCCTCAGTGCAAAAGTGAGTTTTAAACCCGAACCGGTTTGAAGATGATGACATGCTGACCCAGAAAGCAATACAGTACATCCAGTCAAGGGTACCAAGGCACACAATTCATGCAGACTAAAATGGACTACAAATAAGTAACTGGGGTGGAGCATTAATCACAAGTCATCCTCTCTGATTTGATAATCTGTCCTGCTCAAGATACCCTTTAAAAAAAAAAAAAAAAAAATACTGAAATATAATCCACATACATTAGCTGCTAACAGCAGTCCTTAAGGTGCTATGTGGTTTGCGTAAGAGACAAAAGTGAAGCTGTGGATCTCCTCCACACTTTTCCATTGCCTCTCTAATACAGACACCCACCTACAAGCTTTATCTTGAAATCAATTCAGGCAGCTTAGGCGGAATGGAAATGTTTCTGTTCTACATCAAAGCTCTTGGCATATCTATGCATAAACTGCAGGGAATATAGAGAGAAAAAACCATCTAGCACATTTTCTATGTTGACTGAAACTGTAGCTCACCTTGTTAAAAGACATACTCGGATGTACTGAGAGGGGAATCAATAGCAAAATCTCCCAGAAGAAACAAGTAATCTAAATAACATTACACCATGAGTCTCACCATACATCTTACATTTAACCTTTAATTCTTTAAAAGGACTTAAGAAGATTCTAGACTTCAGTTTCCACAGGTGACATCAATAACGTAGCGTAAAGGATGGAAAACACACACTAAAGGCAAAAGGATTTGTTTAAACCAAGCACTGCATTTCTAGAGAGTAAAATACAGGCTCATTACAGAGGACATTACCCGTAGAAAAAGATGTTTGAAGCCCAGTGTCAGCTGAATTAAACATGCTCACCTCTATTATCTTTAATGGCCACTAAGAACATTACTGAACACAGTTAACTGCTTTTACTCATTATCTAAATAGTCAGGGATCTAATGGATGAATGAAACACAAAGTTTAGGTTTTGGAAAATAAAATTTAAAAACTCTTATTTCAGCCAAATAAAAATCCCCACAAAATTTATTTTGTCAAAAACATTGAAATAAGATTGGGTGGAATATAAATATAGATTTAGTTTTCTTAGTTTGTACAAGTGCATTTGTGGGTGACGTTGACATGCTGTTTCTTTGCTAAACCATATTTCTATTGCTGGTCATTTTACTTAAAAAGTTGAGTTTAAATAATAAGTTCCAAGCTAAATTACTGCTTTAATAATGGTAGGCAAATATATGAGTCAGCTGTTAAATTGCACAGATATTTGTCTTTGAAATATCCTTCAGTCTTGTCTGAGCATAGTTAGATGGTAGTTAGTCAAAGCAACATTCCAAGTATCAGCTTGATGAAGGAATGATACTATAACATGATATAGAGCTCAGGAAAGTCGATTTTACATAATATCCCCCCTTTAAGAGGAGCCCTTACTTGATCCAAAATCAAACAGTTGTGACAGCTCTCTCTGGGAACTGGACCTGGACCTCAGCAGGTAAAGTTGAAACACTCATCTCTCAAGGAGAATATATTGACACATAGCTGTCACCTTCAGAGTGAACAGCAGTTTCTATTCTGGAACTGACCCCAGTGTTTTGGTGGTTAAACAAGTTGGTTTAAAACTTTTGCTGTCTGCTATATAAAATCACGTCATCTGAAAGAACAAATGAAGAATCATTACCTTTAGAATTTGCAAACTTTTAAAAGTGCCGTCTTATCTCTCCCCAACCTTTCATAAAACTTATAAACTTTAAAAGACGCACATGTATTATATAGCCACTGCAGAACTGCAACAACCCAGCACAGTTGGGAGCCACAAACCAGAGCGCTCATTATTCTCTGCTACAATTACTTGAAACAAGCTGCTCCTTTCTACGTTCCTTCCCACATCCAATATGAAGATGGGTAGAACCCCTGTGGTTCAGAGTTACTAGGTCAGCTAGCAGTCAGAGAAAGGTATTTCAGCAAACACAAACCTGTTTCTTCCTGATTTCTCACACACTGACAGTGTCCTTGTCCTATGAAGCGGCAGCTAAAATTAGCAGAATACATGAGGGAGACAGCCTGGGGGACTAAACAAACTGCAATGCAGTAGTTCAGAGAAAGGGCCTTCACTTGGTAAATACACTCATAGACTTTATGCACAATATTGGCTTAATGGCATTCACAACTCAGTTCAACCTCTTGAATCAAAATCCAGTATTTTGGGGAAGTAAACAAAGGGTTTTAAGTTCATTTTTTCTGCAATTAAAAATCCTAACTCTGGTATATTATAGCAAGCATCCCAATATAGTAACTAATGTGGCAACCACTGTTAGAAGAAATAAGTGACAAGTTGAAGAACATTACCACAGTTTTACCCAAACCTCAAATAGTGAAGTGAAATAGCAACACATGCAAAGTGTGTGCATATCTCTTAGTAAAAAAAAAAAAAAAAAAAAAGTGCTGGAATGCCTCCATAAATTATTGAGCCGCAGCGCCTGCCATCTGAAGATAACAGTGGGTCTTTATCGGTCAGTGTGTACACAGACTATACAAGCGTCCAGAGGGATTCGGGGCCACTTTCTGTGAAAGGATGCGTGTCAGTGTGGTAGTCAAGCAGACAAAAGGATCCATCTTATCTGGAGGTTTATGTTGTAAAGGTCACTTTCATTTTCTCAGGAGACACTCTTCATTTTCAGGTCATTAAACAAAAGGGGCAAGTTATTTCTTACTGCATAGCTAATGCAAGCTTATCAGGATAGTTACCTCACATTTCTAATTGTTTGGAGAACCATAAAACAACAAACAAGCAACTCATGCACATTATAACACTGAAGTTTCAAACCTGGTTAATTTGTTCAAATATCCACTCAATGAAGCAAAACTAAAAGTGTACATTTACAGTACAAAGTCATTTTGTTTCTTTATACTGCCTTAAACTCTGTTAATTCAGTGCATCTGCATTTTTAAATCCAACTTTGGCCAACAGAACCACATCATCTCGAGATGCAATGAGTAGAATTTTGTGATCAGTTATTAATGTCCGTTTGTCAAAACTTGTAAAGATATAAGACAACGTTGGAATAGCATTCATTCCAACCTTTCTGTCATAAATAGTGGCTAAAGAGGCAAAGTCACACCATCTGTGTGAACATGAACCATAAAATGGGTTTAAATATTTTAAACAATGACAATAATGAAAAGAAATGTAAGATGAAAAGACATTTTAAACTGTCTTTGCATCTTACATTGGAGATTAACATAATAAATATTACTAAAACAGCAGTCTTTGTGTTTTCCCTTAACCTACACTCAGATTTCTGAAATGTTGCATTATCCAGCATGGTCTATGACAGACAAGTCAAATGATCCATTTTTTTTCTCTCCTTGAGAAGGTGTGATAGTGTTTGTGTATGCCTGTTTATCTGTCAGGTTGGGTTTTGGGCAGCCCCCTCTCCTGGACCATCTTGGGCCCCCCACTAAAAATGTGGGACCTACTTCTCCCCTGTCACACTCCCCTCCAGTGGCTGGTGCCTCTGCCCACCAGTGTGTTGGGTGCCAGGGTATGTGTCGGCTCACCCTGGCGGCTGCTTGTCGGGGCCTGGGTCCCCTGGCTTAGTCGGGCCTCTGCTGGGGGGGTGGTGTGCCCTCAGGGCTCGGGTCTCTTGGTCCGTGTCCGGATCTGCTCCGGCGTAGCGGGTTACCGGCGGAGTCTGTAGGCTCGTCGCTGAAGTGAAGTGTTTTTCCCGGTTAAACATGGTAGTGATTAGATATATTGCTGAATGAAAAAAGATCTTATTTTTGAGTTTCAGACCAACTTCTAAGTTTGATTGTCCGATTCTACTCACCAGCTTATTTCTTGGTGCATAATTTACAAAAAGAACAAGATGCTTACATTCTAAATCCACACACCCTCCTCTCCATGACTACAACTTAAGATCGAGTGCATTAACACCACAAACAGGATTTGGGATAATAATAAGCAACAGTTGCTTCCCAGTGAAGCCTAACCTAACTTAGAAAGCCAATTCTTCCTAGTTCAGGAATATGCACTAGGAGAAAGACAAAAGAATCAAGCAGAACGGTTGAGCAGAACTCTATATTCTGTTGTTAAATTAAACTAGCATTAGATAATTAATTTCAGTTTGATTTTACAAAAAGTAAATGCAAACCAAAAATCATGGCAAATGACAGTGCTAAATAGAAGATTAACTTTTTATTTTTGCATCTTAGATGTATGTTTTAACAGGTCCCATGTCAATGAATGACCAACAATTCTGAAGGTAAAAGACATGAAACAGAGCACCGTCAGATAATTCATGAAAGGGATAGTAACAAAAAGGGAGCTCTGTCTGTTGTATTTCCACAATCAACCACATGGTGGCAGCCTTGCACATTACACAAATGATACACATAGGCATATAAGGCTTTACCGTGCTTTCACTAGATGTGTTTTTCGCAGATTATACTATCGGTAGATTATTTCATATAAAGAAATTGTATTTGAGCTTCATCATTTGATGTATATTGCTGCTCTTCAGAGTCATTTTTAGAGTAACCCTAATTATTAAGACAAACTCATTCTGACTGCACACGTTTGCCTGCTCCACATCTCAATCTCCAGATGGATTCAAAGATATGTTTATTATTGTGTTGTTGGCAGTCTATATTAAGCACTGGCAGACAACTTGTAGGACATGGACTATGGTAGGAACCAGTTTCCAGAAAAGACTTATGAGCCACCCGCCTACTGGGACAAGACAGACGGACCCTTCAGTTGGCCGCTCATGACTCCACATATGGCCTGCATGATGTTCAGCAATGACACCATTTCATTTCATGAAGGAGTTCTTGGCAAAATTGTTCTGTTAGGTTGTGGATAATTGTAGTTTTACTTGTTTTCAGACAGAATGTCTTGTTATATCCAGCCCAGTTTCTGTTATTTATGTTCAGAACAGCAGGTTACACTTTTATTATCCTGTCACAGAGCACCAGTTACCTCTGACAAGGACTTTTTCAATCTTGACACACAAGTTAGAAAAAGAAATCATTATGTTAGTTAGAAATACCTCATTAGATAGATGTAAAGTATAATGTAAGATTTAAAACGAATCCATCAACTGATTTACACAAGGGTTCTTTTACATTTTCAAAGTTCATATTGTTCAAGATCATTCTTCCCTATTTTCAGCCAATTGGTGTGCTCTTTTTTTGAATATGCACAGTTGTCTGTGTGCTCCAATAGCACAGATATCCCAAACATACATTAAATCAAATCAATCACCTCAAGTATGACTTTTATTTTGATTCAGCAAATGAAAATACTGTACATTATTGGTAGTAATTCTCTGAAAATGTTCCTTTTCTTCTTTTATTTTATTTATTTATTTATTTATTTTTTTTTTAAATAAAACGGAATGCAGACAATAGTCTGGTAATACAGATATATATTTTTCCATACTTTTCTAGAACTGGAAACCATTCAAAGAAAATTCTGCACTTCACAGGAGTATGTAGGAACCCAGTTTTAGAGTCCATCCAAATCAAGATCAGAAATGATATACAACAAGATGTTATTTTCAAAACAAACAAAAAAGTAATAGTTACCAGTTCTGGCTAAAAGCAAAGATCTTTACACACACACACACACACACACACACACACACACACACACACACACACACACACACACACACATCTATACAAATTGAGGACTTTGTATTGACTTCTATTCACATTAGTAACTGCATTTATGCCTAACCCAGACCAGTCCATTCCTAAACCTAACCTTAACCAAAACTTAATTCACACCAAACCTCTAAATCTAACTAGTAGAGCACAGTAGAAGTGCAAAAAAGTGAGGACCAGGGAACGGTCCTTACTTTCCACAAATGACCTCCTTTTGTTGGTAAATATTGTGAAACTGGTTCTCTATATGTAGTATATACACAAGTACACACACACACACACACTCACTCAACAAAACACCTCCTAACCTCAATAATAAATAACAGAATTACTGAACGCCATTTTTTTCAACCTGTTTTCACTTTCATTTGAAGGAGCCTGCTTTGGACAGAATACAAATATGAGCCCAAGACTTACAATGCAGAATAAATACTGAGATATACAGCACCTCCACAAAAACTGGCACTCTTAGTAAAGGTGTGTAAAACGCTGTATAAGTAGAAAGAAGCATAACAAAGAGCACTATTTCTTTTATCCACACTTCAAACTATGAAAGAGAATATGTCTTTCAAGTGAGGCAGAAATCCATTGATCTTTCTAATCCAGGAATCAGAAACCAGAAAATAGTTACTTGCCTAAACTCACACATATTTGAAGTCGTTGCAATAATCAAAAAACTTAAAGCTGAAACTGTCACAAATGAGGCAGGATGAGGACCCAAGTTCATCTTAATGCCATATGCACTGAGGAGGATGGCTAGAGATTTGGGAAAAAAAAAAAAAAAAAAAAAAAGTTTGTTAGACCAGTCGTGTTATGACTAATGTGAATAGATTGGGATGGAAAGGGATGGACTTTTTTCTAAGACGAAAAACTATTTTAAGCAGCTGTCTAGTTTTTCATGGGTACCTGAGAGCAACATACTCAGAACCATGCTGACACAACTGCCATTACACTTCTCTAGGCATGGGCACCATGTTTATTAAACATCTCCCAAAAGCCTGCTTTTACTATTGGGAAATATTGCAATGACGATATCAGTTGTGATATATGCCCATTATCTTCTTTCTTTTTCTCATCTGTGTTTCCATCACCGTGACCTTTGCCATTTTGGCCAACACCATTTGTGTCCAGTGTGATTATCTGCTGCCATGAGACTCTATCCAGTCAGCTAAATATTGCATTAGGATGTAAAATAGACATTCATAACACTTGGAATATACTCGCCAACAGTTACTGCACTCCAAACAGACCTTCGCGATATGAACATTGCACAATGATGATATATTGGTGATATTCTGTACAACTCTATGCCATACTGCACTTGGAAAACATCACAAAGAAGAAGCTCCATTTTCTGAAGAGCTACACCTTCACTAGCAAAACCTAACCCACTTCTTCACCCTGATCTATGTATCTGGTGAGAAATGAAGCAACTAGTGGAGGCCAATATGTATTTACCTGCAATCTTTCTTCTGTTAGAGATGGTTTTCATTGAAAAAATGCAATTAAATTATGCCCGTTTTTACTTGAAATACCCTGATATGCCTTTTAGTTGACAGGATAAAAATAAATGTATAAATGTTTTTGAGGGTGGGGGGTTTCAAGGGAATTTAGTCCATCCATAGTGTGACCTTGGCACCAGAAAAGAAACACATTTTCAAGCTTTCAAGCTGTGAGTAAGCATTTTTACCCAGTTGGCACCAACTGTTTGGCACTCTATACAAAGACGTCAAATAGAGTGGATCTGTGGCATAAACAAGCCTGTGGGTGGAAACATAAACATGTGAGACTGTCCACTTTTTTTAGTGTTCATATATCTCAGAGCATTTATAGTGACAACAAAAATCACCATGAGGTCTCTTCCAGATCTATACATTCTACATCCCAGTCAGCCAGCCTGTATGCATATAATCAACTCCATGTCTCCCCTTCTTATCTCTGTGTCCACCCTCTTTACTTTGGACTACTTCTTCTCTTTTTATTTCCTGGCTTGATTCCCAAGGCAGATGGTCCATTCAAACAGATGCTCCCCACCCAATCCACATGACAGAACAAACAAAGGCTGGAAACAAAGCAAACAAAATCTGCTACCCAGTAGAGGACCAGCAAACATCATCAAAGAAATACTCTGAAAAAAGACAAAGCATCTTAAGGGCAAAAAGGACAAGATCAGTGGTTAACAAAAACTATAGATTACCCAGAACAAAGAACTCTGATGTCTGCTAAAACAAAACTAAAAATGTAGTGTGCATTTGTTTTTAGCCCCCTTTACGCTGTTACCAGTAAAAATAAATAAATCCAATGAAGCAGATTTTTTTGTAAGTCACTCAGTCAAATGAGTGCCCCTGTGTGCATTTCAATATTAATATAAATGTACCTAAAAGTAAACCATGGTGGTTTCAGCATTATGCTGTGGGAACACTTTTGTTTGTCAGGTGGAGTTTATGTGAAGATAGATGGAAAGACATGGGATAGAAGCAGAGGTTCACTATCCAACAGGATAACTACAGTGGAATGGTTTAGATCGAAGTTTCTTCACATGTTCAAAATGGGTAAGACTAGATCTAAAGCCAATAGAAAATCTTTGGCAAAATTTTAAAATTTATGTTCACAGATGCTCTCCATCTAATCTGATGGGCTGTGAGCTATTTGGGAAAAGATTTCAGTTTTTAGAGGGTAGAGACAAATAACTTGTAGCTGTTATAGCAGAGAAGGTGATTCTATAATCTCTTGACTCGTAGGAATAGATTTAAATGTCTTTCACATTTTTATTTGTAAACTACTTTTTGTGCACCATTTTCTTTCCACTTCACAATTATGTGGTACTTTGTATTGGTGTATCACACAATATCCCAATAAAATACACTATGGTTGTAGGTATGTGGTTGTAATGTGAAAAAATAAAAAGTTTAGGGGTATTAATACTTCTGTAAGGCACTGTTTTATCTGTAAGACAAAAAGTTTGTAAGTGGTCTGAGAGTTCTCTTTTGACCAAGTGTGATTGCAAATACTGTCAATCCAGGGCTGCACTGCTTCTGACCCATGCAAGCACAAGAATTGGCACTTGGAAGTTTTCTCACCTTCCCAAATATGAGAAAAGCCTTCCTCATCCAGCAAAACTCACAATCCGACCAGACTTTGCCCCAGATGTTTGGGCAGTTTAATACTAATGGAAACACCTTGTTTAGGCAAACAAGGTGCTGCATTTCAAAGTAGTTATCAGACAGCATTTTGCGGTCAGACAGATGCTTCATTAAGCAGAGTTAGTTCAGTTTGAATATCCATCATATTATTCATTATCCTGTTGGAACACAACTCTGTCCATGTTTCAGCCACGTGACCTAACCTAAACTGTGAAAGGAACTGTGTTGAGAAGTTCAAGAACATCCAAAAATGTTCCAGCCTGCTATGAACCTCTAGGTTCACTGCACTCAGAAAAATCTGACATTAACATGGACTAAAGGGCAACAGCTAAAAAAAGGAGAAGCTCCAGCTCCAACACTGACACATTCAAGCTTGGCTGAAATTCTGCCCTCAGGGAAAAGTTCGGACAAAATGACCGCCACAGTGATAAGAAATATGTCTGGGGCAGGTGCAGCTTTGAAAATGTAAGGTTACTGTGCAAACTGTCACACATGGTAGTCGCAGAATCATGTTTTAGGAATACCTCTAAATTCTTTGACTTTACTTCAAATACTCAACATGATACCTGAAAGTTGGAACCAAATGGGTGGATATTGATACAGGATATTGATCCCAAACCCACATTAAAGAAAGTGGTTTTGGATTGGAAAAAACAGGTTAACACTGAACTTCTATGGTCTTCCCTTTGTCCCAACCTACTTAAAACTTCATAAGCATTAAATACAGTGTTTAAAAACAAGAGTACCGTTCTGTTGTTCTTAAAGCTGTAATAACATGCTGAGCACATGCAGACCAAGAGCTAAACAAAATCCAAAGTAGCTTGTTTTAATTGATTGTATAAAAAGTCAGAACAATGGCTACAATTAAAAAATGTTTTGTTATTTCATAATGTGTCACATGGTTAGATATGACAGACTGGCAAATTTCTGCATGTCATCTTGTTAAAAAGTTTGCCAACACATCATTTTTCATGCCCCCTAAAATAAAGGACTGTTAAAGAAACAAGTCAAAGAAAGAAAAAAATGTTGAAGTGTAAAGAAAGCCACTGACAATAGTTTGGCCAGAAGGGCGGAGCATGGAGATCGAGAGTCATGCAGACTACAGCACTTTGTAGCAAAAGTGGGAAACGTCTTAAAAAGACAAAGATTATGAATATAATTTAAGAGTGCCAAGGCAGTGATGCAAATAACTGCTGCGACAAGGAAGCAGCTGTTGGGAAGGTAACCTCATGGCTGGGTGGATCAACAACAATCTTAACAGGTTTCAAAAAAATTTCTCCCATGATACCATGAGGGACTTGGTGAAGAGAAAATGTTAAGGAATTATGATTACTTAGTTAAGAAAGAGCAAACATTTCCTCATTTCTAACCTCTTAAAATTCATTCCACCTTAAGTATAAGAAACACAAACAGAAAGTACAATAAGTGCAAAAAGAGATGTAGATCGCACTACTAGAGGCAAACTTTGTAAGAATGACTTCAGATGCAGACATTCAAGAAAAAAAAAATGATTAGATGTTTATAAATCCCCCAAAATTATATTTAATTCCAACAAAGTACAAAACGCAAAACGTCTTCATTTCCTCCGATTCTGTGATCCTACTGTGCACATTTACTGTCTGGATTATTTATCCCCTCATGACTAATGCATTAGTTTGCAGAGCTGTACCCCCTAACGGCACCTAGATCTGTAGATGCAATGAGTATTGTTCCTCACTTTTACAACATTTACAGTCATTGCTGGTGGTGAGAACACAACATTTCTCACCAATGACTCTGAAAAAGATTTAAGAGCAGAAAAAAGTCAAATCAGGTGCAAATGCTGAATCTGTAATTCCTATCTTTAACACAGGATAATAAGAAGTCAGTTAGGTGAGCAAATAAACATTTTCCTGAGTCAGGCATAATGGGTAGTTAAGTACTTTTCTGGCTTATGTGAAACAATTGAGAAGCCTGAGGGGAAGCTATGGACTATAACCGAGCCATCATTTTTCTGAATGAAAGCCAAGTGCTGCAGAGAGGGGAAACCATCAGAGGATTAATGCAAATTATGTGTGCACATATTCAGAAAAATCACTTTAAAACTTGTTTATATCCAAATAATTTAAGGAGATTAGCAAAAAGTAGTTTAAATATATAAAACATATTAAAATATAACAATGTTTTAACATGAACATATGTTGTATGTTGATTCTGATGGGTTATACCTCCTAAAGCTTTAGAACTGTTCCTGTGAGCTACTGCAGCAAATAAATATGAAACAAAC
This sequence comes from Anableps anableps, assembly GCA_014839685.1. Classification (NCBI taxonomy): domain Eukaryota; kingdom Metazoa; phylum Chordata; class Actinopteri; order Cyprinodontiformes; family Anablepidae; genus Anableps; species Anableps anableps. Next base: position 18,609,317 of record CM026085.1, read on the forward strand.
AGCATTTTTTCACAGATTACTGTTGTATTTAACGATCGTAGAGAAGCACAGCAGTGCTAATATTAAAGCTAACAGGAATGGGTTCTGCTGTTGTGCCTGCTTTTTACATTAATGAGTTTCTGGGACACTGTGGACCCATCTCTGCATTTTATTATGGAAACAAGAGAAAGCTCAGAAACAGAGATGTTTATGAAGTTATGTAAATAAACCGACCCTGTTCTGTCACTTGATTGTGAACGAAAAAGAGGCTTTGTGATGAATGTAACTTTCTTCTAATTCAAATATTTATTTTTGTTTCCATTTCTATTGAACTCCATGTTTACATAAACATGTTCCCTCAATAACGGATTTAAAGATGTCTCTTAATTACAGTTAGATTTATGTACGGCAAAGGAACCTATTCATCATGTGCGCAAAGCTATTAAATGAAATATTAACTGTAATTGAAAAAAAACTAAAACACACATTTATGGATGCTTCGCATTTTTGGAAGTAGGGTTCTTTGGAGTAGTTATTAGCAGTCAGTGTCCTACCTGCAGCACGTCATTGGCTTTAAATAAACAGAAATAAGTTCTGATAAATGTTTTTCTGTTGGAAAAACAAAGCAACTGAATCATGTATCAGTACTATGATACAATAAAGATACAATGAAACTAGTGTTTTAGTTTTTACTCAATGTGATCATAGAGTGTAAATCTCAAACCAGCACATGCCCTCATACAACATAAGAAGCTTTGCTATGCATTGGCTTTATACTGTAAATCACACAACCATGTTACTTCATCATGTATATGTTTTATCCACTTAGATCCTGGTTACAAGTCACAGAACAGGTAGCTTAAAACTGCAATTAGACCAAAGACTTAACTGGACACGCAGGCATTTGCCTTAAGACATAACCAGAAAAACCAAAAATACAACTATGTAAAGCAGTGGTCCCCAGTTCAAATTCATTCATTACCCCTCAGCATGCCATCAAGTTATGCAGAAGCCAGCGAATGATTTTTTTCATTCAAAACAGGTTTGTAGAAACAGGGAAACAGATAGGTAAGTCCTGAGGACCAGGGTTGGGGACTGTTAATGTTAGGAACATTGTGGCACATACAGGTGCATCTAAGTTAATTATTGAATAGTTCATTTATTTAATTAATTTGGTTAAAATAATGAAACTAATAGATTCATTACAAACCATCCTTCCACACTTTTTCCTTCCACTCAACTTTTTATGAATGTGACTCTCTCTGAACTGCCATCTTTTGTAGAAGTTAACATTTTGTGATTTACCCTGTTTGTGGAGGGTGTTGAAGAATTTCTGCAGGACAGCAGTCATCATCAGCAGTCATCCTCATCATGGTTTAGACCAGTGGTCTGCAAGCTTTACAATCCAAAGAGCCATCTTTGCTCTCAGTGCAGTTAAATAAAACTTGTTTAGAGCTGCAAATGTTCCATGAGCTTTTAAAAAATTACAACTTGTAATTTTTGATATCTCCTATGGGAAATATATTTTTTAAAGATGCACAATTTTAAGTCTAGTTTTAGGTTTTAAAATAAAGAAAAACAAAATACTTGCAAAACAATGGATGCATTTTCTTTTGGGGGTGTTAATATTTCTGGAAAATTATGTTAAAAAACCTCCACATAGTTTCCAACCTAATAAGAAAAATAGAACTTCATTCTGTTGTGGAAATCTAATTTGGATCAATTAATACAAGCAAAAAAAAAAAAAAAATTAAAAACTCCTCAACCCTGCATTTGTTATTGTCTATATATTTTTTTTTTTAAATTGTTGGGGGTTTTATCCGTTATTAAGCGCCATTGTGGAAGGTCCAAAGAGCCACTTGCAGACCTCTGGTTTAGACCATAAAATGACTATAATATTTCTTTATCAAAAATATATATTTCTTATTAGTCAAAACTAACAACAATAATGTTTTCTGAGAACGTGAATTTGGGTATTTCTCTTGTTGCAAGCAATAATCAAAATTTACAGAAATAAACTCTTGAAATATATAAATATCTGAAATTAATCTATACGAGTTTCACTTCATACAAGCTTCACATGGAGTGGGAGTGTCTCCCACCCCATGCCTGAAGCTGTTGCTGAACTGGAGAGCTCCTTCAGTGACAGACTGCTGCATCACAAGTGCACAAAGAAGCATTGTCACAGATCCTTCCTCCCAGCAGCTGTTAGACTTAATCATCACTGCTCCCAATACACTCAAGAAGTGTTTACAACCCTGCTGGTATTTGCACAGTTTCACTCATTTTAAATGACATCTCTGCAAGCATTTGCACATCTCTGTTCTTTGCACAGTCTTTCATTTTTCATATGTTGTAAATAATCTGTTGTCTTTAATGCACAAATACACATGAACATTTTTTAATTATCCTACTCAGTTACACATTTCCTGGATCGGAGCACACCATTTTTGATAACTGCACAGTATTTTATGTTATAATATTGTCCTTACCGAACAGTATATAATTCTTATCTTTGTTTTTATATATTTTAATATTTTTTATCCTTGTGTGAAACTACATTGATGTCCTGTCACTTTACTGCTGTTACACATAATTTCCCCACTGTGGGACAATAAAAGATATTTCTATTCTATTCTGCTTTTTAAATCATTACGATGCACCTGTAAGACCAAACAGGAGTCTGCTTAACAAACACATACCCAGGATGGCCTAATCCACGATATAATTATGTGAAGAATACCGTTGCATAAGCACAATGAGGAGGTTAGATTCAGTGTGTTGGTGGGGCTTTATTGCGCCTCCATTTAAGCTGTTCGTATTAACACCGCCTCACCTCCCAATTAACATTATTGCTTCCACCTGCGTCGTCCCTGCTTTAGCCCAACTCCCAACAACAAGGATGTCAGTTAAATACTGACACCCAGCCTCATCTATATAGCCATCAACTCAAATATTCCCCATTTATTTCTCAAGAGAAGGCAAAAGTCGAGACATGACAAAACTGATTGAAAAAGGAAAAGAAACATAAATTTTAGGCACCAAGTAAACCTTGCCAAAAATCAACAAATAGGTCGATTTAATATTGCCTGTCAGAAGAGTTTAAAAAAAAAAAAAAAAGTTAACTGACGTCATTAAAAAAAGACATTTACTTAAAAGTATGAGTTCAGTAGCTCAAATTCTATAATTGGCCAAAAAAAAAAAAAAAAAAAAAAAACCCACATAAAACAAGTTACATACACTTCCATAATGACTCTTCCCACACAAGGCAATATTAAATTTACTGGTGTCTGAAAGGCGTTTACGTCCAACCAGCAGCTGCATGCCTCGCAGGCAGATAAATTAATGAATAAAGGGGTGAAAACATGCCATAGCTGTCCTACCAGTTGATGAAACTGCAGCATCCACACGGGCAGCAACTGTCACCACTCTCTTAGCATCCATTCCAGAGAGGACAGAGAACTGGTTCCAGTCGAAAATGTTTGTTTTTAACCCACAGAAGCTTTAACTAAGCTGAAAGTGATGGGGCGGATGGGAGGCGACGACTTGCTGCTCGTTCTTAACTCGCAAGTTTCGTTGAGGGGCTCATGCTCGTGCACGCGGTTCTCTCCGGCGCGAGCGGGAACAAGCAGGCGTGTGTTGGAAAAGGATGACGTTGACGTCGGTTGGACCGCAGGCTGGCATTGCAATGACTTACACTTACATTTCCTACAAATAATCTGACCATTTTATTTGTTTAATTAAATGTATTGTGTCCTTTGTTTATTATTGAGCTGGTGAAAAAAAAAAATCTCAATATAATTAATCATGGGGGTTGGTCAGCGAGTACTTTTGACTTGATGATTTTGACCCACGTGATAAAATATGCGGACACCCCTGGCCTAAACATTGTCCCACGTGGATCAAAATCGTTCAAAAACTCCTGGCTGAAATGTTTTAAAACAAAACAAAACAAAAAAATGCCAGAAATAATCTCATTGCCACTTTTTGACCTAATCAACTTAACATGCAATATTTTTGTTAAAATCAACAAAGTAGTTTCATTTTTTGTGGAAAATGGCTCTGTATTTTCATAACATAAAAGGGTACCAAATGCCTTTTAAAATGAAAAAATGCAATCTCCTAAACTTTTTGCATCCAGTGTTCTCACTCTACTTGGTCTACAATTAATATTAAGTCTATTTTCAGCAACAAGAGCTGAGATGAGTCACAACCCCCCCTCCCCACTGTTTTGTATTCGTATGTTCTTCAGTAACCTTTGGTCACAATGTTCTGCATGTATTTTTTTGCCCATTCAAATTGATCCTGCTGCTCCTTGCTCAAGCTGTCCTAAGCAGTTATATCCATTGTCATATAACAAACACACGCATATCTATTGCAGTGTTGTTTGTCTAGCATGCTGCAGGCTGTATTCAATTTTAAAATTCCCAAATCGTGCATCTGGGACCACAAAGGGGGCCTTTAAACGCTGTTTTCATCTTAAATCTTTAGAAACCTTCTCGAGACACCACTAGTTTCCAGGGTTATATAATTGTGCGCCAAACAGTTCCTCTGGATGCTGCCTATTGAAGAGGGGATTCTGCACAACAGTTGCTTCAGGTCATGCACAGTCAGTGCTTAGTAATCTCACTTGCTGTCGAGATTTTCTCCTGTATGTACACAACAGTGTTATAAGCAGTAAATTACATAAGATGATGAAAAAAAAAAAAAAAAAAGACTTAACATCTGCTCAAAACAGCAAAGAATAAAACATTACTAGAGAAAGACAAACCTGGCCTGCTTCTTGGTAAATCAGCTGTCAGCTGTTCTAATGATCAGAACATTTTCAAGAACACTGCACGTATGCATCTTGGCAGCCAGAAATAGCAAATGCAAATGATTGTTTAACTTCCTCTTCCCAGAGTACCACAAACAAGAGAGATTTCTGTCAGACTGTAAAACTTACTCTGTTCGTTTAAACATAATGGACATCTCTGGACAAATCAGCAGACACGACTGGAAACGGCTGACGTTTCTAAAATAAAATCAAAAACTGTAGTTTCATCCTCATCTGGCCTTGATATGTGTTTCAGCCTCTGCAAGTAATTTTTAGGCATATTTATTTCTGGAATATGCTCTTTCATATGCAGATGAGAGAAAGTGAAAGTAATAAAAATGGATTATTTAAGCAACAAACTCAATCCAGAGGTTATGTGAAATGGAGTGGGAGAAATGTTTTTTGTTTTTTTGTGATCCCCTGCTGAATTTGGATGTTTTCTCACTTATAAGTTAAACAAGCAACTATCTCCAAATGCTTTCTCTTCAGTCCCTTCTTTGTTAACGTGGTGGAAAAGAGTTATTGCAGATGCTGATGACTGCTGGCAAAAAGGATCTCCTTTATCTTTCTGCATTTCAGTGGCTTTGAGTGTAAGTCAGTGGCGTCCAAAGTCGGTCCTCGAGGGCCGGTATCCTACATATTTTAGTTCTCTCCCTAGTGGTAGCCATCATTTGATCCAGGCGTGTTGAACCAGGGAGAGAACTAAAACATGCAGGATCCCGACCCTCGAGGCCCGACTTCAGACGTCACTGGCCTAAGTTATTGTCAGTGATATCACAAGTATGCGCCACTGCTCCTCTGTAGAGAGCGTGGGAGAAACATGTTGCAGATGGACACATGGACAGAGACAGACTTTATATTTTTATCTCCCTAACTCATAGTAATATTGTGCTTATTTCTTGTTTGATAAGACAGCAGCAGTTCAACCGGGCTTTGTAAGGTTGGTGAATATTAAAGGACAAGCACTGTGGAATTCCCAGTACAAGTGTGGTCGTGGGTTTGTGACTGCCCTGCTGATTGTGTATGCCGCCTTCTCTTCACTGCTGAACACAGCCCAGCGTTACATGCTGCTGCCCCAACAGATGTTGAGTATCATCTCCTCTACCATCAGCAAAAAGAACAAACTACCTCAAAAGTACCTTTTGAGTCTACTCTGTCCCTTCTAGTAGACGGCTTCACTTTTGCATCTCCAGTTCAGTCTGTTGTCCAGGTGAACACCAAGGTATTTGTACTCCTCCACCACCTCCACTTCTTCTCAGATGATGGAAATAGGGTTTGATCTAACCCTGTTTCTTTTGTAATCTATAATCATCTCCTTTGTTTTGTTCGCATTCAAGATGAGACGATTGTTCCCACACCATGACACAATGCAGTCAACTCGCTCTCTGTACTCAGCTTCTTCTCCATTTCTGATATACCTGACGACTGCAGAGTTAGCGGAGCATTTCTGCAAATGACAGGAGTCGGACTTGGGCTGGAAGTCAGGGCACGTATCCTCAAAGATTCGGAGTCCTCTCAGAGCGCTCCCATCTTGGCCTAAAAATTCCTGCCAAGCAGTCTTAGCTTAAGAGGGATTCAGTCAGCTGCCGAGAGCAACACTTAGCGAGGAGATGACAGAAATTCCCATCTTAATGAGATGTGGTGGACCCTGTTGCTGGGTATGACGATGTCTTCTGTGGACTGTGATTGGTTCCTCTTCTGCTTCTGTTTAATGGTGGTTGGCAAACAAAAATATTCATGGCATTATTTCTACTAGATTAGATTACTGTAACACACACTTTGCTGGAACATCAAAACAGCCCCTCAATCTTCAGCTGATCCAAATCACAAAAAAAAAAAAAAAAAGAAGTCTTTTTTGTTGTTTTTATTTCTATTTTTACATGTCCTTCACCGCATATTGAGTCTGTTTGTCGTATGAAATGTGCTTTATAAATAAATCTGACTTGGCTATTCTCTTGTTTAAACAATTGAAAAACTCACTTTGGTATGAAAGAAGAGCATAAAGTGACTTTTTTACATTTAACAACAAACATTTCAGATGGGGAAGCCTAATTTTAACAGACTGCTTTCAGTTTGTTAAATGTGTGTTGATGAGGAAGGCATATTGCTATCTGTAGCTGTCATTCGTACGTCTGATGAGATGGTTATAAATATCTGAACACCTGGACAGAAAAATGAAGCCAAATTTCTCCAGACAGACTGGCACAGGTAGAATGAAGGCAATAGAAGGACATTAATGAGGACACATGGAGATCAGAGATTAGCAGATGGCTTCATGTCATAATTTCAAGGCAGTGTGTGTATTTGGGTTACACTTGCACTTGAAAGTGAACTTTAATGAAATAAAAACAGCTCACCTATTTGGGTCAAGTGAAAATTTGGAGGCTATTTTTGTAGTGAAACCCTTTTTTTAGCCATTTCACTGTAAACAATTTGCATTTAAAATGTCCTGGGCTCCACAGTCTCACATACACGTAAGCATAATTCTGATCTAATGACCGTACTAGAAGCAGAACCGTCTCCTGCAAGATTACCAAATGAGCATCTATTTCTGTCCTCATCTGAGACGGTGTCCTAAGTCTAATCGTGATATATTTGGCTTTGCACAAGGTCTCTGCAGTTTATTTAATGAGGAGATGGTGCTGATATTAGCTGGAATAACTTCGATTCATCAGAGAGCACACATAGAATAGGAGCGCAAAATGGCTTTAAGAAAAGTTTGACAAAAAATAAATTCCAGCACCAGATTGGAGAAAAGGCCATGATAAGGTGATTTTATGGTCAGGCATGACAGATGATCGGAGGAGATGCGATTTACAGCCGGAGCCTGGAAGATTCCATTACTCAACGTGGCACTCACAGGCAGCTTTCTTGCTAATAAGTCCATCTGACGAATTAATCAGCCTGAATGAAATCAGACAAGACGGTTAAAGCATTAATCTCATGAGAGCTCACAGCTGAGTATGATCATAGAAGTCATTTATACTGTCATGATGCAGGGAAGGTCCTCCACAAGTAAAGTCATGGTAAAAAGAAAGGACACTCACTTTAATTTCTAAGGTTTTTCATGTCAAGACATAACCTAACAGGTTCTAAAACGATTAAAATCTTGCCTGATTCATTCATTATTATTCATAAAATAAAAATAAAACAACAATTTTAAAAAAGCTGTGTGGGCAAAACTAAGAGCACCCCTTTTTCTTACATGTATTTTAAGGGGAGTTACTAGGTACTAGAGTTTTTGGTAGTTTTGGCTGCCCATTAATCTGTGAGGGATTATAACAATTTGAAGTCCATCATTCTGCAGTGAGAAACATTATTCAGAATTGTGAAACTTTCATCTAACATTGATTGGAAACCTACCTAGAGGCAAATGCTCCAGCATATCCAACCTTGACTGCTCTAAGGTATTGCAAAACAGTAAACAAAAGCTAAGTTTTAGCTTCCACAGGGCTCAGATAGCATGTCATATCTAGGAAAATGAGAGCTGAGTCAGAAAAATACTCAAGTATGGAAGAGTTGACAGGCAGGACAACTTAGGACCACAAAGCTGCATCTGAAGGTACCGCAAATCTCCTGAATAACAAACATTCTTTGGCTAGATCAGACCAAATCAGAGGTGTTGTGCACACACCATATCAGCAAAAACACTCCATAAAAGCTGTCAAGCACAGTGGTGGAGGGGTAGTGATGTGGGCTAATTTTTGCAGTCGTTAAGTCAAACACAAACTCCAGACTTGGCTGAATCTGGGTCATGCAATTAATGATGCAATGCAGAACAAAGAGACCAAAAAAATGTATATATGCATGTTTGGACATTTCTTCCAGATCAATGTCTGGAGAAAACCAAAGGCAGCATATCAGCACAAACACCTCACATGCACTGTCAAACACAGAGCTGGAGGGATTATGATCTGGCTTTCTTTGAAGAAGTCTGCAAGGAAACAAATACTTTCACAAAAAATGAAGCATGTTTGTTTTCCACTTAAAATCCTTCTAACCTCCACTGGGAGGACAGAATTATGATTTTTGTATTTCACAAAGCTTTCCTCTCTACTTTAAGGCATACGAAACCAGTTTGAAGTAAGATATTACCATATGTTTTAAGTTTTGTGGTTAAATGTTTGAAAAAAAAAAAAAAAACCTCTGCCTCATTTGCAAATAAACTCTTCCCATTTGAAAACTCGCCAATTAGCTCAGCAGACGGTTGCTTAAAAGTCCACAAACATTGAAAGCTAATTAGAGCTTTACTCCATATGTCAGTACTGTAAACTCTTTTTTCTCTTAACACCTATGCAGTTAAAATTAGCTTGTGTCCTGGAGATATAGAGCTCCCCAGTTATAATCTGCGAAGTAAGATTCATGTTCTTCCTCGTAAAGGTTTATTTCCACATCAGAGAGATGTTTCATCCAGACATCACAAGTCACAACTGGGAAATCTAAAAGAAAGCAGGTGATTATATTCATCTCTGTGCCTTTTAAAAGAAACAGATCAGAATTGGTCTACAGAGTAGAGATTTGTTGAAAATTACTGGTAGATTCAACTTCTTCACCAGCTAATTACCCCCACCTATCACAGTTCCAGTTTCCCAGTGATTATTTTATCAGATGATTTATCTCTACATGCTCTTTCTTTCTCCTCCTAAGCACAAAACCCTTCAGATTGTCATCACCTCTTTGCTGTCAAGCCTGAGATGAACTCAACAGATGGAGCATCAGACTCCTGGCGATTATTTGAAGATCGCGCTTTGGTGCCTAGAGGGAATCAACGAGGCTGTCGCTAATCAAGGTGTTAACTGTGCTTTTCATAATTCAAAAGTCTTATTATGGCTTGTCACATCTAGGATGTCTGGGCAATACATCTTTGCCAGAGTGAAATATGTGTTTTATTAATGTGTCGTTAATGAAAAATTGAAGCTATAGGAGCTGTGATGTGTTTGTGGGTCTGGTGTGACTTGAATCATTGGCGGCTGATGAGTTCTCACAATGGGGTAATCATCAGCCTGACCTTTAGGCCTTCGGCTAGGAAGTTAATGACGTTTTAATCACAAACAGGATCTGCAGTAGAATAAAACTTCAGTGTTATTAAACTTTTAGGGAGTCTAACCCTTACAGATTGGTTTCCTGACACAGAGCCGTCTCCAGCAGCGGAGAGCTCTTTCAGTGACAGGATGCTACATCCTTGGTGCACAAAGGAGCATGACCACAGATCCTTCCTCCCAACAGGTGTTAGGCTTTATAACCATCACTGCTGCCAACAAACTGAAAAACTGTTCACAACCCATGTTTTTATTTGCAGTTTTTTTTTTTCTTCATTTCTTGTAGTCTGTTGGATATGCACAAATATACATTAACATTTTGCATGTTTTTCACTTATCCTACTCAGTTGCATATTTTTAATAGAAGTATTTACAGTATTAATGCCTTATGTTGTAAATTTGTTCTTACTGTACCAGTCTTATTTTTACCTTTACCATTTGCCCGTTACTTTGCTGCTGGTATACCTGAATTTCCCCGCTGAGGAACAATAAAGAATATTTCTTACATTTTATTCTATAGAATTTCCTCAACAGAACTAAGAGTAAGGAATTTTTTTTCCCTCCTTTCCCTGGTCCTGTTTATTTTAATGTAATTTTTTTGTAATCCTATTAAATATCTGGTGGCTCATCAATAAGCTGAAAACTATTTAGTTTCATTTTCTTTTTTAACAAAAATGGAAAATTGGCATTTTTTTTTTTACTGAAAAGGTTTTTCTTTGATCTACAATAAATTGCAGTTTTGTAATTTCACCATAAAACAAGATTTCATAGATATTTTTTAAAAGGTGGAAGTTATACATTTTCTAAAAGTCATTATGGGTTTGCAGCTGTAGATAAATTTGTTTAGAAGTAATGCAAACATGGCTCTTCATATTGTAAAGGAAGTGAACCCCCACCCCACCTCACAGCATGATGCTGCCATCATTGTAATTTACAACTGGAACTGTAGACTGTAGTTAGATTGCTATTGTGGCAAGGTCTTCAAACTGTAAACTTTCTAAAAAAAACAAAACAAAAAAACAAACAAACAAAAAAAAAAAACACTTGCCTTGTTTTGCTGCAAATTTTATTTGAAGTTTGAATGCATCAATTTTGGTACATGCTGGTGTAAAACTCACTTCACGGGGGACAAAAGCACTTGTTTCAGCATTTTCAGGTTCATGATCAGCTCAAGCTTTGTATGTGTTCCTAACAAATTTGGTTTTCTATTAAAGAGTGAGTTTGGTTCATATGGCTGAAACACTGCCACAATGTCATTGGTTAACTGGTGGCTGGATCTCCCTCTGTCTCGGATGCCAGAACACTGACAGCTGATCTCAACCCGTATTGAAAACCAAGTCAACTCATGGGTCTGCCAGAAAAAAAACAACCATCTTAGCTGAACTGATGCCATAAATTGTGTTAATCACTCCACCCTGGAAAACAAAATAGTTCAAATAAATCACAAAAAGCCTAAAATTAATGACATTCAAGCCTATATTTGGTGCCTGCAACCCTCTGACCAGAACTGGATATACCCAGTGTGAGATTTAAATTAGCTGCCATTGGAACGGTAAATTAGGAACATAGCGCTCCCACAGCAAAAAGTGACACTAATTCCTGTGAAATGATCTGCTGCGTCTTATTCGAGCTGGCAGAAATGTCAAGTAGAGCGAGTTGGACCCAGGTTCTGCAACCCTGCCGTGGAGGACACTTGGAAGGAGCTGCAAGAGAAGGAAGAAGACTTGCCTCTCATTATCTTCTCTTTTCCCTGCAGCCTTTACCTGCCCCTGAGAGTCAGCTGTCAATCACATCCTGTGGGGAAATGAAGTCAGCTGCAGCCCAGAACGCACAGCGTTCTCATCGGATCTGTCAGCAGGGAGGAAGAAAACACCTACGGATGGCCAACGTCGCTGCTGGTTGCAATTAAAGTGCTGCATCACTGCGGAGAAAGGAACCTGAGGCCACCTGAAGGTTAGCGAGGAACCCAATTACCAGCTTGTCATGTCCTGATGGGAGGAAAGCAGAAGAGCTTCGAGTCCCTTCCCAGAGGCACAAAAGAAACGTTTGTGGTATTGCAGTTATAAAAACTTTTAAATAGGTAAATGAAACAGTTTTATTACTAATTCTGGGAGCAAAAAGCATGAGGGTAAAGATATGCAGTCACTTACAGAACTCTCAAATTAACAGTGTTTGATTAAAAGTTATTATAAAAAATAGAACATTTACAAAAGCATATCTACAAGGACAGCTCAGCGGTAGCTTTCCGGCTAATTTCCAATATTTTCTCTGAAAAAAGCCAACACAACAGATATTTCACAGTTTAAAAGGCATGAGGGTTTTATTGAAGCAGTCCTCAGGAGGGAAACTATTGCTACACAGTAGTTTCATGTTTCCACAGACCTGTTTTTATGCAGGCACCGTCACCGTTCAGTAAAGGTACTGCTTGTCCGTTTTTCTTCAGTGTGCCGCCGTTCTGAGTGACCAGGTTTAGTCCGTACGACTTGCTGCTTTGGTTTTCTGCTTCCGAGCTGTCTGGTTGTCGTACGGCGTCTTTACTGGCAGCTGGCGATGCGGTAGGAACCGCCTGCTCTGCCTCTATGCTCGCAGCGGTCCCGTTCTCTAGTAGAGCACTGCTTCCTTTCTCGGAGAAGCGGGAGCGCCGCGGCAGGCTGGCGCTGTCGCTGCTGTCCTGCTGCAGCTGGCTCTGGTGGCGCTCCCTGTAGGCCATGTAAGCCGCGCGGCGACTGTTGCGCGCAGCCATGTCGTAGTAATGGTGCCGCCTGCTGGGGGCGCTTTGCACGCTACCCTCCACGCTTGTGGGCACGTCATAGGCGTACTCTCGCAGCACAGTCAGCCGACTTGCCCTGTGCGTTCGGGCTCGGTTCTTCTGATGCCTGCTTGTACTTCCGTTAGCTGCCGGATTGCTGATGTTGCTCATAGGGCGGAACTGCACCTCCACCGGTGCTACGTGCATTTTAATCTCATTGTCCAATGAGTGCTCAGTCAGACTGTTGTCCAGAACAGCTGTGCCGTTGGCCGTCACCGGAGCTGAGGCGGCCTTGCACTGAGCAGCCTCCGCGTGCAGGTTCGTCAGCTTGCTGCCGTGGCCTGAGGTGCGCCCGCTTGGGGCGCTCCTGTTGGTGTATGAAGAATCTGCGCTGCTGTGGCCACATTTTGTTGAATCCCCATCGGCTTTATCAGCCGTTGCCGTGGACATCACAGCGACGCTCGTCTGAGGCAGAAGGACCTCCTCCTGTGCGGAGTACGCCCGCCTTCCAGAGCAACAAACCTGCAACCAAAACCGCCTCATGTCCTGTCTGTTGACGCAGTGGTGCGCCACCATGAATGCTCCCAGTGCCAGCGCAGTCAAGCCGAAGAGGCAGGTGAAAGCCATGTCAAAAGGGTGGTCCTGTGACACAGCCATGGCACCAAACACCCAGAGGACTGAATACAGCCCTAAAGCCCCCACCGCCCCAATCAGCTGGGCGGTGAAGGTGTGTTCGTTCTCCAGGGCTGAGAGGGGCACAGCATGGGGGGCGGACGCCACAGAGGACGATGCCTCATTCTGCTGAAGCTGCGTGGTGAAGGGGTGGGAGTGGGTGCTGGGACCCTCGGGGCCGGCCTCACTGCTGATTGAAGCCAGATGTTGCTGCTCTTCGCTGGACTCCTTCAGCTCGTAGCGCCGCTCAGGGTGTCGCCGCACCTGTAGCAGGATGCTGAGGAAATACATGCAGTCCACGAAGATGATAAATCCTGCGGGTCCGTAGAAGGCCCCGATGCTTGGCTCCCAGGCCATCCAGCAACTAAAACACAAGAAGCGCTTCTTAGACACCGCTCAGTTTCTTTTATTATTTCTTAAATACACAGTGCACATCGAGGGTAAAAGTAATAAAAGAAACTTCAGCTCTAACAACAAAGAACAGTTTCATTGTTTGTTGTTCTATACAGGTTTTGCATCTAACTCTTTGGAGGTATTGTCCTGTTACGTTTAATGACAAGAGCTGAAATTCTTTTGCACGCAAGAAATTAATTAAACTCCAAAGACTACAGGACAGATTTCTCAATTAGTCAGCCATGGTGCCTGATCTGAACAGCTGCTGCAACAGGGAGCAGTGGCTTGTTGCCTGGATGCACATATCATTAACAAGACTCCATAATCGGAACACTGGGGAATAACATTCTCCTTCCCTCCTAAAAAAATATGCATTATTCTCAAATTGTCCTAATAATAAAAAAAAACAAAAAAAACCACAAGACCTCTTGTGGTTTGAAGCGCTTTCTTACTAAATGCTGATGTCCAGATATAATAGCAGAATTTGTAGGAGTACAATCAGGGGAATTTTACGTTGCTGTGTGTGAGGTCCTACTCACTATGGTGCATATCTTTGGCTGCCGTAGTTTTTTATGTTGGCCGCAGCAGTGATTCCACAGACAATGATGGGAATCCCTCCACCGATTAGGTAGAACCTGTAAAAGAAAGCAAAGAAGGGACATTTCAGCGTTTGATTTCTCACATAACAAGAGGACATGAAAGGGACACAGGTTCAGTTAGGTTCAGGTTCAGTGGCTGGAGAAAGAATTGAGGGCTAGATAGATGTACATATCTGCGCAGACAGATGGATGTATGGATGTGCAGATGGGTGGATGGACCAATGTATAGTTGTTGCAAATGGCTGCTCATACTGAGCCAGGTTCTGCTGGAGGTTTCTTCCTGTTGAATGGGAGTTTTTCCTCTTTACTGTCGTTACATGCATGCTTGGTATGAGGGATTGCTGTAAAGTCAACAAGTCAATGCAAGTGACTATCTGCTGTCACTACATGCTTAAACAGGAAGGATGGAATCCAAGGACCGAATGGATGGAAAGATAAATGAACTGACGGAGGGGCAGACATGGGAAAAGGAAATAAAGTCTGAAAAAAAACCCCAAATACTTTTCCAGAGCTGATAAATAGTTAAATTCCAGACTTTTTTAGCCTGCATAGTAACCCTGCTTTCATTGTTAACAACTGCAGTGTATAGAAGTTAGAAATTCTAACCTGAGCATCGGTCTTGGGGGCGGCGGCGGCTCATCCAGTTCCTCGTAGCGTTTGGCTTTGCGTGTAATTTGCTTGTATATGTTGCGTGCCGTCACACCGACCCACAGAGCAGTAGCCAGAGTCGAATAGTGCAACAAAATACCCACCTAGAAGAGATTGCACTGCAATGTCATGTATGGGACTTTAATAAAAGCAAAAAAGTTGAATGAATTTTATTAGTAAATTTAACAATTAATGTTCTCCACAGTTATTTGAATCCCTAATAGAGATGTGGTAAAAGCTTTTTATTACAGCAGCATAACCTAACAATGAAAATCTGAGAGACATCCAACATTTGATTTGAGTGCATTTATTCAGTGCATGTTAAGAAATACTGTTTTTGACAAAATAACTGGAGATGGTTTTTGTGAGCAACACTTCAAAATGGACAAGAAGACAAAAGAACATGCTATTCAAGTAAGGCAGATTTGTATAACTACAAGAAAATAGCTCATGGCCTAAAGTCGCCCATATCAACAGTCAGACAAATAGTTTAAAGTATTGGAACGAGGTGGGACTAGGAAAGTTTATCTTGGTTTTGGAGGTTAAAGAAACCTCACAGTTAGAAGATTTCAGCAAAAAGTAGCATCTTTAGGTCATCAAGCTTTTGCTGAAAAGTATCACTTTCCTACTGTCAGGTACAGTGGAGAATTTGTGATGCTGTGGACCTGTTTCTCTATTCAAGACCTTGGAAACTTATAATAGTTCATTGCATCATGAATGCTTTGGAAAATAAAGAAATTTAAAAAAAAAATCCTGAGACCTCTGCCAGAAAACTTAAAGCGGGTCTTCATTGGATCTATCAGAAGGATAATGATGCAACACATGGCTAAACCTATATAGATGCTTCAGACACCTACAGCTGATGTCTTACTAGTAAAGAGCTGCTAATAAATGAATGCTCTTCGATAAAAACATTTTTAAAAAGGAGAAGCCCAGTAGATGCAGGGTATATCAGTTGTATATATCTCAGGTGGTATTTGACTAAAGAAAAATATACAAACTAACTTTATACACTAATGAACAATATGCTTGCTATCATTTTTAGAAGAACATATATGGTTTTGTACAACTGAAATACTAATAATACACTTTGAAAAGAGATGCAGGCTCATCTCAAGCCAAGAAAATACATCTCTTACTGCATTTCCCCATGCTTTATGAGATCAAAGGCCAAAGACATTTCTTTTCCCTTCCAGAAAACATCTAAAGCCCTGTTTTTGTTTTTTTTTTGTTTTGTTTTTTTTTCTTTATGACTGTCGACCATGAAGCTTGAAAGATAAACACCTGAGAGTTGGAGTTTGACGTGCAAAGGGAACGACGCTTCATACTCACTGCTTGGCAGACACTGGCGTATTGTGTCTGATTGATGCCGCCTACAAAAACCCCACACGTGAGGGCCATGTGAAAGCACAGGTTGACCAACATATGCCAAAACTTTCGGCTCACGCGAACAGACCTGCAGTCAAAGGAAAAAAAAAACCAAAACAAAACAAAAAAAAAAAAAACCCACAAAATCCAAAACTGGTTAATATGGCTGCAAAAATATGCATATGCTCCAAATGTTTTCACACTTCGTCATATTACAACCACAAACCTCTAAGTGTTTTACGCAACTCAACCAACCATTATACATTGTTTTGGTGTTTACCTGTAATGGTAGATGTAGCTAATGATGACCGTGAACAAGCAGAGGAGGAGGATGACACTCGTAGCATAGATGACTGGATGTAGAGGCTGGATGCTTGGAGAGAACTGTTCAATACTGTTAAGGTCCTTGAACACAGAAATACATAGAAGTTTCAGCTTTCATTCCAACTGTGTCCTAACCCTAGTGGATATTCTAGCAATAGCAACTAATGGCCACAAGAGGGTGACATAGTTGTATAAAATGATACCAGTGACTCTGCTCCTTTTAAGCATTTTAAAAAAAAACAAAAAAAAAAAAAAACATCAGGGCAGCTCCACCTACCATAAGCAGACCATAGTTGCCCAGAGAGTTGCAGGACATAGTGGTGAAGTTGTCGTGATTCTCCAGGATGCGGCAACCCTCGCTTCTCCAGCCTCCCTGACCTCCTGCCAGGCTGGAATTCCAGCGGGCAGAGACGGCGTCAGAGCCACGAGCAAACCGCCGCAGGGTGATGTTGATGGGGGTCCTCAGGGAATGTAGAGAGATACCATCTGATGGCGGACGGGTTTACGGTTCAAAATTTTCAATTTTATATGATGAATGATATTAAAGTTTCCCCAACAGTGGATGCAGGACTTGCCTATCTTTGCCATGATAACAGGGGTAGCTACACTCCTCTTCCACCCTCCGTCAGCCAGAAGCGAGGTGTTACCAGTAGAGGGGAAAAATTTGCCGTTGCGGAAGCCCAGCAGGTAGAGCTTGTAGACGTTATCATCTGCCTGCCCAGGGACAACAGACTGACTAAAGAGAGACTGCGGGAGCTGCAGCGAAGCCTCCACTATGGTGCTCTGTTTGGACACACATATTTTACAGTACACACCCTGTCCTGGTCAGCTGGAATGCCTGGGTGGAAACAAAAATGGTGAATATTTCTGCTGGAAGCTGACCTTGTAGAGGACGGTGGAGAAGGAGCCGGTGGTGTTGCATTTGAACGTGAGCTGGCGGTCATGTCCGGGCAGTCGCTCCGGGCTGGGCCTCTGGAAAAGCATGCAGGTCATGCCATTCCAGTCGTTGACCCTGATTGTATGGGCCTCCAGTGCAATGTTGGGGGATGTCTGAGAAAAAGACAGGGAAAACGAAATGTTTGTTTCCATCAACAAAAACCTAGTAAATGTTTTAGTGCTTGTTAGCGAGGCTAACCAGGGAGAAGGCCTGGGCTGTGGCCAGACGGTAGACGGCAATTTTCTGCAGGCATGTGATGATGCGGGTGCATGCCATGGCTTCACGCTGGGCCATCCACAGCACTCTCTCATCAGCCAGCATCAGGTTACTGGCCATGCTCACCATTACCTCACCCAGCTGGGAAAATGAAGAGAAGAGGACAAACTATCAAACTCAATAAGAACATAGTCAAACCTTTTCAACCAAACAATTCTACATCATTTATTGGGATTTTATATGATAGACCAATACAGAGTAGTGCATATTTGTAAAGTAGTACCAAAACACTATTCAAATCCAGTACAATCAACTATCTTTAGAAGACATCTAATTAGTAAATAGAGTCCACCTGAGTGTAGTTTATTCCTAGTATAAATTCAGGTGTTCTGTGAAGGCCTCAGAAATCTTTTTTTAAGAGAACATTAGTGAACAAACTTCATCCTGGAGACCAAGGTTCACAGTAGGTAGGTCAGGAATAAAGTTGTACAAAAGTTTAAAGCAGAGTTGGGTTCTAAAATATGACCCAAAGCTTTGGATGGGGCCATAGAGGTCCGTTTAATTTCTTGTTTAAAAGCAGAAAGAGGGTGGCATAACTGCAAACCTAAAAAGACATGGCTGTCCACCTGGATCAGAGGTGTTGAAAGTCAGTCCTCAAGGGCCGGTATCCTGCATGTTTCAGTTCTCTCCCTGGTGGTATTAACTACCTACTGAGCATGTCCATGTTCTACAGAGGCCTGCCAACGAGCTATTATTTGATTCAGGTGTGTTGAACCAGGGAGAAAACAAAGAGATGCACGATACCGGCCATTAAGGACTGACTTTGGACACCACTGACCAAGACTGACAGGCCACTGACTGCAAGGAGAGCACTGATCTTAGAAACAGTTAACAGGCACTTGTTAATTCTGGAGGAGCTTCAGAAATCCACATCTCAAGTAGAATAATCTACTGGCAGTATAACAGTTGTATTCTCTACAAATCAGTCCTGTTTGCCACAAGGCATGTAAAGAACCAAGAAAACATAAAAAAGTGCTTTAGTCGGATGAGACCAAACTTAAACTATTTTTGATTCGCATGCAAAATTCTATTGCTAGACCTAAGTAAAATATTGAAACTAACACTGTACACCACCAACCACACTTTGAAACATGGAGGTGTGAGCATCATGCTTTGCAGAATATCTTTCTTCAGCAAGGACAGGGAAGCTCTTCAGGGTTCGTAAGAAGAAAGAGGATGAATACAGGGCCACCCTGGAAGAAGACCTACTAGAGTAGTGGTCTAAAACTGCATTCCTCAAGGGCCAGAGTCCTGCAACTTTCAGATATCTCTCTGCTTCAGCAGACCTGGCTCCAATATTAGCTCATTAGCAGAGCTCTGTGGTGCTTGACTGCATGCTCATGAGGCAGTTTCACCATGTAATTCAAGTGTGTAGGACAAGGGACACATCTAAAAGTTGCAGGACTCTGGCCCTAGAGAAATGCAGTTTGAGACCATTGTACTAGAGGGTTCAGAAGACTTAACTGGGATGGAGATTCACCTTCCAGTAGGACAAAAACCCTAAAAATACAGTCACAGTTGCAAGGGAATGGCTTTTATACAACCATTCTCATGTACTAGAATGGCCCACACACACTGCAGACCTTGAAAGTCCCTATCGTTTTTGATGCTGAGCAGCTGGAACGATTTTTCTTTTTATGTATTTACCCTTGGACAGATGGGATTATGCATAAACATAGCAACAAGGTGTTTTTGCAACTGGGAGCACCAGATCAGCATCTCAAAATAATACCTGAACTATGACCCCAAACCCCAGAAGAGATGAAAAGTAGTCTTCATGGATGCAGAGCAGGACCAAAGAGCAGAGAGAAAAGGAAGAAGTTCAAACCATCTCCTCCATCGATCATAATGGACAAGGATCATATCCCTGACTCCCATCGTCTCTCTGCCCAGTTTTCTAACTACACAGCCAGACAGAGAATCAAAAGCAAATGAGGTGGATTAGCAGTGTTTGCCAACAACTGATGGTGTCATCCAGGACATGCTATTGTGGAATATTGTCTCCCCTGCCTGGAAACTGAGCTGTTACTTGTCATGACAGTCAGACTGTCATACAAGCAACAGTCTTCAGTCAGAGCCCTCTTCATATTTGTTGAATGACTGACTGCTACCGGAAATCCTTTCTTCCCATAGCATCACCATCCAGAACGACTATTTGAAGATAATTGGATAACATGAGTTATGAAAACATTTAATTTCCTTTTAGGATAAATAAATAATTTTGAAAGCAGTGAGGGTGAAACTGAATTATTCAGTCAGACTTGAGGCTAAGCTATTGTGTCCTTCCACTTCACAATTGTATACTACTTTTTCGAATGTCTCAAAGTTCCAGAGGTGAAAACGTTTGGGAAAAACTGTATTTCAAAATTACATGTCAAAAAAGATTTGAAGTTGGAAAGTCTAACCAACATAAATGAAGCTTTTCAGTGGTTTTGACCTCCAGCTGACTTGAACCAAACAGCACCTTAGAACAAGTCTTGTCATCTTCAACTTACATCTTTAAACTTCTCCACAAACTTGCCAAACTTCTCAATCATTTCAGCCATGAAGATAATGTCCATCTTGTCTGAGAAGTTGGCAGCATCAATCGTGTAGACCAACAGGCTTCGAGCTTTCATGACAACATTAGTCTCGTTTAGAGGCATCTGCCAGAAAGACAAAGAAGGCTGATTTAATACGCCAACAAAAAGAGACAGGGAAAAAAAAAAAAAACAACAAAACAGTAAGATACAAACCTGACTGATGACATAGAGACCCCTTGTGACCTCTTTCTGAAACTGACACAGGGAGTAGTTGTCCTCCCTCCACAGCCCCTCAGGACTGCAGTAACGCCATGCCTGGTGTTCATTGCTCGGGTTGCCTGTATAAGCACGTGCACTGGACGGTGGTACGTTGCAGGGCAGGTAGGCTTTGATTCCTGCCAGAGTCCGGGGCCACCTGGAAGAATTATAAAGTCAAACTGATATGTGTAAAGCCTCCAATTCCCTCCTTCCAACCCTCATTTATACCAGTTACTTTGTCAGTGTGTCATTTTTACATTCTGCCACCAGGTGGTGCTGCTGGCAACCCAACAAAGATAAACATGTACTACTATAAATATTTAAGTATTTTTAGCTCAACTAGACTATTAAACCACCTCAATTAATCAGTTTTTTTTCTTCACACACTATATCTGTCTATCTATCTATTGAGGAATCAATGTCACCAGTTAGGTAGTAACACTTATTGTGAATCAATTTCACCTGATGCTGTGCAAATAGAACATACAACTGGTGAAAATGAGGGGCAATTAGCAAGACAACCCCTATAAAAGAGTGATTCTGCAGGTAGTGACCACAGATCATTTATCTGTTCTCGTCCTTTCTGGTTGAACTTTTAGTCACTTTTTCATTTTGTCAGTGCTGTCACGTATAGAGGCATCATGAGGCGTTTTTTACAGCCCACTGAAGTTGCTCAAGTAGTGCAGGTAATCCAAGACGGAACATCAATGTGAGTGGTGGAAAGAAGATTTGCTGTCTCTCAGCACAGTGTCCAGAGCCTGGAATAGGTACCAGGAGATAGCCCAGTTCACCAGGAGACATGGAGGGAGCTGCAGGAGAGCTACAACCCAGCAGCAGGACCGCTACCTCATCCTTTGTGCAAGGAGGAAAAGGAGGTCCACTGTCACAAAACGACCTCCAGCAGGCCACTAATGTGCATGTTTCTACTCAAAATGTCAGAAACCGACTCCATGAGGGTGGTATGAGGGCCCGACGTCCACATATAGGGCCTGTGCTTACAGCCCAACACCGTGGAGGACGACTGGCGTTTGCTAGGGAACACCAAAATTGGCAGATTCGCCATTGGTGCCCTGTGCTCTTCACGGATGAAAGCAGGTTCACAATGAGCACGTGACAGACATGACAAAGTCTGGAGACACCGTGGATAACGTTATGCTGCCTGCAACATCCTCCAACATGACTGGTTTGGTGGTGGGTAAGTCATGGTGTGGGGAGGCATTTCTTTGGATGGGCGCAGAGCCCTCCAGGTGCTAGTCAGAGGTGCCCTGACTGCCATAAGATACTGGGGTGAGATCCTCAGACCCATTGTGAGACCATATGCTGGTGCAATAGGCCCTGGGTTCCTTCTTATGCATGACAGTGCTAGGCCTCATGTGGCTGAAGTGTGTCAGCAATTCCTGCATGATGAGGGCATTGATGGTCCAATTGAGCACATCTGTGACATCATGTTTCGCTCAATCCACCAATGCCACGTTGTACCACATACTGTTCAGGAGCTAACTGATGCTCTAATCCAGGTCTGGGAAGAGATCCCTGAGGAGAACATCCGCCGTCTCATCAGCAGCATGCCCAGGCATTGTCGGGAGGTTATACAGGCATGTGGAAGCCACACAGACACACAACTGAGACTCATTTAAACTTGTCTTGAGGAATATTCACTGACGTTGAAGCTGCCTGTCATGTTGTTTTCCACTTTCATATTGAGTATGAATCCAAATCCAGATCTCCATGGTGTAATAATTTTGATTTACATTGATAATTTTTGTGTTATTTTCTTTTCAATCAATTCCACTGTGTTAATAATAAAGTTTTTCACTGAGAATATGCATTTTGTCAAATACACACAGAATTAAGCAAGTTTTGCTTTGACCACATGCTGTCTGAATCCATCTGCAAGCTGCTGGCATAATTCCTACTATTGCACCAACTATCTAAACTAATTTATTTCCTAACATTTCTAAAAACGTTTGAATAGGGTTGAAGTCTTGATCAATCCTGAATCCGGGGATCTTGACTAAATTAAACTAACCATGTTTCCAAATCTATAGATTTTGAACAAATTATCCTGTATATAATATTCTTTAAAATGCAGTCTGTGATCTTCACTTCAATGGCTTGTTGTTTTGAATGAGAATGTATTCATCTTGGAGCTTTCTGTAACTCTAAAAGTCAATGAGTTTGACAGTAATTAAGAGAATCTGAGATAAAAAGTTTATAATGTAAAATGAATAGTCTGGAAAATTACGCTTAGTTTTCCTTGTTCAAAACTTATCCACACCTGGAAAATGATAAAAGCTAATTCTACACTTTTCCCGTTTTTTTTTTTTTTAAACACTGAGTCTCACCCTCACTCCTCCAAACATTCTTCCTATTATTGTGAAAACACAGGTTAATCTTTGTCTCGTCTGACCATAATACTGTGCTTCAGAAGGGCTTTGTCATATCCACGTGGGAAGCTAAATGTTTGAGTCAAGTTTGAAGGCACTGTTTTTAAACAAGGGACTTCTTTCTTAGTTGCAGTTGATACAGGGGTCGCGTTAACCAAATATTTTCCATCCTTAAACGGTTTATTTTAAACGGTGACGGAAAAATCTGAAGGCTGTCAGTCATTTTGACAGATTACAATTCACACACCTGACCACTTGGTGCAGATGCGTGTACATTTTCAACTTTACGGACAGAGTACATCATGGAGGCAACGCATCTTGCTATTCGGGTGCTGACGGTGCATTTAAGTGTTAAAGACAGGAGGCTTTAGAGAGCGTGTGGAACAGCTGAATCATTGGTCCAAAGAAGAGCATCCTGTGGGATTCCCTACCGCTGAAGGGAGTGCTTGTGGAATTGGGAAATCCTTCGATCAGAGGTCAACATCAAAACTCAGACATTCAATAGCGCACAAGCAGGTGCGTAATTCAAGTTCATGCAGACCAGGGGGAAGTTGTGAGTAAAACTGACTTCACAGGGGATGGTGACACTACAGTTCACAGAAGAGGTTGTTATGTGGTTGCTGAGTAGCTACCAAACATCCTAACCAATGTCTTTCCATCAGGGGCTTGCTGTTTGACTCCAAAACCTTTGCCAAATGGTGATGTTTCTGAATAACTTGTACTTGAATCTAAAGTTGTTTAGAAATGGCTTCAAGACTTGTGCAAATCCACAATTTTCCATCTTGGATATTCATCGAGCTCCTTGGACTTTCAAACTTGTTCTGAGCATTAATCAGTTCAATGAGTGCTTTTTATGCTGGCAAAGAATCAATTTAAAGGACACACTGATACTTTCAGCACAACTTATTAAAAATAGTCATTAAATGTATGTTTATATTTAAGCCAGCATGTATAATTGTGACCCATGGTGGACTGAATTAGAGAAAGTTCACCATGACTGAAGCTGTATATTGTATAAATAAACGTATAATCATTTCTCCCTGAAAAAGGAACATCTCAGATAAAATCAGTAAAGGCCCCAAAACTGTATTAGATAGAATATGCTATCTTTGTAGTTCAACATTAAATTCAAGTTTGTGAATGAGTGTCCTTTTCTATATGTACCTGAACTCTCCCTTGTTGTTGGAAATGCGTTCAGAAGCGCAGTACTTGGCAGAACTTTGCAGCACCACAATGTGCACAGTCCTGGTTGTGTTTCCCCGGCTGGTCCGGACCCGACATTCCCAATTCCCCGTAAAACCAGGCTGGATGTTTGAAATGGTTAAGGCACTGATTGGAAGAATGGTAACAGAAATTAGATGTTTATTAGAATTACAATACTCGATTTAACTGAGGCTAATCTGGAAGTGAGTCTTACCTAGCAATGAGGGAGCAGTTCTGCACAATGCGCTTCTCTATGAAAATGCCCTGAGTGGCATCTGGCTTGACCATGCGTCCGTTTTGGTACCAGAGTACCTGCATATCCTCGGCCACAAGGGAAGCCTGACACTGAAAGGGCAGGCTGTCCCCCTGGAAGACGACCTGACGTTGGGACGGAGTTAGCTGGAAGGAGGGCAGCTCAAGAGGAGCATCTGGAAAAAAGCAAGGAGCCAGCCAGTAAATCAGAATGATTTTTAAAGGCTTTCCACACATTTTTCATATCAACATAGCAGAGTTTTCCAGACTGAATTCCTTTATACTTCAGGGTTACTTGTAATTCATGTCAGGGAACGAGTTCCTTGTAAATCTGTGTCATGTGTTTTATAATCCCTGAAGGAGGCAAGAGCCAAACTGATAAGACCTGAGCAGGTACAAACAAAGGCAGCGCTGGCCTGGGCAGGCTTCATCTTATCTGCTGTGTCATTGCACAAGCCCTGGTTCCCCAAACATGGGCCCTTCTGATACACGCATACAGCGCACCATTTCAACTACAAAATCAATGTCACTGCTTAAACATTAATCTGAAGAAATTACAAAGGTCATAATCAAGTTCATTGAAAACCACATTTAAACTCAAAGCTGTTCATGGGGTGATTTACGAGGCCTGTAAAGTCTAAATGTAGCTTTCATGTTAGTTTCTGTCATGACCCCTGATGGCAAAGGCAAAAAGGCTTAAGATGCACAGACAAGGTCTCTTGCCAAGTGCCTTCGGTGGACCTATAGGATGTAGCAAAAGTCTCCTTTTAAATTTCTCTAAAAATGTTAGGGGTTATGGGACAAAAAAGTCAAGATGTAGACCCAAAAATTTCAGCTTTGAGCCAGAAGATCTCACAGGTGAAGACAGGAAGAGAGAAAGAGAGAGAATTATGCCACACTGTGTAGAAAACTTGTACATATAATAGTGGGGAATTTTGCATTTCTGTTTTCATTCTGTTGCAGTTTCAGGACGACATCTTTATGAGGAGGCAAATGTCTGGGCATTTTAACATAAAAGTCTGATATTGTGTAGCTCCAATCTGTGTCCTTACCACATGTAAGGAGCTCTGGCCTCAGAGAGGTTATAAGCTGACCCTGCAGGGACTGAGGGTAGGAGCACTTTGTATTCTTCACAGAAACGTTATGGTCTTTGATCCAACGTAGCAGCCACAGAAGGTTGCAGTCACAGAGCAGGTAAGGCGTCTGAAACTCCCTGAAATCAAAAAGAAGCATGACGACTGTAACACAGTTTTTATTGGCTCAATGCATGATGGATAAATTGAGGAAAACAGCTGCAAACTATCTCCTTAGCATACTTACAATGCCTTTAGAGACACCAGCCTGTCAAACATTCCCTGAGACAATGAGGAGAACATGTTTCCTGAAAGGTTTCTGCAGAAAAACACACCATCAATGTCACTCTTTCACCAATTATACTCATTATATTTAAGATAAAACAATACAGAACTTACAGTCGACTCAGTGTGTCCAGGCCCTTAAAGACGTCTCCGTTAAGACAGCTAATGCTGTTGTTGGACAGGTCCCTGTAAAACACAGAAAGAGATGAGGAAAAATAAGCAATGAAAACCAGATTTCTTTATAATGATAAAGGGGAAGTTAGTGAAAGAAAAACAAATTCCACTTAAAAAGTAAAACCACCAAGTTAAGCAGGCAGGTTAGGGCAGGGATCTCAAACATTCAGCAGACAGGTTAACAACTTCCAAGATGGTATTAGATAATGTCTGTGTGGGCCTGCGGGGGATTTGAATCTTTAAAAAGGCAGCGCAGCACAGTGGGAGGTGATTAATCACCTACGATTAATGTCAAACACATCAAAAGTGTCTGTTTTCTTCAACGCTGGATGTGACCTGACATTACATCTTTGGAAAACATCAGAGAAGTGTCCAACACACCTCCCGGCAGGAACACTGGATGATTCTGGGGATGTACATGCAAAGAAGGTGGATGTAGCTACTGTCAATTAGCTAAAGCTCTATCATTTAGGAGTGCCAGGAAAGTCTCAACATTCACCCAAGACTAACTCCACATTGTCATGGCAACTTTTAATACAGTCATCAGTACAGGGAGAGTGTGTGTGGAAAAAAAAAGAACCATACTTTACAAATGTTTTGTATGAAAATACAAATTTAGAATATATAACATATTGTAGGCAAGGTAACTTTGTACATCACATTTCAGTAACAGGGCAATTCAAAGCAAACAACAAACATTACATTGCAGCGGCAAAAAAATAGTTAGTGCTGTTCCGATACCAGTGTCAAGTACTCGAAGTTGTTCTCATTAAAGCAACCAGATACTCTAAACAGACATGTTTCTGCTGAACTTTCCTCCTGGGCTGCACTGCAACTCAACGGCTAAACCACACTAGGTGGTGGTGGTAGTACAACAATAAGTTATTTGTTGATCCTGAATAATGAATAAATGAATATTCATCTGGTAACGATTGAATTTCAGAACTGTGCCAAGCAAAAATGAAAAGAGGATTCCAGAAAAGGCGTCTACCCAGCAGCTGAATTATATCCTGAGTGCTTGAGGAGCGTAAAGTAATACCTGGAAAAAGGCTGGTCGTCGTATGCCAACTTCAAAGCATTTATTATTTTTATTATTGGTGTTTGTCTTCAAGGTAGAAGGCGGGGAATTCTCAGTGTGAGATTATTAGTTCCACTTGACGGAGAACGAATAACAGCCTGTTGCATGCTTGCCAATTTGAGCAAGTATTATGTGCCGTGGTAAGGATAGAGCCGGGGATGGAAAAGTGGAGGTTTGAAAGAGGGGGCTTTCCCTTCATTTCTTCTTTTTATTGCCTTGATTCATATTATAAAAGATAGTTAAAGGAACTTCAAACAAGACGGAGAACACAGTTACTGTAATCAGCCACTACGTTGCGACTCTTAATAAATGTGCGAACCAACCCGTGTTCTTATAACAACTTTTTAATCACTGCTTTTAGACATTGCAATGTAGCAAATTAAGAGCATGAAGGATGGCTTCAGCACAGCACATCAGCTGCTGTGTATGACATGCTGAGCAGAAGCAAAAATAGCCTAATGTGATTAGGTCTGAGGAGAGCCTGTTCAGCTGTTGGAGGAATGCACATTAAAAAGGGGGCTGCAGCCAGAAGGATCCAAACTGCTGAGCAAATTTAGGGTGGTAAAATGTATTCAAACATCTCAAACTGGGGACACTTTGTCAGCTGAGGGTAACTTGAGGAAACTGACACAGTCACAATGACAAGAAAGTGCACACATTCTAAAACCTAGGGTTTATTTAGTTTGTACTTATTTTTTCCCCTTTCATTTTGGTTTAATCTTAGAAAACGGTGAATTTATACACTTTCAAGTTAGATTCAAGTAGCTTCAATACCTGGAAAAGATACTTGAAATGACGGAGGGTGTACTTTTTTCCACCATGGCCATCAGTTGTTTTTCAATATCATGATGTAGAAATGTATCGTTTGCCAGTGGTATAAAAACAGATGCAGAATCTAAAGCATCAGGAGCCACCCGTTAATTCATTCAAGAAAGGGGGGAGTGAGGGTGGTGTCTGGGGAGTACAGTCAATGGACCAAAAAGAGTTCTGCACCCACTGCTCACCACGGCCAGATAGACTTCTATGCATATAATTTTTATGCATGGGCTTAAAAATAAAAAATAAAAAATAAGACAAACGTTGATGAAATGCAATTATTTTTTTCCGCTTCAATGTTCATTTATATTAACATGTGCTCACTTTTTGCCTTTCATGATTTTCATTTTTAAATGCATGCTGCCTATGGCAGAAAAAGGGAAAAATTAGGAGAAATAGACTTATTTTAAAAATCATAGACACTAAATTTTTGGAGTGCTAAGAAAGCTTGATGTCATAGTTTAAACAGACTAAGGAGTTTAAAAAAAGATCAAGGACTGCTGCACATACAGCTGTGATAAATCTCAATTGCAAACTTCATTTCCTCCTATGATGCACTAATGCTTGTTTGTAAATCATTCTATGCATAATGTGTGCAGAAAAGTTACAATCCAAAACCTCAGCAGCTTTTACTTTAAATCTCCCTTTTGATGGTCTTTGCCAACACACTCAGAGTAGAGGTAATTTTAATTAAGAACTGCATTAGGAAGGGAAACAGATGGGGGAATTAAAAACCAACTTGAGTAAAGAGAAAAAGCAAAGAACATTATGAGCAAAATCTTCCTAAACTTTCTGGACTGTACAAACTTTGGCAAATATGAGCTACTTAGAAACTGAGTGATTTTTCATCATTGCCAATTAGTTCCTTTCAATTTTCCCAAAAACTTGGAGAAAACACCGAGCTGCACGTTCCAACTCTTGATTTTGACCTGTCCTTGTAAATGAACTGAAACAGACAGAGGGCAATGGCCAAAAGCAGCTATTTTTAGGTAAAAATCAGACTACTCCTGGCAGGCACTTCCATGTGAGGTGTTGCATCTCTGTGGTGAAAAGCACAGCGGAAAAACAAACAAAACAAACAAAAAAAACTTTCAGATGCAGCTGATCCAAGAGTAGAGCATGAATATACACCGAGAAGAAGACTTGGACAGGAAATGAGAGCAGGTCTGAACCAAGGGGCCGACTGCCTTCATGTTGAGCTCTTTATTGTTCCACAGCAGCAGCCAAGCTAAAGTTTGTGTTGGCAGGCGCTGGGTATGATCTGATGAATCCAACTCAAGCTGTGTTCCACCTCAGTCTCATGCAACAGACTCACAGCTCTACACTCACAATGAGAACAGCTGCACACCAAGTAAAATTAGTTTTCCACATATGAATAAGATCCGGACATAATTACATTTGAGCCCCCTTCCCTTTATCAAAGAGTGTGAGCCTCTGGTAGAGGGCCAGGGAAAATCAGAGGCGAGAAACAGACTCCTGCTTCGTGATGCACCTTTATTCTAATAAATTCCCAAGCAGCCTGTCATAAAGAGCACCTGAAAACAAAAGATGCGTCTCATGAAGTTCCTGCTCAACTTTTGAGAATTCCAAGCTTTTCCCCATTTTTTTTAAAGCTTGGATATCAGACTCTATAAATGGGACACAGACATTTCTACAGTGGCCAAGCTTTAAAAATCGGGAAGCAAAAAAACCCCACAAACTATAGCTAAGTAGGTAAATAAATGAATAAATACAAGATGACAATCAGTCATATTCTTAAAAAGCAAAGCTTTGCAATGTCATTACCGTTTCTTACGGAATATTCAAGATATTTTATGAAAGGTGTGAGTATGCATTCTCCAGATTCATGCAGATGCACCGATCACAGATTTTTGGGCCAATTTCTAATCACTGCTTTTGTCTAACCTTTGGTATAGATTTTAGAAGATTCTGATTTCACTGGCTGATCAATAGTCAGGGCTGGTCAAGTGTAAAATCAATAGCTTCTGGTAATCAGTCGATTTCTATGTGCTTCGCTATAAAACAGCGATGCCTCAAGTGTCCAGGCAACTCAAGGCCTGATGATCAAACAGTAAACTGGCACTCTATGACATGGATTACTCAATGTTTTATTTAAATTTTAAGAGCAACTCATTCTTAGACATTCTCATCTTTATGGAAATGGGACAAGGAATAAATGTTATGTTTCCTCACTTATCCAAAGCTGAAAACAACACCAAATTCTACACTTTTCAAAGCTGAATAAAAATCTCGTCTAAATGGATTTTACACAATGAGTAATTTCATAAGCCCATTTGAGGTGCTGCCAGGAAAAGGATGATGGAAATACAAAGACTCAAACAACCATATGTACTTGTGCAGCAAACAACATATTTTAGGGCAAACCACTTAATTTGCCTCAAACCAAATAATGCTAAAAACAATTTGATTTGTAAGAAGCTGGAATATCTAAAACCAGCACCAGAGGATATAAATTGTGGGGTAATGAGTTGCAGGCAGCTTTTGGATTAAAAACATCGTGTAATGATCGCCAGACACAGAGGAAGACCGAATCAGTTGGTCCGCAGGAGGCCGGGTGGTTGTATCACTCAACGGCTTGGTATGTGGTGTGTACGATGTCAAAGGAAACAGTGGGTACATGCGGGCACATGGGGGGTGTCATACTGCTCCCCCTCTACAGATTATTGTCCAAATACCAGTTACTGGTATTTGGACATATTTTAGTTATTTACAAACCCATCATTGGTCTGTGTAAATGGTCATATAAATTATGTGCCAATGAGGGCTTTTCTTCTTGGTGCTTAACTGTGTCTATTAAAAAAAAAAACAAAAACAAAAACAAAACAAAAAAAACCCTATATCAAATATTTATTTAAGATATGACACTGAAAGCTTTAAAGCCAAAAAACCGAAAATGTCATTGGTTTGAATGAAGTAGAGTCAAAAACATTTGACTAAATAGTCAACAAAGGAACAGGGATGTTCTGATACTCACAGTTTCTTTAGTGCTCTCAATCCCAGGAAAGCTCCCGGCTCAATACGACTGATCACGTTATTCCGCAAGTCCCTGTGGAGAGAAAGAAAAATTGTCCCCCGCCCCATCAGGTCAGAGGGAGTTGGAACAGCAAAAACATAGCTGCAACAGCTTAGTTAAATCATTTAATTATTTTAAACAAGATCATAAATTAACTTATAACTGTTCAAACTTTGCTACTGATGTTTTGAGAAGAGATCCAGCTACAGATGAAATACATTCTTTTCAGTTCAATTCAAAGTTACTTTATCCCAAATGAAAATTAAATGTCATAATACATATCATCCAAGTATCTTCAAAGAAGTGTTGTGGGTGAGGATGCTGTGGGGAGGAAGGACTTCCAGTAACAGTCAGTCTTGCAGTGACTCAGAAGACACCTCTGACTGAAGACTGTTGCTGTATGACAGCATGTCATGACTGTGATGAGACTAACAACTCAGTTTCCAGGGAGCAGAGATGATATTCCACAGTAACATGCCCTGGATGACACCATTAGTTGTTGGCAAGCACAGCTAATCCACCTCATTTGCTTTTGCTCCTTTTTGAATCTCTGTATACTCGTATGATTAGAAAGCCGGGCAGAGAAATGAACTTCCTCTTCTGCCTGTTCTCTGCTCTTTGGTCCTGCTCCGCATCCATGAAGCTCCTTTTCAACTCCTCTGGGATTTGGGAATCATGCTTCCGGTGTTATTTGAGCTTTTGAGATGGCAATCAGCTACTCCCAGTTGTAAAAAAAAAAAACAACAAACAAACAAAAAAAAAAACAAACAAACAAAAAAAGCACATTGTCGCCACAAGTTTTTTTTTAATGGAAGTCATTTCAGGTAAGAAAAAAAAAAAAAAAAAAAAAAAAAAAAAAATTCTGAAAGTTACTATGCTCTTTTCGACCATTTACTGACTAAACAGCAACAATATTATGAACTGTGTTGAGGCACCATGAGTCCCAGCAAAACAGGTCACATTATACAGATGGACGAAGAGATGCAGCAACCAATACGGTCAGGGTTTCCTTCCTACTTAATTGTTAAAACTTAGTTTGACAGTGAAACCCCAGATTTGGTACTTGATTAAGAGGAATCACAACAATGCATCAGCAAATTCTACTCTGAATTTCATTTTACTTTTCAAATTCAACAATTTTGTCTGTTTTTCATAGAAAGAAAATGATATAGCCCTTTAAATAAATATTTGTGCAGCAGGATGTGGGAAAATGTAATAACTGTTTTGTGGTTGTTGCATTTTTTTCTTTGATCACAGCCAAAAACCGAAGGTTATTACACAGCTGTAATATCAATATATTTTGACAAAAACTCTAATACTATGACCTAATCCAGTTGCCATTATCAAAACACACTCAACCATAGTTTGATGATTTTCTTCAGGCATTAACTTACAGTTAGGAGGTCAGGGCTCAAAAATATGAAGAGAAGTCAGACCAATCTTGGAAAATTCCTAGTTAAAGGGTGCAGAAACAGACACCTATAATTAAAGGAGTGCAGGAAAGAACGTCTTGCACTTTTTAATCCAACGACAACAACCAGACCTCCCTCCAAACTCAATCACCATTTATTGCTCCATAACTGCTGTCATGACTCGACCCTCAAAGGCGTTCTCGGGTTCTCACACACACACACACACACACACACACACACACCCGCCACCTTCCCCTGCATCTCCTGGGGTTCAAAGGATTGTGGTCACAGAATTCCTGCGGCGCTCACCTGCACCAGCACTGCCTTGTCACTCATTAACGCAAAGGTTCAAGAGGCTCTCTACTCACCACCTGAACCCACACAATACACCGCCGGGTAACTCTGCCTGTTTGTTGTCAACAAACTGTCATCTACTGGCGGGTTCCTGACCACAGATAAGTCGTAGACAAAACATCATTTGCTCGAGAAAACCTTTGATATGAGCAAGGTGAGTCATTTTTCCTGTGACGAGGTGCTGAGGGACAAATGAGACGGGAGGATGAAGAAATTGCTAATAATTTTTTAGACGAGCCTCATAGCCTAGGTAGGACCAGTTTAAAGTCTCAAAATATTGAGAGGGGTAATTATTCTGTTGAGAAGACTTTGCATTTGTTGCAATTATAAATAATCTGTTGTGGCAGAAATACACCTAAAACACAGGCTATATTAAACCAGATATGACAAGCCAAAAAAATGCAGCTGTGCTCAGGTAAAAAAAAAAAAAAAAAAAAAAAAGGAGCTCAGAAAAAAACCATGCACGTTTGATCTTAAAAAAGATTGAAGACTGCACATGACCTGGCACCTTTTAAACCCATTCGAACAGAGAAAAGGCGGCTTTTCTGGACATTCTTGCTTTGAAATAGCTGGCAGAGTATTAAAAGTGTGTTTCAAAAGTGTTCTTGAACTCGCTCCTAACATCATAATAGCTCAGCAATTGCAAAAGGTTTAAGTGTGTTCCTCTCTCATTAAAATAATGTTTTACTGACAAAGAGATTATCTAAAGTTTATTTTTCTTAATCTGTCTCTTGGCATGGTAACAACCTGCGTTGATGTGTTGATACATGACAATCAGTTCTTTCACATCAGGTCACTTTTATACAGCTGTTCACTTCATCCTGATGTGCCATATTAGAAAACAAGGACGAGAGCCTCAGGCTGTCAGCATGACATTAAATCCATGTCCCCAGAGCCAGTTTAAGCAGCTGAAACCTCCAATCAAAAGCAAAGCTGTTCGTGTGTCAATAAATCTACTGTATAACCTCTAACCTACAGTCATGAGAGGTTAGCCTTTACACCTTTATTTAACCAGATTTAAAAAAAAAAAAACAAAACAAAAAACATTGAGATCAAGACCTGTTTCACAGGGGTGACCTGGCCAAGAAAGGCAGCACCACATCATAGTGGACAAGACAAATAGACAACAATAACAAACACTGAAAATATATAAAACAAACAATTTCACAATAAAGTGCAGTAGTTATGACAGTAACAATTTGAAGTGTATGGTAAAAGCAATGACTATTTAAGATTTGCAACACAGGCACTGCTGACAGGATTTCAGGACCAAAAGAAAAGGATCACTGGTAACCAGTTACCTGGTCCCATGTAGGACGCACAAGTGACTGAATGTGTGATTAGGGATGGGAAACATTTCTTTTTGTGACAATAAAGAATTCCAATTAATGATGTCAAAAACCAGGGATGCACCAATATGAAAATTTGGGCCGATATCAATATTAATACTACTGCTATGGCTGATAACTGAGATATATCTCTATCTATCCAACTCTCCACTTTCGACACGGTGTAACGCGACCACGCTGCTTTCATTGCTTCTCTGCTTCTATTAAACACCCCCACAATCCTACACTGCATCACTATCACATGACAAAACAAATACCACATGGCCAACCCCCCACCCCCTCCAGAAACGCACACAAGGCAACAAGTTGAAAATACATGTCGGTTGTCAATATAGGCCCAGTTTAACTTATTGGACTAATACCGACATGTTAAAAAATGACTAACGTTGGCCAATACCCATTATGCCGATAAATCACGCATCTCTTCCGAAGACCGTCTGTTTTGTCTAAAATTTCATTTTTTTTTTTTTTTTTTTTTTTTTTTACAATTTTCTCAACTGTTGGTTCCCTGAGACCATTAATATGAATAACTTTGAAAATACGATTAAATACAGTTGATGTATGCAGATTAGTAAAAATCAGCCCCATTATCAGTCCCCCTGGGCAAAGCACTTAACCCGAAGTTGCCTACCAATCTGCATACTGGTGTATAAATGTAAAAGTGATTTGAGTAGTCAGTAGGACTAGAAAAGCAGCAAGTAAATTCAGCTCATTTAACCTTTTAAGAGTGGGATTTAACTATAGTGACAAGCAGTCACTGCTATGCTGTTGCCTAAAAAGACAAAAGAAGTTGTAAATACTTTAAAATTTTAATTTTATTGTAATCACAATGAATACAAAAAAAAAAAAAAAAAAAAAAAAAAAAAAAAAAAAAAAAAAAAAAAAAAAAAAAAAATCATGGTAAAATTCTAGGTTCCCATTGCCCACCCCCGTATATGTGATAACTACAGAATATTAGGGAAAACATCTGATGTGTGATAATGTTGGTAAATGCTGCTGTGATGTTATGACTTGTGATAAGTAGATGGCTAAATTAATTAATCCCTTTCTATTCTGGGTTGCAAACACATAGGGTATGGTCTATCCAGCTCCAATTTTTATTTTTTTATGCAAAGCCATTAGTGAAAACACTGTGCCAGCTGTAACCTGCAACCTCCTTTTTTTAAGGCTTGCCATTAAAACATTGTATATCAACACATTTCTTCCAATTTCTTTTTATAAATGCATTAAGAACTTCAGTTCTCAGCACATCACTATTCATAAGTTTTATGAGTTCCAAGCCCCTTTAATGCCAGTTTTGGTGATTAAGACTCGTAAACATACACAGACGGGAAGTCTCACCCTCCCACCCCCATCCCATATATGCAAGTTAAGGATGTTGGGCCAAAAACTGGCAGCAACATTGGTTCATATTTTTTTATGTTTTGTGCAAAGTCGTAAAAAGAAGATTAGACTGCATATGTTAATTGGAACTCTGAGGGCTGCACAATATGAGAAAATCCTGCAATGGCGATAATATTCGTAAATATTGTGACAATGATATTAGGTATAATGTATACCTACTTTCTTCTTTCCTCTCTTTGTCATCAGTGCTTCCATCACTCTGTGACCTTTGGCCTTTTGGGGAATGTCATTTATATCTTGCTAAGTATAGCATTAGCAAGCGCATAACACTTGAAATATATTAGACAATTATTGGATTTGTTATGTATATTGCAAACACTGATATTGCCATAATGATATATTTGTGACATATTGTGCAGCCCCAGCACTGATAATTGAACATGTTTAGCAGCACTACTCAAATTTTTACTTTTAAAAACAGTTAAAAAAAAAAAAAAAAAAAAAAAAAATGTAATAGTACCACAATAGATGCACAAGTTAAATAAAATTCTGTCAAATTAAAAGCTATACATCAAATTCAAAGTACACAAAATGATTTTTCCTGTACAACACTAGATTCCTCTGGTCTCATTTTGCACATATTTCCACAATAAGCGGTCCTCCGCAGCATCGCTTTCAAAAAGAAATCAGCATTTTATAGCCTCTCAGTCCAACTCCTGTTCCCAAAGGAGGAATAGTAAAGGGGGATTCTGAGTGGCTTATAAACAAGCAGCGACATCTTTGGCCCTCAGCAGAACACAGGGGCCTCGAGTTACTTTGCAATTTCACGCAGAGAGCGGGGCAGACAGAAATCGATTCTCCACCCCTCTCTGTCTCTGTCTGCATTTAGCCAGTCTAAATGAGGGAGAGCTTCTTTGTGGACACAGGAGAAAAAAAAAAAAAAAAAAAAAAAAAAAAAAGGAGGGTGAGAGTGAAGAGACTCTGCACTCTCAGACAAAGTGATGGAGTTTTTTTTTTTTTTTCCTCCTCAGTGAGCTTTTCGGCGGGATTGTCGTCTTCGAGCATGCTCAGTGTGAATGTATGTGTGGGAATCTTACGGCTGTCACCTCTGCCCTTGGCTTGGCCTCATTATAATCACAAAAGCAAGCAAGCCATCGAGCAGGCTCAGCTCTCTATCTGGAGATGGACTGCAATAGGTGGCTGGGAGGGGGTTGAATTCAACAGAAGTTGCTTATCTGAGGCAAAAACAGGCAGAATAGCTGGCTATTCACAAACAAAAACATACAAAAACTTTTAAGGCTTTCTTCGAGAAAGCTCAAGGATTTTTATTTTTACACATTCAGTGCAGATCCCCTTTTTTATCCTTAAGGCCTGAACAAGTCGGCTTAATAACAGGAGCCCCAAGGAGACATGTTCGACTATATAAGAAATAATAATGGCAGACGACAGCCTTGAAAACATGGGATTCAGGAGGAACAAATAATGAGAGCGAATTTGGAAGAACATGACTTATGTCGTTCATAGTGTTCATGTTGACAATCTCTACGCAACACGGAGAACCACAGTTTGTTTTTGCCATATACCATCTCTTTGTTTTCTCAGCAGCCTGAGCTTAAAGCGAGGAGGATCGTGCACTTAAAATTCCATATCAATGCACTCATGTGTTATTGTAGCCTTAGGTAAAAGTGAGGCCATTAATGGTCTGGTTATTTTATCTGCATGAAGCCATTCCCGAGCTATAAATCACTGGTGGCCCATATGTTCAGGCCCGCAGCCATATTCTGAATCTCCGTGTAGCTAGGAAGTACGGATTGTAACATTCCAGGCCGCAACAGCAGAGTCGGATGACATGGATGATGTTTCTCAATCAGTTAAGGGAGCCAAGTGGGGGAAAAAAAAAAAAAACCAAACAAAAAAAAAACGACAGATATGCCAGAAAACACCACACTGAGCTGGTTTAAGTCTTATATGGGTCCCTTGGTGAAGTCAAGAGAGTTTATAGCTCTCAGCTGCTAATGAAATATTACACCAACAAAGTCAAAGCTATTTCCTTAAGATTCATAGTTGTGAAGTGGAAGGAAAAATGATACATGGTTTTCAAAATAGTTATCAGATAAATAATCAGTCTTTTAGAGTTCCCTGTAAAGTTCACTGATATTTTTTTGCTAAATAGTTCAAGCTCAGTCCACCTGAGCAGTGGATCTCTGCAGCTCCTCCAGAGTTAACCACTGCCCTCTCGGCTGCTTCCCTGATTAATACTGTCCTAGCACAGCCTGTCAGTTTAGGTGGACCCGCATGTTTTGGAAGGTTTGCAGTTAGACCAGAGAGGTTCACAGCTTGGTATATTGTTTAAAACCTCAACCTGCTTGACTTGTCTGTGGTGTTCCTTGGTCTTCATGGTGCTGTTTGTTCTCTACTGTTCCCTAACAGACCTCTGAAGCACAGCAGGATTTATAGTGAGACTAAACTACACACAGACTATTATATAATTCCTAGAAACCAGCTGTTGCATGGGATTTTTTTCAGAGGGATTATGGTAAACCATTTTTTTCCTTTTAATTCCACACCATCCTAATAGAGTACATTGATGTCTGCGGCCATAATGCGAAAAACTTCAGTGGGTGTGAATACCTTTGCAAAGCAATGCATGTCACCTACTTCCCATTGACAAACAGAATCCCAGCAGCTGTTTGTCTAGAGCTTGTCAACAGACAGGCAACACTGCAAACCCTTGAGGCTCTTCCTATAATTAGTCCCTTTCTACTACTCCCCACAATCTTCCGGAATGGACCAACAGCCTTGACTGACTGAGGGTAAGAGCTGCTTTGCAACTTCTATATTCCACTGGCATGATCCCAGCTCTTGTTTTGCAAATCCTTCTGCTCTGCAAGTCAAAGCTTCACTTGTGGATGGATGGATGACTTCTGCTAATGCACTTTTTGATGTCGTTTAGGGCTTTGACAAAAAAAAAACAAAACAAAAAAAAAACCTGTGGTTACCTGTTGGGTAAAGTTTATACAAGGATGTAAACAGCTGCTTTCTATAAATACAAAAAAAAAAATTTAAAATAAAGTCTTATTTTTCTTGAATAATCTTAATCTGCAAAACATTTATGCACGTTAAAATACATTTCTGGGAGGGAAATGGCTGGTTTCACATAAAGAACATTTCTAAACAAAATTGAGTAACTTCTTATCACCTCAAATACAGGCCATTCTTCATTTCCCACTTTAATGTTCCTTCACTTTTCAAAGTTACACTTTTGGCTACGTTCAAACGCCTAACATGATTAAGACCCACCTCTTAAAGTTTAAATAAAAGGCTGCCATGTAAACAGCCTCCACTGATTGCATTAGGCTGAATAAGGTTGCATCATGAATAAGCTATGATTAAATTAGACAAAAAAAAAAAAAAACAACTCAGATTTTAGGATGCAGTGTGTAGACATGCACTGGATCATACTTTAATATCTCACTGGAGTCGTTGCGGTGTTTGATACCTCAAATATAAAACTCTTGTAAACACAACATCTAGTTTAATATCCTAAGTAAACATTACACACAAAACACCATGCAGCTTTTTTTGCGGCTGACTCCCTTTAATATTTCCATTATGCACCTGTAGGTAAGTCTTACAAAAAAAAAATTGTGGGTTCAAAACAGCTCAAGTTTTCAGTCACACCCTTCACATAGTTCTTTAATGAGATACCAGCACAGATGTAGAAGTGGCCAGAGTGTTCTATGGCTGCATGGAACGCGTGTTGCTGCACACTGAACGTCAGCTTGCTTAAAGCAGACTCCTACACTTTCCCCATACTTATGAAAAAGTCGAATTCAGATTTTTTTCAAACAGCCCAGACAGTCATGGAGTTAAACTAAAGGAGCGCCACTCATTACTCTTATTCAAGCAAATCTGTTTTAAAACTACATTTGACTAGCATAATAGCATTTGACTACTAGCATAATGTAGCTAATCAACTAGATGTGTTAAAAATTGCTACGACGTTTAGTGCGTGTCCATTTTTAGATTTTTGCTTTAACTTATCAAAATAAATCAAAATAATGTTACAGATAACATTTAGGAGTTGTAAAAATTAATATTGTAGCAGCATTAAGAATAATTGTTGCTTGTCTGTTTTAAATTAAGGAAGTTGGATCATATAATACAGTTTAAAATGTAATTTCCGTTATCATATGGTCAAAATTTCATTCTGGCCGTCCCAATACAGTGAATTTTTCACAGCGGAATTTACATTCTATAACGGGTGAGGCACCGATTGACCGGCCCTGATTTTTTAAAATTTTGGGTGATCTGCGATTGGCTGATACTTAAATGTGAAACCTCTTTAATATTTCCATTATGCACCTGTAGGTAAGTCTTACAAAAAAAAAAAAAAACCTCTGAAAAGTCTTACAAACATCAACCTCTGAAAATCAGTCGCTGTCCTCTTTTGCTCTGCTGTGAGAGAAAGCTGACTGACCAGGTCACGTCTGCATGTGCACGGTTAACAATAGTCTTCCTCCTCTTGCCAGCTTTGTCACTATATTTAACAACTTTTCAGACCCATCTAGAGACATTTTTTCAAAAACCATCAAATCTAGCAACTTTTTCTGTGTTAAAAAAAAACCCCCAGAAAAACCAAAGAAACCAAAAAGGTATTGGCCAGAATTGTAAATTGACAAGTCAGGCTTTTTAAAGATTGGTGATCGGCCAGAAAAATGCAATTGTTGCACTCCAATCTATAACTCATGCAAAGTTGCTCCAAACTATATGCAAAGGCGTGACAGTGACGGGTTTTAGCGGAATGACACTAACTCAAAACTCTGCCTTCACTTGCATGTGTGATAGAGGAGAGAAACAGCATTATAGCAGCATTATAGCCTAGTGTTCTAAAGCCCAAAGTGCTTACTTTTTTTTTTTTTTTTTTTTTTTTTTTTGCACATTGGAAGCGATTAAATTAAGACTGACAAGGCCCAAAAGAGCAATGCACATTCATGGAGCAGCAGCGGCAACCACTTAATTTCTTTCTGATTTTCAGTTTAAGATTAACTACAGACAATCTTAATCTGAGATTATGGAAATATATAAAGGCAAAATGCTTAACACACTTTTTGGACAAGCTCCACCCCACTAGTTCAGGATAAATAAAAGGAAAAACAGACCACCGATGACCTTTCTCTGGAGTCAATTTCTGCTACTACTTTACCCAAGTAGATACTGTGAAAATGCAAGGGATGAAGAACGGCCCAGGGAAACTACGCCGCTTCGCAGAAACAATCAAAAAGTAGATTAGGATTCATGTGAATGAATTTTAGTCGCTATACTTACAATTTTTCCAATGTAAACAATCCAAAGAAGGCTCCATGTCTCAGTTCTTGAATCTTGTTGTTATTTAGAACTCTGTAATGAAAACAAAAATAGAAATTACTAAACCAGAAAGGCAATTTAAACGCAGATGACCTTGAAAAACAGGCTGCAACTTTCAGATGTGCGTTCCTGGTGTATTATGCTACATGCTTCAGGCAGCAGAAGCATTTCTGTAATGTTATCACATAAGTCCAAATTAAGAGCTGCAGGAAAACAAATGCCTTTTTAAAGTGAACCAGACACAGAATCCAAAACATCAGCAAGGAATGTGTGTTAATTAAATATGGAAGTGGAATCAAAAGGGATCTTTTATTCATCATTCAATTGGTGGAATGATGAGGCACTAGTGCTTGCTGCTGGTACAAGACAATACTGAGTCTTGTTTTGTCATCTAAGCTCTATGGGTTAACAGACAAATATCTGAAGAAAGGCAGGACTTAAAACCAAACCAATTGACAGTACTGAGTGTACAACTCTGAAGGAGCTGACACTGTCTGATAATAAAGAACAACTGGGACAAATCACGATTGCAGAATTACAGGCCAATCTCTAACCTTCCATTCATCAGCAGAATAATTGAAAAAGCTGTTTCAACAGTTAAACAGCCTCTTAACAATGACCAACTCCATTGATGTCTTTCAGTCCAGTTTCCGTGCTCACCACAGCACTCAGACTGCCCTTGTCAAAGTGTTCAATAACATCCACACAAATATAGACTGTGGAAGAACCACAGTGTTGGTTCTGCTGGACCTCAGCACAGCATTTGACACTGCTGACCATGATATATTATTGAAGCGACTGGAGAGCTGGGTTGGACCCTCTGGTACAGTACTCAGTTGGTTCAAATCCTACCTAAAGAACAGGGATTTCTTTGGTGTCAATAGGCAAGTTCTTATCGAAGCAGACAGAAGTCACATATGGAGTACCCCAAGGTTCAATCCTGGGACCCCTCCTATTAAATATTTACATGATCCCGCTAGCTCAGATTATAACAAGAAATAAGATTAGTTGGCATAACTATGCAGATGATACACAGCTGTATATTATGGTGTCACCAGGTGACTATGAACCCATCCAAGCACTGAACAGATGCTTAGAACAAATCAGTGCATGGATGTGCCATAACTTTCTCCAGCTGAACAGAAACAAAACTGAAGTTATTATCTTTGGACTTAAAGAGGAATGTTCTAGAGTCAGCGCACGTCTTCAGTTATTACAGCTAGACACTATTGATCAGACCTGAAATCTGGATGTAGTGATGGACTCAGACCTGAACCTTCAAAGACACATAAAAACAGTT
Source organism: Anableps anableps (assembly GCA_014839685.1). Taxonomy (NCBI): domain Eukaryota; kingdom Metazoa; phylum Chordata; class Actinopteri; order Cyprinodontiformes; family Anablepidae; genus Anableps; species Anableps anableps. The sequence continues at coordinate 18,651,325 of CM026085.1, forward strand.
ACAAAGTTAGCCTTCTATCACCTGAAGAACATTTCAAGGATTAAAAGGACTATTTTCCCAACAAGATCTAGAAAAACTCATCCATGTGTTTATCTTTACTCGAATTGATTACTTCAACAGTGTCTTCACAGGTCTGTGTAAACATTTTTTTTTTTTTTTTAATTTAAAAATTCTGACAGCTACAGCTGATCCTGAACGCTGCTGTTTACGTTCTCACTAAAACCAGGCAGACAGAGCACATCACCCCAGTTTTAAAGTCTTTAAACTGGCTCCCTGTAGCTCAGAGAATAGACTTTAAAATACTTCTGTTAGTTTATAAATCACTGAATAGCTTAGCACCAAAATACATTAAAGACCTGTTGTCATTGTATCAACTTTCCCTTCCTGACTACTCAGGTCTTCTGGTTCTGGTCTACTCTGCATCCCCAGAATCAAATACTGAGAAGCAGCATTCAGTTTTTATGCTCCACAAATCTATAACTTCCAGAAAACTGCAAAGATGCTGACACTGAGTTCCTATAAATAAAGGCTAAAAACCCACCTGTTTGAAGTGGCATTTGATTCATATTAACTGGAACATTGGTCAGTATATCTGATGTATATTTGCTTGATTATTTTCATGATAGCATTTGACAAAATGTAATATTTATTGCTTGTTTCATAATTGGTTATGTTTTTAATGGTGTAGGGCACTGAACTACTGTACCTTGTTGCTGAAATGTTGCTATACAAATAAACTACTACTACTAAACACGTGAAATCTGGATGTGCAGAAATTATTAGGTATGCCTTTATTTCAATCATGTTTGCAACTAACATGCAAAAAAAAAATCCCCTTATCCATGAACAGATACATTACAGAAAATAATGTTATGAAAGTAAAGCATAACTTTTCTCTATAATACTGACAAAGATTTGTACTTTGAGGAGGAGGACATCAGGAGCAGAGTTGTCCAAGAGGGAAGAGCTTGGAGACCCAATGGTCCATTACACTAAAACTACTGTGGCCAATGTGGTGGAAGCTGTGAACCAAGTTCACAATGAATAAAACCTAAGATGGGGTGGGAGGGAAGGACAGACAAATTGACAAATGAAAATAAATTCATGGATGGCATGGATAGATAAAAGACAAAAGGGATGGATGGAGAGGAACTTACTGATGAGGTATACTGAGGTATGAATGGAGAGATGGATTGATGGACAAATTGACAAATTAACTAACAGATGGTTGGACAGAAATGGAGGGATGCATATTATATTTTATATACTAATACTGACAATATGACTGGGATAAAAGTCTGGAGATAAAATTACTTTCTGTGCTATACACTGTAAGCCCTTGTATTCATCATTTGAGGTTTATTATATTGCTGGGTGGTTTTTTGGTTGGTATTGGCAATTTTGGCTCAAATGCGTTTAAATGAGCATGGTCAAGGCTGCCATTAACATCATAATAATTTTAGAGCACAGTGAAATAGCCATAACTGTTGAATCTAAACTAGGTATAGCTAAAAATGCCAACAATAAATGGCTGCTATAAAACATAGGATTTTAGGACAAACCTTTGCAATTTCTTGTGGGAAAAAGAGGACAGAGCAACAGCACACACCCTGAATCGTCAAACACCACAAATCTATTTCTCAGTGTCTGAACTGAAGTCGATTTAGCCTTTTACCTTCAAAAAGGTCTGTCATCAGATTCTTTTTCTTAATCTCTCCTTTTAAAACACCTTTTTGTTGTCTCCAAATATTTTGTGATAAAACAAATTCAGCAAGGGGGCTGATTATTATTATACATTTACAGTCTTCCTTTCTCGTCGAAAATGATTTGAGTCTTGTATATGCTTTAAATCCTACGGCCAGCCAGCTGGACAAACGTTGTGTCATCACTATACTGCTAAGATGAGATTCTGCACTATTATTGTTTATAAAAAGAATTATGGCAGACTTCCAACACAGATTTTATGCACAGTGTAGTTTCTGGGGGAAATCTTTGGTAAAACAGATCAACTGTAACAGATCATCCTCATCTACTGTTCCACACGATATGTAAGAAAGACAGTTTGTCGAGTTTGTTTCAAAGTTAATAAAAACGCAGTATAAAGGCCTTTTTGCAGCGTGTTAAAAACCAATAGGCCAGAAATCCCCAGCAGGGATTTGTGGTTGGAGTTTGTTTCTGGCCTACAAGGAGGGAACATGCTGGTTAGTGACATGCATGTTAGCTGCACCCTCAACCTGAGGCAATACTGGAACTATTACAGGGTGTTGAAGGGGTTTCATTACTGGGGTTGGACAGAGGAGACTTGATGAAAGTTTTCTATTTTTCCTCTATGGGAACAAACATAGTACTCGACTGTTAAATCCATGGTGAATGACACTTCATTCTGTGCACATTTGACTGTTGTATGTAATGGTTCTCTTAATGACGTGCAAAGCTCTAATACAGTACTGGCAAAACAAGAACTGGCAAATAGACTGAGATTATTAAAAAAAAAAAAAAAAAAAAGAGCTATAATCTTCAAAGACAAAAAAAAAAGTTTAGGGACTAGTTTATGTTATTCAAATACAAGATCAAGTGTACATGTAATGTCTGGCGATTCCACAGTTTTTCTAAATAAGTTTAATAACGAGCTCTCCAAAAAGTCACGAGGCCTTTTGTTGGCTTCTTTCCATCCTCCGCCCTTTACATCTTTGCACACCACCTTATCTAACCCCGTTCCTCATGACAGGATTGTGACAACAGAATGTTCAAAACAGCTTTGACTGCAAAAGGAAGTCTTTATTGCAAGTCTCATGTCTGATTTTATCAGAAATACAAAGCAAAAATAAAAGTAGCAGAACTCATTTGACTCCCAGGATCTGTGGAAAGGAAGTCTGCACCCTGGTCCTCCACTTCTCTACGGACCTGTCTCTGCACGCCAGCCTGACGTCTCCAGATTCTGTTTATAGTGTAGGGAAATTTTTCCAGGTCAGCCCTCAAACATCAAAGAAGACGAGCGTCTTCTCTTTAGGAATGTATAGTAAATAAAACATGCTTGGGCTTATGCCAAGAAAAATCTGATAAATGATGCTGTCAACACTTGCATCCTGTGTTTACTTTTAGAGATTTTGTCAATCTTGATGACATTTATCAAAGATGTCATCTTTAAACATGCACTTATTGCCTAGATTTCAACTTAGCTTAAAGTGAAGAGAGTACAAATCAAGGTCCAAACTGGTTTTATTCAGTAAAATGTTTTTGGTGACATCTGTCTATTAGAAGGGGCAGCACTGTATGTTTTAAGAACAAAGCAAAGAGAAATTCATGCAACACTTACTTCATGCTCAGGATCGTTTGACGTATAAATGTCCACAAGTATGACGGTCTGTTGCATCTTCAGCAGATTTTCAATACATTTCTGGCTGCATTTCAGCTTGCAGTTTAAGTTAATCACAGCATATATATCTCAATACTTAAAATTTGTTTTTGACGTCTTGCACTGTCTTCCATCCTTTAATGCAGCAACAAATGTCAAGTCAGAATCTAACTGTTCTTCCACCAGCAGGACAAAAGCAATAACTTCCAGCTCTCTTTTCACATAATACAACAGCAGGGGTGACTTTTGAGCAGTTCAGTTCCAAAAACGCTGCAGTTTGGCTGCATATTTTAAAATGAAACTACATTAGATTGTAAATATCTGAAAAAAGAAACGATAAATCAAAATGAGAGATAAACACAAATGCCTATAATCAAAGCACACAATGCTGAACTTTAACAAGACCACACAATTATGAGGAAAAGTCACGAGCTAAACAAAAGCAGCTGATTGGTATTCAAGACAACACAAGTCATAACGATTTCAAAACAAACTCAGACGTTTCTACGGCTGAGCGCATCATTTACACCAAATCACTCACCATTTAATGAAGACAGCAAGAAAGACGTTCATCAACCTTTTGTAAGATTAACAAGAAATATGGTAGCTTTAACAAACCTGAGCAGGTTGGATGATTCTGAGTGAAGAGTTCAGAAGCAGTAAGCGAAAAAGAGCTTAGACACAAAGAGGTACTGGTTGTCAAGGGAATTTATACCTGGATATTCATGATATCATTTAAGACATTGCATGAGGAACAAAGTGGGATACAGCAAATATATTCATTACAAGCCCCTCCCCCCAGTTTACCATAACTAAAACTGTGACGAACAAGACTGAAATAAAGCCCAAACCTTTCTTGGCAACCCACTCAGTGGGGGTCAGATGGTAAGGGAGGAACCCCCCAACAACCTACAAATGCTCAGGTTCAATTATTCAGTTTGAGATTATGCAACTGAATGTGATTTTAAGATTTGTATGCATCTTTACCAGGGGAGGCAATAACTGAGAAGGGCACTGTATTGAGAGGACTCTGATTTATCACAACTGGGGCATGGTAAAAAAAAAAAAAAAAAAAAAAAAAAAAAAAAAAAAAGTTTTTAAAAAAAACAATTTTCTTAAAAAATTACAGACTTCTATCATCTCTTTGTAAATATAAAGAAAGATAACCCAAAAGTTTTATTTACATTTTCGCTTTGTGAAAACAAAACAAAACAAAAAAAAAACTGAGTTACAAAATAAACAATTGTAACCTAACTAAAGCCTAGACAAAACATGAATCTGCTTTCAGAGGGGGGAGAAAATGACCATGCAAAATAAAAGCTCAACTGGCCTGCAAAGTGAAAGGCTTCAAACTGATATGCAGCTGTCAGTGCCTTGTCTTGAGGATTTTTGACTTTCCAATGCAAACACCGCAAAACCAGTTAAGAATGCCACACTGGGACATTCCATTACTGTGCACCAACAGCATGTCTGAAACGCCCCTAAAAAGCAAATACGCTCAGGACATGCGAGACTAAAAGCATCTGTGTTCCCTTTGCACAAATGCTTCAAAGACATTAGGCACAATAAAGGAAAACAAAGAGAAGACAGACAACGAATGATCGGACTCTACACAGATCTAAGCGAACGATCAGTTTTATAGTTCAAGTGCGTGGAGCCCAAAAGGAAACGATTCCTTATCCCCAGTTTGCACAGTGAAACCAGTTAGTTTATAGCACCCCAAAGAGCCATTACACTAAGCACACATTTCCCTGCTATGTTTCTCACATAAATCCTGCTCTCCTCTGCTGGAGATAAAACCAGAAGCACTTATTCACAACAATTCAACCCAGTTGCTCCAGGGAAAAGATCTTGAATACACTAAACCAGTCTTGAAAAGAAATATAAGCTGGATGAGTAAAGAAAGCTCAGTCAGTTCCTGTATGTGAGGCTGTAGAGGGTGAAATAAAAACTCCTGCACACACCCGCGCAAACTCCTTGTCTCTCGGAGCTTAAGGCTAAATTCGAGCACTCGTAACTTCGCTGAAGGCCTCCACTGACATGGGTGGACAGGCCAGCTGTAAACACATTTGTGTCATTTCCTCTCGGATTACTGAGGCGGTCGAGTTCAGGGAATGCACTACTCCGGTTTTTCTCTTCTTTTTTGTCTGTATGCAGAGGGATTCAGAGCAGAACCGCAATGAACAACTTCACACAATAAATGTCTGGTTCAAGCTAGTCCCATCAGTCATTTAAGTTGAGCAGTTTTGCAACTGCTCAGGGACAAACTCGCATGGATAAATGAACAAGTTGTAGTTATTTTCCATGGATGTTTTGTGGCACAACTCTAGAAGAAGTGTCCTCAATGTTTATTAAAATTGGAGCCCCTGATAAGTAAAAACAGGAAATCTTTTGTAAAGAAAAAAAAAAAAATAGATGTGTGCCACGTCTAATGAACAGGTCTCTGTTTACACCAAGAATGTAAGCTCTGAGGCGGGATTCATACTTCCCAGTCTGCTTGACCGTCTGCTCAACTGAGACGGTTTTGTGACATCAATTTTACCTTCTCTTGGGTCAGGCCCCTCAACGGAGAGTCAGACCAGATTTCTGTGACTGAGCTCATTGACGGCAAAAATAAGATCTCTCATTCAAAACGTGTCGAGCAGAAGAAAACAGTTTGCCGTTATCCATGTATGCCCAATTTGTCCCCGAGAGATCCAGAACATTATAAGAATAGCAAATATCGTCCTGATTTATCACTTGGCTAGTAAACTAGGTCTCGAATCCAGAAAACGTTGCATCAGTGACCTCATCTTGTAATCATCAAAATAATCCGCACTTAAAGTTGTTCCATGTGTTTGTAATCACAAATCAAAAATAATCAAGGATATATCAAATTAACATTGAGCATTTACCAAGTAAATCATCACATTGCTGTTTCCCAGTTTTGTGGAAACACGGTTTTACATCATCACCAACATTTTGACATCAAACTTCAGGAGCCTGACGCGAGATGAAATTTTTAATTAAAGAAAACTATTTTTGGAAGGAAGTGTCAACACCGAAGTAAAGCTCCTTATACACAAAAAATGTTTTCTACAATCCAGTCAGATTGCTCCCAAAAATAAAAATTTACATTTAAATGTGGTCGGTGCAAACATAGAAGCACTTTAAGGTGACTTGTTAATGAGTGTCTAACACCTGCGTTAGAGAAAAACCCTGCGGCAGCAACACAGGAAGGCAGTTACATTGAAAAGGTATAGAAAAAGTCCATTTTACAGATGAGCCAGGTGTTCAGCTCCACCTCGTTTCACACCATAGTGAGTCTATTTTTGACTACGTTCGGTTCCAGAGGAAGATAAAAGTGGCTTCAGGCACCAGTCTGATTGGTAAACTTCAATGTTCCTGCAGAAACATTAATTTGCTGCTGTTGTGCAGTATTAAAAATCAACAAATGATTGAACACCCTGGTTGAAAAATCATTTAACGACAACTGGAAAAAGTCATCTAAGACAGCGGTCTCCAACCCTGGTCCTGAGGGCCGACTGTCCTGCACGTTTTAGATGTTTCCCCACCCCAGAACAACTGATTCAAGTGATTGCTTTACCTCCTTTGCATGCCTCCAACTGCTGCAGAACCCTGTCATTCATTTAACCCAGGTGTGCAGCAGCAGGGTAAACCTAAAACATGTACAACAGCAGGCCCTGAGGTCCAGGGTTGGGGATCTAAGAAATCCCTACTGATTGGATCAACCCACTATTTGGAATCAATAAAATACAAAATAAAACCAAAAAAAATGAGCTCCAATACTATTATATAGGGTGTGTACTGTGTGTGTATATAAGCCTTTAGCGAATAAATCAGGGAAAATTAAAGTAAAAACAAGACTTTGGTATTACTCTTAAGGAGTATAAAACATACTGCTTACTCCTGTGCGTGCAGCCAAGAGCTAAATCTGAAAATAATCCTACCAAAGTCTGAGTCACATTCTGGTGTAAAAACCCCACAAAGCTTAATTCGTAATTTGTAAACTCTTGTAAATGCCTGATAGATCAGGTGTCATGTGAGATCAGAAGTGTGAGAGTGAAAATACCGTGACTTGATGAAAGTTTTTACACGACCTGAACATTGCAGCAACTCCTTGTAGAACCACCTTTTGCTGCTGTTCCAGCTGCAAATCTTTTGATCAGTGTCTCTAGCAGCTTTGCACACCAAGAGGCTGAAATATTTGCCCACACGTCTCAGTCCAATAGCTTAAGTTCAGTCAGATTGGATCACATTTCAAGTCTTACCCTTCCTCTTAACCCAACATTCTCAATTGGATTTTGGTCTGGACTTTAACTTGGCCATTCTGCATCAGCCTAAACTCTAAATCTGTCTGCTGCAGCTCTGCTTGACTGTGTGGGGGTTTTGTCCTGCTGGAAGGTGAATCTCCACCCCAGACTCAAGTCTTCTGGAGTCCCTAATAGTTTTTTTTTTTTTTTTTTTCCAGGAGAGTCTTTTAAAAAGTTCAATCCATTTTCCCCCCATCAACTTTAGTCAGCTTCCATGTCCCTGCTGAAGAAAGGCATCCCTTCAATATTATGCTGCTACCACCATGTTTCGTAGTGGGGGCAGTGATGCACAGTAGTAGTTTTCAGACACAAATAGCATTTTGCACAGAGGCCAAAATGTTCTTTCTTCTTACCACTCTTTCATAAAAGCCAGACTTGTGAGATGCAGAAATACTGGCTGTTCTGGGGACTCTTCCCAGCCTAACGCTCTACATTCACAACTTTAGCACTTATCTGTTGTGTTCCTTGGTTTTCATTGCCTTCTACTCACTAAATGTTCTCTAAAAACCTCCGAGACCCTCACAAAACAGCTGCATTCATACTGAGATTAAATTACACACAAATGGACCTTATTTACTGATTAGGTGGCTCATGGAGGAGGCTGGATGGACTGGTTTAGATGTGAAAGTATAAATAGTGAAAACAGGCTGAAAATGCGACAATTTTTCTATTTTATTTGTTAAAAAAAAACAAAAAACAAAACAAAACAACTGAATACATCAGAAGTGTGTGGGTGTTTAGAGTGAATGAAACTCACAGTACGACCGTTCTGTTGGGGAAGGAGTCCGGAGGTAACACCTGATGGAGCTCCATGTTGCTGCAGACCACTTTCCTGTCGGATGCCGGGTTTTTCCCTCCGCTCTTCGGCCCTTCGTCGGATGTTTTGCAGGCGAATGGCACCGCGGAGCCACGGAGGCCACTCAGCAGCAAAACCACCACTAACTGCAGCCAGTCCAGCCTCATTTTTTTTTCCTACCCCGCACACGACTAGTGAAAACCCGGCTGCTGCATTTGGTAACGAAGAGGAATGCTCTGGTACTAAACTGGGCGGAGGAGTAGCTCGGACGGGGCTGCTAACAATACAGAAACCTCAGCCTGTGTGTTGTTTGGCCCCAACGAGCCTTCTTGCTCCATTTCCCGCAAGGTTTTTCCTCTTCGCTCGACGTTGCTCCAGTCCAACAGAGGTGTGCTTCTTTGTTTAAAGGGAGGGCGGGCAGGCTCATTTATAATTCCCATTCCATCCTGGTGTGGCGGTCATTTTATTCGGACTGTAAAAAGCCAGAAAACCTGGTAAAAGGAACATTCTCGCAGGTTAAAGTCTTTCTTTGTTACCCATACAGCCTGTGTCCAGGTCAGAGTGCTGTCTTTTCCAGGGGAAGCAGCTGCACACACATTCCAGGTTATCCACTCAGGAAATGTCTTCGTGGGTTTTTTTTTTTTTTTTTTTTTTTTTTTTTTTTAATTTTTTTTTTTTTTATACTCACATTAACTCCTAAGCCATCTGATCAGCTGTCTAATGAAAAATAATAACTCTGAGTTTACTTTCAACAACAATAATAAAAATAATAAAAAATACGACAGCAGATCAGGGCAACTTCTTTAACTCCGGAATAGTTTTGAGGACAAATAAAACGGTAAAAACTGCTTTTAAAACACAATTAAAGTGGACATAATTGTTTAAAATGAGTCGTCCACACAAAGTTCCTTCCTTATCTCTACTTCGTCCTGTCTCGGCGTTCCACTGTGATCAATTAGTCAGATTCCAAACCTTATCCGGTTTGCTTTTCAGAGTAAAACCAGGAGTAAAAATAAATGCAATGATTTACAAGTACGCTTCCGGTTCAAATACTCGAAACACATATGAAGAACTGCTGTAAATAAAATGCTTAATTCTAGTTTCTCAGGAATTTATATATTCCATACTACTACTACTAATAATAAACTTCATTGGAGGAAAATGGCCAACACAATTATTTGAAAGACTGCAAACATGACAGTTGTACAGCAGATAGTCACTGATATTACACAAGGACACTCACCCCAAAATCTGGCTGGCTGTTCAAAGAGTTATATGCTAAGACCTTAACAGAAAGTTAAATGGAGGGAAAATGTCTTGTAGAAAAAGGAGCACAGCCACCACAAACAAGAAGGAAGAAGACGATTCTGAGGCAAAGGGGAAAAGTACATGTACATATAAAACGATGGAACAAAGCAGTTCTAGCAATTACTAAGGAGAGATATGGCCATTTTTGATTTTGACAAGTTTAAAAATAAAACATATTTGTCATTTTGGCATTTAGCAAATCAATAAAATAAATTAATAAATTATTTATTAATACAACTGGCCTAAAGAGGACATCTTTCATTTGATTTTATGTCAGACTGAGGAAAACGGTTATGTGTTGTTTTATACGATGTATGCACATATCTGGTTTCAGATGTAACTCTGATATAATGTTCATTTTTTATACTTTTCCTTACATTATTTGTGATATTTCTCAAATAAAAAGTGAAATGATGTTGAAAATTCTGAGTTTAGAAATGTATTTTTCAAAACTAGTAAAAAAAAAATAAAAAAAATTGAAAATGACAGATGTGTTCAGCTTTAATAACAATGCTTCCTGTAAGAGTTCATTCAGGAAATTACTGGTTAAATGATTGACAATTTGTTAGCTGGTTAAAGTTTGCTAACTGATTGGTATATTTTAAAAAATCATGCTGAAAGAAAGAGAGAGAGATGCAATCATATTTAATTTAATTATTTTTCAAGATTTAATTTCCCTCTGAGATTAATATAGTATTTTTGAACTAAATTGAATACTAGCAGCTCGACTATGACTCTTGAAATTGCACTGCTCAGGATACTAAACACAGGCCTGTAAAGTATTGTCTTTAAAAAAAAAAAATGTATGTGCTTAAATACAAAAAGAACTTTTTCCTAATAGATGGTTTATATGTATGGTGCTGATTTAAAAAAACACAATGTGTCAGAAGTACTAAAAATATTTAATTACTGCAGGTATGGCTATTATTTGTATGTATGGTTGCCATGTTGGATTTTGAGGGTTGAGGAAGGGGGTTGAGAGACGTCCACCTTTTCAAGTCAGGATTCCCACTTCAGGGGCACAATCTGGTTATTTATTCAAATTGGAACAACATGCTTTATTACTGAAATGTTGTTGTGGGGTCAATAGCATGGATTTAATTGAATTATACCTTTGTAGCTACAGTGCTTTGAAAAATATATTCCCATTGTAAATTCATACATTTTTTGCTGTTTGTCACTCTTACATATTGAAGTGTTTTGGGTTTTTTTTGTTTTTTTTTTCTGCTTAAGTGATATCTTGATTGATCTGAGAGTAATTTGCCATTTGTTCTCAAATCAAATCCATCTTTCAAAAAAAATGTGGATAATCGCAGTTAATTTGTGATTTAATTCAATATGGACGGTTACATTTTGCCCACTGAATCGGATTGGAAAGCCTATGTCCTTTAATAAATGAAATCATGCTTTGAAATCCACACTTTGTGTTTCCTTGGGTTATCTTTGTCTAATAATTAAAAAAAATGTTTGATGATCTGAATCATTTATGTAAGTAAGTATGAAAACAAAAACAGGAGTCTGAAAGCATGCAATAACATATCCACAACACCATTTAAATAAGAGCCGATGACCAGCTTACAGAAAAAGCCACACTATCTCAAAAAACAACAACAAAAAAAAAGCCATGGGTTACTGTCTGCGTCTCGACTCCTCTTTAACCAGTCCAGAAAAATGTGCCGACAACTGCCTCCATGTTTGAGGCCAACATTGTGGACTTCCACTAAACCAGAGGAATTTTCATGCTTTTCTTTTTGGTGCCTCAACTTGAACAACTAATTCTTTATCTACCCCTGCTCCTCCCTTTTGTCTGTGTGCAAAAACAGGTTCGGTCTAGTCTGCTGTCGCCATGACAGATGAAGTCACATGGGGTCTTAAAATCTCAGACTCTGGATGCAAAGAAGAGGACGGGAAGAGAACAGTTGATAGATTTTTTTTTTTTTTTTGCACATAATTTATTTTCTTTTGTTATGGTCATGTTTAGTTGATCCTTCAATCCATAGAAATGTAAACAAGTGGACAATACCAAAAGCGTTAAGCTTTACACAGCTTTGCAGTGTTTGACTGCTAAATTACTGCAGGCTGTTATCATTGGATTTCCTGTTAAACTGTGCCTTAAAAAAGTATTCTTACCCCATGAAACTGTTCAGATTTTCTTACTTAACACCCACAAACCTCTGGGTATTATATTGGGCTTTTATGTTGTAAACCATCACATAGTACATAGTTGTGAAGTGGAAGGAAAATTACACCTGGCTGTTTTCATAATTCTTTACAAATGGCAATCCAGGAAATGGAAGGTATATGTTTATTCTAACCATTTGTAATATCAGCAGGTGTGCACACTTATGAAATTTATTGGACACCACCTGGGATCATCATAGACTTCGACTGGGTCATTGTAAGACATAAATATGCATGTTGTTTAAGACTGTTGCCGTGATTTAGACGATAGTTGGAACATCGCTCTGTGAGATGTCCGCAATTTGGGATATTGTTTTATAACCTAACCGTGTTTTAAACTTCTCCAGAACTTTATTCCTGACTTGTCTGCTATGTTGCTTGGTCCTCATTACACGGTTTGCTCACTGATGTTCTGCAACAATCCTCTGAGGCCTTCACAGAACAGCTGGATTTATACTGAGATAGCATTAAACACATTTGTTTACTAATTAGGCAAATTCTGAAAGCATTTGTTTGTGCTGAATTATATTTGGAGCTGTCAGAGAAGAGAGGGCTACACATTTAAGATTTTTGTAAAAATATTTGAAAACAATGCATCATTTTCCTTCAGCTTATCAAACATGAGCTTAACAAATAGAGAGGTTTTATTGCAGTTATATTTTTAGACTGTTTCTTTAGGATTCATTCATGGTTTTGGTTCGTGGATGCATGTTAGAGGTGAATGCATGGACTGGAAAGCTAAAAATTAATATCCCGGACAAATAAAATTGTCTGAATCTGAATATGTCTGAAAGGCTAAAACTCTTTTCTAACTCCACTCCTTAAACTTCAAGTTTAGTATTACCATAAGTTCTGTCATTAACCTTTCTTTGTGTAATTTTTCACCATACACAGGATATCCCTTACTCCCTCCCTTTCATGCGTCTGATTTTGATGAATCTCATCCTGTTACAACTGTGTTGTTCTTATTACCAGCTGCTAAGTGCAAGCTTGAACTTAAGATTTTCCCAAATTCAAATTGCTGCAACTGATTTGCTCTTTATGTAGATTGCTTTCTAAATTTTAACATTATTGGACTAAACTGAATTTAATTTGATTTTCCTCACTTAAACTGAGTTTGTAATCTTTCTAAATTAAATTTCCTGACATGACTTTTGTTGAGAATGAGGATAGTGATAATAAACTGAATACAGTTAAGGTGAAACAAATCTTCTGTTCTTTTATATCTTCAGTAAAACCAAAATATACATATATGAATATAAGGTGCAATATTTTAGACTGGCTGATGTCAGTCAACGCTGCTGCAGAAACAGAGGTTAAGTAAATACATCTGAAAGAAACCTTGTGTGTCCCCTTGTGGGCAGAAGCTGCAACTGCCCACAAGGGGACACCGGTGGCCTCTACTGAGCAATTGGCTTTTATTTATTAGTATTTAATGAGAGTTAATTTAATGGCATTTTATTGAATGGATGGTTGACTGCAATTTTATTTCAATTTTTTTTTTTTTTTAATTTTGTGCAGACCTAATAAAGATAAAGAGAAACAAGATCAAATACAGGAGGTTAGCACACAGGTTAACTCATCTGTGCAGCTCGGTTTTGGGTGTTCTTCTGTGAACTATTAAACAAGTGTATTGCATAAGACAGTGATGGACAGCATATATTCTGTCTAATCAGCAATTTACTCACACTTCTTTTCTCCATTGTTTACAGGTGGGGTTGAAAGTGAAAGCTCACAAAACTTAATCAAACCAATTTATCATTTGTTTCCTCCTCCACATCACCCTAACAGCCAAACACACTAATAGCAAAGTCCCTAATAATATATTAATAATGATTTGTTTGAAAGAAAATAAATTACCAAAAAAACCAAATTTAATGCAAATCACACTATTGCCTCATTATTAACTTCATATGACATATAATAGAAAAAAAATAAACAGCTATAGCAAAAACATGTAATCATCATGGACAATCCATCCCAACCCCTTTATGAGGCTCTGCAGAGACAATGGAGATCTTCCTCCAACAGACTCTCAATCAGCTCCACTGCCACAAGGAATGCTACAAGAAGTGATTCATTTCATTCATTCCTTGTTTCACTGTATGACAGTTCTCATTTGTGTAACAGATGAAAATTGGCTCCATTTTATATCTACAAATATGGTTTAAAAGTAAACAACTTGCATGTGTTTTCTATGAAGAATCATATTCAGCTTCATATGTATTCCGAACCCCTTCCCATACTGTTCACTGCTGTTTTTTTTTTTTTTTTCCCTTCTAACTGCTAATGGAAAGGTTTCCTTATTGGTTCTCATTTTCATTTTATGTTTTTTTTTTTTGTTTTTTTTTTTAATATTCTACATTCTGTTTTCAACTTTAGAAATTATGTTGTTTGCACTTAATAATGCTATAAACTACTGTGACAAAATAACTTCTCTTCTGGGATTAATAAACGATCTAATCCAGTTAAACTGAATAAAAAGTATAGTGCGCTATTTTTATGATGTTCCATGTGACTGTGACTACATCTCCTGATGGGAATTTTGGTTATTTTTTTAGGATCCGGATCATTCGGTTCAGTTTAGGAAAACAACAGTGTGCTTTTTAATCTGATGGCAGGATCTTGGTTTCCCAACACGCCGTGGTGGTTTGTTAACTCATTTAGTATTACAGCTGATCCTTTCCTACTTATGGTCTCCTATGCTCCTTAGGACATACTGGTAAAGACTTGACAAAACGGGCTTAAATACAGTTTTGTAACATATTTACTTAGTAAGACTGCAATCGATCCAGAATGAGAGAAAAGTCGTCAAACACTATTTAATGAAGTATACAGTGAACAAAGGTTCCGAGGAGCTTCGTATCTCATCGTTCACCTAAGAGAGTGGGAGCCAACAGTAGGCTCGCCCACGAACGACATACCGCTCTTCCTCTTCCTGTGACAAAAGCGAGAGCGTAGTCGGATGAGAACAGCATGGTATCCTCCAACAGACTCTGAAGGGGAGCTGACACACTGCAACGTACATACTAGAAGATATATTCAGCTTTAAACGATATTGGTCAGCGAGGGAGAGAGTAGGGCTAAGAAAACATGTTCCCGCGAGACTTTGCTTGGGGAGCGGCAACTTCTGCGTACCAAATAGAAGGTAAACACAGCTACGAGACTTTTACTTTGTTCTCGCTGATACATTTTTGTAAGAATGTATGACTCATTTAAGTTCCGTTTAAACAAATACACTAAGCTGATTTCCGTGTAGGCCTCTATAAAAAGCCTGATTTGCTTTCATTAAAAGGAGCATTCATAAATGTCATGAATTTTAGGCTGTATACAATAACTTTAATCTTATCTTAGTACTGGCAGCAAGAGGGCAAACATGCGTAATATTGTTGAAGACAAATCCAATAGAATAATCAGAGTGGAGTCAGTGTCAACTGTATTTATAGTTCCCTTTAAAAAAAACCCCAGAGGTTTCATCAACGTGGTGCACAGCAATGATTAGACAAAACTAGTGTAAATTAAATTATACTTTATAAAACCACAAAATATAACAATTAAAATTAAATAACACTGTATAGAAAAACAAAACAAAAAAAAAGAAAAAAAAATCTGAAGTACAGTTATGTAGAAAAAAATAGAATATAAAAATGGTTATTAAAAACATAAAATTGAGATGTCTGCATCCAAGTTTTTTTTAGATAAATTCAGTTCAGTTTATTTACATTGTGCTAATTCAGAATAAATGAAATCTCTAAGTGTTTTATAGGAACAACAGATGCAATAATGTCCAGAAATATAAAATCAGATGTGTTCAACCATGGAAATTCAAATTCAGTTCCATATAATGCAGTTAAATTAAGTTCTAGATGTCAGTTGGTAAAAATTTACCCTAAGAAGCCCATCTGGTTACATCGAGTCATCCACTTTGTAGCGATCCATTATACTGAGCAAGCTTGTCGCGACAGTGGAAAGGAACATCTCCGTTTCACCAGGAAGAAACCTCCAGCATAGTCCAGCACATTAGCCGCCATTTGCTTCAACAGAGTAGTGCCTAGGGAAAAAACAAAAAAATAAAGCGTCTTCAAAGCTCTGACCAGTTCTAACGTGAGTAGCTATGCTGTCCCACAGAATTGGAAGAATACCTAGAAAGGTGTGGTCACCTCTGCTTTTCGGTTTATATCTTGGAGCAGCTGGCTATTTGACCTAACCAAATTAAATGGCATTTGGTGCTGTAAATGAGCCTGCAGATAATGCCTAGGCTTCTGAAAAATGCATAAATAACTTTCTCAGAGTTTAGGAAAGTAACAACTGTACCTTACTTAGAGGCTTTAATTGAAAAAAAAAGTTATTTTTGGCAACTGAATTGATCTAATCATTAAACTTAATTCATTCATCTTCTGGCCTCCCAGACATGATGACTTCTCTTTTGTGTATCATCTTGGTAAAAGAAATTTGAGTTCCACAATGATTTGATGTTGGCTATAATCACATTCAATTTACTATAAAAAAAAAAAAAAAAAAACAACCCATATATTTTTAAAAATAGTTTTTCTTCATGTTAGTGCCTTCGGTCCCTTCTTTTATTTAAATATAAACTTTTATGTCCGGGTTTAGGTGGATGGCAAGCTGATGGAAAGGGACCGAGTATTTGGGACACATTTTGTCATAAAAAAGGTGGTGTTTCTGGAAATCAAAATGGAGATGTGGCCTGTAACAGTTATGAGCTGTGGGAGAAAGACCTGGAGTGTATCCAGCAGCTTGGACTGACGCACTACCGCCTGTCTCTGTCATGGGCCCGCCTCTTGCCTGATGGGACGACGCAGAATGTCAACCTGAGAGGTAATATCGTACCCTTAAAAGACCCCTGGTAAAATGAAACCCAACTTTAAAGAGAATAATTTCAGTAGATCTGTCTCTCCAACAGGTGTGCAGTACTATAACAGAGTGATTGACGACTTGCTGGCATGTAATGTATACCCAATGGTCACTCTGTATCACTTTGACCTGCCCCAAGCAATCCAAGACCTGGGAGGATGGAAGTCACCTGGTGTAGCAACTCTCTTTGACAATTACGCCAAGTTTTGCTTCCAGACATTCGGGGATCGGGTCAAACTCTGGATCACCATCAATGAGCCGCAAGTCTGTGCCAAACTAGGTCACGAAGTTGGCATCCACTCCCCGGGGTTAAAAGAAAAAGGCACTGCTGCTTACCTGGTGGGGCATAACATGCTGCGAGCTCATTCCATGGCTTGGCACAGCTACAACTCTGCATACAGGGCAACACAGAAGGGTGCAGTGTCTCTGGCCCTTAACAGCGATTGGTTTGAGCCTTTAGATCCAGGCTATTGCGAGGACATCATTGCCACTGAACGTGCCCTTGCCTTCACACTGGGGTGGTTTGCCTGGCCGGTGTTCGTTACTGGAGATTATCCAGAAATTATGAGATCTGCCATAGAATCTCAGTCCAAGATGATGGGACATAATGGCGACTTGAGGCTCCCCACGTTCTCAAACGATGACCCTCCTATTTTAGGAACTGCTGACTTCTTTGCACTAAACTACTACACATCCCGGAAG
This sequence comes from Anableps anableps, assembly GCA_014839685.1. NCBI lineage: Eukaryota > Metazoa > Chordata > Actinopteri > Cyprinodontiformes > Anablepidae > Anableps > Anableps anableps. Next base: position 18,668,855 of record CM026085.1, read on the forward strand.
GTCAAGTCAGGTGGCTGTAGCGAGCAGATGCTGAGTATGAAGAGGGACTTGGATGCAGAAGAGGTTTTAGATCCATCCTGGCCCATTTGTGGGGTGCCATGGCTGGCTGTTGTTCCTCATGGCTTAAGGAAACTGCTTAAATATATAAAGGTAAAATAAAATTTCATCCCTTTCAATAATCACCTCCAGAAGTACACTGATGCCTCATTAGTGCTGTCACATCGTGTGAAACGGTTACTTTGTTCGGAAAAAGTGTTTGCAAACGAGCAATTTCCTGCAGTTGTGCTTCGTCACAGGCCATTAGTCTGAACCTGGTGCTGCTAAAATGCAGCCAATCTGTCTCCTCTCTGAATGTCTGACAACCGTGATGCCTTGTTTGACAAAAACATTTGCCCTGTGACTTTCCAGGATGTCTTCAACAACCCGACAATCTACATCACAGAGAATGGCTTCGCTCAGGTCGGCCCGCTGCAAATTGAGGATTCTGACCGATGCGAGTTTTACAAAAGAACCATTTCGGAAGTGGTTAAAGGTAATATTGACAAATGCTCTGCAATAACAAAGAAAACACTTAACAGAGTAGTAAAAATAACTGATTTTGTGAATTATGGGAGTTTAGTTAAGCAAGTTCTGGTTGTCCAACATGGAAATGCAATTTGAGACAAAAATTTGCATAGATATTTAAAGTATTCCCAAGTAAGTATGCTTGCCTATTGGAGTAACAGTACTCTTTAACTTGACATCAGTTTAGTTTTAATTTTTGGTTGAAAGCTGAAAATCTTGGCTGTTATTTTTTAGTAACACCTAGAGTTCAGATGATTAGATTTTTTTTGAAATGGCTAGTGCCGATCAATGAAAATAAGGGAAACCAACAGTCAGTTTATCAAGGATTTCATTATTCGTGGTTTCTGCCTAACTATAGGAGGTTTAGCAAGGCTCATTTTAGGTCAGAACAATCATGGAAGAAGAAAAAAGTACACCCTGTGTCAATTCTTGGTTTTACTCCATCAATTATTAGGTCTTTTTCAGGCCCTCACTGTATTTAGATCTAATTAAGTGTACAAAAACACCCCACCATTCATACCATGTCTTTATTTATTACACAAACATGAGGCCAAAATGTGTTAAAAAACAAAATTTTAAACACCTTAGAATTTTTTTTTTGTCTTTAAACAGTGTTTCTTGAATAAACAAATGTGTATTCGTTAGGCTGTGAAATAGAATAACTAGGCTTAATACCAATTAACTGGTCTATGCCTAGTCCAGGGGTCTACAACCATTACAATCCAAAGAACCATCTCTGCCCTCAGTCCAGCTAATAAAAGCTTGTTTAGAGTTGCATATGTATTATAACTTTTTGAAAAATGATAACTTATAATTTTTGATAAATATTTATTATAGGAAGTTTGTTGCAATTGTTTAATGAAACACCATTTTATTTCTATTTATAGGTTTTTTTTAAAAAAGTAAAGCCTTTGCAAAAATGCAATGCATTTTCTTCTATGGGTTGTAAATATTTGTGTATAATGATTAAAAAAAAAAACATTCTCCAAGCTAATGATGAAAAATAGATCTAAAATATATTACTGGTACTGGTCATTCAGCAGTCAAAATTGAATTTAGTTATTCCATGAGGACATTGAAAACAAACTGGTGTTTGTTATATCTTTATTTAAAAACATTAGTGGTTTTGTTTTTTAAATTAATTTTTAGCCAAATGTTTTTGAGAGCCATTGTGGAAGGTCCAGAGAGCCATTTGACCCCTGACCTTGTCAAATTGTAGTAACATCTGTGATATCCTTCAAAATCTTTGCCCCACTACAACTGACACCAAGGGCAAACCTCCTAGCGTCATGTTGACAATGTCTGTCAGTGAACACCCGTTCACATCAGGAGATCAGCATTGGGTTCAGTGGCAATATGTCACAATAATATTGCAATTACAAATTTTCCACTCTGTATATTGTACAACTTTCCAACATGGTCTCTGCAGTTAATCATCTAAGTAGGCATCAATTATTGTTTCTTATTATATAATATCTTAAAATTGCAGTTTGATAGTCTTCTGACTTGTTTAAAGCCATGAGTGAATCAAAGAATATAAGGAGGAAAAAGTTCTGGATTGCAAACTCTAGTCCTGCAGTCGTTTCATGCCCCGTTTGTGTTTTGTGTTTAGCTATACAGGAGGATGGAGTCAACGTCTGTGGGTATTTTGCATGGTCACTGATTGACAACTTTGAATGGGCTGATGGATTCAGCGTTCGTTTCGGCCTGTTCCACATAGACTTTTCTAATGCTGAACTGAGACGAACCATCTACTGGTCTGGACAGGAATACGCGAAGATCATCTCAAAATACAAATGTGCTCGACCAACATGAGAAGTTGGCAAAGGGAATGAAAGTGATTCTTTGATGATGACTTTTGATGAAAACAACAGGAGGGTGATTCAGATAAGTAAGAAACATTTTGTAAGTCATGGTTTTACAGTCTAGAAAGTAAAAATTCATTGAGATCTTTTTATACGTTGGCCTTTATATGAACTGAATAAAAATTAAAATTGAAGGCTACATTCAACAGTTATCTCAGCGCTTGATAGTTTAAGCTTTTACACAATTGAATGTTCTCCACAGAACAATGATCCCAAACATATTTAACAATGGATAAAGCAGGTTTACATTAGACTTTTGGAATGGCCCTGACAATTCAATTCAAAATGTACTTGCTTTTGGATATCTATCTTGACATTATGTGTATTTGTAATTTTTACCTAGTGTTGATTAAAGAAAATCCATAATAAAGTCAAACTTGTGCACAAATGGATTAACGAAATCATTAAAATCCCCAAATTAATAACAGCCTAGCAGAAAAGCAAATGTAAACTTCGGTTCAGAACTTCGGCCAGAGTACCAAGTTAGAACCCACACACGCACAGGGAGAGCATTCAAACTCCATGCATAAAGACCCTGGGGTAGGATTCAAACCCAGCATTCCTTCTTTTGTTTAACCTTTTTGAAATCTGTCAGTTCCCCCAGGACTTGTTTCTGGTATAATGTAAACATAAACACCAAAATGTGGTCTGCACTAATATAACTTTGAGAACTGGGAATGCTTGCAGTTTATACAAAAATAAATAAATAAAATTATATATATATATATATATATATATATATATATATATATATATATATATATATATATATATATATACACACACACACACACACAATACACAAGGATGCTTTTTCTACTTGGAGATATAAGAGCCTACTGTATCTATTTAACATAAAAACTGAGCTGATGATGTGTTTAGGGACGTATATTGCAAGATTAAGTGCATTAATACAAATCAGGACGCTGATGGCAATTGTTTGTGAGACTACACTGCCACCTTGTGGTTCATACAGAAAGTACAGCTCAGAATTCAACTGCTCAACTCCCTGTCAGACCTCACAATAATGTGTGACATGATGTGGTGATATATGACATGTTGGGTAAACAATACACAAGGGAAGCAGCTCTCTAACCACAATACATCTTACATTTACCACAATTAATATTAGGGCTTCAGTGTGAAGGAAAATGCCATTTAAATTCTGAGTAGGGGGGGTCTGTGTTTGCATTAATAAGCATGGCGTGTGTCGTGACATCCAGTTGGCTGTGCTCATCGTTTTCAACAGATGTGAATAATACCCTTGTGCCCCGTTTCCATCTACGTCAAGACGAGTGAGAATCTCTTTTGTCTTGTGATGAATAACAAGCTTATAGTGGAAACATGAATAATGCTGGCGCTGCTGCTGTGTGCATCACAACTTCTTTGCAGGATGACTTGAGGACAAAGTTGAACCACATGTAGTCTTTCAGCACTAATAAAGCTCACCTGGGTTTGATTTAAGGGGGGAGGATTCGATCAATTGTAATGTTTTTCAAGGTTTGAAAAGTGTCTAAATTGTCTTTTTTCCAAATAGATTGCTTTGGTTTGCTTTTTGGATTGCATGAGAAAAAAAAAATTCTTGGTGTTTTACTGGAGAAGGATCAGAAAGTGTCAGTGTCTCTGTAAGTGAGTGAGTGACTCCAGTGTAATATGTACTTACTGTACCTTTATTTGTAGCATTTTAAAAGGCACATGAAGTTGATGACCTTTTATCTATTATAGTTGATTTACACAAAGCCAACTAAAAATAAAATAATTTCTTTAACATTTGGAGAGACAGTTAATGTGGGATGTATTTTAGAAATCTGTTGTTTCTGCTTTATTCCTCAACTTTCTGGCGATTTCACAAGAATTTTGTCAAATTTTCCCTTGATTGGTTCTGACCAGTGATCAGATTTCTGATTTTAGTACATTAAATGTATCAAAACTAAAAACTCCCACTTTTTCCTGTCTCTAAAAGCTTTAAAGAGTAGCATGTTGTTGGATGAACTTTTTTTATTTTGTAAAACACATAAAGGTTGGGAACAAAATACCAATTAAAGTACAGCAAATATTTCTTTAAAGCATAACAGTTGGACCTTTGGGAAAGTGTGAAGTACACATGCACAAAGATTAGCATTATGTGAACTAAAAGCTGAAATATTTTAAGGAAGCCAAAGAAAATCTGATCTAATGTATCAGAGTCAACATCATAAGTCAAGTAGCTTTGAATCAGGCTTCCCTTGACTCATTCTTCCAGCTCTTCTGAATTCCCAGCTAGGAGTTGATTAGTAATTCCAGCAGCTGTCTCCCAGTATTGATGGATTCCATCTTCTATCACTGCGTAGAAGTACCTGCCATAGGTAGAAGAACCTCAGTTGCTGCTGAAATGATTGAATGAAATATGAGCAAGAAGTTACCCCGCACTTAGCGAATGTTGAAAATTAGTCATTTGAAAAGGAGCTGGAGAATAATATGTGCCTATTGCTTCTCTGAGAGCTTAAAACATTAATTAGCATTTAAATAATTCACACTTAGAGCGTCTTCTAACAGCCCAAATGTGAACGTTCGACTTCAATTCATAACGTTCCGGCGAAATTTACCCTGATTATAGACCATGATGAAGAAAGCCACAGAATGAGCAGTTTCCAAATGTGCTCTCCAATTAAATGTCAGATATATCACATGTATAGATGTGCTGCCCTTGACAATAAATTTGCATGTTTAATTGTAACGTTCAATCACATTCGCCAGCGCAGATCTCTCCCCCCTGAAAAACACTGAGGGGGCTCATTTGTATTTGACCAAACTTAACTCATTATGCTTTGGTAGACACAATAAAATATTCAATAAGTGGGGAATTAATTTAGTCAAAAGGAATATTATTAGGTTCATTTGTAATAATCAACTACCGTCGTTGGGAATGGTACAGACGGATATGTGGGTGCAGAGCTTACAGGTGCAAAGTGTACAGGTTTTAGCAAATAATTGCCCCTTTTTCTATTTACTGATTACTCTCTTATGTAGATCCCCCGGAGGAATGCTATAATTAGATTGTTGCTTCAATATCCAGATGATGAGATGTGTGCCACTCCCCTTCTCTGGAGCATAGATACAAATCTCTTCCCTCTTCTCCTTTGTCTCGGTCTCTCAGTCAGCTGGTGAGGGACCTGTGAGAGCCCCCAAACCACCACTCAACCCATCCTTGTGTCCCCTCCCACCCCCCAGTCCTTCTCTCTTGCTGTTTTTTTCTCCCACTCTTCAACTCATCATCTTCCCCTCTCCTAATCGCATTGCTCATTTTCCATTGACAAGTGAGAATGAGACGGAGAGGGTGGGGAAAAAAAAAAAAAAAAAAAAAAAAAAAAAAAAGAGCACAAACTTTTTAAATCCCATTGACCTACTTTGCCAGACATTTCTCTGGGAATTCACATTAGCAAAAAGAAAAAAAAAAAAGTCTGAAGAAGAAATATTTCTCTTTTTCCCCCCACTGCTTCTTCTGTCTTCCTCAAAAACTCCCGTCTTTCTCTTTCAGCTGGAGGCCATTTTCCTCGCATCCTGAATTTGTGCCCCCACCACTAACAGCACATTATACAAGTGGATAAACGCCTTACAGTGGCACAGCCGATGCTTCGGAGCTCTGTTGCCACTTCCTGCAGTGGTGTAAGAAGCATGACATTGGAGTTATAAAAAGATGCTGTGGGAGAGACACCTTTTTGTGACTGATGGATTTTGGTGGCAGAGACAACATTGAGGAATGGGTGAATGCTACCAGGCCTCGAAGACTTAATACCAGTCCCATACTGAGAGCCCTGTAGAAGAAGAGAGAATAAAGAGAGAAGACAATTTAAGTCCTTTGTTTTAAATCTCCTCCCTGAGGGAGAGCAGATGACCCTGCTAATGACTGTCAAAACTCCCAACTCCCTTGGGTGTGATGGTGCTGCGCTATGGGAGGGGGTTCACAGACCTGCCTGAAAAACTGAAAGCTCCTGGAATATTCAGCTCTCCTTGGGTGCTCCACTGGGGGTGCACATGCAGAGATTGGTATTCTGGGTGGGAAAATGTGCATGGTGGATAAACCCAGCAGTGGTAGTGATAGAGAACCCCCCTCTGAGCAGTGTGTGTGAGTGTGTGTGTGTTATGGTGACCAGTCACCCTAATGCTGTGTTTCAAAGGAAAACTTGAGGATTGTGTGCGTGCAAAAGCAGAGAAACAATCTTGAGACTTTATAAAACCTTTAGAATTGAGGTGAACATGCCTACTAGACTGGATAGTTTACAGGCTTGGATCCAAGCAGAGAGACTAATGGCGTGAATAAACCCCCATGTTCCCAAAATGAAAACACAGAGAATTGTTGATTAAGATTTAAGCTTTCCTTCTAGGAAAGCGAAAGGACAGATAGAGTGGAAACCTATACTCTGTTTGATAAAACTGAAAAGAAACCCAATCTCCATGTTAATATGTCAAACAATTATTTCATTTAATAAGGAACAAAACTATCAAATCAACATGGACCAATGTAAAATATGTTTACTCCTTTTTTTTTCAGATTCAAAACATTTTGTGGATAGTTGAGATCAATGCAACGAGACACGCCCTGGCCTGATTACTACCAAAATCAAGAAATCATTAGAACCTGTCTAAAAACATGAAGTTGGCTACAAGATCTTACAAAGAAACAAATCATGGAAAGAAAGTCAAGAACAGACAAGTACAGCCAGGAAAGGGATATGAAGCCATTTCAGAGACTTTTTGGGACTCCAGCGAACGAAAGTGAGAGAAATGGAAGGTACATGAAACGGTGGTGAACCTTCCCAAGAGTGTAATCGTCTGTGTGACAGGGTTTTAATTCTTCGGGTGAAACAGGAAGTCATGGATTATTAATCAAAAGTTACTGGAGATGGTGATAAACTTAAAAAAAGGATAATTAAAGAACTACTTCAGGATGAGATTACTCTCCTGCAACAAACGATGAATTTTAGGCCTTTCACACATCTTTACCAGTAGTGCTCATCATTGTGACAAATGCAGCATATTCTTGAAAAAAAGCTCATTTTTAAGGTCTCTCTCAAACAACAAGTGGTTCCTTGTAAAAATGTGCCTCAAGTTAAGACCATTTGAAGAGGATGAGCTTAGAGCAGAGCGGGAACAACAGTGTGTGAGGACTAATTAACTCAAAGTGTTGTAAAACATTGCTCCTTTCTCACCCGTGTTGTCACTCAGGGTTTGAGTGGCACTAATGAGAGAATTATCTAGACTCAGAAGCTGGTAACACATTCAAATGAATGCTGGCTGACCTGACCTGAAAGATTGGCTTTTTAATCTTACCACTTAATAACAATCAGACCTGATTTCTCATGTGCCCACAGTGGGAGAACCCCTTGCTCTCAACGTCACTATCCACTTGCTTTCCCGCCCCACTGTTGATCTTAGGTGGTGTTAATTGTCTTGGATTACTTCAGGGCTCCTGTTGATACTGTGCAGAGAATCTCAGGTGTGCAGGATGGGGCTTCTGAAGTCTATGAATGCTTCTATGTGTAATTCAGAGTCCGTTATCATGAAAACTCAGCTGAGGATTAAGATGGTTAATAAGGTCATGGGTTTGCAACAAAAGTCTGCAACATACAATAGTGTTTTGGAATTGTTAAATTACCATAATCATCATCCACTGGTGTTCAAACACAAAACCGACCTGCTGCGCTCAGTGAGAGCCGTACAAACACTCGGCAGGAGTTGGGTTGGGGGGAAATTTGATAATTACCTGCTGGTATCACCGATTTAAGCATTCATATTCAACCAAATAAGCTTGCGTTTCTAATTGGATCAAAGTATTTTCAGTTTTGTTGTGATGATGTTTATGAGCCAGACGGCATTGCACTAGTGGGAAACATTAGCAATAAAGGCTTTCAAGTGTAAGGGCTGCACCTATCTTTTTTTGTTGTTGTTTTGCCAAGTGCTTGAGGTAACAAATAGCAGATCAGATCCAGTTCAAGGCAACTTATTAAATAATTTGTGCATTTTGGTGCCTTTTGGGGAGACTTTTATTGTTGTAAATCCTCTGGGGTGCTTAGAATGCTTAATTCTAGCCCAAGAGCAACATTTGCTGGACAAACTTACAAGTGAAGCTTCTGAGAGTCAGTGCCTCCAGGTCTGCAGCCACCCACCACCTGTATCAAGTTTAAAGGACATTCATTTTTAGACATGACCTTTTAAAAAGTTCAAAAATATATTTAGTATTTGCCTGAATGAGGCACATTGCAAACAGACTCCACAAAATTAGGTTATTTCTAAGTAGAAGAGGTTTGTGATACATTTTATATCTATTCTAATCCAAAGTAAATACTATATTGTACGGTTGTGGTGGCAGTAGGAAGTAATACCTCTGGAGACTGTGATCACTGAGAAAAATGACTGTTAATGCCTTGCAAAAATACTTATACCTCACCACATATGTCTATATGTTTTCTTTGGCTTTTACGTGATAGACCAACATAAAGCAGTGCATAGCTATGAAGTACAAATAAAAGAATACAGGGTTTTCAACATTTTTGACAATCCAAATCTGCCAATTGTTACATGCATTTGTATTCGGCCCCCTGGTCAGTACCTTGTAGAACCACCTTTCACAGCATTTAAAGTTGTGGAAATGTCTTTACCAGCTTTGCACATTGAGAGACCAACATTTTGGCCATCTCTTTTCAAAATATCACACACTCTATATTGGATGCAGGTCTGGAATTTGACTGGGCCATTATAACACATGAATACATGAATATATGCTAACTAATAAAAACATGAATCAAATCAGACTAATTAACTAACGAAACAAAGAAACACATAGGGGGAAAAATATCAGATTTTCAGGGCCATATTTGTGTTGCAGTATAAAACAGGGTAGAGAAGCAAAAGGGAGTCTGGTTCTCCTCAGATTCAGGCTCACCCTTAGAGATGGGACAAAGGGTCGTAAACTGGACTGTGTGCTTGGCTTTGAGGGTCAGTTCACTGTCCAGGCTCAGACCCGCCCTCTGAGATGAGACAAAGGGTTGTAAAGCAGACCATGTGCTTGTTGGGCTAGCAACCAGCTAAACAAATGGACGTGGCTTTGGGGCCCTGTATGATCACAAAATGGATATGTATAGGGAGTCAAGAACAGGAAAAAAAAAAAAAAAGAGAAACAGAGCAAGTGGCAGAGAGCAAAGGGACTGGGTGCAAAGAGAGCCAATGAAAAGCAACAGCGCTTAATTCAGTTATTCTGGATGCAGAGAATCCCTTAGTCTTAGATCAACACAGCAACACAATGTCACAAAAATATCACAGCATATAATCAGCAAAGCATTAGCAAACATGCAACAAAAGGCAATTACAAAGCCTTGTTTTAAACACCTAATTCAGCCCACATATAAAATTGAGAACAAAGTTCAGAAAGGTCTCAGTTAGAGCAGATCAGCCGATCAGGTCAAAGCAGTGTCCAGTGTCCAAAAAGAAAAAGGGGGTGTCCGGTGGGCAGGTGAGTGATGAGCTGGCGTTCCTGTAAAGGCTTCTTTGTCAATGGATACAGCGTTCCGTCAGCATGCCTGGATAGGCAGATGTCGAGAGACTTTCTCGTCTCAAAAAGGCAGAACGCAGAGAAACGGGATGCACAAACCACTTTCTATAACCTCTCTAGTTAGTACTTCGAAGGTTTTTAGGTTCTCTTTCCTGGCCAGTAGGTTAGAAGAAAGTATGTGCAGCACTAACATTCAACCTTTAGGAAGAGTTCCTAGTGGTTTTGGGGAAGATTGTGCTGTCCTTATATAACCTGTGTCCGCAAGATGGCATCTCACTGTGACTGCTGGCAAATGTAGTCCAAATAGTTTGTGCATACAAATATGGAGTCCAACTCAAACCTCTGAGGCCCTCACAGAAAAGCTGGATTTATACTGAGATTAAATTACACAAAGGTGGACTGTGTTTACAAACGAGTTCAGTTCTCAAGCCAATTGGTTGCACTGAATTGTATTTAGGGAAATCGGAGTAAAAGGGACTGAATACAAACACACCACACTTTTAAGAATTTTATTCATAGATGATTTTGAAAACCATGTATCATTCTCTTTCCACTTTACAATTTTGCACTGCCCTGTGGTGGTCTGTCACATAAAATCCCAATTGAATATGCTCCAGTTTGTGGTTGTAAAACAACAAAGAGTGAAAAAGTTGATGGGGTAGAAAATGATTTCTCAAAGTTGGAATATGTGCAACTTTTAGTTCTTGTGAGTTTCTTCAATGTCAAAACATCACAAGTGAGAAGTTTTGTTGCTTGTGTAGAAGCAGATACACAGCATCCAATAACATGTTACCAGGGTAGGTGCACTGCACAAAGCATCTTTACGTCAGCCGTTTACAGCTACTTACACAGCAAGCAATATGAACTGCCAGAATGTTGCATCATTTGTGTGTATTTTGGAGTTGCAGCTTCGCCTCACCATCTCAGCTCCACAGGCCCATTGTCATGCAGGCATTCAGGTAACGGACCCAGTCGTCACTCAAATGCCTGATGGCTGCTCCTATCTGGCCTGACGGTGACTGATGATGGGAGTGTGGAATGGAGGGGCGCGTGTGTTAAAAGCAGACGAGTGTGTTACACCAAAGTGGAGGAGAGGGAAGAAAGATACCACCCTGACTGTGGGCTTGGTTAGTCGTGTTCACTGACCATATCTGAGAGCCATACTGGAGTCACTGAGCATCACAAGGACAGCAGTCTTGGCCTGATGGATCAGTTGTTGCATGAACAGCATGACAATAACAGAAGAATAAAAATGCAGCTTGTTGTAGTGGCATGAGGCATAGAACAGTGGTTTAGAAACTTATTTAAAGAGATTGAAGAGCCCAACTACAGTTTGCTCCTGATATTCACCGGGGATAGGGACCGCAGCCGCCCACAAACAGCTAAAATCTGCAAATACTTAAAATACTACTCCTCTAAAAATGCTTATAACAGCTTATTTAACAGCTTACCAAATAAACCACAATATACATTAGTATGTACAGTGGAAACTGTCTTGGCACAACCACAGAAGCTTACATCCTCAGTCTTCCTTGTCTTCGCTCTTGGGGGGTTATAGCCAATCAGTGCCAAGGAAACTGAATGGCGTTCCTGGATTGGGTGGTTTGCAAACGGCAGTCAAGTAGTATTGAACCAAGGTTTTTTTTTTAGCTTTCCAAGCTGTATTTTCTTTCAAATATTTAAGATATGCCCTATGAACAAATCTGCAAATAGGCAGATTTTCAGTGAATAATTTAGAGTAATGTTCCACAGAAAAAAATATGCAAATACTGAGCTATGAATAGGCAGGGGTCCACTGTATACACTGAGTATAAAAGCATTGCTAAAAATACTGAGAATTAAACACTGGTATAATAACAAAAAGCGCATCAACAACCAATACATATGTTTGAAATTGATTTACAAGTACTACTTTATAATCCTTTTTTTTATTATTATTATTTAGTTTCAATTCTGAGAAGGACTTCAACACTCAGAATCTTTCATGACCCCAACTTTGGTGAAGCACAGGTATAAGGTAAAGGAAAACACATCTGTTAATTCTGCCATGGCAAATTTTCCCATTTTTTAATCCAACTATTGGCAAGTGCTTTAGGCCAAAAGATTTTTATTTGAAAGCTTGTAAACCTGCAACAATTTATTCTTTTCTTGCAACCCTGGTTTGGGAGTTCTCAAAATTTGGTCTTACATCATCTGGACTGGACAGAACTGTTTTCTCATGTAGGTGCCTAAGAGCTATTGTGTGATTGGTCAGAAAATTGGAGTGTTGGGTTTGTGGAAACAAGCGGAAAATGTTATTCCCAGAATATCTGTGCTTAAATTTCTTATAAGTATAACCAAACTTCTTTTTCTTCTTGCAACCACAACTAATGAAGAATTTGTTTTGGTTCTTGCAAATTATGTTCAAGTCTTTACATTTACAAAAATGATGCATATCAGTACTTGAATGATCATAAATCTTTACTGCATTGGGTTGCCTGATTGAAAAAGCTCACAAACCCCTGAGTTTTAAAATAAGATTCTTTTTTATCAAGTACCCAACTGGCGAAGTTTTAGGCAACTGAAATACTCTCATACTCGACACACATGGACACACAGATTATTTTCACAACACTGGTGAGAAGTATGTATTTAATAATGGGAAGGGTCAAATTTTGAAATATCTCTGTAAAGTTAAATGTTATTGTTAAAGTTGTGATGTGTGTTCCATGTCTTTAAGAACCTGCAAAATATATTGGATGTACACTTGGAATGTGTGGATCTGGCTGTGTTTTTTTAAGTCTGGTGTCCTGGAAAATCAATGGTATACCAAAGCTGTTGTGCCCTCCACGTATGAATTGAATAGAAGGGGCGGAGACTGGAGTAGTGTGCACAAAATGGATGCGATGCAAATGGAAGCAAAGGACATAAGAATCAATTTAGCTTATTGAAACAAATGAGAACAGCTCAGCCCTGCCATGACTCCAGTTCCCTTTTTTTTCTCTCTTTCTCTCCTCATCCTTTCTCTATTTTTTGGCCTCCCTATTGTTATTGTAATTAACCCACACTCCCCAAACCCCGACCCTCCCTCTCACAAACACAGCCGATCTCTTCTGCAACCCTGCCCCTGTCTAGGTTCCCTTTTACCCTAATGAAATAGTCTGAGAGGTTCCCAGGTAAAAATGTTCATGCTGAAATAGTGATTCATAGCACTGGGTGACATGCTAAAAGGCATGGGACAGCAGCCTACGACATATTTAGGAAACGGTCTTCCACAAATGACTGCCAAAGAACCCCGTAGTCCATACGCACACGCCATGAAGCCGTAATGACTTACTGTCAATTCCCGCTGAAAGTGTGCTCTTCTGTTTATAAACTCCTCTCCTCCTTTCATAGAATCCCAATAACCAAAATGGACTTTTGTCTCAATGACCTTAGAGATAAGTGATTATAGCAATGCCCATTTCCCGTAGTGATGTTTGACATCCTGTTAAGAATGCAGTTCTTTTCTTTAAGCGAAGGCCAAACTGATTCCTGGGATTCTAGTCCCTGGTGTGGAATGGGCATTATGCAGGGGTCCAGGGAGATGGATCAATAGCTATAGAGAGCGACGGGGTCACAATGGAATCAATGTGCTGGACAAACGACCTCCAGCTGCCTTCTGCACCTTCCAAGCCACTTGACACCTGAGGCGATCTTTACTGGAATGTCCTCTGCTGAAATGCCACGGAGCCATGGGCGACTGAGCAGTCACTCATGCAAAGCTCTCGAATCAAGCGGCATATGCAAACTTGGTCTGCTTGTCATCCAAAGTGAAAGGCCTTGGCTCACTGTAGTTACATAAACAAAACTCATGCACCTGAGAATGTCAATTACCCATCACCTGCACCTTTGAAGGGCCCTTTGCTCGATAGCCAAAATGGGATTAATATAGGGTAGGTGTGGGCCAGCGTAGAGGTGACTCTGTGTCATTACAGCTCAGAGAGAGAGGCAAATGTGGCACACAGAATAAGAACAGTGGGCCGGCTTGATCGCTCCCCTATTGCTCTGCACGCTGCTTTGCATAAGCAGCAAAAGGCGCTGATGAAAACAAGTGGCGGTTTTAGGTCGGGAGCAGACATCCAGAAAATGAGCTTACTCCCCCGTCCACCTTTCTCTTCTTACCCTTCCGCTGGGCCGCATAATTCAGAAGAGCTATCTTGTGGAAATGTCATCGTGTGGTGGTGATGGAGCAAGCAGTGTGACAGAATACTGTAGCGTCTCTGGGGACAGGACCCTCGCCGTGCTCGGTACGCATGACTTGGCCTGACCTTGCAGGTGCTGATGTATGCAACCGCAATGGTTTCAACAAATGGACAACAGTCGTGTCGTCTTTCTGTGAAGGTTTTAGCTACCACCGGTGCGTCTTTTTCTCCCCTCTTTTGGGTTCATGGAAAGGTGGTACATATTTCAAAGTGAGGCTTTATACAGTGACTTAGAAAAGTATTCAACCTCGCTGAACTCCATTTGACATACCAACATAAAGAAGCATTTCATTGTGAAGTGGAAGGAAAAGGTACATTTACAATTTACTTAGCTTAAAGAAGAGTTCAATTATCATACCTTCTTTATAATCTGTTTTGAAGGTGATAAACATCTGCCCACCTGGCCCAGTTAAAGTCCAGACCTTAATCCAATTCAGAATCTTTGGAAAAACTTAAAAATCACTGTTTACAAACGCTCCTCATGCACTCTGACTGAGCCTGAATTCTTGCAAAGAGTGAGCAGAAATTTCAGTCTTTAGATGTCCAAAGATGGTAGCGATCAATGCATATGTTTGAAACAATTTTCAGGGGTTTTTTTTGTAAAACATTTTGATATATATTTTCCTTTTAGTTTACAACTATGCACCCTTTTGTGTGGGTCTATAACTTAAAATACTAATGCAATACATTTAACTTTGTGGCTGCCGTGTAAGAAAATGTGAAAAAGTTTAAGGGGCATGAAAACTTTTGCAAGGCCCTGTATGTTTAAGGATATAGACATCTTTCTTTTCTTTTTTGAATAGGTCAGTTCTCCACTGTGCTTTCTCCTTTATGCATCCACTCCCCATTTTGCTTTCATCTTACTTGCTGACACATCTGACAACATGCTGCTGTATTACCATCCACCAACCCCCAGCTCTAAACCTTCCACAGCGTTACAGGGCCAAGCCCGACTCCTCCGCCCCTTCTCTGTCTCCTTTAGAAAACTGATTATAAATGGTCAATTTGAAAATAGACTGGAAAGTCCCCAAGGCTGCTTGCCTTGTCAAATTGAAAAGGGACAAGGACAAGTCAGTCGACTTTCTCTCTGTCTGTACCTGTGATATTTTTAAGACAGCAGGACGAGAGGGAACACATAACAAATTCCTCCCATGCTGCGTGAGCGAGGCGATGGGAAAGGATGACGAGGGAGGGTTGGGCTGCAGCGAGCGAAGGATCTTTAACATCTAGCCCTCAGCATTTATATCACAAGTTTCCACAAAGGGTCTATGGATCACTCCAGTGGGCTGGTGTTGGCAGTATCAGGAAAAGCCATAGGCTGTCAGGGAGTATGTGCTTTTCATATTTCACTGTAGACAGCTCTCCTGTCTGCCGGCCTCACTCACAGCAGCCTTTGAGGATAATATCTCTAAATATCTCCTTGCCATGCCGAGAGGCTATTTTTAAGTAGATATTTATTTCGTTCATTCAAGTTTTCTTTTTTCTCCTCCTCCCTTTTGTCCTACAGGTCTATCGTTGTGTTTCCAACGAGTGGGAAAATCAAAACACAACAGAAAAGCTTGGCTTGGAAGGTATTTCAACGTTTTATGATTCGTTCTTCCATTTTCTTTTCAAAGAATTTTAATCCTTCCCTCTCATCTTTACAGGGGTTTCTACAGGTTTGTTTAATGAAGGAAATGCAAGACGAAAAATGAAGGATGAAAGCCATAGAAGATGAGATGGAAGGAATCAAGAAAAGATGGGTTAAATGAAGGAAGGAAGGAAAGAAAGAAAGGAATAAAAAACATGAGGGATGAAAGGTAAAATGAGAGCAAGGAAGAAAGGAAAGGAGAAGGAGCAAATTGAGGAGCTAAGAAAGGAGATATATATATATATATATATATATATATATATATATATATATATATATATATATATATATATATATATATATATATATATATGTAAGATGTATTTACTTATTTTTTTCCCTCTATTTTTATTTCCAAACCTATGCAGACCTGGAAAATACCTAAATCTCCAGCCTGGGTAGAAACCCTGCTTTTGCTTCCTTGTCATGCATTTTCAAACTTTCTCCTTTTACAATGATTCCTCAAAATTGAGATTGTGGTTTGAAATCATTGGGTTTCACAAATTGTTCCATCATACTCTGCTCTCAATTTCATCTACAGAGTGCATAAACTCCCTCTTTGATGAGTCTTACAGGGACTTTTTATGGTAACAGTAAAGTCCAATTCTGATTAATCACACTAGGGAGGTGGAAAGCACTCTTTGATAAAACCAGAGAATGTCCTCAACAGCATGATTCATCACAACAGACCTTGCAATCAGATGAGACGTGGGGGTTTATTTTCCCTCTTTCTCCCTAACATGTATCCCCTCTTTTCTCAGAATACATTAGAGGAGTGTGAACGACGGAATCATCAGATAGCAGGATGTGAATTGAAATGGTCATGAACCTAATGTCAAACTCAAATAGCTGAATGGCGACAGATAAAAAACAAACAAGGAACGTGCAAAGCTTACAGAACAAGGTAATTAGGATGCAGGGACCACTGCTGAGAACTTTCTTATTAATAAGACCAGCTGATATAGAGCTAAAATCCAGTGTGACTCATGCAGGAAATGCCACATTTGACCTAAAATTTATAGACTGTATGAAAGCTCCTGGGTTCAAATCCTAGATTGGGGTATTAGTTTGGAGTTAGGGTAGTTAGTCTTTAAACTGCTCTTAGGAGTGATGGTGTCCATGCATTGGTTAGTTATCCGGTGTGTGTCTGTGTTGCCTGGTGAAGGACTGGCCAGCTGTCCGGGGTACCATGCCTCTTGCCCAATGAGTGCTAGAAATGGGCACGAATTCCACCGCAATCCCCCAAGGATAAGGGGGTATCAATCCTGGTGGGTTTGTTTTTAACCCTTATGGTCCACTTAAGAGCATACAATATATAAACCCTTTACCATAACAATTAAAACATTATTTTCATATACTATTTACAGTAACAATCTAAACAAACCAAAAGGAGACAACTGAAATGCAGTAATTTATTTTAGTCAAAGAAAATACTGCATTTACATTCTGCATTAAAGGTAAGAGGATCAGCCAGTGATAATGAGAAATTCCTTTGCAGTTTAGATGCGAATGGACAGTCATTGCAACTGATTACAACTTTGAGGCACTGCTGTGAGTACTGGGTGGCCTGTTAGTGGTTTGGGATGCGGGAGGAGCCCACAGCAGCACATCCTCGTTAAACAGAGTAAGAACAAAACATGCTTTTTAGTCCAATAACTGCAGAGAAAGTCACTAGATTTGTTGCTTGTAGCTTTTTTTTAAAACACGAGTCACTGCTGGAGTCTGAGTATTCTCTAAATCCAAATGTGGCAACAAAGATGCTACGTTGACAACACTGCATGAAAGTTATGGTGACTGAAATGTCTACTTGCTGTAACCACAGCTTTTATTCTGGAGTAAACTAAAGATGTATATATGTTTTTTAGGAGCTCACATTGGATATTTATACTCCTGCCCTAACCATTGAAACAAAAAAATAAAAAATAGATTTTTTTTTTGCACCCTAATTTTATTATTTCTTGAGTATCCCAGTGAGTTTTCAGCTACATCAGAGATGCAGAAGTTGCTGCTTGGTGTAGTCTGTCAACTCTATTGTTTCTCTTAGACCATCATACAGGAAAGTAGCTGAAGTAACAGCAGAGATGTCTTTAATTTATATGATTGAAGAGTTGTTATCTTATAGGCTTTTTAAAAAAATCTGGATTTTATTACAGAGGAACACCAATCTCATAGTGTTTTAAAAAACACTGCAGTTTCAAACTTAGTTTAAGTGTGTATTCACACCAGCCTTATTTAGTCTGCTTTAATCGAACTCTACTTCATTTGCCTAGAAAGTCTGGTTCATTTGTGGAGGTGTGAATGCGCAACTGAACTCTGATATGGACCAAAAAATGAACTCTGCTCCACCTAAAAACCGAGGTCTCAGTTCAGCTGAAGTGAACGCAGATGCGGTTCGAATGCATGTGTGAAAACCAAACGGAGTGGAGACGGCTCCAAAAGCAGGAAGTAGACTACAGTGCAGGGCATTCTGGGTAAATACAACCGCAAACAAGTTTTTCAAAGGGTTTGGTTCGTTTGACACTGCAGTGTGAAAGCGAACCACACCAGCTGAAAATATAACAAATGCTGCAATTTTGATCCCCAATCGAACCGAGTCTACAGGACTATTGGTTGTGAAAACACCCTAAATGGGTCACTTTTCAATCAAAATTTCATACTCATTTTGTTGTCTGAAGACAAAAGCATTAAAATACATGACTGAGAGAAGCTGCTTTTGGACATCAGTCATAGAATACACTATGTGAGCACAAACAACAGGAAGGAATAAAACAGATGTAAATAAACTGAAATAAAAAATAAACAGAAAATCCACCGGAGGATATTCTTTTTCTTGTGAGAACTTACTTTTACTTTTGGTGCCTACAGTCCAAACTGAACTTCGAGAGAAAGTATTTGTTTTCTGCTCCATCTTCTTGGATCCAGTTACAGAAAAACATTAACTTAAATGTACTGTTGTCACTAAATCTTTTTAAGGCTGTTCTTACCGATTTTGAGAAGGAATCATTTGTCTGTAAATGTTTTAATTGAGGAATCTTTTTTACAAACTTATTTATGATGGTGTTAACTTTTTTTGGTGTCAACTTGTTCTGCTGTGAATGGTCTGTAAACTCTGTGCTGTTGCCAGTCTTGGCCAGGATTCTCTTGAAAAAGATTTTTAAGCTCAGTGGGATTTTCCTGGTGAAACAAAGGTTAATAATAATAATAATAATAATAAATGGCAGGTTAAAAATCCTAGATGATAACATATTTCATGTGCTAATTGGTAAAGATAAATGAACTAGAACTAGTTTATTTTGTATTTTATTCATGCTGGAGCTGTTATAATTTTTCAGAATATGAAGGCCATTTTAGCCTGGCTGAACAGAATTTAGAGCTAGCTCTTTGATGAACAGGGACAATAAAGACCTCAGACAAAGCAGAGTTCATACATTGCTTATGCAAAACACTTTTGTTTTTTTCATTTTCAAATTTTTATTACCAAGTTTCTTTCTCTAAAGCCAGAGAATTAAACGCACTGTGTTAGCTACTTCTTTCTAAGATTACATTAGAAAATACAAAATCTTGCTCAGTCTAAACTATCAACTTGGTTCTTTTTACATCCTTGAAAATGGGCCAGCTTGCCTTTCAGTGCAAATTCTTCCACATTCCAGACAAGTATGTTCAGTTAAAAACAAGGTCCTATAACCTTATGCTTTAGTATACCTTTTCCATACATTCCTTGATGATTGTCTCCTGCACTGTTAGTACATTTGAAGTGGTTTTTCTACATTCTTTATCTTATTTTGTCCTTTTAACCGTGGCTAATAACAGATTTTCTGATCTTCCTCTATTTCAGGCTAAGCCGGGTCTTAGAGCTGGCCCTCCGTTTTGCAGAAAGATACAAAGTGCTGGAGTAAGCAGGGGAAGGATTCCTCAGCTCCTACTTCAGGTAGTTCCCTCCCTCGCTTTAGCTGAGATATCTATCCCAGGTCCTTATTATCAGCAAACAAGCACTTTTTGATGATGATAAGTAATAGCTGCATCCCTATGTGTAGGACTCACTTCTCCAGGGAATAGGGAGAGCGCGCTGGTCATTTTTCTTGCCTGTTCTGTCGTCCAGCGATTCAGGGATAATAGAGGCTGTTCGAAGCAGGGCAATTCCGTGTTTCTGCAGCACTATTCGAAACAGGAGACAGATTAAGACTCTAGGTTATTTTTTTGTATAGTTATTTGATTTAATATTTCATTGGATGACCTTTATAATCAAAATTGTACTTAAATATTATTACACACCATTATGATTCAAAATAAGGCAATGACAAATAACTTTACACACAGTTTTATGGCAAAAATGGAATAAAAACAGACCAGAACAAGGCATGACTCAAGGCTTAGTGCATCCTGGCAGCAGCTCAGCCTAGTGACGGCACAGCTGCATGATAGCACCTGCAACGGAAGGGGACATTAAGCTGTGGACAAACCTGAAGCTATCTTGAGACTGAACAGACACAAATAAAAAGCATCTCCAGAACATCCAATATTTCAGACGTGCTCGAGACAGCGGCCTGTCAACGCATGGACCAATTTGAATGCACAGCAGGAAAGCGTCCTTCTTTTCAATTCCGCGGGCATCTTGTTTATTTCGCACTGTAGCTGCATCTCACTGCCTGCCACAAAAACATAATTCAGTTAATTTATGAAGGAGTTTTATATCACTCTGCTGAGGAGGGGAATAAGGGAAAAGATTACAGACATATGGAGAATGAAATTAGGGAAGGAAGGGAAAATCAAAGACTAAATGATGAAAGAGAACGTAACAATAAAAAAAAAAGAAGACGAGGGCTCAAATATGCAGCAGTTTCTACAAGTTAAAGGATTACTGTTTCTTCTTAGCATGTGGATCTGATTGATCAGATGTCCCCTTAACTGTTTGCTTACAATTAGTGCTGCTGTTCTGGGTTAGTGCTGCCGTTCCGGGTTAGTGCTGCCACTCAGCTGAAGCAGTTTTCCAAGCTGTAATCCAAACCACCATCGTCAGTGGTAATGTATTCAAGCCAGTACAAGTCTCTCCTCATAGATGGGCTCAGAAAACATTAGGTTTTCACTAGATAAAGTATCGATATCACTGATTAAGGAATTTTTATAGCCAAAGTATGAGTTACATTCACTGATTGTAAAACTTCAGATTTGTAAGACTTAAAACCAATAAGTCTTAATAAGTCTAAAAGCAGCCAAGCCTTTTTCATCTTTAATGTGACATAAACTAACACTTTGTGAAATCATGTTTTGATTCTGTTTCAGCATTCAGTCTTCTTTGGTATTAGAGCGCCAGCATGACAGATCTTAACTTGATAATATTTTCCCATTCTACCTTGCAGAGTCTTTCAACTCTATCAGATTGTGAGAAACTTAAATTTTCTTCTGCTGAAGACATTTTGTTGATTTGGATGTATGTGTGGAGTCATTGTGAGGCAGAAAAATAAAACCCATATTTATCTTCAGCTTTCTAGCAGACAACTTAAGGTTTTTGAGTGGTATTTGAAAATGCCAGTCCCATCTGAGCATAAATGATCACAGATAATGTTGAACAATAACCCAGCTCAGGCTTGAGCTAGCTGGGCTATGAAAAAAAAAAATTGTCCTGCAACTTATACTCCAGTGCGACATATATGTTTTTTTCCTCTTCATGACGCAATTTTTGAATGATGTGACTTATACTCCGGAGTGACTTATAGTCTTCTGGATATGGGGCAAACACTTTGGGTATCCTTCCACAAGCCTTACACAGTAGTTTACTGTAACTTTGGGCCATTCCCTCTTATAGAACTGATGTAACTGAGTCAGGTTTGCAGGCTGCCTTGTTCACATGAACATTTCCTGTGTGACTGAAATCAGGACTTTCTGATCAACACGACAAAACAGGAATGGGTGATTAGATCATTATGACAAGAGTTGGGATTTTTCTTAGTAGCTAACTCTAATTATGTTTAAAAACCCTAAAGATCTGACCGTATCGATGGTATTTTTATTTTTGCATTAAAATAATATATATTTATAAAGATGGTTTCATATTATTGATATGAAATTAATTACATCACTATTTATTGAACTGAATGGTATTGGGGGCTGTTTAATGGTACAGTTGTGCTACTTAATGTAACTTGTGAAGTAGCCAATTTGGTCATGGATCATGATGGTGCAACACCCATACTTCATAGTTGGGGTAGTTGTCTTAGGTTTGCAAGCTTCCCTTTTTTCCACCAAAAAATGTTGGCCATTGTGGCCAAACCCCTGAATTTTAGTTTCATCAGACCACTGGACATTTCTTTAAATATTAAGGTCGGTGTCACTGAGTGGACTTGTAAACTGCATTTTACTTCTCGTGTTGCGTTTGGAGTAACAGATTCCTTCTCTCAGAGTGGCCTTTCAGCCTGGGACGTGTTCCACGGTGTATAATGACACTCTTTTACCGATCTCAACATCTTAACAAGGTGTTTGTTGTGCTGCTGTGTTTAGTTGCTTCTGTTTTACAACAAATGCAACATACCGGCTCCAGGGGTTCATTCAGTTTGAATTCAAAGTGCCCTTACACTGCAGCTGTCATGTCCGGCTTTTAAACCAGCATTTCTCTGGCTTGCTCCTCCTCACAGCACTTTCATGCTACACTCTGTGGTACAAGACCATGAGCCTGGCAAGTAACTGATGCGAGGGTTCACTCCTCCTTCTGGGCTCAACACATGGAAGCGGATGTCGCTCCCTCTTCATTCATTTTCTGTGGAACTTGCACGGTGAGGCGACAGTCAGTTGCCCTCCTCCTTCCAAGCGACCATCGAAATTTGCGCATGTGAAATTTCGAGCTCATACACGTAGACATGCACGCGCGGGCTAGTGACACGACACAAGTTGAAAAATGTTAGACTTTTATCGCTGCCGTTGCTATCGTCTAAGTAACTTACTAAGTTAATTCACTTAGTAAGAAAGTTCCTGAAACAAATGGGCTTTTCAAAAATATTCCAATTTATTGAATAAGCCTGTATTCAACATAAGCTTCTCATTTTGATCATTTCTGGCATTTAGCAAACAATTATTTTTGATAATTGACCAAAAACAGTTAAAGTTTAGTCTGAATTTTATAGTTTTATACTGGTTTTGACTGTGTTTTCTGTGTTTAACACTTTACAGGGAAATCTCTGGAGTTGTGTTCAGAGTGAAGGTGATTTCTTCCAACATAAATCTATACATGTGGTCACAGGAAAGAAGAAACTTTTCTCCATCTTGGTGATTGTCACAGTAATTCCCTGAGCAACCACCGAGCAGTCTGACCTTTGACTTTGCCTTTTAGTGCATTGATCCAGAGGTCATTTTAAACAGGGACGCGTTTGCTTGTGTTGCTTGCTTTCTCTCAGAACACCTGACTGAACTTGGTGAGTCTGCCCAGGGGCTTTGGCCCTCTGGCCTTCGACATGTGATTGCCCCCATTTACACAGCTCAGTTCACATTCATGTCAGCAGAAGAGCTTGTTTTTAATGTCCTAAATGATTTGTGTTCAGATTAAGAAGGTTTTTTTTTTTTTTTTTTTTTTTTTTTTCTTTTTTTAAACACCAGATGCACTGGTCATGTGTTCTAATTTTAGGTGGTGTTAATTGCTGCCTACTGAAGTGTCCTCACTGCCACCTTTGACAAAAGGACCATTCATAGGCAGGGCAGCCAAGGGAACTGGCAGGAAGCCCACTTCGCCAGTTGCTCCTGACACCTCCGAGGCAGCTCCAAGCTGGAACTAGATGCATTTTCCTCTAGTACTCCCTTACCAACAAGCACAAATACAAGTACTTGCAATACAGGCAGAAATCTGAAATGTTGAATTAGTTTTTACTCAATGCATGCTGTAATTTGGAGATAAAGTGATGAAGCAGTTACCGGCATGTGAAACAGAAAAATAGTACAAGATCAAGTGCGAACATAAAACAGTGCAGCTATCTCAATATAAGCGAGGGTGTTTTTTTTTGTTTTTTTTTTAACTGTATGGCCCCGATGTTCACCTCCAAGTCAGGCCTCGTAAACACGCACCCTGCAGAAGCAATAGAGGCAAAACGTGGACAGCGCACGGAGCAATTTAGCATTGTAACGCTGTGCCACTGAGCTCACATTTCAACCATTCTTTATTCTCTGCCGCACTTCCAGCAGGGTGTAAATTGTGCTGCGATGTAATTAATCCATGTCAGTTCAGAAAAGTAGAAGACTGGTGGGGGGGTTAGGGGAGCAGGAGAAGGGAAATGAGCGGAAGTACGGGGTGCCTTTGATGACTGCAGCTCTCAGCCCATGTTAGTCTGGTTATATTGTTTCACGTTCATAAAGAAAACCTGGGGCCCCCAAGGAACTGGAGCACTTTCATGTTTCTAAATCCCACCAAGGCTCTATTTGTCCCATTGTGCAAGTTAGAACAGAAATAAAGTGGAACTGAATAAAAAAAAAAAAAAAAAAAAAAAAAAAAAAACAGAAGTTAGACTTCTTGCTTCTTGTGGTAATAAAGGTCTGTTACTTACCAAAAAAAAAACAAGACCCCCAAAAATCTGAAAAATAAAGTTAGGCTTTCGAGAGCCTGTCTAAAAAGGTGGAAAAGAGTTCAACAACTACAACAGGATTTTTAAAAAGTAAAAGCTCAGTGGATCTGATAGAAAGAAAAACATTAAGTGGTACAACGTGGTGCTACTCAGTCTAGAGTAAATTGCAACTCTTTTTTTTCCCCCTTGTGGTTTTGACAGACTACAATTGTCCATTTTTTAAACTAGCCTTCAAACACCAACAGATGGGCCTAAACTTTTTCATTATAGACACTTAGATTCCCCCCTCCATCCACCAAGGTCTTGTGTGATCTTGAACAAATGGTGAAAATGTTATTTTCCAGTGTCTGCAAATAAACAATGTTACCTTGACATTTAAAATCTGACATTTTAAACCTAATTTTTAACACTGTATATTGTAGGAAACCCATTGTGTATGCTGTTAGTATCCCCTTTCAGTGAGCTAAAACAAAACTGTTCTAAAGTTACCAACTTGTCCCGGTTTGTCTGCCATCATGTAGACTTATCTCAGCCTCTGTAGCACAAGATACAATTCATCACAGATGTTTAAAGTGTTTCCCACACTTCATCCGAAGCCGAACAGTCGACATGTGGTCACGTGGTTACGGGACGTTCGTATTTGCACACACTTTTAATACACGGAGCAGACCACCTAAGGGACACCCTTCCTTCAGTATACGGCAGCCTCTACCCACCGGGGTTCCCACTTCCTCCCTGCATCCTCTGTTTTGCTTTAACAAAACGGTCATGGAGAGAGCGAAACACTTTTCTGCAGCGAGCCTTCTCCACGGACAACAACTTTGCAATTTCCATCCAGGAACAAATGTACATAAATTCCTCACTGCGTCTGATAAACATCCCTGAAAGGTATTCATGCCTCCCGCAGAAACAAAAACCGGATAGTGGAAGCGGATTAGTTGAGCTTAAAATCAACATTCCTGTCCGAGTACCTTTCCACTATTTTATTTCCACTAATATTTGCTGATTGTTGTGGAGGGCAAATAAATAGATTTCACTTTTTTCTACACGCACCGGCCATATTGAACTCTGACCTCTGGGTTTGTTTTACAACTTTAGGCTTCTCCAGTTGGGATGTTGACTTCACAGGATCTCTTTATTGTATTTCTGACAGTAGACTTGAAATAATGGCCTTGCAAAAGCAACCAAAGAAAGCAAAAAATTACTTGTAATTGAATAATGAGACCAAATCAGTAGCTAAATCAATATTTTATACAGGTGCATTACAGTAAATTAAAATATTACTGAAAAGTTAATTTATTTCAGTAATTCAGAAAGTGTAAAAAGTGTTCGCAGCAAATCTGCTAATACACCGAGGGCTGCCAGTCCTTACGAATGACAGCTAATATTCATCGCCGTCATCTTTCCTCATCAAAAAATTTACGACAAAATGACAATTTGGTTTGCTTCCTTGTCTACTTGTGCAGCTGACCACACAGTGCCCTGTGACCGTTTTTACAGTGAAATCAACTAAATAAACGACATTAGGCTACCACCTGTCTGTTTTTTGGCAAGCTTTACAGGCGTGCATAGGTTGTTTTGACGTCCATCATGGCAGAGCGGGCTGCTTTCTGAATGCGACGTCATGTGCAAAGGGTTAATAGATAAAATGGTAATAGATAAAATGGTAAATGGTATTCTGTCAGTCTGCCCTGGGGCAGACTGACAGAAGCCAGGATGCCACCGAGCCCTCTGACCACCACTAACAACAGGCAAGGTGGGTGAAGTGTTTTGCCCAAGACCACAATGGCATAGTGACTGAGACGGACAGGGCTGGGGCTTGAACCGGCAACCCACTCTCTCCAGGACAAACCCCTCCTCTTGAGGCACTTCTGCCCCACGGCTATAGGGTAAGTTTCTGTTCATTTTGAAGACTATGGCTAAATGTTAATGAAAACACAAATTTCACTTTCTCAGAAAATTTGACTATTTACAGAATATAACATATGAGAATATATTAAGGGTACTATTACAGTACATCATCATTATTATTATTATTATTATTATTAGTAGTAGTAGTATTATTACACTTTGTCAACGATTTACAGCACCATGGATGTGATCAGCCTATGGCACTGCCATAGTGTTAAGGAAGCCCAGGTTATTTTAATCGAGGTCTTAAGTTTGTCTTGGTTGTTGCATCTCCATAAAGCAGAGGAAAGAATTAAGAGCATTGAGATTTCTTGGTAGATGACTGCACTGACTTTGGACTTGATAAAACCAACCAACAACAGCACAGCAGACATGGCCCCTCATCTCATCATTGACCATGAAAACCTTATACTGAACCTCAAACAACATGGATTATGTGCCTCTCCACTCTTCCTCCAGACTCTGGGACTTTGTTTTCCAAAGGTAATGCAACATTTACATTTATCTGTAAGGAGGACTTTGCACAACTAAGCAACAGTCCAGTCCTTTATCTCCTTAGCCCGGGCAAGATATTGCTGATTCAGGAAAAGGAATGCTTCACAATGATCTCAAGCCAACCAGACATCTTCCTTCCACTCAACTTTCCATCAGTATGGTTTGATACAGCAATCTGACCAGCCAGCTTCCTTAGCAATGACCTTTTGCGGCTTTTAGTTCTTGTGGACCGTATTAGTGACTGTCTGCTGGACTACTGTCAAGTCAGCAGTCTTCCCTACAATCGTGTTGACAATTACGCGGCCATAAAGTTTAATTTCTGCGTTATTGGTGTTGTATAATGTTGTAATTTTCTTAGAAACTGAATTTTGGATTTCATTAGCTGTAAGCCATAATCATATGAACCAATGTTTAAAATACATCACCTTCTGTGTTTTGAACATAAATTACAAGTTTCACTTCAAACAAACCATTCAGATAACTGATAAATACAAGCTGTTTAGCATTGGCAGGTTAGCTTTAGCAGTTTGCAACAAACACTGCTGTCTCCCAACCTAAATAAATCTGTGCATTCAGTGTAAAAACTCTATGCATTTCAGTCAATGAAAGCCTCAGATTCTGAGGGAATCTTTAACATACTGTAAATAAGTAAAACCAGACAAGATCCGACATGAAACTTGAGTACCTAGCAATAAAATAGTTAAGCCATCCTAAAGGACCTCTTTTCTTGTTTTACTCTGCCTAGCTTCACAGGTTTTCCTTCATTATTGCTTGTGCTGAACATCTCTTTCTAAGTCTGATGAACAGAGATGACCAGTGGAGAACTTAAAACGGAGAGAAGAAGCAAAGTAGAAACCCCCCCACCTCCTCAAGTTCCATTTAAACTTTGAGCAGATACTGCAATAAGTTGTGCGCCGGTCTTTCAAAGGAAGACGGATTTTGGATTTCAGCTCCTGGTCCACTGCTCATTTAAAGCCTTATTAATCTAATTACTTGCCCAATTGTACATATTTAACATCGTCCCGATCCTCTCCCAACTCTACCCATAGAAACCCAGCTGGCTGTACATTAGTCAGGAAACTTGCTGAAGCTTGCAGATAGTAAAAGAAAAGCTAAATGGCTGCAATTCATCACACAATTTCACCAATTATATTGCTGGAGTTTGGACCAGCGCAAATCACAGACCTCTCCGTCTGGGATTCCTGGCAACTGAACCCACGTGCACACGATTCCGAGACGCTGAGGCTCATTTATCTACCTCCAGGATAGCCTCCGTCGACATTAAGGCTCTCACAGTCTTTCCCCATCATCTGCTTCACCTGTCTGGCGACACTAGCGGTTTACACATAGGTTATTAATAGTCTATAAATATTCACACAGTGTTTATTGAGACTTTGTGGCAGGCATTAGCAAAAGGATTTTGTGTTGGGCAAAAAGCCCGGCGGTACTTTTTTATTTCTTGACGTGACAGCACAATGGTGTGGCTAACCTTGGGGATCCGAGCCTGATGGGGAATTGGACCTTGGTTTTGAGGCAGCGCTTTTATTCTCTGCCGTTTCATGACTGGTGAGGTGTTGAATGATGAGCTGCATGCCTCAGACCTCTTACTCTTATCATCCCAAAATACAAGGTTAGTCAGGGAGGGAAGCCGCCTCCTCTTCCTCCACACCGATGCCCTCAAGTGCTCCGATATCTTTCAGCAAAACAAATCTATCAAAACTCGCACAAAGCTCCGTCCCTAAAAATATGCATAAGAAGAAAAAAAGAAGAAAATACAAGTACATTATGAAAAATGAGCCTGGTGTGTGTAATTTTCATCTCTCTTTATCTGAACAGGTACCAGATCTGCACAAATCCAAATGCAATCGGACAGCTTCCTGGAACATGTACAGCATTACACACACCTCGCTGTCTGTGGATTAAATTGGCATTGACAAAGTGTCGTCGGTGCTAGCTTTTTGTTGGGATATGATTTGGATTGAATTTGCGAAGACATTTTTGACACGATGAAGTAGAAAGAGAGGGTGAGAGAGAAAGTGAGAACCAGCGCTGAGGAGAAAAAAGGTGAGAACAGAAAGACAAAGAGTCCAACAGAAATCCAGTGAATAAAAAGGAGTAGGAAAAAAGAAACCAGAAAGGAAAAGCTGAGCTTCCCGGAGACAAAGACAGAAGACAAGCAAGGGGTGAAGAAAAAGGAAAAAAAAGGAGAACATCTGAGTGTTTCACAGGTTCATTTTGATGCATGGATACAGACAGGAGAATAGATTGGTAGCCTTGGGTGGATAAGGACAGAACCATTCCCCAGAGAGATGGATTAGACCAAGGAGTGGAAATAAATGATCACAGATTTTAATGGCCTTTTGGCTTGCCTCCCTTCTCTTCCCATTTTCATGTGGAGGTAGTGATGACATTTTCACATGCCAGCTGTCTGAATGTTGGAGTTTAACTCTAAAAACAATCTGCCAAGTTACGGGTTAAGGGAAACGAGCTCCTGAGCTGAGGACACCTTGCTCGGTAGTTTAGTAGCATTCATAGGTACCTTTGTATATACCAAGAAGTTCATAGCTTAGTGTTCAGAAAGTCAAAAACTTACTTTTTCCTAAACTTTAACATTTACTTGGCAAAACAGTGGAAAAGCTTCAAAAATCATTTTAAAAATATATCAAATTAGGGGTGTAATGAGACCTTCCAGTCTTAATGCAGCTGAGGTGACATGTATTCCTCTTATGCTGACTTACACATATTGTCGTAAATGTACATACTACCTAAATATATATCTACTGTATGTACAATACTCAAAACTGTACCCAATTTAACATTTGCTTGACAACAAAATCACAATAATTGTTATAAAGGCTTCAACAGAAATGTGACTGTTATCTTCATCTCCAAGTTTATAAGAAGTTTTGATTGAGATAATGTACCCAAGTTCCATTTCTTTAATTTTATATATGTAGTTCAGAGGTACCACCTATAGGTAAAAAAAAAAAAAAATGGAGGTATGGTTGATGGTGTGGCTGCTTCAAACCAATTTTAAGATGTCCGTTATTAACCAATGTAAGTAGTTCTCAAAGTTACAACTTTTCTGTTCGGTTCTGGTGCTGTTGTTTCTTGTTTTCTTTGGAAACATATGTTTAATGTTAATTACAATGCTAATTACACCCACTGCAGACAGGAGAATACACATAAAACTTATACAGGAATTAAATTGCACAATAAAGGCTATTTTCACATATAGATGTCACTTTCATCAGTAACAAGACTGTTTCTCAAATTCTGGATCTTTAATCAGTTCTTGTGACTAATTTAGTCTCTATAGCATACTCCAATCCAATTTTATTTATAAAGCACTTTAAAAACACCACACAAGACCTAAGTGCCATGTATTTTAAAAAGACACCAAAATGAATCAAAAGAAAAAACTAAAATTAGACAGAGCAAAGGTTTTATATATATATATATATATATATATATATATATATACACACACACACACACACACACGTGTGTGTGTGTTAGAATGTGTTTGTGTGTTTAAAAATATAAAGGGAGCCAGCAATAGCTCAGCTTTACTGAATAATATACTTGGCCATTAGTTTTTTATGGAAATGTAGCCTTGGGTTGTTGAATAAAAAATGGGCCCCAGTCCTAATTTCTGTTATGATAAGTTCCATACCTGATTGCCTCCATAAGAGGAAGATCTGTCTTCATAAGGCCTTTTGAGGCTCCTGACAACTATTTAACTCTGCTAATCCATTTGTTTGATTTATTTCTTACAGTATGTGGCTAATGTCTTTTAAAATCCACCAGTGGCTGAGAGATGAAGAAAAAACCAATTGCAGACAGATAGCATCAACATTTTTGAATGTCTAATCACTCTTGCATATCTGCCTCTACTCAGATTTCCTTTTAGTTAATAAATGAGATGATGAGCGCCAGAGATACAGACGCCGTTTTGCACCGGTCTCGACAAGATAGCGATTTTGATGGTGAGATAAGCATCGTCTAAATAATGCAATGCTCTGCTCAAAATAAATTGGTGGTATAAGACGAATTACCACTGCAGCAGCTTAAAATCTGAGGAAGAAAAAGGAGAAAAATACAGTTCTGCTCAAAATAATGTTTGCTGTCTTGCACCTCTAACCTAGAGAGGCCTTGCAAGGGATCAGGCTGGCAGGTCAAGACAAGGTCTGGGTGGATTCTAGAGTAGGGTGGGTGTCCAAATCTGTCTAACCAGGAACATCTGTCACCGTCAGAGTGACCACAACCAGAGCACAGTGTGGCATACTTTAGGCAGGGGTGACTGTGGATGTGGGGGGAGGGCGAAAAACAGAGATAAAGACTAATGGGTGAGGACCCCCTGCTCCTCCATCATCATTTCACAGGTCTGGGACTGTGAGACAGCAGTCGTTCACTATGGGGATCGCTGCTCGTTTCGGGATGGATGGCAGAAGGTAAAAGGAGAAAAGTGGGATGTTGCAAGAAAGTGGAAATGTAATCAGTTTTGGCCAACAGAACCGTTCCACTTTAAGGAACCTTTGACACAAATCAGTGATTGAGTCCATACACTGATTTGAAATCATAAACAACAGCATTTGAGAAGCACTTGAGATTAATGATGGATGGTGATGAATGGTTTTCCTCAATTTTGTTGTGCCAATACAGGCAAATAAAACTCTGTTAGTACAAGAAAACAGCATCATGAGCAGAATAAGTATATATGAAAAGTATAATTCAAATTACATACACAAGTACTTGTCTTAAGTGCAAACAAATAAAAGAACGGTACCCAAACCCACAGGTGTCGGGACAATCATGTCCTGATACACCTACACACAGATTAGGGCTACTGCTGGGGCAGAGGAAAATGCCTTTGGGGGCCCACAGCAGTGGTTGTAGTTTCCTGTCTCTGGCTTAGACACAGTCACGTCGATAACTAATCCTGACCTTTCCCCAGCCGCCAAATTGAAAAATAAGAATAAGGAAAAAATAAAATAGATGACGGATGTTATCAAGACAGCTTCTGCTGTTTCCTGGGGGGTGCTAGAAGCGTTCCATCTATTGGATCAAGATGAGATGCCTGAGGTGGGGGTGGGGAGTTGGGGCAGGGAGTGGGGGGTGGACGCGAAGTCTCTTTGCAAAGTCAGAAAGACAAATGCTGCTCAATGCTTTTCCCAGAGACAAAAGTCGAGAATGAAGACCCATTCTTTGTATGAAATATGCAGTGCCTTTAAAAAGTATTTACATCTCTTGATATTTTTCACATTTTGTTTCAACCACAATGCACTCTATACATATTTTACGTGAAGTAATACATTATTGGGACGTAGAATAAAAAAAATTCTTTTGTTACAAATCTAAAAAGTATGGCAAGTATATGTATTCACCACCCCTTTGAAAGCTCAGAATAAAATCCATTGTAACCAATTCCCTTCAGAACTCCCCTAATTAGTAAATAGGGATTATCAGTGGGCAATTTATTCTCAGTATAATTACCGCTGTGCTGTGGAGACCTCAAAAGGTTTGTTCGAGAAAATTTCTGAAAAAACAGCATGAAGACCAAGAAGAGCATGGTGCAACTGCATACCTACCCAAGGCACATCAGTCCACCTAAACTGACAGGCTATACAAGGAGGGCATTAATCTGAGAAGCAGCCATGGTAACTAAAGAATTTACAGCGATCCACAGTAAAGGTAGGAGAATCTCTTGACAGAACAGCTTTTAGCTGTTGTCCTCACAAACCTGATGTTTATGGCAGAGTGGCAAGAACACAGTCCTTCTAGGTAAGAAAATAGATGCCATAGAAAGTCATGGTTGCTACATTATGTTTGAAGGAAAATTTAAGATGCACATAAACCCTGCATTGACAATCTCAGTGTTGAAACATGGTGGTGGCAGAATCATAGTGTGGAGATGTTTTTCTACAGCATGAACAAAAACGCTGCTCTGAGTTGAGGAGAAGTTAGATAAAGCTAAATGAAGGACACCCCTGGAGGACAACCTGCTTGAGGCTGCAGAGACTTGAGATTTTGATGGAGGTTCAGTGCAATAGTTTTAATCAGAGCATGTTTATGGGATTAAATGGTAAAGTCCAAGTCCAGACCTAAATCCAGATGAGAGTATCTGTGGCAAGACTTCTGATGATGAGTCTTGAGCTATTTTGCACAAAACATCAGGCAAAAATTTAAGACTCTACATGTGAAAATCTGGTAGAGACATACCTCCAAAACCATGCACATTTAATTACAGCAAAATGTGGTTCAAATCTGCTCTTGATTTATCATTTTCTAGTTTCACTTCACAATAATGCACTACTATCTGTTACTTGATTACAAAAAACCCCCATCAAAAACATGGTTTGTGGTTATAAAATTAAAAATGTGAAAAGTGGTATGAACACTTTTGCAAGGCACTGTAGATCTTTTATTCACATCTGCCCCCCAGTTCCAGAAGCAGCTGTGGATAGGAGAGACAGTACACCTATTTGATTACAAGCAATATGTCACATATAGGAATCCAGATGTTGGGTCATGCATCGTTATAGGAGAAGAGTCTCATTTTAACTTGGGTTATACATCAACAAATGCATATGCACACACATGCGCAGCTCACTCTGTCACACCTGTTAGAGCTCTAAATTATGTTTGCCACAGCCATGACAGTGTTGCCAGGCATCTTAATACTGCAAATATGTTTGGTTCAATTATCCACCCGCCTATGTTGAGACACAGGGAAGGTAATATGCCCCCTTATGGATTAACCTAGTGGTGTGAGAGCATCATCAGAAATATACATTTCACTCCCTCATTTGCAAGTGTGATTTGAACTGTGAGTGGAAAGCTGAGATCACAAGTGCCGAGGATTATCGTTCGAATGCCAGTGATGGTGAAAAAGTAAAATTAATGACACAGAAACTATATGTAGGTGGACTGGAAAGCGAAACAGATCTAAGTAGCATTTCAAAGTAAAATTAGACAAATTTAAATTAATGCAATGAATTTATAATCACACAATAATCAAAATCCCAAATTTCTTAGGAATACCAGCCAGAAAGGAGAAAGAAAATCCACTGCTCTTAACGTCCAGAGGCATTTGCAAATATACTTCTTCAAAGATCCACCAGGGGGTGTAAAGTAGTAGGTCCACAGAGTCCCGCTTCAAGTTCAACAAAACCAAGTTTTTGATCAGTTCTCTTCTACAGTATGAAATCGTCCACTTCAAAAGTACATCAGTATTTCATTTCTGATACAGGCAGAATATTTGCTGGGCAAACTAACTCTGAAAAAGGAAGAGATTTCTTTTTAATGTGACTGAATGTTCAGCAGACAAACACTAGAGACAACAGACAGCACAGTTTTCCAAGCATGAATCCATGTGTTGGTGCACAATAGCCAAAAAATAAACAAATAAAAATCTGCGTCTATTCACAGTGTTTGATTCAGTGCACATTTGTGAGGAGTTATGCACAGAACAAAACAAACAAAAAAAAAAAAAAAAAAAACAAAACAAAAAAAAAAAAAAAACACCCATCACCAGTATTTCTTTACTGAATTCTTCCATTCGCTTTTTGAACAAATCACCACTTCACACCTATAACCATCCCCCACTACTATGTTTTTGGTCTATCACAGCAGACAAGATCTGTTCAAGTTTTTTGATGCAAATATGTATTTCCGAGACTTAGTCACAGGTTGGGTATTGAAGCCAGGCAGTGACATAAGGGCATGTAAAAACAAATTAAATAAAAAGAGGTTAAACATTTTATACAAGCACATAAAAAAAGTGAAACGAAAGTGTGCATACACAGTCACCAAAGTGGTGATTTCTGTTTTGCAACAAACACAAGGAGATAGCCCGCTGAAGTATTGCAAGCATGTAATAGAAACCTCGCAGTAAGAGGAAAAAAACTGGATAACTATAAAATTATATGCTGCACATTTACTGAAGAACTAACTGAAGCAGGTTCTTAAGACAGGAGACTCCTCTCTGAGTGGATTCCCAGCCATAAAACTGAAATCTGAAGCAGGTCAAAGTAGCGCAAATATTCACTCTGTACTATACTTTTTAAATTTCTGATAATCAGACATACAGAAACAAGGAGAATACTTTTGATATCCAGTTTTGATTTAAGTACATTAGTTTTGACAGGAGATTTGTGTAGTGGTCTATATATATATATATATATATATATATATATATATATATATATATATATATACACATATATATACACACACACACACACACACACACACACACAAAGGCTGAAAAAGGATGAAGAGGCTATTCTTCCAGTCAATGTAGTGTAGAATCACCTTTTTCTGCAGTTGCAGTTTTTCTGTAAGATGTTTTGGGTAAGATGTCTACCTGCTTTTTGCTACCCTACCTGGCCAACCCCACAAAAGCTGTCAGTCATGTTGTTCGTATCGCACATAGATTAGCATTTCAAATTGGAACTTTCAGACTGAAGACCAATTATTATAATAATAATTATTAATAATATAAAATATTAATATTAATAATCATGAAAATCAACTTTTCTGAGCTGTAGATCATGTTATAATGTTATTCCCTCATCAAAAGCATACCTGGAGTGTTGCCTTGATTTTTTCATGCATGTTTGAGAAATCCTTTAATCTCCTGTGACAACCATTCAGCTGTGCAAAATGCCTGGATGGACCTAGCTCCACCTTTGAGACCCAGCTCCTCCTTGGTGCTGCAGTTTCTAAGCTTCTGAGCTTCCACTTCACAGAGTACCCCTCCCGCGCAGCTTCCCCACTCAGCTTCTTCAGACGAGCCGGCAGAAATTAGCAAACACCTAGTGGAACTGCGGATCTGCTGAGCTCATTATAGGAGCTACTTCTCAGTGTAAAACTGACAAAAACATTGTTAAAGGGTTAATAGAGGAGCACTGGTATGGTGACTTCCTGAAGGTGGAGTTTCAGAAAGATTAATTAAAGAAAAAGAGGCCAAATTTCAAGGCGTTAAATTACAAAGTCAAATTTCTATTAAGTCATATTTGATATATACAGCATTTTTGTAACAACTGAAGGTAACATAGTTATTGATTGATTGTGCTATAAAATGGCACTATGTTCCTGGAAAATACATAATACTGCCCCTTTAAAGATGACCTATTGTGGTTCCTTGAACAGGTTAGGATAGGTCTATGGGTTATAAAAAACATGTTCATTACATCTTTTTGCACAAAATCATTCTTAGATTATAAGGTTTCGATCTGGTCAGTTCTGGCTATTTTAAGCTCTTTTCAGAGTTAGCTGTGAAATTCACACATGAAAATGGATGCAAACAGATACATAATTATACAATCGTACATCTTTGAAAAGCAGAAGTAGAGCCTTCTGTAAAACCAACAAGAATGCAGCAAGTAGTTTCTGAATGGTAAGTAAACAACAAAACACTTGTCTTTTTCAGCAGCCTTTGTACAGTGCATACAGGAGTAAAACCAGCTGACCAAATGTGCTTGAGCTCCGCTTGGGTTACTCGGTAAGGGACTTGGCGCGGTTGGGGTTGCTAGTTAATGGCACGGTGCCAGTAGATTGTGACTTAACAATCGGGAGGTTTTTGAAATGGCTTGTTTTCCAGACATCAAAAAACATAAACTTATTGCCAAAAAATAGCTGGGTGGTTTTTATAAGCACTTGGGCTGTTTTTAGAAGCAGTTGAGACCCAAATGGAAGTATAAAAACATGCAAAATGTGAATTTTGCATCATATGTCTCCTTTAACTTAAAATTTTGATGTGCTGTTCATCGCAATCTAAGACAGCAGGGAATTTAGTTTAAATTGCAATTTGAGTGTGCCATCCTTCTACTACCTGTGCCCCTGCCTTCCCCCCAAGGGAAAAAAAAAAAAAAATTCTACACATACCCCTGCTCTGGACGAGTCTAAAGTCTTTTGCAGCCTCTAAAAGGTATTTAGCTCCAACCAGCTTCCCTGTCCCTGCTCAAGACAATCCTTCCCACACTATTATGCTGCCACTACAATATTTCATGGTTGCTAATAACTTCTATTAACTAGGTTGTGTCTGATGGAATTTGGTTGCTCTTAGTTGAATAAAAAAAAGGAACTCCACACTTCAGATTTTTATTTGCACAAAACAAATTGAAATCATGTATCATTTTCCCTCTATTTCACAATTACATACGAATTTACTTTGGTTTATCACACAAGATCTCAGTCAAACACAATGAAGTTTCTGGTTGTAATGTGACAAAATACAAAATGTCTAGGAGTATGAATACTTTTGCAAGGCACTTTACCTCTGACCTGTTTACAAGCCTTGCATAAACTCATTGTTTTGGCTTCCTGGGATTTTGCAGAAAGGCTTTCAATTACCCATCATTTGTAGCCAAGTAGCAGTTAGTTAAAACAAATTAATAGGGCACAGAGCATTTACCTCTGCCTTTGACTCACATCATACTGGAGTCTGACCAGTTGATGAAAACTAAATAATAAATCATTTACACGAAGAAACTCTAAAATAATTAAAACTTTAACATGATTTTAATTTTCAATGCTTGGTGGCAATCTAAATGAGATTACAGGAAATGTCCATCACTTGGACAAATATTATTAATGTAAAAACCATTCATCATTCATTTTAAATTCTGTTGTCTGTTCAAGCCACTCTAATAATTCACTCAGAACAAACTCGTCAGAGATATACAGCAACAAAAAGTCAACTTAAAAAATGTAGGTAAAGAGCTCCCTGCTTGAATAAAGCCCATCCCATACATAATCTGCTTTCCCAGGCTTTGTCAGAGAAGGGCACCAGAGTGCACCCTCCAGTGGTGATGCTGCGGCTGTTTTATGCAGTGTTTTAATTCTTTTTTTATTTATTTATTTCACTTAAATGGAAGTTTTGCCTCCAGCTATCTGCAGCATGGCTAATTAATCCGAGTAATTATTTGCTTAGCCAGACAAAGTGAGCGTTTTGTTTGTGTCTTGCAGTTTTTGACAGGAGAACACTGAGTCCAGAGGAGGACGTGGGGACTTGGGCACGAAAGGTGTGTGTGTGGGGTGGGGGTGGGGGGTCTTATGACTCGTTAATGCAAGACTTTTTTTTACTCTCAATATTTTGCTAGTATAAGTGTGCCAGATAACTGTGTCACTGTCTTTGGGAATTGGGAATTTGGAAGAATAAAACTTATGTTGTCCTTATAGGTAGACACTAATACCACGCCTTCGAATGTTATCTGTCATACAGCAGTAAGCAAGTGTGATCTTTTTGGACACATGAAAATGTTTTATGAGGAAACACTCCCACAAGCTGCAATATTCTAAGGGTTTGGGAGGAGCTGAAGCAGACAGCAGTCGTAAGCATTTTACAGCATATCTACAATATTTTTCCCTCTGGAGGAAAATGGTAAGAAGATATTATGCCAAGGTTTCCCCCTTTGATCATCCAAGCTGTATTTTTCATGTAGAATG
Source organism: Anableps anableps (assembly GCA_014839685.1). Classification (NCBI taxonomy): domain Eukaryota; kingdom Metazoa; phylum Chordata; class Actinopteri; order Cyprinodontiformes; family Anablepidae; genus Anableps; species Anableps anableps. The sequence continues at coordinate 18,707,065 of CM026085.1, forward strand.
AATAATTCTTAGGAGTAAATGTGGGGAGAAACTAAAACACAGAAACGCATATTTAAGCACAACTGTAAGCTTTTAGTCCTCTTTGCCATGAAACAATAAATGGCCATAAATGGCATGTTTTTCAAGAAGGAAATAAGAATCTAAACATTCTCTGTTCTCTTCTGTGTGTAATGCTTGCTGAAGGTTACAGAAACGAAACATGTTGCAGAAACTAAATAAATGAAACAGGGAGCCTCCAACCCTTTTCCTTGTGTTAGCTGAAGGACACAGCAATTAAACCCATGTGGCAGAAATGAGCAACTTTAAATGATATTAGTGTTCAAATCTCTGTCTCATTATTTTGAAATATATCAGTCTTGTAATTTGTCAATAAAATTAATACCATCTGTCGATCTGTTAGGCCCCAGTGATTAGGGCTACTAATTTATCTGAAAACTTATTTTAATTTATACTAATATCACAGTTATTTAAAACAATTACTTAAGTTTGGAGAAATAGTAATTTTTTCTGCACTTGGACAATTAATTGCCCTGAACATGAAATTTTCCCTGATGCTATCCGTCTCATTCGACAATCTCTGGAAAATATATTACATAAAATAAACTTAAGTATATTTCAATAAAAAATGAAACTAAAACACATACATGCATACATATTATATTATAATATCAAGCTACTGAAAGATCTCATGTATTTCTGTTTTGGTTAAATATAATCCAGTCAGTTTTTATCATTATTAGTTGCTCATAGATTGCCCAGAGGACATCACAGATAAGATAGTAAAAGACACCTTACTTTGGTCCGACACCTGTTCCTCTCTCCTTTTGGATTCAGGTTGATATTCGGTTTCAGGATGTCAGTAAAATCTTTTTCTGTTCGGCACCAGACTTTTAGATGTCCGAAGGCTCCTCCTTTTGGATTCATAACCAGTTGATACAATTCTATAACACTACTGAAGATTTATACACATGTCAGAGACATGAAAATAAAACAGAGTCAGAGGTTCACTCCAAAAAACAAGCATAGTGTATAATGCCAAAACAGACAATAACTAGGTCAGGTCCAGGCTTTTTGATGGACTAAAACATTCTACTGAGTCTGGTGCTGTGTGTGCCTCACAATACAGAACAGCTTCCAGGCAGCAGCAGTTTCAGGAAGAAGAGTCGTCAGGGGGTACTGATCATCTAAATAGGAGTAGATTTTGGTGTTCTGAGGTCAACAAGTTGCCAGGGAAGGCAGGATTATATCACATAATATAAACTTTCAATATGGCTTCTTAGAGCGAATCAACATTGAGCCTCGTCACTGGAATATTTTTTTATATAAGCAAAATAGTACAGTAGTAGTTTATAAAAATATTTTTAAAAACAAAAATATTGTTTTGAGAAAGTCACTAATGGCTAAATTAGTTTCATTTTGATTACATCAAAATCCAGCTGACTAGTTAAAGACAGCAGAAGAGCAAAGAGTATTTGTAAAAATGTGAAAATTGAAAGGTTTTGTCATGCTACATTTAGCAGAAATTTCCATTATTGTTGTATTGTGGCACTACAGCAAAAAAATTAATTTGTTTAAAGCCTTTCTACACATTATTACAGGCCGCAATATATGCATATAGGAAGTGTTTTGTATCAGAATTATTCTGGAAAATATTCTGGCTAAATGTGGCCAGAGCTCATCCTTAGAAAGTTGCTTGCCGTCATGTCTGCATATGCTACATATTTTGTAGCGCAGCAGGCATAGGTAAAACTCCTCCATATGCCTAGCTATTAAATTTTATGTATCGATGAAAGGCATAAAATGCACCTTTAGCAAAACGTATTGTGTAAACACACACACATACACATACATGCACACACAAACTGATACACTATTGCTCTTGCCTACATTGAACAGGCGGGGTCCTTCGAGCTCTCTAAATCTGTTCATCTGTCAAACTGTCAGAGTCTATGCATCATCTCAGAGTTTTAGGCACACACAAACATACGCATGCACAAGACAGGGAGCATCTCTCAGAAGCGAAGCAGCACACTACTATATTTTAAATGAAGCAGGCTTAGAGATATCAGATTGCTTTCCATCATAAGGGAGACTGTCGCTGCTGTTGTGTGCGTGGGAGTAACAAAACATTGACTATTTTCAGGGAACCTCGCAGCACCACCTTTTTAAAGCAAACGGAAAAAAAGACAGATTTGTGTTTTTATGTTTCATACTGATGGGTCTTAGAAGGAGAAAATTTATTTTCCTTGTTCAGATATTGACAAAGTGAATGCATTCAGGTAAGAATATTCAGGTTTTCTTGCTTAGGATGAATTCTTAAAAGCAAGCAAACATGTCAAATGATGACGATAAATGTAATTCCTGTAAAGAACAAAACAGAGGTCCGTTTATTATGCTATCACAAGAATAAAATGTTGGCGTTATACAATGTTATACATTTCTGTAAACAACTGGTACCTCAAGAATAAATTTTTTCCCCCTTTTAATATTACTTACTTTGGAATCTAATTGTGTTAAAGAACAAAACACTTTTTTAAGCCTCATCAAATCGGGAACCAATTTTGATGACCAACATTAAAAGTGACTAACAAGGACACTACAACATGATGCACTGAATTCTCCAACTGATTTGTGACATGATTTTAGGGCTGTGTTAATCATGAAGTTAGAACATGTTGTGGACTGATGCTGTTGAAACCAGATATTTACATACACCATAAAAAAAAGACAATTACACATTTTTTTTCTCACTGTCTGAAGTTAAATCAGACCAAATGTCTCTTGTTTCAGGTCAGTTAGAATTACCAAAATTATTTTTGTTTGCTAAATGCCAGAAATCTTAGTGAGAACATTTTTTTTAGAGATTTTTTTGTAACTTTCTTCAAATTCTGAAGTTTACATACATTTGGTCAGTATCAGAGATAATTGTCTTTTAAACTCTATGACTTGGATCAAATCTTTGGGGTTTCCTTCCACAAGGTTCTGACAGTAGTTTAGTGGAGTTCCAGCTCATTCCTCCTTACAGAACTGGTGGAACTGAGTCAGGTCTGTAGGCCGCCTCACTTTCACACCTCTTTTCAGATCTACCCACAACTTTTCCATAAGACTGAGATTAGGGCTTTGTGATGGTCATGCCAAAGGCATTTACTTTGACCTCAAGCCACTCTATAACTAGTGTAACTGTATGCTTAGGGTCATTGTCCATTTGAACAACCCACTTGTGCCCAAGCTTTATTTTCCTGGCTGATATCTTTAGATGTTGTTTCAATATTTCTACATAATGTTTTTATCTCATGATGCCATCTCTTTTATGGAGGGCACCACTTCTTTCTGCAGCAAAACAGCCCCACAACATGATGCTGCCTCCCCTGTACTTCCCAATTAGGATGGTACAAGCACCTCCTATTCAGGGCTGGCTCTAGCCACATCGGCACCCTAGGCGAGATTTTGTGTGCCCCCTTACATCACCCTCGGGTCCTCCAGTCATTCCACCAACATACACATACACTCACTTTGAACCCATCCAAGTACTGAACAGATGCTGAGAACAAATCAATGCATGGATGTGCCAAAACTTTCTCCAGCTGAACAGAAACAAAACTAAAGTTACTATCTTTGTACCCAAAGAGGAACAATCTAGAGTCAGCGCATAGCTTCAGTTATTACAACTAGAAATTAGTGATCAGGCCCGAAATCTGGGTGTAGTGATGGACTCAGACCTGAACCTTCAGAAACACATAAAGACAGTTACAAAGTCAGCCTTCTATCACCTGAAGAATGTTTCCAGGATTAAAGGACTAATGTCTCAACTATCCCTGTGAAACATAAAAATTGCTTTTTTTGTAAATATCTTGATAATTGTATATAAATTAGAATTGTTTATATTATAAATTGCACTGAGATGACATTTGTTATAAATTGGCACAATATGCATAAACTGGACTGAAACAAACTGCTCATCTTTATGGTCATTATCTTTTGTTGAGACATTGTTTTTATTACACAGAAATAAAAGGAGGATTAGTCAGTGCAGAAATAAACAATGCTTTGTTTTGTTTTATTTCATTTTATTTGTAACATAAAAACATCTAACAAAAGGGACTTTTGTTAGATATACATTTTTCAGTATATGCTAAAACCAAATTAACTATGGTCAATCTGTTTGAAAAACTGACGGTTTTTTTTTATCTTTTTTTGAATCTTGCATTGAATTGTTCTGGATTTAAAATCAGAATGACCTTTTGAAAAGATTTGAGGAAACTGTGACAAAGTAGTTGAGACTGAATTTATTCATCACTTGTCCCTTAAACATATTCATAATTTATTCCATCTTAGTTAACAGGTAACCATAATGGTTTAGTTAAACATTACTGGTGGAACTTTGCGTCACATATCCCAGGTTTGTTTGTGGTATTAAAGCATTAAAGTACCTCTCATAAGGTACTTTAATGCCACAAAGAGTTAGAGACACTACTATGTTATAATCCCCAGAGTCTTGGACATAAATAGGATCAGTATATAGTGTATGACTATGATTATGGTTTAGGTAAGGGCACTGAGCACCCTTACAAGTAAGGACATCAATGCTTTGGAGGTAGCTATGAGCACATGATTTTTATGCTGGTTGATGGGGGGTGGGGTGGGGGTCATTTGCAACATTAACTTGTCAGTGGAATCATTGCAACACAACCTTCTGTTCCTTTTTTGTATGGCTTTCTTTTTATCTCTCTCCCCTACACATTCAGTTTCTGATGGCTGTACTGCAAAGGTCATGGACGCCCTGGAGCGTGTAGTATCTTAGCACACCTCAATGGTCCGACACAGCTCCCAGGTGAGAAGGGATGCTGTGGGCTCAGCATGCTGATGCAGGCATGTCTTCTAAAAAGAACAGAGCACAGCTAAGCAATTTGTTTGTGTCAATTTATTTGATTGTCGGCAAATTCGCATGGATTCATGCAGGCGTTTCAAAATGGCGCAGTCACCCATTTTGTCTTTCACAAATGACTGTACGGACATACAGTTGCCAAGAGGATGAAACCTGATGCAATCTTTCAAACTCATCATAAAGGGTTTGGAGTCTTTGACAGTCATCAGGGAAATGTCAGCCACAAGATAAGACGTTTTGTGGACTTTTAAAAATAATTTGGAGCATTTGACATAAAATCATTTTACAATTACTGCAATGGACTAAACATGATGATAAAATGTCTTGTCTGGTGCCCTAGTTGTATGGTGACGTTCCTTGGGTCAAATCCCAGATCAAGTTATTTTGCTCCTTCCTCTGTTTGTCTCTATCGCTAACATCTTTTTCTTTGACTAAAACAGGAAATGATTACAAAAAACTCTCAAACACATAAAATAAATAAACAGAAGTGCTTTGGAAAATGGATGCCCTTCAAACCATCGGAACAAAAGCTTCAAATATAAAGCCATTAGGTGATTGACCACTAGCAAAACAATTACTGTGCACATGGGCTATGAAGTCAAGCAGTTCCTTCCAAAGGTATTCATATGTTGTTTTGAACTTTTTCACATTATGTCACATTACAACCACCAACAATGGATTTTATTGATAATTTGTGTGACTGAGTCACACAAAGTATAAAATAATTGTGAAGTGGAAGGAAATAAGTTGTTTTCAATTTTTTTTTATTAAAAATCTGAAAATGTGGGATGCACATGTATTTAGCCCTCTAAGTCAAAGTAGGAATGGTATGTTCAGAGTGATGTGTCGTGATAATTTTCCTCCACAGATAAAACTTTCTCTTTTAGCCAAGTTCATCTGAACAGAGCACCTTTGGCTTCAGGGAATCTGCAAATGGGCTTTTTCGCCTTCTTGACTAATAGTGGATCTCTGCAGCTCTTCCAGAATTACCATGGACCTCTTGGGTGCTTCTCTGATTAAAGTTCTTATCCATTTAGGTGGATATCCATGTCTTGGTAAGTTTGTATTTATGTATGGTATGTATGTATTTATGTATGTATTTGTATTTTCATTTTCAGATGGTTGATTCAACAGGACTCTGTCAGATGAACTATTGTCGTCAGCATTTTTTTTTTTTTGGGCATGTATTCTAATAAAAAAAAGACTCCTAGCAAAGTAAAATAGCAGTTTTACTCTCTCTCTCTCTCTCACCAATTTTGAATAGTAACCAATCTCATTCGACACCAACTGAGCCATGAAAATGCTGAATACTGGATAGTTGAGTGAAAAGCACATAAAAGACAGTAAATGGGCAGCTGAAATTCAGTGGGCCATAAGAAATGTCCAAAAAGTTTGCTTCAACTTGAGCTGTTTTCTTCTAAATTCCCCAAACTGTGTTTTTTTGTTTTGTATTCTCTTTTTCTCTGCTGCTTTTCTGTGCTCTCTCACCTTCCTTCTTCCTCTCTTAACTCTGTTTGGATCCCTATCACACACCTCACACACACGTACACACTCATAAACCTTCATATTCTTTCTCTCTTTCCTTCACCACCCTGTCTCCCTGTGTGACTGTAGTAAGATGAGAATGTGTGTTTCATGGGGGTGAAGGGAAGGGGGTTTTAATGTCAGTCCGGGCCATGATGCGCTCTGAGGAGTTGATTTGCTGCGGCTCAACGCCCCAGAAGGCTTATTAGCATTCCACAGCTAACTCCCCAACTCCCTCATACTGTACAGCACCACAATAGTTTGCCATTCATTCTCACTTATGTATTCTTTCATACAACCATTCCTGCCAACCACTGCCAATAATGAGCCCAACAAATATCACTGTTACTCTCACTAGCAGCTATCCTGGAGCAACCTTATTGGATTGAGCAAAGAGCCTTTCGGTATGGAAAAATTGTCCAAGGGTTGTAATGGCCTTTTTCCTTCTTTCCCTCTACCTCTGAGTGTTTCGGGGGGTTTTTGTTGTGGCTGCACAGTGTCTGTTGATCTCACTACCAACATGAGGCACAACTTGTGACAGTCTTAAGGCACTCATCACATTCAAGTGGCAGCTAGGCTCCCAAAGTCTGGGGCTTTTTCCTCTCATTCAATGACACAGCCCTAATGATAGGTGTGCCAGGGTAGCACTGCGACATTGATTGAGAAGAAATAACCTGATTAGTCTGACATTGGGTCTGGGAAGTGCGGATAAGCCAAAGCACTTTGTGTCGAGATGGATTGGACCACATATGGAAGGATACATGATAGCTCTGAATTTCAGATAGAGATTTGACTGGTAGGGTGAAGAAATCTGAACAAGTTGGCTAAGACATTAACTAGATTTTTTTAAAGTGATCAGTTTCCAATAATTTATTGATGTTAGTTTCTTTTTTACTTCTTTAGTAAAAGAATATGTATATACCTTCGACTTACAACAAATGTCATCTCAAGGCACTTTACAAACAGGTCCAATTAATAACTAACTATACAAAACACAAGGTTGACTTCATTGTGGTAATCCTGAACAAGCATGGGGTGACAATGGAAAAGAGCCACACTCTCATTAGAACCAGGCTCAGTATGAGCAGCTATCTGCCACAACTGGCTAGTGGTTGAGAGAAGAGAAAGAAGGAAAAACAAAGGAACACCTTTTAGTAGTACTTTCTATGTGAAAGAAAACTGAGTACACATGGTTAATGACAAAAATAACTTTGTTAGTTGCTTCATCCTGGTAAGAAACATGGCTACACACATGACCAGTGAGCCAGGATTTTTTTCTATGAAAAATAAAAAAATAAAGTGAACATAAACCTCTTTTACAAAACTGAGATTGAAATGGGGGCTGGAGCCAACCTGCTGCTGTAATTCCTCTGAGCAACCAAGTGAGGTAGCCACTAACTACATAATGGCAAGTTTATGTATGGATCAGCTGGCCTCATGGTTTGAGGGTTTGATTTAGAAATTACAGGAACCCCTGTCATTTCTTTGTAACATGCTGGTTTGGAGATTTAAGGCAAAAATGTACAGAAACCATGAGAAGCATTTGATTTCTTGCCATTACCACACAAGGGATGAGTTCAAGTCTAGTGCACCTGAACAGATCACTGGGTTTCAGCATATGGGTAGATTCTTAAGTAGAGGTAAAGCTTAAAAATAGAGCAAAACTAAGAGCCACATGCCACCAGAATAGAAAAGATGTCACATCATTTTGAGTTCCACTCAATGCCTCCTCTTTGGTACTACAAAGCTGACTTAATTTTTGAAAGCTTTCATGTGTGTTCTTTGCATTCTTGATTGCTGATTTGTGAATGGCCAGATACAGCCCAGCAAGGAACTTTTCCTTGCGACTTGATGAGAGGATGCTTTTGTGAAAAGAAGCTATATTTAGTGGCAGCAGTACCTCAGTTCATGACTCCATCCAGTAGGAGGGAAACAGCTAAACTCAGAAGCTCTGAGCCAGGAGTACTTTCAATGGAGAAAAGTGAGCATGTTCAGTTAATGGGTGCAGTAGGTTTGCCAAGGGCTTCATCAATGACTGTCCAAAAAACAGACAAAGCTAAACAAAAGAAGCACTGACATAGAAGTAGTTTAAAAAACTAACCTAAATTCATACCTAATAGTTATTTAGAAGGCACTTACTGCAAATCTCCTTTATTCAGCTCTTTACATGAAGTTAAAAAATATGCCATCTTCGAAGACATCATTACAAATTATGTGTGCAATATTTCACTGGCAAACGGATACAGAGAGCTCCTTTATTGAGCTAATGTAGGCACAAACTTTGGGTTTATTGAATACATCCCAGGTGCTCAATAACAGTCAGACCCTATCAGACAACAGAGGCTCTCTATTGAGCAACGGCTATTCGGTCTCCTGACTTGTGCCACTCCAGCTGAGAACAAAGATTTATACCTGACTATTGTCGAGGAGAGATGCCTTATGAAGAAATAAGATAAAGAAGGATGCAGAAGGAACATATATTGGCATCTTATTGGCATCTCACAGCACTTTATCATTAATGTAGACTTTGACATGGTGAGTAGGATGCACTAGCTTAGACAAATAACTAATAAATAGCATAAATTCAGAGATACCAGATTTAAGCAAAAGTGCTCCATCATCTGCAGACCCATCCCTTCTAGTTTCAATGCACAGGTGCAGTAAGCGCCCTAGCATTCTGGAAAGGTATTAATTCACCTGAGCACTTTGCTTTAGTCTTTCATATATCAAAATAAGAATATAGTGTTTTCTCTCTCTTTTTGGCTGCAAGTGTATATTTACAAATGAGCTCTTTTAATTTAAAAGAATGACCCAATTCGTAGGTGGTGTCAAAGACATGATGACTAATGTTTTGCCTAGAGACTGCTGCCAGTGATTGGTTTTCTATTGCATCAAAATCAGAGATTCATTGATCATGATAAAGTGGCGCGACCGGGATGGTGCTTCATTAATGGCCAGAAAGGGACGCCAGCTTCAGAGCTTTTCTGAACCAAAACCTCTTTTTCTAACCTTCAGTTCAATATGGTCGACTACACATCTTTCATAGATATGGCAGACATGCAATCACATTTTGGTAGAATGCACAATTTGTTCCTCAGTTTCCCCTTCTTGGAAGGATAACAACAAACTTACATGAAGATGATTAGATTTCTAATCATATTTCTATCAAATGTAGCAAGTTTTGCAATCCATAAACACAACCCTGCTTCTATGTGTCTTTAATACAGACATTTTAACTTGCCTACAGTACACCCTTCCAATCCATGGCTTTGTTTAGAGATCCTGCATGTCCCTGCCAAAGCAGGGGTCCTTGAATTGAGTAGTTAAAGGGGCTATGGGTGCACAAGTGCATTTTATCACCAGATATTCCTGAAAATCAATGCACCCTCTCAAATTGTTGTCTCTTTATGGATCGTCAGGGAAATATGAGTGGAAATGGAGAAGCAGGAGGGCAGTGATGTTGTATGAGTGAAAGCTTTCATTCCTAAGTCTTTCCTCCCCAGTTCAAAACAGACATTAACAATAAGGGTCCCTTTGGTTAAAACTCCCCTTTCTCTGGGTGTTATGTGTGCAGTCATGCAAGGTGTTGTACCTGATTGCTGGACATAAAAGCACAAGAGAGAAAACTCACAAAAATGAGCTATGCTGGAGTAAATATTCCATCCAATAGTATAGATGTGGAGAATACAATAAAAGAAAGAATATTCCTGGTTACAAATAAAGTGAATTACAGAAGGAGATGTAAAATATGAGTAAGCGCACGTTAGAAAAAGCATCTCTAATAGCTCCAAAACCTTTATCTTTCCCCTCAACATCTCCAACAGTATAGCAACTCAAGAATATAGCAGCAAGCTCCACCAGATAACTTCTATCTCCTAACTCAAACTTCGTCCCATTTATAAGTACGAGACTCCAACTGCTTTAAAAGGTAAACAGTTTCTATTGGTACATTTATTGATCTATGACACTATATAAAGCCCATTTCACATAACAAAAGGCCCATTTACAGAAATCAAAACAAGAAACAAGCATGCAAAAGCTATTAAATACACCAAGAAAAGCTAAACTAAGTAAATAGGAAAACAAGTATTAGACAACCAGAATAAAATGTCATAATGTGTAGAATTCAGGAAATGTTTTACAATCGTAAATACGTTATTGCTGTCCTTCTATTGTCTTCTGCTTATCCAAGATCAGGTCACAAAGAAAGCAAGTCAAGGATGAATGCCTAGAAATCCCTGTCGTCAGGGAGAGTGTCCCTGACGACAGGGAGCAAAGTACAGTCCCACCACTGAGTTCTGAGGTTGCTTCAGGGTCTCCTTCCATAGCATGTTTCCACAGAAAAAAAACTCTTGTTCTAGAACGGGTTTTGTTGAGAACCAATGCCTATTTCCATCCATTTTGGGAACCAATCAACAAGTGGTGTCACACAACACAGAAGGACAGCAGAAGAAGAGCGTAGTAGCAAGATGACGGACCTTGATGCCCTGTGTGCGTTGTTTCTTTGTTCAGATATGTTCCTTTATGTGCAGCAAAAGAGCATTTCTCCAGATGGTGCAGAAAATGATTCGTGTTTGCCTCCATGATTGTTGTTTCTTTGTGTGTAGTTTGACTAGTCTATAGGTGAGGCCACGGTTGACGTCACGGTTTGTGCTGTAGAACGCGCTGAAGAACACAGTGCCTGATTGCAACTACATTTGGTGCTTGGGAACTTCATTCTTCTGGTGCAAACATGCAACACTGATTCAAAATGCCATTAGGGAACTGGAAAGGTCTCCAGACCACATTGGTGGAAAAAACCTACCAGTGGAACCTACCCGGAAAACCTTCAAATGGGGGCACTGCGGGAAGCATTCTGATCAGATGCCTGAAACACCTCAACTAACTCCTTTCAAGGCAGAGGAGCAGCAGCTTTACTCAGACCTGCTCCATTTCTCTTTTATGACTTTATTTAATGTAACAGACACATTCAGAATGAATAACACAGTTACACTGAAAGCCTAGTAATAAAAACTAAACAATATCATCTTTTTCTACATGTCTTCTCTGGATAATATCTAAACCAGTGGTCTAACTGCAAGTTGTCATTTTGATTGTAATTTCAGCATGCAAATTAGTTTGCAGAACCAGGCCAGTAAAACCAATCATTCAGCTGCTGTGCTGATGTAACCGCTGTGAGCAGTCAGGACTTTTTTTTTTATTTAGAGCTCACAAGAGCTGGCAGAAAAAGGGCAAGTTGTGCGACCTCAGTTCCATGCCCCATTTTCTACATGTGCAGTCTGCTCTCACTGTTAATGATTAAAAAAAGCATAAGCATTCAAGAAAAACTCAGCAGGTTGCAAGTATCCCCATTTTAGTAGACCATTAATCAATATGTTTGATGTGTATTTGCTTGATGATTTTTATGATATTTGACAAAATTTTATGTTTATTGCTTGTTTCATAATTGGTGACTATATGATGTTCTTATGATGTAAAGCACTTTGAACTGCCTTTTTGCTGAAATGTGCTGTACAAATAAACTTGACTATAAAAATATATAATAAATAGTCTAGGTACTGTTGCCTTGTAAAGCAGTCCAAAAGTCTTGCTGTCCCTCTGTATGGCTTTCATGGCTTTCCACATGGATGTCTAAATATTTAGGCTGTGGTAAAAAAATATGTAGAATAACATGAAATGAAGACTATTCTTGTTTGTTCTTACATTGTTGGTGTTTTTGCTTTGGCCATTTGTCTAAAGTTTTTGGTGAACATGATCCACAAGTAATAAAGAAGTAATAGACTGTTGAAATTTTGTCTGACTGCCAAGCCCATCTCCTGAGGCTCTGGATTGGTTACAATGCTATAATCCTTGGTGGTCTTACAGCTGTGACAATTTAACACATGTTTTCCCTCAATAAGAAACTTAATCCATATTACATGCTAATTCAATAAATTATAGCGGATTAATAAATAAAACACTGTAGTATTCTGTGCCATTGGTGTCATTTAGTTCCTGATGATATCTGTTTTTCAAAGTTGAAAATTACTCATTTATGTGAAGAAGTAATATAAGACAGCAGGGTGTCATTTAAGTGCAACTACGCTGAGGACTGTAGCCTCTATATGGTGCACCTCCTCTACCACTGAGCCATGTGTCTTTAACACAATTGTGTTTTAAAAGTACTCATGTTTAATGTGCGCAAGCGCAATGATCACTCAAGACTTTTGCTACTAATTAGACATATAGCTCTTTGTGTTGCTTAAACACATAAAATGCCAATCAAATGTGTTTATACCTGAGAGACACATTTTTTGTAAGAATTTGGGATTTCTGAGCCTAAGCTGTCGAAAGCAGCTAGAACATCCGATGAAGTTTGAATTCCAACAATGAAAGTTGGAGGCTCCAGAACAACCTAGTGTTCAAATTTCTTTATGGCTGCAACATTTATGAGACCCTTTGAAAGTTGCAAAAATAAAGAGTTTAATTGCATTTCTAATGGATTATATCCAGTTAAATGAGCCATATACAGTACTGTACATCCATTTATAAATATATTCCATTGTTGATTTGATATTTCTTTGTCAGCACAGGTCTGAAATTTGTCCTTTATCACAGCATTATTGTTTACAGACATTTATTTGCAAACAAAAATAGAATAAAAAAAATCCATATTGTAAAATGAGAATTTTCATACCTTATGTGTATATTAAATTAGGCAAATCAGGTGTAAGTACTGGCCAATATATTTTATTAAGATCTGACTTTCATTTGGAAAATATCTAAATGTGCATTTGTGATTAACAGAGATAAGTTCAGGGTTTTAATTAATACATGGTGATAAAAAGAACAGCATTTAATTGCATTTGTCAAAATCTTATCAGTTTTAGTTGCTTTAATCCCATCATTTATACAAACTCCAGTATTCATGCATTCATCTGCATGTGGGATTACCTAAAAACTAGTGTTTGAGTCCTGCAGAATAGGCAGATCCACTGAGAGGCAACCGTCTCTTTATTTAGAAGCCAGTCACCCTAACTCAGACCCAAGGTGACTGCATCATGCTATGGACCCCTGTTGCCAACAAAGTAGCCTATCAGTCATCAGCCCTAATGAATAGGGTGGAGAGCAAAAATAGACACAAAGACACAGTCAGAATGCGAGCAGTAACAGGCTACAGTGGCATTGGCAGTTGGCGGCTTGCACCTCTTATCAGTCCACATAGCTGTGTCTTTTCGTGTCCAAAACGGTTATCTTTAGCTTGTTGAAGTTTATTTTAGGAGCTATGTTTTGCAGCATACAGAGAGGCAAACAAGTCTACAAGGACACATACAAAATGTTGGGTCTGTGATCAGCGAAAAATAGAACGGGGTAGTATGCAATGCATACAAAATGGTATTCCCACTTATGGTTACAGCTTTGACAAACAAGTTACCTTCAAGTGGAATAGTAGGTTAAAAAAAAACAAAAATCAGACAAATTAAATAGCTTAATCACAAAAGACAAATCTCATTGCAATAATAAAAAACTATTTTTTTCCCATTACTCTAAAATGTCCAGCTTTGTTTTTATGGGCATACTCAATCATCCTCAGCACAGACAAACATGAGTGTTACCCAAACTTCTGGAGAGATGTTCAGTTTGACACATCTTGCTGGGCTTGTTTTGCTCTACATTGCTCTTTAAAAAGCAATAAAAAGTGTTTTCATGGATTCAGGTCAGGTGAGATGGGCCATAGTTTTCCCTGCTTTAGAAGTATGTTTGGCAGTGTGATTTGGATCAATATCATGTTGAAAAATTCAATCTCTGCCAAGCTTTTGTAAGCTCTGAGTCATCACCTCAGCTAGTGTATTGGTATGTTTAAAGATAATCACCTCTGGACAGTTTTCAGAGACTGTAAAATCAACTACACAGGTAAAGGTGACATACTGACTTGCTTTTGCTTTGAACTTCAGATTTCTGTGCTTCAGTGTTGTTGCTTTTTTCATTTTAAAAAGATACAGCATACAGTGAATATATTGCAAATTAACAATAGTAGCCCAAAGATGTACGAATTGGCTGTTGTTGATGTGTTCTCTGGCTTTTCCATTACTCAGTCAGACAACAGAAACAAACAATAATATTAGCACTATTACTCTGCTCATAGTTAGCAAAACATAACCTTCTTAAGGGATATTCCAGATCTTTGGAAATGGGATTATGAGAAGTATTTGAGTCGTTAGCGTATCAACCAGTAGACATCTACTGTAACATTAAGCTGAAGCATGGTAAATGGTCTGTACTTGTAGAGAGGTTTATCAAGTCCAGAGGACCCTAAAACGCTTTACACTACATTCAGTCATTCACCCATTCACACGCTGATGGTGGCAAGCTACTGGATAGTAGCCACAGCTGCCCTGGGGCAGTCTGAAAGAAATGAGGCTGCTATGCACCTGTGCCACCGGGTCTGTGTCAGACTGAATGCAGAGTTTAGGAAGCAGGAGGGGCTCCTGGCAGCACTCACTGCTCGCTCAGGACAAAGCAGGGTTGTTGTCGCCATAAAAAGTCTCCAACAACACAGGAAAATTGAGATATATATATATATATATATATATATATATATATATATATATATATATATATATATATATATATATATATATATATATATATATAAAGTCACTAGAAGGTCTGAAAGTCGATAAATATAGTGGCAAAATGGAAAAGTTCACAACAGTGCTGTCGTCCTGATCATAGCCCCGCTTATCTCCTCTGCTCATTGCACTTGGCCGTTTCTTGGCTCCATCCACTTTAATGGAATTTTTCTAAACTTGCCAGGGGTGGAGTTATGTTTTCACTGGAGGGTTAGTTACACTTTATTGACTCAGAATGAAAATGTTTACACAAGCTGCAGCTTTGCCAACAAGTCATTTTTTACATCTAAATATCACTTGAATAGCAACAAAATACAATGCTCGGCATGCAGCATTTCCTGAGGAAGACTGCTAAGAAAGTTTCACGTCAAGACAAAGAATTTGATCTGGAAACGTCTGCATCATCTGCTCCATCTGTTCCATCTGAATTGTCATGGCAATCCCTCAATGACATCTCTGCATTAACCTCTACAACTTTGGAGACAAATCCAACCTTGGCTACCGCAAATGACTCCTCTCAGCGAAACCTCGATTTCCACCCACAACAAGGCAATCAAAAAGATGAACCTGAGGAATGGGTACCATTCACTTTCACCTAGGGCTATAACAGTTCATCGAATGATTCGAGGACCTCGATTATTAAAATTCCTCGAGGCAAATTATCTGCCTCAAAGCTTTATTAAATTATGTTTTACTATTTAGCGCCATGTGTTTCGGTCAATTAATTATTTGTATTGCCCAACTTTCTCACTTCCGCCAATGAGTTGATGAATATTAAGTGCTATTAGCACAACATAGGGTCACCAAATGTTCTCTTCTCCTGGGACATGTCCAGATTTATCGTTTTTCAGGAGACCAATAGGCATCATTAAATTGATTGGCAGATAGACGGAACACAGCGGGATGCACTCCAGTGCTATAGCTGATGCTAAGTGAAAGTATAGCTTTTTGATTGAACCTTAAAATAAATTTCATACCATCCTGGTCGCAACAAATGGGTGGTGGAGTGCACAGTGGCATGTACATAGCTGGCATGTTTTTCTTTTTATGACAAAGGTACCAAAGATCCACAAAAAAGGTACAATTGGCTGTGGAAAGTGAGAATTCATCTATTAAATTGACTGAAGAAGAATACGTATTATTATTAAATTGAATACAATTTCAGATTTTTATGTAATTTTAGTCCAGGATGAATTTTTCATTAGCTGGAAGCAAGAAATCATCATAAATAAAAGCTTTAAAACATCAGTCTGTGAGGAATTCATCTATATAATGTGTTTAACTTCTGAGCTAAGTTACTGAAATACATGAACTTTTCATTAATATTCTAATTTTTTTGAATATGACTAGTTGAGGACAGCCAAGGTGATGCTGGCTCAGAGGTAAGCTCTCGCACACTTTTAGCTACCAATTTTATTGAGGCAGGCAAGAGTAAAATTACAGGGGAGAATAAATAATATCTGAGAAGGTGTTTTCCACAGCTGGACACACCTTAAGTCTTGAAAAAGCCTTCTTGAAAAGGCAAACATGCAAATTTGTCTGCACAAAAACAGTTGATGTACAAAAAGTTGCATTTTATGTTAAAATGTTCATTTGACAGAGGAATTCTTATTTTTAAGCTTTGATTTTGTTTGAGTCGAATACCACATGGTGCCTTTTTTTAAAAGAGTTTGTTTCCAAACTCAATGAGAATCAATAAGGAATCAGTAAGTGAGATAGATAATGGAATCGATATTGCTAAATTCTTATTAATTCCCATCCCTACTAACAACCTTTGATGCAGGAAAAATGTATTGGTTCTGTGGCCCACACTGTGCAATAGCCTAAGGAATTAATAGAAGTAATAGGAACTACCACTTCCCATCAGGCTGTACACTGTGACAGCTGGTTACCATGGAGATTCTGGACACAGGCTGGGGAAGAGACATTGCTGAAGAACCCAATAATTTCCTGGGCAACTTCCCATGCTTATTTTAAGATATCTCTTAGTTTATATCCTCTGAACAATAAAAAAGTTATTTATTTTCAACATGTATGAAAAAAACAAAGAAATTACTTGTTACTTTCTGTTTTGTGGAGTCTGAAATATGAGTGTTTTGAATTTAACTCACTCCATCAGGTCTTTTTTACACAAGCAATGATATTCTGCTCTTTGACAGTTTTGTCATTTCCTTTTACTAAAACAAAACTCTTTCGACTTTGAAGGTGCAGGGTGGCAGATGGTTGACCCCCTCACAGAGTGATTCTGCCAGCTTGGACTGGCACGCATGTTCTCAGTGCAATTAAGTCTAACTGACCCCTCAGAGCCCCCGACATCAGTGGGGTGTTTCCGTTATGCAGCTTCGTGCAGATGCTTGCACAAGTGAGCGTTATATGCAGACCCTTGCCACGTGTTTCACACTGTGCACATATGGCTGCTTCATGTTTGGTATGTTAAATAATAGAAATGTGTATCAGGAGATAACCTTAATGCTTGCAGCCCATCTTGACAAAACAAACTAAGCTGTTAGATTTTGGTGTATGAAATGACCACTGGCATGCATGATACGACAATGTGGGGATTCAGTAATGTTAAACTGGAAGAACAATAATGTAAAACATGTAGCCCCATTTTCAAATTGCTATTTGCTCAATTATGCTTTGTTTTTATGAAGTTCTTAAATCAAATTCCTGCTTTATATTGCAAAAAACAAATTACGCCATTTGCAATTTGATTCCTGGAATGGCATTTCCCTCCCCAACCCTCTCTCCTTGTATCCATATGTACTGTAAATACATGTCTATTTGCATGCGTGAACTGTGCTCAAGCATGACTATAAAAGAAGCAGCTTCATATATCAAAGAAATCTGTCTTATTTATTGGCATCTCAAGTGTTTGCTAGCAACAAAAATCATTCCCATGCCAAATGGTCTTTGTAAGGCTCGACTGCAATTTACTGTCATGCATCTCATTTTAGTGTTATGGGTGATTATGATGGGGAGGCCTGTGCAGCCATATATTAGCATGCACTGAATGAGCTGTGGGACACGATGCCTCATGACTGTGAGGTAAATGAAAGCTGCTTGCTTATGCAGATGGAGACAAAGAAGCACCCAACATTAGAGAGATAGATATCCATAGATTTTAGATATTTTTCACATTCTTGATTGCTTCATACATTCTTTTTAACTGTACATCAACTTTACCATAGGTTGCAGTATCAAAGTATACCACAGTCTTAAAAAATTTGTTTTAAAACTGGGAAATGTTTCCATCAAACCCTCCCTACAGTTTAAGGTCCTTCTAATGAGATTTTAGAACGTACGGCAATAATTGACAAATGCTACTGTCTTCACGTTAATTACAATAACTTCAATATGCAACTATATCGTTGCATATTTTCAACACATTTTAACAAAATCATAATATTGATAACTATGATTAATTTATCTGATGAGTTATAAGACTACCAGAATCTCATACTGGCCCATGCCTAATGTCAACCTATCAGGATAAAAACCTTCATGGAATTGTGTATTGTCCCAGTCAGTCAATCTTTCACCCTCGCATCTATCTGACGCACTGATGTCCTGAATCCAGCAGAGGAACCTGAGCGCATCAGAGTGGTTGTCACTCTGTGGGTAAATTACTATGGTTCCTACTGTCCTGCAGCAAGGCTTGGGTCACAGTGGGCCATATCTGCTCCTTTCATCCAATTAGGAAATGAGTTAAAACCCTTCACTTGTGCTGACAGGACGTAGTGATACACGCCAACACACATGCAACTGCACACACACACACACACACACAAACACAAACACACACACACACACACACACAGGTAGTGGCCACAGCATCTGCCCCATCACCCGTGCTATTTCTTAATTTAGATCTCAAGTAGGATAACTGGTCAAAACACACATACAAACACACTGAAGGATAAATAGACCGTCTGTCTTCCCCCCAACCCCACTCTGTATGTCTGCCACATGGTGCAGACACACATCAATTGATTTGGCATCTCTCTTCCCTCTTTGTCCGTCTTTCATACTCACAATCACATACAGAAGCATGAAGTGCGTGTAAGGATGAACTCCCTCACACACAAACACTTGTGAATATCGGGTGGCTAGTTGCTGGAGTGGACAGGCCTTTGTGAGATAACAGGCAAACGCAGCCTGACAGGCTCGTCCAGGCCATTATTGAATTTCAGTGAAGACTATATTACTTTAGAGTGAGATAAAAGACTACATACAAGACGGATGGGCGGGGGACATCAAACAAGACTGTCCGGATTGTGCCAGGAGTAATCCGGCTGAAGGCGGTGGTGATTTCCCCCAGGCCAGGTGCTATTTCTCCTTGAATAATACTTATGAGGAGTCCGACAGCACCTTCGCCATTGTGCCATAATTTATATCATCTCTTCCATTCCCTTCCTTAATACACCCCCCCTGGATTGCCCACTTTCTGTTTTGTTTTTTTTCCAGGGTTTGCCGTTTCATAACACTCAGATATTGTGATTGGGATTTCTTCAAAATTGTTTAGCTTCATGTGAAGCAGCTCTCTCTAGACCTGAAGATGTTTCCTGACTATGAATAGAGGCAGAGGATCCTCGAGGGAAATTCTTGTGTTGCCGTTTGGAAGGTTTGGCTCAGAATGCAAAATGTAAGCCCATCTGATGCTGAGGAAACATTTGGCACCTTTTGTCATCTGCTGAACTTGTTTGTGTCTTTGATCTCTTCGAAAAGAAACGCGTAAACAGATGCTTTGTGTTGGCTTGCTTTGAACATCATAGGCAGGCAAAAAGGCTGACAGGTTTGATGATGCCGGTAAGTGAGGTGATCATTATTCACAGAAAAAGGGAGATTAATGACTGTATAAAATAAGGCTAAAATAATTAAATGGAGCGCAACAAATGGTTCCACTCATTTTCCTTGTTTTTATCATCTGAGGCAAGGTGAGGATAATCTTTTTATTTTATTTTTTTTTTACTGGCAGTGCTGAGTGGCATTGGACTTGACAGTGATGTCGGCACATCATTAATCATATATAGATGCATGGAAATCATCCTGCTGTTCCGCCACAGGTTAAGCTCAGGTGGGAGGGAATAAAATAACTGGAGTGAAAATAGGTGGATTTTTTTCACCCAGATCTAATACAACACTTGTACAGTGAAACAACAAGACTGAGGCGCTAACACAGATCCACAATCTATATGAATAAAACATCAGCACTGAGTGATATGGGAGAAAGAAAAAAAAGAGAAATCAATCTATTTGAGATGGTTCTAGAAATAAAAGTGCAGAATCATGGCAATGCCAAAGATGTGGGTTGATTTCTTAAAGATACACTTATGTTCTAGAGATATGTCGCTGTGTTTTTGGACTTGGTTTATTTAATGCAAACAGAGCCACAATTATATTACTGTCAAATAACCTGATTATGATATTGATTGTGACAAACACACACTTTGTTCCTCACATTGATCTTTCTTAGTCATTCCCACCACCTTAGCATCTTGGTCATTTAAATGTATAAACATATGGGCATCAAGGTCGGTAGTAGTCCATCTAGCTGGTCAAACACAGTAATGGGAATCATAGAGTGAATGCATTGTATTTGACACATAACAGCCTCTCAAATATTGCAACCAAAGAAGGTTTGCAATTGTCTGGGAAGTTAAATAAAACCACTTCAAATTCAAATCAGTGTTGCTTAGGAATTTTTGAATTATGCTGTGTTGACATTTGAGAATAAATAAATGATTAAATCAATTTTGGGAAGGCCCTCTAGTCAAAGGGACTCCTACAAAACTATACCTGTATGTTGTTGTATACCTTTTGTTGTGCAGTACTGACATCCAACAACTGCTTGGTTGTTACAGGCAGGTGGATTTGGACTTTAGCAGATTTTTCTCCAGTGCCCACAATGTTTATACTCGGCTTGACATTGTTTGATGTGAGTATTTAAGTTCAGTGCAGATTGTGCGACATACCTTATTGCTGTTAAAAAACACTGATATAAGCTTTGGTTCTGCCATCCTTTCTTACTTCATTATCACTGTAGTTGAAAGCAAGACCTTAATGTTCTTTAATTAAAGCTGAGAGTCCCCTCTGTTCTGTGTGATGATGTGTAACATTACCCTCTTAGCTTGGCACACAAACATTCTGTATGTGTTCAGGTGAAAAACACTGCTGTATTGTTTCGGTCCACATGTATGGCAAATTGAAAGGGCTGGGGTGAACATTTTAGATTCGGCTACATCATCCTTTTTTCCTGGCATACTTTATTTTTTGTCAGGGAGGGGTGTATTGTTCTTCTTATCATTCGAAAGTGAGGTGGAGACTATTTTAGCTAATCCCGTTAGCAGTCTGGCTAATCCAGTTAGCAGCCTCCCATCTGATCCCACACAGCCAGGACAGCAAGCTGTTTGGGTGACAATGGATCTGTGTTGCATTCAGGCAGCATCATTACTTACTCCATGTTTTTCTACACGCTACATTGAGTAGACTTCTTGATTGACTTCCCAATTCATGCTGTAATTTGTGTCATTGATTTGAAGCTAAAAGCTTGAAGACCATTGTGATTAATGGTAAATATTCTCTGACTGAAAACTGAGCTGTCTGGTACCCATCCAACTAAGATGTTAGGGGGTTCTAAAGCAAGATGGCTTCATTGTCGTATTTATTTGCTGACATGATTCACAGCACTATGATAATAATTAACTGAGGTTATTAATTTTTAATGAGAGACCTAAACGGTGTGCCCCAAGGGCCTATAACCTCTGCTTTTAATTAATGTGTGGTTGGTGCACATTAGGCTTTCAATTAGAGTGGGAGGAATAGCCGGACAATCACTGAGCGCTTTTAATCCATATGCTCATCAAGAGTCCAAGTCATGGCTTTAATTAAGCACTTCTAAACTTGAACAGAGTAAATGGGGAAAAAAAAAAAAAAAAACAAAAAAAAAAAACAAAACACACGTCCGTCCATCAGTCATTCAGTGAGAACAGTCACTAAAATTCAGACTTGAAGAAAAGTGGAGTCTTTTAATGAACTTGACTCAGGACGGTAATGTGGTACAAAACAGAATAAGAGCTCAGAGAGGAGACAGAAAGAAAAAGAAGGTCTGGTGGGGAAGGTGGGATTAATGGGATGCAAATTAGTCCCTATTTTTTCAGAAGCTGACAGCTCAAGCGTTGCTTCAACAGGAGGGGGGGTGGACTGTCAGTCCAACAAGCCTGAGCAAACAGCTCTCCAAACAAATAGCTTCCCTTGCGCCAAGATGTGGCACATTTTTGTGGCTTGCTGCAGGTGACTTAATAACTCTCATGAAAATTAACATTCTGTGCCATGAGGAGGCCCTCACACACATTGGTGGGACACGTGTGTTGTAAATCTTGTGGAACAATACCCCCACTGACACCCCATCCAAAAAAACTTGGATGCACTAATGCACTCTTCAAGCTGAATCATTATGTAACTCAAGTGAGATTCAGGAAATCAGTTTTAAAAGGCAAATATGCTGATTAAACAAAACAATAAAAGCTTTAATCAAAAAGCGCATTTCAAACAGAAATGGGAAATGAAGAAAAGCACATTAATCTTGTCCTATGGCAAAAGCTCAGATATCAACTGAGGAATTACGGTGCATTGAGAAGTGTAAATTTCAAACAGCTTCTGAGAAGAGCATGCAGCCCTGCGTGAAAGAACATCAAAGTGTTTCACAACTTGAATCGCTGTGTGTTTGTTTGAATTAGTTTAGGATGAAAAAAAATTCAAAAAGTCTCGACAAAAAGGTGAAAGAACTTAAGATTTATAGACTGAGACCAAGTCAATAGATACAGAGACAGGTAGACAGAAGGATTGGGGAAGGGGGGTTGTTGTGCAGCAACTAATGCACACCAGCAATTACAGGCCATCATAATCACAGCATCCAGTGACAACATAATCATAGCACAATCAGGTGGCGAATCACAGGCAATTTGCAGACTATCTCTACAACTTGGAGGGGCTGCTGAAATTCCCCATTTGTGTGCAGCAGGCTGAGAAAGTTTAATTATCCTAATGAGGGGGTGGCAGAGAAGGGGCCAGCGACCCCTGCGTGGTTTGCACCACCTATGAAACAAATGACGACTGCCACTGAACCCTCCAGACACCTGGAAATGGGCTGTGTGCACTTACCAAGAAGTCCTTTGTGGTAACATAGTGCAACAAGCAGCTGTCACACTGTTCCTCTCTGAGAAGACATGAATGAGCAGATGTGATTTCCAATTTTTTGAATGTGTCTTACATGTATTATTACTGACAGGGAATTATTGAAGTATTCAAACCTCCTAAACTTTCAACATTTCATCACATTCTAGGCACAAACTTCAATGCATTTTATATGGATTGTATACAATGTTGAGCAAATATGCTAAAGAAAAATAAAGCAAAAATAAAATCATTAGAAACAGAGGTAAAATTACACAAAAAGTGAGGTATTACAAGCACTGATGTTCAGCCCTCTTTATTCTTATTCACCTCAATAAAATTCAGAGCAAACTTGCTTTCAAAAATCCATAAATAGAGCCAATCTGTGTGTAATTTATTTTAAGTGGAACTCCGGCTGTTCTTTGAAAGGTTCAGGTTTGTTAGAGAACATTAGTGAACTAAAATCTCAATAAAGACCAAGAAACACAGGAGACAGATCAGGAATAAAGTTAGGGAGAAGTTTAAAGCAGGGTTTGGTTATAAAACAATATGCCAAGCTAAGTATATGACATTGTGCACTGTTCAGTAGAGCATATGATAATCAAAACACATCTCATCTGCAACCCTATCAAGACATGGACGCCCACCTATACTAATTGGCCAGAAAAGGAGAACGTTTAACAGAGAAACAGCCAAGAGGCCCCTGGTAATTCTATAGGACCTGCAGAGATCTACAGCTCAGGTAGGAGAACCAGTTGAGAGAACAACCAGGAATCTGGACTCCAGGATTCTGGTCTTTTTATTACAGTGACAAGAAGAAAGTCATTGTTGAAAGGAAGCGATAAGATGTAAATCCAGATTAAAGCTTTCCACAAGCCTTACAGGGGATATATCAACATGTGTTGGCATTATACCCAACATGCAAAATGCCATGTGAATCGAAAAACTAACATGGAAGTTTAAACTAACTAACACACCCCTTTCATCTGAAATATGGTGGTGGCAGCAATATACTTTAGAGATAATTTTCTGTTGAACGGACTGCAAAGCTGGTCAAAGTTGATGAGAAGGTGAGGAAGATCAGAATACAGGACAATCCTTGAAGAAAACCTGCTGGAGGCTCAAAAACATTTGAGATTGGGGTTGAGGTTCAGCTTCCAGTGGGACAACCATCATAAACATACATCAGAGCTACAATGAAATGGTTTACATCAAAGCATAAATGTGTTAAAATGGCCTAGTCAAACTCCAGTCCTAATCAAACTGAGAATCTGTGCATACAGTGCCATGCAAAGCTCTTAAATCAGTTCTCATTTATTTATATTTTACATCCAAAGAGCCAGATTTCCTTGTAATCTTTGAAAGTGGGCTTGATCTCCATTTCTCCAGGAATGCACATAAAGAAGGAAGATGCTGCCAAAGCCCAATGAAAAAACTTTGCAAACCTTAAAGCCACAGTATGTAATTTTATAAAAAAAAAAAAAGTTTTTTTTTTTTTTTACATATTTGTTAAAACTGCCACCATGTCCTCACAGTATAATATGAGACAGATAATTAGTGAAAAAAACCAACCTCCCCTGCCTTCTCCCAGTGCTATCTCCAGAAATACACCGCTCGGTCAGAAATAACCAATCAGAGCCAAGAGGAGGGTCTTGGCACTGTCAATCACCCTAGTATACGCACTGCTCACACCCTCCCCCTTGCTCTCTGCTACGCTACAGCTTCTTCCTGACAGCATAGCCAGCCATGAATGCTCTGGCCAATTAGACCATTTTCCTGTAATGGTGAGTTGTTCCTCTGCCATTAGCACATTGAGCGGTGCGTTCACATCTGTCTTGTACCATACTATCATGACATGGTGACAGTTTTGACAAATATGAAAGTAACTTTTTTTAAAAAAAAAAAAAAAATAAAAGTTACATCTTGCAGTTTTCAAAAAACTATTGTTCAAGACAACTTTAAAAGGTTACAACAAAGTTCAGCCTGTTGGAAGCTAAATATAAAGAAATTATAAGTGGTTTAACAGTTTTGCACAGTACTGTGTATGGGAATGGACCTAAAGAGCTCTAAAAATAAAATGTAAGAACTAACGTTTAACTTTCTACAAAGCCTGATTGTCTTGTGAAGTTCTGGCACCCTGCTGAGATGTGAAAGCTGTGATATTCAGAGGACTGTTAATGTATTGGTGCACAGGGAACATGGACAAATTTGAAATCTACAAGAAACAAAAACAACTGCGAAGAAGGCTCAGAATACTTCCTCTGTTCAATGAAACAAGAATACCTTTGGGTTATGTTATTAAACCTAGAAATGAACAACAAGGAAGCTGAATTAATATCTACCATGAAGGGGAACCAGATAATTCCAACTGAGTAAATTGAATTGGAATGTAAATGTTAAAAATGATCCGCATGCTGTCCCTGGGTTTCTTAGCACTCAGAATTCAGTCTGTGCATCCCCCGTCGCTGCTCAAATATGTGGATAACAACAAAATTAATTATACATAGTAATGCTCGCTTGCCAATTTTTCCAAACGCATCTCCTAGAAAAACAGCTTTCTTCACAAAGGCACTCGTTCAGAATTTGAAGTAACTAATCTGCAGCTGCCTGGGGAGAGAAAACAAGTGCTTTGGGGGAATAAGTTACATTCTGATGTGGCGTTTACACGTGTGGCTGAGCACTGAACTTCAGAGCTGGCATTTCAATCAAGGGCCATCAGAGGCATCAACAGTAGATAAGAGGAGCTGCACTAGCTCTTCCGCTCTAAACTGTCTACAGTGTGCTTATACTTTCTGCATAAAGTGGAAGAAATCAAAGGGTCTACAGTGAGGTCTTTAGCAGAAATGGTTCTCAGCTTTCTATTTTTCAGCAACAGCAAAAATTATTTTTTTTCTTTTTTTCCTCTCCTTAATGTTTTCTTCGTTTTGTCAGCTAAAATACTTGTTCATTTGGGGAAAATGAAAGCTCCCATTAATGTCAATACCTCCTTGCTGCTTTCATGGGATTTACAACGGATAGTAGCAGCCAGTTGCTGCTAATGTGGATCTGAACACCTCTGTAAAAGCACACATTTATGTTACAAGCACACCAAAGTTGAAAGACAACAGCAATTAACTCAGAAAATCGATTGTTGCCTTCCATCAATCTAAGAAAGGTAATAAGACAATTTCCAAATTATTTAGCTCCATTGTCTCTCATCCTGACCTGAAAATAATTAGTGATGCTTTTGTTGCGTCAGATCTAGATTATGGTAATGCATTTACACATCTGATCAAAACCACCCTGGACCGGATGCAGATTGTTCATAATGCTTCTGCTAGGGTCCAAAAAAAAAAAATCACCCAAGTTCACATGGGTGAGTCGACTGCTAATGCAACTACAATGGCTCCTGATGTTTTTCTGTTTTTTTTTTTGTTTTTTTTTTAGAGTGCATTTTAGGTGCTGTTTTTCTTATACAGAGCAGAGAATTTTTTTGTGAACTTTAATGTAAAACCATATAAGGGATAAAATGGCACGTTCTTAGAAAAATGTACATTTTCTAAAACGGATCATTTGAACGTCTCTTTTGAATGGCTCTTTGAGGAGAACGGATCCTGAAGATCTGGTTCCCTTCAAAGAGCCAAAAGTTCCATCACTACAACTTATCAGGGTACAAGCATACCTCAGAGAGGCGGGACCTTGAAATTTTCCAGGTACTTTTCAGTGGAGTGTTGTGGGATAAGAGTGCAAAGCATTTTGAGTTATTTAGATCATTTTTAACTGAATTATAAAGCTGAAAATTTTAAAAATTCATATTATCCATTAATTGTAACTGTCAGATTTTAAATCAGCATCTGTTTATTGCTGTGTGTAGGAAAGATATTGTAAAACTATTCACTGAAAGTAATACTTTAAGGTTTTAGATTATATGTGTCCTGAGGCATAAATAAAAACAGCCACAATGCTTGAGGATCAACGAGAGATTTTTAGAAGACGAGGCGCAACTGATGTGTGTGCAGTTAATGATCTTTAAACACTAAATATTTGTGACTATTAGAAACATCCTCCAACTTTGAAGTAAGTGGAATTCAGTTTCACAGTGAAAACACTGTGAAATGATCTCAAGTTTATGGCAAGAACACCAGGCTGTAATCCCAGCTGTAGCCATTACTCCGCTTTTTCCTTCCAGTTGCTCTAAAAGCGACAGAACGTGGAAATCAGTCACCAAAATCTCTTTAAAATTTGTTATACCTCTTCGTAGACATTTTTATTGATCTTACTTAAGTTATAAAGTGTAGTTGCTATGACTTTGCTTCTGAAAATCACTGCTTTTTTGTTTGCGATGGAAGCCATGCATCTATACTCAGTGACTGAGCGAGACCTCAATCAACTGTACTCCAGTGGAAGGAGTCACCTGCTGGTTTTGGACAAGCCAGATATCTTAACAGCCAGGATAAATGAAAATCACAGGAAAAAAATGTCCTGCTTGGTTTACAAATTTGTATTTGTTTACCATTCCAGGGTCAAATATGACGGCATGCATTCAATAGCGAAAGCTGGGCCCAAACTAGGTTATACAACAAAACAATAATCTCAAACAGCAGCGAATCTACAACAGAGTTGCTGAAAAAGAACTCAATTTTTAAAAAAAAGAACTAAAATAAGATACTGCAATTGTCTAGTCAAATTCTAGCTCAGTCCAAAAACTGCACCTACATCTGTTGACACCTTTCACAGTTATTAAATGATGAAACTGGGCCAAATTACAGTGCTAAATTATTTGGGATTGGTGTAGCCCAAATCAGCAAGGAAATCTACAAATGGAAATTTTAAGGTGTCAGAACACAAACAGGAAAATTGAAAAAAGGCAAAGCAGGACCAGACAATACTCGAATAGCAAAGTATTGTTGAAAAACTCAGACAGCAGTGCAAAATTTGATGCAATACAAGGTTTTATTCTGCCTCCATACAATTGTCAGGCAAAACCAATGAGTATCCCCTGGAGAACATTAAGTTTTAAGAGTGAAACAAGCATTTATAGCAGCAAAGAATCTCCACCCAGATATTTAGTAAAACACTTCTTTCATATTTCAAAGTGTTCTTGGAACAGTGAACCAGAATCGTTAAATTTCCACTCCTGTAACACGTGGAGAAATGTTAAAGCTTTTGCAAATCAGTATTTGCTTTTAAAGTCTGTTTTTGCAGCAACAATGTTAAACATTAACAATGAATGAGATTTTCCTTATTTAGTCTCAAGCCAGCTGACTTGATAGAACCTTATCTCTTTGCTGTGACAGGATGTATTTATAATTTTTTTTGCATAACATTACTCATAGTAATAATGACTAGTATATGTAATCAATAATTATTAGTTTTATATATCATAAGTATGTAAGTATGTATCTTATTTGTCAATTTATTATCATATAACAAATTGACAAATATAACAATTTATATTTAATTCAGTTTTTCTCTGTCAATAGGAAAACTGGAATCGGAACCATCTTTTCTGCATTCTTTCGGTTGCAACTGCAACAATGTGCCCATGAGAGTCAATGTCCAAGGCGAAAATAAACTAGAAAAAGTTACATCTTCAGTGCTGTCAAGGTTGTTTGCCTTTGCTCTTCAAAATGCCTTTGTTATGTCAAATAGATTTCCTGGATGGTTCCCAATATCCTTAAGGCTTATTGGAGTGCTGCATCCGCACAACCTCACAAAGGACATCCCTGATAACAACCGAAGTTGGACCTCTTCCCTAAAGTGAGGCATTATGGAGGCTGGCTGTTCAGCCTTCAGATTCGTCCCCACAACATAACAGATTTATGTCACAGTATCAAAAGGTTCTTTGGTGTAGTGATTTCAACCAACTTTTAAATGACTTCTCTGTTTACAAAATGTAACATAATTACGCTAAGATGGGGGGGTGTAGTGTCACCTTTGAGAAAATCTGTACACACCTTAGTTTTCATGACGGGTGTGACCTTTGTCAGTTGCACCCTTTACAAAGACAAATAAAATTAGAGGTGGCTCATAACTGTCAGCTCAGAGATGTTCAGTCTTTATGTGAGATTATTGTTGGGTTTTGAAAAACTCTGCTCATCTTCCTCTACAGTCTTTTTCTGAAATTACATTTTGCCTTCACTAAAATAAGAAAATATTCTCTAGTCGTCTACATAAATTAGCTGTATACTGACATATGTTGCAGCATGTGACTTGGACACCACAAGACACAGCTGTTGAAATATAAATATACCAACATCTTTTCATGTTATATTTGAAAATCCTGGCAGTTTGAATAAAATGTATGTGGTAAATGTTAAAAATTGTTTTACTGATGGTGTAATGAAACTTTAAACACATAAATGTCATTTAATTATGTGATGTTTCTTCAATGGCAGCTATGTTTTGTTACATGCATTGTAAAAGGCTTCTTACCCTGTAACTAATGCAACATTTCCTGCAAGGTTCTGAAATGGGGCCAATTCTACTTCATAAGTTATTTCACAGCTATAATTTAGGAAACCACAGAAGACACACCTCAGCAAATGGCTACATTAAAAACCATAAGTTGGCTTGAGATAATGTCAGAGATGTATGGATCAGAATTTTGTCTGTGACTTCCCATCTACAGATGAAAATCATCTGATTCCAGACACTGGTCTCACACATTTCTTGGTTCATTTCTAGTTAACAACCCAACCAACATGTACTCTAACAAAGAATGTTCTTTCACTGTGACATAATAAGCTTAGACAGTTTTGATTGGGTCCAGTCAAGATCTTGAGTAAGGAAAAGAAAAGAAAAGAAAAGAAAACAAAAGAAAAGAAACACGACTGCTAATACCTCATTAGCTCATGGTGTGTAGAGAAACCCAAACAACCATGTTTTTTTTTTTTAAATCGGTGTATCCTATGACAAAGGCAGTGTTTGCTTTTATCTCTAAACTTACATCCAACCCTGTTGAACTATTTTACTTTGCATGACTCAACTAGCAACAGTCTAAACAATTCTACAACATCCATTCTGAGATGTCTTCTGTGTCAGCTCAGAGTAATTATTGCCAAAGGAGGTGGTCACAAAGCCCAAACATTAACAGCATGTGTTGCACAACGTTTCTTACCTTGCAATTTATGCTACATGTTCTGTCCATTTACCATTTTAGTGTAAAGTGACACTACAACTAGAGGGTCAGATGCTGCCTGCTCTTTAAAAAAAATAATATAAGAGTAGAGCAAAATTGGGCACTAATTGCTTCAGTCATTCACAGTTTTGTACTTTTGCAGATTTTGGTCATTTCATACTGAACTTATTCAACTTTCATCTGCTGCAGGACAGTCGTGGTGACAGCGCACCAATTCACACCTGCTTTAATGACTGATGATTGAAAGCAGAACAGAAAAACTAGAATAGAATTATCCTGTATTGTCCCACAGTGAGGGAATAAGTACTCTAAGTCTAACGTAGGAACTATGGTTAAATGGTTCTAACAAATAACTTACAGCAACAAGAGTCAGCTTGGAGTTGTTATGATTGGATTAGCGGTCAGATTTGTCATATGTCTTTAGAGTCAATATGAAAGGAAAAGGGGTGTCATATAAAATCTTCAGAAAATAACTTACAACCAATTTATCTGTAGATTAGATTTGGACATTTAATGGCTGTTGATGTTCATTATTATTCAAAAATCCTGAGTTGATAGTAACAAACAGGAGGACAATTTAGCAAACAGTCGAGTAGTCTGAAAGTTTAGACTGGCAACCACATATTGAGAAGATATTTCATTCACACTCAAAATCTGCATTGATTCAGCAAATGTATGCACTGTCTGAGAACTTGATTGATAGCTTATTTCAGTGGAAAAAAAAACCATGCAAAATGAAGGACAGGAAGAGCATCCCAAAGCTCCAACTTAACCACCGGTGTGTGTTAAAAACTGCTGCAGATACAGAAACAATCAAAGCTGTAAGCACTTGACTTCAGCTGTAAAACCTGCGGCAGGATATTGCTCAAGTCCATGATGATCACGTAGAGCACATCACTGGTAATCAGAAAAATATAGCTTACCCTAATGTGATCCCACGCACACAACTACATGAACCATTACAACAACTCAGAGCCCTAATAAATCTACAAGCTCCCAGTCAGTGGCCACCATCATTTGAATGACACTTCCGTGTTCAGGCAGAAATCACATCTACCACAACTAAATTGACGCGGACCAGTTTTTTCTATCAGAGGTGCTCTTCAGCAGTCAAGTGTGTGTATGTGTTTGTGTGTATGTGCGAAGGATCTCATTTCTGTATCGTATTGGTGGTCTGATGCGTGCGTGGGACTCAAGCCCACAGCGGCGAGTCAATCTGAGACATCTATTATGCACTTCATCAATCTTTTTGGACTCTTGACATTTCACTAGCTGAACAAATTGTCAGTTATCAAAACTCAATTTCAGAAATGACATGTCGAAATTCACTCCTCCACCCTCCCCGGAGCCCCTCCTCCTCTTCCTCTCCAGCTCGCTCTTTCTTTCCATGCTGTGCCTTGGTGAGCATCTCCGAGCATTTACCTACTTGGCGCAGCTGAGATTTTTCCCAAACAAATTCACACACCTATGAAGATGTGTGGAATTAATACACATGAGGACAAATGAAGTTCATTTCTCACCCCCTCAACTTCATCCCACCTTTCGCCCGTCACCTAAACGACTCAGAAATGGAAGTTATGTATGCAAGGAGTTAAAACGGCTGTTGGAGTTAATCGCTCCAGGGCTACTGGCGTTCCTGTGAGCACATAAGTCTGTTTATAAATTGATTTAGTTATGCTTCATTGATAATAAAAGGAGCCTGGCTTTGTTTACCGAACAAAAACACACACACTCTCACACAGTATATCTTATTTAGATCCAAACTGGAGGTTTGTGTGTGTAGGTCGTAGCTGTGTGTGTGTGTGTGTTGAAGAGAAAGAAACTAAGGGAAGAGAAGAAAAAGAAGAAAGGCTACTGGAGTGACAGGGTCAACCTTGAGGAAGGAAGGATGTAGTAAGAAAATCATTAGAGTAAAGTAAAGGTGAACACCGGCAACACTGAAGGGGGCCTAATCCTTGTGCACTTCCGTTAATGAAAGTCATCAGTCACATTCCTATGCATACTAATGACATGGGCAAGCATTCCCCAAAAGATCACACTCTCCCCCCACCCCCACAGGTATGTGCAATTTTATATACCAATCATGTCAAACTCAATCAACACTTTTGAGTGTGATTCACTCAAACTCGTAGTATTTTTCCCTCTGAATTTAACCAACCGTGGCACTCTTATTTGTTTTCTATCAGATTATCATCTGATGAGCTCTCAATCTCAAAGACAAATCTCTAATCTGTGTCACCGACCTTGTTTGTCGGCGTCATTCACTTTGAGATAAGATACATCCAATTTTGTTGTTTTTCTTTTTTACTCCTGAACTCTCAGGTCTTCTGGTGGTGAGTTTTTTTTTTTTTTTTTTTTTAAATCCACTAAGAATATATGCAAGGCATCCATTTTTTTTTTTTACCATGGTCCTCGCCTCTTAAATGTGCTTCTAGAAAACCTGTGGATGGCTTTTAGTCAAAAGGGTCAAAATGACCATTCAAAACATCCAGAATTCTTCATGCATTTATTCGAAAGCTCATTGTGAAAGAGACTTATAAATATACATCCTGCTCACAGGAACAGATGAAATTGAATTCAAATGACCAAGACCAATGTTTTTAAGGAAATTTAGTGTCCTTATTTGCTTCATTTTTTTATTGTTGCTGTTAAAGCTGCAGTATGTAACTTTAATAAAATTTTTTGTTACATATTTGTTGAAATTGTCATTATGCTGTGACAGTATGGTATGACACAGACAAGCTGTGAAAAAAAAAAAAAAAAAAAAACATCAGCTCCTTTGCCTTCTCTCAGGGCTCCTGGTGCTATCAAGAAACAACCCATCAGAACCAGGAGGAGGGTCTTAGCGCTGTCAATCATCATCCATGTGGCGCTGCTCATCCCCACTCTCTCTTCCCCGCTTGCTCTTTGCTATGTTGCAGCTAGCAAAGACTGTAGTAAATGCTAAGGCTAGATAGCATGACCATCTATGAGGGCAGATAAACAGTTTTCCTGTTACGGTAAGTTGTTTCTCCATCATTAGCACATTTAGTGGCGCAAACATCAGGTTGAGTGACAGCGCTAAGACCTTCCTCCTGGCTCTGATTGGTTATTTTTGGTCGGGAGCGGTGCACCTCCTCCCTGAGCTACTACTGCCATAGCTCAGGGAGGAGGTGGAGGAGACTGATATTTTCACAGATTATCTGTCTCATAACATACTGTCACATTTGTTTTAACAAATATGTAAAACATATTTTTTTTATTAAAGTTACATACTGCAGCTTTAAGATTTCAATAAAATCAAAATGTAGTTTTGAAGAATCTGTAATCAGTGCAGAATAATTTAGTTCAGGTTAGACCAGTCTTTATGGTATGACTTTTATATTTGTTTTTAACTAAAGTAGTCCTTATTCCAATAAAGTGATAAAGATGTCAAATACAATTTCTAAAAACTGTGTTTCTACACAGAGATGTTTCAGGTCACCTGTTGTCAGAGGGGTAATCAGGGTTGATAGTAGATGGCGATAACTGTAAATAAAGAGAGCTGATAAAGAAAAAAAAGGAAATGATATTTGGTGTATATACACGTATATCCATATATTTGTTCTGTTTAGTGTTTTTTTTTTATCTCCTCTAAAGTGTATATACTAATAATTAATACCAGTGCGCATTGAACATGTAAAATCTAAGTCAAATTCTTTGTTTGAGCAGACAAAATTGACCAATAAAGCTGATTCTGATTTTCAGGGTGATTTGTTGGCTTTAGAAAATATCATACTTTACAAGCTACTGTTGATGTAATTTCTGAGGAATTTCCATCCTGTCAGAAGGACTTTTTACTTGAGGATTACTGCTTTGCTCTGGTGATACACAGAGCAAGGTATGATGGATGCTAAGGGGAGGCTGAAACAAGTGGTTAGGAAGATAATGATTGTCTTCAGAACTTAAAGTGGTGGCTATCTCTTTGTTTATGTTTGTTTTTCATTTGATAAATTTTGACACATCAAGAGTTCTATAAACACAAAAACAGAACAGAGGTCTTAATGTTGTGGCTTCTGCATGTGTTTTAATGTTTGTTCTCTCAGACAATACAACACACCTCTCTCTTCGTGCTACAACTAAAAATGGACCTTGGATCCTGTTCCACGTGTGGGAATATTGGTGCCAACTGGTTCGAGTACACCCATCATCTGTCTGCTTAGTGACAATTCTTGGCAGTTGTGGCAGGTGGATGCAGCTGTTGTGCACGTGATGGTCGGCTAAATACAGTTGGTACTTTAAAGATCAAATCTATCCATATCCAAGTCAGCCACTTGATCTTTACATAACAGCTTCCACTAATTTTTTTGTTGTTGCTGAATTGTCCAGACACCAAGAGATGTTCTTAATAAATGGTTTAGGGTTTATCTGCAGCGCTACAAAATATAAGTAAAGACAACTGAAGAACAAATGTGAGTTTAAAAGTGCTCATACAAACCCAAAAAGTTGTCTTTTAAGTGTAAAGTGCATTGAAGGATCCAAAGGCTACACCAAGGCAACATTCACACAGCAGGCAAATGTGACCCAAATTAATTTTTTTGCCCAAATGCGACTCACATCCAGCTTTTTCAAGGCAATCTGAACAGTCCAATTCAGATAATTTCACCCCCCAAAAAATCTGATTTGTGCCACATCCATATATTGTACTAAATCGGATACGAATCCGATAGTTTTCAAAGCCATTGCAGTCAGAACTGTCATGAGGCATGTCACCCTACTTTTGCATCATTGACGTGAGACGTGCATCATAATTCTCTTCAGTATAGATACATGGCATGAGGATTAAAGCACTCACTTCAGTATCAGGGTTCCACAATATCTTAGACTTGTTTCACCAGAAAACAAGAGCTGTATTCAAACTGTCAAAGGTAAATATATCGAACAGCCCTTGGAATTTTTTTTCCCCCTTGGAATCTAAAATGCTGCACACCGGATCCCTGCTTATTCGTGGTTGATTATTCATGGATTCACCTATTTGCGGATTTTTTCGGTGGAATGTAACTACAAATTATTTGCAGAAAATTTGCCTATTCACACAATGTTACTTGATATGCTATTGGCTGGCATTTGCAGTCAATCCAGCAGCACCACTCATTTATCTAGGCACTGACTGGCTGTACCCCCAACAGTGGAGATAAAGAAGGCTGCCAATGGTAGCTTGTGCAGTATTCCTAAGACAGTTTTGACTGTACGTATTAATGCATATTAAAGTATATGTGGTGTTTGAACTATTAAAATGTGTAATTATAAGTGTTTTTAAAAGAGGTCTCAGTATTTGCTGATTTTAGCTATTCGAGGTTTGGTTGTGGTCTCTAACCTCTGCCAAAACTAGGGATCTACCGTGTATACATGTATAAAACAATTGTGTTCTGTAGCAGCTCAAACATCTGGACAAACTCAATGGCTGGGAACAATTTACATTAAAGCATAAAGTGCTAAGAAGTGGATCGAATCCATTCTGGAGCTGTAATCATACAGAATTGCTGAGAATGGATCACTTCTTATCATTTAACTTGTGCTTTTATTCATTTTTACTGTCATTCACAATTATGACATCTAATAATTTAGTATTCAAAACATTTTTACAGTTTAAATTTAAAGCAACTTTGTTGGAGGAATGTGAGGCATTACTTGCAGAGATGAACTGAGGTGAGTGCAGCAGCTGCATATGATGTGAACTCTATTTGGGGCTTTTCAATCTTCCTTCAAGCTGCGACAGTGTAAAATTGAATTTAGCATTCCATCTGTCCACGTAACCTTGACAAGTTTTTGAGATCATTTGATTAGTCTCTTCCACTCAATATTTGTCTGCTAAATTAAATGGTGTTGCTGTACCTACATTGCTCTCTGCATAAGCAAGTTTTAGTATGTAGTGTTTCAGAAAGCTGCTTAGAGGTTGTTATGAGTTTATTCTCAAAATCCCATCAAGATGGAGAAGATTTTCATCCTCAACCTTACAACTAGCTAATCACATCATAGAGTGAAGGTAAACTAAAAGGGAACATTATTTAGCACCATCTCAGTCATTTTGTGAAGCGGAGTTCTGGTCCTTTAGCAGATTTATTATTACAATACTGACCTTATTCAGTGACACATTTACACTTAATGTCAAAACCTGTTTGCAAAAGATGTAGAGTATATTGCAAGATGAGCCACTCTGCTTGAGGGACAGCTTTGTGTTGAGATTTATGATGTTCAAGAAGCTAATTTAAATAAGAGAAGAGAAAGAGAAGCAATGGGAAAGCAGAAGAAAAACCTTGAGTGAGAGGAGATCTTCCTACAATCAAATACTCAGCTCGTATTCCCTGAACTCTGGGCTGTGTTGAAACTAATTAGTATTCAGGAGACCCAACAGTTTCCTTGGGGCACTCAGTAATTTGCAATAATAAAGAAAGAAAACACAAATCCATATAAATTAGGAGGTTGCTTGGTTAGCTTGTCAAGGCAGTAAATTTTTCAAATGTGGAAATCTTAGATCGAAGAACATGTGTGGGCTTGTTCTGGAGCATTGATTCTTACTTGGGGTGCCAGAGGTCCTGAGTTTAATCCTGGGCTGTGTGCCTGAGGTAGGAGGTTGTGGGCTGGTCATAGGCCTTTATGGGGCATAGGTTGTGTTAGGGCCATAAGTAACTCATTGCGGTTGTGGCCTATATGATGTTGCTGACAGATGTATGTTGCAGTCTTTGGGTAACAGTGTGTTCAGTGGCTTTACAGATATTTTGGTGTGTCGAGTAGTAACCCAATTTCTCTATGATGGCTGGATGTTTTGTTCAGCTCTGGTCAGTAGGATCGATAGGAGTGCTGCATTGTGTACTGTAGATTATGTGGACTTGTGAGGCAGTGGGGGTCAGATTGGGCTGGCTGATCAGTCTTGGCCCTCATCTGCCTCATAGTCAATCTGTCACAGGCTTGTGTTCACCCAATGCTGCTATGGTTGTTTTCAACATTGTAATTTTAGGAGCTGCTCCTTTGCTTGGGGCTTAGCCATTCTTCTCTCTCAAAGGAGACAGTTGAAAGGCTGGTGGAAGGGAGATGGAGAATTGGTGGGGACCAGGATGGGTCCTCTGATTTAGCTGGGCTGGCATGCGAGTTTCCCATGGGCCTCTGTGAGGCACTTGGGTGGGTAGAATGAGTCACCCAGTTATTTGCATGGCTTCTTCATTCTTGGCCCTTGTATGCCTCTTGGGCCTGTGTTCATCTTTTGTGGCTGCCTTTTTTTTTCTATGCATCTTCGAACTTTGGGGAGCTCCTGAGCTTGGTAGAGGTGCTTGTCTGCCTTATCCCTTTGCAACCACCTTCACAACTGATCTTCAGACAACTGCTGAGTTCACTTCTATGCACACATTCATACAGGAATATACACATTTCCCCTGATACAGCAAGGGAAATCAGACCCACTGTAATGTTTGCTGAACCTTTCAGGACAGAATAAAACAAATTACACGGATGGTTAAATGTTTAAATGTCAACATTAATTTTGGTTCGGATGAAGTCAAGTTCCTGAATATATCTGACATCAACGAGGCCATCCCAGTTGTTTTGCTTGGGGAAAAACTAA
This sequence comes from Anableps anableps, assembly GCA_014839685.1. Lineage (NCBI taxonomy): Eukaryota > Metazoa > Chordata > Actinopteri > Cyprinodontiformes > Anablepidae > Anableps > Anableps anableps. The sequence goes on from CM026085.1 coordinate 18,744,957, forward strand.
ATTTCAACTTTTTAAAGTAAAGAGTGTGCTCCTACTCTGTCCTTTGTAAGTAAGGACATTTGTCGCATCCTCACACTTCCCTGCAGCTGGTTTATCAGCCGAACCTCTGATGTCACCAACGCTGGGATGTTTTAATGAAGCCAATCCTTTTCGTTGCTGCCAGTGAGAGTTTCTCAGCATGTAGCCCCCAGCTGCTGGCTGACACCCCGATAAGCCAGACTCCTCACTTCAACATCTCACACTGTTCATGCTGACTCATCACTCAGCCTTTCAGATTAAGAGAAAAGTCCGGTGGGTGCCACCGCATGAGGGCTGAACACCACCTGCCTGATGTAACCTCTTCTTCTGCTGATTGAAACATGCTGATATGAGAGGTGGCCAGCAGAGTGAGGGAAAAAAAATGTTGGAATGCAGACCAAAATAGGTTTGTTAATGAAATGCTTGCTGATGCTGCACTAATTTGGCAGATAGGAAATAAAATTGTCAGCTCCTTTTGCTTGATCTCATCCATCCGTCCATCCATCCATCCATCTACCCACCCATCCATCCATCCATCCTTCACTCCCTCATGGGACACCCCAGTGCATACTGAAGGAACACTTATTTGGTTACACAGTCCTAACCTTTCAGCATAGTTGACCTCTGGTGGATCACCAGTGCTGTACACGTCACAACACAGAGGGACTGTCATATGCTGGACACCTTTCTCCAGCTTTTCTACTTGTGTATGCATTAAGCAATTTTCAGATTCTTGTCACTGTGGAGAAACATGAAGCCTTTCCTTTCAGAGATGCATTCCAACTTGCTAAGGTTTTGTTCTCATTCCTCTCCTCATGTTTTACTGTTGATCGATAAAAACTGCTATTATAGGCTGGCTGCAGAGGAGGTCAGGAAAAAGCAGGAAAAAATATAAATGCCACAGACCATAAACAGTTCCCGTACGACATCATAGAGAGGTGTGGAGAAATCAGTCCATTACCTTTCATGGATTTGACCAAAACAGCAAAATTAAGTGTGCAATGGGCTACAGAAATGTTTATTTTATATTATTATTATTATTATTATTATTATAAATATTAGAAGTAGTAATAGGACAGGTGGAAAAGGTTACTGAGCAATAGTAGTCAATTTGCCATCTTTATTTTTTGCCTTGAAAGACCCAGATTCTCTTGCAAACTTTTAAAATGGTATTCAGTAGTTCTTTAGGATTTCTGATGGTCTTTCAAATATTTTATTTGGATTTTGGCTTCCTTTTTAATCTCAGTCCAGCACCACAACATCTGTCTCCTTGGAAGCTATCATAAGGAAATTAAAGACAATTATATTGTGTGCTGCATATCTACAGCTTGCGGGTTATGGACCAGGGACATTATGCTATAAAATATCAAGATTCAAAACCATTACTATTGATTATCTAGAGAAAGTCTCTGTCACATCACTTTAATCAGCTGCAGTCAGTTAGCATTACTTTGCATGGCGAGACCAGCATTGAGGAATCCCAGCATTGCAGGGATTGATGATACTGACATCAAAGTATATTTTGTGGTATTTATTGTGATCACTTCAAAAGTAAATAAAATTTAGATGATATAACTTTGGCAGAATTTTACTGCAATCAAAGCATTCCTGTATCAAATACTGCTCTTAAAATGAGCAAAAAAAAAAAAAAATAAATAAATAAAAATAAAAATAAAAAAAAATCCTTTTTTGGCTACTTAAGGACCCAAAGTGCATTAAGTAAAATCAATACAATAATGGAATTTAAATCATGTTTTTAAATATTTTGATAGTTATTGTTGCTCTAATGAAACACTTCCTTATGTAAAGTTGATCATTGTCACAATGAATCAAAAAAAATAAATTACAATAATGTAAACAGTAGAGCACTTGCCCATCTTTACTCACTTTGTGTGGCTGTATATTGCCTCTGAAGTGGAACAAAATAAATTGTGACATCGCAGCAGTTGAGGCAAGAATGCTATTTAAGCACTGTAGTAAAATTTTTCCAGCTGGCTAACAGTGGTATGGTTGTTATTCCATTAGCAACTTCTTATTGGTCTTTTAGTCATGGTTAAACTGTTGGTCTATTTGTGAAAACAAAGCAAAAAAGGATCATTTCAGTGGGGGGGGGGTTTGTTCTGGACATGAAACTAAAGTTGTGTTTTCATCAGGTGCTAAACTAACAGGTTTTTCTGTTTTTTCTTTTGTCTTCTTTGTTTACAAAGTCTTAACTGTTGATATGGTGATGGAAATCTAAAATGCCTAGGCTGATCAACCTGAAGCGCTATTGTCTTTCAGCAAGAAGGTCCTGGGTTTGAATTCTGGCCTCTGGTCTTTTTGCATGGAGTTTCCTCTCACAGTCCAAAAACTTGATTGTATCTTTAATCAGTCTCTCTAAATTGCCCGTAGGTATGAGTGTGTGTATTGTGGTTTCTCTGGTGTGTCTATGTTGTCCTGTGCTGGATTCATCAGCGTGTACCTCGTCTTTTGAGGATGACCTCTGGCGTTTGGTATTGATTGGAAGAGTTTATGTGTGACAAGCTGAATGAAAAAAATAAACTTTTTCAAATGCTCTTGAGTAAATCGTAAATAAAATAAATCAGTATTAGTTGGAAAAAACTGTGGCGTTTAGGTTTGTGTCAAGAAAAAGTAAAAAAATGCAAGTTTGTTTTTTGCAAAATGCTTATAAGTTTTCCAAGGACAACAATTAAATGGTAAAATTATCCTAGTTTTCACCAAAATATTGCTAAAACCATGTTTAGTCTTGTTCTTGTGAACCTCATATTGTGTATTGTCTCATGAGCTGGGTGTGTGCACACACAGGTATCGTTACTACTTTACCAAAATATTCATTCAGGTTATATTGGACTCATTTTTTTCCAAACTTGCAAGTTATCTTTTTGATTTATGTTACTCAGCTCTGATATCCAGCTGACTGAAACAGTTGGACAACTGGTTCTGGCAACGTCACTGCCATGTAAACACCTGACGTGGCTTTCTGGAGATATTTACAAGCAGAGAAGCCATCAGGGAGGACAGCTAAGTGCTGAGATGAATCTCCTTTCACAATCACCCATTTTTATACCTGAACACGCAAATATAAACTTACAGATTCTCATTTGCTAAATCAGAATGCCAGCCAAAGATGCATGGCTGGGGACTGGAGAAGCAGAAGATCTGGAAAATCATCCATCATGCCCAGGAACTAAAATAGAAACCTGAACCCTGTGTCAGACTGTGGGATCTGGCCTGAGAAAAGGGCCTGTAAGGATGGTTTGTATAGTCCCCTTGAGGAGCTATAAGATTATAGGACAGCACATATGGGGAAAAAAATCCTCTTCTCCTGCTCACCAAGCTTGGCTGAGGTTCTTATTGCCAGCTATGTATCCATTACTGCCTTCCTCCGGTGCCCTTGCATCAATACCACCCGGAGAGAATTTGGTATGGCGGCACCTTCCATTGACAAAGCATGTCTAGGTGGGTCGATAGTGTATTAATATGGGACAATGGTGCTATCCACAAGTCGCTCGCATCACTAGGCCATATCGGAGTCTCTAGCACGCTCGGGGGCTGTGTGAATGGCCCTAAGCTCCATCGAGGGCAGCGGATGCTTTCTTGTGTGTGAAGGATGGTCTGTGTGTCTGTGTGTGTGTGTATGTGTGTCAGCAACATTTTCTAACCCAAAAGTCCCAATAACTGACTATCAGACCAAAGAGAGAAAGCAAAAGAACAAGAGAGAGAAAAACTCTGCTAACAATGTTCAGGTCTGCCTGGGAACACCAGAGCAAAAGAGTGCAACAGGGAAAATGGCCTGAAGATTCATGGTTGGTCAGGTTAGCAACATTTTTTTCAACCTGAAAAAAAGGCTGGCTGGATATGGGCAGAAAGCAGGAGTATGTCTCCCCCACTGAAGTGTGTGTGATGGTTTAAAGTTTATACCACATGAAAGCTGGACTCAACTCCATATTTCTTGGCACCTCTAGTAAAGATGTCTAAAAAGCCTAAAAGTAAATTAATCTTCTATTGCAGCTGTATGATCTCACACTGAACCAACTGTTATTCAGAGGAAAAGAAATCAATGTTAAGAAAAAAGATCATTATTTTTAAACAAATTTATTTAAAATATGTGCTACTGATTTCTTTTCAAAATGTATACTTTATTTTTCTGGGTTATTTTTCAAAGGTTCTAAGAACACCCATCTTGTAAAACATGACTTCCTGTTACGCTAGGGTATAAATATGATGTGACAGAGGCCCATTTCATTTAGCCACAGCACACTGGGGTAAATAAAGACCTATGTTTATCTTACCACTACTCAGTGTGGTTAAAACAAATCTCCACTGTTCAATGTTGGAGAACTGACACAAAGAGGGGTAACAAAGTCTCCATAACAACCAGTGGTTTCCAAAGTTGGAGACCCCACTCGGGTTGCAAATCGACTAGTGTGGGGTCTTGAGATTCCCTTCAGAAATCAGTCTAATATCAGCCTTATGCTGCAAATGTTATGAGAAAGAATCACAGCAATTACAAATAAATAAAACTAATATGTGGGCTGTTGATGCTGTTTGCTGTTTCATTAAGCCATTGTTAATTTACTATCTACATACCAGCTAGTTGTTTGAGAGTGATTCCCCAAAAAAGCCTTTATGTTCTACTATTATAAATATGTGTAGTTTCCTCAACACTAACTGGACTTTAACTGAATCACTTTGCTTTGCCAGATTATACAAAGACTGAATTTTTCAACATAACCCAGGTGGATTTGGTGTAAAACAAATAATACATTTGTGGAAAAAACATCTCATGCCCACTGTTTCGTCCAACATTAAGTGCAATGGAAGCTCTATGATACTGCAGATTTGTTTCACTTCCAACTGCATTTGGAAGCTTGTTAGATTGCTTGGCATGACAAATTTTTAAAGTAAAAATCTGACCTCTTCCAGAAAACTGAAAATGGGCTGTCAGCAGGACAATGATCCAAAACACATAGTCAAGTCAACACAGAAATAGTTCACTAGATCTTCTTCCAGACCCCTCTTAGTTCCTAGGCCTGAAGTCAATAGAGCATCTGACAGGGATGGGTGAAAATAAGAGAGGAACCAGGACTCTGGATGATCTCGCGGCTCTACAAAGAGGAATGGTCAAAGGTGGCCTTCTCTGTGTGCTCAAACCTTCACCCATCCATCATCTATACCCACTTGTCCTTGCAAGGTCCCAACTCTTGCCATCAGTGAGCAAGAAGCAGGGTACACCCTCAAGAGCTTCTCATTCCATCACAGGGGCAACACAGAGACACACATGACAAATGAATATTCACACACTCATACCTAATGAAAATTTAGAGATACCAGTTAACCTAACGGTCATATTTTTTAACAGTGGGGAAAAAGCCAGAGTATCATGGAGTCCCATGTATACCCAGGGAGAACATGCAAACGTCACACATACAGACCCCAGGACCTTCTTGCTGCAAGGCCTACCAACTGCACCGCCGTGCAGCCCACTTCAACCTTGTAAAACGTTATACAAGTAATAACAGCAGAGTAGCTGATAATTATGGAACTAGTTCTTTTGTCAAAACTATTTTTCTGCTACTAAATAATTCTACTCAAATTAAAAGGTTTAATTTTTATTTATTAGCTCACAATGATGCTACCGAAATGCAATATTTAAAAGCTTTTTACACTTCTTTACCAGAGGTGCCGATAAGTGTGTGGAGTGCTCAACATGAAGATTAAAGGTTTGATAAAACCAGTCATTATGTCTGAAACTGGTTACTTCTGTAAGGGCTCATTACAGCAGATCACCTGCATCCACTTTCAATATCTTTAAAGCTAGCTAGCTAAATCCCAGCTGTTATTGTGTGAACGTATAGACAGACCTTCAACACTTTTCCCCCCAAGTTGCATTTGCCGCGCAATAAAAATAACATTTTCAACAAATTTAATATAAACAGCCTGAAATTAGGATGAACTGGCTCATATTTTAGTGTTGTTTTTGGAATTTATTTACAAGCCTATTTGGCCTGAATAGGTTTTGTCAGGTAAATCTATTTCCCATGTCTATACCACTGTGTTGGTATTAGATCAACATGCAGTGCTGTGTCACTTTTGCTCTTGCTTAATTCTGTTAAAAGGGAAGGAAATAAATCATTTTTATCACAACATCCAAGTAAACTCTAAGAAAATGCAGTTCTGGTCATGTAAACAGACAGGAGTATAAATTATATACCCTGCCTTTGCTTCTTCACTCAACTTATACTTGGACAAGATGGACAAAAATCAGCAAAATTGTAGACTCTCTAAATCACACCTGACACCCCAAACACACATATTCAGTCCCACAGTTAAAGGTTTTATCTTGTGCATCATAACAGAGACATATGTACACTTTCAAGAGTGTGTGTTGCATCCATGCCCAGACACACACACATGTATTTTGGTGATTTACTGGTGCAGATGAGGCCCTGGGAGTACCTCTGCCACCACAGCACTCAAATCAAAGCTGTCAACAGGGACCCTAGAGGAAGGGAGGCATCAGAAAATATCTCTCTGCTTTTCCTTCTCACCATGACCTGTGTGTGTGAGGACAAGATGGCAACATGGCATATATCTTTTTTTTTTTTTTTTTTTTTTTGGGTGTGTGGATAGGAAAAGATGCACAGAAGCTTTCGCCTAGCTATATGAGGGATCGACGGGATACCGGAAGATCCCGATTCAGTCTCTCCCACCTCCGCTCGGCCATAATACCTCAAAATATACGGACCTTTGAAAGCACGGTCGCTTACAAACCTTGGAAGCAGAGTGGATTTTTTCTTTTTTTTTTTGTGATGCGGTGAGGGAAGATTGACTGTCAGAACCGGGTGGAGTCGGCAGAGGAGATGCATTCTTTCACCTCCCTTTTAAACACCAGCTCACCTCACAGGCCGAAACACACACATGCCCGTTTGTGTACTCAACTGTGAGCTTACATACACATATGCAAATACAAATAAACACACACACACACACACACACACACACACACAATTCAGACTCCGGCCCATTTTCATCAAAATGAGTTGGCTGCTCTTCACGAGCGAGATAGCTATCCCACCGCTGGATCCAATTTCCATGCTGATGAAACTGAATTTACAGTATAAATGCATGAAAACATGCTGGTGAGTGAGGTGTCTGGTAGTACAGCTGATGAGGGATTGCACCGGTTTTACTTTGCTATCAAAGCTGTAATTGCTATCAAAGTTGTAATCATTTGACCTTTTACTTTTGGCTGTTTCACAAAACATGCAACTGTCATACCCTTAATCTCCCCTCTCTTTGATTGAAAACAATGCTGGAATGCAGTAAATTTGTTTAGGCTTGCCCGAGGGGACAGCCGCCTGACAGTTCGCTATTGAAGTTCATGCATTGCATTTACCATGGCCTGATTACCTTAACAAGACACATATATCACATAATTACTCCAGAAGATTACCATCAAAAATCCATGAAGCTACAACATCCCTCCCCTATGTGCTGCCGTTAATTATATTTGTGGCTGGAAAGAGAAGAGACCGCAAGTAGAGAGACCTTTCAAAATGAATTATTTATTGAATTTTAGGACATATACAGATCATTTTCCCATTTTGTCACATTACAAACAGAAACTTTAATGTATTTTAATTGAGTTTTATGTGACAGACCAACATAAAGAAGCTGCATCATCATGAAGTGGAAGAAAATAGATCGTGTTCAATAAAAAAAATAAAAATAATCTGAAGAGCAGTGTGCATTTGTATTTGGCCCCCTTTCACTCTGTTACCCATAAATTAAATCCAGTGCAATAAATTGTGCTAAACACCTGTGTGAAAGTTACTTTCTAATTAGTGGGACTCTATAAAACCTTTTGGTAAACTGGCTGTACAATTCATGAGTGTTGGGCCAGAGACATATTTAAAGGTTGTAGGTCACAGGCCCACAGGGATTAGAGTTTGGCACCCTTGCGTTGGAAGTTCATTTGAGAAAGCCCAAAGTCCCACATGCTGTTTGCCATAAACCATGAACAGAACAAAGCAAGCATTTGGAAGAAGGCACTATAGTGAAATAAGACCAAAATTCAACTTTTAGGCCTACGTGCAAAACACAATATGTAGCAGAAATATATTCTAAACAAAAAGTCGGGATGAAGATGAATCATCGTCAATGAAGGCCACAAGCTGAAAAGTGTTACAGAAGTCCTTAAATTACCAGATATTTGTCCCAAAGACATTCAGTTGTGTCAGAAGCCTAAAGAAAACTAACAATGCACATCATTCGAATACATAATATCTACCATGTAACATGGTGGTGGCAGCATCATGCTCTGTAAACAAATTCTTTCACCAGGGGCAGGGAACAGGTTCGAGTTGATGGCCAGATAGATGGAGAGAAAAAAATAGGGCAACTGGATGGAAATCTTTCAGAGGCAGCAAAATATTTGAGACTGAGATGGAGGTTCACCATCCAACAAGATGAAGATCCTTAACATCCAGCCAGAACTACCCTGGAATGGATTAGATAAAAGAATATGCAAATGTTTTATATTTGTCAAGTCAAAGTCCGGACCTAAATCCAACTGCAAATTGAACTTTTGCTCACATACTCAACCAATCCAATTTGAGTTTGAGCTATTTTGCAAAAAAAGAAGAGGCAAAAAGGTAGTCTCTATATGTAAAAAGCTGGTAATGAGCAAAAATGACAGTAGCTGGTGCAGCAAAAAGGGGTTTTAAAAAGTATTTAGACAGAAGCCTGAACATGTATACAGGCCACACTTTTCATCTTAAAAAAATGGAAATCCATTTGCCTATTTTCTTCCTACTTCACTACTTAGCACTTGGCCTGTTATATAAAATCCCAGTAATACACACTGAAGTCTGTGGTTGTAATGTGCAAAAATATGACAAAGTGCAAGAGGTTTGAATACTTTTGAAAGCCACATGTTAAAGAATACAGCATAAAGCATAAAGATATGATGTAATCTATCATTATGGTATGCACTAATCTAAAATAAAGCTGGAAAAAAGACTGAGTACTCTATTACTTATCAGTTTTGTCAGTCTGTATGAAATCCAACTCAGTTGATTGAGATTTCAAGGCGCAAGGGTCAATTTCTAAAGCCCATTATTTTCTGACTGACATATATAGACATTGTCAGCCAGACATTTAAGCCTCCAGGCATTGCTGGAGGATGGTACAAGGACTGCCTGCCTGACTTTGATTCCCCCTCAACCAACTTGCTCTTTCTTCCAAAACACTTTTCTTTTTCCCCCTTTGGCCAATCATTTCATCTCCATTTCTCAAGCACACTGAAATAAGCGAGACCATTCCAGAACATGTCTGCTCGAACATCTTTATCCAGGTCAGTGTCTGGATGGTTATCTGGCCCCTTCCTGTGTGGTGTTTGGGAATAAGATGAAGGAAAAGCAATCTGTCAAAAGGTCATAGATTTGAGCACAAACATGTCAAAATATTTCATAAAATGCTGGGTCTTGTCTTTTTGCAACTCAAACCATTCTTTGAAAATATATATTTTTTTGTCTTTCTAATCCGTGAACATGATGCAACACACTGAGATATCAGGTTTAAAATTTTATACATTAGATTCTTCTGAGTGCTCTTCTGATCTCAAGTTTTGACTTGCCAAACTACCTCTTTCACTCCCTTTGTGAACCCCTGCTGAGCTCTTTTCTCCTGCTTTTCCCCTAAACTTTGTGTCTTTCTGTCTGATGCCATTTTCCTTCTTCTTGTGCATCTCTATTTCTTCATCTGTGTGTCTCGTCTGCTTTCATTTCTCTTCTTTCTGCATGATGGTGATGGATGAGGCCTATGGATGAGTGGGGCCGTGAGAAGGGTTGTGATGAAGACTGGCCTTGAGAGGAAGAAAGTGAAAGGAGGAAGTAGGCAGAGTGACATGAAGGAGAAGGAAACTCAGTTAGGCAGGAATAAAGGGAAGGAAGGAAAGAATGAGAAACTTTGAGAAGTGGAGGAAAGGTGAAAAGTCAAACAGGTGAAAGAGTTCATGAAAAAGTTAGGGGTGTCTGTTGCTCTAATGCTGTGATGAGGCATAAACAGGTACATAAACACTTAACATGTGTGATAAGTAACAACACCTTAAGATTGAATTTGGATGGGATTTGGTTTTTACAAGAGCATACAAGTTGAAGAGATAAATGAGGAAAATCACTAAGATAATGGATGAAAACATGCTTCTGCCTTTTTAAAATAGGTACTCCCAAAAATGTGCAAGTCATGGAAGTTTGAACGTATTTGATTCAACATTGTGCAAAATAGACTCAGGATCAGGGTTGGAAATTGTTTTAGAAGCAGACGGAGAAAAGCAGGTTATATGAAGTTGAATGTGGAAACATTTCTCAGAAGTTCATAACAGTTTCCTTCAAATTGGTCTTAGACAGCCACAACCTACCATTTGCTACTGTAATCCTTAGGGATGAATGCATCCTGGATGTCTCCATCTGGAGGCTGTCTAGCCACGTACCCACTAGCAGAAAACCTCAGGGCAGATCCAGAACCTGCTGGAGGGGCTTTGTATCCTCTACAAGTAGTTGAGTGTTGTTGGGTGAGAGGGATATCCAGGTTTTCTAGAAAGACCTGTTACCCCTGTGACCTGATCTTGGATAAGTGGAAAACGATGGATGCATGAATGGATTGATGGATGGATGTTTCAACTATAACCTCCTACCTGTAACTCTTTACTGCCCAAATCTGTTTATATATATGGAGCATTTCCAGAACGACTGTCCAGAGCACCAGGCAGCAACTAACTCAGTGACTCTGGGCTGGTTGTCCAACAATGTGAGTGCAGACCTGGAGGACATTCACATTCCAGTGAAGAAAGCCAAACCCAAGCAGCCCAAAGTGATCACCTTCTGACAGGACCTGAGAGGATGATAGGAGGACTCTCCATGGAAAGCTGGTCTGCACCACCTTGTGGACTCTTAAGAGCCGGACTAACGAGCATTCAGAATCACTAAAGTTTTGTTTAAAATGTTTCCATATATATATATACATATACACACACACATATATATATATATATATATATATATATATATATATATATATATATATATATATATATATATGCGCAGTTCTCGGCACAGCCAAGATACTACGCAGAACCCTCAAGCTCCCAGGCCTCTGGTAGAGGACCCGAGCTCAGAGGTTGAGGTTGAGAAAGACCACCCGTGGAGGGTGAGAAGGGAATTTTATATATATATATATATATATATATATATATATATATATATATATATATATATATATATATATATATATATGTTGGAATGCTACTACTCAAGTAACCCTAGTCAGAGGGGTTACATGCAAAGAATGTGGGAGGAATGGTTACGTCGACATCCCCATTCAACACTAACTGCCAAACAACTAGTAGCTCAGTGTTCCAACATCCGCAAACGGCAAATGCTGTCACAACTTGAGATAGACGAGGTACAACACAAATGCTACGGCAAGGGGGAGCCAGGACGCCAGGTCAGAGGGGAGTTAGCTTCAACTCCCCACCCGGAGATTGGGTATGCAGCCCCAATAATGAACGAACCATCAAAGCTGAACGAGGCAGCAACTGACCTGAGAGGTAGGATCGTGGCCCGAATGAACACCAGGCAATCCCAACGCCAATTACAACGGCTGAGTGAAGTACCATCAGAAAGTCTCATTGAAGATGTGAATGCAGCATTGAGAACGATCCCTACCAACACCATAACGGAAACCAATGAGCTGGTGTACAACTCAGCATCAGTGATCCTTGAGATGCTCGGCTATAGGAGCAACCATGAGATTCAATACCCACCATGGAAAAGACGGTTAGAGGCTAAAATCAAGGTAACAAGGAGGGAAGTGAGCCAATTGTCAGAGCTCCAAAGAGGTGCAATCAAAAGACCAGTACCCAAGCGGTACAGCCAGATGCCCATACCTGAAGCGCTCGAAACTGCCAAACAAAGGCTCCAAGCCTTGGCCAGTCGCCTAAAGAGGTACACGAGAGAAAATGAAGCCAGGAGGATTAACCGGCTCTTCTCCACCCAACCAGCTAAAGTGTACTCTCAATGGCAGGGTAATAACAACAGAGCAGACCCACCAAGGCTGGAGACCCAACAGTACTGGAAAGGCATATGGGAAAGGGAGGCGACCCACAACAGCAATGCACAGTGGCTAATCTCTCTACGAGATGACCACAGCAACCTCCCTGAGCAAGCCCCAGTAACTATCACAGTGGCAGATGTCCAAGAAAGAGTCTCAGGTATGAAAAACTGGACAGCACCAGGTCCTGACATGATCCATGCCTACTGGCTAAAGAAACTCACTGCCCTCCATGAGCGACTGGCAGCTCAAATGAACCAGCTGCTACAAAGTGGGACTCACCCTGAATGGTTAACTGAAGGGCGCACAATCCTGATCCAGAAGGATCCCTCAAAGGGTTCGGTCCCTTCCAACTATCGGCCAATAACCTGTCTCTCTACAACATGGAAGCTCATGTCAGGCATCATAGCAGCTAAGATAGGTGGGCACATGGATAAATACATGAGTACAGCACAGAAGGGCATCGGCATAAATACCAGAGGAGCCAAACACCAACTCCTGGTAGACCAAACAGTCGCCCGAGACTGCAAAACCCGACACACCAACCTGTGCACGGCTTGGATTGATTACAAGAAAGCCTATGACTCAATGCCACACACTTGGATCATTGAATGCTTAGAGATGTACAACATCAACAGGACTCTAAGAGCCTTCATTGCAGCCTCGATGGGGATGTGGAAAACCACCCTTGAAGCCAACTACAAGCCAATTGCACAAGTGTCCATCAAATGTGGCATATACCAAGGAGACGCTCTGTCCCCACTGCTGTTCTGCATAGGTCTGAACCCCCTCAGCCAAGTCATCAACAAGACTGGCTACGGATACCGACTCAAGAACGGAGCCACCATCAGTCACCTCCTCTACATGGATGACATCAAGCTGTACGCTAAGAGCAAACGAGACATCGACTCACTGATCCACACCACCAGGATCTACAGCACTGACATTGGGATGTCATTCGGACTAGAGAAGTGTGGTTGGATGGTTACACAGAGAGGTAAGGTCATCCACACAGAAGGGGTCTCACTCCCAGAGGGAACAATAGCAGACATTGAGGACAGTTACAAGTACCTGGGAATACCACAAGCAAATGGCAGCCTCGATGAGGTCACAAGGAAAGGAGCCACAGCCAAATACCTCCAACGAGTAAGGCAAGTCCTGAGAAGCCAGCTCAATGGCAAGAACAAGATCCGTGCGATAAACAGCTATGCCTTGCCAGTAATCAGATACCCTGCAGGAATAATAAGCTTATTATTCCTGATAAAGATAAAGACCATGGATGTTAAAACTCGGAAACTACTAACCATGCATGGAGGGTTCCACCCTAAATCCAGCATCCTGAGACTATACGCGAGCCGTAAGGACGGAGGCAGAGGACTAGCGAGTGTGAGAGCCACTGTCCAGGATGAAACATCCAAGATCCATAAATACATCAAGGTCAAAGCCTCAACCGACGATGTGCTCAGCGAATGTCTCAAACAATGGGGACCAGAGGATGAGGTGCTGGAGGAACCATCATGGGAGGATAAGCCCCTACATGGGATGTACCACCGACAAATAACTGAAGTGGCTGATATCAGGAAATCCTACCAATGGCTGGAAAAAGCTGGACTCAAGGACAGCACAGAGGCACTCATCCTGGCTGCACAGGAACAGGCCCTAAACACCAGAGCAATAGAGGCTCAGATCTACCACACCAGACAAGATCCAAGGTGTAGATTGTGCAAGGAGGCCCCTGAGACAGTCCAACACATAACAGCAGGGTGCAAGATGCTGGCAGGGAAAGCGTACATGGAACGTCATAACCAAGTGGCGGGCATAGTGTACAGAAACATCTGTGCAGGATATGGACTGGAAGCCCCAAGATCAAAGTGGGGCACACCCCCAAAGGTGGTGGAGAATGACCGAGCTAAGATCCTGTGGGACTTCCAGATCCAGACAGACAAAATGGTAATGGCGAACCAACCGGACATCGTGGTGGTGGATAAACAACAGAGGAAAGCCGTTGTGGTGGATGTAGCAATACCAAGCGATTGCAACATCAGGAAAAAGGAACACGAGAAACTGGAGAAATACCAGGGCCTCAGAGAGGAACTGGAGAAGGCCTGGAAGGTGAAGACCACAGTGGTGCCTGTGGTCATCGGGGCCCTCGGGGCAGTCACCCCCAAGCTGGAGCAGTGGCTAAAACAGATCCCAGGAACAACATCAGACATCTCAGTCCAGAAATGCGCAGTTCTCGGCACAGCCAAGATACTACGCAGAACCCTCAAGCTCCCAGGCCTCTGGTAGAGGACCCGAGCTCAGAGGTTGAGAAAGACCACCCGTGGAGGGTGAGAAGGGAATTTTTTATATATATATATATATATATATATATATATATATATATATATATATATATATATATAAAACAATGTGTTTTTTTCTGTTAAGCAAAAACTAAATTATGTACAGATTGCTGATCTTAATATAGTACATGGAATAAAAAATTTAGGTATGATGCAAGTTCACAACATTAGGCATCACTGAACATAATATTAAACAAAATTTCCTGCCTCATGTCGATTATCATATACATGTGACTTAAAATTGACTTACTGTATATATTTCTGTCGATTCATTCCAGTGGATTATCACAATATTTGAAATAGAGCAGAGTTTTGTTAAATCCCAATCACATACCATTCACAATTTGATCACTAGATGGCAGCAAAGTGTTTCAAATATGATCCTTGGCACGTTATATGGGGCTAAAACAAGGGATGCACCAATCCCGATACCAGCATAGGGTATCTATCCGATACCACTTTTGTGTACACGTACTAGTATTCATAAAAGTGCTCGAATACTACTGGACTCAATACTAATGTGATGGGGGCTTTGTTTCCCTCTAACAGACAGCATTAGTTTGCCTGTAAGTACTCTACCAGTAAAAGGCGGTAATGCACCATAATCAGAATGCAGGCCAAAAAGAGCAGAAGATGACTACATACAGTAGCAGAGCTGAACAATCCACTTAATGGCACTGTGATTTCAACCAGCCAGGAAGTAGAGGAGGAGATAGGTTAGTGGTGTGGAGGTATTACTAAGAGACCGAAGGTGACAAAAAGTAAGGCTGACTGCAAATTATGTTCAGCAAAGTTGTCAAAAGGAGGAACAAAACCTAGGACTTTTAAAACAAGTAATTTGATTAAAGCATCTGAAAAACCAACACCATGTTGAGTTCAAGCAGTTTTCTCATAGGAGTGGCACACAGCAACAGCCAACTTTACAGCAAACTCTGACGAAGCGGGAGAAGATGTCCAAAGACAACGCTTGCACAAGAAAGATCACAGAGACTTTTATCCAGTACATTGGTCTTCAAGACCAGTCATTTTCCATTGTTGAACTTCAGACTGTAGTTTAAACCTTTTGTACAGCTTTGACTTTCATGCATGAAGCAAATACATTGACTGGCTCTTTCACTTGAATGATGGGAGTCTTATTTTTTTCTCTGCTGTTTCACTCTCTCTCTTACACCCACACCCACACAGATGTTTCTTTGTTACTATACTGAGGGGGGCAGAGAACAAGTACAAGGGGAGGAGTTTAGCCTGAGAAAAGGTGTGGTACTTTGTATCCTCTTCAGATTTGTCTACAATGCCCAAGTGTGATTAAGCATTTAGCAATCTAAGGGGGACATAAGTGAGAGGCCAGTGATTTCAACAGACAAAATGAGTTGCCTAAATCAAAAACAGAAATAATAAAAAGTGACAGCAACATTTTTCCAGATGACACAAATGGTTCAGTAAGTCAATGTGCCGTATTTGAAGAAAAATACTCTCATCTGCAGGTCAACAAATAATTCAAAATGGAATCAAAAGAAAAACTAGTTCACAAATTTGATATGAAGTTACAATAATCAGATTATGAATCAGACCTCTCACCAATAGTATGTGTTTTGTCAGCATCCTTATGGAGAAGAAGTGATACTATTTCAAAACTTGCCCCATCATTCCTCGAATGATATTTTACGAATACAATGGATTACCCTCGTGTGGCTTCTTAAATATAAGCCAGTCTTTTGAGAAACTCGCTTGAAGGAAAAGATCCACAAGATCCATCTCCCTTGAAATAGGAATAAAAACTTTTTCTATTCGCAGGAATCTTTAGAGATTCAATCTTAGATGGCTCTAAACTTCCTCAGTTTTAAAGTTGCTAGAACTAAAATAATGATCTTTGGACCTAATGGAACTGCAGTGTGAGAACAGGTGAAGTTATCTTTGCTGAAGAATTCTTTCTGCAAGTAAGGTGCATACGAAATAATAAATGAATCACGTAAGCCCATTTGAGGTCTGTTCTTTTCCATGTCATTTTCTTGTTTGTATTGTGAAAATATACTGAAGACTTCAACATGAACATTACATACTGAATAGGAAGAAAAAAAACAACCTGAAACTCAATGTTTGTTCAAGCTAAACACATCAAATTATTTTTTTGACAATATAAAACCTTTTATCATCATCTTCCCGGAAATTTTTCTCTCACTCTGAATCAGTCTGAAAACAGGCGAGTTTGAGACTGCATGTGCTCTGTGATGTATTATAAAAACTCTGGATTCCTCTGAATCTGAAGTACTTTTCAAAATGTTTGATTCAGGATGCTACATCTGCTTTAAAGGGGGAATACATCTCCTGGAAATATCTATTTTTTAAAATTCTATAACCAGATCTTTAAAGCCAGTTCTGTGTGTGTGATGCAATTCAAGTTCACCTAGACATTGGGTTTTTATTCATTTTATTTTGTACATGTACAAATCATACCAACAGTCTCTTTACCAAAAAAAAAGACCCTCCTCCCCAAAAAAAAATCTTATTGTCACATATGAGATTTGGACTGCATAGTGGAGCAGTTGGTAGCACTGTTACCTTGCAGAAATAAGGTCCTGGGTTTGAATCCTGACCTGGAGTCCTTCTGCATGGAGTTTGCATGTTCTACCTGTGCATGTGTGGGTTCTCTCCAGATACACCAGCTTCCTCCCACAGTCCAAAAACATGATTCATTGATTAATTGGTCTCTCCAAATTACCCTTAGGTATGCATGTGTGTGTCTGGTTGTATGTGCTGTTTGTCTGTATTTTGCTCTGTGATGGCCTGGTGACCTGTCCAGGGTGTATTGTACCTCTCACCCACTGACCGCTGGATATAGGCCCCCCCCCCCCCCCCCCCCCGGGGACCCTGTAAGGATAGCTGGGTATGGACGATGGATGGATAGAGTTCCATTGGAGATCTCTAGTGCCCTCTTAGGGTAGCAAAACCCTAAGGTTGGGAGTCACAACTTAATTCTCATTCACATTTTAAAAAAATGTGAATGAGAATGACTATAGTGACGGCTTATTGAATATTTGTCTGAAGGTTCAAACTTCAACTTTAACCTGTCATAATTAAAACTCACCACAATATTTGACATTGTACTGAGACCTTTCTGTTCAGAGTTATGAGTTACCAAGGCTTTAAAACCAAAATATATAGAAAGAATCCTCAAATAAACGGACACCAACAAGCTCTTTACAGCCTATTTTTACGTCACAGCCTAAATAAGGACTTAATATATATCAAGATAATAGAAATCATCTGATTGGTGCAATGTACAATAACTGAGAAAAAATGCTTTCATACTGAATGAGCAAAGCTGTTTGACTCAGTCATATGTCTTTATACCTCATTGCATCCTACACATAGATGCAGGGATCTTGAGATGATAGTGTAATTGTAAAGCCCTGTGATTTTCCACTTGCATTATAAATATGCCACATTTCATCCTGTCAGTAAGGAGCATTCAACTCCCTGCTTGCACTCTATTTCCAGCGAAGGAAATGGAGGATCCCATGAGATGCCCTAAAGAAGATTCATTTAGAGATCCGGGGAGTTGCACAGTGTGAGATTTTTGACCCCTTTCACCTGAAAACCAGGGGGGACATTATGGTAGGGGCGTCACACACTTTTGTCACTGTGAGGATGCTACAATACTGACAAGTGAACAGATCAGCAATGTTAGGACAACAACAACAAAAGAGACAGAGACATGATTCTTGATTATTCCTGATCCTCAAATCCCACATCACCAAAATAGGTGTAAACATTTAAAGAAATTAAAATAGAGGTGAGATTGGTATTGCACAATTACAAAAACTAAGAACTTTTTTGTGAACATTGGTTCTTCATGTTTCTGTAAGTTAATTCTTTGAACTTTGACAGCATTAGTCCAGTCCTTTTACCTGACCAAAGCAGTATTTTGAATAGAAGAATAGAAATATCCTTTATTATCCCATGATGGGGAAATGTCTGTGCAACAGCAGCAAAGTGACAATAACAGCAAACAGACTCTCTCTCTCTCTCATATATATATATATATATATATATATATATATATATATATATATATATATATATATATATATATATATATATATATGAGAGAGAGAGAGAAAGAGAGAGAGAGAGAACTGAATAAAAATACTGTACAGTAAGGGCAAAGTTTCAACATAGACACTGTGTAGTAATAAGAAAATACTCCAGTCCAGAGGAATGTGCAACTGAATTGGTTAATTAAAAATGTACAAGATGTGTATGTCTCTGAGCATTAAAAAGTGACAATAAAAAAATGGTAAAGTTATATAGATACTAGCATGGACATAAACATTATTAATTCTGTTGGGAACAGTGATGGTTATAGAGTGTGGATAAATCCCTAAATGTAAAACTTCTCCAAATGGGATTGCTGCTCGCCAGTACCATGTACTAAAGTCAGTACACTGCTAAGAAGGATGCCTTCACTGACATATTCAGTATTATCGCAGTTAACTTTTTTCTCATTTTATCAAATTATATCCACATATTTGGACGGATTTTAGTCAAACTTTGTGTGATAGACAAGCACAGGGTCGAGTGTAATTGTAAAGTAGAGTTAAAATATGCGTGGCAATTCATAAATTTGGCTTTTATGAAAAAGTGGCAAGCATGGAAGATATTCTTAAAAGAAAGACCATTGCATGATGCACCTTTCAGAGTTTTTGGTAAAGGTTTTGAAAAAATACATCATGTTCCTTTCGCTTCACTATCCTGCATCACTTTGTAAAGACTGATCACATATAATTTCTATAAAAAACTTTGGCAAGCCACCATGTTTGGATGCCCAATATTCTATGCGTTTTTCTTATTCCCAATACACTTTTTTATTGTGGTAAAGTATTTTGTCAATCACAGCCTGTGTAGAAACAGTGATAGCAATTAATGCATGCTGTAATATACAATCATAACAATTAAGGTTCCTGACAAAAGATTTTTATTTAAGTTAATAAATATGAATAACTGTTTTGTTTGTTCCCAATCTGACATTGAGACCAAATTTTTATTGGGTGTCAGAAAGCTCAGCTTGTGGAGACAGTATGAATAACTTAACTTAATGTGCCAGTTGCCTCTCCTGGCAGATCTCCACCCAACAGCATCCACACCTGACTCCTCCAGCTCCCAACCCCTCCACCGCACGTATAGCCCCATCCCCCTAGAGCACCCCGCCTTTCGCTCCATCTGTCGGCAAATAACCTGCTGTAGCTCACCATGCCTTTAGAGCACCTGTGCCTGCCACCTCAAATAGAGTAGTTTGAGGCATGCAGGCGACATCCAACCAAACATGAACATAAAGAGTACAGTGTGTTTGTATAGCAAGCATGTGAGCTGAAAGGAAAAGCAAAGCAGTCACTGTAGAAAACTTTGTCCTGTTAGTGAGCAACTATTTTGGAGTACAGTGAGAAAAGTGTTATTTATTTATTATTTATTAATGCTTTTATATTTCTGTCAGACATTTTTCCTCTCTTGCACATCATTAAACAACTGGGGAGCACTACTGGGCTTCCTAGGGCAGTAGCCTAGTTGTGCCATTATCTTACATGGACCAGGCTTTTATCCATAGGGAGCTGACCATTCTTTTCTGTGAAGTTGAAAGGTAATGGTGTTGGTCTCAAGAGACTTGCCATCTATAGCTCTCTTTATCACCTGTGCCGTGTGACCAAAGCCCAACTCACCTTGCTACCATTACAGACATCTTTACATCTTCTAGACATAGCTGTATGTCAGCACACAGTGTCTTTTTATTTTGTCTGACAAAAACAGGTGTATAGCTAAACATTGTCCTCAAGAAAGAGTTGCACTACTTCAATATATCTTTACTCATGTAAAAATAAAAAGTAGTCATCCAAGAAATGACTTAACCAAGAGTAAAAGAGTATTTTATAAAAAGATTACTTAAGTACTGAGTAGCTGATTGTAACATCTGATTTAATACTGAGAAGCTGTGGTCATCAGACACAAAAATATAGATTTGTGCAAATTCTGGAATTTTAAAGACAAAAATGAAAAATCAATGCAAATAAATAACATAATAATTTACAAATTCAGGTAGAAGAAACACTTTTCCCAAATCGAAAACTTGAAAAACTTGAAATATGAAACTAATACTTATGTATTAGGTATGTATACACAGTATATGTCGGAACATGGTAAAGTATTTCCAGTGACCATACATACAGCTTACTGTATCTTCACTTGGTCTATATAAGGGGTCATAAAGGATCGTAAGGGTGCAAGACGGAAATGAAAGGGGTCAGAAGGAGGGATGTGTAGGATTAGGGGTCATAAAGAAGAATGAGAATAAGTGGGATGAAAAAGATCACAACATGGTAAAACAGGGATTAAAATTGTCAAAGAAGGATGAGGGAGATAAAAGGGAACAAATAAAGAGAGTGGGATAGGTCATAAAGAGAGACTAGTGGTCTTAAAAAGGGATGAGGAGAGTAGTGGATTAAAAAAAGTTAACATTGGGCGAGTGGGATGAAATGGTTCATAAATGATGAGTGGGAAGAAGAGAGGTCATAAAAGGGGTATGGAAGAATCTAGGGTCTTACAAAAAGGATGAAAATGCTCAAAACAGGAATGAGGAAGACTGATGGAATGAAAAATGTTCATAAAGAAGGATAAGGAGGGAGAGAGGGATGGATATGGATCTTAAAAGGGATTAGGAGGGTGAGTGGGATAAAAAAAAAGTGATTAGGAGAGATCAACTGAATGCAAAGAGGTTGATGAGCTGTTCCAACTTGGTAGTAATAAAAATACAGCAAACTTAAAAGCATTAAAAATTTGAATCAAGAAAAATTATAGAAGCTTTGCACCACAAACTAAAATGTAATTTCAGTTGTAATAAATACAATCAGCAGTTTCTAACAGGACTACTCGATTTAAAGTAGTGTAATACCAAAAATAAAAATTAGATCAATTTGGAAAACAGGAAGCTGTTTCTGTTTAATACATTACCGTGAGCTGACAATATAAACCTATTTGTCAAAAGACACCTTTAAAACCTTTAAAGCAAATTTATTTTTCATAGTCTGGTCAAAAAAGTTCTGAAAAAGAATCTAATATTCTAAATGCATTACTGTTTTAAAGTATAAATACACCAAGTCATAACGAAAAGCTTCCTGAATGTGTGTTGAGCAGTAGTGAAACTTGGGTCGGCTGTGTGAAAAGGGAGGCTTTTGTAATCTAAGTCAATCAGAAGCAGAAAATCCACAGAGTAATTGAAGGAAAACATCAATTAGCTGTCATAGGAAAGTAGCATAATTATACTTACAGACATTGGTACAGTTTTCCCATCCTGCCACACTTTCTTGGTATTAAGGAGGAAATAAGAAGGCCACAATTAGTCAGCATTAGCCATTAATGAATTATTGATTTTGATTTGAAATTCAGATTAGGTACTAGACTCCCACGTGTAGGCCTTGGCTCAACAAAAAGCTTGTCAGGGCAAAGATGTATGTCTAAGAAATACTACAAAAAAGCCTGAAACAACCCCTGCAGGGAGTGATAGTACTACTCTATATCAACAAAACAGCCAAACCCCCTCTGTCCACCTCTTGGCAGGCTGCATTAATTTCCAATCATCAAAGAGGAGTGGTTTTTAAAGGACTCAGATCTTGTTTTTGCCCGAGTGTCCTTCTTAACAAGGAAATGTATAGTATTGACATTTATCTTTAACACTGCCAGTTCACCAAGGATTCATCTCAGAATTATAGAAGGAGTTACTGCTGTAAAGGGCTTCAAAAATATATGTATTATACACTTTTCTTTCAGAAAAACCATAACAGCAACACAATTAGATTGCAGAGGTATTTCCTAACAGTATACACAGTACATTTGTATTTTATTCTATATAGTTTGTATAATCTTGAAGTGATACTTTTAACAATTAGTTATATGTACTATGGTACTTTTTATCTTTTTGCAATTCTCTGTAGGGCTTTCCTCCTGTTTTTCTCATTTAGTAGCCACCAATTTTTGTAAATGAGCTGTTTGACAGACAAAGGCCGGGGTTGTCACTAAACTTCTCTTGGTGCTGCAAAACAAAGTCTGTTTACTTTTTAACTCCTCTCACTTCTTTTGTCAGTGAAAGAAAATGCAAACACTCCACAGAAATCTCCTGGGTGTTTTTCTTTGCTCATATCTGTTCTCCATTTACTCTCTTGTTCCTTTTCATCCACTTATGGTAGTTATGGGCTCATTGATATTCAGTTGGTCACATGAACATGAAGACCAATAGACCTTTTTTTTCCCCCTGTCCCCATTGGGATTGGTAAGTGGCCACTTGCAGATTGGTCCTGACACTGGCTGATGATAATTTAACAAAGCTTGGCAGTGATGAAAAGGCTTATGAGCTGGGCTGAGTTTGTCCCTCTCTTTTCTCATCATACCCAGTGCTGATTGCTTTTGACATCTTGGTTGTTTGTTGTACCACAGCAGCTTGGTGTCATTTCAAAACCTGCTTTAATGCTGTATTATTACAAGGATGTGTTATTAGAGTGACAGTGCACTGAATCTGGCAAGAGAAAGAACAGATATATTCCAAGATGAGTTCATTTTACCCAGATTTGAATGTTTAATGTAGGGGTCCAAAAAGTAATAACTTTAATTATTAAATGTAACCGTAATTAATTGAAACTGAGAAAATGCAAGCAATTTGTTGAATATTTAATAAATTTGTTGATAAAATATTTCAAATTGAAAAAGAAAAACATGCATTGTTTCACCCCTGAATTACATATGTCAGTGCTGGTACTGGTAGTGCTGGACCTCAGTGTAGCATTCGATACTGTTGACCATGGTCTATTAATAAAGTGATTGGAGAACTGGGTTGGACTCTCTGGTACAGTACTTCACTGGTCCAAGTCTTACCTAAAGGATGGGAACTTCTTTGTGTCAGTAGGTAACTTTTCTTCTGAGTTTACAAAAATCACATGTGGGCTACACTAAGGTTACATCTTGAGGCCCCTTCTTATTTAATATCTACATGCTCTCGTGAGCTCAGATTATAACAAATAATATGATAAGTTACTATAACTACATAGATGATACACAGCTCTACATTACACTGTCACTAGGTGACTACAAACCAATTTAAGTGTTGACCAGATGCTTAAAACAAATCAATGCATGGAAACCAACTTTCTTCTGCTGAACAGAAACAAAACTGAAGTAATTATCTTTGAACCTAAAGATGAGAGATTAAGAGTCACCACACAGCTTCAGCGATTACAGTTAGAAACTGAACCGGAAATCTGGGTGTAGTGATGAACTCAGATCTGAACCTCCAGAGACATATAAGGACAATTACAAGGTAGACCTTCTGTCACCTGAAGTACCTTTCCAGGACTAAAGAACTAATGTCCCAGCAAGAGCTTGCAAAACTCATCCATGTGTTCATCTTTAGTCAAACTGATTACTGAATCAGTGTCTGTTTAAAAAGTCTGACAGCTACAGCTGATCCAGAACGCTGCTGCTCACGTTCTCACTACAGCTAGGTAAACTGAGCATATCATCCCAGCTTTAAAGTCCTTACACTGGCTCCCTGTAGCTCAGAGAATAGACTTTAAAATACTTCTGTTAGATTATAAATCACTGAATAGCAAAGCACCAAAATACATTAAAGACCTGTTGTCATTGTATCAACTTTCCAGACCACTCAGGTGTTCTGGTTCTTGTCTGCTCTACATCCCCAGAATCAGAACTAAACATGGAAAAGCATCATTCAGTTTTTGTGCTCCTCTAATCTGGATCAAAACTTCCATAAAACTGCAAAAATGTTGAGACTGAGTTCCTTTAAATCAATGCTAAAAACCCATTTGTTTAGAGCAGCCTTGGATAAATAACAACTAGAACATCATTGATTTGAGTTTGTATTCCAACTTTTTGTTTCTTTATGTTTTCATCATGTTAAGCATTTTTAATTGCCCTATTACTAAAATGGCTTGTTGCCTTGCCAGACCCACCCCTCAGACTTAGTAGACAGGGCTATCACTGCACTAGGCAAAATGAGAGGTCTGAAGTAGACTTGCTGTGAAGGTTAACCAATTAGATGGAAGTCTTTTGACAAATCAGTGACAGTTTAAATCAGTGGTTCTCAATTTTGGTCCTCAGGGCCCCTGTAACGCATACCACACACTTTGAGACAGAGAGGAGTCCATGCCAGCACCTGCTGCTTGTTGAAACGAGTAAGAAGTATACATGCTTTCATTTCAGAATCTCCAAGAGTCTCCAGTAACACCAGAAAGTGTCATTAGATACAGTGGCAGAGTTGCTAAGTTGCCAATCACAGGCTAATTAACCAGTCACGTTATCAACTCAGGTAGCCACCGTTCAATCTGCTTAACAGAAACATCTGTTACCTTACTAAGGATGATAGAGAGGCTCCTTCAGTTTCCACACAATAACTGTGTTTTAGAACCAGAATTATTTCCAAATAGCCAAATTTTTAATTTATTGGAAAAGTATAATAGTCTTCTTTAAGGTAGCTGACCAGCAGTCCACAGCAAGTGGGGTAGGTGCAGTGTTGTGTTACTAAAGTAGATGCTCCATAGAGTTGGGGAAAAAAAAAAAAAAAAAAAAAAAAAAAACAGTCACTTCGACACTTTGTCTTGCTTCTCATTGAAAGCACTTTAAACTGTAGGAACATTATGATAAGGTTTAGGAGTTTTGAACCCCTTACTTTTTATATACATGGTAAATATTGATAGGGTGACTGGCTAATGCCTATTTGAGAGTTTGACCATTACACATACTCTATGCTGATACAACTCGTCAAATATTTCTGAAATATATATTTTTTTCTTGCTGTGCTTAGAAGTTTCCTGCATTAAAAAAAAAAAAAAAAAAATCACTGAAATAGCTAATTAAAATGCCACTCAGTAATTAAGCCTATACTCACAAAAACACAGGAACCAATCAACAGCTTGCTCAGAGTCTACTGTTCTATATTCTTCAATAATATGGCTCCATTTCAACTTTTTGAATCTACTCACACCTGGGCAGAGTGTTGTTTTTTTTGAACATTCAAGATTCCTTGCACTATATGTTGCTGACCTGAATCTAAGCAACAAATGTTCTTTTGAAATATCAACCACTGTGCAAATTCCAGCACACACTTTGTCCCAGTTTCCAGAGTGCTTCTAAGGAGCGGCAGTCTTTTAAAATCCAGCAAAGAAAAAACTACTGGCAATGTCTGGGCAATCCCCAAACTCCTCACCTCCTCTGTCAATCAATACTCCCTTTCATTGGCAGGGGTTCAGCTATCATTAATAATAACTGACACGCTTCTATAGTGGTAATAAACTGGGGGAATCTGGTATGTAATGGTACAGTAATGGCACCTGGGAAGGATGTTACACACTCGACAGCTGCTGATGGATAAACCCTAGGTAAATGGATTTGGGCTTATACAGTAGAAAGGAGCTGCTGCTCTTGATCGGACTCTGTTTTTTAGTGAGCCACGGTGGGCGGAAGGGAGCCAACAGAACTGCAGAGGAATGGTTGCAGGCATGTGGATGTTAGATTTTTAGATCAGACTGTGGGGCGCCAAGGGCAGATGTGGATGGACGGGCAGATTTAACTCGCAACAGGAGCAGATCTACTGTGCGTGGGGAGGTGAATGAGATGGCTGGTACTAACTGGGGCATGTTAAAGCAGTTGTCAATCTCCCATTGGCATTGTCACCGGTAGGATTGATCTGCTTGTTGGCACACCATTTTGTCTTCCCAAAGCGTCGACAAATGCAGACCTAAACAGCAGTTTCAAAAGGAGCCAAACTTCTTCCATCACTTTGGAAACTAGAGGAACACAGAATTATGTGATTGATTTTCTGAGATGATAAGTTGTCACTTTAGACACTGGGAATAGGGGGGGAAAAAGTGGAGCAAAAGATGAGAGGTATTTCTGCTCCTCTAACTGACAAGCTTGAAATATGGTCCATTCTGGTTAACCAAAAGGAACACATACATTTCTACATTAGAAAGAATTCCCATTATTTCTCTCTGAGCCATGAAAATCAATTCTAAAATGATTGCTTTCAGTGACAATGGGGAGAAGAGGAGAGAAAATAGTTGATGTGCCTTTGGCTGGTCCCATACAATAGATAGAAAAAGAGGTTGTTTTTTCCCCTTATTCTATTTTCTCAAGGGATATTGTTGAAACTGGCTATGTCTAACTAGTTCTGTTTATTTGTTTCCCATTATCTTGTCTTCTTTCAATGGAGCTCTTTGCTTATTTCTCAATGCCAAGACCCAAATCTGAGTATTACATGAATCTGGTGGTTTGTCTGGTGACTGAAACATTTACTTACAATATGTTGGTGTTACATCATACAGTCATAAGACAGTTATGTCATGTAGGCTCCTGGTCAGTTAGTCTTTTTTTGCAGTCTAATTTCATACCCATCTGTCAAACCAACCTACTTATTTTGTTCATGAAAACAAATAATTTCATACATATATACTGCACCATTGCAGTAACCATTGGTTAAATATTTCAATGAACTATGGAGTTGAATAACCTGAAAAATGCTCAAATTTCAAATCAAATTAATTAAATTATTTGTGTGAACATTTTTTTTTATTACAGACTAC
This sequence comes from Anableps anableps, assembly GCA_014839685.1. Classification (NCBI taxonomy): domain Eukaryota; kingdom Metazoa; phylum Chordata; class Actinopteri; order Cyprinodontiformes; family Anablepidae; genus Anableps; species Anableps anableps. The sequence continues at coordinate 18,772,069 of CM026085.1, forward strand.
TTATAGTGATTGTGCTGATTTAGACCAGTGAACTCCAATGAAACATGACATTCTTTGATCAAAACAACTGACCACATATGGTTTACTGGATTCAAATGACATTTCTTTACTAGACTATAAATAGATTATAGATTTAATTACTTTTTTAAAAAAGTATTTTACGGCACTAGTGGCCTTTATTTGAAAGTAATCCAACAGGAAGGTGCCAGAGAGAAGGGGGGAAAAGACATGGGGCAAAGGAACCAATGACGGGAACTCAGGAAATTGAACTCAGGACAGCCAGGTTGAGGAAGCCTCTGTATGCAGGAGCACCCGCTCTAACCACTGCTCCACACAACAATCCTTAATGACTTTTTAACCACCAAACAAAATATGGTGTAGTATCCTATTAAATAATTATCAACCTTGAACTTTTTCATTTTGTCAACTTGGAACCACAAACTTTAATTTATTTTGTTATGATTTTCTGGGATAGAGAAACACAAAGTAGTGCAAAATTGTGAGGGGGAAAGGAAATTATGCATTTTTTTACAAAAAAAAAAAAACAACAACAAAAACCTGAAGCATAGCATACATCGAAATAAAATTCATTATACCAACTCCTACTTTAAATACTGATGTTTTTTTGAAGGCCTCAGAAGACCAAGGAACACACCAATCTACTCAGGTATAAGGTTGTGAAGAAGTTTACAGGGTCAAGTTATAAAAAAAATCCCAAACTGTGAGAATCTCATGGAGCACTGTTCAATGCACCATGCAAAAATATAGGGAAAATCTGCTAACCTACAAAGACATTTCCATCTACCTAAAATGAAAGGCCAGGAGAGGAGAGAATTAGTCAGAATCCCATGATAAGACTGGAAGAGCTGTGGAGATCCACAGTTCAGGTGGGAAAATCTGTTTACATCACATCTAATAATTACGCACACCACAAATCTGGCTTTTAGAAAAAAGTGGCAGGAAAAAATACATTATTAAAAGAATATTAGCAGTTGTGTGTTTAGTTTAGTACAAGTCTTGCAGAAGCCACAGCCTACCTTTACAACTTCCATTAAAAACATACATTGGCTATGTTTTTCTTCCCAGTTTTGTCCACTGTCATGAACTCCACTTGACAGTGCACCATTTTAAATAGTCATTACTAACCCTTCATAAGGCCACTTTCAGTCAAAAGAACCAAGAGAGCATCAATACCCCTAACTGCATTCTTATTTCAGCACAGGATAGTATTTCATAGTTTGGTCTTCCATGTAAGTGACCCCTGCCTTTGTCCTGCAGAGGCAAGCTGTGTCTAAAATAAGCAACAGTAGAATTGTCTTTGGAAAGCCACAGGAGATTCGACTCCCCTCTGTGATCTCTTCATATTGATACTCCGCCACAAGAGACAACAGTACCTCTTGACTGAGGGGAAATATGCTGAGAGTAATAATGAGGAGGGCTATGATTTGGTTCTGTAGGCGGAGGAAACAAGAAATTATGTCCACATGGGATGATTCACAATTTACTTCTATTGATTACAGTCAATATAGAAAATTAGGCTGGGTTGTTGGATGGAAGTGCAGTGAGTTTCATAGCAGGAGACAGGTGATTGTAACTAATCATGGACATACAGTTTCCCTTATTGTGCCAATATTTACGTCTACAGCTAGAATGACCAGACAGTAACTACTTTCGTTGGTAAGACAGCTTGTGACTGAATCATTTGAGATACAGTCTTTGCTTGATGATCAAATGATCACAGACCACAAGATATCATGTTTCAGTTAATCTGATGAGTTTTTCTGTATCTCTCCTCCCCTGTATTCTGTCAACTCTCTACAGATATGGTTCAGGTCAATACATATATGAGAAAGCAGGAGGAATGAACTCAGAATAAACTACCTTTGATCAGTCAGCTTGGACACAAAACAACCACCATAATAAAGCTGATATGAAGACATCATTATTTGTGGTCTAGAACTGGCTGTTGTGTCACAGCTTTCTTCAAACAAACTTTGGCAGTTCTCACACCATCTCTGGTATTTGTTGAAGGGAAACCTTGAGCCACAGTTGTCATTTTGGTCAGACGACTGGCCTGCAGACTGGCTTTGAATTCCCACTTTGGATTCCTCTCAAGCTTAATGTAACAAAGCATATAGGCCTAAGCAAAAATGATCGACGCACTCTTATTGAACTGGGTGATCACGTCATCCTGGTTTGGCCAATCAGAAATTTTTGATGGAAACGTCTTTTTCTTGTCTTAGCTAAGCTATCGGAGACTTGCAGTTTCCTGAGATGGAGATGTTACCAGGCCTAATCACTCAATATTAAGACCATTTTGAAGAAGCATTCACGCTCCATCACATTACACAGCCAATAAATTATATAGAACTCTGCCATTTTTCTCTCACCAAATTCCTCAGAACAGCAGAGAGTGAGGAATGCAAAACAGACAATCCTCTTCAGTCTGGGAGCAGCCCGACACACTCACAATTTTCCATATGCAATCATTTTCTTCATGAAATGTTTTTCTTTCAGAGTTTCACATATCAGTCACCATTTAAAGTTCACAAATCAGATTATTTGAAACGTATTTTAGTTCCATACTGATTAAATAGGATCACTGATGTAAGAGACTAATAATGATAGAGATCAAGTAGCATTCAATCATCACAAAGTAGCTTTTTAAAACGTCTCTTATCTCAAAAGGACAAGGTTTACTTGACCAAGTCTAAAACCAGGTAAAAGACATTTTTAGGGTGGGGAAACAGGTAAATATGAGTGGAATGTCACATCTGAGGTGTTTGTATGGAGTACATTCCAATAATTGCTTTTTATGTTGGAAATTGATTACATTGATTTCATATTTGAATACTGAACTTGCAATTCTGTTTGTTTTCAGAGTAACAGTGGAACACCTGTCCAGGGACAACAGGTGAATAAAAGCCTTTTGGCTCGCTCTAGCCCATTTCACTGATTATCGGTGTGCATTGTCCACACAGAACAAAAATTACATTAAAAAAAAAAAACAAAAAAAAAAAACAAAAAACAAAAACAAAACAAAACAAAAAAAAAAACTAAAAACTTTGTCACTGGTTTGAATCAAAAATCCTGATGTGGAAAATGTGTGTGTCAGTTTGCATCTGTCTGCATGTGTGTGAAGAAGTGGAGGCTAATTACGCAGGTACTCAAGGCACATCTGTCTGAGTGTCTCCAGCCCCTTAGCTCATTCCAGATATGCTCATCTGTTAAAGCAGTGGCCACTGATACCCTCAAGGAGCAATTTCTGTGATACCCAGGAGGGTGGGCATGAAAATAAAAGAGCCACTAGTGGAGGATTGTTGAGCAGAATAAAAGATGTATTAGACCTTTTGTGAAAGTATTTCTAAAAATAAAAATGTACTCGTGTAGAAAAAAAAAAAAAAAAAAAAAAAAAAAAAAAAAAAAAAGAGAAGCATTTCCATGTGTGCAGTGTGGACTGGTAGATGTAAAGGAAAATACACTTGAGAAGCATGCATATGTACAGGCAAACATCTAATTTTACATACGTGCACATACTATTTCTCAAGATTTTTTTAGGTTCTGTCTCCAATGCTTAGTGATCCTCCCAGAGCGATCTCTGCATCTCCAATTGACTCATCATCTGTGAATATTAAACATACATGAGATGGGCTCAATATCCCACACATGGCCTCTAGTCACTTTACCACCACAGCAGCACCACTTTAGTTCTCCTTTAGTCAATTTCAGTTTTATTCTTTTCAAAGAATATTTAAAGTTATTATTGTAAATGGCTACATAGGATGCACAGTGAATAAATATCGACTCTCTCTGCAGTTTAAAGTAGATTTCTAATTTACTGGTGGCAGGGTTCATGTTATCTGTAGTGGAGGGGTGGCTTTCAGTAGACCTTAGGCGGAGACAATAATAAACTGGTTACTGAAACAAAGGGACTGGTAGAGATCTACTCTCCCTTAAAACCATCACAGAGGAGGAAACACCATTTCCTTCATATTATACATTAAAAATTGAGACAGGGTGACTTTGCTCTGTAACTGACCCCCATCAATATTTGATAGGTTGGAGTGAACAGAAACCAGTAAACAATGGAGACAGAAAGTGAGAAATGGGAAAGGTGAAGGGCAGAATATGTGAAGTCCAAATAACTGTACACATGGAAAAATTCCTGTGCTACAGAAACTGTAATAAACAAACTAATTATGATTCAAGGTTTGATGGCTGGATGCTCAAAAAGTTAAAAGCACTAAAGTAAAAGGCATCTGTATCAATTTATCCATTCATTGGCTGATTAAGTAATTGATTTAGAGACGCAAACCATTAAAATCTTTTAAAGCGGACTTGAACCAGTTTTTGTTATTTTTCTAAATGTCTTTTGAAATTTACTCATGGACATTTTGGATGTTTTTCATGCATTTTAATTCATTTTAGTGAAACCTATGTAAAATACCAAATGCTTCAGAAACAAAATAGTATTTTAGCTCTAACAAGGTTATTCTCAAAGAGCCATTAGCAGAAAACGTGGCATGCAGCTGAAGGGAGCTGCACCTCTTGGCTCTGTTGTCGGATACTGGATTTTTTCCTGTTACAGAAAGTGATGACTTTCATGCCAACTTTCATCTGCAGCAAATAGGGTTTTTTAGGCCCAACAGTAGTCTGACATAGTGTGTCCTTCAATTGGTACAGTTTTCGTAAAAAATAAAAAGAGTCCATTCCAAATGTATTCATACCTGTCAAATTTTTCAGATCTTACAATCAGAAATTTTAGTTTTACTGGGAGTTTTTCAGATAAACACCAAGTAGCACATGATAGTGAAGAGAAAGGAAAAAAAAAAAAAAAAATCATGATTTTCAAAATTTTGTACAAATGACAATCTGAAAACTGGTGTACATTTGTATTCTGCGTCTTTTAGGCTGAAACCCGTTATAAAAATCCTGTACAATCAGCTTCCTTGAGAAGTCACCAAACAGTTAAACAGAGTCCATCAGCTTCTAAACTAATGTTAGTTTAAATACATTTGTATTAACCAGAAAAGCAGCCAAGAGGCTCCTGGTGACTCTGGAAGCACTGCAGAGATCCACAACTCGGGTAGGATGACAAACAAGAGGAGCTCTTGTCAGATGTGACCAAAACTCAACTTCTTTGCAAACCTGGAAATCGCTCATATGACTGAACACACCATACCTAAAGAATATTTTGATTGGCAGCATCATGCTGTCAGGATCCTTTTCTCACGCATGTCATAGCTGAAGTGAAGATGGATTGAACTGAATTCAGCACAATCCAAGAAGAAAACTTGTTGGAGACAGCAGGGACTGGTGTTGAGGTTCACCCTCCAACAGAACAATGACCCTAAGGAATGAATACTCTTGCGAGGTACTAAATAAACTGACTGCATTTACATAGTACTTTTCTAGTCATACTTAAAGAGCTTTACACTAGAGCAGCATTCACCCAATCCGCACACATACACCAACAGACTGGTAGGCAACTTGGAGTTAAGTTCCTTGTCCACAGGCACATCAGCATGTGACAGGAAGACGCGTAATCAAACAGCTTTCAGATTGCAAGACAGCTTCTTCACCCACTGAGACACAGTTGCCTCTTTATGATCAAATCATCAGCTTTCATATTGTTGATTGTTCAGAAGGATATACCTGAAAAGCTGATTCGACTGGGTCAGTTGTGTGTTGTATTAGCTTGTCATGTGAACTAAAACATATCTTTGTTTGGACATGTGTGATTAAATTAGACATCATTCTTGTAGCATGTGGGGCGAAAATGACAGGACAAGTTAATCAGCTCAGAGAAGCTTCTCCCATCAACCCACAGTGACTTTAATCAAATTATGACCTTGTAAAGCATGCTCTTGTCATTTGGGACCCCAATCTCTTCACTAATGACTAATTAGCCCCATCACCTGTCCTCCTTTGGTTTCATTAAACCCAGAACAAAGTGTTAAGTTAATGAAATAAACAAAATAATGAAAATTTCTACCTTGAAACAAAAAATAAGAGTAAATGAAGATCAGAAAATATGATCCAAGGAGACTAAGTAAAAAGACACATGCCATCAGGGCTCCAGAGGACAATGAGTAATTACTTGAAAAAGAACTACCTCCATACAAGTATACTCCATTTACAAAGTACATGGAATGGGAACTTTTTGAGTTCAGGATGGAGAAAAAGAAGAACTCAGAATTCAAACCTGGAAAACAGAGATTCCCACCCATGCCTACCTCAAAATCCAAAATGTCTGCCACATGTACAATGTGGTGGTAATAAACCTTAATTTTCCCTCCTGAGTATTTTGTATCCAATTTGTCCACGTGTAGAACGGGATCACCTTTGTCAGCGATCACTTTTTATAGAACTTAAATCAATGCAATATTCATTAACTCATTCTTACTGGCTTGCAACCTTAATAATAGCTGGCAAACCGACAGGTTTTCTGATGCCTCACTAAAAGACTCAGCTCTAACGTGAGGTCACTCACAGATCTAAACTCTGAATTTCAAGGTTAATGCTGTTAAGCATGCATTAATGCGGTTAATGCTGTTAAGCATTAACCTTAACAGACAAAGCTCTAACAGAATCAAATAGCAAAGATTCCTGTTTGTTCATTGTTTCGATTGACTAACACAATTGGCTCTATATGAAGGTGAATATGTGAAACATTCTGACATTTCCAGTGGGTCTGAAGAAAAAGATGGTAAGGTGGTTTTATTTGTGGCATCCAGTGCAGCTGCGCTACTTGGCAGAAGCCACACAAACAGGCGGCTCCCATTCATTAGGCTTTTTTACATCAGAGATATACTCTTCTTCTGGTGGCTTGAAGCATCTGCCTTTACACCAGTAGGAAGGAGGGTGTGTGGGTGGGAGAGAGTATGCAGGGAAACAGAAAAGAGGGAAAACTGATAAATCTGGGAGGAAGATAAGAGAGAGTTGAGTTACAGACACAGAAGTGACTCACAGCAGAGCTGCAAGCTGTACTGAAGAGGGACTGAATGCAAAAACAGTACAAGTGACTGCTCTGATGAAGCAAACTTCTTTTTCATTGTCTGTTCTATTTTTCTCTCCTTCCATCCTCAAATAAGAAACATCTGGTTCTGACAATTAACAAAACATATCTGGATTGGCTTTTATGAATCAGACGGGGTATGGTGACAAAAATCGCAATGAGTAATATACAAAGGAACTCATGGAAGCAAGTTTACACAATGTTCTGCAGCCATGCTGCAACAATACTGTCATTGCCACAGAGCCATTACGATTTCTAATGTAGCAATCTCCAGTTGAACAAATTATTAAAAGGTTCCCACAACCTGGATGTCAATATTCAGTGTTTGAATGAGCCCTAGTGCCCCGCTGATGGTTAGCATAAAAGGGCAGTGAGAATAACCATCTCAATCAGAGCTGATGCACCCCAATCAGAAGGAAATTCCAATTGGATAAAAAAAAAATGCGATAAACCTCATAATGGCAAAAGATCATTAGACCATTTCATTCAAACAGCATTACATACAGTATCTAATGAGTTGCATGTGAGTGTGTATTTGCACTGCTGATATTTCTGCAGCTAATCTTTGTGCAATTTTGACTTTGGTAATGTCAATTATTAAACAGGTAATGTAAATCATTGTTAATATGTTTTGAAAAGTATAGATTGGAGAGTTGACCTAATGTGACTAGGCAGAAGTCATAAAATGTTATGTAATTATTGCTCAAGGAAAGAAGCACTAAAATTATATTTCAAAGATGCATGCAAAATTTTTAAACATTGAAACTGCAGTGAAAGATATTGGTAATGAGCAACAATCTCTTAGCATATATGATGAGCAAAATGTGCTTTGGCAAAAAATATCACTACATTTTCCAGTTTCCCAGAAACATAGGAAGGCTGAGAAACAGGTCTCAAAACCAGAGTAAATTAGGGCTGCACAATATTAGGAAACAGGGCTATACAGCGGCACAGTTGGTAGCACTGTTACCTTGCAGCAAGACTGTCCTGGGTTCGAACACTGACAATCTTTCTGCATGGAGTTTGCATTTTCTACCTGTGCATGCGTGGGTTCTCTCTGGCTTCCTCCTACAAATTCTAAAAACATGGCTGTTAGGTTAATTGGTCTCGATTTCTCCCAACTGAAGTCACTCAAATAGTGATCTAATACAGGTAAGACTCTGATTGTTAGTAAAACTAATTACAAACACCCTCCCTCTTAAAGTTTGACTAAAACTCTTAACTGCTCATAATCTTGTTTTTTACCTACAGATGAAGCTGTTTTTGGTAAACTATGAAGGATCTCAAGCAGGTAATCCCAGATTTAATATTGCAATGATTATGTATCATTATGGGATTTGCATTTATTTAGAAAGAGTTGCAGAAAAGCTGAACTGGTTGCTCATTTTATATTTATTCTTAATCATACAATCTTCCACACATGCAAAGCTGCTGTGATTCCATGAGATTATTTCAGCCATATTGAAGAAAAAAAAAAAAAAAAAAAAAAAAAGTTACTTATGCCAGTGTTGGTAAATTTGCTACATGAGATTGTGCAACAAATATCCCCAGATATTTCTGAAGTTTTAAATCACCTTGGGCTTCAGTCATTAGATGCACAACAGGTATGAACCAATGCAGCATTTTTACAAGAAAAATTTGCTGCCGTTTTGGCATTTTCCGTAGGCGTATTAATCTTCTAGTGATGAACGAGGCACATCACATCTAGAGTGGACATGTCCCACAGGCCACCACTGTTGCTGTAATGAAGCCCTTTAAAATGATATGGCCTATCCCAATAAAGATTTTTCTAAATTTCATAACACCCATTTCCAGTATAGTGTTTGCCAGCAGGTACGGGGACAGTGGCTTTTAGTTTCACTTTTGTGGGATTTTTTTTCTGCTTTAGTTGAATATATGTAAATCTTGACACTTTGGAAGCTGTCTCAAAGGGCAAAAATAAATAAAACATCAGCTTTATCTTTATACAGATCAAATTTGATGAGAAATAACAGGGGAATGTATGACAGAAACAGCTGATCTTGTCAAACAGGATTGTTTGAGGTCCCTCGGTGGCAGACTGTTTAATGATTCAGGTAGTACATGGAAGGAAACAAAGCAAGCTTTAAAGGGAAAGTTTGGATTTTTTAAGGCTAGGTTTTCTGAAGTTAATATCGGTAATGGCTGTCTTACCTGTAATAGACTTTTTAAAAAGTACAAACTGTGCCTTTGTATTTGTACATGAAAAAAATTCAGATGATTTACAAGAATGGAAAAGATGTGCAAATAACAGCAGGGATGTAAACACTTACTGAGTTTGTTGAGAGCAGTGACTTGGGAGAAAGGACCTGCGATCGCACTCCTTTGTGCACCTAGGATGCAACAGTCTGTCACTGAAGGAGCTCTCCATCTTAGCAAATGCTTCATGAATGAGGTGAGAGACACTGTCCAACAGTGACGGTATTTTAACCAGAGTTCTTCTGTCTCCCACCACCTGCAGTGGGTCGAGGGGGCATCCGAGCACAGAGCTGTCCTTCCTGATGAGCTTATCTAACTGCTTCCTCTCAGCTGTAGATAAGCTGCTGCTCCAACATGCAGTCCCACAGAGGATGGCTGATGCCACTACAGTGTCAAAAATGTCTTCAGGAGCCACTCGCCCCCAGCAGGTAGAGTCTGCTCTGACCCTTTCTGCAAAAAGCATCAGTGCAATGATTCCAGTCAAGTTTATTGAACACACGGGTACTTATAAGAGTCCACTATTAATCTCAGTGATATTCACTGGTATCAGTGTGGTGGGTCTGTGCTGGGTCTGTTAAAACTTAGTGTCTTTCAGTTTTTACCAAAAGCATAAAGGATTGTGCTTTTTAGCCCCCCTCATTGGGTATCTGTTTACTCAAAATTCCCCTTGGAAGACTTGTTCTTATTTTTTTTTTTTTTTTTTTTTTTTTTTTTTTTTTTTTTAATAGATGTACACAAATTGGAAGTTGCAACCTCTGTCTGCATCATTTTGAAAGCCAGTGAGATGGCATCCAACTCAGATGGTAAATCAGCGTCATTATATCCACAATCTGTGGAAATTAACATCCACAATTAACCTTTATCTGCTGCAGACAATGCACCTCTGGCCAGGTCAGACAGCCCGTTTGCATGACATTTAATATAAAGCATCCTTGAACGCAGAGTGATGATACGTTCAAAACACCATCTCAAATCTAAATGGAAATCATACGGGTCCAGGAGAACAATAATAACCTTGCTTTGTTGAACTGGGCCCAAAGAATACAGATACATGAAAGAAAGGTGGCTGTGGATACAACAAACAAAATGATTACACATTTTAGAGCAATTTCTGGGTCCTGCGATCATAATCATTTTGTCGATAGCTTTCCAGTGTGCAGGTGCGCTGATACAGATGGTTTTATGAAGATCCATTAAAAATAATTTCGCTCATCACCAGGCCCAGGAGGGGCCCCAACCCAGCAACTGGGAGACGAGCCCAGATGGCTGCTTAGGCTGGAGCTAAAAAATAAATAAAAACAACCAAGCCCCACATTCCTGATGTAGAACACCCTGGCACCATGGGAACACGCTGAAATAATGCAGCCTGTCAAGGTGGGAAGCAAGAGTGCTTGTGTACACATGCACAGACATTTGCGAGCAAGCTCATAAAAACACACTCTCTCACTCACACACACACTCACACACACACACACACACACACACACACACACAGTGAGGAAAAACAGTATAGAAACCGTTGTTTTCAACTTGTGCAAGAGTGATGGCAGCTGTAAGATAAAGTTTATTTGTGGAGAAATGCAAATCCTTTAAGGGAAAAAAAAAAAAAAGGTGGACAAGCGCAAGATTGCTGATTTGACTGTCATTTAAGGATTTTATAATAACAAAAATGCTTTTTCAAAAGCGCGGCTGCAAACAAGGCCGCCGGGGGGGTTAGGGATTCTTTCGATGTGGTTGTCCTTGATAGCAAACATTTGATGTGTTTTGATTAGACTCCAGTGGGGGTGGGGTGGGGGGGATTATCAAAGGCGAAGAGAAATCAATGTTCGCTTAATAAAGAAGACTTTGGTGGGAGGGAGATGGTTCTGTTTGTGACAAGGCCTGTCGTTTCCCTTATCTCCCCCTTCTCAGATCCCAGAGACAGGCAAATATTTTAACTGTAAACAGCCGCGGCACGACAGCCTGCGTGGGCTTCCTGTCAGGTTTCCCTCTTGATGCTTACTCACCTATCCCAACAAGAAAGAAAATGTGCTTCCATTAAGGGAAAATCACACATACAATACCTTGCTAAAGTATTCATACCCCCCCAAGCAATCTCACATACTGTCACTTTACAGCCACAAACTTTGCTTTTTGTTGGGAATTTATGTAATAAATCAACACAAAGTAATGGAGGATTTTGAAGTGAAATAAAGAGTACATGGTTTTATTCTTTATTAATAATATGAAAAGCATGCTGTACATATATATTAAGCTCCTTTGTGTAACACCCCCTAAAAAAACAGCCATTGTAACCAATGGTCACCTAATTAGTGAACAGAGTCCACATGTTTAATCTGTTTATAAATCCAGCTGTTATGTGAAGGCATCCGGAGGTTTGTTAGAAAACATTAGTGAGCATCAAGAAGAACAAGACAACGGACATGTCAGGGAGAATGTTGTGAAGATGTTTAAAGCAGAATTAGGTTATAAAACTTCACACAAGATGAGTTTGGCACAACTTCCAACCTACCAAGACATGGCTGTCTACCTAAATGGACAGGGAGAGCATTAATCAGAGAAACACCAAAGAGGCTTGTGGTAACTCGTGAGTTTTCTACAGCACAGGAGAGAGAATCTTTCTGCATTACAACGATAAATCATGCAGTCTACAAATCTGAAATGTATTGTAAAGTGGCAAGAAAAAAAATCTATTACGGAATCCCCTAAGAACAAACCATGTAGGGGAGACAGAGAATAAGGAAAAAAGGTGCTCTGGCCAGATGAAACCAACACAGAGCTTTTTGTCCAACAGGTGAAATGCTCTGTGAGGTGCGAAACTCTCTTTGCTTCATAGCCCAGGCAAAATCCAGACCTAAATCTAACAGAGAATCTGGTATTACTTGAAAAATCATGTTCACAGCTAATCTAATTTCAATCTGTGTAAGCCTGAGCCATTTTGCAAAGAAGAATGGGAAAACATTTCTGTTTTTATGTGTGCAGAGAGACAAACCCCAAAGGATTTGCAGCTGCAGTTGAAGCACAAGCTGGTTTAGTAAAGTGTTGACTCGGTGGGGTGGACTATAAATGTTTACCACTCTTATTTTTTTCACTTTTTTTCTGGTGAAAGTAAATTTAAAAACCATATCTCACTTTGCTTCCACTTCACGTGGGACATATAATCCAAATACAACACACTGACGTTTGTGCTTGTAACATGACAAAATGGGACAAAGTTCATAAGATGTGAATATTTTTGCCAGATAAAGTAAAGCATATACACTTGCATTTGAGTAAGCTTTGCTATTAAACAAATTCTGACATAAATAAAGCTTCATACACATTTTTGAGTTCAGTTCTGCTTGGCTGGTGAAATGTTTAGATACGGTCAAAATCTAATCATTCAGATTACACCACTGCAGATACCTTCAAAGCTGCCTGGAGTCAAAATTCAGAACAATGTCTTGAGAATTTGTGCATTCCTCAAAGTTACCTCAAGTTTCATGAAAGTCTGAGTGGATTTTGAGAAGCACAGCAAGGCAAGGCTATAATGTGTGCCCTCAAGTTGTTGTGGGTCAAATGATTTCTGCATTGTGAGCAACGACCTGTTACAAACTCTGTTTTCCACGAAAACAGATTTTTCAGCACAAACTGCAAAGGGCATAAGTAACCATCTACACTAGAGGCACAAAAAGTTACAAAAAAAGAATGAATGAGTATGCACATGTATCATTTTCAAAACTTTTTTTCATTTAATAGATGATAGATTAAGTAACGATTGTTTGAATGTAACTTACAAAAAAAAGATGTAATTGTGGGTATTTAGTGTGACAATTAACTAATTAAGGCATAATTGGGGTACAACTCTGACAGCAGCAAATTGCTTCCAACATAATCCTTGGTATATGTTGAAAATGAGTCAACCAACATTAGTCAGAAACAGCTGACACCTGGGATGGATTAAGACTGGAAGCAGTTAATGATCTACAAGAGGTTAAATTTTATGCTTAACACCTTCATTCTGCCACATTCTATCAATATTTCTTTGATCAGAAAACTATCTGTACAGGGAAGAGCTGCTGAAACAGCTGTTAAATTTTACAATGTTTAAAGCAAAGAAGATTCTCATTGAAATATATTACAAGCTGAATAATAAAGTCATATGAAAACAGCGTGAACATGCTGGTATTAGTCTTGGTCTTCAGCTAAATGCTACACATGAAACTGCCAGGAGGAGCAAAATATCAATTTACTGAAAACATCAGCTATGTGTGTATATATTGCTCCAACTTTTGAGCAACATTCTTAACCTAGTCAACCCCCTGTTGGACGCCCATAACATTAGCCTGGCCATTGCCTTCCTACCCAATTCCACTCGATTCTCATCTCCCTTCAGTGCCCCGTCTGGGCTTTCTCCCATTAAGCTGGATTTGTCTGCACATAATTTCTCCTTGCTGCTTGGCCTGGTCGAAATTCTACCAGAGATGTTGATTTTCTGTGCTGTTTTAGATTGTAGTCTGCCTCTAGCTTGGCAATGGCAGAGTTTGCGAATACATATTGGGCTGTTAGACATTACTAATGTTACAGGTCCTGAGTGTCAGGACCGATGCAACAGTGATGTGTGCAATCTGATGATTAATAAAAACAGGAGAGAGCAATGACGACCAGAGCGCTGCCTTTAACATCCAGACTGCATCTGATTTATGTTAACCAACAAATCTTTTACAGTGTACATTACTGCTTTATATTACCTTTCTTTTTGATAAACCTTCTTTACGTTCCTCACAAGTACTCATTAACTTCAACACATTACCCCTTTCACATTAACATCCTTCACTTAGATGAAGGCAACTAAGTTTTAGTGTATTAAACAAGATTAATCAACTGTTTTAAAGCCTTACTACATTTAGCAGCATTTTAACTGGTTTAAACACCAACATGTACACTTAATAATGATCAAAAACACAATTACAAGGCTTACAACAAATAAAGAATTTCACATGGCATTGTTCCGACTTTAACCACTGAATTCCCACGCTTAATGAACAAAGCATAGTCTCTCTACCTTTAGCTTCGGCTAGACTCACTTTACTCTCAGGCTCTAAATGACTTTGAGTCATATAATAAAGTGCAATGAATATGATTTAAACAAAAGCATAAGAAAAGTCCTAAAACCGGAGTTAGTAAATATCACCGTCTTTTAATCACCTAGCCCCGGAAGATTTCCCTGGCGCGGGTTGGCATCCTGCCAATCTAAAACTCAGCTGATAAACCTTACAAATATTAGCAGAAAGGTGCATAGAAACCATGTCACAGTACCGTCTACCGATCAAATAATATTTAAATATCTTACAAAGTAATTCTGGTGTGTTTTTACCGTGTACCGACCTGATGACAGGAGAGAGCAATGACGACCAGAACGTTGCCTTTAACATCCAGATCGCGTCTAAGGGAAGCCGGAAGTCCGCCTCGGAAACCAACCCGGAAGCAACGCCTCCCAAACAAAGGTTCTGCTTCGCCACTGCTGTTCCCCATTAAACTGAGGAAAGTACTAAATACAAACAGATTAATATGCCAAAACACAAACAGAAAAATATTCGTTCATTTAAAAAAAAAATAAATAAAATAAAATAAAAAAAATGAATCAATTGTATATGAAAAACATTACAAAATTACAAAACAACCAAAATAATGTGGTGATATTTTTAGGTGCACCACACTAACATAATTTAATATTGTATGATGAAAAACTTAAAATCATCAGACAGCCTTGCAAATATATTGCAATTAAAAAGTTCTTGAAAACCGCAGCACTGTACAGTGTGACAAATATGTTGCATTTGCGATAAAAAAAAATAAAAACAAAATTGACGAATTATTGTACTGCTGTGGCACATGTCCAACAAGGTTGTGATCAAAGTTTGAAGTAGTTGTACCAGTCTTAGAGTGGAGTCTTGAGGTGACAGATGAGAACTGAGTTATTTAGGATTTAAATCTGTTTCCATGGTACAGCTTTCCTCAACAGCTCTCTGTATTTCAATCAGCTGCTCAACACAACATCATGGTGCACTCTGCACCTCATCCAAATTGAGTGGATTGTGGCGCAGAGGTGGAAGCAAAGCAGAACAAGCCACCGCTGCTGTGCACATAATGAAATACAAGCGAATATATTTCAGAGCTCTGTGCAACAGGTTCTGGTGTATGGGGAAAAGGAAACCGGTCCTGATCATATTAATACACTCAACACTGACGGTGACATGCAGAGTAGCAGGTTCATGGACAAAAAGAAAAATCAGAAAGAAACAGAAACTCCTCAGAGAATTTGAATTAACGACATATATTAATGCACGTCAGACTCATCGTGTTTAACTCTTAAGTGAGACTTAATTTACTGCATTGTATTCAAAGTAATTTAAAGGTATCAATGCTTGAATATTGTTTATTATAAATGCCTCCTTAAGACTGCTGAGCAGGAGTGTATCTAGGAAGTTTTTAAATAGGGCTAAATGGGGGCCAGTGATGATCCTGGGGTGTTACACCAAAATAAAAACCCAGGTAGGAATATAAAGTGGGCACGGCCTGAATTGAGTGACAGACCCACAACAATGATGTTCTTTTTTTTCTCCAAATTATTCCAGCAGATCGTCGTCGCAATATTTGTCAGGGAAATCACTGTCATAACTAAGTAGCTCTTTAAGCCCCCCAGACCTTAAGAAGTGCCCGCATAATTGCTAGAATTTTAACACAGATTATAGATCTAGAATTTTAACATTTATTGAGAATGAGAATGCTATCAAATTTGATTTCATGGTTTCAGCAGAGATACATTACGAGGTTTTAACTTTAAGATTAAAATTTAACATTTAAAGGAATCAACAAGTTTACTTTGTAAGAGAGCAAAGAATAACCTTCGGTTTGATTGTTGTGTAATCAAATTGCTACAGTTTGATGCTATGAGTTTAATCTCTATGTTTGAACTTGGTTGTTCACAAATACATCTCAGCAAATAACCACTTATCAGTGATTGCTTTCAAGCTAGGCCAATTAAACTTACCCCCTCTCCCAGATTCCACCAAATCTGTATTGAAAACGCTGTTAATGGTGGTGATGTTCTTAACAGGAAGAGGTGCCCTCAAATCGTATTCTGCTTAAGGGGCCATACAACTTCAGGTCAGCCCTGTTTTGCTATCAGTATCCAGGTGCATTTTCAATCACAGTGTCACAACAAACTGGTGCAACAGCCTCAATATGTCTGTTAATTGCTGGTTCTGTGGATAAAGAAACATCCAACTTACATTACTTTGGTGAGTACATTATATGCCTGCTGGCATATACATGAATGTGAGGTGGTAGAAGAATGATACATTTTCAAAACGTTTTTCACAAATTAATATTGAAATATGAGGTTTTAGTGCCTCTGAGTTGATACTTTACTCCTGATCTGTGCTGTTTTCTTTGAACTTTATGATGCTGTTTGTTCTCTAACAAACCTCTGAGGCCTTCACAGAAGTGCTGGATATATACTGAGATTAAATTACCCACAGGTAGATTTCTGACAATGTCAGTTTTATTTAAGGGTATCAGAGTAAATGAAACAGAATAGAAATGAGTGCCTCACTTTTCATTTTTTATTCATAAAATGAAAACCTAAAACCATTTATCATTTTACTTCCACTTTAAGATTAGCCTGTGCACTACTTTGCATTGGTCTATTACATAAACCCCCTCATCCACCCAAAATACGTTAGTTTGTGGCTGTGAAATGACAAATTGTTCAAATGGCATGAATACTTTTTAAAGACACCTCTGCAACCCAAATTTAGAGAAGCAAATAAATAATTCATATAGTCACTCCAACTACTGTATCACCTAAAGTAATGAGCATTAATCCAATTTTGAACCATTTGGTCAGACATAAAGATTAACTTTTTTTCTAAGAAAAATTACACTGATATTCTAAACTTACAACATCAAACTAATATTGGTTTCAATAATGAAACCAACAAGAAATCAAATATTTAGTATTTGTTCAAATGCCAACTCAAAGAAGCAATATCTACATATTTATCTGGGTACAACTACAGAGTTTGAACTTATCTGCAATTTTAAAAACTACATTTCTGTTTCAAACTTTACGCTGAAAAAAAAAAGTGTCATAGAAGATTAACTTTGACTTTCAGCTAATCTTGAGCTGTGGCCACTTCAGTTTAATCCCAATTCAGACTTTCTTTAATCATGCCGCATAGGGACATAAATGAGATTTATACACAATGAGTTACAACCTGCTAAATTTGTAATGTACTTCTGATGTTGACGCAGAAAACAAAAACAAAAAAACAAAACAACAAAAAACTGGAATTATTCTGGTAAACATTATGGGTGCATCTTTGTTCTTACAAGGAGGATGCTCAAGGTTTTGGATTGGTGGACAACAAAGGTTTGAATCTATTGATAACCTGCACTGAGCAGGTATAAAGAAACATAGGATTCTCAGCTACAAGAAGAGAGAAAAGAATCTGTTTAAATTTTAGCTTCCCACACATCATAAATAGTTGCTTCTGTATCTGTCAACTGATCTTTCACTCTGTTATCAGTAAATGTCTAGGGGAATTTAAAATGACCCAATAAACATTTATGCAACATTTACATTGTGTGCGAATGTAAAAAAAATTAAACAAAATTAAAGTTTCAGATTGTTATAACTACCTGCCACATTTAGATTAAAAGAATAACATAGTACATTAATTAACAGTCTGATTTCCCTGCAATAAACTCTCTCACAATCCTCTTAAAGGTGGTTTTACAGCTTCTGATACACAGAATGATGATTTTTAAAATCAATCATTTCTCATTTGAGGAGGAAGTTAGTATAGTGTGTTTTCTATGTTTTTGTTGAATTATTTTGCTTTCTCTCTAAGTTTTATGTTTAAAAGCATCTGCAAATCATCTTCAGCAGGCTATGCACCCCCCATACACTTCAAAGGCAAGCCAAGAGCTCTTGAATTAAGTCAATCATTTAGTCGTGGAAAATTAATTAAAAGAATAATTAAATCATTAACACATTAAATACTGCAATTAGGGATCTTGTCCTACATGAGTGAATTTAAGGGAATTTAATGGGGGAAGCAAATGGAGCAATGGGCTGTGCCCAAACAAAATCTTTATTTAATGCTTTATTCACCACTACACACACTTTAGGATAACCTTCTGCTAAATTAATGGTTGAATAATGCTGTATCATTTATATCTCAGAAACATATGAAGTGGGACTTTACAAAACTCATGCTAAGAATAATGTACATTTATGTCAAACTATAAAAAAAAAGTGTTTCATAATTATTTCACAGCACAGGCAAAGATAATATCTGCTACCCATCTCAACCTTTAGGTGACACTAAGGGAGAAACAATTCAATTCAGAATATGATAGAAATTCTGTACATCTCCCAGACTCTGGGAAAGCCTCAGGATCCCCCAGCAGCTGACAAATGCTGCTGCAGAGGGGGGACATCTGAACTTCCTCACAATGATGCCTCAAGTTTGAAGAAAAAACAAAACAAAAACATAGATGCAATTATTTTGTTCTTTTTCCTAAATGTGATTTATGTTTCCCAGTTATTGGTGGCATTAAAAGTGCATAAAAAAAAAATAAAAAAGAACCCTAACTCTACGACTTGGAAGACATTCAGGGGGAAATTCAAAAAGCATTTGAATTGCCTTCATTTTTTTTCTCTTTTTTTCCATTTTATTCAACCGTTTTGCTCTGGGTAATTGCTTTCTTCCCACACTGGACTCACAAAGCAGTTTTCACTACAAAATACGCACCCACTAGATTAAGCAGATGGGTGTTATATGCGCCCATTTTTTTTTGTCAGGATGCAGTTTTTCTCAAAATGTGTAGAGGTTGACAAAGAAACAGAAAAATTATTTAAATATTTTTAAAATTATTTTATTTAAGAGAGGATTCCAGATTTTAACCTAATGAGGATTTTGTGCAAATGTTAAGAACATCTGACTAAAGAAGTCACCTCGGAGTTGCATTTCTAAAACAAGTAGTGAGGTTGCAGATTGCAGATGACAGTGGCGATTCATTCAGAGATATATATATAAAAAAAAAAGAAGCATTTCCAGAAGTTATTAATATCCAAGATTTAAAAAATACATGTAGGCCATACAAATAAGACAAATGTAAAAATCTATTTATTCTGTAAAAAGAATTTTAAAAAGTGCAATTTCATCCTTAAGTCTCAGCTAAATGCCTCACCTTGTCTTAAACCTTAGCATTACTTTAATAATCCATTGGTGTGGAGGGTGCTAAACATAACACAATGACACTTAAATATTGGTAGATAAACATGCCAATATTTTATTACATTTACCATGGTGCTGCTGTTCCACAGACATGCTTAAGTTTAAAGATTGGATTAACTGTTTGCATGCCTCAACAATCAAATAATTTTGTAAAAACATATCACAATATGATATGACAACAGATGGGTTTAATGGTGTGGCATTTAACAGATACAAATAATACATCGCTTGCTGAAATTTGCAAGACAGAAAAAATCTTCAAGCCTTATCGCATTGCAAAGAAAAATGTCCCTGACAACATTCACAGGAAATATTCTAAGCCTGAGGTTTTATGGGCTCTGAAACAAGCTCAACTTTGCATTATGAGATGTAAAAAAGAAAAGTCTCCGCAGCTGGGAAGAAGAGCCAGATTTAGTACTACTGCCTATGTGCACAGTTTCTGATCGTAGCTGCACCTGGACAACAAGGCAACACAACAGAGCCTTGCGGGCGCATGCTGTCATCAGTGGTCTATTTGTGTAAACATATCAGAGTCAAACGGGAGTGATCTCTCATATTGATCCCCCTCCAGTCTAAATATTTTTAGAAAGCCATTGATTATATTGGCTGGCATGTTCTGGGAAGCAGTAATTGAAAAATGTCACATTGACTCCATGCATTAGAGAAAATTTACAAGAAAAAATGCTTGGCCATCAGGCGAATGGATGGTGATCGGTTTCATACACAAAGCAGCCTTACAAAAGTATCCACATCCCTCAAACCTCTTCGCATTTTGTCATGTTATAACCACGGAATTCAGTGCATTTCATTGACAGATCATTTGGGGAACACCAAGTGGACCATAATTTTGAAATGAAAGGAAAATGATACACTGACTAATTCATCACTTGAAAATGATACAAGCGCAAAAAGTAGGTACCTACCAGAAAGGACAAGACCAGAACAGCACTATTTAGTGAACCAGCAAAAAGGCCCAAAGTAACTCTAGATGGGGCTTGCAGAGATCAGGTGAGACTGACTGTCAACAGGACAGTTACTGATTGTGCACTCCACAAATCTGGCCTTGGAAGAGTGGCAAGAAGAAAGCCATTTTTTGAAAGACCGCCATAAGATGATCGATATGAAATTTTGTGACAAGCCATACAGAGGACACAGTCAACATCTGGAAAAAGGTGCTCTGGTCAAATGAGCCCTAAACGAAACATTTTAGCCCACAAACCAAAGCATATTCATGTGTTAGAAAAGTTCAGTCCAGGCCAAAACTCAAACGAGAATTTGTGGCATAATTATTTCTTCTTGTCTTTCTGTTTTACTGAACATCAATAATGGTCAATTTAAAGGAATTTATCAATAATATATTTGCAATACACATTTTGGTTACCTTTCAACAAAACTATGTATATTAGCAGCAATACAAACTTAAAAGCCTAAATAACGTACCTACAACTCCAGTATCCCAGAAAAGCTTCACATAGGATCTTATACATACATTGAGCTGGGCTTATGAGTGGTGTGTAACATTTGTGGAAAATTGCTGGGTGCCGATTTAGCTGATATCCAGGGAGATATGCACTGCTGCGTCTAAGCACAGCTCAGGCGAGTTGGGCATCTCAAATCAAAGTGGTTCACATTCAGCAGGTTTAAAACATCAAAGTGCACATTTGAAAGAAAACAAAGCCATGAGATAGCTCTTATTTATATCCAAGTGGCAACTAAAAACAGTTCTAATAGAGCTCCTGGCCTGATTGTTGAAACCAAAGAAAAAAAAAATCCAGAGTATAGTTATCCTACAAATCATTAACAGCAATATTTAAGCATGTTTAAGCTGCAAAACAAAACTCACACAATAACATACATTATGAGAGAACAATGGCTCCAGCACATAAACATGGCAATGTTTTGGTGTTTGCTTTAAAGCTTTTATGATGGCATAAAGCAATTTATTATTTGAAAATGCCTTCATGACCTGAAGCTGGTAGTGTGAGAATACTGCTAATATGCTCATGTAGGGCCAATAGGGATCAGCTTAAATAATACCACCCCTGAAAACTAACTGACTCTGCATCTTTAAAGTGTATACTTCCCCAGAGAAGCTGGTCAGGTGAGGATTTTGAGGAAAATCTACTTTAACATCTGCTTTGCCCGTCTTCTCTTTTAAGCTTAAGCTCCTAAGCCAAAAGATATTTACACACATGCCCCCCTCAAAAAATTACAATCTTCATAAAATGAGACTACTTTAGAATATTTTTCATAAATTGTAAAAATACACAGATTTTTAAGAGTTTTATGGCATATCAATGTGAGTCATGGTAACACTCCAGTGTTTTGATGCTGCAAGCCTCTAAAAAAGAAAAAAAGTTGTTCAGACTCTACCAAGGTGTTTGAATGGTAAGGTTTCAGTTCAGCCCTAGTGCACAACCCATTTTTCTTTTTACTTTAAAGGGTAGCTGTTTTGAACTTAACATTTACATCAAGCTGCAAGACTAAACAATTCTACTGATAAAAATAAAAAGCCTAATTAGCATCGACCTGCTACTGGTTTCATGGTGCAGTGCAGTGAAAAAGGGTGTGCTGCCCTTAGTGGCAGTTTTTGAAATAGACGATATGTGCAGTTATCCAGGGCAGCATGAAGAAGGGGCAGGAGACCCAAGAACAAGAAAATAAAATATGTTTTCTGTCAGTTGTACCTTAAACAGGTTTGCTACTACTTGTATGGCTATACAGTGAAGTTTTCTTTGCTTGCAGGTAAGTATTGGGAGACTAGGTTAACCACTTTCTGCTGGAAAAAAATTCTGATAATTGCTTGCACTTCAATTTGTTGGGAGGTGACAGAAGGAGGGGCTTGCCCAGGACACTATTCCTGCAAGATCCATCACTGACACCCCTGCATATTTCTTCTGGTTTTGATCTTATCACACACTTCAGTGTTTTCGATCATTAAACAAGTTTCTGAAACAGAACTTGTCTGCCAAGATGAAGGAGGCTACAAGATCTTCAAAGCAACACATCATGCCACAAAGTCATCATGCAAAGTCATTGGCATCAATCATTTTGAAAAGGGTTACAAAACCAGTTTGAAGGCTTTGGGACTCCAGTGAATCACATTGAGAGCCTTTATCTATAAATGTAAAAACATGAAGCGGTTGCTAACCTTTACAGGAGTGACTGTTCCACCAAAATTACCAAGAGTGAGAGCAACAACTGACAAAAGAACCAAGAACATCATCTACGACACTGCAGGCCTCACGTGGCTCAGTTAATGTTAGTGTTCATAATTCAAGAAAAACACAAAACAAAATTAAGATTCAAGGGTTCCAAGGCCAAAACCACTGCTGACCAAGAAGAACACATAGGCATTTCTCACATTTCCTAAATGCCATATTTATGTTCCCAAAGATATTTAAGAAAATATTCTATAGACACAGGAGACAAAAGTGGAACTTGAAAAATTTCATCATCCTGTTACATCTGGTGTAACAGGATGGGGGGTACGGCTCACTGCCCAGGGTGACAGGAGTTTGGGAATGGCACAAGCACCTAATCGATGAATTTTCTTGCTTTTGCTGTGAATGAGGACTGGGTGCCCCTTAGATTTATACATAGTTTGAGCACTACAACAGAATACATCTGCATGCTACCATTTGCCGAAGACACTAAAGATGGTATTTAATTCACAGCTTCCAATTCATGTTGAATTAAAGGGACATTTTAGTCTTGTTTTATTTTTTCATGCAAGGATTCCATCTATTCGTCGTCAAGAGCTGGGTCTGCCTGCGTCCTGTCATTTTGGTGCTCTATGCGAGATTGTGGTTTGGAACTCCCCTTCCCCTCAGCCCAAAATGTCAGGTCGGTGGTGCGGGTCACCAGCTGTATATATTACAAGGATTAGAGCTAACACAGCAAGTGTTATATAGAAAACTTGAGGTAATATTTCACAACTTTTAGCATTTTAGAAAATAAAACTTTTAATTAAGGATACTGTTGGTTTTCACAAAAAGTTGCACATGTTTGAAAACAAAATAGGATTTTAAAAGCTTTTTTGGAATAAGGACCCCCTTAGATTGAGACAGACATTGAAACACAACGCATAGACAGGTTAAACATGAACTGAATTATTCTACACATATTACATTTCAGGGCACCATTCAGACATGAGCCACTACTGACAGCAATTGCAAGACATATTCTTAATATGATTAAATTTTCAGTTTATGATGCTATCTGAACTGTTCATTGCTCAATACCTGATGAACCCCCAAAAGCAACCATGCTCACGTAGACTCGCTCACAAACGTACCTACGCTTTTTTGCATTTATTATCCATGTCGTTTGTGAGGGACGTCAGGGGAAAGAATGTCAGGCAAATGATTCATGGCCATATACATTCACGAGGATCGTATTAGCCAACAGTTGAGGTTTGTTCTGCCAAGCTGCTCACATGCATACATACCCAGGAGATGCACAGTGCACATCTCTGAGCGGACCATCAGTGGCTGTAAAACAGTGGAGTCGTAATGTTCCCCAGCCTTGGGGGCTTATTAGAAGGCATAAAAACTGCATGCTACCTTCATTCATATTCTCTATAAATACCCCGCATTTTTTCTTTTACTGCCTCCCAACTTTGGGCAGTTAGAAAATATAAGCCTTTGTGCCACTATTTTGTACCGCATGATTTATTTGCAAAATAGGTCTGTACTGGAAATGTATCTTGAAAAAGGCAAGGATTTGTCTCTGTGTGTAAGTGCAAATTGCTGTGTCAGATCTCTGCGTGGATGTTGTTTGTCAGGCATAAACTCAGCACGGTGGCAATTTTTATTCCCCCCGTCTTTACTGCAATGTCTGTATAATCTGGAAAAATAGGAGCTGTCATTGATTATAGTCAAGGGGAGAGAAAGGACTGGGAAAATTGACATTTCCAACACAGAAATTCCAGTGAATAAAATATTTTTACAGTGCAGTGCATCTCAAACATTCTTTGGTTATAAAAACAGAATTGATCATTTCCTTACACTGTACAAAGATTCAGAATAGATGCTACCCTCTGCAGATCAAGTGCAGACAATTACAGGGGCCGGAGCGCTGTTTCTGAATAATATGGCTTGGAAAACAGTACCAGGTCACTGAGATCGACTCTTATCTCCTGCGAATAGGTTGGCTGCTTTAAAGAACATGAATCAGCGCTACTGAGTCTGTCATGCTGATTTATATTAGAACAACATTGGCCAAGTTAAATGACAGGAGCAGGAGCGATAGATTTTCTATGTACAGTAGCTGTTTTGAAAGTTTATGATGTGGGTGAAATGTTATGAAGGAAAGGATGAGAAAAAAAAAAAGTAAAACCAAATCTGGAGAGAAAGTGAAATAAAGTTAAGTGGTAAACAACTGAACTGCTCTAAAGCTACATGTGATCAGGTGTCCTTCAAATTAAAATAGCTAAAAGTTTATCAGTTTATTAATTCATTTACAACTGAAACATATGCAGAAATGCAGAACTTATTCTTAACAATCTAGCACAGTGATATTATACTCAACGAAGCAGGTATTGGAACTGTTGGAAGTGTGGACAGCTGCCAAGACCTGCTCGAAATGAAATCAGCATCTTTACAAAGCTCGTCAGAACAGGGAAACGTGAAGTGCTGAAAATGTTTCATCTAGACAGCTGAGACTTGGTCTTGATAAAATACAGTGGACCAAAAAAACACCATGGAAACTTCACTCTGGACCTGAAGCAACTTGGATTTTGTGCCTCACCACTCTTTCTTCTTTGGACCTTGATTTCCAAATAAAAAGCAAAATAGACATCCACCTAAAAGGATGATTTTGGACAAATGAACAATAATTCATCTCTTTTCTTCTTAGCCCATGTAAGATGCTTCTGATGTCTCTTGCTTAATACAAAGAATGCCACAGTTGTAGCCCATGCAAGTGCACCTTTGTACCACATTTTCCTTCCACGAAATTTTCCATTATATGCTTGGATACAGCATTTATAAACAGCCAGCTTCTTCAGGAATGACTTTTTGAGACTTACTCTTCTTGTGTAGTGTGTTTTTGTGTAAACCATTCCATTTCTGTATTAACAATCTGTTATTCATTTCATTATTTAAGAAAATGTATTATCTGTCAGCTATGTGTTTCACTTTTTTCAAAAAACAAAATTAGAAACATAAAGCAGCTTTTTGACGAAAAGCTAGACTGTTATGATAAAACTGTGGTGTGTGTTCTGATGTCCCCTTATTCATCCATCCAGCACATGAACATCTGGTTTTCAAGCAACTTAATAAAAGAGCTGCCGGGAGGTGAGGAGTGAGCACAAGAAAAAGGTGCTACAGGATGTGTGAGGGATGGATAGAGAAATGTGGGGATTTAGAAGCAGCAGAAAAGGTGCAAGGAAATACTGGAGGACTGTCATACGTGCAGAACATTGCCTCTTCAGATGACATCCCTCAACAAATTATATCTCACATCTGGCTATGAAGGCCACCCAGCATTTAGAGCCTCTCTATCCCTTGCAGCAGCGACAAAAAAGCACTATTAGCTCAGATTTTCCTTCCAACCAAAGAAATTACCATTTCATAACCATGTTATCTTGTTTGCAATGGGTGATAAGATAGCTGCAGCTAAAGGGTTTCCTCTGTACATCAATCTCATACAGAACATCTTATAACCTACAATTAAAGCTTTACCTCAGCTTTGAATAAATAACTGATATTTAGAGTTAATCTGTGAATTAATATATTAAAAACTAAGTTGTGGTGTAATCATACTAGTACATCTCAAAAAAATTGAATATTGCATAAAAGTGCAATATTTCTTGCCAGTCATTTCAGAAAAAGAAGTTCATTTTATGGAGATCCATTACACAAAGAGTAAATTTCCAATTTTAATGATTATGGCTTACAGGTTAAGAAAACCCAAAAATCAGTGTCTCAAACAGTGTGAATATCACAACAGACCAATCAAAAATGGATGTTTTAAGCACAATATGTCAGGCTTCTGAAAACTATGTACATTTCTATGCACTTAATACTTGGTTGGGCCTCCTCTTGCATGAATTATTGCATCAATGCACCGTGGCATAGAGGCGATCAGCCTGTGGCTCTGTGTAGGTGTAATGGAAGCACAGATTCCTTTGATAGCTGTCTTTAGGCCATCTGCTTTGTTGGGTCTGGTGTCTCATCTTCCTCTTGACAACAGCCCATAGATTTTCTTTGGGATTCAGGTCAGGGGAGTTGACTGGCCAATCAAGAATAGGAACACCATAGTCATTGAACCAGCTTTTGGGACCTTTGGCAGTGTGGGCAGGTGCCAAGTCCTACAGGAAAATAAAATCAGTATTTCCATACAGCTTGTCTGCAGAGGGAAGCATGAAGTGCTCTAGAATTTCCTGGCAGACATCTGCAAGGACTGTGAACTTCAGAAAACACAGTGGACCAACACCAGCAGATGACATGGCATCCCAAACCATCACTGACTGTGGAAACTTCACACTGGACTTCAAGCACCATGGATTCTTTATCTCTCCACTCTCTTCCTTCAGACCCTGGGACCTTGATTTCCAAATGAAATGCAGAAATTTACTTTCATCTGAAAACAGGACTCTGGGCCACTGTGCAACAGTCCATATCCTTGTCTCCTTAGCCAAGGTAACATACCTCTGACATTGTCTCTGGTTCAGGAGTTGCTTGACATGGGGGATACAACATCTGTAGCCAATGTTTGGTATTCGT
Source organism: Anableps anableps (assembly GCA_014839685.1). Classification (NCBI taxonomy): domain Eukaryota; kingdom Metazoa; phylum Chordata; class Actinopteri; order Cyprinodontiformes; family Anablepidae; genus Anableps; species Anableps anableps. The sequence goes on from CM026085.1 coordinate 18,799,323, forward strand.
CTGTGTGTCTGGAATGGATTTCGCTTGACAATCCTTGCAAGGTTGCGGTTCTCCCCGTTGCCGGTGCACCTTTTCCTACCACACTTCTTCCTTTCACTCAATTTTCTGTTAATATTCTTGGATATAGAACTCTGAGCAACCAGCTTCTTCATCAATGAACTTTTGTGGCTTACCCTCCTTATGAAGGGTGCCGATGACTGTCTTCTGGACATCTGTCAAGTCAGCAGTCTTCCCCATGATTGTGTCGCCTCCTGACTTAGAGTGAGAGACTGTTTAAAGACTCAGGAAATCTTTGCAGGTGTTTTGAGTTAATTAACTGATTAGGGTTTGATAACATGAGTTTTCAATAATAAAAATAATATAAGAATACCTTTAGTAGTCCCCCAGGTGGGAAATTACATTCATGATCTTTTTCACACAATTTTAATTTTCTGAGACACTAAATTTTGGGTTTTCATTATCTGTAAGCCATAATCATCAAAATTACAAGAAACAAAAGCTTGGAATATATCACTATGTGTGGATGATTCTACATATGAGTTTCACTTTCTGAGATGCCTAGCAAGAAATATTGAACTTTTACACAATATTCTATTTTTTTGAGATGCGCTAGTATATTACGGAAATGTATTGGCATACATAGAGAAACCTCTGAATACGAACTGAATTTGTTTTATGTATATATATATATATATATATATATATATATATATATATATATATATATATATATATATATTTACTTTTTTATTTTTTTATTTTTTCCTCCCCTCCAACTTTCATAAAGACTTTACATAAGGCATCATAGTATGCTCTTCATCCTAGTTTTTTTTAGAGGTTCCAATGTATGTTGATTTTAATAAATCATAAATGGCAACGACAATAAGCTGGGTCCTTATCTTGCTCATATCTACAATCAGAGCAATAATTTATAAGTTTAGACCAAAGCTCACAGTTAGACAGCATGCTTTCCCTATCAACCAAAGCTACGTTCACACTGCAGGCAAAAGTGGCCCAAATCTGACTTTTGTGCCCATATGTGACCTACATCAAATAATTTTTGACACACTAAATCGCACAAGTCCGATTCTGTCAAATCATGCTGAGGTCACTTTTATATGTGGTCCAAGATGAATATTTTCAAGGCTAGCTCAGTCTGAACAGTCATGTCACATTTTATCTGAAAGCAGACACGGTTGATGAAGCTAGTCTGTCTTTTGTTAGCCTCGAGTGCACAAAAATGTCAGATCTAATACACACTCGCTGACATGTGTAGCATCCACATTATCTTCCGTAACCACAACGTTCTGCAGGTGACTTCAGGTCTTCTTCTGCACCAAATGAGTTCAATCACTAAACAAAGGCAACAGTATAGGTCGGTATTTCAGTCATACAGCTGGTCCTGTAATCTGTGGTGCCTGTTTTTCCATGTAAAACATGGCTGGTTTTTGAAGCAGGTGAAATGTGGTCACAAGGATGTGACCTGGCCAGATTAAATCTGCCAAGGTCATCACATGGTTATACTGTTTTAGCAGATGCACAGCCATGCTTTTTTGTGTTGCTTAGATAACCAGATGTATTGATATTTTCCCCTCAATGTTCAGGTTAACTGCACCACTTTGCAGTGATTTCAAGTCATGGTCATTGCTTTGAATGGTGATCAAAAACTGGGAATTTGTGGAACTGGGTTTTCAATTGGCTCTGTGTTTTTTTAGACCAAATACAAAGAGTTAATACAAGCTGAATAAAGTCCTAACATATTGCATAAAATGTTACCAAGGCAAAATTATGAATATGCCTATTTGTTTGCAACGTTTCCTTAAAGCTTTAATCAGAATTTAATTTACCTTTTACATGCGTTTTCGTCAAGAAATGTATATATTTTGTTTTTCCTTTTCCTTATACATGCATTTTCATCAAGAAATGTATATATTTTGTTTTTCCTTTTCCTTATACATGCATTTTCGTCAAGAAATGTATATTTTTTTCCTTTTCCTTATACATGCATTTTCGTCAAGAAATATATATATTCTGTTTAGCCTTTTCCTTATACAAGTATGTGTTCTTTTTACATTTCCTCATCTCCTCTGTTTACCATACGCATTTCTGCTTCATTATGCAAATGGGGAGGGCTCCCTTCTTGGTCCAGCTCCTCTACTATTGGTCAGCTGAAAACTTACCGCCTTCCAACTCGCCCAGTCTATTTGCAGCTTCCCTTAACTACTCCGACACAGACGGTCTTTCCGCTCCCTCCATAAGTATACTTCAGTAACTAAACTGAAGCCAAAAGGTGCAGGCATGCACAATCGATCTGCACATGGATCCTGCTCCTTCCTGTTTATTTACCAATAAAGTGGACCAAGAAGGCAGCCCTCCCCATCAGTTACTTTCAAGCATAAAAAAAACGTGCTGCAGGGCTGATAACTGCCTACACACCACTTAAGTCAAATTATGTTTAGGTGAGAGAAGTTAGTGAGCATTGGTAATGCTTTTTAAATGAGTGTCCCATTTCTTAGTGAAAATTTTTACCCACTTCCTGAATTAAGTGGCAAGGGATAGGGAGAGGTCGGGTGCTAGTGCTAAGGATAACCCGAGGAAATGTATTCAGACTAAATGATGACCATCTATTACTATTGCCGTGTAAGAGCTCCTCAAATTCTGTTTTTTTTCTTTGTTTTCTACCCCAATCATTTAAGCCAATCTGATTAAAAGTCTTCTACCTTTAGGGGATAGGATTAGTGAGCTTAAAAAATTGAATTTCAAAAAGTGTGAACCGATGTTTCTGATTTAAAAGTTACTATCCCAGCAATAGTTGATAAAATGTGTCAGTATTAACCCAACTGAAAGTATCTGAAGCACATTACTGGGTTCATCATGTTTATACTGTTTTCTGCTGCCTAAGAACAAATGTTTGAAAGACCAAAGATTTCGCATGGGAAATCATGCATTCACTGATGGTGCAACTGACAGAACAAGTGTTTCTGATCCTTACCTTTCAGCACATTGAGTATTTTGTTAAGGTAACACTCCAGTCACAGTCATGTTGCAGTGTTGGAAGGGTTTATGTAAGGTTTGTGAAGACAAAGCAAGCAGGCAGCTGTCAAGTCTTTAGAATGATTTAAAACTTCCATTTCAATGATCTTTTCATGAAAACGACCACCAGAGAAAGGGTACGACAATGATGAGCCCGGATAAAGCTTTGCAGAAGGAGATAAAAAGATGACAGTATCCATAAAGTATGCAACAAGTTTCATGGCATGAAATGTTTTTTGTCCCCCACATGCATCATGTGCATAAAAATTCTTTAAATCCAACAGGCAGACGAGAAGCAACAGATCTCGTTTACACTGGTGCTCAATGCCTCTAAAATCCTTGCACTCAAAGTAGGTCAATGAGACTTGGCGTCTCTGAAAATAATAACAAAAGGTGAGCCTCTCTTCCTCGATAAGGGGTTGACACTGTACCTTTGTGTGTCTCTGTCTTCTCGTTGCAAAATCTGTCGCATCAGCACTCAGCAAAATCTTGCCATAATATGCTCTGGTATAGTACCAGAAGATCTGTATTCACAATGGGAATGTGCTCAGCAGTCATTGTAAAGTTGTAACAAGACAACAGCAAATACACACACACAGTTTAAATGTTGTTTTGTTAGAAGGCATTGAGGGGGATGCTGTAATGATGTTACTCTACTATAGTCTCACTGTATTTCATCAGTGTGCTTTCATAACTCAAAACGTGAGTTGGAAACCATTGCCTCCTCTTTAAGGGATGAGCAAAGTGCACCTCACCTACAAGAGTAACTAAGGCCATTGCATATCACCTTAACAAGGCCTTTACAAACACAAAATTACTCACTACAGCATGATTCTTACTGAAGCATATCACAGCCTTCCTCTTTTTGCTTTAGAAATTTTACACATCCACACACATTTTCTCTGTCACTGTATGAACAGTTCATGCAACATCTAGATATCCAAGCTTCAGACACAGTTAATGTCACCACTGTCCAGATGATTAACGTTACCCAATTCACATTCTCAAGCGCTGTCTAAATTTCTACTCTTCCTCCCATTTCACCTTCCTTGTTGAACTCACTCTTGGGCTTCAGGTAAAAATAGCTGCTCCACCCCGTTCCTCTCTCCTGTCAGACAATGTGCAGCCCCTCCGCTGGGATGTAAGACCTAAAAAAAAAAAAATGTTTTTATTGAGGGGAAGGCTTTCATGTGTCATAAAATGGATTTTATTGAATCTAATCGGGCCAGGTTTAGTCTTAAAAAGCTAATGAACTGTGTTGTTTTGAAGTCAAAGCATTTAAGAAAAGATCTTACTCAAAGCATAAAGTGGATATAACCACTATATTGCCATTTCAAAACTACTCTCTTAATGGAAAAAAATGCAGTAGTGGAAAGACTACTTAAGATTTATATTTTAAAAATCTTATCTATCTCATATTTTTCTTGGTCTTTATAAAAATACAACCTCAGGGTAAATTGTTTTACGTGATCTGGGAGCCATCTTATTGCAGGTGATTTGATTGATTTCACCCAGAGTCAATATCTATCTTCTTCATCCTTTTGCAGGATCAGGTCATTGTATGACTGAAAGCATTAGGAAATTCTGTAGAGCATTTGTTTTCAAGGATCAGGCCCACATTAGTTGTATCATCAGCAAACTTAATAGAGCATTTCAGCCATATATGTATGTAAGCTGTGTGTTAAAGGAGAAGATGTTAGGTCTAAACAAACAGCCTTCAAGCACACATGTGCTTACGGTGATGGCAGAAGACATAGAGTGACCAATTCTCACTTGTTGAATGTTTGTCAACAAGATTAAATTCCACAGAATGATCCACAGCCCCAATTATTTTGAACTGAGAAACTGACTATATATTATTTAACACTTGCACATTAAAAGAAAAAAAAAAACTCCTGACATGATTCTTGCATAAACATTCCCCTTGGCTGTCTTATACCTAACATACTTGGGAAATAGTTTGACATTCAACAACAAGACTGACTGTGAACAAAAAATTGGAAAGTTTGTTGTCTTTGGGACCTGCAGTGATAACAATCATCAAAAAAATTCAGGTTTGACTTTGAAGGGCAACTTCAACCATTTCAAATGAAATACAAATATTCAAAACATTCACCTATTAGCATGTTTGCCTAAAGCACATGATAAGGTGATGCACAGTGTTTTCTTTTAACTTTACTTTGGCGTTTTTCTGCTTCAGCTGTCACAGATTTTCTATTACAACTTAAACTAAATCCATCAAAAGTTACCTTTTAACAAGCGATGCAAAGCAGGTTTGGGAAGGTTCCCAGAAATCTCTGTTACCCTGTCAGTGATAAGGCTGGATGTGAAGTTGTAGCCTGTGGCCACAATGCTCAGAAAGTGAACAGAAGTCATTCTGCATAGCACTTCTCATTATGGAAAGCAACAGTGTTTTACTGAATGCTGTGACATGATTCCTGATTTGAACCATGCAGTTAACATGCCAACAAGTTTGCAAATAATAAAGTGTTTAATAGTCAAGGAAAGAAATTATAACTTTTTAAAAGCTCTGCAAAAGGAATATTTGGCAAAACTTTTTTTCCCCAAATACAGATATATTTAAGTACAAACGTGTACACTTATAAAGATCCTTATATTGAGGCCTGTTGCTCTGTATTCATATAATGTGTGCTATGAATGTTAGCTAGAAACATACTTCTAAATACTTGCAAAAAATGTTGGAACTTAAGAAGGGAAAGCATTAAAACGCTCAGTTTTATCACTGACCTCACTTTCTCTTCCCAGGCTTGAAGATGATGTATCCTATCAGCTGTGTTGTTCATGGTGGGCTTGATGCCACTCTCCAATCAGTGCTGATTGGGTCCAGGTGCAAGTTTGTCCTTCCAAGAGAGTTGATATCAATTCTCCAAACAACTTTGATCGTGCTTGCAGCTAACTTTTGCATTATTGCAGCTTGTGTTTCCTTTATTGATGGTTATACTATTAAAATAATAAAAACTCCATGCCATCTTTACATATCTGTGCTTGTTTTAGTGTCTGTTGTTGCTTACAAGAGAATGTCAGATCCAGTATTTTGTGTCACAATTCAAAAAAATTTATTGATTTGCAAGGAGTTGGTACTTATAGAACTAGCACCAATATGGGCAAAAATTATGCTATCAAAGACAGATTTAATTTGATTAATTTAACCAAAAGAGACAAATGACATCTCTTAAATGTACTGGGCAGACAGCATGACCAGTACTTGATGGTTGGGAAAGCATTGTACATTTTCTGGGTAGGTGGGGTGTAGAGATGTTTGGTGGTTTGATTTAGGACCTGTTCTTTTAGCAGCGTGACCTCATCTCTGCTCGTGATATAAATGTTTTATTCAGGCTTACTGCAGGAAAGCAAAAACCTAGTTTTAATGCAGTTTTATATCTTATCATATTAAAACAGAGATTTGAATTGGGTAAAATCGCTATCAGCAGGTCAAAGCTTTGCAAAACTCATCTCTAGTGGAATCAGCTCAGACATCAACTCTGACCCAGTGCCGATCTTGATGGCCGTTACAACTGCTGTGGGCTGAATTTCAGCAGAAGAGGATACAGCAGCTGTGTCACTGCATTGTATGCCAAATAGACCTCCCAGGCTGAGAGTGGAAAACGCTACTGACAAAGGGCCATCACTGTGTATGTACTGCCAACTCTGCTGTCTGTTTGATCTGACATTGTAATCGTTGCAATAAAGTCACATGACCTTTCCACTTGTGGTTTCATTTCTGCTCCACCACTTAGTCAGTACCCTTAACATTTATTGGTAGTTAGTTTACATCCAAAGACCAAAATCTCTTCTTGGAAGTCGTAAATATGCAGAATTTTCTAAGAGGAGGAAGAATTCTTTGAATATTCACAGAGGCTTTACTACTCAGAGAAATACATTTACTTCTTGTCAAACATGATGAAATGTCTTTTCTCTTTAAAAAGTAATCAAGAACAAGAAGAATTTCCCACAAACTTCCTTTTGTCCTACAACTCATTGCCCTGCCTCCCTTTAACAAGAAGCGGGCGTGCTTGAATGGAAGAATGGTTGTGTCCTTCACACTGTCTGATTTGCTTAGGAAAGGCGATCACGTCTAATACTAATCTGAATGACAGCAGTGAAAATCTTGGCTCAGTTTCACAGGCTAGATTGGGCCTGCCCCAATGACCTTCTCTGGGAGAACATGGAAAGTTTGCCGGCTCAATATGACACAGGCAGCGTGAGCTTAGAAGAGAACAAGAAAGCAGTGATTAAATGGGTTTGATCCATGGCTTGCTTTGGTAAGTGTCTGGAGAAGTGCTGCACAGGTTGTGCTTTAAGATTATTGGATAGATTTTATCACGTTGTAACCTCATGAATCCATTCAAGAACTTTAAAAAGAATAAAACAATAATTAAAAAGGTGAGGTATGATTTTAAAGGAGACACTTTTCCGACTTCAGTACCTCACTATGGCAATCAACGCATCAATAAAGTCAGACCTACTTCATTTAATAAAGATATAATTTTATTCAGAGCCAGAAAGTATAATTTCCCTTAGTGTCATGCTGCTGGTTAAGAACTGACCTTATTCTCTAAAAAATAGAAAAGATTAAATATGAAATTTGTGCTTTACTGACATAAACAACTGATAATTCAGGAACTGGACATTTCGTAAGCTATAATTTTAGCAAGCAATGTAAGTTTAAAGCAAATTAGCCTCACAGGAAGTTGAAACAAAGTGTTAAATGGGGTTAATTGAATTGTAAGCCTTGTCAAAGACGATTACCAAGCCTCAGAAACACCACTTTAATTGCGTTATTACCATGTGGATGTAGGCACTGGATATTTTTGTCCAGTAATTATAGCTTGGAAGTCTATGTATTTTAAAGCGCTTTAAGTCAGGATGATTTGGGTAGAAATTTTTAAAAATCCAAAGAGAGAAAAGTTTCATTACACAACATTTCTGTCATGCTTTAGTACAAAACTAGCAGTTTAGTAATGCAGCACAGAAATAAAGATTTTGATGAGTCATTTTTTGACAAGACAATGTTTTATTTGTGTTTTTCATGCATTAAATTATTAAATCAGAGAAGAAACAATCCATGCAGTTTTTGGTTTTTTTTTTCTTAGAAAAATTGTGCCACATTTTTCCATTCTTCTGCTACAACATTGCCTCTATGTTTTGGTTGATTTTGATTATCAGTGGATTCTATTTTAGAGTAATACATTATCATTTGTATGGCATAGCTATGATCATTTACATGACCAAATTGAGAAAAACTTAAAAGCATGAAAAAAAAAGTGACAACAGCAGAGATTGCAGGCGAAAATTGCAGAAAAGTCATCATGTTAGGTTTGGAACGATGAACTCAGACATTACTATAATACAATCTCCAAGCAAGATTAAAATAACAATAGTAAAGTTCTTGCTAAAATATGAGTTCATAAGATAAAGATTTACATGGCTATTTGTCATTTGTGGAGGCAAAAGTCAGAAAAATATTGACTGAGACCAATAGCTTGGTAACCTATCAAACCAGCACTCTACTGACCACTTTAAAAGAACTCTATTGCATGTTCAGTCTGCATGTAATTCTCCACTATAATTAAAGAGTCCTAGTGAGCTGGGCAGTGATTGTGCAAGTCTAATTTTTCTGCATATATTCAACCCATGTGTTAGTCATAAAGATTTAACTTCACTTATATAGCGGTCAAAAGAGTATTTTGAGGACTGTCTGTCACACCACTGAAACACAATAAATTCATCTGGAATTAATTTTCTCACAACAACTGATGGTTAAAAAAAAAAATAAAAAAATTTTTAAAAATCAGTTCATGCTTAAGTGGCTGAATGGTTGTGTTGTTTGGAAGGAACTTTGAAATACTGAAATAAAACCAGAATACAGCTGCAGTCAAAAACTCTCTCCTTCATTTGGCTCAGATGCTGAGAAAAAAATAGTCACAGGTGAAGCAAATCACAAGGACTAAACATGCTTGTATATCATTAGGAGACACCATTACTGATGTGACATGAACTGCACAGATCAGGAGACATTTTGTGCTGACAGGGCAACATGAAGCAAAAACCACTGTAACAAAAGCATTTCTTCATTACCTTTATGTTCATAAACAACAGCTGTTGTTTATACCCTGCTTCAGCTAACTATAACACCCATAGCATAAAGTGTTTTGAACAGAGAGGCTGCTTGCATAGATCATTTTTGTAAAATGACTGCCTCGTTCATTCTTTTTCTGTGTTGGCACACATCCACTTGATATGTTCCAGTTAAAAACATTTATGTACAATGATTTCTCATTGATGGTACATTTATGTACCATCAGAGACTACAGGTTTGGAGGGGAGGTCTTCATCCATATCGTAGTCACTTCCGGTTTTTAAGAGAGATATGGCTATAATTGCCTTTCTATTGCCAAAAATGCTTTTAAAGGGGTCATGACAACAAATTTAATTTTTCTGTGGTTTTGGGGGTATGATATGATCTGTTGTGCACTTATGAGGCTGTGTGAATGTCAAGAGTTGGTATCAAAAGCCCTGCTCATAGGCGGTCAGCTTTGTTTCTTTGCTCAAAAATGGACAAATCAGAGAACAGTTTATCTTTCTATGTATGTTATCTTTCTATGTAATTCATATTCTTCAGTTAGAGCACATCATCAGGCAAACAGCCTTCCCGTTCCCTCTGCCCCCAGCTGATACACTAGCTAATTTAAAGGCTAAGTCGCATTCGCATGTCTGGCTACTCCACTATGTCCGAGGGTGCTCAAAAACGGATGGAAGTTTCCACTTACTCCCGAAGGATGAGAGAATCAGAGAAGAGTAACTGAAGTTCATTTATGGGGAAGTACCACATAATTATAACCCCAATTTGAGACTATGTTCATGCATTTTACTGAAGAGTTTCCTAAATATGGTTTTAGCCAATCAGAGTGAAGTCAATTAGGTAGAACCACATATAATTACTGTACCCAAACAACTCTCTACAAAAAGGTGACATTATTATTTTTTTTAATGAAATTTTTTGGAGAAATGCAGAAATATCAACTACATGAAATTGTTTACAGTGATGTCACCACCCCTTTAAAAGTTCTAATCTGATCTGAAAAAAAAAGTAAAAACTATGTGTGGTTTATATTTCCCATAACATACAAAAATATTTATAGGTGTTATGTTTCAAAAAAAGAATCCCATAATTTACTGATTATGGATTGTAAAGGCTGATCTTTTTTATTTCAATAGAATATCACCATAATTAGATGGCTGATCCCATTACATTTGAAACACATATCATTCTGAGTAAACAAATTTTAGTCACTGTCCTACAGGATTTTTCATCAACTGAAAAAATAACGAGACATAGCTATTAATGTCAGTTTCAGTTTGCTCGAGCTCTTATGCTTATCACTGTGAATTCAGCCTCTCCCACAGATTCACCAATGAAATCTGTTTACACTTCCACTGTGAAACATCAACTCCAAACCAAACTTTAGTCTGCAATATTCCTTCAGAAAATACTGACAGCAAACACTAAAAAAAAAAAAAAAAAAAAAAAAAAAAAAGCTAAATCCCCAAAACACAGCTCTGACCACTTAAGTAACAGAGAGAACATCAATGGACATTCTGGTATTGGCATTTTATCAATTGGATTATTGGGTCAGGTCTTTGTGGATTAGTCATACCACCCGCAGATGCCATCAAATTGGTATTCAGGGTGTTTTGAGGCTAGGTAAATACCTTGGACCTTTTGGTCCTAACCTTACATGTTGAGGAAGATGGCAATCATGAAAAGATGCATGTTTTCTGTGTCAAAGACAGTGCTTTAATTATGTGAGCACTGTTTTTGAAGTTTTTACTTTTAATAGTAATAAAGCAATGAGTATAACTGTGAACATAATTCCTTCAAGTTTTAGAGAGGAGCACCTAACCCAATCTTATGTTGCACTTTCACATCTGCTTTATCTTTTAGTAAAAACCAACACCTTGTTCTATGCTTTGCTTGGTATAAAGGGTTCAGGACCCTCGGCTATTGAGAAATGATTGCTTGCTGGAGGTGTGGACTGTGTTAAGATTTTTACGTTTGGATCTGATTTTACCCAATCACTAACGTTTAGTCTAGACGTATATAATGTGCCAGCTCGACCATGAAGGAAGATATGTTGTGAAGCTTATCAGAAATTGTGTCTGCTGTAAACAACCACCCCCACTGCGAAGAGAAGTGCTGAGCCAAATGACATCTTTGCCAGAAATAAAATGTCTTAAACATTCTTCTTGCTCCTACTTTAATGGGCAACATTTGAAAGAGTTGTCAACACGGACTGCATGGCTTTGTTCATTTCTCTACTGCCATTGCTAAACTATAACCATAGGCAGACTACAATTCTGATTTGCTCATTTGAAATTCTGCCAGAGAAATCAACCTCAACAGGTGAAATCCCAAACAGAGCACTGAAGGGAGATGAGAATCAAGTGGAATTGTGTAGGAAGGGAATGGCCAGGCTACTTTTAGACTAAAGTTGATCTTTTATACATTACTAGCATTCAGTAACATTAAAAATTTTTGAATTGTAACTCTCCATCCACTCAAACACTGTCTTCTGTTTATCAGGTTTCCAGTCGCAAATGAGAAGATCCTGGAGGGAAACCCAGACAGCTGTCTGGGTTTCCTTCGAGGATCATTCTGCAGCTCATCACAGGGGATTCCAAGGTGTTCCCTAGCCAAAAAGGATATAGCCCCTCTAGATAGTTCTGAGTCTACCTCAGGGTAGTAGGAGATTCCTGGAGTATAAAGGGTGGAACCGAAAAGCAACCTGACCAAATGCAAATTCAATTCAGCTTATTTATATAGCACTAATTCACAACAAATATCCTCTCAAGGCACTTTACAGGACCATCAGATCCAGTTTATATTTAGAAATATATAACAGAGTTAATCCAATCATGAAAAGTTTAAAATTCACTTACATATGTTCTAATTCAACCCCAGTTTTAATGCAATAAGATCAAACTCAGTTTACATTGCCAGTTGGTAGAAGGTTTTGACTGTGCAGAAACCCGTCATATTGAACATGTACATTCTATTTTAGAAAAAAAAATAAAAAGAGAGTTACGAGCAGCCATAGTTCAATTAGTTGATTCTTCAAGGAAAGAAATACAGCTAAACAAACAAACTCTGAGCAATGGGACGGAAAACAGAGTACATATACTTAGTCGCAGCAGCTGGTCCTTCAATGTCTGTGTCTAGGAGAGAAACAAGATTAAACATGAGAAAGACGAGCCCAACTATATCATCTACAGAAAGAGAACATTAGGGCCTTGTAGCAATACCACAAACCATGGTCCCCAAAGTCAATCAAGACTCTACCTAGGGGACATGGGTTGGAACTAAGGGTTGAAATGTTGATGGACCAAATCAAAAATTGAGAACTTCGGCTTTCAGCTCAACTTTTTATTCACCATGACAGACTGAAGAAGTGCTTTCTAAATACCACAAGAAGAGCTGGTCTGTCCATATTATAATATCTTGAAGCATTTCACCGTCATTCATGAGTAAGACACCAAGGTACTTAAACACATATCTGGTTTTGGTAATGTATTACCAGCTTTGGGAAGGAGCATTCCACCTTTTTAGAGTGAAAACAATCACATCTTACTGAGAGGATCCTGACTCTGGCATCTAGTAAACATCTATTCTGTTCCTGGAATAGAACAAATGAAGCCAGAAAGAGGTACTAGAATGCCTCAAGACTCATTATTGATGAGACAATGTATGTGTTAAACCTCTTTTGATTGTGTTGTAAAATTTAAACATTCAATAGTGTTTAGAGAAGACAATGTCCCCACTTTCTCCTACCTCTGATATTCAACAGCCTCGGACCTACTCAGAGCAGAATATCATTTCCATAATGGACTGGGTAGTCAGAATGAATGATTGCATTATATGCCATTTATTGCAGGGAGTACATTGATACAAATAGTCCAAACAAACATCAGCTGTCCATGTAAACTCTCCTGTAGTGCTTTTCTTACTATGTAATACTTGGGTTCAAACTGGGGTCTGTGAGAGAGGAAAGTATGTTCCTGCATCAGAGAAAGTGGGGTAGGAGGAGGCTGAGTAGATGGCAGTGGGATTTAGGCATAACTACCCATCCAGCTAAGACCATTAAAAAAGAAAGAAAAATGATAGATCGGGAGAGGGCAGTTGTAGCATTCCTAGAGAAAAATACCACACTTTTTTTCTTTCTAAGCTGCTTTGTCAAGAATGCTTCAATGGAGCTATTAAGAGACCTACATCCAATCAGAATCAAGCTGTTGTCAAGAATGACAATTACTTAACTCTGACAGTAACTCTAAGCACAAGCTCAAGGTGTGGAGACAAATTGAAAGAATATCTTGTTGCAACTTGACACAAAGGAGGCGGATGTATAATGGTGCACGATCCAGGCAAAAACATTTATCTGATAGGAAAGGAATTCTGTTTTAAAAATGGCAATCAGGTTTTAACTGAAAACTTGAAAAGTCTGTAGAGTAGTGTTACCTCTGCTACAGTCTTTCTAATGGATAGAACAAGGAAACAATGAATTTCTAAGTTTGATTTTTCAGAAGATAAGAGCTTACACTTTAAAACATAAATCCAGCCTGTAAAAGAGCATAAATGACCTATTCATAAGAAGGAAGCAAGCATATTTGATTTGTTGTTATTTTGAAAGAAGCCATTTGGTGCTGAAGTCGCGGAAATTATGCTAATTGGTATTGATGCTATTCTGTGATTGCTAAATAATCACTGATGATATGCCACTTTCTGCATCAGCTCGTTAGCAGTGGCACTGCCAGGCCCGGCCTATCAACATCCACTTTCACACCACCTGCATACTTAGGAGTGTGTGAGCATGGGGACAGAGTTTCTGCAGGATGCCATCACAGATTTGCCCAAAAGAACACCACTGCAGCCTTGTCATGTTCAGTCAGTCCTGATTTGTCTTTTTTCTGTTCTCTCTCTCTCTCTCTCTCTCTCTCTCTCTCTCTGCTCCATTTTTTGGTCAGGTGAAAAAGCTTTGCTGTCTGCATCTGGAGCCCTAACACTCTCTGTCAGCTGACTGTCCCTGTGGTGACAGTGGAGATTCATCTTTCTGCTGATGCCCTTGTCTGTGGTGGCAGAGAGTTGCCAAGCCCAGCATTCTTAAAGGCCTACCATAGCCTGGAGGCACTGGAGGCAGGTAAACGTTAAATGCGTCAAAGCAACGCTAATCTGTCTGTTCGTGACACAGAGGCCAAATTAAAAAATGTCTCCCTTCTGGATCTGATTCCTGTGTCAAGTCATCAAGGAAATTTATGACTATCCACACACTGTATAAAAACAACAAAATCTTTTCGGTTTCCTTTTTTTTTAGTTTTTCTAATTAATACGCCACGTCTTGGGCACACTCAAGGTAATTAACATTGTTTTTTTGCCAGCAACACACAACAGATGGTGATTGAAAACAGAGGGATGAGTCGCTCAATCAACCACCATTTGTCTGTAGCCATTAATTATCTTACGAAGAATACATTCAGTCCCCAAAGTTGATAGTTTGGAGGGGAGGGGAAGAAGAATACTGTCCTTCTGTTCCTCATTACTCTTTAACAGCAAAAACTGCTGAAACTAGAATGCTGGATGGGGAGATTGTGATTTTAATAGCACTGTCATTATCTTTCCCCATAAGGTGGCATATGATAGAGAACTTGTGGAAGAGAAAATAGAATGCCACTTAAAGAAATAGCAGATTCAGTTATTCAGAGCCAAGAAAACATCATCTGCAAATATCCATCAAAGACAAGTTTTAGGAACAATAAGGACGAAAATGTGCAGTTTTATTCAAGATCACTGGTCCAGAAAAGTACTGTAGAAAATGTTTGTTTTCCCTGATGATCAAATTAAAGCAGAAATTTTATAAAACTACAAGGGAGGGAGCATAAAAGGTCATGTGACTTAACCCATGAAGTACATGCAGTGTACCTACTGCTATTAATGAACCGTCTTTCTCCGGTTTTCAAAAAAATCCTGCTGATGCTGCTTTCTTAGTAGTTTATTTCTGCTTGGCAACAGATAGATACTATTAAGTAAACCTTTATAAAACAACAACAACAACAACAAAACAGGAGTACAATAGAGAGTCACTGAAAGGAAGGGATCCTTGAAGGGATTCTAGGGGGAAGAACTCAACATCAATTCTTTGATGTCTTTTTAGCATTGCCACCAGCGCTCTTCTCTATCGTCTTTGCTACACTTTAATCTTGTGATTTCTGTTTCCCTCTCAACGTTTTAGACAGACATATGCAGTGTTAGCTAATTTTAATTATTGTCACGGTAACTCTGATTACTTTTGAATCACTGTCAGCTTCTGTTTCTGTCCATATGCAGGACAAATTAGAATTAACTCAGTATGTTTTATAGCAGGCTTGGATGTAAAAGTGATCTCCTATGCAATTTTATTTTTTACCCAAAAATAAATTAAATGTACTAAAAGGGACACTTCTACTGTGAGACCCAGAGTATTTTTTCCCATCATATTAATTTATCCTGGTGTTGTCTGGTGAATGTTTCTACAGTGAAACAGGACTGTTATGTCAGCAGTAATTCCTCCCACTTTAGCAATGTTGACCAAGTTCTCACTTAGCGGCTAGAAGTGGGAGATATACTCCAATCAAGGACTCAAAAGCTGGGATTTGCACCATTAAAACGACAACTGACTCTGTCATAGATAGTATGTTTTACAACTTATGTAAAATCACTGCAGCACTCTTTGGAAAGAACTGACAGAGGAATTCGCAAACCTAAATTTCAGATGTCTGTTACTCTTAAGTAAGAGAAAAGAAGGGTTTTACTTCCCCTTTTACCTTAGATTGCATACATTAATCTGAAAATCAGTAACTCAGATGAACACATTGTCATCAGCATGCAATGCCAGTAGAAGTTAGCTTGCTCACAAAGCAACAAAATGAGTATTTCCTATGGATTTTTAACCTGAAACTGGAACATGGGTTCAAGCTTTTGAGGTAAATGCAGTGTAGCTTATTGCCAAAGGGAGGATTTCTGTTCTTGCCTAGCATAAATGCGAGAAAAATAGACAAAAACAGGAAGAGAAAATGTAAACAAAGGAGAATATCCTCATAAAAAAAACAACAAACACCTTGTAAGCCTTTTTCTTTCAAGTAACTCAGAACTGCTTGGCCATGAAACCCCATGCCATTTACAGACAGCATTATTGGTTCCAATTTATGGTTTTCCACAGATGCCACCAGGGCAGCTGCAGCTATGTACCGAAAAACATTGAGATGCAAAACTCAGGAGTAACACCAGTGCTTGTCCCACAGAGAGCCCAGCCCCATCAACCCTTATCATCTCCAAAACTACTGCTCACTTCCTACTGGAGAAGGGATAACTGCTTATCTACTGGTTAATAACAACAAAGACATACAACAGATGAAGGAAGCTACCCTATCATGATGGAAAGAGAGAAAAAAAGGCCGACAGGGAACATAGAGATTTCCAGACAGTTTCATTCTGTGGAAAGGGCAAGCAGAGAGAGACCTCCTGCTGTAATGCAGCAGCCGAGCCGAAATGAAAGCCAGCCGCTCTCTTCTCTGGGGCTAAGCAACGGCCTTAATAAAAAACACAATCATACCCCCAGCCTTAAAATTTAATGCACACTCTTCCCATATTTTGCTTTGCACCTGTAAAAAAAAAAGGGACACCGTGGAAGCTCCAGATGTGATCCCAGATTCCAGGCTGGAATGTGTGCGTGTGTGTGAGGGCTGTTTAGGTCATAATGAAGCCCCACTGAATATCAAGCACACCATCAAGTTTCAATATCTCTCTTCACTCTTGTAATGAAATTGTTCCCCCCCAAGTTTTTTAATTAACTTGCATAGTCAGGATGTGGAGAAAAGTCACACAGACTTTACTGTAGGGTTCTTACTTGAAGCACTGAATGAATCTTTGGTGAATTTCAAAGAGGTAAACGTAAGAAATTCAGTGTTTCTTAAAAATGAGATTGTGTCATTATTCGTTGTCAGCCAGCCTTCATTTAACTCTTTGAGCCATGAGGAGCCCAGGATAAAGAGAAAATAGATTTATTGTAAATTCACATTTGCAGTAATTTATTTCATAGCTTTTAAATCTCCAGTTCAATAAGTGTTCTCTTGGATTTAACATTTTTTGATATGACCAACCTGATTGAATACGGCTACCTTCACACTGCAGCCTGAAGTGACCCAAATCCAATTTTTTTGCCCTTATGCAACCTGTATCTGATCTTTTCATGGCAGTCTGAACAACACAGATCTGATTTTTACAAATGCAACCCAGGCCGCTGGGATATGTGGTCCCAAATCTGATACGTATCTGATCTTTTTAAATGTGACCTGTGTCTGTATGGCCAGGTCACATTCATCCGACCTGTACGTCATTTATACTCGACAAGCATCACTATTCTGTGTCCTGATCCATGAAAATAGGAAGAAAAACAACAACCATGGCGGACGATAATGCGGGGAAGCAGTCAATGGAAAGAGTTATTAAGGTGTACATGAGTTGTTAATGTGTACATGATTTTGAGCTCTCAACAGCACAATCAGATTTTTTGAATATCCTTAGAAAAACTAAGAATCACATTGGTTTCTGAGTGTTTTTTTTCCACTAACAATGGTTCATAAGTTACAAACTGAGTTAACACCTGTATTTGGTATAGAATTTTCAGTTCTGATATATTGTGTCAAACTTACTCTCAGAGAGTCATGTGTAGAATGATACAGTTCAGGTTTGATCAATATTAATTTAAATTTTGTACTAGACATGATCAAATTCAATCCAGGTTCTTTAAAAACTGCAAAAAAAAAATCTTAGTTTATCTCCAATTGAAAGTTACATCACTCTCATTAGTGGCTCAGCATTGGCTAAACTCATGATCTTCTCACAGCGCTTGCAAATCGTTTATATCATGCCTTTCAATCTGTCAATATTTCTTTTTTCTACCAAGGACCTGAAATGCTTCCACACAAGCAATTTGATTTATTCTCCAATGCTTTTGTAACCAGGTGTTGTTGAGCAGCCCAAGAAG
Organism: Anableps anableps; assembly: GCA_014839685.1. NCBI lineage: Eukaryota > Metazoa > Chordata > Actinopteri > Cyprinodontiformes > Anablepidae > Anableps > Anableps anableps. Next base: position 18,817,451 of record CM026085.1, read on the forward strand.
CTGTCACAACAGGGCTACAACTCATGAACGACTTCCTTTATTACTTCAAAATCAGAGCTTCAAACATCAATACAAAGTGTCAATCTTAAAGCATTCAACTTCACATGTAAGGCTCATAACAAAAGAGAAAAATTAACATTGTGGTGTTTTATTATCACAAGATTTTGTTACACCTTGATCAAATACACATAGCAATTTTGTTTTATATCCAAAGATGTGTTTGATAAATTTGCCAAATTACTTATTACAGTTCACACAAAATGCCTGTTGTAAAAGTCCACTATCAGCAGTTTGTAGCTGCTGACCCAAAAGTCTGCTCTAGTTTGTGATGAAAAAGAGAAAATAGATTTTGTTATTTTTAAATGCTGACTGCAGAAACTTATGTCGGATTCTTACAGAAATAATAACTAGGGAACAGGAAGGCTAACTGAATTAAAGACTTGGTTATATTTTTAAACTTTCAAACTATTTTTGCAATGTAGGATTTGGAAACATTGGCAGTCTGTTGGAAGTCTAAAAAAAGGTAGGGAATATTTACAATCTAAAAATACACAGAGAAACTGGTATTACAACTGGTTACATGTACTGATCTAATAGCTGAAACAAGTTACTAAGTATGATCACCATCAAATGTTTTTGACTACGTTTTACTAAAAATGCTAAACATTTTTATTTAGCTGTTTGGCATTACTGCTAATAAATTCTGCATATCTTTATATTTTATCACAAGGAACTTACATGCAGCAGCACCTTTTTTAAACAAAATAAAAATACTGTTAGGTTCTGATAGCCATCATGCTCCTCTTCCGAGTTCCTTCCAATCAGTCTGTGTTGTGAAACATTATCTGTCCCCTTTTTAATACTTGAATATTTTAAATGATTAAATTAATCTTAAAGGTAAACAAACATATTATAATACCCTAAAATAGCAAATAACAGTTTTTAAATTCTGATTTCATTTTGTAATGAAAAAAAACTGGGTCTGTGTAAAAAATGTGTTGCCTTTCTTGGTAAATCATGAATTAACAGCTATTAACCACATGTTTTTGGTTCACTTTATTACTAGCCAGTCCTAGGTTGGATTACCACCAGACCCATAGAATCAGTGGATTAAATAAAAACTGTCCTAAAAGATGTGAAAAAATACACATGTCCTGATCCAAAGAAATTCAAGAATAGATGAAAAACAAAATTATTGAGATCTATCAGTCTGGAAACAGTTACAAAGCCATTTCTAAGGCCTTAGGCCTTAGTGAACCACAGCAAAAGCCATTATCCTCAAATGGAGAAATATGGAACAGTGGTGAACTTTCCCAAGAGTGGGAGGTTACTCAGAGAGCACTGCAACTTATATAGAAGGTTGCTCATCTAGAAGACCAGTAGTCTTGGTTAAAGTCTGTTTCTGATTGAAAAGATAAGAACTAGGCTGGGCAAAAATACCTTCCATGAGAGAGTGAAAATTACTGTACAACAAAAAGAACACAAAGGTCTGCCTCATGTTTTCCTAGAAGCCATCTTGAAAACAAAGAGTTTTGGGAAAATATTTGGCATACTGACAAGTCAAAAATGAACGTTTTACTGATACGGTAATTTAGAAAAAAAAACATCATACGTATAGTCAAACATGATGCTGGTCGTGTAATAGTTTTTGGATGCTTTGAGGCTTACAGTAATTGATGCAACCATGAATTTTGCCCTCTAGCAGAAAATCCTAAAGGAGAATAAAAAAATTGAGACCTTAAGCTCATGTGCACTTGAGTTATGCAACACGACAATGATTTAAAGCAAACCAGTAAGCATACATCTGAATGGCTTTAAAAAAAACCCCACATAAAAACAAAGGCTTTGGAGTGGCCTAGTCAAAGTCTCCACTTAGATCAAATGGAGATGTATCTAAGTGGTAAATTTAGATACCACTGTCGGTTCAGAACCTACCTACTGTCTACAAAAACAAAACAAGCACAAAATCTGGATCAAAGAAGAAACTCTCGAATCAAATCAAAAGAAACAAAGACATTATGACATAGAATAAAGATAACAGCCAACACGCTCATGAATAGACAGTTTTTCAAACACATTTTCCCTTTATTGGCATGGTGAGGCTGATGAGAATTGCACATAAAAAATAAAAGTCACAAGAAAGTTGTACAATAGGTAGAACCACAAAGGCATTGGTAAGGACTTGGCAGAAGGCAACGTGAATAGGACACAAACAGGTAGCGGCAACCCCTAACCCTTTCCCAGAAAACACGCAAAAACATACACACATACATACCTCCAATCACACACATTACCGTCCTTCCAAAAGAAACATGATTACAAAACAAATGTTTAAGCACTGACAACAAACTCAATGGCTCTTATTATTAAAAAGCCCGCCAAAGTGGAAATTTGAATCTGGAGGTGTTATAATATATTGCTACTCTAAGCAATTTACAAAGCATTTTTACTTTTTTTATTACCATGATTAAAGCCACATCTATGAAATGGGACACGACACCATTACCCAAACGCTATACATACAGTGAAAAAAAAAAAAAAAAAAAAAAAGGTTAAACATTATCATAAAAAAGGTAAAGGGATTTTTTTTTTTTTAACATCCTTCAACCAGTTTTGGCCTGCTTGCATCAAAAAATTAGCTGTTTCATGTCTCTGCAGTCAAACTCCATGAAAGGGAGCCTGTGATCAGCTAAGCTTTTATAGTTGGTTCTCTCATTACTTGGCTTGGGCTAAAAACAGGATATTAATTGCACCAGAAACCACAAGGTTACCTTTCATGTCACGTTGGCGGTTCTGTGATATCTGGACTTGGGGAAGGGAGGGTTGAGTTGATGGGGTAGCAGCATGTTAAAGAGAGTTTCTTTTGGCTTTTAGAACGACATTTAAAAAAACCAAATCTGCCAGTTCAGACAGCTGACAGGAACGTATTTAAAGACATTTAGGCTTTAAACCAGCTGCTGTCCTGAAATAGCCATGCAACACACAACAATCAGCTTCGACTGGGCACATTTTACACACACGGGGTGGAGTTAAAGAGTTGGTCACGTTTGCACAGGTGTCACAAGGTAATGCATGTGTCACAATCACAGAGACTCAGCTACATCTTGAAGAGGAAGGGGGCAGGGTAGTGGAAGAGTCTTAACTACACCAGCGACTGGGTAATGGGTCAAAGTCCTAAAAATCACACAACATTAGGAGCTAAAATACAACTCAGAAAAATAATTTATTGCTTTTTTATATAGCTTTTTCTTTAATTTTTATCATGATCGCCACTATCGTTTATCATCTTTTTATTAGTGTGAATAATATCAGTGGTATACGTGTTTTACATCAAATACAAGATTTTTATAAAATTCAGGAAAAGGAAAATTGTAAACTTTAGTTTGGCATTCACATAATCAAGCGAGAGCGGAGTGATGATGGCAATATTTAAGTTTTCGCAACAAAATTCCTGCAAAATCCTCTTATTGCTTCATGTTATCTGTAACCTATTGAAAACAAGCAAACAAACAAAAAAAGTCATTGCTGGAGAAGAATAAGGGGCCTGACTGCCGGACTGATCAGCTTGATTGTTTCGGAAGGCATAGTAAGGTAATAACATCCCCACCAAACCATTATTTATTGTACACCCTGTCCAGTGATTGCAAGTTAAATAACACAAATCAATTGGCATGAGACATAAATAGGAAAAACAAATTAATGAGGTACGCCATTGTAAAATGGAGTCCATAAATATACTTTGATTCAAATATTAAAATAAATACATAAATATATCTGTGCTGATTTATTGTTTTTTTTATCTTATCGATGGTAATCACAGAGCCTTTAAGAACAAAAAAAAAGCAAATAGATTACGTAATGAGTAATGATTAAAAATGGGGAACAATCATGAAAAATCACCTTAAAAATGCATTTTAAACTGTTTGTTTTAGGCAAAAACACTGATTGACAAAATTTATAAACACATAAAACTATACATGGTTCGCAGTTTTTTCCCCACCAAAACAAAAGAACTAAAAAATAGAACATTTGTTCACATGCTCTCATAAAATGAGCAATCGGACATGTCTTTAACTTTTTTTTTTTTTTTTTTTTTTTTTTTTTTTTTTTTTTTTTTTTTACAATCATGTCATGTCTTCTAAACATCATGTAGGTGTACAATATGTTTTACAGTATTGTAATTACTACAGATCAACATTCTGAATTAAGAAATTTTTTCTTCTTTTTTAAAAAAAGGCTGCGTTTTACAGTGCATAGCTGTAACAAATAAAGAACTCTGATATGTACATAAAATAAAAATAGTCCTTTTTTATAGCATTTGTAAATACACAGCTACATTTATCCTTTAAAATGTAGACGACAATATTACCTTCTGAATTTTACCTTCAAGATTCACTTCCGTCACGCTTCTGTTTCATAATGTAACACCAGATCCAAAATACCAGATTTAAAGGAGTAAAGGGAGGAAAAAAAATCATCAGTTAAGGAAACAAATCTGGATGTTTTAGTTTCATAAAAAAAAAGAAAAAAAAAAAAAAAAAGAACTGTGGGTATTGTAGTGCTTGGAGAAAAGGAAATCAAAAAGTTTTTTTTTCTTCTTTCTACTGGTTTTACAGCAGTAGAGTGCATCCAACTGTGAAAGTTCCCAGGATGAAATGTTTCTTCCCAGCTCTTCAGCAGCTATGTTCATGTAAACTTTTGTTTTTAATATATTCATTTCTATCGATATAGGTCTATAGACTTATTCTCAGGTGCTCTTTGACAGAGCATAAAACTTCTGGTGGTCTCGTCGTTGAAGGGGCGAGAAACAATGTTGAGGTATAAGAAGTTCCTCTTTGTGACACAGACATCAGGTGCCACTGAGCTGGTTACCTTCTCAGGCTGCACTGGGCCTCTTTCAGCAAGCTGTCAAAATCCATGGAGTCATACTTGCTCTTTGTGGAAGTCGGATCAAAGTCGTCCGAATGGGAGTCTGGAAAGGAGGTGAGGGGAGGAGAACGTTTGTGGTTAATGTTAAGCAGAACAGTGAAACTAACAAGTCACCTATAGTTTTGAGTCTTCATCTGACATTCCTATAATGCTAAGCGAGCATCTTATTTGTCCCCTGTCTTTGGAATTAAGGGAAGATCAACAGTGCCAAACTTCCACAAAATCATAAATAGAAAGATTAAAACCTTACAAAATTGAAGGTTAATGACCAACCTACTATATACTCTGTCTAGCCAAAAGGCTCAGACCAACTGCAGTAAACAGGTAAAAAAAAAATAGTCAATGAGTTACTCTTAGTTATAGCTTCAGACACTGAAATCTGTTGCTCAATTAGCATGTGTAGTTTTAAGTATGTATTTTAACAATTTTGGTTTTCTGTAAGGTCTTTGGTGGATTTTTATTTTCCAAAATAAAACTTTAGGACACTGTTTATCTGCTGTAAGTAGTTCCTTAATCCTGGAACTTAATTTTAGTCCTCCACTTGTCCATGTTTTAAGCACATATGGCTCGGGTTCAACTTTTTTCCCCTACCTATTTCCATTTCATACCCACAAACAAACCATGCCCATGTGCTGAACCTTTGCATGTTATTTTATTTTTATCCCATCAAAATGGGATCAGGGTAAAAATGCTAAAATATTTAATGAAAAACTTGAAAAGGCTCAGAAACAAAAAACAAATGCATGAATAAATTAGGAAAGGTTAGTTAACAACAGCTCAGGTAGCAAAATACAAACCTTTTAGTTTGCTTTATCTAAAAACTCATCACAGTTGGTTCACTCATGAGTATGTGGAATGATAGCACACGTTGAATATCTAGTGGAAAGTCTTGAACTTTGGACAGAGGCGACAGTATTAAACTGCATCCTCCCTCTGCTGGTCTCCTGTATGTCCTGTTTATCTTGATCGACCTGATAATATATAAAGAGTATCTTATCTGACCCAACAGACAGCTTCACAAATGGGACCCCTACAGGGCCCAGCAGCACACTCGGCGAGCTTTGAGAAATGGGAACGACCATGGCAGCTACGAGACGCCAGACTTGATCTAATGCATTGGCTGAGGGCTGATTCGTGTCTCACTGCACACCTTGAGGGATGAAAAATACCCAAGTGCTCTACTAAAAACTAATGGACACTGTCGCAAAGACAAAAAAAAAAATAAATAAAAAATAAAAAAGAAGGGGAAGAAGTTTGGATACATCAGTATTAGAAAACGCTCCTCTCGGTCTTTTTAACATGTGCCATCAATATGGGCAGACGAAAATAGTCTGCTCTTGACAATGAGTCAGTTGAATGAAGGCCTTTCCATTTCAGTAGACTGATTAGTCAATTTCAGCATAATGCCTGTCCTCAAGGCTTTGGGATAAGCAGCTGTTTCTGTTTGTCATGTTCTCTTTAAAAAGGCTAATGGCTGGAAATGTTTGGGAATTGGACCATTTATTTAGAAAAATGCTTCTTTTCTCTTTACTGACCCACTGAATCTCTTGAAGCAGGGCAATTTAGATTTCTGTCCTCCTGTGTTGCTGCTAAAATGTCAATACCTATCTTAGATTTCATCAGGAAATAGAAGAGATGGTCTTTTATGGCTGTGCAAACACCTGAAATAGCAGGACACGTTTCACATAAGGTTGAAAGTGTAAGTAGCATGGCAATGTGCCAGTCATCATACTGTTCAGGTAGGAGACAACCTCTATGTCCCAGAGATGAACTTGTTTTAGAGTGAAATGTGTCCATCAGCACCAGAACCAAACCAAAAGAACATGTCAAGATGCTGACTGAAGTCATTATCCACAGTCAAATTATTTAACAGCATGGTCCGAAAGGCTACTCGGAGAGGAAAAAGCCATCAGTCCAAAAGCAGCAGATTACATTTTGCAGATGCCCTCTAGACATGATTCTAATTTTTGAAGGCATGTCCTGTGGTCTGATAAAACTAAAATTTAAGTGTTTGGCCACACTGATGATCATTACATTTCAAGGGAAAAGCAGGAAGCTTGCAGGCCCAAGATGACCGTCCCAACTGTGAAGTACAGGATGGAAGCGTCATGCCGCAGAGTTTGCTGCAAGAAGGACTGGTGCACTTCACAAAACAGATGGTATTATGAGGAAAGAATTTTATGTAGAAATATTGAGGAAGAATCTTAAAGCATTTGTCTGGGTACAAAGCAGTGTTATAAACAGACAATGACACTAAGCATGCCACAAAATTAGTTAAGGCCTAAGAACAACAGTATTTTCAGAAATTCAGAGGTATTATCAGAGAGGCCTAAATCAGTCTCATAGAACATTTATAGGCAGACCTGAAAAGATGTGCAAGAGCAAAGAAGCCTTCAAGAATGACCAAGTTACCCTGGTTCTGTCAGGAGGAATGGGCCAAAATTCCAGCAAACTATTGTGAGAAGCTTGGTCAAGTCATACAGTTTAAAAAGATAACTCTACCAAATATTAGGGAACTATAATTAAACTTCTGAACTAAAAAAGGGCTATAAAAATTCTCTCTATTATTTTGGCACATAGCAAGCAGAAATGATTTTGGTATTCCTAACTATCCTAAAACAGGAAAATGTCCTTTTATTTATTGTGTGCCCTTCTATACAGTGTAAATATTTGTTTTCAACAGTATCACACCATGTATAGTCACTGCAGTACCATCGGAGGACTAGAAACAACTCAACTTTTTTCATGTGTCAAAAGTAGGGCAACATGCGAGAGAGGGGGGGAAAGCCTTGATTTCACTGATTACTTACATTATTTATCAAATGCATCAGTTAACCCTCTGCTATATCCATTCCAGCTAGATCTATGTTTGAATGTTTGTGTATGTTCACTCTAGGGAGTTTGATGAATATTGCTGTACTGCAGTCTGCCATGAGTCCCACACAGCCAATAAAGGTGGTAGAGTTTGCATAGGCAGAAGTAGCTCGCTCCTGTGGAGGCTGCGTAAATCAACAGCCTCTGCATCCCGTATTGAAGCTCTTACCTCCAACGGTTGACAACAGATGGACTTGAAAACTGCTGAGACCTCCTCTCACCTCCATCCTTCTTACCTCAGCTCTTTTCTATTCTTTCTTTAATACTTTCCACTTAATTTGCTTCCTCAAAACTCCTAAAGGGATTCCCAAGTTCGCGCATCTATCAGTGCATGAAGCCGCTGATGCTTTTAGGTGCCGTCTTTAACTCACTAACGTAGAGAAAGCAGAAGCATACATCCCATGTCTGAGTGAGTGATGGAGTATGTCTCATTTTTCTTAAGATGCAACAGCTACAAGCAGGTAGGAAATGGAGCTCCATTCTCGGCATGTTCCCAGGTTGACTTTCACCCTCGCTTTGCAATCTTCAGCCTTGAAAATGTGAAGAGGTTCAGAGCTGCACAGGGAGAGGTTTGCTTGGATCTGGAAGCATCACTTAATTCTTATTTACCCCTTCCCTCTTGCTATTTTACTGACAGCCTTTTAGTTACACCAACGTGCTGCATAGATGACTGTGAAAGCCTCCAAAACGCTGCACTCACCTAAGTCTGTGTATTGTGATTTGCAGAGCTGCTTTTGTCCGTCAAAACACAACTCGAACTGAGGCTCGTTCGACCTGCGTAGGGTGTGTCCGTTCTCAAGGGCGGCAAAGGCGTCACAGGTGTAGCGGAACATGATGAAGCCAAAATTGTCCCTGGTCAAAAAATAGAAAAAGGTGATTCAGTTGTTGCTGTAGGATAGGAATGACCTAGCAGAGGGCCCTGTCTTAGATGACGATCATGTTATTTATATGCAAAAGAGAATCAATAAAGGTGTTTCTTTGGGACAAAGATGAGTCAGGAGAAACTGGTACTGCAAAGCTCTGTCTTTGTCCCTTGTAGCTTCCCTTGAAGTTCAGCAATGCAACAGAATGATTACGTTTTGTTAGGAACTCTAATATAAATATCACTCATTCAGTCAAAACTGATGTCAGACTACTCCTAAGATGCAAACCCACGTGAAGGGGAAAAATCCTGGAGCCTTACCCATCGTCCCTCAGGTTTACTGCACATTCTTCAATTTCCCCAAAGACTTCAAAGCGGCGCTTCAGCTCTGATCGGCTGCAGTCGGACCTCAGTCGCCCCACGTACACCACTCGTCTCTCCTCCTGCTCGTTAAAACAGAAAGACAGAACCAGTGCAAAGAGATTAAAAGATGGTGGTGGTGCTGGAGGGAGGGGAACTGTTTTTTTCCATTTCCCCCTTCTCTTTCTTCACCAGGCTTAAATGAATTGGTCTTGATCACTTCTGTGGATACCGCCACTAACTATGGGCCCCTGTTTTCGTTCTCCCTCTCTGTCTGACTGTTTGCTTCTTTATCTGATGGGAGTAGCAGTTCGGAAGCGCCTTCAATCTACCTTGACACCACAGTTTCTCTTTTCTTTCCACAACTCATCAACCTTAGGCAGAATGATTTTTATCAAATGATGCCGCGACTTTAGTTTTGGGCTTTGTTCCTCTTTTGGTTAGTCTAAAAATAAAGCCACAGGGTGGCTGAGTCATAAATCAGAAAAGCCAGCTTTAGTTGCAACACAAAAGAATTCTATTTTTCAAACTGGAAGGCTTTTAATATTACAAAAATATTTGTACCCAAGTGGCATTAAAACGAGTGTTTTGAGACCAATGCAAAATTCCAGTTTTCTGAGATCTGACCTGCCGATTCTGATTTTTGACCAATTCCTTCTTTTTTAAAAGTAAAATATGTAGAAGCAGTAGTTATAAATCCATTAGAAAAATAAGGAGTTACAAAATTATTACCATTTATAGATCAAAGAAAATGTCCCCACTATTTATAGAATTTTTTTTTATTAAGCTCAAGAGTGCATTGAAGTACTTGAAGTTCGTGGACGTGTTTATAAAGTCAATAAATTAGAATGTCATTAACAATTCCCTTTATTTAAGATTGTGTTTTTTAGAAACTGAAATTAAGGTGTTTATTTCAGATGATTTTGATCATTAAGGGTTAGAGCTAATGATAAGCAAAAAATCTGTTTGTCTCAGAGAATTAGTTTACCACATTAAACATTTTTAACAGAAATGTAACATCATGGCTATGTTATGGTCTTCTCTGATTCTTGTACAACTTGGATTCTAAACCTCTCCACACTCTCCAGTTTCAACACAGCCAGCTTCTTTAAAAATGACGTTTTGTGGCTTACTCTCCTTGTGAAGTCTGTCAGTGAATTTCTACTGGACACCTACTAGACTAGAATTAAATTTCTGCTTTAAAAATAATTTTTATTGTTCTTAATATTCTAATTTTCTAAAAAAAAAAAAAATGTTTTTTGGGATGTCATTAGCTTAAAGCCATAAAAATCCAAATTTAAAGAAACAAATGCCCTAAATATGGAACTCTGTGTGTAATCCATCTATATATGAGTTCCAAATTTTGAGCTGAATTAGAGGAATAAATAAACTTTTTGATGATATTCTAATTTATAAGATGTAATTGAAAACTTCTGATGCATTTATTAAATTAAAAAACCCATCCCTGATCAGAACCATTCAATAGAAAAGTGGTGATAGATTGGTGCAAACAGGGATTTCCCTGAACTTCAGAGCTTGTGGAGGGAAACAATCTGGATAAATTTATGAACAAACTGCAACAAGCAGCAGTTCCTGCCTTTGATTAGTTTTAATTGCATCCTCTAATCAGTTAACTCCTAAGGCTATAGTCAGTAATATTATTTATTTATTCTTTCACTTGCCATTACTGAATGGAGTCCACTGAGGCTTGTTGCAATTTTAAACACAGAAACATATATGTAAATCATTTTAAACCCAAAGCTGACCTTTGTGTACGTGGCTTCCAGCTGAAAAAGATAAAAATTAGCTACAGATTACTGTCTTGTTTTCTCCACTCTGTTTTATGCTTAGTTTCAGACTAAAAAACTAGTATTTGCTGAATTTGGCGGTTTGTTGCTGACAGCTGATAAATATGTGGCCTTTCTGTTATAGCGCCCTGAGGGCTGCTAGTGTTGTGTATATATATATATATATATATATATATATATATATATATATATATATATATATATATATATATATATATATATATATATATATGCACACATGAGGTCAAAGCAAGAGGGACAGAGTCTCAGAGCGGTGTTTTTTTATCCATGGCCTCCCAAACTGTCTTTGACAGCTTCAGCTCAATGGTTTCGTGACTGTTTGCTTCTCCGTCTCAGAAAAAAACGTAAAGCACCCTGAGCTCACATTACTGTATCATTTTAATGTGTATCAACGGGCGGTAGCTGTGTCAGCCTACTGGAAAGCTGAATAATTTCCCACTGAGTCAAGGAGAGGGGGTAGATAAGGAAAAAAATGCGATGTTCACTGAATCGTGATGAATTGTGAAATAGATACACAAAAAGGGCGAAAGATCTCAAAAAAATCTGTGGACATTTTCCTTTTTTAAAAATATCTCCTCCTTTTCTTGCTGCTATTTTCACATTGTACCCCGTGGTGTGATTAATAGGAGTCGACAGTGTTTCCAGACGACAGAGATGTTAAAAATACGCAACCCAGAGATAAAGAGGAAGGCCCTGTCGCCTGAATCATTCAGAAACTCAGTTTGTATGTATTCTTTTCTGTAGAGAGATGCTCTGGCACATAGCACAAAGCTGGAGGCTGTCTCATCCTCAGTAATGTGTGTCTGTGGGAGGTTTCTGTGGGCTGTGCCACAACACTGATTACATGTGCTCTTTTATCAGTGTTGTTGCAGGAAGATGAAGTCAAGTCAATCTTTAAAAAACAGGATATGTGACTTTAGATGTGTCAGTTGACTCACTATGGCTTTTTGCCTTTGCTTCTCCCTCTGCTCGGCCCTTTCAAACTCCCGCTTCTCATAATCTAGGCGGTATTCCTCCCTCTTAAGCCTCTCGTGCTGGTACTCCTCATAGCTGTCGTACCTGTGCAGGAGAAAGAAGATAGGTGGGACATCGATCACTGTCCTCCCCTTGTCCCCATGAACGTAAACAGCACCATTCCTGTCCGCACTTATGAGGAACAATTGCCAGTATCTGCCAAGGACATGTCTGCCAATGGTGGAGAAGTTTATCGCAAAGTGAAGGAGATGGACATATTATTAAGATGTCTTTTCACCATCGCTGAGAAGTCTAAGCCTCCACAGGATGGACCCGCGGGAGCGCCGGGCAAGCAGCACAGTCGGGGACCCAGGCAGCTGCAGCTGTCAGCACAACTTCACATGTCATTACTTTCTGCTTAGTTAGGGCTTCATCAAGAGGGAAAGCACTGCTTTCTCCCAACTGCCCCAGACTAGTACAAGACGTGTCCACTAAGTTTTCCACTGATGAGCAGCTCTTGGACTTGTCGGGTGTCATTAGAGACGCGGGTGCCAAATCAGTTCAGAGCGCTGAGATGGGGTCAGCCTTTGCCAGTACTTCTCTGCATATGAAATCCTAACCCTCTGCAGTGCTTCTCAGAAAACTACAAATGCACTTAGTTCAAGATGTGTCAGCAAAAAGCTGTGAGGATCTACTAATGAGTGTACCATGCATGTGCACCAGTATGATTTGGATTCAGCTCCAAAAAGTCAATACTTTAATGTAGAACAATCTTTTATTGCAGTTAGAGCTTCGGGTCTTTGAGGGATTTTCTCTCCTAGATTTGCACTTCTAGAGACATTCTTCTTTTCCAAATAGCTTAAGCTCAGTCAGATTGGCTGAAGAGGATCTGTGAACATACATTGTTAAGTCTTAAGACAAACTCCTAATCAGATATAGATCTGGACTTTGACTGGGCCATTCTAACACTTAAATAATAACTTTAAACCATTTTATTGTAGCTTTGGTTGCATATTTAAGGTCATTGTCCTGGTGGAAAGTGAACCTTCCCTTGCAGCCTCTAACAACTTTTCTTCCAGGATTGCTGTACATTTAGCTCAAGGCAGCTTGTCATCAACTTTGACCAACTTCTGTGTCCCTGCTGAGGAACATCGCCACAGTACAATCCTTCCATCACCATGTTTTATTAAAGAGATTGCATGTTTGTAGAGTATATTCACTCAAAATGCACAGAACAGACACATGAGCTACAAGCTGAATATTTCTCATACCATCACAAATCCTAGATATTTTCACAGAAAAATTTGCACACATTAAACATTTTTCCGTACAACTTAGCTAATATTAACAATACATATTAAACAAGAGGACTGAATAATTCTTGTTAAAACAACTACCTTGGCCTGCGGCTGAGTGGAGATCGAGACTGAGGGGGAGGGCTCTTATGGATTCTGGAGCGGATAGCGTTCAGATCTGAACTATGATGAGACCTGAAGGAAAAACCAAAGAGAAGCGGTAGGCATGACATCTCTTCCACTAAAACACATTACTTTCAATTAAAATAAAAGCTTCACTCTTCTTTAAAGCTTTGACACCTAGGTTGATTCAATCATGCTAAACTCTGAATGTTACATTTGCGTTTAACTCATTTTAACCACCACCTGGTCTTCATGTAACTCAGTAAATGTTCATTTATTGCTGATTTCTTTCTTTTTTTTCCACACCTGGGCTGGCTTAGATGTGTGCCTGCTATGTATGTTGTATGAAGACGTGGTCAATAGTTTAGACCCTGGTGACCTGACTGTGGAGCTTGTATGCCTTTCTCTCCTTGAGCTCCAGGTGCTCAATTATTGAAGTGTTCCTGAAGGAGGAACACCTAAATAATAGAAAGGGAGAAGTTTGGGAAGCAAAGGTTTGCTTCATCAGAGAAAAGGTTAGTTTAAACAACCCACAGCACCTTCTACTTTTACTGGCTCCCCTGTTTTCAAGGTGCTTTTAAATAAATGTATCTTTTATTGCAGGAGTATTATCTCGTGTTGAAAAAAAAATCCAAACTTTGAGTACTTTCATTCATATTTTAACGAGTGGCACCGTTTATATTTATTATCTAATAAATATAACAGAAGCATTTCTATAATTTATGCTAAGTTTGATCAGTGTTAAGATAAGATATATATATATATATATATATATATATATATATATATATATATATATATATATATATATATATATATATATATATATATATATAAATCCCAAATTCTGTTTTGTCCGTTTTTATTTTTTTGAATTCAATGTTTCATAAGTAAAAAAACCCTGTTTGTTTGTCCGTTTTTATTTTTTTGAATTCAATGTTTCATAAGTAAAAAAACCCTGTTTGTTCCTATAATATTTTATAATATTCCTATCGTCATGTGATTAATGACTATGACTTCAAATAGTTTAACAGAAAAATAACCCAGATGTATATGTATTAATATAAAAACATTGTTTCTGTGAATCTAACTTGAAAAAAATAGCACATGCTTATTATGAAATTCCAGAACATACAAGCGACATCTTTCATCCACATTACAAGGCTGTATTATTAACAATGTTAAGAATGGACTTTGTTTTGTTTTTTTTGTTTTTTTTGACCGCAACCAATATTTTGTTCCCCCCAGAGTTCGAGGACAGTCTTCTCTGCTCCAACACCATGTTAACAGGGTTTTAGAAAGCTGCTGTAATGTTCTAACATTTATTTACATTCTAAAGTACTGTCTGACTCGGCACATACAGCTACAATTTCATTTGAAAGTGAACATCTCACTATTTTTAACCCTCATTTTTTTATGCATAACATATGGTGCGAGACCCTAGATGAACACGTGGCACTGAAGTAAACTGTGCATTTATCTTCTCAAGTCAGGAAGTTGCGTCAAGAAAAATGCCACCTATATAAATGTATCCATATCTACAATCAGAGATATAATTAAACAGTTTAGAATAATGGGAGTTGGGACAAACAAGGCTGGACAATGTGTGGATCTCACTGTTCTAAGAACTGGATCTACTTGCTCTGCAAAAAAAAAAAAGAAAGAAAAGAAAAAGATTATCATGACTGTTTAGCTTGGATTGTCAATAAATCCAGAGGACATGGTATCACAGTGAACACTAATGCAAGAGCACTGTTTTCCTGTTGTTATCTGACTTTTTTTGTAACTCCAACCCTGTCTGTGTCAGATTTTGATCGAATGCCTTGAGGCTATTACAGTATAATTTACAAGCAAGTTGGTGTAGGATGAAGAGCAAGGGTCTGAACAAGATAAAGTGATTCTATTGGCACTGTGGAGTAAACTGACCTTTCAGTAATCATGCAAACAAAGTGAGTCACTGCAGCAGAGTCCGACACTGTGAGCCACTCAATGAAGCACTGCTGACAAACTCAATTTATTCATATCATTCTCAGTCACAAGTTTCTGCCTCGGTTTTGCAATGAAAAAACCAAAAAACCCTCCCTTGGCACTGATCAAAGAGAAACACGGGTAATGTAGTTCTCGCAGAGGGTTATGATGATAGGCCTCTCTTCTGAGAGAGGGTGCTGAGACCATATTCCCCCAGACTGGATTTGGCTTTTATCTCCGGGGATGTAAAACAGGAAGGTTTTTGCCATGTAATAAAAACAACAGCTGCCTCTTAAAACAATAGACCTGGCATCAGATGGGAAGAGAAAAACATATAAATAAATAAAATCATGAAAATGGGAGCAGGAGGAATTAGTGTGTAAAGAGGGAGTGTACAAGAGACAGTCAAATAAAACTCCCCGCCTAAAGATGAAAACTCATTCTATTCAAAGTCCAGAGCACTTTCCATGTTGTTATTTCATTCATTTTTATTCATCTTGCATTTGTGACTCTCCTTAGAGAGTTTTTTTTTTTTAACCCATACTGTCAGATTAGATCTAAGAGGAGCCGACCATAAGTGATTAAGTTGGTAAGTGTGACACCAGATAACAAGAAGGTTAGTTTTAGTTTAAGGATAAAAACAGGAGTAAGCCACTACTGACTCATTTGGATGGGATGGGAGAATAACAGCAAACTCTTGTCTTCTAAGACAGAGCAGCTTTTAAAAAGACATGATGTTAAAGTTTTCCAGATACTATATGGTCCATAAGAAAAATTGTACCCTCAATAAATCCTGTTTCTTTAAGGTCTATCTTGCCTCACACCAGCTTGGTTAACCGACAGAGTCTGTGCTACACTGCTAAGCTTGAGTGCCTGCTATGAAAAAACATTTAATCTGAGGAGCAGGTAAAATACATGTTTGTGTGTAGACTTGTTTTTTATTTATTTTTTTATTTTTTTATTTTAGGACATCTGAATGCCAGAGGTCTCCTGTACTTTCAACGGCTTTCTAGGCCCCTAAGTGCCACAAAGTCATGAAATTAAACTACAAGCGAGTGGTAAAAACTCAGTTTTATTTCTTGGCTAAAGAGATGAAGAATTTATCAAAAACTAAACAGCTTAAGCCAACACAAAGCTCACATCATCAGTAACCTGACACCAGAAAATGTCCCCAGACAAGAGTAAGAGACATTACAGTGGAGTTATGACCAATCCAATCCAATATTGATGTTAGGATTGGAAGGGATATTATTTTTTATTAGCCACAGATTCAGCCGCAGGACCAGAATCTATGGTCCTGTGTTGAAGCAGGTCATATTTTTGCTAATTTTACTCTGCAATATAAATAAGCCAGTAAGGGATTCTCTATAACCTTAAATAAAAAT
This sequence comes from Anableps anableps, assembly GCA_014839685.1. Taxonomy (NCBI): domain Eukaryota; kingdom Metazoa; phylum Chordata; class Actinopteri; order Cyprinodontiformes; family Anablepidae; genus Anableps; species Anableps anableps. The sequence goes on from CM026085.1 coordinate 18,834,030, forward strand.
ACAATTGTTTCAACAAATCTCTGTATTTATACAGAAATGAAAAACAAAATCTTAATCTACTCACAACATAATTTTGCCCTTAAGTTGCTAAGAAACAACAATAAGATAGTGTTACAAGAAGAATTTCTTTGACCAGTCCAGTCTTGAATTCCTTCAGACAGAGCTGTTTACAACCCTGGATCAAGGGCTTTATTGTTTTGCCAAAGTGCAGTGCTAAGCAGTGCTATAACAAAAATAATAAGTCCTCTGCCACAACTCCAAAACATGAAAAAAGTTTTTTTAAAAAAATCACGGAAAACGCAACAAATTTACAAGTGTTCAAATTTAGGACCTAAATATAGTATGGAAATATGGGCACATGCAAGGCTGTCTGAAATTTATATTAAAAATTTTAAGACTACTTTATGCTTTTTAGGAACCTGTAGATACCCTGGGTTTGTTTAAATTAGCTCATGCCACACCATTATCAAAAACAAAACACCACGAACAAGTAAAAGCATTCTGTATTTAAAAATGTCAGAATCAGCAGATATTTATATTCAGATATCAGATTGACAACCAAAAAAAATCCTGGATCTTGGCAGTTCTACTTTGTATAGTTGCATTTTCAGATCAACCCAGTTGGTTAACCTGCAGAGCTGTTCCATGGTCACAGTCCTGGATGAGGGCCACCATGTTTAAAATCAGAAATTTTCCTTCAGCAAGGTATGAAGAAAAGTTGGGTGGGTCTCCAAATGTTATTTCTGGTTTTAAAAAGATTATCTACAGAAACTGAAAACAACTTACCAAGAGGAGGGACGTCTGTCTGGTGAGCTGGACAGAGAGCGCCTGTGGTATCGTGATGAGGAGCTGCGGGAGCCAGAGTGGGACCGTGAACGGGAACGGGACCCACTACCGGTCCAGCAGAACGGTTGGCTAGGTGACAGGAGAAGGGAGGATGGTGGAGAGACGGAGCCTCGTGAAGGGGAGCAAGTGGATGGTGGGGAACAAGAGGGAGAATGGGGAGAGCAGTCAAAGAGTAGGTCCAGAGGGGTGCCCTCCCAGGGAAAGATGAAGCGACTCTCACGGCCCTCATCCAGCTCCAGCTCGTCATGAAAGGACAGAAGCCCTGGGTGCAGGTAGCTGGATCCAGACAACCTCTGGGAGTAAAAGTCAATCTCTCCCCCCTCAGGGGACTGGGGGGTTGTAGGCTTGTTTGGTTTACTGCTATCATCTCTCTCCTGCTCACCCTGAGTATAGAGAGCTTGTAGGGGAGGGCCAAAGTGCTTGTTGAGTTCTGCTCTGATTTCCTGGTCGCACAGGGGCTTCCGGCTGGTGGCAGAGAGTTGCAGTTGGTCCCTAACAGCAGTGCCCCCTTGTGTTGGTATCTGAGTGGTTTGTGGAAGGATACGCTCCCCTAAGCCCCTGACACGGCAAGCGTCTCCATCCATAGGAACAAAATTCTGCTCTTTAGTCATACGACTAAGTGAGGATGATGATATCGAACAAGAAGATGAAGATGTTAAAAACGATGTTGACATGGCTGAGTCCATACATTCGGCGTGCCTGTTCTCTACCTTGCCAGTGGAGGTGGCACCTGGGGTGAATGTCATTTCCAAAGATGTAGCCATACAAACAGATATTCCCCCATCCATCTTACCAGCAGCCAGTGCCTGGCAATAGTCATGGTCGCTATGGCCATCCTGCTCAGCGGCCTGCTTATTGTTGCCAGTACTGCAGTGCCCCTCAAGGCCGCCCCCAAGCGCACATTGAGTGATGGCGTAAGGGAAGGCGGTAGATGCTTTGCTTAGCTGCGCATAGAGCTCAGTCTGTTCGGGACCCTTCCTGGTAGGGCCCCCAGCTGAGGCACCTGGGGCCGGGGCCAAAGCGCCGGCGCCCAACTCACTCAGCCTGGCTCTTTTGCACGTCAAGGCCGAGGAGCAACACGAGGACAACTTGGTTTTCAGAGATGCTTTGAAAGGATTCTCTTGACTGGCTTTGTGTGGGGGCGTGGTAGGTGGTGTCAGACCTGAGGAGGCAAGGAAGACAGACAGAGTGGATGGGTGAGTGTAATGAAATGCAAATCATAATATAATCCTCACCAGGCAACCCCCCCACCTCCCTCCCTCCCTTCTTCCTTCACTCATCTATAAACTCCCAGGTCAGTTTATGGACAGTGGACACAGATACATGTCTGATTAAAATATTCACTTTCACTTGGTCTAATCCTATTTTATTGCAATCTTGACAGATTAATGTAATGCTCTGTGTAACTTAATATGGATGTCTTACCATTCTCCTTGTCTCCGACCTTGAAAAGATCCATTTTCATGTAAAAAACAATCCTGCCCAGAAGAAATTTAATGTATCTAATGGAAAATATGAAAAAAAAATCCCATACAAGAAGTCACTGAAGTCAAAAAGACCCCTCAGTAAAATGATGTTACACATGTTTTGCGTTTATCCTTCAACAAAGTTTGGAGAACAATGAACATCTCTTTCTTTTATGCACATGTTGGCATTCTTGGAGATGTCCAAATGGCAAGATGCTATGTCGTTGAGGCAATAGAGGAAGTGATGGTTGGGTTGACATTCTTTTCTACTGCTCATACCCAACATTCTCCCATCGCTCCCCTTTTCCTCCTACAGATTTACAACCAGACAGATGGCAGTTATATGAGAAGTCCTGAGATGAGCCCACTTTATAGCTTTGTTACTGCGCTCACACAAACAGACACTGCCATTACTTTTGTTCCCCTCATTCCCGCCTCCTTTTTCAGTCTCCTTCGTTCTCTAGTTCAGTCTTTTCCGTCTTCCTTGTGTCTGCCATCTTCCACTAGATCAATCTCCATTTCCCTCCCTTCTCTGTCATTCTTCATCTTCCCCTGTTTTTGTCTCACACAGAACAAATGTGCCCACACACACAGGCACACTTGTCACTAACAGTCTCTCACTGGAGTCAAACTCGGGCACTTTGAAACACCTACACTCTCTACACCCCTCCTTGTTTGCCATTCCTATAATGCATGTCATTCTTCCCCTGCCAGTGAATTCCTATCAAATGACATCTATTAGTATCAAATCCAGTGTTAGAATATGCACTAGTCATATGTCTTAGTGAAGGGAAGGTAGGAGCTGGAGACAAAAATTAGTGTGTTTCTAAAGTAGCATGGTGGAGCCATGGAACTATCAACAGTCCTAAAGTCTATATATGATTTAGGACTGCAAACTCTCATGCTCTCAATAGGCCTTTTCTCCCATCCCCCTGTTTTTTCCTATGAAGCTTGCATTTATGCATGATGATCTACAGACTGAAATTTTTGCCCATTCTTCATTGCAAAATAGCTCAAGCTAAGTCAGATTGGAATAATAGCATCTATAAACATGAGCTTGGCTCCTTTCTCTTCACAATGCTTTTTATTCACTAATATTTTTTAACAAACCACTAAGTACTTTAGAGAAAAGCTGAATTTGAACAGAGATTAAATTACACATGGAGACTCTTTAATTTAATTTGGTGACTTCTTACAGTTAGGGGCACTAGAATTTATTTAGGTGTATCAGGGTAAGAGGGTTGATCCTGAATATTTATGTAAACTTTTAGCAACCTTGCATCTGTTTTCTTCTACTTACCAATTTTGCACTACTTTGTGTTTTTCTCTCACTTAAAATCCTAATAAATACATTAAAGATTGTGGTTGTAATGCCACAAAATATGAAACAATTTCATGATTTCATGACCGAATAATTTTGCAACTATAGGGAGAACAGAGAGTGGGTGTTAGAGGATGACTGAAAAACTTCTGGTTCACCAATGAAGCACCATCTGTCCAAACCAATTTCTGCATGGGATCATAAACTAGGAGCCATTAGCAATAGGGTGCCAGAAATGAATCAGAGTTAGACAAATATGTGCCTCTCAGTCAAACCTGCTACTGATGGATGATCTGTGGGACACAAACACCAATCATGCAGAGAGAGGTGAGAAAATTATGAAATAATTGAGCAAGACAGCCAAGAAAGCTTGCGATTTGCAAGGAGACCACAACTCCAGGCTTAAAGGTCAATCCTTAAGTAAACTATGCAAATAGCAACACAGAGACCACCTCTAAAGACAACATAAGACTACATAGAGACAACACGGCAGTACAGAGTAAATCTATTAGCTTGGATGAGATGGAAGCAATGGTCATTGGGGGGCCTCACTGCCTTTTCCTGGGCTTCAGAGTAGCTCTCTGAGAAGGGTCAAGCAAACATGATGAACACAAATGGTTCTTTTTAACTTGCAATGTAAAAATAACTATTTTATTCTTTAAAATAACAACATCAACTTTTTTAGGAGTACTCTGAATATTGCATCAATGCCTGGTTGTCCTGCTGTGAAAGTGGAAGCATGCACTCATCTAAACTCCATCTGATTATCTGTAACACCACCATTATCTCTATTGTGGTGAAATGCTACTCTAAATCTGCAAGGCACATGTAGGAGCTTAGACTTGTGCTTCACTGGGATCTACATCCATCTGTCTCATATACCAGCTAATCTCTAACTTCAAAATGGGTCTCAGTAACCCTGAGCTTTCCAGACTAATGACTTTTCCTGCTAATATTCAATCTCAAAATTTGCACGGGACTTAAAAAGAGTCAGGTGAAGGGCTTTATTTTAATTGTGGCTGTAAAAAATGGATGTGTGGAATGCAATGACCATACGGATTTGGCTGCGGGTCAACAGATTTGCCCACTTGCAATAAAACAAGAGGAAATATTAACTGAGCTTGATTGCTGCCAGAGCTTAAGGACTCCTGCCCTTATGCTCCCTTTAGGTATCCGTGGGTATCACATTTGACCCTGAGAGCTTATCTACACAAAAGGGTTAAACAACACTTCAAACCAGAACCAGAAAAACATACCTCTCAGGGGGGTTTCAATTACTGTCCCCTACAAGTAGAAGGTCCAGTGGACACACATGGGGCTAATACAGAGATCACTTCCCCTGCTTGTAAATGAATACCCAAGAGGACCAGAGTTAGAGGCTAAAGGGCAATCTTTTTTTTTGTTTTGTTTTTTTTTTTACCGACCTTGGATAATTATTCTCAAATAATTGTGTGGTTGTCACTAAAATAGTTTCAATAAGCAGATAAAGAAATGAATTACTTTGATTTTATTGCAACTGAACGATGCCAAACAACACTGCCAGCAATGAGACATAAATGTCCTCTAAAAGTACAAGAGAACCACAGACCTTTCCACTTTACAATTATGCACTACTTTGCAATGCTTTTTCTCATGAAAGGGGCAGTATTATGTCAAATCAACTTTTTGAGCTTTATATCATGTTATAATGTTATTCCCTCATCAAAAACATACCTAGAGTGTTGCTTTGATTCTTTCATGCATGTTTGAGAAATTATTTGATCTCCTGTCCCACAGGGTCACCCCGAATGGCTGACCATGTGGCAGCCATTCGGGGTGCCTAAACGCTTGCTCTCACTGAGTGCTGCCTTTTCCATGGAGCTCCTCCTTGGAGCTGCCATCTCCAAGCCAAGCTTCTGCCTCACAGAGCACCCCTCCCCTGTTACTCCCCCACTCAGCTTCTCCAGACTAGCAGCAGCAGCAGTTAGCAAACACCTAGTGAAACTATGCATCGACTGAGCTTATCATACGAACTACTTCTCAGTCTAATGTTCCAAAGAAGGCCTGGAAAACAGCTTAATGGAGAAACGTTGTTGTGATGACATGCTGAAAACTGAAGTGTCAGAAAGAGAAAGAGGCCTAATTTCAAGGCATTAAATTGTGAAGTCAAATTTCTTTTAAGTCATATTTGATATAAACAGCAATTTTATAACAACTGAAGGTAACATCGTTACTTGATTGTGCTATAAAATGAAACTATATGTCTGGAAAGTGCATAATACTGCCCCTTCATATCTCAATAAAATATGCAAACATTTAAGGCTGTAATGTCACCACAAGAAACTTTATGGGGTTTTAATACTTTTGGAAGGCACTTTAGATGAGGACTGTTATGTTCAAGATATTATTAGAATCAGATAATGAAAAAGATCATAACACCTTGAGATAAAAAATAGGGACATAAGGTTTTTGCTAATAAATCATGTGGAGATTTGAAAGCCAATCAATACTTGTGCCTATAAAAAGACCTTTGCATTTCACCTTGAACTTTAAACTATGTTGGAGCTATCAAAGACAACAGGAAAAGCTAGTATTAACTGTTACCTATCTACAAGACGCATGGCAAGAGTTAGTGTTATAAGTTGTTTATTTAATAGCCAAATAGGTAAGGAGAAAAGCATGCTCACCTGGGGTTCCAGCAATCTCCACACTTAATGTGCGTTCAATGGTTTTGTTCTCAAAGGGTGATCCTTTGTGGTCACTGAAAGACAAAACAAATCCGATAATTTAAAATCATAGATGAAAGACTGCAGTTTTCTGTGATCTAAAAATGGAAATGAGTCACAAAAAATGCCTCAGCTTGAATTCTATTTTATATATTTTCTTTTGGCTTTGTCTTTGTGTTCTAGTTTGTTGCTGTTTTTTAGCCTAGAATAATGTGAAAAAACTTCACACACTTACTTTGGAGACTCTGGGGTCAAAGGAAGTGGCAAGGTGGTTGGTTTGGCTGCAGAACACAAAGGAGCATGGGTAATTATTGATCTAGGTATGACAATCATGGCAGAAGAGACAAGGTCCATATTCTGCAACATTTAATCTCAAATTGGTGCAACAAATACAATTATTACTACAAAAACCCATCTCTGTTTCAATTGACATTATACTTTTTAATTTGACCCCATTTTAACAATTTACTCTCTTTAAATGTAATCTATATATATTCATATATTTACTCTGTGAGGCAGGATGGAGTGATGGTGTCAACACACAAACAGACCGCGTTTGACAACAAACAGATCATAATGGAGTAAAAAACATACATAGACAATGCTACAAACAAAACACGTGACAGTGGGTGAGCCCCTCCCTGGACAAGAAAAATAAAAGTAATGATCACATGCACCAACAGCAGAGGAGGGGGAAAAAGAAAGAAAGAAAGGAGAGTCAAGGAAGCTTGTGCGGTTGCCCGAGGCTTTGGCCGACTTATGCTCCAGCTAAGAGAATGTGGCTTTGGTGGCACGATGCTAAACAGCAGCGCCCAGGTATTTGACTCTAAATGTACATATTCAGCACGCTCAGCTCAATCAGCCAAAGGTAGTTCAAGAACTGACTTTATAAAAACAGGATATACAGCAGCAAGACAAGGCTCACCCCTTCTCCCATTTTTTTCTCCCTAAAATGCCTCCGGGACTAGCAAAAGCATTGGCGAGCAGGCTGTTTCATGGTCATTGGTGTGTATGTCCTCTGTTAGATTTAAATTAGACTACAGGTTAGTTGTGAAATCAAACTTAGAAGTGGTTAGAGCAGCAGAAGGAGAAGAAAGAGCAAAAGATCATAAGGCCAGAGGTGGGGGAGGGAGGGGGGATGCAGTCATGATTACCTAACAACAGGTGGCCCTGGTCATCGGGGTGCTCGCTGAGTGCCTGCCTGTGTGGGGGCCCTTGCCCTTGTATGATGCAGGGAGGGGAGGGCTCTGCAATGCTAGTATCTGGGAGGAGAGGGCTTGGTGGGCCCTGTGAGAGCAGCACAGCAGGGCTGCCTATGACATGGTTATCATCATCATCAACAACACCATCACCATCATCATCATGGTCAACATCCTCCCCAAAGCCTCCCTGATTCGGCCACCCCAGCTCTTGTCCAAAGCCCAAATCTACATTTGGATTTGGCTGACTAACCCAGGTCTGTCGGTCTGAGGTAATAGGTGACAATGGGGGTCCTGAATCAGACTCTTTGGTCTTATTTATATAAGCAGAGATATCTTTGTCCTCCTTATCTTGTGCCTTGAACAAAATCTTTGCTGGGCTCTTAGACCTCTTACCTGCTGATCTGCTTTTAGCACTACCTGAAGGAGTAATTGAGAATTGGTGTAGTTGGGCCAGAAATTGAGTGGGCTTCTGTTTGGAGGTGAGCAGCTGGCTAAGTAAAGGGTGTCCCGGCTTAACATCTCTTTTCTTAATCGTCACCGTGATGTGCCTTTGCGGCGCACTGCTGGCACCGCCACTGCTACTACGGCCTTGTCTGCCAAAGCCTTGCCTAGCCTGAGTGGCGCCTGCAGCCTCTCGGCAATGCTCACAGCTGTGACTCACCTCTCGGGGAGGGAGGGAATAAGAATGCATATACCTAATGAACCTAGCGGCGGCCAGGCGGCCAACATCACCTGGCGGCCTTCCTTCTTCATTGGGTGGCCCGTGCTCCTGTTTGGGGCGGGTATGGCCGCAGGTGTAGGTTCTGCGACCAACAGGGACAGAGGCACCCTCCGAATCCTCAACCCCGTCATCGTGAGAGCAACGCTGCCACTTCCCAGCCCCATGACCAGCCACAATACACTCGCCTGCAGCCTGGCTCTCACCTCGCTGGTGATGCTGCTGCGGCGACTGCTGCTGCTGTTGAGATGGCACAGCTGACTTCTTCCTGGAGGTGGTGGACGAAGAAGAGGAAGAAGTGGAAGACAGGGAGGAGAATGAGGAGGTGGATGACGAGGATGGCGACGAGGACGAGGATGAGGCACTGAGACCCAGGCTACTCTTGTCCCTGCTACTGGGACCCCCCCAGGCGCTCTTGGCATCGCTGGCTTTGGTGTGGAGCAGGATGTCATCAGTGGCTGTTAGGTATTTGAGCAGCTCAGTGCAAGGCCGCCTCACCGGGCGGTTCTGTTGGCCGGAGCCCCCTCTTGCTTTGCAGTTCCAGGGGCTTTCCGTCTGAGTAAAACCGAAAGAAAGTAATACAGTTACTAACTTTGTCCATTGTTATTGTTACAGACTTCTTACCCACATTTTACAGTGCCTTGCAAAATAATTTAAATCCGTCGAACTTTTTGCCATCTTATTATGTCACAAACACAAAGTGCAATGTATTTTTACTGAAATAATGACAAACCAGCACAAAAATGGCTCATAATTGTGAAATGTAAGAAACATGTCATACATTTGTAGTTATACTCTGGAATCAATGCTTTCTAGAACCAACTTCTGCTGCACTTACAAATACAGTCTTGGTAGACAGATAATAGACAGATAATTTTGCCCCATTTTTTAAATCACAAAATAGCTCAAGCTCAATATAAACTGGATGGAGAGCATCTCTCTTTTAAAGTCTTGCCATATATTCTGAATTGGATTTAGATCTGGACATATGAATATGCTCTGATCTAAACAAAAGGAATTCAAGATCAGTCCTGAAGTGGTACTATCCTGTCTCTTTTAGATGCCTTCCTTCATCAACACACCTGAATCAAATGAATGGCTTATTACTAGGTCTCTCCAGAGCTGTTTGGCATGGTGATGAGGTAATTCAGCCATCTGATTCAGGTGTGTTGAAGCAGGGATGGTTGCAGGATGATAGCACTCAAGGTTTGGACTTAGCCAACTTGATCTAAACCATTTTATTGAAGCTCTGGATGTATTTGGGGTTGTTGTCTTAACCTCTAACTGGTTCTGGATGATGGCCTGTATTTAGCCCTAATCTATTTTCCCATCAACTTTGAACAGCTTACCTATACCTGAAGAAAAAAAAAAAAACATTCCTACAGCATAATGCTGCTACTACTATGGCGGAGATGGTATGTTCAGGTTGATGTAACATGTTAGTTTTATACCACTCATAGCATTTTGCTTATAGGCTAATAAGGTCAGTTTTGGTCTCATCTGACCAAACCATGTTCTGTAATATCTTTGATGTGTCCCCTACATAGCTTGTGGAAACCTGTAAATGGGAGTTTCTTTAAAAAGTTTCTTTAAAACGGGCTTTCTTCTTACTTTGTATATGTCTATCACATAAAATCCCAGTAAAAAACCTTGAAGTCTGAGGTTATAACATCTCAAAATGTAAAAAGTTCAAGGTGTATTTGGAGTGAATATTTCTGCAAGGTACGGTATATTTAGCTAGTTAGTTATTTGGCAAAAGTATAAGAGCAAAAAAGAGATGGGGCAAGACAGCAAGACTGACAAGTGACTAACAGGAACAGCAGTGGCCCAGAAGTCTCGGAGGTGATGGTGGGAGGGCTTTCTGCCCATCATCCTAATTGGTGGGCCCCTGTAAGCACCACCACACCACTCTGTACGCATACCATTTCCTCCGGGAGTCATCATCCACTCTGCTCCAGAAACAGATGACTCAAAGGCAAGGTATGAATATAGACTCGAATAAAGAAGACTGACTCACGCAATGTGCAAATACAGTCCACAGATCACACAAAAATCAGTCTATTTGTTTACCACACAATATGATCTGATGCATGTTTTTTTTACTATTTCACACATTTTAAGCATAAAAAAATTTAGATTTTAAACATGTTTGACAAGTAAGAGCAATTTGTTGGAGTTGTTTTATTCTCATCCATGACCGTATAACAATTCTGGTAACTGATATAATATCCAAACTAGATCCAACTTCATAGACAAAAAAACATGCTTTAAGATCATCTAATGAGTTTGATTTTTTGATCTTGTCATCTCAAGACATAAATCTCAAAAGAGTGCCTGTAGTTTTTCTTTCTTTCTTTTTTTTAGCAGGAACTATACACCGAGGCGTATAAGTGTTGGAGCTAATGAGTCAACAGCACCGATGCCTTGCATGGAAAGCCCAACAGCAATCAGCCTGTTTTCATTACCAGCCTGGCCTCCTGGGACAGAATGCTCCTAAACCAGTAGCCTAACATCTTCTAAAGCGGCCACCAAAAAAGAAAACGTATGAAAGGGACAGAGAGGGAGCAGTATCAGAGACAGAAACAAATATGTTGTGTAGAAGTCTGAAAGAGAAAAACAGCAGCGATCCAATACATGAATTTTATGTGAGTGTGCGCATAAATATGTGTGTGTGTGTCCCCACCTTGACGACGGCAGGTGGTGGTCTGATCCGGTGGTTGCTGCTGGCTGCATGGTTCTGTGCCTTGCCACCTGTGTATTGATTATAGCTGAGCTGGGAGTTAGCGGGCGCCAGAAGGAGCTTCTTCAGCTGCAAATGGACCCAAACAGAACCAGAAAGGAGGGAGAAGAAGGTGAAAGAGAGAGAGACATAGGGTTATAGCGGGTTATGCAAATGATCATTTTCCTTTCAATTACACACCCTGGTTCCAGTAAATGTGAAGTCAGTGAATTGATGTTACATTGAACGAATAAAAAAGATAATGTTTATGACACATTTAAAAGCCCAGATAGTTGTAAAGAGTTTATAGTATGTGACATAACAACAACAGAGCACTTTTCCCTTCTCGTGCAGGTGTTTTGATGTCTGCATAACCAGGCTTCTCTAATGTGATTGAATAAACACACACAGGCATTTAGCTAAAGGTCATCTGGATGGGGACCAGGATGGAATAAGATGAACTATAACATAAAATAACATAACATTGTAGGTCGAAAGCATACAAAGCTGGTTATGAGTGCAAATAACTGAAAAGATATTTTTTCTTCATATTCAGAGGTTTTGCTTATTTTTCTCAAATAGATGGATGTTTAATAATTAGTTAGAAAAAGACAATATGGGATTGTTTTCTACTTTCACTTATTTCCATCATCTAACTGCTCCACTTCTAGGACCGTAGCAGTGTGTCAGCCACTGTTGGTCCAAGTCATAGGGTTCATATATCGAATAGCCACCACAATAGCATTATTATGTAATTCGCACTGAGCAGCAAATGCTCTTACCCATTTTTTTTTTTGTCTTTTCACTGAACAAATGAACAGTTAACACACAAAGTACATCTTTAACAGCTATCCTAACAGACAAATGACCACTTTTGGGGTCTAGACATGTTGAAAGGTCCTACTTGGAGTCTGCAGTGTACTAGCAAAATGGGAATATTCCATTACTGGTTTCCCATACATTTTCAAGTTAGAAGATTTTCAAGTTAGAACACTTTTCTGGGCTCATGTTTCGAATATTTACATTCTGATCCAAGAGGTATTCGATCATGGAATCAAAGGTGATTGTGAATTTTTGCTACACAGTGGAACCTGCAGACTGTGAGGATGGATGGATGGATGGATGGATGGATGGATGGATGGACAGACAAATGGATGGATTGATGGACGGACGGACAGACAAACAGATGGACAGACAACCGGATGGATAGATAGATGGATGGATGGACGTTACCAATGGAAGAGGGAATAAAGTCTAGAAATAACAACTGCTATCTTTACTCTTATTCAAACACATTTCCTGACATGGAAACCTATTTAATCAAATTCCAAACATTCCTGGGCTATTTCAAGGCTATGTAATGCCTGGTGTTCAAATTCAATATAATGGAGAAAACTGCACTCCAGGATGTAAACAAGCTCCAGATCATGTTACCAAAGAAGGCTCCTCAGGCTCTGGGGTGTGAGGTGAGGCGTCTGGGGAGGAGGGACAGCTCCGGTCACTGGCATTGGTCACGTCCCCATCTGCCAGGGCCTCAAACGAAGGCAATCCGTCCTCATCCACCGGGATGCTGTCCAGGGTCTCTGTAAGCACTGCCAGTAAGTTGGCCTCATTTTCTTCATCTATCTTCTTAGAAAGGGGGGGAAAGGAAGAAGGCCGGGACAAAACACAGAAAGACAAGAAATATAGGGCATGTTAGTCAAGAGAAGTTGCATCTATTTTTTTTCTTTAGAGTGGGGTAAAGGCATCGGCTGAATGCACTTAGGCTTTCACTGTTAATATCTTTTGCAACAGCTGCTTTATTCTGGCAGGATTCAGAGCAACAAAATCTCACTCTGTGCATGTGATTCAACTGTGTCCTCATATTTTAAGCAAGCAGCTTACTGGACCAAAATAATATGTCCAAGAGGAAAACCTTTACTGTGGCTGACAGAAAGAAGACAGGGGTTTGGTTCTGGTTTTAATGCTGTAAAGGAACCAATGAGCAGAAGTGGGCTCCACTTTTTCTTAAAAGGCTTTAATTGGATTACCACAAAGGTGTTTGCAAGCAATCTTCTAATGCTAAACAAACAGAAAGAAGTATAAAATGCTTTGACAGCTGATATAAATATTCAAGAAATTAACATCAATATTTCTTGAAAAACGAAGTTTGTTTTTGGCAGTCTAAAATACCCTGACCATGGGGGTGTCCAGAATGCTTTCTAAAGGTGTGGTCAGATGGGTAACACTGATAAACTTGGGTGGCACACCAACATTGAAAGACAATAAAATATAAAGGTTTTTATAATATTGCCATGATCAATGTGAGTGTGAGGAATTATTTTTGATACGTGCTATTTAAAGAAGGAATCATAAACATAAACATGAGTGGGTAAATTCAATTTAATTTAGCTTATTTATATGGTGACAATTCACAACACATCATCTCAAGGCACTTTACAAAAAAAGTCATTTCAATTCAATCACACATACATTCTAATTGATTCTAGTTATCAAACATGTATCCAGTTCAGTTCATTATTCAAATTAGATTATATCTACGGAAACCAAGCAGATTGCATCGAGTCATTGACTTGCAGGATTCATAAGTAAATAAAGTAAATAAGTAAACAACTAATTAAATGAATAAATAAATAAATTCTGCCATGAGAGATTCATAGAGAAATCAGCTGGTAGCCACTTGAAAACTCAGAAATCCAGTCTATTCCTGATCAGTGAATTCACCACAACAAAGTGCTACTAGGTCCTGCAAACTACAAAGTTAACTTTTTTCAGAGTCAGTGTTTAAAAATAAAGTGAAAGGAATCAAAAAAGTTGTATGAAGCTATCAAAAATAAAACTATATTTTGTTGCACAGCATGTAGTTCGTTGATTCTGGCTCTTAAAACATAAAGCAAAACTTTGATGCCTGCTGGTCATTTTGTTCCTTTGCCATATTTTACCCTTGAAGTTTGGTTTATTTTATATTAGGCTGTTTTGGGTATGAAAAGGAACTATAAGCCGAAAGACATGTGCCTGCATTAGGCTATTCAGTTGATCTGACCCAGAGCTGATTTCAGTAACATATAACTGTGAACCTCTGTCTGTCATTGAACACAATGAATTTGGACATGCTAGACTCCTTTTTAAAAGTTAAGGTAAAAGGCCAAAGTTTTCAAATCTTCTCAAGTATCACTGTTTGCACTTGGCTGTCAGCCTTCAGTAGTACACAGAAGAAATTTTGATATCAACCATTTACAATGTAACCACAAAGCTAAAGATGAATTATTTGAGCACATTGATGTTTACATTAAACACAAAGTGCTCAAAGGAGGGATTCAGTAGAGAATACTTAAGTAATCCCAGTGTGGACTGAGGCAGATAACAGTATAAAGAAGTGATGATTATGGCTAATTGTTTATGTTGGACGTTGGGTATTGAAAACCAACCAGTTCCCAACTAATATTCCAGTTGCAAGTTTGGAAAACCAGTGGATAAGTTAAGTTCTATTAGCAATATTAGTTACATATATAAGCACCAAAGAAACATGTTTCCCAACAGATGTTGTACAGTACTATGTATGTGAATGGTTTAATGACATACAAACACCACTAGAAGTGGAAATAAACAGTCTCAGACTGCTGTCATGACTACAATTTACACATCAACTCAAAATAGCCATGTTGGATATTGAAATCAGTGTTGGAGAGAAACAATACAACTATCCTACTCAGAATTTTAACTTCAGGGGAATTCCTATCTACTGTTCCAACTCAAAGTGCAAATTAACCGGATCCTTCAACCAAAGAAGCACTTTCAATGGAAAACATATGTAGTTTTTGGCTTTTTGGAAAAGCATACAAACTGAAAAAGTCCCTGTCTACTGGTATTAATCCTTTATAATGTCTATCTGTTTGGTGGTAGTTGGAAACCTTAGTACTTACTGAACTCGTCTTTGTCTGAAAACTACTGGAATACACACAAAGACTGGTATTTTCCAGTAAGTAGTGCTTATCCTAATAAGACACAGTTTAAAATGTCAACTCCAAATCTTTCAAATCAGTCTGTTTTAAATCAGTTAATGTTTGTAAAACACACTCATGGTGGGAAGCTGTCTGCGCCCCTATTATAAACAATAATCGACATATAGACTAGAAATAAACAATTTGAATGTCGTTATATAGAGTTCTTAAAGAGAAATCAGAATCATCTAAAACCAGTATTGACAGATTATAATGATGTCTAGCCAGCAATGGACCAGAGCGGGATAAGTAATAAATACTTACCCCGCTCTGTTGGGTAGGGCTAATGTCCCCCTACCCAACACCCACCCCTCTCCAATGCAACTGAATTAAACATATAACATCAGTTTCATCCTTACAGCTTGATGATTAGAAAAGCTTAGATTATGATGAATGTGAAACTGACTCTTATCCAAGTGGATGGAGACTAAGAAAAAGAAGCGAGCAAATGTACATATGCAAACTCGTATTAGGAGTGACAGGAGCGAAGCTTGTTTGAAAGTAGGGTGAGTGTGTTTGCGTGTGTGCAATGCCCTGTTCTGTTTACAGCCAGTGCAAGTTCCAGGGCCACAAAAGCCCGTGGGGGGGTTACTTCAAGAGAATGGAAAGATAAACAGTATTTTTTTGCCCTGGGATGTTCTGTTGTCAGACGTATAGGAACAAATCCCTTTATGCAGGATTATCGTCACTCATGACGACGTGTGGCCATCACTACACCACAGGGAAAGGTGGGGCAGCAGCTTCTCAGACACAAAATTACAATCTTACAAAGCTGAATTTACACAATGTTACTAATAAGAAGACAGGCTAAATTATACACACATCTTTATTATTCTCTGAACTACTTAACATTGTTATTCAGAAGCTCATTGAGCAAATCTTCTGCTAACAACATAAACAGTCAGTTATTATTAAAAATGATAGAGCAGACATATTTCACAAAGATAACATGGTGTACTGGGGCCATGGTGCATTGGCAAGTTAATGCCTTGCAGGAAATTGCTCTGTATGAGGTGGCATGCTGTTTAATTACTTGCAAGAAGCTTTAAAATTCACTGTGCTGGAACACAGTACGACTGAAGCCCTCACCGTTTCTCCCGCTTCCCAAATCATTACCTGAGCACTAAGCGAGCTGGTATTACCTGCTGATAAGGTTCGGGCCTTGGCTTAGTCCAAACAGACATCCAAGTGCAAGAAATAAAAATTTAGGATCATTTTAGATGATCACAAATGGATCTTTAATGAGCCAGCCATCTGTTTAGTCCGTACTCATCAACCATCTAATCAACTGCTTATTTAGGTGCAGCTTTATCCACCTCTTTCATCCTACTTAAACCTATAAATCTGCATTCCACAGAATAAAAAAAAAATTGCAGTCACATTAAAAGCTGAGCTGTGTATGTTTCAGTATGTCACGCTTTAGGAAGGAGCAGGGCAATTTGTAGAGGCTGCAACTGGCTCACAGTTTTTTTTTTTTTTTTTTTTTTTTTTTTTTAGCTCAATCCTGTTTGAAAAACCTCCACCAAATTCACAGGCTCCCACAGGCATCATGTATCCCCGAAAGATAACTCAGAAGGGACTCTCATATTCAGAGAGACACACTTGTAAAAAGCCTGAGTCGAGATGATCAGGCGGCAGTGCGCCCGCTGTTGCTCTCGTGGAGGCACTTGCAGGGCCAAGTGGGGATTTGAGAAACTGGGGTAAGGAGCAAACCACAGTGATAGTTTCTACCCAAGAGAGCAAATGATCTAATACCTATGTCCAGGATGGCAAGCTTTTCCAAGCCAGCTTAGGGACCACGACGTACAGTTTCAAACCAAATTTCATCTGCTACTAATAACTAATCTGATTTTTCTTTTTTGCATTACTTAAAAAAATAAAACGACAGAATAACCTGCCAACCAGCTGACATCCATTCATATTGATCACTACAGCAGCAGCTGCTGAGAGAAAAAGAGGAAAGGACAAACAAAGAGCGGAAAGGGAAAAATTGTCTCTGTGGAAGCACTTTCTCGGCCATCTCGGCTTAATGGACCTCACAGAATTAAAGAGATCTTAACAATCCCGGGCTAATTGTGGGATCACTATATATTAACCCTGGTCCAATTCTAAAGGGTGCCATTTTGAGGTAGTTTTACTCCAAATGCCTCAATTAGCCATAAAACACACAGGCAAGAGCTGGCAAAAAAAAAGCTCTCCACACCACCACCACCCAATCTTCCCCCACATCAGAGGGAAAAGAAAGCCAACCCCAGTTTGTTCATTATTAGGTGAGGCCCTTTTGTTATCTGGCAGCCTGTCTTTGAGATTGCCCTTGCCTTTTACTCTTTTATTGGGTCCTACAGCACAGCATTGTGTTCTAGGAGATACTATTCATAGGGCTGATAACGGAAGGTGAAGGTGATGTTTTAACGCACATACTTTCTGAACACTATGATAAAATAGCAAAATTAAATCTACTTATCATTTTGGGGGCAAGCTCCTGAGCAAACTCAAAGTTTTTCTATCTATCTGCCATGCATGTATAAAAATGGTACAAAATAATACTAGATGTTGTTGAGCACACAGACACTTTCATTATCTTTGAATGAAATGCAAAACATGTGAGAGACATGTGGGACAGCAAAAAATCTCCCTAAGGTTTATTTATCATCAGTTCTCCATCATGCACTTGAGCTTTTCCACATTTTCTCCTATCACAGCCACAAACGTCAGTGTATTTCATTGGGCATTTTGTGTGATGGACCCAAACAAAGTAACCACATGGTAACTATAGAGGAGCTGTAAAGATCCACAGTTCAGGTAGGAGAATCTGTTCCCACAATGAGTTTTAACCATGCACTTCATAAATTTTACCCTACATGTAGAAGTGGAAAATATAAAGCTGTTATTGAAACAAAACCACAAGTAATCCCATTTACAGTTTGCCTTAAGCCACAGAAAACTGACACTACACCATACTTTGGACACATCAGCCCCACCATGAAACATGGTGGTGGCAGCATCATCATACTGTGAGGATGCATTTTTTTCAGTGACAGGAAAACGGGTCAGAGTTGATGGTAACTGGATAGAATCAAATATAGGGCAATATTGGAAGAAAACTGTTGAGAGGTTGCAAAAGGCTTGAGCTGGGGGAGGAAGGTTCATCTTCCAGATTGGCATAGTCCCTAAACATTTACATAGCCAGAACAAGAAAGGGATTAAAAAACTTGAACACTGTAGTTTGCACATGCTCTCCATCCAATCTGACTGAGCTTGGGCAATTTCGTAATGAAGAGTGGACAAATATTTGAGTCTGTACACGTGATTTCTTTTAAGTTGGTCTACCACACAAACTGCTAAATAAAGATATTTAAGTTTGTACTTTTTAACTAGGGCTGGGCAGTAAATTAATTTTATCAATTCATTGAATTTTTTGTTTTTGAAGATTTCATTTTAGGAAAAGCGGGATTATTTTTCACCAGTGCACTCCCTGGGTTTCCATAGCTCAGAGTGATGTCAGCTCACTCAAGGCCCACCATCTTGTTTGACAAGTGTGTTTTACAGCTTTTAATTATTTGCACTTTGAATTCAGGTCAACTCACAAAAGTGATGATTGAAATAAAATCCAGTTTTGAAAATATTCTCTCATTTGTAATTTCTTTTTAAGAAAAGAAAGCAAGAAAAAAAATTAACATCAGAGATTTTATTTTTAAGACGTATCGCCCTGCTTTAATTTTAGCATAACATATTGTGAAAAAAGTTCAACATATATGAATGCTTTTGCAAGCCACTGTACATTTGCTTAATTGGCCACAAATTTGTGCACCAGGCATTAATTAATGCCAAGGAAATGACCTTGCTTTGCATCCTTTCAGATTGTATTTCCACTGTTCCTTGTTCCTTCATATTTCCAAGACTAAGAGGTTAAGCAACAAGTCAGACCTTCTAATAAGGGCACAATCAAAAAGTCTGAAGGGGGTGGGGGGGTCACATATGTGTGTGTGGCAAGTGGGGCACAAGTATCAAGTCATCACATCTTTACTCTGGCAACAAAAGCAGCCCTGGATTTGATAAACAAATAATGTCATTCTGTGTTATTACCCTCGGCCCCCTGATTTCAGAGGAAATAAATCAACGTCAGCCGTGCTGTTAAGGCGTTAGTCAGGCCTGACACGTCGGCCGGTCACACAGGCACAACATATGGTAGCAAGGAAGGAGGGAGGAGATGGAAAGAGGGAGGGGAACGGGTGAGGTACGGCACGATGCGTGGTGGAGAGACAAATCATGGGAGCCACCAGGGACGTCTGGTCATTTAGCATGAGCTTACTGAGATGGAGAGAGGGTGATTATGGCCTATACAGAGCGATGAAACCATACATAACACTGTTAAGTTTTTTCCTCTGAGTGTGTGTGTCTTCTTGTGTGTGTACGTGTGTGTGTGTGTGTGTGTGTGTGTGTGTGTGTGTGGGACCGAGAGAGAGGCAGCAGTGGCACAATCTAAGGGTGTTCCAAATCATAAAACTAAATGTTAAACCTCCATTGTGGTGAGCATTGTGAATAGTTCACAGGATGAAAATGTGAGCTGAAGGCTTTTGTCAGTTTCCTTGTGACTCTAAAGCCAATAGAGTAGCTCATTATTTTGAAATTATTTCCTAAGTAAACGAGCCTATGGATGTGTTTTCCGTGTTCTGGACACACAAGTCACAGCACTGGTAGGAAAATGGGTATATTTGCATTGATAGAATAGACAAGCTTTACTAAAATAATCATTGGATTTCAAGTGACTATGTTTAGCTGTATATCCTTCAAAGATGACCGTTAATCCAACTATTGCTGCCTTTAACCTCATGTAGTTGTTTTTCACATAAAAAGTACTGCTGGATCAGTGCTTCTGTCTTTAGCTGTGTCTCTATTCTGGGCAGAGCTATTGACATATAACTGTTTTTCCCATTAACAAGGTGTGTTCCCTTTGTTTTTCTTTCCCATGTAAAGTACCCTTGCCTCGGTGATTCTCTGTTGAGGGCTGTTTCTTTGCAAGTCACAACTAATGATGGAGCTATAGTTGTTATGCACTTTTTATACCCTTCTTTGGTTTTCTTTTCAATACAAACTAATCTTGGAGCAGTGTATTTTTTTTCTGTTTCCATTCATTGCTGCCACTTGGCCAGGACTCCCTTGAAAAAAAGAAGTTTTTAATCTCAATGGAATTTTATCCTGGTAAAATAAAGGTTCAATAAAATAAAAATAATATATATATACTTTCTCAATCCCCAACTGGTTGAAGCAGATGGAAATGCATACCTCACCTGGTTCTGCTGTAGGTTTCTTCCTACTGAAAGGGAGATGGCTCTCTCCACTGTCAACATGAGCCTGCTGAACATGAAAGATTGCTGCAAAGTCAACGACTCAATGTAATCAACTGGTCTTCCTTAAAGGGGTCATGACAACAAATTTCATTTTTCTGTGGTTTTGGGTATATAATATGATATGTTGTGCACTGAGAAGGCTGTGTGAATGTCAAGAGTTGGAATCAAAAGCCCTACTCATAGACGGTCAGCTTTGT
The DNA here is from genome assembly GCA_014839685.1 of Anableps anableps. Classification (NCBI taxonomy): domain Eukaryota; kingdom Metazoa; phylum Chordata; class Actinopteri; order Cyprinodontiformes; family Anablepidae; genus Anableps; species Anableps anableps. The sequence goes on from CM026085.1 coordinate 18,854,556, forward strand.
TTCTTTGCTCAAAAATGGATGAATCAGAGAAGTTTATCTTTCTACGTAATTCATATTCTCCAATTAGAGCACATACACCAGCTAATTTAAGGGCTAAGTTGCACTAGCATGTCTGACTACTCCACTTGAGAAGAAGATGGCTACTAAAAAGGGGAGCTGTTTTGTCCGAGGGTGCTCAGAAACGGATGGAAGTTTCCACTTACTCCCGAATGATGAGAGGATCAGAGAAGAGTGGCTGAAGTTCATTTATGGGGAAGTACCATACAATTATAACCCCAATTTGAGACTGTGTTCAGCGCATTTTACTAAAGAGTTTCCCAAAAATGGTTGAAGCCAATCAGAGTGAAGTCAACTAGGTAGAGCCACATATCATTACCGTACCCAACCCTTTTACCGAGGAGGGAAATCTGGCCTGCCAAAACAACCCCCTACAAAAGGTAACAGCATTTTTTAAAATGAAATTCTTTGGAGATTTCACATACGCAGCAATAGCAACTACATGAAATAGTTAATACAGTGATGTCACCACCCCTTTAAATAATGCTTTACCTCAGGATCTGAATATAGCTGAGCTGTATTTGAATCAATTGGATGAATTTAAATTGTCTTTGCACTCAGTTGGATTATATGTAACTTGATATGAATGAGGTATTTTGAGTTTACATCTGTGGTGAATTGACACTATCAAAATAAATTTAATTCAATTTGAAGTTTCAACACTTTTCTATTGGTTTTGTGCATTTGCAGAAGTTGCCAGCTTCAAAGCCAGGTGCATATCTCAGATTAGAAATTGATGCAGGTGATAAATCAATGGGATGATGACTAGGATTGTCAATGTAGACTGGGACATGTGGGTGCAGAGATCTCCTGTGGGAACCATTTGGGATTGTTACAGCATGGTGAGATGGGCTGACAAGGGAAAAGAGAGAGGAAAATGATGCGAGAGTGAGCCGAGGGGAGAAAGAGAACTGTTGTTGTGCTTGCTGACACAGGCCAGATCCAATTGAGACGCCTACTCAAGGGATGTTGGCAATGCTGTTCTCTCTAGTTTTCATTTAACCAGTGACAAACCACCTGAACTCTGCCACCAATCTGCTAAGAGCTGGAGAGACTATCACAGACACCTTTCCTGTCTGACAAAAATGGTCCAGTTGTTTGTGTGGTTTTCACAAACAGAACCTAAGAGATTAGAATCTATGGGAGTAGATTAGGGGGAGATGAATAGATCTAAAAAAAAAATGAACTAACTTCTGTCCAAACAGAGAATAAAACGCCTACAGTTGTCTTCATAGGAACACATGTTATCAGACAGCTTATCCAAATAACTGATAAGCTCATAGGTTGTTGAGTGTCCTGGTAAAATCTCCCTATCTCAACTCCCTACCCAAGATGCTGTTGTTTTCCTTCTCCAGCCATTTAACAGATGGTCCAAGCAACCGTTTGCTAACACCAACCAAATCACACAGCATCACAATGACTGGACACACACTCCTTTGTTTTGGCAGCTACTTCCCAATCGGCTTGGAATGAGGAAACCCTGATTGCTGTGATTGCTCCGACTGTGCCTCGCTCTGACGGCCACAGCAGGAGGGATGAGGAAAAACAGAGATTTGGAGGCTCAAATAAAGAATATTCAGCAAGATGTAGAGTTGGGATGAGGAATGGTGCTTCCCTCTGCTCCTCCTTCCTCCCTTTCCTAATGGCATGCAAATAGCTATTTGCTTAAGTCGGCAGCTCTGAATGTGCATTTCTAAGCAAGGGGCCTTTGAACTGACTGTTACACTGCTGATAATGTGTCGGAAGAACACAGGGAGTGGGACAGATAAGCCCAGAGAGAAACCAAGAAAAAATAAAAAAGAAAGAGCACAGAGACTGTTTCTGCTGTCCATCTTTTGCCACATTTTCTGGCCAACATGCCATTCTGTCATTAGCAGCCAAGTGTAGCTATCCATAAAACAATTACACATGGACACACACAGAGAAAGCTTGGTCGTTTTGATTTTGACATTTACATAGATCTCCTACAGGACAAAAATGGACCAGAATTTCTCGCTATTATCTGCAGCTGACACGACTTCCACACAGACATACGTACAGATACCTGCACAATGCAGCTCCTGACCTTTCAGGCCCTGCCAAGCTCATCAAGGGTTTGCAGTGTTTCATTTGTCAAAGTAATGTCTTTCTCGGTGCACTGCAAATGTGAGGGAAAACCTGGACAAAGTGGACAAGTTAAAGCGGTCGATGGTGCTTCAGACAATAGACACATAAAGGGCTCTTTCTTTCTGCATCACCATTTCAATAAACACTTATACCAGCTTGTACATTTGACTTTGGAACTAGCTATACAAATTCAAGTTAATTTGATTCCTTTATATTGAACTTGTTCTCACTGAATCTGTTCCTTCTTGTGTCTGAATTCAAATAGGAGACAGCAATGATGCCATTTTTTGCACATCTTCAAATGCCATCTGTTTTCTGGATTTTTATGGCTGAACAAAGAGAGGGCTTCACAAGAACTTTGTGCAAAAGGGATGCACACATTGTTACACGGAGAAAGAAAAACATCAAAGGAACAGTAGACATAAGTCGATGCAATCCCTGCTCGACTACATAAGGCAGGGATACTATGAGAACAGATGAAGAGGCCTCTCTCTGTAACAGCAATACTGAATGTTGAGAGCTGAATGCTATCGTAATCTGGGATCTTTTTGGATATTTTGCCTTAAGGAGGAAAGGGTTTGCCTTTTACAGCTTCCAACCTACACCACAGCTGCACACACTACAGGACTGTACAAAGTCTGAAAATTTAGAGTGATCAGTTAACTGTCAACCACTTGATGACAAGCGTCAAACACTCAAAATCCCTTCCAATCTAAGCACTGAGTTATTATTGAACAAAGCCTGCTGGACTTAAAGTGGTCTTCTGGAAGGAGTTAATCAAAGAGTAATTTGAGAGATTTCCTGAGCTGAACAACACTGATGGGGTTTCTAATGCCACACAAAAAGAAACAATCCTAAAAACTGCTCCAAAGTGCAGTCTTCCAGAAACTAAAACAATATAATAGGAATCATAAAAATATTTTCAACTTGTTTCCACATCTATTTGGCCAGAATTTCATTGAAAACTTTCCGTTGTTGTTATGCATAATAATGTATTAATAAATTAATGCTTTCTGTTTCAAAGTGGAAGTAATGTTTTCTTTCTCTCTGGTGTGAGAAAATGCCTGTGAAAGCTTTCACTTTAGCCTTCAGGAGTTACTGATTAGGGGCAAGTGAGTCATCCAAGCATCAACTCACTCATGCAGCAGCAGAGCCTAAGAGAGCCTCTTGAACTATTTGAGGCCGGTGCAGACTTAAATGCTTCAGGAGAGGGGGTGAGGGGATAAGCTGGAGATCGAGGCGTACCATGCACATAATGAAGCTTAGTTCAAATAAAGTGGGGGCTCTCTTGTTTTGTGTTTTGGGGGAAATTAGTCCTCCATGTGGACAGTCCTGCACTATCATAAGCATAGGGGCAGCAAGTTCAATGTAAAGAGTAGAAATTGATTTTTAAACAGTCATTGTACTGATAACTTTCTCCAACTACACCCATCAGTAATTGTCAAATCCTTTTATTAATGTAGAGATTTTTTTTACTCTACTCCTTACTAAAACAACACCACTAAGGATACACTGACATGAAAATTTGCAATATGCGATATTTGTGTTGTTGTTATGGCCAATAACCAATATTTACTGATAGCCTACATATTTCCATACCATTTCGACACAATGAAAAATTTACCACACCACTGATATTGCTTCTCTGCTTCAGGTAAACACAGCATAATCCTGTGCTGCATCACTATTGCTGTCACATGCCCAAACAAATACCACATGGCCATCCCACTCCCGAAACACATACACAAACACCGACAAGACAGAAATAAACATTGGTTGATAACATTGGCCCAGTTTTGCAGATATGTTAAAGAATGACAAACATTGGCCGATACCAATGTTAATGCTATATATCGTGCATCCCAAACAATATTTCTCGTCAAAGGGAAGTGTGTCTCTTCAAAGGACTATCTAGCTGCTGTCAGAATGTGACTCCATTTGGAAAAGTAACTGTAACCTATTATTACATATGAAGGTGAGTGCTTAACACTCCGTATTATTTTGAGACTCTAACGTTGAATATAATTTTCCAGACTTTTTATAGCACCTTATTTCCATTGACTATTTTATATATTATTATTTTTGAAAATTACTTTAAATCATCAATTTTCAAAGCAAGTAGAAAATGTCCCCAAGTGGTGTCCATACTGCTACAAGACACATGGTTGATCCAAAACTTTCAGAGGTACACATTTCCTTTTCTCAGCAGAAAAAGTTGTGGACAGTGAACCCCCAGTATTTACAGGGTTTAGGGACCACAGCCACCCGTGAATAACTAAAATCCATAAATACTTGAGACCCCCTCTAAAACTGCTTTTTACTGCCTAATTTAATAGTTCAAACACCAGTTCTACCTTAATCCAAATTATTATGCACAGTGGAAACCAACTTGGCACAACTGCAGAAGCTAATATCTACAGCCTTTCTTATAGGGTACAGCTAATCAACGCCAAGGAAAATGAATGGCGCTCCTGGATTGGTTGCTTTGCAAAAACCAGCCAGTTGTATGACAAGAATTGCATCTGGCTATTTCAGCTTCCCAAGCTGCATTTTCTTTAGAATATTTTAGATAAACCTTACAAAAAAAATCTGTGAACAGGTGATTCGCAAATAAGTAGGTGTCCACTGTATTAAAACACCAAAAACAACAAAATTGCAAAAGTATCAGTTCCAAGCACACTTGGAAGCACCGTTGTTATACTATAACTGGCTAACCATTTACCACTTAGGATGGTAAAGTTAGCCTGATAACTTCATAATTTCATACTGGAGATAAACTAAAAGGATATTTCAATATTTTATTAAGAATCTAGTCACGACCTATAATAGAATATAAAAGAATTAGACTGATAAAACCTGAATTTGATCAGATTAGATTATTCTTTGAAATTAAAATTTCTATTTGTGAAAACACAAAAGCTGAACATATTCATTGCTTTTTTGGCATTAGTAACATCTTCAAATAAGGCAAGTACAAAAAAGCAACATAGATGGTATATTTTGCAATGAATACTGATGCAGTTTGCAAATTGTATATTTACTGAATTTGTAAAAAATAAAAAAAATAAGGTGGGGATTCGTAGTTTCTCCCCTCCAAAAATAGCTTTAATTTAATCTTGTCTTGTGATCAGAATCATCAGAATATCATTTATCATCTTGCCACATGAGTTGGATCCATCCTTACCCCTACCTCCACTCTGTTATAATAAAAGGTTTCTGAAAAATGCATCAGAAATTCTCAGAATATGACAAGGTATTGGAAAAGAAACCCTGGTCATTGCTGGTTAAGTACTGCCACAGAATGCACACACAAGTGGGACTGATCTGTGTTTTACTGCAAAAAGACTGTGTTTCCCCAGGAAAAACTGAACTCTCTGACTGAGAGCTCCACTTAACCCTCCCCTTTCCCCACTGTATAATTTCACTGGACTGTGATTCTTTTCAAAAGACCAGTTAGTGCTTTCACTTTGGCTTTTTTACACCTCTCTGCAGCTTTTGTTTTTATCAGTACATTTCATCTTTCGGCTGACATCACCCATATTTTCATTGCATTGAGAGCACTACATGACAATATTCTAGGAATTGTGTTTTTACCGTCCTACTTTGAGGCATAAACTGTTAAATAATTCACAGGAGGTAAGTCTTACTGCACGGCATCGCTGCAACATGTATGTATGTGTACCAAGAATTAGTCGTGCCATGGTGGTGGTGGTTGCGAGGAAGGGGGGATTATTGGCTTAGTGTTTTGGCCAGGTTAAATTGAAACAGGCCTGAAAGGCTCTTAGTGGAGATTACCCTAGGTACTAAAAATAATAATTTTGTCCCAACACCCACCCACCCCCCAACACACACACACAAGCAAATGTGTCTAGCCAGAGAAGTATCTGATCTTTGTATCAGTTACGTAAAGACACACACGATAACGCAGAAGTTGGCGGCTCCGATGTGATGACAGGGAATGGTATTCACTGACGGGGGCATAGGATCAGCTGGGGCAGCAATACCAAACATGCATCAATCAGCAGCAGAGGCCTGCTGGGATCAAGTGTGTGAGGGAACAAGACAGGCAGCCAAACAGCAAACGTCAGATTCGGAGATGTTTCCTTGCTGCTTTTCCAAACATTCCCCAGGGGGGCTTTTTTTTTTGGCCACATCCAACTCTCTGTTTACTATCTTCTTATTTTTTTTCCTCCAATGCTCTCCCTTCTTCCTTCCAGCCATCCTATCCAGAAGCGACATTTGTGGGCCAGAATATATTTGTTTAGCCTCTGCTGCTCCAAACTTCCCATCAGCCAAGAACAAATGCTTTGCCTCAGGAGTGGGAAGACAGAGAAAATGGAAGGAGAAAGGAGCCCACAGCAGGTTAGGAGCTCTTGTTGTGGAGTGGATCTGACAGACGCTCCGAGATGACATGGGCTTGGACAGCCCATGTCTTGCATCCCTCGCTACTATACATCTGCGCCCATTTGTCTACACTTCCCTCTCATTTGTGCATCCCAAAACAGCATGGCTGCTGGTCTGAAAGTCGGGTCTGACAGTGATGGAGGATTTCCTCCATCAGACAGTGCAAACAATGCATCAGCGCAGTAAAAAACTGCAGGGAACCTGAGATCAGGAAAGTATGGTGTATTCTAATAAGACTCACTTGAGAAAATCATATTATACAGTAGAATATGATAATTCATACACCCTTTTGCTGGAGCGGTGAACTGGTGCGGGTGGCACACTCTCAAATGTCAGCATAAATTTGCAAAATGAACGCGAGCAGCGTGCAGCAGGGGAGTAGAAGCGGGGACAGAAAGGGGTTCCTGCCGGTTGCATGTGTGTTTCTAGGAGTGTGTGTGTCTTTCAACTCACAGGAGTATGTCGCCAACAAGTGTTTGAGCTAATCTATGCCTGCATGTCTCTACAACAGAGGAAAAACATTCATCCCAGGAATTTCTACCAAAACCAGCAAACTCGGTTAATCAATCTGTTTTTACCTACTGGGACAGTTCTGTTAAAACCACCTACAGTAGAAAACACTATAGGCATCTCCATTTTGTATAAATTCAGATTAATTAGACCCAGTAGCTAGAGCTAATGCTTAATGTTTATATGAACGCAATATTATGTACCTTTGAATTATCATACTTTCTGTACTAGACAGTTATTTACAGATGACTGATGATCATTGACTAGAGAATTGAAAGTAGGGGATGGTGTACAATTGATGATCTTCTTGTGTGAAACATGCATCGAAACAGAACACGCAAAGCATTTCCGGTTAAAGTAACCGTCTTGTCACAGATTCTCAACTGGATTTATGTCCCCATGTTAACAGGGCCATTCCATCTTGTGATTTTTGCTTTGATTTAAGGTATTCTTAGGTAATTCTGGCTGTGTGCTTAGGGTCATTGTTCTGCTAGAAAGTGAATCAGATTTTTTCCCAGTGTTGCCCTGTATTTAACTCCATCCATCTTCCACAAACTTTGAGCAGTTACCCTGCCCCTGCTGAATGAAAGCACCCCCACATCATGATGCTTCCACCACCATGTTTCACAGAAGGGATACTGTGTTCAGGTATGGTCCAGGTATGCAGTGCTGGTTTTCTTTCATTCACAGCATTTTGCATGCAAGCCAAAAACAAAAACAACAAACTCTGTTCTCATCTGTCTAAAGCATTTTCTTCCACATGTTTCCCCTAAATGTTTTTCGTAAACTGAAAATAGAACTTCTTATGGTTTTTGTCCTGCCACTATTCCATACGGCCCAGATTTTTGCCCAACTAATAGTTGTCTAGTCAAGCGATTCTCCCACCTGAGCTGTGAATATCTGCAGCTCTTCAAGAATTACCATAGACCTCTTTGTTGCCACTCTAAAATTTATAATAAATCAATAATATAATAAATTTTCCCCATGCCCGGCCTGTAATTTTTTTAATGTATTGGTAGGTCTGCAATTATGTCATACATTTCCATTTTCAGATTATGAAATGAATATATATGCTCTGTAGTACTTCAGATATTGTTTAATTAACTAAAATTGCTTTACAAGTCTCCTCAACTTTAAGCCTGACCTGTTTGGTGTATCTCTACCAGCATTGCACAACAAGAGACCAAAATTTTTGGCTATTCTTTGTAAGATAGCTCAAGCTCACTCAGATGAGATGGAGAGCATATCTGAACATCAATTTTGAACTGTTGCTGTAGATTTTCAATTCAATTTAGGTCTGGACTTTGATTGAGCTATTCTAACACATGAATACAGTGTGATCTAAATCATTATATTATAGCTTTGGTTAGGGTCATTCTTGTGCTCCAAGGTGGACCTCTGCCCCAGTCTAAAGTTCCTATCAGGTTTTGTTCCAGGGTCACCCTATGTTTAGCTTCATCTACAGTATCTTCCCATCAACTATGACAACGTTCTAGCTGTCATAGTCTTATTATTGCCCCCTCCAACTTCCCATTGCAGCTTAACCAAACTATTTTATGAACCTTAAAAACCATTGTCGTGTTTGCATTGATTGAGTGTGAAATATGTACTGAGAATGGATTAAGAGTAACTATCTACCAATAAATGATATTACTATAATAGTTTTGCTTTTTAAACCACTTGAATTTTCTCCCAGTTATTCTAGCCGGAATAACTGGCTCGATGTTTCACACAAAAACGATGTTGGTGATGCATTATTTTGTACCCCAATTTCCCATATAATCCTGTCTGTGTATAACTGCTGCTTTAAGACATTATCAGTCTGCTTGTTTGTCTTTAGCCCTCATGGACAAAGTGTTAGCTTTGGCTTTTGGGCTCAAATAATCTTTTCACCCATCATTTTGGAGATGTAAAAAAATGAAGATGTCAAGAGAGTTACTGAATGCAGGTAAGATGTAAACTGCTTATAACCTCTTAACAGAATCTTATTTTAAAAATTATGAACTATCCCTTTAAGCCTGTGAGCTTCTGGGCAATAAGATACAGCTAAACCTAGACAAAGCTTCAAAATGCTGTTTGAAAGCTGATTCCATCTCACCACATCCTGAGAACGACATTAAAAAAAATACATAACATATGTGCACCCACATGTTTACACTCAGTTTGTCTAATATCAGAGTAATGCTTTAAGCTTTGGGATCTTATTTTACTACTTCCTAAGCTTAGAACCTTCTCCTTCCAATCCACAGGCTTTGGGTTTGGCTGGCTTACGTCCAAGCTTCTCGTTGTCCATGTGACTACTTCCCTACCCATCTGTCCCTGTGCCTCTTTGTGCTTCCCTTTCTTTCACTTCTCTCTTTCTTCCTGTGCTCGTTCCTGTGCTCCACCTGTCCATCTATCATCGAAGTACCTCACAAAAGGAACACATGCAGAGGCAGAAAGCATGTAAAAAGATAAGCCTGGAGCCAATTTTCCTTCCAAATCACAGATGCCAACTCGCAGCCAACAACAGCTGTAAATGCCGTCATCTGCATATATGTGGGATGCGGTCGCCGTTGGGAGGCGTCCATCGCTGGAATCCAAAAAAGCCCGAACCATGGTGGAAGGACTTTTCCATCAATCAAACAATGGAGGCTGAAAACGAAACCCAAGTAGTGACCTGCGGTTCAAAAAGACATTGGGTCACACTTCTGGTGCTGTTATCTTTGGCAGTACATGGGGAACTTGTTGGACTGGTGAGCCCCTTAACAACTGCAGTCAGAAATAGACCGTGGACTTTCGCGGTCGGCTCATTTTGAAGAGGTGTCAAATACACCGGGGCTGAGAGCGATAGCTGCTGTGTGTCTGTGTGTGTGCTAAAAGGCAGGGGTGTGGCATATCGTTCTCCACATTTTGTGTCAGGGACAGTTGGGACGATGGCAGGGAATGAATCAAAAGGCCAGCCAGAGGACAGCTTGTGATCTGAGGACACACGCTGCTTTCAGAACACAACCACACATGTACGCAGATAAAAACATTGATGAAATTACTCTTTTCAGTTGCATTAAAAAAGGCTGCAGAAAATTTCCATTGCCCCGTTTACAAAGTTTTTTATCTGGTTCTAACTTTTGAAACCTTCTTTATTCATTTACTACAATGCCACATCAAACCATGCGCTGAATCAAATAACCACGTGCCATAGAAAACAGCAGGTGTTTGTCTTTCCCTCAAAGCTGCAAATCATTTCAACAGCTGACTAACTGCACCAGTGAATACAGGTTCACACATCCAAGGAGCAGATTGTTTTGATGGGGAGATTTAAAAGAGGGGGCCTCAGTGTGACAGCTGCACCCAGCTGTTACACATGTTGCTCCAAAACAGCCCTGATAATCTGCTACCTGCTGGAACGCTACAGTGAAATATGCACGTAATAGAGGTGGAGATGAAATATATGCTAAGTACAGGACCCTCTTGCAGTTCTTTTGTAATATGTACATTTATTAACACTTTCTCTAAATATTCAACTTCTCTGTGGATGTTTCTTTCCTCTGTGCAGAGGCCAATGTGGAGGAGGCACAAGAAGTGCAGCTGCTGTTTCAGCCTTCTGATTCCTGCCAAGTAGCAAACTTTTCTCTGTCAGATTAAATAGGATTAGCTGGCCCTGCTGTATGATGAACTCAAAGTTTCATATGGTGACTTGTAACTCTCAAAATACGCGAGGAGAAAAAGAAAAAATGTCAGGAAAATGTATTACTTGATTTGAAGCCTCCGTTTTTACAATATCCCTTGAACTTTTTTATATTGTGTCATGCTACAATAAAACATTAATGTATTTTATTGGGATTTTATATGATAAACCAAAACAATGTAGCATTTGGTATTAGTATTCAGTCAAAACTTTGAAGAGTCACCATCTGTCCTTTGGGATATGTCTCTCCCAGTTTTGTACATCTAAAAACTGAATTTTTGGTAATTTCTTTTTGTCAAACTAGCTCAGAATGGATGGAGAGTTTCTGTGTACATGGATTTATAAATCTTGACACAAATTCTATAGATCTGCTTTGATCTAAGCTATTCCATTGTTCTTCTGGCTGTATGTTTAGAGTTGTTGTCCTGCTGTTTGATGAACCTCTATCTCAAGTCTTTTGCAGTCTCAAACAGGTTTTCTGCAAGAATCACCCTGTATTTAGGTTCAACCATCCTCCAATCAACTCTGACCAGGTTCCCTGCTGAAAAAAAAAATCAACCTCACTTCATGATGCTGCCACCACCATGCTTCACTGATGATGTGTTCAGTGGTGATGCACAGTTAGTTCTAGGCTTCTTCTATAAAGGCCAGATTTGTGAAGTGCACAACTGATAGTGGCCTGATTAATAAGACTGATTGTCTTATTAATGCACCGACATGTGCGTCCTGTCACTGCGATGTCTTGGTAGGTTTGTAGTTGTTGATATCATTTCATAAGCTGACCCTGCTTTGCACTTCTCTAAAACTTTGACTCCCTTAGACCCGAGTTAGATGACTTCTTAAGGCAAGTGTTTGAACTATAATTTAATTGGGGCAATCAAATCAAAGGTGGCTGAAAAAATTGTACCATGTATCATTTTCCTTTGACTTCATAACTATGCAGTACTCTCTAATGAGCAATCTGATACAATTCTGACAAAATATATAAATTATTTTGTTTGTTACAAAACTTGAATCGTTAAAGGGGTGTTGAACTATTTCCATGGCCTCTGGATTTTATGATTTTATTTTTTTGTTTGTTTGAACTGCTGAGGGTATGAAACACATCATTGCAATTTGCCCTCTTTACATGGAGCAAAAAAAAAAAAAAAAAAAAAAAAAAAAAAACATCTACTGGGGTGCATTACCATGTGCACACACAGGTGCACAGATACAGGCTCTCATCCCAACTGCATGCTCAGAGCGAGTTTCTCTCATCACGGGATGCAAAGTTCCATTGTGTGTTAAAATGACACATATACTCACACAGGCACATGCATACTCTCTCATTGGTATTTTTATCCATCCCCAGAGTCACTCAGTGGCTGCTAGCCATATCACTCTACAGACTACAGAGGAGCCATGGTCACACTTGCTAGTACTTAAGATCCCCCCATCCACCCACCCCCTGTTTGGGGTAGTCTACAGCAAGAGAATGCAAGGTGATATATAGAGCCAAACATGGAAAGAATTTAGTCTGTTATCAACTGCTGCCTGCAAGACCACCGAGGACACGCGCACATTCACACAGAGACAAAACACATAACAGAGACCCTGGAAATGTGACCACATGACAGGGCCATAGGCGCGCACATGCACTGGCTCTCACGCAGGGTTTTTCCTCTTGAGGCGAGGCTAAAGCATCCAATCTCAGTCTTTCTTGTCTATCTCTGGCACTGATAAAGGTTTATAATGAACTGGGGACTACAACTCAGTCCCCAAGACTGATGGCTTTATGGCCCCAGCCAGATCATCACCCTCTGTGGACTTTTGTTTGCCACCGGGCGAGAACAGCAAGAAAGCCTGAAGGAGAGAAAAGGGGGCAAAGATTAAAGTTTTACACTTCAACCTTTGAAAAGTATTTTGCAATACCCTCCATTCCTATGCTGACGGTTTACTAGGTACACGTTCTCTCAGATCTGTGCTGCATTATTGAGTTCAGGCTGAAATAAATGTAGAAAGTTATGATAAGGGATCCTACTGTAGCGACCAGGAGCCAAACTACGGGACAAAGGTCCTCCTGGGCTTTATCGTCCTTTTCCTTATCTTTTGTACTCCAATGTAAAATTGTGTTTGTAAACTGGTAACAGTTGAACAATTTGTTTGGGTTGCATTCAAGAATGTGATAAACTGTTCAGGGGGTGAGGGGGTATACCAGCCTACTGCAAGTGAAAATATGCTTCTCACTAGTATAAAGCATGGTATAGCCACAACAACTTCTTATGAATAAAACGATGCACCAAGAGCAGTACTAAAGTGTGTTTTCTGTCTTGCAATGTGTTATTTGGTTGATGTCACACCATGAGTTTGTCTGATGAAGTGAGCATAAGGTATTATTTTGAGCCCTGGATATGAAAGTGAAGCTGTTTGGGTTGACTTCATATTGCATCTATGTCTGAGACTCTAATATCTAAAAAGGAAAGGAAGTAGTTGTTCTGTCGGCATCTTTATGTTAATGGAGTTGGCTAAAAAGATTTCTTGTCTGGCTGGACGACAACACTCAGTTACAGAAAACCAAAGAAGCTTTCACTACTTTAAAATTGTTTATCTGGCAGAATGTTTAGATATTCAGCAGGAAAAGATAAACATTTTGTAAGCACTGTGAGAGTAATGCAACTCGTTGACCATTAGCAGCTAACAAAGCTAAAGTTCAAAAGTAGTCCTTGGGATGCCCTGTTGTCCTGATAGAATCGACTAATAGAAATGTGTCAACAGACACACAGTGGACCCCAGCCAATATTTGCGAATTCACCTATTCATGGATTTTTCTGTGGATTGTAACTCTAAATTATTTGTGGTAAATTTGCCTATTCACTGATGTTTTTGTATAATATTGTAGAGAAAATGTAGCATTGGAAGCTGAAATACCTGGGAGCAATGTTACTTGACACATAACTGGCTTCCGTTTGCAAAGAAGCCAATCCAGGAACATCATTCGTTTTACTTGGCACTGACTGGCTATATCCCCAAGAGCAAAAATAAGAAAGTCTGGAGATGTTAGCTTCTGTGGTTGTGCTGAGATGGTTTCCAATGTGCATATTAATGCATACTAACGTATATTTGTTGTTTGAACTACTAGAGGGGGTCTCTATCTGTGAATTTTAGCTATTTCATGTGTGGCTGTGGTTGCTAATCCCTGCGAATATCAGGGGTACTAACAAATTTCTTCTTTGTGGCAATATTTTTGGTACTCAGAAGAAAAAGAAAGATATGGACAGTATGTAAAAATAGTGAGAACAATTCAGCTGGCTAACAGTTAGCTAATGATGGTAAACTTAGCATCATCTTTGAATGTATTAGTCATTCAGTTGCTTTGTTGTTTCAACAACAAATAAAGACTGCTGACCAATAACAATCAGTTACAAAAGCACCTAAGAAGTCTCCATCACCTGAACATCATTTCGGAGGCAACATTTTGGTGACTATGAAAATATTGTTTTTGCTAATCATGAGCTGCTAACAATGGTAAAGTTAGGATCTGTTTCATAGCACATTGGCTCAAATTTAAGGGCCTTTTTATAGGATTTAAGAAGTTTGGACTACATTTCATCATTTGTAGTTCAAAATCAAAAATACTAAAACTGATCACACAAATATATCCTTTAAAACTTTAAATGTTGTAATGCTATTATAAACAAAAAAAGAGTACTTTTATTACTTTTTTGCATGAACTGAGACAAGTATAAAAACCTGCAATACAGGCGTGTGCAATACAAGTCAAATCTGCAATGCTGACAACTTCTTTACAACAGTTTGAGATTTTTTTCTCTATTTCTGACAAACAGTGATTCTTAGTTTTCCCCAAAATATTGCAAAAATCACAATCACAATCACAATCATTGTGATCACAAAGACAATATCATGTAATGGCTTTTCTCTTGAGCTTGATATATCACTACCACCCCTCTACTATAGTGTAGCAAACTGAAAGCCGGCCTGAAACAGAGCTGAAAGCTCAATTTACCTCAAAAAGATTAGATGCTTCATTCCCATACTGAGAGGAAATGATCTCTGATTGGTCGCTGTACCATTTAAGGCCACCCAGAAAGCTGTCGGCATCCAAGTCGCTGACATCCAGCTCTGAGAGGTCAAGTTCAGGAAGATCTGGGCAGAGGGGCTGGTCTTCACCAACCAATGCAGCACACTAGAGAAAGACAGAAACAACAAGGATGTTTAGACAGGAGGAAAACCCACAGTATTTGATTCAACTTGGGGTACAACTGGGCAATATAGACAGAAGAAAAATGTGTCCCAGCATCCGGACTCTTAGAATTGTTAACTTAATACACAGAGTATAAGTTATTCCATTAAAAAAAAATAAAATATCCCACTGGAGTTTATTTTATTCACTACTCCCCTTACATCTGTCTCTTTTAGATGCTCTTAACAGCTATAATTAATCAGTAACATTTCTTACCATTACCCCATTTGTTATTAACAGGGCTGCTATGACTGCTTCGGTTTTTTGTCAGGTATCTGCTACCTGTTTCCATTTAGCTTCTCTTGACCTCCAGTACACTACATGCACTGGAGAGGCCATGGCCTCCTGGCTACTAAACGCTGCTTGTTGACATTTTGTTATTCACCAGCCTCTTTTATGTAATCTACCCAATGTGTATACTGTTTGTAGCAGCTGCTCCTGCTTCCTGGGTGCACAAATCATCAAGTCTAGCCCTGGCTGCAGACTGGAGCAGGACAGGTGCCTTGGTGAGTGAAAAAAAGGGGAGGCTATTTTGCAGAAATATGAACCCTGATTTGAGGCTGTGTCGGGAAGACTTTAAAGAACCTAATATCCAGTAGCCCAAGAAACTGTTCTGGCACCCAAAAATGCAAATCCAAACCAGGAAAAACCTGTGATCTTGATGCTGCCTTGGATGCAAACCATTTATTACTTAGCTAAACACGCATTAGGCGTTTATGAACCCCGCGGAGGCGTTAAGAGACATATACAAGATAGATATCCTCAGGCAAAGCCATAATGGGTGTCTGCCCCCTGCAGAGTGGGAGTCGGGTTCGGATCAGGGGCAAAAGCTGAGCTGGGGGGATGCTGTGCCAAGTAGGAAAACCCGTCCAGATCTTGATGTCACAGTTCGTATTTCCACTGGAATTTGCCAACAGTCGGGACTGTGATCAGACCACTGTCATGGTGCAAAATGCAACAGAGGTGCGACAGATTCACTGCGCCACCACCACTCATCACCTCACATGATCCATCAAGACAAAATCGCAACCTAACTGTTCAGATATTCATAGAGTGGACGTCCTGTACTCGAATTATCTCGTACACGTCTTGGTAAACTAATGAAATAGCGCCGCCAGCCAGGCGAACAGGATGCACCGCGGCGTTCCAGCGATTTTTACGCACGCACCGCGCATGAAAACACCTGCTCGGACGATTATTAGAGGAAGTAGGCAGCCCCCTTGTTTGGAGATCAAGCTTTCAAGGTGGACACATTCCATAGAATCGATGGAAATTAAGTTTTTAAAGAAGCCTGCACACTGTCGCAGTCCAAATCAGAAACTCTCTTGAAGCATACCTGAACTAGAGTGAAGTCGCGGACTTCTCCTTATATTAAATCTTAAAGCCCTCAATAACAAGGGAAAAAAATAGAAGCAAGGATGCAGCTATGATCGAAAAAGATGAAGAATTATAAAGCAAGCATCCAAATGCCAACTTAAGCATAAAAAAAAATAAAAATAAAATAAAAAATCAGGGAATCGGGGCTAATTTGATGAATAAGTATCTTTAATCATCTGTTTTCACTTAAGCCTAGCAAGGAATGAGAAGAAACGTGGCTCAAATACACAGGAGAAATAAAGCCTGGGATTAAGGGTAAAAATAATCGACTCTGGCTCTGGATGTTGTCGTTAAAAACGGTGATGCTCCTGCCAGATCGCGTTGCTTCTTTGGCTTGGAAAAAAAAAAAAAAACCTTCAAAAAACTATCCCAACAACAAGGTACATAATGAGAGATTATCACCCGCCAGTGGATTTCATCTGTCAAACAACAAATACCTGACTCTGAGACATTTCAGTCATTTCGGCATGAATAAGCCCCCCTCTCTTTGCACCCAGAGCGCGTTCCGTCCGCGGCTGGAAAGAGATTCTCTGTCAGTTTTGCAAGCGCAGATCTTGTAAGGAGGTAAAAGCGATTATCCTGAAAAAAGACCCTTCGAGCGCGCCTGACAGCGACTACATGTTTAAGTGAGCTGAAAAGCAAGACTCCGCATGTCATATATTCCCTTGCAGTAAATCCCTCGCATCCTCAACCGCCGCGTCCAGACGCGCGCTACACCGGCACCACTGGAAGAGGAAGAGTAGGAGGAGAGACTTGTCCATCGTTCCAGGTGGAAAAAAAAAACCTCCAGAGGGCTAGAAGGATGAAAAAAAATGAAGATTTTTTTTTTTTTTTTTTTAAAGATGCGCTCACCTCTAATTCTGTCCACACCGAGTCCTGGTTACACCTGTCCCACGCCATCCAGAATCACTGAATGACGCTCCAAAAAACAAAACCCAAAAAGGGGTAAAGGGGGGGGGGGGGGATAAAATCAAGTAAAAAAAGAAATCCACACACGCTTCCCACTCGCTCTCACTCAGGCAACTGCTGCCCCTCGCCGAGAATGAACCGAGGGCACCTGTCTTACAACTGCTTTCCATCACATGACAAAGCTATTAAAAGTAGGCAGGGGAGTGACTCTGCGTCCACTCCACTCGCCGGTGACGCGCGGCGAGCGGGCGGAGTCTGGCAGCGCAACATAGTAAAATCCCGCTGGTGCACTGTAAAAAATGTCCACCTGAAAACCAGCTCATGATCTGTTCAACACAAAATCTTGTATCAGTACACAAAAAAAAAAAAAAAAAAAAAAAAAAAAAAAAAAAAAAATTCCAAAAAACATGGCCAGTTAATAAGGTAAAATTGATAAATTGCGAATAATAATAATAATACCTGCTGCTGTTTTAAAATGTATGTTTTTAAAGAATAATTGGTATAATTGTTCCATTTAGGCAATGAAACAATGGTGGCAGCATCATGTTGAGTTTTTCCATTTTAATCTTGTAAATCAATACCAAAAGTTTCATGCCAGTTTCAAACTTAAGTTTTTCTAGATATTTTTAGCTGATTTCTAATATCTACAAACAAAGGTTTTCTTACAAATTACAGGGTATTTTTTTCAAAAGATCAAATTTTTCATAGTAAGCTTAAACACTATAGAAACACAAAATTTTTCAAAACTCACCAACTTCAACATTGTTACAACCTGTTTTACCAGCAGAGTAACATGGTAATGAAATGGAGCCATAAATATGACATATTAATGGCAGAGCTCAGTGTTTTTATTGTTCTGGTGTTAAATAAAACAGAGAAAAAAGTGGTGGTTTTATACTGGCACCCAAATCTTTAGTTGGTGCTTTGTGGTTTTTATTGTAGCCCAACAAATAGTTGGTGCAAATGTAACTCCATAGCACCCAGTTTCAAAAGTAATAAATAAATAAATAAATAAAGCTTCAAACTATCCCTTTGACCATTTATGCCTTAATACCTTAAAAAGACTTAAGAATTTCTGAATTATTGGCCTATTTTAGAATTTTACCTGCAAACATTTCCAGATTTGTATTTTTTGGGAAATGAAATACGGACAAATAAAGTTTGTCTCCATTCTCTGTTTTCATTTTTCCATACAAAAGCAAATTTCACAATTTTTCTAAATTGTCAAGATTGTGAGGAAACCCAGTGTGTATTAGCTGAAACCCAAATACTGCAAGTAAGGTACTTTTAACTAGTCCACAGAAGTCAACAAAAAAAAAACTAACTATCCCTTTTTCCATTTTTAATCTTCTCTTAAGTTAAAGAAGATACATTTTCTTCTTTCTGAGCTATTTCAAAACTCCTTTCAGCCATCTCTTTAAATTTAAATGCCAATGTTTGGGGTGCAGAGGATCAAATCAGATAATTCAGTTGTTTTTAGGCAAGATTTCCTTGTCTACAGAGAGACTATCAAAAAAAAGGACAGGTGGCAGTATGGGCCTTGTATATACTGTCAACAGGATGTGTATAGGCAACACCACCACCAGAGTGAATAAAAACAGAAGCTTTGTGGATATTTTAAACAGTGGTGGTTTTCTGTTAGGGAGCAGACTGACAGGTATACAGCTGGAATGATAGACTCAATCTTGCTGCTGTCTTTGTGCCATTTAAGGCTTTTCTCAGCAATTCAATAATAGAGCAACGTGTTTCTAAACCAGTAGGGCTTGTTTAAAATAATGACTGTCATTGTTTCTGTTTGGACTACATTTTTCAAGAAATACCCAAGCTATATTCAAACAATACATTCCTGTAATAAGAGACTCACTCCGAGGAATATGCGAACCCCAATCCAATTTTTACTCTTGTAAGCCTATTAAGTCCACCTGAGCATGCAAAAGACCAATTGTCTCCCTAAATTGGTGAACCACATACAGTAAGTCTCATTAAACACTAAATTGCACAGAAGCCCATAAAAAGGTTGTGTGACTGGAAATGTAAATTGTTCGGCTTGTGCGAGAGCCAGGCAGTGTGCTGTAAGTGTGTTACGGTTTATGGACATCTCAGGGCATTTGTAGCATTAAATCTATACATCTGCCGAGTGCCCAGAGATTTGCCACCCAGAAGCCGAGGTAAAAAAAAAAAAAAACAAAAAAAAAAAAACCCTGATCAGAGCAGGTGGCATGTGCAGTGACCTCACAGAGTCCAGATGGACCAGGGCTGCAGAGATAGCAATATAGGAGTGACATGGGGATCACATAGAGCTCCATGATAGGTGGCTTTGTGACTGCAGCAGAGATAAAACACTAAATAACACTATGTTGAGGTTAATCTTTGATGAAAAACACTGTTAGTCATCTCCCTCCGTAAGTGGAGCATGCATGGAGGTAAACCAGCTACAAGCAAGAAAGGGAGACTTCATGGCAACATTGTGAAGATAGACGGGGGGGCTGGACTTGGCAGCAAGCACACGCTCATAAATGGTATATCTCTGTCTCCTAAAGCTGCATGTAAGTCACAGTTTTACAGCGTATCTGATTGTCCTCTTCATACCAATTAAGACAACAGAAGCTAAAGATAGATAGGATGTTATGATTCCCTCCTTTGAACGGGGTTCTTTTTCCACCAAAAACACTTTCCTGCTGAAGGGTACATTTTTGTGTATACAGACGAAGAGATTTCTAGATATCAGAATCATTTTTAAAAGGAAAAAAAAGGAGGGTAGAGGGGATGGGGCAATCTACAGCCTGAGTGAAGTGCATGCAGTCATTGAAAAGCTTTTGTTTTAGTACACAGTGCTTATAATCAATAATATTCATAATAATTATTATATAATTTTGTTCTCAAAATATCAATATGTTATATAATCATATAATTTTATAATTATAAACACATGAATATGCTTTGATCTAAACCATTCTATGGTAGTTCAGAGTGTATGTTGAGGATCTTATACAGCTTCTGATTTTTCCATTGGCTCTTACCAGCTGTACTGTTGCTCAAGAGAAGCTCCCCCACTGCATGATTATGCCACCACCATGTATCATAATGGGGATGGTCTTTTCAGGATGATTCATGTAGATCTGTGTCTTCTATATGGCTTGTGGCAAATCGCAAACATGAGTTTTTATCTAGTTAATGGATTCTCCCACCTGTGCTGTGGATGTCTGCAGTTTCTCTTGCCTGCTTCTACAAATAATGCTCTTCTATGCAGACCAAAACTTACTTCAGAATTAACCACTAAATTGTGTTAGCCTGTCACATTAAATCCCAATAAAAAAAAAACAAAAACAATGAAGATTGTGGTTGTGGCATAACAAAATACAGAAAACTTCCAGATAGGTACGTAATTTTGCAGTACAGTCAGAGTTTGTGGAGAATAGCTTGAATGAGTCACATGATTAGGACTATAGGGTGTCCAGTGAACTGCAAGTTTCAGGACCATCATCGCTGTAAGTTCGATCAATTCGCTCTGAAAGTAAAATCAGCCTCAGGTCTTGATTTCACACAGGCACTGTATTTAACCACTGGTATAGATATCACCTATCCCTGAGAGTAAATCTAGAGGCAGAGTGTGAAAATTTGTTCACACTCGTTGCTTGCATAGCATGTTGACATCCTTTAGGGTGGACCAAACTCTTCCATCCCCCTTCTAGACCTTTGAATGCTGCAAACGGTCTAACATAACATCGAAAATACAACTCAAACAGAAGCATTAGAGAGGTAATAAATTAAAAGAGATGGTGACAAATTGTAAAACGCTTCTAAACTCGAAAATAAAGTGATATGACAACTGTCGTGTCACAAGTGCTGACATTTACAGGGTCTTGTAAAGCTCTCAATGATTAAACTGTTTCTAAAGAGAGTTAGTTGACAAGTGGAGTTCTCTGAGCCAAAATGGGGCTAATCCACAGATAATTATCTTTGTTTGAATATTCAGTGTGGTCTGACTCGTGGCACAGAGCATCCTATTTGCATTTCTGGTCTTATTGAATCTGATATTAACATATCTATTTAAAAAGCCAAATTTGCATCAATCTTGATTTCATTTTGAAGCCAAACGTGGTGTCTGTTTTGACACTTCACCCATTCTTGGGAGACGGTGTCTTTTTTTGCCTTTCTCTGTTAAGTGTGTCGCCGGCCCTCAGAGAGCGAGCTGCTGCTGCTGCATGCCGTGTGTGGGGCGGTGATTCATATCACTTTGTTGCATGTCATTGCTCCCAACAGAATCCATCCTAGCATCTGGCCATTTTAATACACGGTGGCTGGATTCATGAGAATTAATTGAGGGCAGAGGTAAAGCAGAGTGCTGCATCTATCTACGTATCCTTCAGGACTATAATAGGACAGCTTATGCTTCGTTGTCTGGGCAGCCGTTTGATGTGCTTTCAGATCTTTGGCGTATGGGTCATTTTTCCACTTGATATGTCATATTGTTTTCACCCTGTTAGGGGACAGTAGAGGAAGTGGTTGCATTTCACAATGGTCTCATGCTCTGCAATAGCACAGGATGTAATGCCATACGGGACTCGCTCCAGGAAGTAGAAATGGACACACAGTGCAAGTAAGCGGTTTTAGAGCCATGTCAGATGGTGGGACAAGTTTGTGTAGTTATCTTCAACACTAAAACTCCAGTATGTATACATATTAGAATAAATAAATTTCATACAGAGCTTTGGAAAAGTATTTATACCCTTTAAGCTTTCTCACATATTGTCAGGAAGTACAGCATATTTGTGAAGTGGAGGTAAAACGGCAGAGATCTGCAGCTTATGTAGGAGAAAACCATTAGGCATTCACTGCACAAAACAGCCTTTATAGAACAGTGGGAAGAAGAAAGCCGTTGTTGAAAGAAAGCAATTAGACATCCTATTGACAGTTTGCCACAAGCCATGTAGGTGACACAGCATATGTTAAATGCTATATGTGGTAAAAGTTACACTACATATTGCCCTGAAAACACCGTACCCATGATCAAACATGGTGGTGGCCATGTCATGCTGTGCTGATGCTTCTCTTCAGAAAGCATAGGGAAGCTGGTCAGAGTTGAAGAGAAGATGGCTTGAGCTAAATACAGGATAATCCTGAAAGAAAAGCTGCAAAAGACGTGAAACTAAAACAACCCTAAACAGACACCCAGACCTACAATGGAATAGCTTAGCATATTCATGTGTTAGAATAGCCCTGTCAAAGTCCAAAGCTAAAACCGATCTTAACACACTTTCTCTGTTCCTTCTGACTTGGCTTGAGCTATTTTGCAAACAAGAACAGGCAAAAATTTAATTTCTAAATATGCAAAACTGATAAAAACATAGCTTAGTGGACCTGAATCTGTAACTTAAGAAAGTATTGATGTAGCGAAGCTGAATCCAATTCCATGTAACACTTTTCAGTTTTTTATTTGTGTTTATTGATCATATAAAATCACAGAAAAGTAGACAGAAATGTATGCCTATAATGTGACAAAATCTGAAAAAAAAAATTAGGTATATGAAGTTTTACAGGGCATTTGCTTGACCCATTAGAGATTAGAGACTTTACAATCCATGCTAGTGCTCGTGCTTTACATACAGTGAACCGGTGAGTTCTCCCTCTTCAAGGATTTTACATCTTTTCTCTTTGTTGTGCCCTTCAGAGAAGACATCGCTTTGCTGCCCTACGTGCAAAAGCGTGTAATTCATTCCATCAATGAACTCCACTGTGTCATTTAGTCGCTCCCAGGATGGCGGCTGCTTTCCCCACTGAGAGTCCAGCCCACATTATTAAGGCAAATGGCATGAAGAGGCTAGGGCCAGTTAGCCATGGCAGAGGCTTGCAATTTAAAATAGCATCAGCCTCATGTGGTGACTGGTAAACACAAGAAAAAAAAAAAAGAAGCCTGGGGGTGCAACACAGGAACACCCTCTCCTTTCTTCAGCTCCAGCTCTGTTTTGGTAGAGCTGGGGTAAAAGTGTTTGGCCCTCTCAAGATACAATCGAAAAATATCACACGGTGAAGCGAGCTGTAGTGTCCCCTCTGGGCTAGGTATTGGAGGGACTGTTATTAGGGCTTGTTTAAGATCACCAGCAAGTCATGGAAAATGCATGTGAAAAGTGGTGTTGGAAAGAGGGGAAATGTGAGTGCACGGATGTCTTCGGGAACCTAGCAGAGCTAAACATGTGCTCTGGGCAGGGGCTTCTGAGAGACTTTTTGTTTTGCCTGGGTATAGCACTCACAAGGAATATTAAAATTTATGGACCATGAGGGTTTGGGTTGCAAACACACATGCGTTCACGCTCTTGTTGCTTTGAAATGCTGCAAGCCTCAACATTAAAACTGCTGTAAAACACTGAACTGATGTCATGTGGCAATGTCACTAGAGGAAATGTGGAGCAATTGTATAGAGGGGATGTAGTAAAGGCATGGTTCACATTTTTTAAATTGGGAATTCTGTGGGGTAGTTATAATTTGCCATTGTCTTATCTATAATAGGGATAGTTTAGCTTCAGCCAGGTTTATAGTTAGAGATTTTAAAGCAAAAGCTGCTTTTGACTCTTTTCCACTTTGTTATCAAAGAGGTTTACACCTATTTACACTGAACCTGGTCGATTGCAACATGGTTTGAATGAAACATCCAAACTGTTTAGTGTTATACATACCCATTGATCTGATGATGTGTAATGTGGTAAAATCTTTAAAATGTTGTTTTTAGATGACTGTGCTCAACCCAGACATAGGCACCAATCTGAATTAGTTATAGTTTGAACCACTGATCGAGAATCGCTCCGATTCTATAAATAGAAACTGTTCTGGTTGCTGACAACTGAAGCTAAGATACAGTACTCACTACTAATAACTGCATTAC
The DNA here is from genome assembly GCA_014839685.1 of Anableps anableps. Classification (NCBI taxonomy): domain Eukaryota; kingdom Metazoa; phylum Chordata; class Actinopteri; order Cyprinodontiformes; family Anablepidae; genus Anableps; species Anableps anableps. The sequence goes on from CM026085.1 coordinate 18,878,706, forward strand.
AGATGTCCATGAAAAAAAAAAAAAAAAAAAAAAAAAAAAAAATATATATATATATATATATATATATATATATATATATATATATATATATATATATATATATATATATATATATATATTCCTTAATCTTTTTTAATTGAAATGACACATTGCCATTATTGCTTGTCTTTATATCAAATTTCTAGTACAGTACTTTTAATGTTCAATATAAAACTGAACTTAACCAGTCGAAAAACCTTGGTTTAGCTAAAAAAAAAAAAGTATTATGCCTTGTATTAGTCTGGTGCAAATTAATTAGTATATAACTTAATTAATGGATTTTCAAGGTCTGGATAAATATAGAAGAAGAAAAGAGAGTCTGTTCTGTCCATCTGTCCGTCTGTCCAGCCATCTTTCATGAACAGACAAGAATAGAGGGCCTTCCCAATATTAACAAAACAATCTGTCCATTTAGTCCACCGTCTATTTATTCATACTACAAGGATGGATAGACGGTGAACTGTATGGATGCTTTCAAATTTAAACCCCAAACTCAGAAATCTATTGAGGACTCCTAATGTTTGTATCTGAAAAAAATTTTTGAATGTGTAGGAACTCCATAGACAGACAGAGCTTGACTTTTTCTCTTTAAAACACAAACAGCATATGAAATTCACATTTAAACACCTCATAAAAAAAACAAAAGCATTTTTTCTGCTGTTTCCCACCGAAGGAATGGAAATTAACTCAGAGATGTAAAAAAAAATAAAAACTTCATTACTGAGATCTCATCACTAACCAGAGGCGAAATTAGGTACATTTCTTTGCAAACTGCACAAACCTCCTGTGAGTCACAAGAAGGGCCCAAAGCACAACAGATGTTGCTGGAGCTCTAAAATAATAGAGAGGCAGGCCTGAATACCTTGACAGTGCAGTCCTTATGTACTCTTCTCACTGGAAGAGCGCCAGGAAAGAATTAGGTCAGCTAAAGTGCATTGTGCCTGGTGGAACTCCATGTTAAAACAGCATCACAGGAGAGAGTGAGAGGGAGTGGGTGGGGGTGGAGGGGGACAGTGTTGGGTGTCACACAGGTACAAATTTCTGGAGCAGCACAACCATTTTTTTTTTTTTTTTTTTTTTTTTTTTGTCTTGTATCATGAAAACGTGAGCAGAAACGTTTACACCCCTGAGTCCAGATTGCAGCCTAATTATTTTCAGCAATGAAAAGGAAAAGTGGAATAAGAGAGAGAGAGATGGGGGGGAAAAATGCATGCGAATTGCAATTCTCTCATACAGCCTGCATACAGGGTGTATAACCACAAGCCTGAAAAAAAATCCTTACAGCACAATAAAACTGATTGTATCATCACCTTTTTTCCCCTTACAGGCGGCATTTCTACTACTCTTCACATCACTTCTAAAAGGAGAATGTACTGCTGAAGTACACTGTGATGGAGGAAGGAAAAAAAGAAAAAAAGCAGGACAGGGATGAGAGGGAAAGAGAAGGAGCAGTCAATACCCATTTTTGCCAAGACATGCCAGTAAAAAAAAAAGAGCAAAGAGACAAAAGGAGCAGATGGATGGAGATGGAGCTAATGCTGAAAGAGAGTGTGACAGTCTGTAACAAAAGCCAGAGTGAGCTGCTGGGAGTGATGGAAAGAGTCAGACAAAGATGAGGCATGAATTAGGCGCGGATATGGAAGCAAGGGGGAAGGAAGATGAGAGGCTGAGCATATGAAGGAGTTATCAGGGACGGGAAGTGTCAACTTTAACAAAAAGGGGGTCAGAAAGACCGTAAGGCTGCAGCAACCACCTCGCAAGGCTGTTACCCAGATAAACCAACCTCTTTCTGACATGGACCCACTGCCTGACTCCTGGTGCCAGTTCAACCACATCCTCTATCCCAGTGTTGATCTTATTGTTGATACCTTCCCAGTTCCCCACATAAACCTGTCATGGTCTGAGATTTTTCTGCTTACGATAGGTATCTGCTTCATGTGTGATGTATAGTATTTGCTTCCAGGAATGTCTGCATTTTTACACCCAGATAGTCTCAGTGCCAACATGAACTCATTGCCCTCTCCCTAACCTTTACATTTTTGAGAACAAAACTGTCCTTCCCTTTCTGATTAACTGCAACAACCGCAATAATAAGGATGACAGAAGCAGCAAATAGCTGACTTTCATACTGAAAACATTTCTAACGCAATATGATATTTAAATAGCAGTCACCAGGCAATATGCAAGGGCCGGTTTCTGGTATCAAGATGTGCTGAGGTTTTAAAAAGTTGTCCTTGCAAAACTGAGATGTGAGAAGTGTTTTCTCAGGCTTTTTGGAGGAAAGAGTAACAGAGTTACCCCCTTCCCCACATGTTGCTATTCAGTGCCAGTCAACTAAAAGTAAGCTGTCTCTGCACACTGTTTCTTAGCTGGGTAGAAGAAATCAGAAAAAATTTAATCATATTGTTCATATAGTTTGAAGTCTTTTAAATGAGAAAAGCCAGAGAAAGTCCCAGAGGCACTGGAATTTTCTCTGGTTGTATGAAACGTTGGATCTTTTTTTAGTTTGCAAAACTTTGGCAGTCATGGTGTGGATACAAAAGGAGTGCCAGGTATCACTCTTATTAAGGTAACACCGTTTTAAAACTACAGCTCAGCTTGTTAGACTGCCAGGATGAGTCTGTCAAGAGCAAAACCTGAAGTTCTCTGCTCAAGAAGCACAGTTGCTTAAAAACCACAAATGTTAATGTTTTATTTTATTAATAGTCTATGTGTCAAAATAAAGAAATGAATGTAAAAGGTAGCATTACACAACTTTAATAAATAATATGATATATTATTTCAGCAGCTGTATAAATAACTTTTTCAGTTAATAATCCAATCGGTTAATTAAACTTTATAGAACACTTTTCATACAGACAGGTGTAACACAATGCTTTATTAAGGATAAAACGAGATGGACAGATATAAATGCACACTAGAAATATTAACATATTAGAAAAAGAAGGATGATACATAAAATTGCTATTGAGGACAAGGAACAGAAAAAACAACTGCATAGTTGAATGAAAAACACTGAACAAAAAAAGAGAAAAAGAACAAAAATATAGAGAAATAAATAATAAACATTAACATCTGTAAACATCTGTATTAAGATCTAAAATGACAAATGAAAATATAATTAGCTAGGTAGTACTTCACAAACTTCTTAATACCAATAAGAGAACTAAAGAATAAAAAAAATAGAAAATAAATAATTAACATCAACTGAAAGCTAAACTTAATAGATACATTTTTTTTACTTTTAAAACAACAGCAAGTATGTTCCACATTGATGTTTTAAAAATTTGTGTCATTACTATATTTTTACTCCAGGTGATTATGCAGGGTGATTATGCAGTAAGAATGTCAGTCTGATTCATGCCAACTTAACAGCATGAAAGTGTAGGTAAGCATATTTCTGATTGTGCTGAGCAGTAATGCTGGCTTTTCCTAATGAGTAGGCAACCTTATTGTTTTTGGCAGATGTCTTTTTTCCAGTCAAAATGTGTTGAGCCTCAAGCAATGTCCACTATCTGGAGTCCAAGATAAATTCCCAAACTTATTTTACTATCCGATGATCTCTAGCAGACATGTAGTGCAGGCTGGACCTTAAGGAAGCTGCTCAATTCAATCAGCAGTCCAAGTTCCTGCAGTGTTCTCCGTGCTCTTATTCCTGATCCCTCGTTATTGTGCGTTTTAAAGGTGCTGTGTGTCTGCTGGGACTGCCATCACTGCTGCAATAAACAGGATTAATCAGCGCTGGCGTTGGGCACTTTGGTCCAGATGACGCGTGTAATTAAGAAGTAATTGGCATGTCATCTGTACATGAGGAAATATGACACACGCCAACCAGATGCAACCCCCTACAACAAGTGTTGCACCAACAACCGTGTCCTAAAAGGCCTTTTTTTTTGCTCACATAGACAACTCCCTTCCCACTGCTGACACTCTAGCTTCCTTAACGTCTTTATTTGCCCTGCAAACCCGCTCACATTGTAATTCACTTGCCTGTTCATTTATTTACATGCTAACGTACTTAAACTCTAATTTGCTAACTTATTCATTTATTTACATGCTAACCCACTTACTGCCGCTTGCATTCTGTGACTTATTCATTTATCCACATTTAGGATGACACAGTTACTTTCCCCAAGTATTCATTTATGCACGTGGGCAAGTCACTTAAATTGTCACGAGCTTAATTAAGAGCCCCTTCTCTTCTCACCTTACACAAAAGAATGGATTTATGGAGCATACTGTGTAGCTGCGCACAAAGGTAGACAGCTGAGATGCCTCCTTTATGTCAGGGTCAGGGTGGCTGCAACAAGGGCAATAAACTGGCCTCATCTCTGCTTGTAAACTGGAACCTCTGACTTCATGGCTTACGTAGAAGATATTTGGACTGACAGAGGCATGTCTATTTAGCACTTACATCTCCTCTGGTTTGAGCAGACGTCTATGATTAAAAAAAAAAAATCAAATTAAAATGATGCTCTTGGTTCTTACTAAAAGACACAAACCTCTTAATATTCCAGTCGCACCTATCTGCAACCATTCCTCAAAGCAAATGCAGCTCTAAATTTTGTTAACATAAGAAATATTATTGATCTAAACCTGGGGTGCATCTTTGTTTTAAAGCAAATGGACAATATAAATACTGCAACATGTCTTTATGACTAAAGTTTTAATGTGCCAGAATTATTCAAACAAAGTTTGTAAAAAATTGGACCAAATAGCTGTTGGCTAATTTGCAGTAAGGGCTGTAAGGCCAGAATAGTGGAAGAAAGAGAGGGGATCCATAACGCAAAAGCGAATGGCTCCCAGAGATCCGCTCAATGTTTTTCAGTTTTTCATCACAGCAGTTTCACTACTGTTGTGCCAGTTTCTCAGAGATGCTACAAGATGGAGATGACAAAATGAAAGTTGGGAACAAAAAAAAACAAAACAAAAAAACAAACAAACAAAAAAAAAAAAGACGGAAAACGGGTCCTGGCAAATGGTCACCCTCTTTACATTTTGTCATGTTAGCACCAAAAATGTCACATGACATCATTTTCAAATTATTTCACAAAAACAATCTGAAAAGTGTGGCATGGAGGTGCATTCAGGCCATCAGAGTCAATATTTTGTAGGACCACCTTTTGCTTCATACAGTAGATGCAGGTTTACTCTGATACCCTTTACTAAAATCCAGTGCAATCAAAAAACTAATTTCATCCCGTTAGTATTGTACGTTACATGTGCCTAACTTATTCTGAATATAAATGAAGCTGTTCTGTGAAAGCCCCACAGGTTTTTTTTGTTGTTGTTTCCAGAGAAAATTTGTGAATAAAAGCATCATGAAGACCAAGGAGCACAGCAGACAGATCAGAGATAAAGTTGTGGGAAAATACTAAGCAGGGTTTCGTTTTACAAAATATCTTGAACTTGCAACATTTCATAAGGCACTGTTAAGACTATTATCTAAAAAATGGAAAGAGTATGGAACAACTGAAAACCTACCAAGATATTGCTGTCTACCTAAAATGACAGGCGAGGCAACGGCCACATTACTCAGGGAAGAGACCAAGGGCCCAATGGTAACTTTGGAGGAGCATAGATCCACAACTAAGGATGGAGGATCTGGACTACTACATTTTGTCAACACCACAAATTCGAGGCAAGAAGGTATTTAGAGCTAAGAGAAAGTCTTATTTGGAGTTTGCCACAAGCCATACAGGGGACAAAACAAACACATAGGAGGAGGTCTGGTCACATAATAAAATTATAATTTCGGTCTAAATGAAAATTATTATGTGTAGTGTACATGGTGAAGGTAGTAATATGGTGTCTTGATGCTTTTTTTCAGCAGAGACAGGGGAGCTGTTAAGATGGGAAGATCTTTGGATCTATAGATTGGGTAATCCTGGAAGAAAACAGGAAGGAATTAGCCCTTCAATCGGTGGGTTGAGCTCCCACCCCGTCCATCGTTGTGTCTTTAGGCAAGACGCTTCACTCACCTTGCCTGCTGGTGGTCAGAAGGGCTGATGGCGCAATAGAGCAGCTTCACTTCTGTCAGACTGCCCCAGGGCAGATGTGGCTACAATCCAGTAGCTTGCCATCACATTCACATCAGCGTGTGAACGTGTGAGTGAATAGGAATGACTGATTTAATTGTAAAACCTCTTTGAGGGTTCTGAAAAGCGCTGTATAAGGCTGAAGTCATTTCAAAACATCAAATCATAGCTGCAATGGTTCAAATAAAAATATATTTATTAGAATGGTCCAGTCAAAGTCAAGACATTTCATATTTAATGATATACAGGTGGAGTCTATTTATGGATTAGGTGATTTCTAAATGTGTTGCACTGGATTTTATTTAGGGGTATCAGCGGAAATGGGTCAGATACACATTTTAGAGTTCCATTTCTTTAAATGTTTGAAAACCATGCATCATTTTTGCTCCGCCTCACAATTATGCACTACTTTGTGTCTTGTTACATGAGATCTCGATAAAACACATTACAGTCTGTGGATGTAACATGACAAAATGCGAAAAGGTTCAAGTGATGGGAATACTTTTACAAGACCCTGTATGAGAAGAATTGCTACCTTCCTTCAGCTACCAAAAGTATTTCCTTTTTTAACTTTTAATTGTACTTTTCAAAAGAAACTGTCTGTGTGAATCAGTTAAGAAACATGAGCACATTTCTAATCACTTCCATTCCAGTAGTTTTTTTCTGTGGTTCTGCAGCTCAGGAGTCTTTAAGGAAAAGTACCCAGTCCACAAATTAAAAAAAAAAATCTTCCACTAAATACACAGCAATGTCAACTTTTATGTATGACACAAACACATCTGTTTATACAAGCCGGGAGAGCTGATATTTAACCTGGGAATTGTTTTATGGTCGTGAGACAAAACACATTTTATAGCAGTTTGCATAACTGCTGTCTTTCATCTGTTGGGGCCGAGCCAAGCCATGTTCTACGCAGCTTTGTGACTCAACACTTGCCTGATATCTAAGCAGATTTAAGGTCTCTGAAAGAAGAGACTGTATCATAATAAATTTGTGGGTTTCCTGCAATAAAAATCATTGTGAAATTTGCAAATTAGAAAAAGTAAAACATAAACTTTTAATCTGGAGTGAACTTCCTCTAATAAGCAAAAGCGCCTCATGGAGCTTGGTAGGGGAACAGTCAACAAATCTCCAACTCATTGGGCAATCTAGCATCCAATATAATTAATGGCAGCACATTTTTAATTACCCCTACGTGGCAGTATGCACTACGGATTTGTTTATCGAGCCCCACTGATACCCATATTAACAAAGTTAGGTTAATGATAGAGGTATTTTGCTTAATAGCATTTTTATTACTCCCACCAAGCATGAAGCAATTAATTAACAATGGACGAATTAAGTTCCCCTTCTGTAATGGCCTACCAACACAGGACATCATTACCAATCGTCAAAATAATTCATAAAGCGATGACTCAGGTGGCAGGATGGTTATAGGGGGGGGAAATGAATATTCCCCAGCACACATCTGGTTTTTCATTTTAGAAAGGAATAAATTATGGATACGGTCTGTCAGTGGACATGCTGGTGGTGCTGCATGCAGAGCGAACCATAGGATCAAAAATGCAGTGTTCAGTCACAGACATGAACATGGATTTTCTCCCAAAAAAAAAAAAAAAAAAAAAAGGTTTCTTATGAACAGGTGACTTTTTATTTGACTAGATAAACAGGGTTCCTACACATTTTTCATATGAGAGTTCATTTAGGCTGCCCAAAGGTTCAGAATGAATTTATGGCAGATATTTCAACAGTAGTCAGGTTTTAATATGTCACTTGGAAAAAAACATAGACAAAAAGGAAGAAAGGAAAGAACAACAGGGGGAAGAAATGACAGAGGGAGTAAGGGAAGGAAGGTTACAGGGAAAGAAAGAAGAGAAGGCTAAAGAGAAGGAAGGACCCAAGGATGAAGAGGAGGGCTAAAAGACACAAAGAAGACAGAGAAACAGAAAAGACAGACTAAGGGAGGGAGGACACAAGGACAGACAGAAGGAAAAGGAAGAACTGAAAGAGAGACTGAAAAAAAATGACCAAGGGAGGGAGGAACTAAAAAGGAAGGAAGGGTGAGAGAAGTTACCTAAAGAAGAAAGGAAAGAGGGAAGGAAGGACTAAGTAAGAGAGGGATTAAGGACACAAGAAATAAAGAAAAAAGGGCCATGAGGAAGGAATGGATTAAAAAAAGAAACCATACTAGGGAGAGAAGACAGAAAAAAGGAAGGCACAAATAAAGTGGGAATAAAACATGGGATAAAGGACTCAAGAAAGAAAGGGAAGAAAGAAAAAAAGAGAAAGACAGAAGGAAGAAAGGAGAGAAGGACAGAAAGAAGGAAGGACACAAGGAAGGAAGGAAAAGGAAAAGCTTGGAAGGACACAACTTTTAGATTTTAGAGAATAAAAAAAATAATTTCCATACTCAGTTTTGATTACTGATTTTTAAAGTTTGGAAAATCAACATCAAAATCTATACTTTTCCAGACTGCATAGGATCCCTGAATGAAGGAGAAAATTTAAGATGCACAGAATGACAACAAAAGAGTCAGAGATGGCCTGGGTGAGAAAGGAGCACTGGGCGTTGGGAAAATAACATCGAATAATGGACCTCAAAGACATATTTGAAAGCACATAATCTTTTAAGCTTGCATTTGGAGGTAATCTCCCATTAAAGAACACTAGCTATTTCTTTGTGGAGGAGAAAATGCAAAGACAGCAGAACTGATGGGGACAAACGGGTGTGACTTTGAACAAGAGTTAAGACGGGAATGGCAAAAAGGTGCATCTTCCCCAATGCTGGACGCTGGATGCTGGATTTACTGCTGTGCAGTAAATTCATTCCAAAAAGAACAACTAAAACAGTAGCTGCTGAGAAATTTAATCCCTAACTCTCCCAAGCACACATACACACACTGAGCACACATGCAACAAAGAGGCAGAGATTAAAGCATTAATTCAGTGAGAGGGAATAGGATACCGGCATAAATTTAGAATGAATGTTTTGGGGTTATCTTCTCTGCTGACTGCCTTTTCTACTCTCTGTACTCCATTGTACTCCACATATGAATGTAAATCAGGGTCACACCCTGTATCTAGCAACATATAAAATGCTAAACTCTTGTTTTTCTTTGATAAGATACATGAGTGTGTGAGAGAGAGCAAGTGTGTGTGTTTACAGTGACAACAGGTGCGTGCAAACATGGAAAAATACCGAACTATTCATGTGGACATGTGTATATTTGCGCGTAAGGGCATGTCTGTTAAATGCATGGCTATTTCCATTTGGGGTGTTTCAAGCTGCAATGCCTGCCTCAAAAGAAAACGTCCCGGTTGGGAAATATTTCAACAGACGCGCCAGCTTCTCTCCTGGCTTCACGCTGGAAACCAGCTGGTGGGCGCTGGGGCGCCACAGATGAACAGGAAAGCGTGCCTCCTCGTATAGAAAACTGTTTTGGCAGCCTCCAGTCGTCATTAAAAATGCACCAACCCTGAATGCTTCCATTAATTTAGGCGCAGCGTATTCAGCGAGTGGAGCCCCCGTGTACAGTCTATAAAACACTGCAATTAAAACAGGTACTCTTGGCTTCATCAAGGCCTAGCCAAGTGTAATGGCCTGGAAATGTGAAAAATACCTCCAGCAGCCAACGTGCAGCAGGCTGCTGCATGCACCATAGAGTTAGATATGGAAGACGAAGATGACATGATTTAATCTTTCTCCTTCCTGATAATGGGAGGGAAATCTTTTAATATTGCAGCTATGGTGTTTTAGATAATCATCACCAAGGTATCAGTTTTCACTTTAAGTTAGTCTGTCAGGCTAATGTAGAATAGGAAATTGAGCAGAAAAATATCATGGTAAGAAAATACTCTAAGATGAAAACAGGTGGGACTTGTAACCATATATCAACATGCAATCCACAACTCCAACTGTGCTATATGGCCAACATGCTTATCTTTGTCGTACAAGGTTGAGAGCATCCACAAACGGCATCTGTCATGACATAATTACGAGTGTCGCATGAATGTCTTGCAGTGAGGCGTTCAAGGAGAAGTGCTAAGATGTAGGCCATCAAAGAATGCTTTCAACTGAAACCTGAGTAGGTTACATTGCAGAGCGATCACATGAGTGGAAGAGCGTCCAAGACTTTGATGAAGACTCAAAAGGACAAAGAGAAATGCTTGCATCATCCTGGCCCACAGCAATAACTTTTTTTTCCCTCCAATGCCTAAAATTAGCCCAGGCACATCCAGGGCTGTACAGTAGTTTTGAGTCAGCTCTCATTTCTTTTTACTTTGTTTTGAGAAACACAGACCTTCCTGTAATCTGCTAAAGGGTTTTGGATAAAATGTTCTCCAGAGTCTCTGAAGGTTTAAACATTAAATGTTACACACTGCTTTAAATGTGCTCTAACTTAATGTCTAATAATGGTTACTGTATTAATAATAAATAGTGATACAGTTTTAGGCTGAAAATTGGTACTTGGTTTGGAAAGCATTAAGGACACAATAAGAAAAAAGAAGCTAAGATTTGGCTGGTTATACTTCTTACCACCAGGCAGAGAAGTTAACATAATATTTTTCGAGTCCAAATCAAGCCTGAGGTCTTTGAAGTTCAAGTCCTCTAGTTGCTACTCCAGGTTTTTGGTCTTTAAGAGGTAAATCCACATCAAGTCTCAAACCTTTTCAAGGCAAATCTAAGTCAAGTTTCAACATTTTGAGTATTAAGTCCAATACAAGTCTTCAGTCTGTGAGGAGTTTGTCCAAGTTGAATTTCAAGCATTTAAGTAGAAAATCTAAATCACATTTGAGATGCAAATCAAGTTTTAAGTGTTTGAGGTGCAAGGCTGAGTACAGTCCAGTTTGATTTTCAAGTCTAAGTCAAGTCAAAGGTACTAAAGCAGCAAGCGATGAGGTTGGGATCAATTTTAGAAAAAAGGAAATTATAGCAGCATTCAACAACAATCACTGTAAACCACATTTTTAATACATATTTTACTATATGGAGACAACTGTTGGGCTCCTTTTTTTATGATTTTTATTAATGATAGATCGTGTCCCTGAATAGGATTACAGAGTAAATAGCAAATAATTGCAGCTACAGATAAAACCACACCGCAGTATTGTTGCATAATAAATATGGATAGATAATAAAACTAGGACATGATTATGTTTTACAGTAAAACTGTAATTTCTGGCGACTGCGCAATGACTAATGGCAGCGTGATTTTTAATGACTGCTCCTGCTGCTCCCATGCACTAATTCAAAAATGATTAGTTACTTTAGTTTCTTTACCATTTAAAACTGTGAGCCTGGGAGATGTGTGTGTGTGTGTGTGTGTGTGTGTGTGTGTGTGTGTGTGTGTGTGTGTGTGTGTGTGTGTGGTGGGGTAACTGAGGTGGCTAATTATGAAATGACCAGACTAAGTTGTTTGGCAACCCTTGGTGAGTACTTAAGGGTATTCTATCAAGTGGAAATTAGGGTTTTTCAGGAAAGCATAGGGAAAAAATATTTTTTTTATAGGTTTTAAATTTGCCCAAGATGCGGACAATTTGAAAATCAGACAGGAAAATAAAATGGAAGCCTAATTCTTTCCTGGATTTTCCTTAAAAACGTAATAATGTGGCAGAACTAACTCAAATGGAAGGGAAAGCCAGTTGTTCATGGGAAAACATGCTTAAAACAAAGACTGAATTTTGGGAAAGAGTCATGAAGTTTTTCAAATCTAAATAGCTAGTTTGTACATAAACCAGAACAAAAACCACAAGGGAGAGACGCTGGGTGCTTTGCAGAGATGAATATGAAAGTCTAAGGTACCCAGTAAAATGTGATTGTTGATTTTACATAATTTCATATGACTAGAAAAGCAAGTTATGATTATTTCAGTAAATTTATGTTGATAAACATCCCTAAATAAATAAATAAATATTCCCCGTATAAGTATGGCAAGAGCTGTGTCTGCATTTTCTTCACAAAGTCGAGCTTGTTCTCAGTGCATGTTGGATGTTGTATTGATCTCCACAAGAGCAGCTGCTTGCCACTGATCCCGCTTGTCGTATTCATGGACAAGATCTAAAGGCATAACCATGGAGAACAGGGGGTCTGGTTTTGGATTCTTAGATTCTCATCTGTACTTTTTGCATAAATTGTACCTATGGTGATTACCTAAGGCTGTGACCCTCAGTGTGTGGTGGAGCGATTTGACCTGGGAATGCCTTGGGATCCCCTAGAATGATCCTGAAAATGTCGCCAGGGAAAGGGATGTCTGGGTTTCTCTCCTGGACCTGTTACCCCCTCACCTGATCTTGTCTTAACGAAAGACAATGGAAGAAAAAATAGAACTATTCCTGAATGCTAAGCACTGTAATTTAATAAGTGGTTATTAATACACAGTGTATGAATTTGTGCTAAAAAGTGTTAAGCAGCTGGATACAACTAAAGACACTGCTGGTCTCCTGGAATGAGACATCATTGTTTACATCTCCATGGTGTAACAGGTTTGAGGTTTGGGAAGGAAGTCTGGTACAAAAAAAACAAATACATGTATCTTATGTGTTTTTCTGTTTGTATTCTCCAATACTACATCTCCTTTAGGATTGCCAAGTTTGAACCAGAAACTGTTACTCAACCACTTTCACATACAGACCAAAGACGGGAAAAGCAATTTAGCTCTCGGACTAACTACACAGTGCTTTGTCTGGGAATGGATTTAGTGATTTTGATCTTTTTTTGTGCCTGCACTCTTTGTCTCTATTGTGAAGACTCGGAAAATAGAGTGAGAAAGAGAAGGAGGTGGGTGCGAAGGGAAAAAAAAACAAGTTTGACCGAAGCCCAGTCAATTATCTCCCAGGTGTTTGACTGAAGTGATTGTAAGCGATCGCAGCAGTTCCCACGAGCCTTGGACTGAGAAGGGATGGAATTAACCATGAACAAAACCCAATTCAGAAGAAGTGAAGAAACAGCAGTTTTTGAATAAAACCAGGCAGAGAATGCTAAAGAAAAGGTTTCCTGCAGAAGATAAAGTTGAATCTCAGCTCCTTTTTATTCCCCTCCTTCTGTCGCCGTTCTACTCTTACATACAGCCTATCCATATAACCCGGTTTTATAAGCAAACTGTGGGTCTGGAATTGTGTCTGTGATGCTTCCCATACCGTATTGTGCAGAGGTTAATTACTGGCAAGGCATGAGAAAATTACATTCTCAAAAAAAAGTATTATACGATTGGTCTGCTTCCACTGACTATTTTAAGTCATGTGTGTGGTCTTTATACAAGATAGTTGAGAAACCAGATTTTTTTAGACTTCTTCGATATCAAGTAACCTCGTTTAAATTCTGATTACCTACTGCAAATTACCATTCTTTCCCACACTATTCCCTCACGAAGATTAAGTTATAGCCTGTACATAAAAGCACACAGTGTTGTAATAACACTGGACACGTTTCTATTGACAGCAGATTTCTTGTGTCTTCCTGAGAGAATTCAGTGATTCTGAAGGAAAGTATTTCTGGACATGGAAGAATGGGAGGACTGGGAAAAATGTGGCCTCTGACAGACTGGCCCACCTTCAATTGCTCAGTTGAAACTTCAGTGATATATATATATATATATATATATATATATATATATATATATATATATATATATATATATATATATATATATATATATATCTTCAGTCTATGCAAGAAATTAGTAATGTTATTGTGTAAAAGACTGTGCAAATAATATGCAACAGCCGAACCAACAAAAACATTTTGAAGTTAGAAAAATAAAACAATGCTAACCTCGCTGAAGCTGCTACAGCGTCCTCTGACCTCTCAGCAAGTCTGGTGGAGCATAGAACAAGAATTTTTACATTTATTTATTGAGAATGAGAATGCTATTAAATTTGATTTAATGGTTTTAACTGACATAAATTAAAATATTTTAAATTGTTTAACATTTAAATTTAAGATTTCATTAGGAAGTTTACTTTGTAAAAGTCCAAAGAATAATCTTCATAGTTTGATTGTTGTGTTACCATAGCTACAATCTGATGCTGAGGTAAATCTTTGTGTTTCAGCTCAGTTTAATCACAAATACATCCCAGCAAAAAATAAACAATTATCAGTGATTGCTTTTTAGCTTGGCCAATGAAACTTGGCCCCCTCTCCCAGATTACACCAAATCTGCACTGAAACAGTATTTAAACACTGTTAGTAGTGGTGATGGTCTTAACAGGTAAAGGAGCCCCACCACTGCTCAAGGTGTCATACCACCTTGGGCCAGCCCTGCTTGACGAGCTCGAGTCATTGCCCTGCTAATCTCTCAGCTGGAGTGCAAGACACAAACAGGGAGATTTAATTTATGTGGTACTAGCAGGGCCAAGGCTTTTCAGTTTTGTGACTTGTACTTTTAATAAATGCCACAGATGGTATTTGTTTTCGTAGGCTGTGCTTTATGGGATGAGTTTCACTGATCTCCGCTCTTCATTGTTGGCCGGCTGGCCCTGTAGCGCTTGTTCATGTGTTTGCAGATCCACTCTGCAGCTGCACAATGAGTAGATCTACCTGTCTGGAGCACAGCAAAGGTAGAGGAATGGCATAGTTTGAGGCATCGTGGTGCTGTATAACAACAGTGTGTTGCTTGATGACGGGGCGAGCACAATAAACCACCAGCTTAGTAACCCGTCGGCCCACTGGAGAAATCTCTTGTTGCCCCTGATGGAAAGCAGTGCTTTGTAAAAGTATGCATAGCCCTTATACTTCTTGTCACATTGCAATGACATACTTTATTAGATTTTGTCATTTTATGAGGTTGACAAACACAAAGGAATTTTTTTTTTTTCAAAATCTGAAAAGTAGCCAAGAAGCCCATTGTACTTCCAGAGGAGCTGCAGAGATCCAGAAAATATGTTGACATGACAGCTATTGGTCAAGCACTCCACAAATTGCCCCTTTATGGAAGTGTGTCATAAAAAAAAAAATCATTGTTGAAAGAAAGCCATAAGAAATCATATTTGCAGTTTCCCTCATCTCTTGATGTGGACACAGCAAACATGGATGTAGGTGCTTTGGTCAAATTAGAGCAAGAAATGAACAAACTCAACCAAACCTGAAGTTTTTGGTTCACATAAAAATGCTTTGTGTTGTAGCAAACTAATAACATGACGCACAGTGAAGGATGCTTCTATTCTGCAGGGACAGGGAAGCTAGTCAGAGTTGATGGGAAGATAAATGGACCTAAATACTTAACAATCCTGGAAGAATACCTATTATAGACCGCAAAAAAACTTTAGATTGGGATTCTTTATTCAGCTGGACAACAAAACTAGCCAGAGCTACAATGGAATGGTTCAGATCAAAGCAACTTCATGCATTCAAATGGCTCAGTCCAAGACAATAAATAAATCCAACTAAGAATCTTTGGAAAGACTTTAAAAATGATGTTGACAGATGCTCTCTAATCAATCTGACTGAGTGCATGGTATTTTGCAAAGAAAAATGGGGAAAAATCTCAGTCTCTGATATACCCTAAAAAGCTTGCAGCTGTAATTCTAGCTTTCAATTTTATTTTCAAAATACTAAAAAAAAAAAATGTATCCCTTTTCTACTGCTGCACAACTTCTCCAAGTTGATCAATCACAAAAAATCCTAATAAAATATTATGAAGTTTGAGGTTGTGACTGAATGTGTAAAAGTTCATGAGGCATGAATACCTTTGCAAGTCAGTGTTAATGGTGGAAACCTAATGTTTAGAATTTGTAGTGGAAGAAATGGGTGGATTTTTTTTTACTACATTTCAGTGTTTAAGGTTTAAGTTGAGGCTGTTGCCTTCAGCTACCTGCGCCAGGAGACCACATTCTTTAAAAGAAATCTCAACCACAAAGGAATGGTTAACTAAGTTAGAACTTTAACTCAGTGTAACTCAGATTCTAAGCAAAAGCCTGCTTAGGTTTGGATAACCCACATGATGGGAGCCCCCAAGTTCCCAGGTTATGAATGTGCATTTTCCTCCCTGCTAGAACTTTATTTATTCTCACCTTCCACATGAGACAACCATGTCAAGCACAGTTAGCATTCACTGTGTTTTTGCTCAGTTTGCTCACGGTTTATGCCAGCTCATGTGCGTCAGGCCAAATAAATATGAAGCCAAGGAAAACTAGCCTGTTCTTCTGCTGCAGCAAGACCTGAAGGGATCTCCTAAACCCATGACCTGAGGAGTCAGGAATCACATCACTCAATGACAATGCACAGCATACTCATCCATCCATGACCAAAAGAATGCAATTCAGATTGTTCCATTAAATAACAGACAAGAAAATCTGAATGCTGCAGGATAATTTGGTTACCACTTAAATTTAGCTTCAGCAACTTTAAAGTAATCTCTATACCTCAAAGTTCAGTGATGAAACAGGTAGGCCTGTATCCACAGTTAATTCTGCTAATAATCACCCCCCTTCCCATAACATCTTCCTAAGAGCTCTGACTTCCAGCCGTAAAATAAATAGAAAAAGATGGAATGAAGGTGACGAAAGCTCTATATGTACAAGGCAAACACTTTCATTCAAGGAAATGTTGTTTGGGATGCTCCCCTGAAAGGTGATTGCCACAGAGAGGCAACACCTCAAGCTGCTGATGGAGTCTGACAACCTGGGAGAGACTGAGCTCCTTTTCTTCCTCCCACTGACATACAACCTCATATTCAGAGCAGTGCATTTCATCAAGTTTATGTGTGGTGTCACCCCCTACAGTGGGTAATATCATCCCCTGTGCTCGGTTTTTAACACATTAAATACCCATAATGCTATGGCATCACAAAGGCTAAGACATTTAAAATCTGTGTTGCAATGATTTTATAATTTTTACAATGTTCATCCCATCCAAAAGGTTCTTATTCTGCAATATCCTCTCTTAAACTGTTAAAAGATTGTCATAATACGTGGATTCACTGGCACTGCACAGTAGCTTCATGCAAACTCCGCATGACAAGAAAGATAAACCTTATACTGATGAAAAACGAGTTGGCCAATATGGGCTCAGAATAATATTCTGATATTTTGTGGAGTTTGTTGTGATAATGATAAGGAAAAAACAAAAACATTTTTAAAAATTCATTACAATCAAATTTGGCAATGCATCTGCTACTGCATACAGTCAGAGTCCCCCATACCCAAACAGAAATACTGCTTACCCAATATCAACTAAGAAACTTCAGTACATCAATGACATAAAGCAGTGTAAGAGTACTGATAAACAGCACACAATAACTCCTCAATTATATTTTTGAATACGTTAATGGATAATAACAAAAAAAAAAAAAAATCCCAATTATAGTCAATCAATCTATCATTATAGTGATAATTCTTATCACAAAATGTTTTTTTAATCCATAAGAATAAAAGATACAATCCTCATTTTGAAGCATTACAAATAAATATTAAAAGAAAAAAAAAAGAAAATTGGTTTAAATATTATTTTAATATCTTTAGTTGGGCATCAATTCCAATTGCCAATACCAGTATTGATTTCTGCATTTCACTAATAGTTTTTCTATGCTGCTTTTTTAAGATTTAAGCTTCTTGACATAAACCAAACAACAATCCAGGACAACCAGAATGCGCAGCACTTTTTTCTTTCGCAAACCAGATCGATAAATCACCAGTTATACTCATATGCATAAGAGACACCACAATTAAAAACTACTTGGTTCTCAGAACATAAATTCTACTTTGCGTATTAAAAGTCACTAAACAAAAAAAAATTAACGTATACTGTAATTTTGATAAGTCTTGGCAGTCCTTTTTCATTGCTTTATTCATATAAATTTGTTTAATGTGCACAAAAAGTATTTTAAAGCTCCTAACCATAATAAATTTTTAGGAAACTACCACTCCACATTACCTAGATTGTTAAACAAATATACACATATTTGGTAAAGGTCTAGTGTTCTTCCATGTTTTTCAGTTAAATAGAAAATACCTCTGCCCCAATGCTTCTGTATTCAATTTGTTTTTTTCCTAACCAGCTCCATTGACTGATATATTATTGTCATTAACTTACTTGTTTTTCATTACCATAGAAAGTCCTCCTGGGCCAGTGTTTAACTATGCTTGTTTCTTGAAAAGAGCCCAAGGCCAGACTAATTCAACATAATCATCTTTGAACTTGGCTTCAGAATCTACCAACTTACTTTGCAAACATGATTCCATGCTTCAGTCTCTGTTTGGTCAACAGGATTATTATAATCAGTGCTTGGATCAACTTGCTGGAATGATGCAAGAATTCTGCTCTAAATTTCTCCCAGCAACTCCGCCTTCTCCAGTAGCGAGAGAGACAGCCGGAGACAAAGCTGCACCTCCACCGACGCTGCCCACATCGTCCCACTTCCAAGATGCCACCTCACCTACCCCTGAACACTTAGCAGGTGAAATTGGAAAATGACTCCTGTTAAAGTTTTCGCTAGTATTTAGTCACTCTCCACAGTATTTTTCTGATGATTCCTCCAAGATCTCTTATATCACTGGTTTACTCCAAGGCAAAGCATTAAGGTGTGCCGAAGCAAAATTCAATCAACAAACTGTCTTGAATCAGACCTTACATTGCTTTCTGTCAGAGTTTAAACAGACATTTGGTTACATGGCCAACAATACAGAAATAACTGATCAACTCTGGAGTATTAAACAGGGTCATAAATCTGTAGCTGAGTTTGTTATTAATTTCCAAAATCTAGCCACAGCCTCAGGCTGGAATTCGCAAGCACTTAAAGGTGCCTTTATGCAAGCTTTAAATGAAAACTTGAAAGATGAAGGCATTGGAGGAACTGATTAAACTTACCATACATCTTGATAACCGGCTAAGACAGAAATCTAGAGAGAAGAGACAAAAGGGTTTTTTTTAATCCAACCGTAACAACAACAGCATTTCAGTCTGACAGTTGAAAGAACCTATGCAGATTGGTTGTACCAGATGTTTAGCTGAAAAATGCCAGTACCGTATGGCATCCCGGGCATGTCTATATTGCGCACAGATCAGTCACTTCATTGCCACTTGTACAGAGGAACCAAAAGACAGAGCTCGCCAGTAGGAACAGGATTACCGATGAGCGAGACTTAAACTAATCATCCCGTTTTTCTCTACACTGCACTGTTCTCCATGACCACAATCCACTTTAACTTCAGACTTCAATTGACTCAGGATGTGAACAGAATCTTTTGGACTTCAACCTCGCTAAACAGCTTAAGATTCCCTTGTTTTCACTTGTCTCACCTGTCCATGTTACTGCTCTTGACGGTAACCCACTTCCCAGAGTAACCCATAAAACCAAACCCACTGAACTATTTTTTCTGGAAATCACTGTGAAACCATAACCTTATTTGTATTTTCATCTCCACAGAGTCCAGGTTGTTCCTCCACAATCGACATCTTACTTGGTGGGTTAATAGGGTAATATTCTTGGAGTTCTTCATCAACTGGTCTGTTCCTACCACTCCCAAACAGCATCAGCGTTTTTTGGGCTTCGCTAATTTCTATCGTCGTTTCATTAGGAATTATAGCCAGACTGTCTCCCCCATTACTCAACTCACCTCCACTAAGAAACAGTTTCTCTGGTCATCTCAGGCAGAGCAGGCTTTTGAACACCTGAAACTAAAGTTTTCTAACGCCCCCGTTCTCACACAACCCGACCACAAGACCCAGTTCACCATGGAGATGGACGGCTCCAACTCAGGAGTGGGGACTGTTCTTTCTCAGATCTCTTCTGATGACCAGAAACTCCACCCATGGGTGGACCTTTTTCTCTCGTCGACTCTCCCCATCTGAAAAAAATTACGATGTTGGTGACAGAGAATTACTTGCCATTAAACTCGCTTTTCAAGAATGGTGTCATTGGCTGGAGGAGGCAGAACATCCGGTAGTGGTCTGGATGGATCATAAAAACCTGGCTTACCCGCAGGAAGCAAAATGACTCAACGCACGACAATCCAGATGGTCTCTCTTCTTTTCCCGGTTTAATTTTGTCATCTCTTACAGACCAGGATCCAAAAATACCAAGCCAGATGCACTTTCCCACCAGTTTTCTCTGGACGATGACCCAACCATCAGCACCATTATCCCCCCTTGTGTTTTGTTGGAGCCATGACTTGGGAGATCAAGGACCAGGTGATGGCTGCCCAACAACAGGAACCTGACCAAGGGTTCTGGCCCTCCTGAGAAGTCCTACATCCCCTCTTCAGTCCGGTCTTGCCTGCTTCCTTGGGTCCATATGGCCAAATTCTCTTGCCATCCTGGAATTGGTCGTATGGTGGAATTGATCAGGCAGAGGTTTTGGTGGTCTGCTCTGTATAAGGATGTCAAAGAATATGTTTTGGCATGTTCCATCTGCACCAGAAGTAAGTCCCATCATCAGCCTCTCAGTGGCCTCCTCCACCCTCTACCTATACTCAAACGCCCTTGGTCCCATGTGGGTCTTGATTTTGTGACTGGCTTACCTGTATCCAGTGGCTTTACCACTATACTCACCATTGTTGACTGTTTTTCCAAAGCCGGTCACCTGATTCCTCTCCGCAAACTCCCGTCATCCTTTGAAACAGCACAAATCTTGATGAAACACGTTTTTTCAACTGCATGGCATCCCCAGTTAAGTCCTTTCCGACAGAGCTCCCCAGTTTACATCTGAGCTTTGGAAGGATTTTTGGAACACCTTGGCCGCAAACGAGGCACTCAGTTCTGGGTTTCATCCTCAAACCAATGGCCAGACTGAGAGAATGAACCAGGAACTTGAGTCAATCTTATGCTGCCTGTGCGCTTCCAACCCTGCCTCTTGGAGTTCCCAACTTAAATGGGTAGAGTACTCTCAACGCTCACATTTCCACAGCAACTAGCCTGTCTCCATTTGAAGCCTCCCTGGGGTATCAACCTCCATTATTTCGTTCTAATGAGAAGGACTCGGAGGTCACATCTGTCCGACATTACATTTGCAGAGGCACTTGGAACAATGTCTCCGTCGCTTTCAACCGCCAAAAAGAACTGTACTTTGGCTGATAGATGAAGGGTCCCAGCACCCGAATATCGACCTGGGCAGAAGGTATGGCTCTCCACAAGAGACATTCAACTTAAAGCATCATCCAAGAAGTTGTCTCTCAGGTTTATTGGACCATTTGAGATCGAGGTGATCAGGTCAGCCACATGGACTCCAGTGAGGATGACAAAATCCTGGGAACACAGAGGACACAGGTGAGCCCTGAGAAAAGCAATCATAAGGTTCATGAGAGAAAACACAGGGCTTAGACCCATTTCTGTCCATCTTGTTCTCCCTGAAAGCCTGCAGATCCCCCCAGTTTTTCATGTGTCCCCAATTAAACCTGTGTCTACCACCCCTGTGTCCCCCTCCCAGAACCCCTCCACAGGCCCTGGACATCAACGGTCACCCGGCTTACCAGGTCTGGAAAATCTTGGATCTTGGATGGGGCAGAGGCTTCCAGTATTTGGTGGACTGGGAGAGGTACAGACTTGAGGAATGTTATTGGGTTCCTCGCTTGTTCATATTCAACAACGACCTCATCAAAGACTTCGAGGCTTGGCCACCAGGTAGTGACCATTGAGGGGGAGGGGTAATGTTGGGTTCCTGCTGTGTGTGCGTGTGTGTATGTGGTGTGGGAGTGAGTCTCCTGTTCCTGTTAGGATCTCTGCTGGAGAGCGTGGGAGCTGGCTGCTGCTGGCACAGCTGCAGGCAATTCTCATAAGCACTGCTGTCTGCTTTTAAGGAACTGCTGGAAGAGCATTCGATGCCTGACGATTGACCTAACTGGTAGTCCCAAGCCTCCCGAGCCCTGTGTTTTCTCTCTCATGAACCTTATGATTTCTTTTCTCAGGGCTCACCTGTGTCCTCTGTGTTCCCAGGATTTTGTCATCCTCACTGGAGTCCATGTGACTGACCTGATCACCTATTCTGGATCTCTCTCAGCGAATGCTCCACTCAATTCAGCCTCCTGTGTAACCTGCCTGCCCACTCTCTCAGTAGCAGGGATCCTTGAACTCATGCACCACTTTCTCCAGTCCAAGCTGGATGCTTTAAAACTGACCCACCAAGCGATCTTATCTGTAGAACCCAACTGTCCACCTGATGTGTCATCATCCTAAGCAATTAGTAAGAGAGATCAAATATCCCAACATTCTAATGATTCATCTGCAATACTACCAGCTTCTGACCCAGTCTCTCTTCCAGGTATTACTAAACCAGTCCTTTCTCTGAAGCCACCTGTGTTGCACATTTCTCACTTTGTAAATATTGTAATATTGCAGGTTGAGGGAGATATGCACTCATGCTAACCCTGGTTCTGCAGAAAGTTTCTTCTTGTTGAAAGGGATTTCTGCAAGGTCAGTGGCTCAATCTCTCACACACACACAGATATGTACCTGATGCCACCCAAAATTGAATTTATTGTACTATAACTTTGATTAAATTAGACTGTATGTAACTAAACAGAAATCTGACTTTATGATTGCATTAAAATGGAATGGAGTAAATTGATTTAGACCAAATTGATTTAAACACAAACTGGAAATGTCTGTCATACAAAATATCTTAAGATGGTCTTTGTTGCAGGCTGGAGCTCGTATATAAATAGACTAAACAGAACTGAATTGAAACTGAATTCAAAAATTATGATGCACTGTTGCTTATTTCATCAATTCTGCCTCCCATCCATCCATCCATCCATCCATCCATTTTCTTCCGCTTATCTGAGGTCGGGTCGCAGGGAGAGCAGCCTAAGGAGGGAGACCAAGACTTCCCTCTTGCCCCTTGGGCCAGCTCCCCCAGGGGAATCCCAAGGCGTTCCCAGCCCAGCTGAGGAACAAAGTCCCTCCAGCATGTCCTGGGTCTTCCTCTGGATCTCCTCTCAGTGGGATATGCCCAGAACACCTCACCAGGGAGGTGTCCAGGAGGCATCCTAATTTGATACATCAATTCTGCCTCCCTGTTAATAAAAACCCAGTGACTGGCCTAGCAGAGTTGAGGTAGAGCTGAAATTTAGCATTCCAGATATATCCTCCAAATGAAACATGAGCTTTCAGGCAAAGTACTATAAAACTAAATTCTTCTGCTTAAAACTGTTTTTTAGACCATCTGAAACCTGAAAGAGCATTAAGAAATTAGCTGTAATGGAAACTGAACATTAGAAAAAACTTGTTTTTCCCACACATAGTAAAACAAAACAAACAGTATGGCAGTTTATATACTGCAACTAACAGAAAGAATGTGCATAGTTTGTTTAATTAATGACTTTGTCCAATTAACATCTTTTTCTGGTTACCACATACTTGTGATTAAGATAAGAACGTATAATATTACAAATTTTCTGACATGAATGAACTGACAGCTGTGACTTTATCCCATCAACAATTTGATTGTGAAACTTGTCATCAAAAGAAAAATGCAAATTCATCCAGTCGGTTTGAGCTTCACTGCTGTGTACTTAAAATACCTGTATAAATCCATCTGACTTTTTTCCTTACAATGATGTTACACATATCTGGACAATTTTATTGTTTATGCAAATTATGCATATCTTCTGCAAATACTCAAGGCAAACTTGCTTCCAAGGTAAGGCTGCTTCCAGTGACAACAGCAAGAATGCACCAATGTTACATACAAATGAGTTTTGCTAACATTTACTTGCTTAAAACTCTTTGAACTGATGCACAGAGAATAATAATAAGGCAAGAAAACAGAGTATATTAATAAAACTTGTGGTCTTTAAATGAAGAGCCTAGTCTGCATTCTTAAATTCGGATATTACACAGTCTGGCTGCCGAGTGAAATTAGCACTGCATGAAAAAAAGCATAAACATTTATTTTATGAGACCATGTTATTCACAATCCAGTTAATATTCCTACTATATTTCTCAAACAAGGCACATGGCAATTTGTTTTCTCTATGACATGCCATCTTCCTATTAATTTAAACTGTAAAGGTGCAAAATTTTTGCTTCAGTAGCAGTGGAAGGATTGATATAAACAAATAAATAGCATGGTCAGTCTATTAGAATTTCTAGTTCATCAGAGGGCAGACTCAGACAGATGAGATAAAGAACCACACACACACACACACACACACACACACACACACACACACACACACACACACACACACACACACACAGTCACTGCTCAGTGTCTTGTTCAGAAGTTTCCGTGTCTTTTTCTTCAGTGGTTCTTGGTGCAGCGCCACCATGGGTGACGGGGTAAACAGGTTCACCAAAGCGTTTGGTTCGTTTGACAGTGCAGTGTGAAAGTGAACCGCACCAGCTTTAAATGCAATAAATGTTGCAATATCAGTCTCTAATCAAACCAACTCTAACGGACTACCAGGTGTGAAAACACCCTTAAAAACCAATGTTCAGAGACACTTCATATCCAATCTGACTGAGCTATACATCACTTTACCTGAACTTTGGAAATATGTTTTATCATACTTTTGTCATTCACATAAAATCTCAATAAAATAAACTTAGTTGTTTTAATATGACAAAATATAAAAAAAGTTCAAAGGTTATATATACTTTTATGGTGTATGTGTTAAGCAGAAGAGCTAATAGGTCCAAAAAATAAAGGAAATATATATATATATATATATATATATATATATATATATATATATATATATATATATATATATATATATATATATATATATATGCACACTGTTTAAGATGCTGTGGAAAAACAAAAAAGTGTCTCATCATGCCAGATGAATGGAATCATCACTTGCTAAAACTGGAAATTTTCACAGACATACCCCTAAACCTGTTTGGAAAATCTTATTTCCAGCTTGCTCCCAGGGGCCACTCGTGTGTGCCTTAGAAAGATGTGCGTGCAGCCATGCTAGCGTGAACTCCCCCTTATGGCTGGCAGAGCCCTCTGATCTAGCCGCTCACACTCCAGTCCGCACTCTGGGGATCATGGATAAAAAAAAGAACACCCCTCTCCTTCTCAAAACCCTGTTGTGTCTCCCATGACTCTCTGTTTCTCCCTGTTCAAACTCCCTCCAACATTGCTTGGTTCTACTGCTTGAACTCCTTCTCCCCTCCATTCATTTTCACTTTTTCCTCCTTGTTACTTACCACTGAACACAGCTAAGGCTTTTTTTGTGTGCAGCGCAACTCTTTCTTGAGTGTCAAGATGGGGCGATAATCTCTGTTTAGCAGTTATTGCCCGTCCACACCAGGCCTGTTAATTAGGATTAATAGCCAAAGCAGCAACTTTTAAGGATGCACTTGTGCAGCATTTACAGCGTGCTTATGAGCTGCCACTTGTTTGCATGTGGCCTCTTGGTGTGTTTTCATTACCACATCTTCAGTTTGAAGACGCGTCCGCCGACTAAGCTAATCACAAGGCGGCCGGTTGCAAGTGACATGTCTGTGGTTTATCTAGTCAGTGATGTGGCAGGTGAACAATGGTGCCAGAAGCAATAGACGGAAGATGGAGTGTCAGCCGAGATTGCAAACATCTCAGGCAGCAGCGAGAGCCCTTGGGGATGTCAGATCACTGCATTGTAGGGATAATGAGATGGAGGCGCACAGTATACAAAAGGTGTTGTAGAGTTTTTTTTTCCTCTGACATTTTAGATCGGGTCACATTCAGGTCATACACAATGACAAAATCTTTATTTCTATTCATCATAATCTTTATGTAAATGTCTAAAACTAATGCATTCCTTCAAATTCCTAAATAAAAGTTGCAGCCTTGTATCCCCAATGAGAATCCCAAGTGAAATAAACTCCAAATATTTGTGCATAGCATCAAAATGAGCTTACATCGCAGACACCACGTCCTCAAACAAATATTGGGGAAAATGTTGGGAAGGGATTTGGTTAATTGATGCTGCCCTCTTCCCCTTTTAATCACATAAGCCCCGAATGAATCTTAGTTTGATTCGCTGATAGGATGCCTCTCTTTTCCAAGCTTCCTCCTAGCTCATGGCTGAGAGCTAAAGGGATCAGATCTAATCCAACAAACACATGAAATTCTGGTCCTCCCTTCCCTCCCTGGTCCTTCAGCAATCTGACCATGGCTGGCTAGAGTGCACTGCTAGGGAGAACAGGGAAAGGACAGGAAAACTGGTTGGCGGAGGTGGGGGACAGTTTGTCGAACCTGGTTATTCCGCTTGGTGGATTCCATCAGGCGAGTGGTGACATGTCTCGTCCGAGGCCATGTCCCACTTGAGCGCTGTGAAGGGGGTTAGACCCATCGAAGGGGAATGGCTGCTATAGCTGTCGCATCTGGTCACATTCAGTGTGTATCACTAAGTCCTGCTGTGCCAAAGCCTCTTTTGGAAGCAGTCGTCCCATTTCAACACTAATTTTTCCCAAACCTGGTTTTAGTTTTCTTTCATGCTGAACTGAAATGGTTCAAACTAAAAACAAGCTCTCTTTAAAATACATTTCTAAGTACCTATGTTAAAAAACTTTTAGTCATGTTTTTTAAAAAGACTGCAACTACAGCAGCCTTAGGCCTAGCATGGTAAATTTTTTTTTGAATGATTAGGAAAAAATGTGCTTCCACCCAACAAGTTGTAGCACCATAGAAAATGCTATAGTAGGTATGCCGGGCCAAACAGTGGCGGTTCTAACACTGCACCATGTTTGTTATTTGTGAGAGTGAAGCGCATGTGGGATAGAGAGGGAGATGGAGTTACTATGTCATCGTTTAAAAAAAGACAGTGTCATGATACCGGTGTTTAAAAATTGTTCACTCTGGAACTCTGAAAAATTATCATTTCTGCTCCCTTAAGAATCAGAATCAGAAATAAAGTAATCTGATTCTGATTACGGCATCAAAAGTGTGAAATACGCAACAAAAAACTTTTGCGGATACACCTAAAATTGTTTCGGTGTGGATGGGGCCTTAAAAGTAATCGAAGATTTTACTGAGACTCTAGACTTCAACAACTTTGTGCAGCTCTTTTTAGTGGCCTCTTCTCACCTTTCCACCATGGCTCAAATGTTTTAAAGTGGGGGTCTCATGTGAAATTGACTGTTTTGAGCTTTATATCATGCTATGATGTTATTCCCTCATCAAAAACATACCTGGAGTGTCGTTTTGATTCTTTCATGCATGTTTTAGGAATCCTTGAATCTCCCTTGGCAGCCATTCAGGGATGCCTAAAAGCTTGTTCTCACAACGCAGCACCTATTTCCACAAAGCTCCTCCTTGGAGCTGTAGTCTCTACCAAGCTTCCGCCTCACAGAGCAGCCCTCCCTCATGCCTTCCCCACTCAGCTCCACCAGACTGGCAGCAGCGGCAATTAGCAAACAACTGATGGAACTACACATCTGCTGAGCTTATCATACCAACTACTTTGTAAATGGTATAATAAAGGAGCATTGTTGTGATCACATGCTGAAGACAGAGTGTCGGAAAGACTTGGCGCTTCTTAGAGAGACACAGGCGTCAAATTCCGTTGTCAAAATTCTTTTAGGTTATGTTTGTTATGTACAGCATTTTTATAATAACAGACGGTAACATAGCTACTTGTGCAATAAAATGGCACTATGTGCTTGGAAAATACATAATACTGCCTCTTTAAAAAGAAATCTTATCAATATCTGACTGTCGGGATAGGTTGTTGGGTGGTTTATGAATTATTATGAACTGTTCTCATGTCATTCTCCTTTATTTTATATATTAACAATATTGATTGAACAACATCAAACTCCTCTGTTCTCCAACTGCAAATCAAGCTCTTTGAACATTCCATCTGCCACCACTTTATTTAATTTTGAGAATGAGTTAGTGTCTGGACACAAACATTTAGAATTGATCAATAAGTCATTCTCCTTCAAGTCTCATATTAAACATTTGGAAAGAAAATTTGAGGCTAAAATTCAGTTCCTTGTTCTAAATTAAGTATTTTGTGGATAGAAAAGACTTGTATCTGCTACTATTGTTTTTTTTACTTGATTATGAGATTGTAGCTTATACAAATGCTTCCAGCCAGTCCTTACATGCTCTTGATATATTGAGATTCAAATTAGACTTTAAAAGTATGACTCATCACTGTATGTTCTGAAGATTAACCATTGGCACATTCTCATTTATAAAGCTTTTCTAAGTATTCTACATCCAGCCTCTTACATCTTTTAAAAAAAGAAGAGGAAGTGAACAACTTTGTCAAAATTGCCTGGGTTTCTTAACAATACCAAGTTCTTTTTCTGATTTAAAGAAAAAAAAAAAAAAAAATTTGAAAATTCCTTCCCCCCCACGCTTGAATCTGAAGAAACTCTTCTTCCTGAGTAAGTTTTAATGTTTTAGATTGTTAATGCCCAAACACCTGGATCTATATGTTCTGACTGATGACTTTTCTAATGATTGGATGGAAACATATCAAGAACTGCTGCAACATCAAAAAACTCTGATGTAAATCTGATTTTGCTGACGGAACATAGGGTTCCTATTCAGTCTGGAAAAAGAATATAATTTGATTGAAGTATTTTTGAAAGTTTAGATAAGTGTGAAAAAAGAAAGCAACCAAGAAAACCTATTTGTATCTCCAGGTTTTATTAATTATTCCATTGTCTGTAAGCCTCGTCTATCTCTCTGTCCATCCATCTGTCCATCTATCCAAATCAAGACTAAAAACCCACCTCTTTAGAGTTCCCTTTGATTCATAACTGAAACTTTGATCAATATATATATGTAATGTGTATTTGCTTGATGATTTTGATAACGGCATTTGACAAAATGTATTGTTTATTGTTTGTTTTACAAGTGGTTATTGTATTATGTTTTTATGGTGTAAAACACTTTAGACTGCTTTGTTGCTGAAATGTGCTATACAAATAAACTTGAACTATCTGTCATCCATCTGTTCTGCTGTCTGTCCATCCATCCTTCTAGTTTTTGTTTGCAAGTTAAATATTTAAAGTCTGACAACTGAGTAATTTCTGCTATACTTTTTTTTGTTTGTTTTTTGTTTTTCATTTCATACTTTAAAAACAGTTAAGGACACAGAACTCTGTAAATCTGAGCCTGGAAAAGTATGATTTCGACCTGCAGAAAGCCTGACACCAAATGAGAAAAGAAAATATGCCTGATTAAAAAGCACTATGTGTTTTGCGACTTTAATTTGTTAACTGTCAGTCAGTGAGTTTTGTTTGCTATGAGTGAAACAGACTCTGTTAGAGGAAGAGGTCACGCAGCAGCACATTAAAGAGACAAAGAGAGGGAAGATAACACTGTTGTGTGACAATTCATGCATGTGAATGTGACATCAATTAAACTGATTTGAATAGTTTTTTAACTCAAAAAAACATGAAGAAGGAGTTTACCTGATAGTGTAGCTGTGTCACTCCTTGTCAGATATTTGCATGTGTGTGCACATGTATGAACACACACACAAATATATATGTCTCTGTTTGTGTCTATATTTACAAGTGTCTGTGAAATCCACACTATACCTGATTACAGCTAGTGTTAAACCCCTACCCTGCCTTGGGTGCTAATACACAGCCCATTGCTTCTCTTGTATGACATTCTCTGGACCTCTTTGTTTGACCTTAGTACAGCTGTCTGCCTTGTAAACGACATGTCAGCAGTGTAGTTGCTTCCAAAGGAGCTGGCTTGTTTCTTTGAGACTAAATTATGTTGCATTTTTATGGTGACACTACATTTCACCATGTAAGCAGCAGAGTAGGTCGGGAATAGAATTTAAAATAGAGTCAGACTACCCATTAATAATAAATAATAGTGGTAATAATTACAAATGATCCTATTGTGAAAGAGGTCATTAATATTCTGAAATGTGTGATATTTAAAGAGTACAGGTAAGCTGCTGTCACAGTATTACTATCCTGCTATGCATGTTAGAGTATCAAAAAAATGTTTTACATGGGCTGTCATGTGAGAAAATGAAGCAGATTGGTGAAATAAATACTTTCACGTCTACAAACTATCTGTGTTATGGGCAGAGTAAGTTATTTTAACTTTGACGTCACCATCTAGATTTTTTCCTGCTACATTTAATTGGGGTCAAAGTTCAGTCCTATAAGAGTTCCTCAAAGGACTCTAAGAGCTCAAAAAACTACTTAACGATTAGAAAATGGGTTGGACTTCTAGCATTCAGCAAGACGAGGTGAGTGAATCTTCATCGATGCAGAGAGCATCTGCATAGCATGAGATCAAGAATGTTCTCATTGCATCATTGTGACACTGGTGTAGCCCTTGCATAAATTCCATAACACTGACGCATTTGCTTGCCACCTTTGGTGTCTCTTAGCTGCAGCAATCATTTTTTGACACAATTACATTACATATAATACAACATAAGATGTAAAAACCTATCACAAACTTAAAGCTGCCTACCTGCCACTGAAATGCAAGACAGACAAGCAAGCAATTTAGTTTTCACCTGTGTTTCACATGCTATTTTCTGATACAACTGGTGCAATATTTTAGAATGTTTCACATGAAAAATTGTTTTTGTGTATGAACATATGAAACATGTAGAATACCTTCGGCATGTGGAACATTTTCCCACGTGTCTCACATTTGGAAATTGTATTCTGTATTAACATGGAAAACTCATGTATTACCAGCCCAGCATGCTTCCATAAGTTCTGAGTCTGTACTGTTGCTGATAGTGGTGAAACCTGAGAATATAGACAGAAGTTTATTATTTCAGGGTTAAACAGTTGTCAGCAAGCTGCACATGTTTTCCCTACAACTTAAGGAAACAGAAGCTCAGAATTGCTCAGCTTCCTCTTTGATGCATTTCTTCATCTCCAGTTATGGATGGACATGCACTTTTTATAAGCATCATAACCAAGTGAGGAATTAGCTGGGAGTTTCTTTAATAAAGTTAAGACACACCGAAAAACCTTGTGTATTTTAAATAAAGAAATAATGTAATACAGCAGTATTTAAAACTCATGTCTAATACCTTTCACATATAGAACAATTTCCCAAGTTGGTTTCACTTGTAAAAATTGTGCTGTGTGGAACACAAATATTTCACATTAGGAAATAATATTATATAAGTAATATATAATAATAGAAAATTAGAAACTAGAAACTTAATTAACTTAAGGCCTTGTAAATAATTAATCCTCATGAGTTGTTTTTTTTTAATCAAATACCAATATTTGACAAACTAAGCACAGCTTTTCAATTCAAATAAATGTTGGTTACCTGGTTACTCAATAAACAGCTTTAATTTTGGATGATGATTATCTATAGCAATTTCAACCTCTATTTTATGAAAACTGGAATGTTGTGACTTTGTTTTCATGTAATGGTTCATCCACCCATACAGATCAAGATGTAGTTACATTCAAGATGTCTTATGGCAAGAAGTCCAGTATCTTTACATTTCATAATCCTCCAAGTCATGCTGCCATGTTTGGAAAAAAGTTAAATACTTCTACAGTCAATGCTTTTTGCATTCAGTTGCACTAGGACACCTAATATTTACTCATGTAAAAACAATTTCAGTTGGAACTTGGGTTTAGGTTCCATGGTGGGTTTAAATGGTTTACATAAAAAATAAATAAATAAATAAATAAATAAGCTACTTTTTTTTCTGTAATTCCCGGCCATATGTGCACTAACTTGAAATGTGTGGAAAGGTTTACACATCTCAAATATTTTCTCATGTTTCACATGTTGAATCTATGGAAGCTGAGAGCAGTTGTACTCAGATGTTTATTTTCCCGATGGTTAATTTGAGATAACGAGTTATTTATGTTGTTATAACGACATAATGAATCCTGTTTTCTTGAGATAACGAG
The DNA here is from genome assembly GCA_014839685.1 of Anableps anableps. Lineage (NCBI taxonomy): Eukaryota > Metazoa > Chordata > Actinopteri > Cyprinodontiformes > Anablepidae > Anableps > Anableps anableps. The sequence continues at coordinate 18,910,536 of CM026085.1, forward strand.
ATAATTATGTCGTTATCATGAAATAACAATGACCTTTTTCTGAAAATAACAAGATAATTATGTCATTATCACGACATAACGATGGCAGTTTTCTTAAGATAAGTTAATTTCCTGATGGTTTAATCATACGACCAACAACGTGGTGTCATTATAGTCTATGGTATCACTTATTCACAGAATTATTCATAGAATTACACATGCAAACCATAGATTACACTTATAAGTCCTCTCCCGCTGGTGTGGCATACATTTGAATGACAGAATCAGGTTGAATACACACACCAATCATCTCATGATCTTGAGAAAACAAAGTTTGTTTTCTCAAGATTAACTTGTTATCTCAAGAAAACCATCAGAAAAAGGTTTATACATAACATGCCCGCTCTAGGCTTCCGTCGGAAACAATATTGTATAAGTAACAAATAAAACACATGATGGAAAATCTTGCACGTGAAACATTTTCCCACAAAGTTTGCATGAGGCAATTAAATTATGTACCATTATGTGAAAAATATGCTTGAAACAAGGCAGTTATATTGGATAATAACAGGTGAAGCCTGTGTGGAAAACACTTCACATGCAAAATACTTTCTGATTAGTTTTATATATATAGAAATAATATTTTGTTCTGACATGTGAAGCATGCAGCAGTGTTAGTAGACCTTCAGTATTTTGTGGATTTTGATACAGCCAGCAAACTTCTTAAAAGTTACCCCACATGACTCAACAGACAAATCAAAGAAGGCTTGTGACTGTGTTTTAGCCATATTTAAAGAATAAATCTTCCAATGTGAGTGTGTGTAAATGTGTTAAATTTGAAATGGTTCAAGTTGACAAACTGCAGACACCAACACTACAAGAGTGAGAAAGCAAGAGTGGAGCGTGAGATGGAGGGAGAAAGAGCAGAAAGAGTGTAGGAGAGGAGGAAGAGGGGGTGAAGTGAAGGGGAGGTGTCTAAATCTGTGAGAAAATGTCTAATCCCTGGATTGCTGAAGCCTCAGAAATCCTGGAAATAGATTAGGAGCTTCGTTGGCCCAGCCGCCTTTAATAAGAAAGCCCGTTTGGCTCCAAAGTCATGGCACAGCACTTGCATAATGTGCAGAGCTGCCACTTCTTGTAATTATCGTTTCCCCTATTTGCAAAATGATTCAATAAACACTGATCCGCTGTGTTGCACGCATACTGACAAGCTGAGGATGGAACACGCAGGAGCCCTGGATCATGTGCGACACCAACTCTGGTATGGCCCTTAATCCAAATACAAGGGAAGGATGACAGGCAGACTAATTAAATGAGGACTGACTGTATCGATGAGACAATCTTTGTGCTGTTTCTCTCGGGTCAGACAGCCACTGAGCAGAGGGTGCTTCTGATATATGTAAAAAGATCTTCTTCTGATAGGAGAGATTTGTGACAAAACTCCTGACATTAACTTCTTTCACACATCAGCAAACTTTGGTCTAGTCCTCTGTTTCCTTTTGCCATTCTTTGCTAACAACGTTCTATCTGATGTCTTCATAACGGGATTGTATGGTGAAAGGGTGGATTTATCCCCACCTTTTTGATCACAGTGGAAAAAATGTTTTGGGCTGGTCCATCACAAAGTAGTACATGACTGGGATATCAGAGTAAAGTCCCCTTTATTCTGAAAAAAAAAAAACTATTTGTCCTACATCAGTTGCTGTACTGGGTGGTTGTATGAGTCGAGAGGTGCCTCTGACTGAGGCACACTGTAAGTTGTTGACTGCAGATCCTGCCAGCAAAAGAACAGTTTAAGACAGATTCTTTCCAACTGGTCTATCATCTTTATATTAATGCTTCCACAGAAAAAGAATTTACTTTTACCAAGACACATCTGCCCACATGCAATAAACTAACATTGCCCATGACCCTAAACATGCCATCCCCAACAAAGCATGGTGACGACAGCATTGAAAAAACTTTATTACCTCTGACATGAGTTGAACATTCATTTTAAAATCATCTAGTCGGTTAACCGAAGTAAAACAGGCAGTAAAACTGTAATCACAGTTATCACTACAGTGTGCAAATCAAAAAACAACTTCAACATCAAGAACAAAGGAAAAACTTGAGCATTTTTACATGAGTGCCTACTCACTTCTGCATGTGTTTCAGTCTCATCCATTAACACTTCAGAAGGTCCAGTAAATGAAGCATCACCTACATCATGGGCATGTTAAAACGAGAAATACTTACACTCTTTTGTGCAGACGGTTCACAAAATAGTCAATGAAAGGCTATCAGTGACAAGATGAATAATCTGAGGTTTAAAAAAAGCATTTCAGTCCAGTATAAATAATAACGTTCATCCTGTTTTAGCTCTCCTGGCCATGAACTGTCTTTCTGTTTTTTGCCAAAATGAGGGTAATGTGCTATGAAAGGTATCCCAGATTTCACACCTTCTGGGGCCTTTGGAGATAGAGCGACCAGATGTCCATATCACAGCACCCGTGTTTCTGGCTACCCCCAGCCAGAGAGAGCCACAGGCGGCCAGGGAGGAAGCTTCATACTGATGGGAGGAAAAGAGGTAAAAGACGAGGAAGCCAAAAGCATAAAAAAATAAAAGCTTCTTTTTCTTAATCCATGGTAATATATATATATATATATATATATATATATATATATATATATATATATATATATATATATATATATATATATATATATATATAGAGTGTGTGTGTGGGTTTGAATATGGAAATTTGTGTGCTTATGTCCTCCTGTCACATAAACTGGAATTTGTGTTAAATTTAGCACCAGAATAACTAAACTCAGGTTTATATTCCAAATCAGTTCTGGCATTATCCTGACCCAAAAAAAATGGTCAATGTGTAATATCTTTCTAGTTTTGTTCATGAAAATGCCCATGAGAAGCCATATCCATCCAATAATAAACACTGGTGCTAAAGAACCACTATGTTGCACTGCTTCAGGGCACAGTTTTGTAATTCAAAAGGAGTTGGATTGGAAAGGGATGGTTTGAGCTGAAAAACTGAAATATTTGTAACCATAGGAATATTCACATAAAGGCTTTGGTCGGCCAGCTCATGTATCCATTCATCATCCATTTGTCCGTCCGCCTGTTCATCCACCCATTTTGTTTGCCCGCTCCTTCCTTCCTTCTTTGCTGAATATGTTAGCTTTTCAAAAAGCCATTCATCTCCACTGCCACATTTGTAATAAATATTTTCAAATATTACTTTCAATTGTATTTCCACAACAGCACAGATTTATCCAGAAAAAATATACCCATATGTAAACATTCACACACACTGTCACTGTATGATTCTCCAGAGTACATACAACTTTAATATTTGTTGATCAGTAGGTAATACGATGCTGAGTATGGTACAAAAGCACTGTATTCAGATGAGATACTTTTGTGTAGTTGGATTGCGAGTACTGCAACATGGAGTTGAATAAGGGTGTAACAAGATAGTGTAGTATGAAAACCTCAGTGTTTCTCAAATAAAGTCTGTCTTGCAAAATGCCATGCAGTTGATGTCATTATGTGGCTTTATCTGGTGAGATTAGCTGATAACATTAGCCCCAAAAATATAGGTGAGTGCTTTAACCCCTTAACTGTCACCCTGGAAACACTAACAAGTATCCAGTGGGTCCATGAGGACACCAGTGTCCTCATGACAGATAAGGGGCTGGCCACACAGTCTCTACATTTGAGAAAAGAATTAAGTGCCCTGTGTGACACAAACAGTTAATGTATAACACTTGTTTTAGCGTTAGCTAAAAAAAAATATTTAACTCACTGTCGCAAAAATTGGCATCTTGGGCTCACTAAGTCTCCAAAACACCAATTTATTTTGAGTTTTTTGACCAGATCTTGACCAGAGCTGACAATGATAAAAGGAGGGTGCTGTATATTTGGTTTACAAATCTGTGCCCTTTTAAGAACACGAAAATTGTATTTAAACAGTAACTGATAAAAGTTTTGGTTAAAATCACACCCAAGATGTATATTAGAAATGGGTACCCACTTTGTTTAATATGCCATAAGCCTGTGTAAAATTTTCAGAGGAGAAAAGTCGTCTTCTGAGCAGAAATAATCATTCATTGCTTTTTAAAACATCAAGTTTTTGCGAGGGCTTTCTTGTCATTTAACTAGGTAATGAGGTCACTGGAGTTTTCACCTGAGATGAGCGGCACCATTTATTGATCGGGGATTGCTCATTGGACTATATATCAGTGAATGACTGACTGCATGCTAATCCTGCCCATGAGTGTGGTTCAGCGGCTTCATTTTACCCCTCACTGCATTCTGGCAGTGATCATTTATGCTTCATTTCTGATGATGCTGTTTTGGGGGGGTTGGGGAGGTATACGAGGAAAACCCTATTTGCTGGACTTAAATTGTGAGGATTAAGCACATAAGTGAAGGAGTTAGAGAAAGTCAAAAAGATAGAAAGAATGAGCACAATATGATTTCCATCACAAGTACCAGAAATACAGAGCAATTAAGTGCATTTATTTATCCAAAAATAACCTAATCTGACTCTTTCTTTTCTTTAAATCTTACGCAAGCTGAACAAACACAGTTAAAACACAAGAATGCAATGTTGGCATTCCTAATTATACATGCTATTTATGTTCTCTCTCATCAATTTGCAACAAAAACTAGAGTTGATGAAGCTGTTTTGTGGACTAATTGCATGAGCAACAGTCTGTGCTGGAAGACACTCCAAGTCTCAGATGTTCATGCTCTGTGCTGAGAAATATACTCAGAAAAACGGATTGCAACGACTGAAACACATGTTGCAGCTTGGTTTTTTTTTTAGCATATTGATGTAGATTTAAGTATAAAGTGACTGTGTGTTTCACTTGGAGTGCCTTTTTAATGGCCTGCAGTGGTAGCGGCTTGCCTTTGCATTTGCTCTGATTGAGCTGGTTATATTTTGATTCTCCGCTTGCTCAGGCCGGACTGTTCATTCTGGTCACGCACTCACCCTCTGCCAGATAAAGGAGGAGGTCATATTAAAGGAGTGGTCAGTCTCAGGGTGTGAAAAAATAAAATAAGAAGTGTCTGGTGACTGGGGAAGAAAAGCCAGTTTCCAGAAATGTCCGTTTCCGTTTTTATTGATACGTCTCATTAAAGTTTTACACCACAGGCCAAGTCGGTTGTTGTCACACAACTGCATTACTAAAGTCAATGTGATCATCAGACTGCCTATCTACTCCTGCACTGTGACTGGGCACCAGGTCCAGGGTCCTAACCCGAGACTGCCAAAGTCTTTAAGTGGCTTTGAGATGGGAGAAGTGATAGAAGCTAAGCCCTTAATAGCCATTTCTCTGTAATCTTTCCTATGAAAGGCTAAACTATGGGGGTATTGATTTGTTTGAAGAGGTGGGGGTAAAAATGGAGGAGCGGGTGAGAAAAGTACTCCATCAGGACGGGACATCTTGAAATGTGACAAAGCTGTTCGCCAGCTGAAGAGATAAGCTCAGATTGAACCCATTTTATCCGATAAATGCTGCGCAGTTTGCTCTGAGAAAGCAAAACAAAGGCAAACTCATCAAACCCGAGTTGACAAGACACTAACAGTGGTGCTATTCTGTTTCCTCGTGCTTTCTTTCCTCAGTCCTTCTGAAATCCTGTGTAGGGAGGTGGTCACATCAACATTTTTTTTTCTTGCCTCCTCTGCTTTGGTTTCAAATTCTAGTCAGCCATCCCTGTTAACAGCAGATCTATTGTGGGGGGAAATGAACAGAAATTTCCCAAGGAGGTTAATCAAGATATAATTTCCACTGGAGTATATGCAACAATTACAAAAAGATTGTAGAATTTTCTGCCCTGAATGTTAAACAGGCATTTTTCTGTATGTGATACTATCCAATGCTTCAACATATGTCTCAATGAACACACCAGGAAACATATGACCATGTATGCAACCCAGTTGGAGAAGATATTTAGGATGTTAGGAGATAAACTGGTCACATTTTCACAAGCTTACATACATTCTGATCATGAAAGTCATGCCCCACAGCATGATGCTGTCACTATCATATTTTGAAGTAACAAAGAAAGTGGCTTTTCATTAGCCTTGTTGCACTAAGAGATACAATAAATAAAGATTTTTTTGTGTGGCTGGCCAACAACATTGGTTATAAAACCATTAAAGAAGCCTCCGGTACTTTTAAATCATTTATCTGGCAGAATTTTGGTGAAAAAAAGCATTAACTGAGTGACAGAGAAGTTACAAATTATTTGTGAGACTGGCTAACCGGTAGCCACTAACAACACTAAAGTTTGTATCCGCTTCAGAGCCTCCATCAGGTGTAGACTCATTGCAATTGGTCTTTTATAAACTACTGGTCCCAACAAGATTAGCGTTGAAGGGGGGAACAGTCTGGTTGAAATTTAAAAAATACATTCTTAAAGGAAATTTTTTTTTTTTTTTTTAAAAATACACCATGTGCGTATTATTTGGTCAAAGAGTGTTGTATCCACTCAATTTTTTATTTCCCTCTCTTGTCTTATTCCAACCCAGCACTCATTAACCATCATGTCGAGTTTATCTTTCATAAACAAGGTCCTTGACCTCTTGACCACCAGAGTTTATATATTACCACAAGCAAATATGTGTGCGAGAAAGAAACTCCATCAGGAAGCGATTGTCTTCAAACAGCTGCCAGACGGCAAACTGGTTCAGTCAACAGGCTTCAATGAATGCAGGGAGGAGAGGGGAATTAGTAGTTAGTTGTTTATCTTTTACAGCTCATTTAACCACTGAAGTCTGAAACCCTGTGTGCTATAAAAATAGAATTTAAAAAATATTCATAAGTGAAGCTTATTTGAAGAGGTTTGTAGCAGTTTGTTGCTCTGAGAGACATGAAAAGAGCTTGAATATTCAAAAGTTAAAAGTAGAAAACTCAAAGCAGAACATGCATAGGAGGTTTGGGAGTTGTTCCCCTCATTTATTCACAGTCATGTGTTTGAGCTAGCGGGTGGTCAGGGGTTGAGTGTCCCTGTGGTAAAAGTCCACAGTGGCCTCAATCTGTCTGAGTTATTGGGTAACAGACTGTTTGGCCTCAGAGAACTAACCTCTTGCAGACGTCACTGGTGCTGCACTTGTGTAAATATTATAGTGGAGTGATGAACCCATCAGCATACAGTAAGGATGAGGAGTACCATGCAATTACACAATCACACAGCACTGGGTGTGAGAGGGAAGAAAATCACCAATGCTTTCCACCTACATTTTACTGAAAATTTTCCCCACGCACAAACCTGGAACTCAAACACATAAGCATCCACACCACAAGAAAAACAGCTAAATCAATACCGATCATAGGGCCAGCTGTTTTTGAGGGGCTCTCACTCCATTGAGATGCAGAGCAGGGAGGTGATTCATGAAAAGGCCAGGGTTTCCCACTACCACACCTCACAAGACGGCTGATAAATTCCACCTTCCTCTTTTTTTTTTCTCCTATTCCCATCTCACCACTCTTCATGACCCTCTAGTCACTGGGAGGGTTCAAGGTGATGAGCCTGACACCTTGCAGAAGACATCTTCATGCAATGTAGATCAGCAATCCCGCCACAGGTCTCTCCAGCTCCACATCTCCCACTCATTTGCAAATCCATGCATTACAAGAAAGAAGAGAGCGATTTCTGAACCCAACCAGAGCTGGTGGGCTGGTAAGTGGTGTTTAGTTCAGATGAGACACAACAAGAGTGAATAATTGTTACCTCCTCTCCTATATTTTTCCTGGAAAAAAAAAAAAAGATGCTTAGATATTGATTGACTATAGCTGGTAGCTTTTCATTCCCAACATGAAAATTATTTGTTTAGGAGCATTTTCTGAATTAACCAATACTTAGAACAATGGAGAAGTCAAACTGACTCAATAAAGGCCTAAGGAGAATTATAGATTTAATAAAGTTGGAAACATGGGAAGATGGAAAAAAAATGGTTAGGATTTTTAGGAACAATCCAGGAAGCAAGCCTGCCATTAACTGTTGCTGGAACACCGGTGTCAATGTCCACAGTCACATGAATATTCCATCACCATGGAGTGTGTGTGCTGACTAAAAATAGAACACCCTACTTCAAAACTTAACTCTTCAAGTATGAGTGATGGCTTCTGGAGAAAGTTTCACAAAGAGACAAGACAAAGATTGAGCTATTTAGTCACACTGACAAGAAGTATGATTTGAAAAGTCAAAGTGACACTACTGGTATTGGTGCATTGCATAGAATGGATGGAATGATGGAGGGGGATTACCTCAGAGCTCCTAAACTTTACCTCAGATCAACAGCCAAATGCAGTTTGGACACATCTTGGCACCAAATATGATAAATATTCCAAAAACACTCAAAATATGTTTTGCAGTGGGCGAAGCTTTGATCATAAGCTCCACGTTTTGAGGTTGGAAGGCCAACTTGCCATCACTCTAATCTTTAACTCTCCCCACAGATTTTCCATCAGATTGAAGTCAGGGTTCTGGCTGGGCCCCTCTAAAAATTTTAAATTACTTCCAATCAGAAGAAACTAAAGGTTGGTGAAATTAAAAGATTACTTTATATCTAAATCTGCCAGAGGTATGAATAATTTTGACCACATGGATTAAAGAAAATTCAGAATAAAAGAATACTCTTTTATCTGATTCTTGTTTCTTAATTATTAAAGTTGCATGTTTTCTAATCATTCTACCTTGGAAAAAAAAAAGACTTCAAATAAAGCAATAAAAGGTCAAGATTGGTGCAGGCAAACTTCTGATTGCAACTTTAATCAAAAAAAGAACTCTTCTACCTGTATTTGTTCATTGTATTTTTCTATATTTATTTAAAAAGTACTTGTTTTACAATGAGTTCTACGATTATCGCAAAAATCTGAATACAATGCATAAAAATAAATAATCAAGCCATTTTACTGGACACGTATAGACTTGAATGTGTTAATCTTAACAACATAATAAAAATGGAAATTTGCCTCACTTTGCCGCCTTAAGGCTGATGTTTCTGTGTTTTGTTATTGTGAACTAGAATGTCAATGGGCCTACGTGTTTTTACCCCTACAAAACAACTGCTCCGTAACACAAATACGGGGCCTTGAGGTGCACACGTGAAAATGTCAAGATGTGGTGAAAACATCACTTATGGGGCGGGGTAGGGGAAAGCATTAATTCAGCCAGCTTCTGAAGAAATACTTGCATGCATGCACGTACGCAAACACACACACACACATTAAATAGCCTGGAAATGGCCCATAGTTTTCATAGCACAGCAGCATGAATCACAAACACTTGCAGTGGTGGGGGCTTTTATTTTTTTCTTCATGCACTTGTGACACACATACAGGCACAAGCTGGGTGATTTGACATTTTGCTGATTGTCCGTATTGGTGCACCCTAGGCGGCAGCTCCACCTGTGGCGATGACTCTGTTTTGGGTCCTGACTTGTCACACCGCGCGAGAGGCGTCAGGTGAAGCGCCCCAGGCAAAAACTGGCCCTGTTTAGCCCTGCAGTGTGCCCGTTTGTAATTGGCCAAAACACCAGGCGGCCCATGGCCATTTGTCAGTTTGAATAATTGATACAGGGAAAGGGCCACACAAGCAAACAGGCAAGCTCTGGGCTGTGGCTCGTGTTTTCAAGGCGGGGGAAATACCCTGTTTTTCATTTAGATTTGACTGCTTTAAAATGTATCCTGTTTAATTTAGATTAACATCTAAGGAAAAACAGACTTGCGAACCATTAGTCAGACTAATCAATTACGAGATGTTAAAAATGAGTGAAGATACAAGCAGACGGAGATTAAACCAGGGAGATAACCAATCAAATTAACTGCTTCATGTTAGGGAGGAGAAGATGAGATTCTTTTCTGCTGCTTTCTTGATAATACAGCCTTCCTTTATGAGGCGCTCACTTTTCATGCTGTCACTCTTTAAAAAAAGAAACATAAGGATGTTTTAAAAAGAAAATGAAACCTGTGCTACTAGTTAAAGCATAATCAGTCAGAGGCAACCGCTTAAATTTTGATTTCAGTCAAAACCTAATCTTGTTTTATACAACACAGTCAAGAGAAGTGATAGTTTTGATGAGTGCCCTTTGTTTCATTCACATTTCTTCCATTTCTTTTTTCCTTCCCATGTCCTAATTACCTCCCCTTTGTTTCAGCATGTTTTCCAAATAAGCATTGTGATTCCCTATCTCCCGGTGTTATTTTTGTCCCTAATAAATGAAGGTTGAGTGTACATCGTTTTGTAATTAGTTGAAGAAACAATACAAGAAATCAGCATTTCTTTTTTTCTTTTTTTTTTTTTTTTTTTTTTTTTTTTTTTACTTTTTGAGCTTGTTTTGGTGAGACTCAAACACTGGGGAGAAACACAGGCAGGCACATACAGAGAAACAGAGAGGAAGCACAGCCAGAACCCCATGTAGAGAGAACATAAGATGCGTTGCAGGACTGCAGAATCTGCTGGCCAGCTTCTAATGCCAGATTAGTGATAGCAAATCCTTTTTTTTCTCTTTTTTTTTTTTTTTTTTTTTTTTTTTTTTTTTTTTTTTTTTTTGCAAGCCATGCCATCAGGACCATCGTTCATACAGCTTTATACATTTGTAAATAGGTAAGGAGATAAACTACAAAGTGAGAAGATCTTCTAAAATTGATGCAAATAGAGGCATTTTTCCATTCTAAAGAAACCCTGAAAAAAAATTTATATTTGTATTGAAATCTCAAATAGTAAAGTCACTGTTTTTCTGAAGCTACTGTCACAATCTTTCTTATTTTGACAAATATGTTGGTGTATCTAAAAAATATGCGTTGCATCGGTTGCAACATGAATAAACAGTCTATGCATGATCCCAAGTGGTCAAACAATAATGAGTTGAAGTAATCAGTAAATAGCTATTGTGTTACTCGTTATGGAGGTACTATAAAGCCTTCAGCATGCTGAGGCGAGTCAGACTCCATCATTGCTGCCAGTCTCTGGATAGCATAACATGAGATTATTGGTTTACAGCTGCATTCTGTACTCCATGTCACTGCATGTTGATGTCATTAATTGCAGAATGAATGTAATTTTAACTCTTATATTGTATTTATTTCCTGTAATGAACATATTTAACGGTAACTGAATCAGAAAAAGTTTCACAATCACTAAATTTTTTTATCATGTCCAATAAAATAAGTGGCAAATGGAGATCAAATTAGTTATGCCACAATATTGAAAAAAAAACAATAATGGAGTGTTTTTACTTAAAGCTACAGTATGTAACTTTTGTAAAAAAAATATGTTTTTTTTTAAATACATTTGTTATACTGTCACCATGTCATGACAGTATGTTATGAGACAGATAATCTGAGAAAAGATTGATCTCCTCCATCTCCTCCCTGAGCTGCTATTGTCATCTGAAGAAATGCACCGCTACCGAATCGTTCTGAACAAAACCAACCAATCAGAGCCAGGTGGAGTGCAGGAGCACTGTTAATCAACTTCATTCACTTGCTGCTCAAGTGCTAATGGCAGAGAGTGGGTGGGGGGGTGAGCAGCGTCATACAGGCAGTGATTGACAGCGCTAGGACCCGCCCCCTGGCTCTGATTAATTGTTTCTCAATAGCACTGGGAGAACTGGGAGAAGGCAGAGGAGCTCAATTTTTTTCACAGATTATCCATCTCATACCATTCTGTCATGGCAGAGTGACAGTTTCAACAAATATGTAGAACAATATTTTTTGTAAAAGTTACATACTGCAGCTTTAGAGCTGCATTTATTTGTACGAGGTAGATATACAATAGTGTGATGAGAGTGCAACAAATATTCCTATTAAGTACCAACCTCATTAATGACACAAATGTTCACTACATCTAGTGCTATTAACTTGAAATGCTCATATAAAGGGAAGATGAACAAAGTTCTCGGTCTTTGGACTTCCATGAAAATGATCCATTACTTTAGGACCCACTATGATTCTGGTAGTCATGATGTAAAACATTTTGGTTAAAAAAAAGCTTGGATTCTAGGTTCTTACTTTTTGTTGATAAATCCAAAAATGTTTTTCTTTCAGACTGGGATCCATCTAAGGGAGTGTTTCCATCATGTTACCCTGAACTTTATGCCCAGGAGTTAGATTACTCTGAATGGTTAATCTGCTCTGGGATGTTTGTTGTGTTTCAACTGCTGTGCAGTTTATGTTAAGTGGAATAGAATAGAATAGAATAGAAATATCCTTTATTGTCCCACAATGGGGACATTTCTGTGCAACAACAGGAAATTGGCAGTGACAGGCAATAACACAAAAACAGACTCAAACAAGTAATATAAAATTTTGATAAAAACAGAAGAAAGAATAAAAAATACTGTACAGCAAGGTAAAATTTCAACATGAATATTGCGTAGTTGTAAAAAATATGTGCAACTGTACATCAATAAATGCTAAGAAGAGCTTTCCTTCCTTTCTCAACCAGCTGGTTACAGAGGAAAATTGCAGAGGGTGAAAAATAAATACTGCCCCCCCACCACATACACACAAACAATTTTTTTAGCCATAAAGTGATAAATACAGATTCTTTCACAATAGCTTCACTCCATTATTTATCAAATCCCTCTTAGAACCCCAAAATATATCACTTTGACTTAAGTATTTTCTTGACAGACAAAAGTTAAGTTTGCAATTTAAAGTAAAGTAAGACAAAACTGTAAAAAAGTTTGAAATGAGATAACTAATGATAATATGATGTTGAGAATATCCAACCAGTCTGAAATTCTTAGCCTAACTCCGCGGAGTTCAACAAAAGTTCAAGACAATAGAATGATTATGTCCCTACCAGAGCTGTTTTCTGAGTTCCTTCTGTGGCTTGATAATCTGGTTGTGTCTTGGTGAATGCACTGGAAATGAATGGGAGTAAATAACCACCAACTACCCTGGTTCCTTGAAAAATGTTCCTAGAGTCAAAACAAACATTTGAATACTAAGCAAGGTGTATGAGAAACAGTTCAAAGAAACAGCTTCAACCCAACAAGACCATCACTACATATCCTAAAACCTTTTAAATGTTTTTTTACAGTAGGCCTTGCTGTGTAGGATCATCCTCAAAATCATTCAGCTTCCTATGTACTGTATAAAGAAACTGAATGAGTCTGATGTATTTCATGCATTTAAAGCAGTGCTGGATAGTGGTTTCAGTAATATTCACATGTATGCTCCCTTAAGCAAGGTTTTACAAGGAAATGGAAAGAGAGCATCACCATTTAATACAAACTTATAAAAGTATGGAAATTCTTGCAATCATTTAGAAAAGTATCAATGGTTAGACAATAATGCTAGGACCAGTAACACAATTTTGTTTATCTTACAAAACAATTATTCTTAAGGAGGACAAACACTGAAGTAAAACATAGTGAAATGTCCTGTCATACTTTGAGTTTCCTTTAAAGTCTTGACAAAACGATTTATGACCTCATGAAATGGGAAAATCAAAAAGAATACTAACCAGATGTGAGGTGAATGGTACTGGACAAACTAAAGAAAACATTCAATGGCACAAAAGACCGAGTCAGAAGAAAAAAAAAAAACAAAAAAACTTCTGTAACCTTAAAGAGAATGAGCAGAACAAAAGTAAGGCAAAATTACCATGAATCATAAAAGACTTCTTAAGTGGCCTATAAATGGTATAGTCATTATTTCTTAGAAAAAAAAAAAACAGGTGTTCTTGAAAGGTTTCTATGTAATGCTTCCTCCAGAAAAGCGGAAACTCGCTTCAGAAAAGTTAGTTTTGGTATCATTTTGACCTTGATTTAAAATTGTATTGTACACAAATACAGTGATTGTTGTTCAGCTAAATCAGTTCTCAAAAGGTATCTGACTTAAAATTTTATGAGAGAAAAAAAAACAAAACAAGGATGAATATATCATCTACATTTTCACTAAAAAATGTGGAGCTCCATAAGTTTGCTCCTGCAACTCGTGCTGATTAAACAACTTTTGATTCAATTCCTGCATTCAGTCCTCTTTTGTGGGACTCTTGCAGAACTCTATTGACTTTTGGCCCAAAGTTCAGGGTTGGTTTCATTAGACCATAAAACATTCTCCCATAAGGTCTTCAGAGATTTCAAGCATACCTGGACATTTTCTTTGGAATAATTTGCTTCCATCATACAACTCCACTGCTTAGTTTAGACATATGAAGAATACAGGAGATTCTTCTCAAATGTAAAACATAAGTACTCGGTACGAATTTGTGCAACTCTATGAATATATCTGTCAGCCACTTGGCCCCTATGACCAATTGCAGTCTTGGCTCTTAATCAAGTTTGAAGAAATGTCAAGTTGTTTGTCATAGTTGTCCCATATTTTCTTGAATTATTAATGATTGTGTATATATGATGTTGTGGAATTCTTTGTATCCATCTCCTGACTGACACCTTTGTTAAGTGAAAACCTTTTAATGTTTTGTAACCTCTCTGCAAGCTGTGGCTTTAGCTAAAGGATGCAAATGGTCCCCTGCAGCCTGGCACACACTGTATGATTTTAAAAATTATACAAGCCTTGAACATGTCACACTATGCAAACTCAACTTGTGTACATTACTAAATAGATGTTAGGATATGGACGATAATGCACTCTTTAGAGTTGGAAAGAGAGAGAAGGATGTGGTAGAATTGTTAATGTCAGGCTGAAAAAATAAAAAAAAGACATCAATAACAGCACCAATCACACTCAACAATTTTCCCAAAAGATTTTAGACACTGATTATGAATATGAATTTCTCCCAACAAACTGAGCATCAAAACGCTTTTCCAAAAATACTTAGGACTTTTGCTACCATGTACTGATATCCGGCCACTCAACCCCCACATGAGGTTTTAAGGAAATCCATAAACCACATCGAAAACTCTATATGCTCCACCTTGCTGGTGTTGGTTGAAGTCGTAAGCACATGCTTCTGTTTTTTTGTTCATGCAGTGGTTGACAGGAAGCACCACATGTCCCCGAGCTCATGGATCGAATCGTAGCTCAGCCACAGCGTGCTGAGGAGCTCTCTCCTGACGCTGTTTTGTTTGTGCGTCTTGGTTTCTTTGATGCACGTGTGCATTAGCATCCAAACCACATTTGCAATTCACAGCAGCTTCCCTCGCACATTGTCCCAATCTCTGCCTACTTATACTGCCATGTTTTTTTCTTTTTTCTTTTTTTTTTTTTTTTTTTGTTTTGTTTTCCTCTGTGTATTGTTTTGGCCTGCAGCTATTGTATCTGTTTAGATTGACTGCTGGCTTGGCTTTACCTCTTGGCTCCACGATAGGGAATCGGCTGGTGGAGAAGGGAGAAGATAACAGAGACAGACAAGGTCTTGATCACACACACACATATACATCCTTCACAAACAGCCTCCTAAATAATTTTCCCAAAACTGACCAAACAGGTTCATTTCTTCTCCATCTTCATCTCTCTTTTCTCTTCATTTTCCTGTTTTTGCTTTTGCAAGCATTCCCTAACACCACCACCCCCAACTATACTTTTCCCCACTTTTCTTCCTTCCTTCTCTATGTCTCTTTTCATTTCTCCTCTTTCATGTTTAGCAGAGAGGAGGAGTGCCAGTGATTAGAAGGCGTTACAAAGAATGGACGTGCTGTTCCTATAAACTGCTTTGTGCTGTCAACACCAGCTTTGGTGGAATGAAATCAGATAAAAATATAAAGAAAGAAAAATCAGCGAGTGGGTGTGTATGTGTGCACAATGAGAGGGGTCAATTAGAACGGCAGTTGGCCAGCTCCAGTGAGACACATGACTCTCTTGCCCACTACTGTAAAGTCAATTTTGCCCTTCAGCTGAACTTTGGCTCACTTGAGCACAGCAGAGAGAAATCAGACAGAGATGAGAGGTGTGGAAAGAAAAAAAGGCAGCAAAAAGACTGACTCACAGTGGTGGAATTAATACTCTGATCCTCCACCCGCCATCTAGCACACCCGCCTGCAAATATTTGGCCACATTGCAGCAAGTGATGTGACACTTTGGTGGGGGTGGGGAGAAGGGGGGCAGAACCTGGTTTGGCAGCATCTACTAGGTCCAACACACTTGAATCAAATGACTGAATCACCTCCTCAGTTTGCAGTCAAGTTCTCTAGAATCATGCTAATGACCTCATTATTTGACACAGGTGTATTGAAGCAGAGACACATCTAAAAGCTGTAGGACACTGGCCCTTGAGGCCTGGATTTGAGGAGCCCTGTACTAGGGTGAAGGCACACAAGTTCCAGACTCTTCATCAACTGCATGTTGCTTTCGAACTCCATAAACATATCTGTTTCTTTTTTTTTTTGTAAATAGCACTACAGAATATGCAGATTTGCTGAGAACTGAACAATTGGGAAAGTCACTGCTAAGCCTGGAGGATGTTAAAACAACTGCTTTATGCAAAAACAGTTACTTATTAAAATGGCTGCAGGTAGCTAAGCCCACTTTTGAAGCCTCGATCATTCATCATTTTCCCACAGTAGCAAGTGCGGTCACGACTTCATCCACGAGATGCAGATTCATGAAAGTACTCAAAGCAAAACATTGAAACAAAGCAAAGATTTGTCATTGTTTGCACCTTGTGCAACAAAGGGAGGAGAAATAAATGGAGTTTTAAATTGTTTGGGACGTTCTGCAAAGTTCTTTCTACTATAAACCACCAAATGACTTGACACATCTGAACCCACAAAAAAAAGATCAGATGACTTAAAGAGAATAGTAAATAATAAACAGAAGGTCTGGGGATTATTAATGAAGAGCATTTTTAATTAAGGACAAATTTGTGACATTAAACCAAGCAGTGCCAAATTTTGAAGGGGAAGAAAAAGCAATACAAGGTTTTCAAAACTAGTCACAAATAAAAATCTGACACTGTGGCATGCATTATGTACTCAATTCCCTGTACTTTGATAAAGCTGAAAAAAAAAAACCCATGTAAGTTTCCTAATTAGTAAGTAGAGTCCACTTGTACATAATTTAATTTCAGTATAAGTCTAGCTGCTAGGGAACATTACAGAACAAGCAGCATCATGAAGACCAAACAACACAGCAGACAGCTCCGAGAGAAATATGTGGAGAAGTTTAAAACAGGGTTAGGTTAGAAAACTATATCATGAGCTTTGACCATCTACCAGATAGGGGCTAAATCCATCATCTGATTATAGAAAGCCTGTAAACCTTCTAAAACATGGTGGTCCACCTAAACTAAAAGGCTGGGAAAGGGGAGCATTAATCAGAGAGACAGCCAAGAAGTCCATGGTGATGCTAGAGAGCTTCAGAGATTCACAGTTTAGGTGGGACAAACAGTTGATTCAGCCAATTGATTCAAGCGTGTTGAACCAGGGACACTCTAAAAGTTGTAGGACACTGGCCCTTGAGGCCTGGATTTGAGGACCCCTGATCTAAAACATATAACCAAATCAAGAAATGGTTCAACTGACAAAATCTATCTTCTTTCATGGCAAACTCAGTCAGGGACCTAAATTGTATATAAAACCTGTGAGATAAGCTTAAGAGAAGGGAGCATAACAGAGGACATAGGACTCTGGACAATCTGGGAGATTTTGCTAAAAGGAAAGAAAGTCAAAAATTGCTCTCTCTGTATCTTTGACCTTTTGAAGTATTATAGAAGACGAAGATGTCCTATATTTAGTTCCCCAACCGAATTAATGTTCTCAAAACTTTCCTTGCGACAGTACGCTGCTGCAGTACAATGAATTTACTTTACATCATTTCTTTTCACATCTTCACCACAGGACAGAATAAGTGGTGGGCGCTATGTGTGGATAGTGTAAATTACTTCCTTTTCAACTTCATGCAGGCCCCACGCGTCTGTCTACAAAGTGGCCTGGCTTGCTCTTCCCTCCTTCAGCCGAATTAGCAGGACAAAGAGAGAGCACAGCTCCTGTTAGCTACATATTCTCATTTGCAGTGGCCATGCATCATCTACTCAGAGAAATCAGCGCAAGCCATCAGAATATTAAGAAGGCTGACATTTACTTGGAAGGTAGTTGTGTGTGTATTTGCGTCTTTAGTGTCTACTTGATCACAGTATTCACCACTTTTCACTTTGGCTGCCCCCCCACCTTCTCCTCCAGCATCCCTCTAACGCACAAACACTACCGACACGCCTATTAGCGGTGCATTTTAAGCTGCCAGTGTTTGCAAGCATTAGATTTGCAGTGACAGCGAGAGATGGAGGGAATGAGGAAAAGAGGAAAAACTTAGAGGAGCTGACAGTAAAAGTGAGTGGCTATTCTCTTATGCTGACTGAGCGGAGTGTCAAAACAGGAGTGAAGTGTAGCCGTGCCATGAAAGATTGAATGCTCGTGTTCCACATAGCGTGTACAGAAACAGGAGCAGAAGGAAAGAGAGGGGAGTCACAGAGATAATGTAGTTTGAGAAAACACAGAGGGACTAGAGGAAAAGCTTCATGCAACAATGAACACTAAAGGTAATATAGTGAAGTTATGAGTCTTAGTTTGGCATCTTCTGTTAAAGCCTTGCTATCACACTCTGCAGTGCGCTCATTTCCAGACACTCTCCCACTTGCTGCTGCCCAATAAAATGGCAATTCTATAAAAATAATCTTAAAAAAGGATCATCACAGTTATGGGATCTCATAAGCTGAAGATTTAATGAAAAGCTGAAAATGTGAACCGCAAATATAATGTCCAATAGTACTTTACCTTTTCTCTAGTGCTGAATATTTAGTGTCTTGCAAAGGTAGCCCTATCAGTTGAGCTTATTCACATTTTGTTACATTACAGGCCCACATTTCAGTGTATTTTAATGGGATTTTATGTGATAGACCAACACAAACTAGTGCAGAATTATGAAGTCAAAGAAACAGGGTTGATGGTTTTCAGTTTTTTTTTTTTTAATCAAAAATATGAAAAGTGTGCATTTGTATTCAATCCCCTTTAATCTGAGGAGGGGTTGAATACAAATACTCGCCAACACTTTATGACTTTCCATCCATAAAATATAATGAAAACAGTGCATCCTGATCCGTCCACTTTAAGAATATGGACTACTTTCAATTAAATTTTTAAAAATACTTTATTATCCCAACAGGGAAGTTAAATGTTGTTTTAACTCATAATTTTCTTCAAAGAGTTGTTGTAGATGATGAGTATGGGCACAAAGGATCTTATGTAGCGGTCTGTATTATAGTGCGTCAAAAAAATCCTCTGACACACTGCTGTGTAGCAATCGGATAAAGAGGATGCCCAGGGTTGTTCGGAATTTAATTGATTTTATAAAGATTTCTTTTTTGCAATATCTTTTCAGTGGTTCCACAGTCGTCCACAGAACAGAACCAGCTTTCTGAATAAGCTTGTTTAGCCTTTTTAAGTCACTGGCTCTGACAGTGCTACCCCAACAGCTGATGGCAGAAGAGATTGAATTCTCCACAACAGACTTACAGAAGATTTACAGCATCTTGCTGCAAACACTGAAGGACCTAAGCTTCCTCAAGAAGTTCAGTCTGCTCTGTCTCTTGTAGATGGCTTCATTGTTGCATCTCCAGTCCAGTCTGCTGTCCAGGTGAACACCAAAGGGATGTATGCTCCTCCATCATCTCTACTTCTCCCATGAGGGAAAGTATTTGACCCAACCCTGTTTCTCTTGAAATCTACAACATCTCATTTGTTTGAACTCAGCTATCACATAAAATCCCAAACTACATAAAATAGAGTACATCGAAGAGTGTGGTTATATGTGACAAAATGTGAAAAAGCTCAAGCAATCTGAATACTTTTTGCAAGGTACTGTATCTCTGGGCACTACCTGGCATCAGAGGGGAAACCCTCTATTAAACAGGCATTCTTTCTCCATCACTCTGCACGTGAACACAGAAGCACAGCAAGGTAACTAGAATGACCTCATTCGCAGGGATAAAGGGGGGTTGGGGTGTGTGGGGGTTACACTAAAGGGTCTCTCACTCTATCTGGCAGATTGTCAAAAAAAAGTGGGTGGTCAGTTAAAGTGAGAATCATGCCCTAGTTTGGCTTGACCTGTTGGGAATCAAGTGGTCTTTTGACAAGACTTTTAATGGATAAGAGTGCTCTGTGTGGATCAGGACCTTTGCCCCACACAGAAGCAGCTTTCTGAACCTTTAGCATGGTGCACATTGAAGAAAATTCCTGTTATTATTCTGAAATTGGATTCTTGAGGTTTGCGATAAGACCTGCGGCTGAACCTTGGGGGACTTTATATATTCCTTATCTCTGTTTTTTTTTTCCCCAACACTCCAAAAGAACTCTGGACCTCTCACTTTTGAGATATCAAAAACCTTAACAAGCCTTTATTGTGTTACCTTTGCCTCAATTTCTCTCTTTCTTTCCTTCTTTCTCTTTTTCTTTGTCTTTCTTTCTTTCTCCTTTTCCTTCTTTCCTTCTTTATCTCTTTCTTTTTTTCCTTCTTTCTTTCAAGCTATGTGTTTTTCATGATGCAAAAGTGTTGCAAACATACAAGTCAACATGCCTTCTCGTAACTACTCCGGGACACACAAGTGCACTCAAAGAGCATGCAGCCATAAATCATTTAAAGCGCAAGTCCTCTTTGAGAAATGCTTTGGATAAAAACAGCCCACCTGAGTCCAGCAGCATATAGATCAATCATGTATCACAAGAAAGTCGAGAGAAGAGCGGGATAACACAAAGAGAAGAAAGAAGCTTGTGCAGCTGTCTGTGCACACAATGCATTATGCATCTGACGTTCAATCTAGTGTACAATTAGCAGTGCTTACACGTAAACAGCACATGCACTCAGCCACGCCCATAGTGCTAAGGCCCGAGAGTCTTGTTTCCCTCACCCTACTATGACGGCTTGATTTTTTTCTGCATCTTGTCAGAGTGAAGAAGGGAGAGAGGATAAGATAAGGCCACACTATCACCTAGCTTTTGCCCTCTATTTGAAAGGAGCAATGTGGTAGTATGCAGAGTAGTAAGGGGGGGGGGTGCTATCATAAAGCAAGCTTGTTAATGAAGGGCGCACAGCAACAACAAAACATAATCCCTCCTGCCCCAGCTGAGGGACATAGAGATAAAATGAGGGAAGAGAAAAAAGACCAAGACAGACTGTTACAAATATATTCACTGACCAGGTAAGTTGATTCTTTCTTTATCCACTGGCTTGGTGATTTTTCACATTTTGTTACTTTTTTAATACAAGCCACAATTTATTTTGTTGGAATTTTATGAAAGAGACCAAAACAAAATAGCACATAATTGTAACATTTTAATCTGATACCCCAAAATATAATGCAGTGCAACCTGAAAGTTAAATAAACATCTGACGCTCACCCTGAGACATAGTGTTGGCAACATTATGCTGTGGGTATGTTCTTCAGCAGGGATAGAGAACAAAACCCTAAAGTAGCTATGGTTTTTACCCATCCTTTGTTGAAAAATACTTCTAGCTTAGTCAAATCGGATAAAGAACATCTGTGAACTAGGATCCTATGATTTCCATGATGCAGAAAATGGAGACAGAAATTCGTAATTTATGAAGAAAATGAAATCCACAATAAAACATGGAATTTCACAGAATTTGCTGATTTCGGCAAGAAGGGAAGGATATACAGTAGTTTCTGTAGTGTTCTGGCTGCTGCAGATCGCATAAATACTCTGCTCTGCGTCTGCTTGGCTCTCCTCTCCACACAGACAGAAACACTGACGTCTTCCCAAAAAATAAAACAAATAAAATAACTTGAAGCGTAACGCAAGCTTCAGGGCCAGCAAGTTTTATTAAACAGGAGAAAGCTTTTCTGTATGTTTTGTCAGCACCCAGTTGAGTGGAGGCGCAAGGATACGACGATTACTCGGAAACAGAGAGAAGAAGCTAGCTAGCTGCAGCCAGTCACATCTGCTAACTTTTGAACATCTAAATAAATCAGAAGAAACTTATTGCCATTTGTCCCGCATCAGATATTCCTTTAGGAAAAAACAATGAAGCAAACTTCGCTCATTTTTGGTAAAGTAGTGGGTTTTGGGGAACACAAAATAAACACCAAAACACTGACAGTCATAACGTCAACAGAGATTTCTGTAAAGGTCCATATCATTATGGACGTTTGCACAAGCTTTGACTTTTTACAGTTTTCTTCTGTCAGAAATATTTTGGTGTTCAGTTCAACGAAACCATTTTTGAACAAGAGATTTTCTTTTATGTTGAAAACTAGATTCTTAGTTTTGCACATGATGTTTGAGTTCTTTATAAAAAATGAGGGGGAAAGACTTTTTAACACCTTGTAAAACAAATGTTCTGTTGAACTGCAGTAGACTGTTTCAGTTGTGACACAGAATAACAGTAAACCTGTTGACCTCTAGCTATTTATTTGTTCAATTTTTTTTCATTCACACCATAATTACATACTTTTTTGGGTTAAAAAATATGGTTAAAATGGAATTCAGAAAAAAGAAAACGGAAAAGGTGGAATTTGGGAAAAATTAAAACAGAATTTTGAAAATAAACAGATTTCAAACGGCCCTAGTAAACATAATTTTTTTCAAATCTTGCCAAAAATATAGATTTTCGGATGTGGGCCGTTTTGGTTACATCTAACCAAAGCACCTTCTTTCACATGTTTGCTTTGTCCTTTATACAGTCTGTGGTAAAGTGCAAACGGGTATTTTTATGGCTGTCTTCACTCTATTCTTCCATCAAGCCCAGTTTGTGAAATGCATGACTAACAGTTGTCATCTAAAAAAAAAAAAAAAAAAAAAAAAAAAAAAAAAAAAAAAAAAAAAAAAAAAAAAAAAATCACACACAGGAGGAATGTACTAATTTGGTGACTTTTGAAGGCAACTGAATGAATTCCATTTCATTTAGGGGTGTCAGAGTAAAGAGGGCTGTACAAAAATGCAAATTTTTAGGCATTGAGATTTGTGGCCAAGAAACAGGACTCGAGCCTCTTCTCTCATGAGTAGCAGGGATGCATGTAACCTTACCTCCTGATGGATGTATAGACAGCCAGCTTTAATCCTAGGCTAACAGGCACTTCTCTGGTCCTTGATTGCTGCACACTGAAGAGAAACAGCCCGAGGGGCCAAAAATCTTGTACCTTTGAAGCCAAAGGACCCAGAGAAGAATTTATACTGGGGGTATATGACTACGTCTGTGTATATATGAGGCAAGGCGAAGCAAAAGAAAAACAGAGCATGTGGAAAAAGTTTGATTTCATTGTTACTGCTTCCGGGGCTATGTCCACACTCAAATTCTAGTCATTAATAACTATCTTGCTGTGTAACAAAACAGTTCAGTCACAAAAGCATGCACATATTTTCATGTAATATTCTTTTAGAAATTATTTAAAAATCAGCATGTAAAATGTAAGGAGATTTGTTGGTACATCTTAAGGAGTCCAAAACCCACATGTTCACCCACTGCTAGACATGATTAAACACTAAGGTTTAGACAAACCCCTCAGCAGACCTCAGTATCTCTTAGATAGAACTAAAGCTAAGTTCACACTGCAGGTCCTAATGCTCAATTCCAATTTTTTGTGGAATTTGCTTTTTTTCTAGTGGTCGTTCACATTTCCGAGTATGAGACTTGTATGTGATCTCCTGTGTGACCTGCAAACAAGCTGAAAGTCTTCCGCATGCGCAGTAAAGGACACAATAACTTCACACGTAGCAAGCGTCCTCGGTGTTTGCGCAAGTAAACATGGATGGTAATGGAGGCGCACATCTAACGATTTTCAAGTTGTTGTCCAAGAGGAGCCAGCACATTAACAACTCTTTCAATTGACTGCTCTCCAGATTATCGTCCACTATGGTTGTTGTTTTTTCTTCCTGTTACCATGTCAGGACGCAGAATAGTGATGCTTGTCGAGTATAAATGACATACAGGTCGGATGAATGCGACCTGGCCGTACAGACACAGGTCACATTTGAAAAGATCCGAAATGTATGGGATTTAGGACCACATATCCCAGTGGCCTGGGTCACATTTGTAAAAATCGGATCTGTATTGTTCAGACTGTCATGAAAAAAATCAGATACAGGTCGCATAAGGGCAAAACAATTGGATTTGGGTCACTTCAGGCTGTGGTGTGAATGCAGCCTTAGAGCATTTAGCTCATACTGTTCTGTCTTTATTACTTATTTGCAGACATTCCACTGAAAGTAAGTATGGCACACAAACCCAAGTCTGTGAATTATGTACAAAATGCCAAAGTGGCTCAGTCAGGATTTTAGTCCTAATGAGAAAGGTCTGAACATTTCCCCCTCTTTTAAATGCATTTATTGATGTTATAAAGTCAGTGTGTCAAGAAATCAGTTTTTTTCAGGGAATGATAAAGAGATAATAGAAATGTGAAATTGTTTGACATGAATCACAGTCAACAACACAGAGTCCAAAGAAGACATTAGACATGAAACTGCCATAGAATCCCTGTATGTGGTATAATGAGTAAAGCTGGTATCACATTGTAAAAGTGTAATACCTGTGTGGAAGGGTAGATCAGTAGGATGCAGGAAAAGTTCAAAAGCACAGACCTCAGGTATGAAATTGTGAGTCAGCTGGATATATTTATTCACTGCTTAAGTCTGTTAGATGTGCATATCTGGTTTTCAGATGAACTCTCATTCTTAGAATGAATTTAGTACATGACTTATTAAAAACACTAAGGGAGTATTTTGGAATCAGATACCATTCGGATTCTACCTGATTGATGAACAAAAAATAATTCATATGTCTGAAGAAGAAATAAAAGATTTTTCCAAATATCGGTAAGACATAAAAAAATCTGGTGAGATTCCTGGTTCCTGCTGAGAAAAGCCTCACCAAAGCATGATACTTTCACTGCCATGTCCAACCATGAAGATGATGTGTTTGGATGTTAGTTTTCTGCCATACTTGTTATGTCAAGAGACTACAGAATTGGGAGTTTAAACTACATGCAAGTGGACTCCATTTACAAATCTGGGACCTTCTAAAGGTAACCTTTCTTTAGTTTTCTTAAGTTTATTTTGGGGGCTATCAGATTAAAAGGGGTGGATATACTGGCATGCCACACAAAAAAGTACTGAAATTATGTATCATTTCCCTTCCTTTAAGCACTACTTTGTGTTGTTCTACCACATAAAATCTCTATAAAATACATAGAAGTCTGTGGTCATAATGTGATGAAACGTCAACAACATGTAGGGATATGAGTACTGTTGTGAGACACTGTATTTGTAATTTCATATGATTCTGATATTTTGATTTTAGTTCACTACATAACAAGGCCGCATCAGCCTTTCATTTGCCATTATGTTTAAAAGTTCTTGGTCATTGGTTGGTGTACTGGTTGACAATATTTGAGTTTGTAACTCAGTTCAGGCCTAACCAGAGGCTTTTGAAAATACTTGTACATAGTTGAATACAAAAAATTCTCTCAAGTACAGCTGCATCTGTCTCTTAAAGATACATTTTAAGATATGCAGTCTAGTTGTGGGGAGACCCTGCAGGTTTAGTGCAAATATTTATGACCACCCTCAGCTGTTTGAAGTGTTTCCCTTTTGACACTTAGAATGTCAAGCTTCTTTGTGTTTATGAAGCCCTTAGGAGCAAAGCACGCACATGGTCATTAACATGCTGGACAGACAGCAACAGGTTAGGGCTGTGGATCAGCACAAAGTCATAGCTCATGTAAACATTTAAACAGGGAGGAGATGTTTTCACCAAAGGCTTCATTTAGAGGTGCTGCTTGCCTCAGGCTAAGATTTTATGTCATTATCCAAGGTGTGTGTAATGCAGTCATTGTTTTGAGGTGTGTAAAATTTCAGAAAACACAAGCTTGCTTCACAGAATGTGTGATTTGCCGACACTGCCTCATCTAGATGGGTTAATTAAAATATGATTAAGGTTAGTGTGAAAATGTATATCCTAAATCTTAATGAGCAAAAATAAATCACCCAAACGCCTAATTATATAAATGTGCCAATCTCCTGGGAGCAAATAAGTCATTTTAATAAGGGACCCCATTTTGGTGGCAGAGATGCTCATGTCATTAAAGGTGACAGTGCCAGATTGTGCTGGCATCTTGCTTCCATGTCTCTGGGGAAACACATGTGGTCTGCACCAATGATATGCATCTGTGCCAGCATGTAAACCAACCTCTACCCAAAAATATGCTCACCTGAATTCGCTCCCAAGTAAACAGCCAATCCAACCATTAGAAAACCTCACTACCAACCATCTCTAGCTCACTTGGGAAAGCAAATCACAGTCCTGTGAAGTATTTGCCCTCTCATAGGTTTTGAATCTTTTACATTGTGTACAATTTGCAGAATAGTTTTATCTCAGCCAGATTGAATGGTTATCAAGAATAAATAGCTTGTTTAATGTTTTTTGTTAAAATATTCTGACCTGGACTTGCTGGTGTGCTTTGACTCTTTCTGCTGCTTCACAACCCAGGTTAGATATGACAAACTGATATCAACATTCTCCTTCAGGAGTGGTTTTGCATTGTAACCATTCCATAGACACCATTTTGATGGGTCTATTTCTTCTTGTTGAATCATGTTCTGGGTTCAGTTGCAATCTCCCGGATGAGTTCTTGATGTACTCTTGCTGCCATTTGGGTGGGGTGAACACTTCTGGGAGGGTTCACAACTGTTCTGTCTTTCCTCCATGTGCGGCTTGCAATGCGCTTTGTAACACTCCTCCTGTTAGTGACTTTGTTTATGATCTATTTTAGAATTTGTTTTGGCCGAGGAATGATGTGTTCCTTTTTTAGATTTTACACCCCACTTCATGTTGTCATAAAGGTTCTATTGAAGTGATTTGTTGGTTCAACAGGTCAAGCAACAATCAGGCCTTGATGTGGCTAGTGAAATTAAACCAAAGAAATGTGCTTAATTGTGGTTAAATCATAATTAAACAAGGGGAGATATTTTTTTCCTCTTGGTAATTATCATTTGAATATTTCTTTTTGTAGGTACTCAGAATACTTTTGCTTGATGCTGTGAAACATTACAGTGAGACCAAAAAAGTAAAAACAGAAGACATTTGTAAAGTGAAAAAAATTGTTTTATGGCGCTGTATATGCTTAACCAACCTACTTGGAGTCCATGCTGTCCTTGTGAAAGGAAAGCAACTGTAACTTCCCTATGCATACTGTGTACAGTGTTCCAGATCATCCATCTCTGCTGCCTATGAAGCTACCTTGCCCGAGGGTGGAGCTACACACCACGTTCCTATAGGGAACAGGGCCACTGACACTTGAAGTCACCTTTTCCAGTCCTGATTCCAGTTCTATACTTTCCTCTCCTCTTAACAGCTTCCTTTGCTCCTTCATGCCACTAAAAAAAATAAACAGCAAAAAAGGCTTAAGGGTGGCAAGAATGGCTGATTTCTTTTTTCTCCACACTCCCCTTCCATTTCCTCTAAAGTTATGGTCCCCAAAAATGGGCTTTAATGGGAAACTGAGGACAAGCTAAATGGGGACTTTATCTGGCCATCATTTTGGCAGTTAGAACTACTGCCAAGGGGGCTTTGAAATCTCCTTAAGGTAACTCTAAGGTGGGTAGAGGAAGAGAGGGAGACAGGAGGGGGTCAAAAGTAGAAGAGAAAAAGGAGATAAAGATAAGAGCAGTTTATGGGGTAGAAAGAGTGTATGGTGAGAAAGACAGTAGGTGATGGGAGACAAGGGCGACTGAAAATGACTGCATGAGCTGAGCATATGGGGGAGAGGGAGAGAGGCAGGAAGAGGTGGTGGAGATATGATCGGTCAGTGAGGACTAGAACAGGTCAGAGTTGAATTAACCTGCATAAGGATTAGACAGCACTGTGTGGGGAGCCTCACGCCTACAGCAGCTGTTGCCCAGGGTGCTGGTCATTTTTCACTGCTGGAGGTTTGTGTATTCACTTCAGTCAACAGATGAAATAAACTCCTGGGAATTCAGTAACCAGAATGGGGAAGTTGTCTTGAAATTGAGTTGCAAGTACATCTTTTTAAAGTAATGGTGCAAATGGTATCAATGAAAGCGAATTGGTGTCAAGATCCAAAGCATCTGTCAGTCTGTACAGCAATATGTTAACCAACATTTGAAGACCTAAGACATGCAAACACCTCAGTGCTCTACTTACAGGACATGTATAAAAACATTATTTCAGAAAGGTACATGCAAGAGCTCCATTTCTTAAAAGAGTTCACCTTTATAGCTTAAGCTCACAGAGTTTAGGGATTCCTCAGCCCAGAGTAAAAACAGACAATTTATTAGTGCAGCTTGTATGTTGGAGTTATACAGTGCAGAATTCTTCAGGAGACAAAAAGAGACAATCCTAAAACCCAGCAAGATGGAAATGAACATGAATCTACCAAGCTTAATATGATAGCCATGGCTAAGCATCTCAAAATCCTTTGCCTATACTTAGATCAATGACACTCTAAAGGACTGCTAGGTCTACAGCATTGCTTGCTAGACTTTTTAGACAATAATGTCCCAATTCAATTCCAGATATCGACATTAGCCTAACATATCCCAATCATCATATTCAGACTGTCCTGTAGAAACTCCAGCTAGGAAAAAAATTAATTTACACAGCATTGACTTTAGTAACATCAATGTTGTACCAGACTGGCAAAAGCCAAATGTCTAATCTTAAATGACTAAGCAATATAGTGGCTTGCAAAAGTACTCATATCCCTTGAACTTTTCCATATTTTGTCACATTACAACCACAAACATAAATATATTTCATTGGAATTGTATGTGAAAGACCAACGCAAACTGGTATACAATTGAAACATAGAAAGAAAAATATACGTGTGGCGGAGAATTAATACTGCACATCTCTCTGAACACACCACCCCCACTGTCAAATATGGTGATGGCAGCATCATGCTCTGGGGGGTGCTTCTCTTAAGCAGGGACAGGGAAAATGCTCAGAGTTGATGGGAAGATGGATGGAGCCAAATACAGGGCAATCTTGGAAGAAAACCTGTTGGAGTCAGCAAAAGACTTGAGACTGGGGTGGAGGTCAACCGTCCACCAGGACAACGAACCCTAAACATAAAGTCAGGGCTACAATGAATTGGTTTAAAACAAAACATATTCATGTGTTAGAATGACCCAGTCAAAGTCCAGATCTAAACCCAATCGAGAATCTGTGGCAAGATCTGAAGACTGCTGTTCATAAGTGCTCTCCATCTAATCTGACTCAGCCTAATCTGTTTTGCAAAGAAGAATGGACAAAAATTTCAGTCACTAGATTTGCAAAACTGGTAGAGACATACCCTAAAAGACTTGGAGCTGGAATTGCAGCAAAAGGTGGTTCCACAAAGTATTGACTCAGGGGGGCAGAACACTTTAGCACACTGCACTTTTCAGTTTTTTATTTGTGAAAAAGCTTTGAATCATGTATAATTTTCTTTCTACTTCACAATTGTATTCCACTTTGTGTTGGTTTTTCACATAAAAATCCAATGAAATATATTTATGTTTGTGGTTGTAATGTGACAAAATATGAAAAAGTTCAAGGGGTATGACAATTTTTGCAAGCCACTCTACATCCATACTTTTCAGTTGTAGACCCACAAAATATAAGTCACAGAAGCTTTAAACCTTTCTCATCACTGAGTGAAAAACACATCCATCATATCCATCCATCATCCATCCATCATCTATACCCGCTTGTCCGTGCAGGGTCAAACAACCATGCAAACACACATTCATACCTGAGGGCAATTTAAAGAGACCAACTATCCTAATGCCTGGTTCACACGGCAAGATTTTAAAATTGTTGGTTGATTTTCAAAACCTGACCGATAACACTTTTGGTTCCACAGTGTGTGATGTACAGCAGAGACAACACACCACACACGAACAGGTTTCACTCACGAACAATCAGATGTCGGATGGGAAATCTCCTAAAACCTATCAAGATCGAACATGAGTTCAGAGCAAATAAACATTGCCAATGAGGAAGAAGCAATGGTGATAGTTTGTGGCCTATTTTTAACAGAGAAAAAATAACACCAAAAGAAAAAGTGTTGGTTAAAGAGGTGGAGACAGCACTAGCAGGGGCTTTACTTGCTACACTATAATATGGAGTTATATTGTTGTTGTTGTTTTCCTTGGGAATTATTATTATGCGTTTTGGATTCCCCTCTGTGTTTCCACCACCTCGCTTTCTGATTGGCTGCATGTCATATTCATTTAACAGGCAGCATGCACATTTGTCCTCAGGGAACACCGCACACATTAGGATACTGGGCCAAGACAACCCAACATGTTGAATATCTCTGATTTGAGGTCGGAGCTGTCCTGACATCCTTCTGAGCAGACTAGGTCACTCTTAACACACCACACACAGCAGGAATATCTCCTAAGATTATCTTTAGAGCCATGACAATAATCAGAGAATTCTTAAGATTGTCTGAAGGGGAAGCTCAGGTCAAAAACTGGCATAAAATCTTGCCATGTGAACTAGGCATTACAGTCATGTTTTTGGACTTTGGGAGGAAGCTGGAGTACCCAGAGAAAACCCATCCATGGAACATGGAACCTCCATGAAAAAACACCCCAGTCTGGGATTCGAATCCAGAACTTTCTTGCTACAAGGCAAAAGCGCAAACAAGTGTCCCACAGTGCAGCCCATACATGATATCAAAAAGCTAATTAAACAAGAACATCATGACAACTCAGAAAACCTCATTGACAATTTTGCTACGTTTATCTATTCATAACTACTGTTTTTCATCTCTTTCAAAACACAGGGGAAAAACATGCTATCAGCAATATTTTTTAATTTAATTTTGTTTGTGAAGGTCAGCTCAACTCCTGTGTGAGCTTTCATAGACTACATTGAAGTCCAGACCCTAACTTTGGGAACAGCTGGTTTAAAGCATTGCCCGGTTCACAGATAACACCCAGCAAGAACTGCCTGCGATCAACAAGCAGCATCTTGCACTGCACAAAAAGTGAACTGCATAACAACATCAAAGCATCACCCAAAAGGCACAGAATATCAAGATGGAGGATCATAATTTAGATGCGAATTTCTGCAATGCCAAGGGGAAAATAAATTGCTTGCGTATTAGAAGTCTCAGAAGGAAATGTGTACACATAATTTTTTACAAAATATGCATCAAAAATAGAACTGAACTAAAGTGGGTCTGTAAAGAAGAAATTAACCTGGTTTCTGTGCCTTATATACAACATAATATTTTCAACTGTGTTCTTGTATGTAATGTGAACAAAAAAGGCTCCAAGTCTGTTAACACTTTCAATAATTTGTACCCCCGTAACATAATCATATGTTGCCATTTTGTCAGTTAGAAATACCAAAAATATTTCTATTTCCTAAATGCCAGAAAACTTAATGAGAAAATTTTTTAGAGATTTTTTTTTAAACTTTCTTCAAATTCAGAAGTTTACATATATTTAGTCAGTATCATAATTGTCTTTTAAACTGCATGACTTGGGTCAAACCTTTTGGGTTTCCTTCCACAAACTTCTCACCATAGTTTGTGGGAGATCTGCCCCATTCCTCCTGACAGAACTGGCGTGACTCAGTCAGGCCGGTAGTAGCCATGCCAAA
This sequence comes from Anableps anableps, assembly GCA_014839685.1. NCBI lineage: Eukaryota > Metazoa > Chordata > Actinopteri > Cyprinodontiformes > Anablepidae > Anableps > Anableps anableps. The sequence continues at coordinate 18,942,069 of CM026085.1, forward strand.
GCATTTTCTTTGACCTCAAGCCACTTTATAACTACTTTAGCTGTAGGCTTAGGGTTATTGTCCATCTGGATGACCAATCTGTGCCCAAGCTTAACCTATCAGAGGTTTGTGGAAGGAAAACCAAAAGGTTTGACCCAAGTTATACTGTTTGAAAGACAGTTATCCCTGATATTGACCAAATGTATGTAATCTTCTGAATTTGAAGAAAGTTACAAAAAAATCTCAAAAAAATGTTCTTGCTAAGTTTTCTGGCAGTTAGCAAATAGAAATAATTTTAGTAATTCTAACTGACCTAAAACAAGAGAAGTTTAGTCTGATTTAACTTCAGACAGTTAGAAAAAATGTGTGTTTTTTATTCAGTGTATGTAAATATATGTTTTCAACTGTACTCTTCATTTGTGTCATTTAATTTCACCTCTTTACTGTAGACTATAAGTAAACCATAGAGAATTGCTTTAAATCCTTGGTTGTCAAAGCAGGTACCACATATCCTCCTGGTACATATAAAACAAAAGTTGCAAAATCGCCAAAAAAATTACTTTACAGGGTTGTTTTATTTTGGAAAACAGTAATTAAAAGGAAAATTGCAAAGCTCCTTGTGGTATAGCTCCTCTATACTTTTAAAGCAGAGGTCTCAAACTGCATTCCTCAAGGGCCGGTGTCCTGCAACTTTTGGATGTCTCCCTGCTTCAGCACACCTGGCTCCAATGTAAGCTCATTAGCAGAACTCTGTAGAGCTTGATTACATGCTAGTGAGGCAGCTTTACCATTTAATTCAAGTGTGTAGGACAAGGGACACATCTAAAAGTTGCAGGACCCTGTCCCTTGAGGAATCCAGTTTGAGACCACTGCTTTAAAGTAAGATCATTGTTTTTTTTTAATGTGACCAAATTTTAAATAACTGTATATTTTCTCTATAAATTCTAAGTGACAGCTGATTGATGGCTATAAACATCAAAAGTATGAAAATTTTTACTGGCTACATTATGCACCTAACTCATTAAAATAACCTGCTCACCTTGCTATAAAGTCAGTTTGAAGTGACTAGATGCACTACTTTGCATTTGACTTTAACCCTCTGTCAAGATTTATGTTCTCAAATATGCATAAACATGCAACCAAATGTCATCCTTCACACATAGAAGCACGCAAATAGTTTAGCTAAAGTCTTCCACCATCTGTGGACCTGCCCATTTAGCTTTCTCTCTTATCTTTTGTACCTGCAGTGGGGTTCTGGGCTATGTCATCTAGCCTTGAAACACACACACACATACACACACACCCATCCTCCATCACAGTCGGAGACAGTGGGCTTGCCTTTCACTCTGATCTCTCCATGAAGCCTCCGAGCCTCGGAGATAGGGTCAGCCCGGCACATCACAGTCTTCCAATCCGTCTCTGATACAAACAATAGTCATGCACACCCCTGAGCATGGCAGAAGCTCGCACACGGCACGGGTCAATAACCAGGGTATACTAACAGCAATCACAGGACTGCTGGACGTGGGGGCTGTGTGTTTGCGTGACATTCGATCGGATGGATTTGCCTTGTTCTTTGCCAGTCTCCCAGGGGAGGAAGCCCTACGGAGGAGAACCGATCTGTGGCATCCTTTTCAAGGATGATTCTCTCCTCTGTCTCTCTGATGATGGTGGCCTTGGCTCACCAATGGGTACACCACGGACTCTGCTTTGAAACAATTGCTCCTCCGCGGGCTCCTGGTATTTTCTGTCAAAACAGGGGGGAGGTTGTAGAGTGATAAATGTCTGGTTTTCATTTTCACACAAGCACGTGGACTATTTTCACTTCTTGTATCATTGCCCCTGTATCTTTGAGCAATGTGTTTAGAAAACAGAGAGTGAGAGGGAGAGCTTTTGTCTGTATTGTCAGGGTACAATGACACAGAACACCCTTAAATATCCCTCATGATAGCATCAGAAAAGACACTGTTGGACAGCAGGAATGATTTAAATCTTGTCTTAAAGAAATCAAGCAAATCCATTGTTGCTCTTCTTGAGATGGATATCACATAACAATGTCAAATAACTATGATTAAAATATGAGGAAATAAAGGACAAAGTAGGCCAGCATGCCTACCTTGCATACACCAGAGACAATTTATTTCAAACAACCCTTTAGAGGATTAAATCTCAAAGACAAATTCTGCTATCTGTCTCTGTGCGCCGGTGAATAAAGCAAATAAAACGCAACAGATATTAAACAAGCTGAAAAGAACCATCTTCAAACAAGCCGCAGACTTGTTCATTTGTGAGCATGTTTGATATCTGTTCAAGGTTTTCCTCTGTATAATTTGGACCTCAAAGGGAATTTTTCCAAAAGGAATTTCCCAGTAGTATAAAAGAGTGCACTGACAGATAATATGAAGGCTTTTAGATATGTTTATATAGATTTTTTTCAAGATACAGCTCCCTTCATACTTCTTGACAACCTTGGATTGGAAAAAAAAATAGAATTTTTGATTTCAGTCGCATAATTTCGCTCTGATGACAGCTGATTTAAGTATTTGTTCAACGGGACATTTTTTTAACTGAAGCATTTTTTAATTTACTATTTAATTTGACCAGAGTGGTAGAACAACTAATTAATAATCAATGACTATCCATCATAGCACAGAAAGGGGGATGCAAAACAGAAATCTCAAAAGCTCATTGTTAAGGAACTTCAGGTCATCAAATCTCCATAACAACCACTAGAAATTATTAATTTCAACTAAATGTTCAGGAGATATGGCAAGATAAAGAGCCATTTTCTGTTTTATCATCACAAATGTAAAAATATGGAATTTGTTGAAAGGTACTGTAAGAAGTTGGATAGTCAACTTAGACTGAGCATTAAAGCAACACACTTATCAAGTGGGTCTGATGTGAAGCAAAATATTATGGCCATAAGACTACGTGGTAAGGCAACTTGTGCCCGTTGTTAAGTATGGTAGTGGATCTGTGATGCTGTGGTCAGGTTTCTCCTCCAAAGGCCCTGAGAACATTGGTAAAGTGGATGATGGAAATGCCATGCGATGTTAAAGAAAGATCTTTTGTATTCAATCAGAGACCTGAAAATGGGTCATTGAATTTTTCAGCTGGATAATGATCCAAAACATTAACCCAGAAACAGTTTAGAAGACTCAAAGTCAACCTTCTTCCATGGTCATCTCAGTACCCAAACCTAAATCCTAATACATAAAAAAACTGTGAGTGAAGCATGAGGGAAGAGATGATACATGACTCTTGAAAGCCCTGTTCTAGAAATCTAAAAATCTAGAGTGCCATCGTGCTGTGACTTTTAGATGCATTCCTGGTTCAACACATCTGAATAAAATTAATGGCTCATCACCAAGTCTCTAAAGAACTTGATAACATCCTGAGGAAGTAATTTGATTCAGGTATGTTGCAGCAGGAATGCATAAAAATGTTACAGGACAGTGGCTCTTGAGGACGAGAGCTGGAGACTGATCATTCCTCTAGATCCCTCTAGTCCTTCAAAAACTCTCTGTATGCGCTGATCTTTCAATTTGTAATAGATGAAAACTAAGTACCGTGGCAAAGGAAGGTTGATGAAGTAGTAAAAGCAGAATGAAAATAAGTGTAAAGAGTGCTGGATGTGTACATAAATGTTGCCATTAAAAAAAAAAATTAATAAAAACCAGGGCAGTTGCAGATTTAAAAAAAAATCTGTCAATTAATCTATGTGCATTAATCTCTGTTCAATCTCAATTCATTTCTTTTTCTATGTTTGTTTTAGGCGCAAGAGGCAATTTTTTAAATTTTTCAGGCAATATGTAGACAGGAAGGAGGTAGAGAAGGGGGGAAATGACATGTGGTAAAGGTTCCGAGGTCAGGAGTCGAACTTGGGACAACTGCAATGAGGACTATAGCCTCTGTATGCGGGGCGCCCACTCTACCCACTATGCCACATGACACCCCAATCTCAACACCATTTAATGGTAACTAGAGATGTGACGTTCATAAATGATCCGATTCTTTTGAACGGCTCTTTACCCTGAACGATAGGACTCAAGTCCCAGTTAATAAGACCCGTTCTTTGTTTTTCACGACTTTGCTTGCTTACAATGCTGTGCACACACTTGCAAAATAAATTATTGTTATTTAATTTTAAATTATATTTATTTAATCAGCAAATTAAAACAATACAAGAAAATGGTGGACGTATGATCACTGCTCACTATTTGTTTTTGTCAAGAGTCGTGACGGCAGATATGTGAAGCACTGTGTGCGACCTGGCTGCACACAATGCACACTGAAACAGCCTTCATGCAGCAGGTGAGAGAATGAGGATGGTCATGGGGCACTCCCTTCTTAGTTTCTTCTTGCTTGTTGCTCCATGGTTAATGTCCATGGTTGGGTATCGTTTACCATTAGTGTGTTGCCTTAATTGTTATATTTAATGTGCAGAAGATAATTTTTATTTCTGCCAAATCAACTCAAATCCACTTTTTTCCTCTACTATGTGTTACCTTTTCCTTTTATTTTCTTTCTATAATACAAATTGCACTAGCATGTTATTAATGCCCACAACACTTGTAGTAAAGAGTTAGGGTTAAGGATGGACTAAGAATTACTGAAGACAGGCCATGGAGAAAGTTCTGGAGAAGTTTAAAGCAGAAATTTGATGTAGCAGCATTCAACCACCATCCAAAAAAGGAAAGTGTATGGCATAACTGTGAACCAACCAAAACAGGGCCATCTACCAAAACTGACAGACAAGAAAAGGATTAATGAGAGAAGCAACCAAGAGGGCCATGGTAAATCTTGAGGTGTTGCAGAGATCCACACATCAGGGATGAGAATCTGCCGATATGATAATTATTAGTCATGTACTCTGTCATGTATTAGTCATGTAATCTGGCCTTTATGAAAGACCAGTTCACAATGGAAAGCAGAAGGGAATATTTTAATAAATTAGAAATCAAGGATATATGGACAATTGATTCTTAATCTGGTGTAATTAGCCATCACAGTGATGGAATACAAGGAGTTATGGACTACCAAGATGGCACAAAAATGTCTATGGAGTCTCAAGATGGAAAACAGACCCACATGTATCTTTAAGCACTACTAATGAAGATATTAATGTGTGAATTAGCTTTGGCAGTTTGCCATGGATGATCGCTGCCTGAACAGAACAAGCTATATTGAAAACACTACCAAAAATAATAGTAGCTAACCGTATTAGCACTAGCAGCTGGGATATGGAGGAACATTTATAAGGACTGTGCTGACATATTTTATACAGGTTAGTGAGAGAAGAGGAAGAGAAACTAATAAAACAGAACAAGCTCACATTACTCTTTACCAGTCACCAACAGCCTGTAGCGCTGGCTCTACAAGCGGTCTCACAGCATCGCAGTTTATCAAATATTGAGTTGGTCATTCAAACATATTGAATCAATAGCTCATCTGTAAAATTGCTGACTACAATTTTCCAAAAACACTGCATATATAGCCGATCCCAAGTATAAGGGGCTTGTTGCTCCAACGCCTGAATAAGACACCGAAGTCTCCACTGATGGCTGACGATGAGCATGACTGCTGTGGCTGGAATATGACTATATCTCGTGTAAGTGTGTACTTCCATTGCCGCCAAGATTTTTAATGACTTATTGCTTGAACAAACTTATTCATGTGTGTTTTTAATTGCATTTCTTAATTAATGGAAACATTACAATTGCAAAATTGTGTTTCTTCAAAATTAGCAGGATATCAAAAAAGTTTTTGGTTATTTGTAATGGAAATGCAGCTAGTGAAGCTCGTTGGGTTCGACATGTTCAATAGGCCAGTAAGTTGCGTGGTGACGGCTCTTGGTATAGCGGTAGAAGTGAGTAGTTGCCCAGTACTGGTACGCTTGTTTAGTACACAGAGTTTCAATGCCATTATCTTCAGGCAGTGTGGAAAACTGCTTTGTTGACATAATCAGAGACACCGTCTCTTCTTGGAGATTCCAGATTAAATCTGCAGGAGCTCAAACAGCCTGTTTCCAGAAGCTGCTGTTATTTTAGGCTGGGATACGATCACCGAATACGCAGACAGAAGACTATACTTTACTTTGAATCCAAGATTATTTTTTAAAAACACAATCTTTAATTTGGCCAGTGATATCAAGACATTCAGGTACATGTCCTCCAGAGGCTGCTGCGGGAAAGATGAAGAACACTGCTCAACTCATACTTTCATATCTCTAAGACATCAGGGATTTCAGCGATAGGAGATTTCTTCTTTCATAAGAGCAGTGCATTCTGGGATTCAGAGATCTTTACAAGTTATTTGCACAATTCAGTTCTTGTTGTTCTCCTTATGGCTAGGACTGATCCCCAACAACTTGTTGTAAAAGGTGGTTCTAAGTATTGAGAAAATGGGAATAACTTCAAGGTGTATGCATACTTTTGCAATGCCCTGAAAAACAACAAAAACAAAACAAAAAAACTACACATTGTTTATTTAAAAAAAAAAAAAAAAACATTAACCTGCCTTCCATAAGTAGCAGAACATGGGGAACAAACTACCTAAAAATGGCAGCCAGTGTCCATTAGCATGCAATCTGCAGTGCATGCAGTGAGTGAGAAAAGCCTAACCCATAAAGCTTCCTTCTCTTGGAAAGATTCTCCATGCTTGACCTTACGGATAATACTTCCGCTAGGTTTTTGGGGTGCTTAATAAGTAATATTCTGCTAAAGGCCAGCAGCAGGTATTTGCAGCAGGGAATCATTATTGAATGAGGCTCAGGCCAAGTTTATGGTCCCAATTATGTTAGGCCATAAAAGTCTGGTACTGGTTGAGGAAAAAGTTTGACTGAGTTTCCATGCTGCTGGGGGAGAGGCATCAGATTGGAAATTCATTTGAGAAATGAGATGAGCAATTATGGTCGTAAGATGGGGGAAGACGTTGCATCACACTTACACTCGCTCTTATCTCTGGTCATATTAAAGCTAATATCTGATTAAATATGCAGCATTCCAGAGAGAAAATGATTGAAGAGAGACATAAATTAATAGCATAATAGATGGATAGACATAATGGATTTTGAGGTTAGACTATAAAAACACAGATTTAAAAAAAAAAAAAAAATCTGGGACAAATTAATATTAGCGATAAAATGTGTGGTAAATTTCTTTCTTATTGATGATAAAGGGGGTCTGGCCATTCTCTTGGGTGTAGTTGATAGTTAAAGACCATTGTCATTTAAGGTTTTGGTAGCATCAAATAAGACCCCTGAAAAGGCAAGTCATCTGGAATGTTCAAACTTCCTTTTCATTCCTTTTCTTTCCATGAACCCACATCTGCACCAACATTTGTTCCTTTTCGCTTTTTCATGGTGCCATTTGTCTTCTGGCATTTCTCTCTGCCAGTCTCTGTCATTCTTTCACCCCTGCCCCCCCGCCACTAAACTCTTCATTCCCCCCTCCCGCTCAGGAATGGATTCAGGTGAGCCAATTTCATCTTGGTCATGCCTCTTGTTTGCACCGGTCAATTCGGCTTCTCCGGAATGGCCTTCCCTCTTCATCGAGGGCCTTTTCATTTGGACAACTTGGCTTCTTTGCCCTAACCCTGAAATTACTTTTGGGAGTTTGTGAAAGGGGTGATGGGTTAGTGTGATATGGTGCTTTTCATGCTGGACTGACATCACTGACCAGTGGCAATTGTTTCCTTTTCTTTTTCTGGCAGAAGGAAAAGTTTTGGGCCAAAAGATTATAAAAACACCATTGTGACTATACTCTACGTTTAAGCAAAAGTGTAAGTTATCGCTAAGTTATTGCTGACCCAAACATCAAAGAAATGTTGTGTATTTATCTTAAAATTTATAAATCAACGAGCAGTTTGATGCGTGATCTGCAATTACAAAACTTTTACACTTTGTGCAATCAAATCTAATAAATCTAGTCATTTTGTACACACAGCTTTTGCAAAATAGTTTTGGAATCTAAATTAGAACATAAGCTAACAATAATGCTAAATTTGTAAATTCCTCTTAAAACACAAAAATGTGAACAATGCATTTGTTAATTCCATAACAGAAGAAACTGCATGTTCTCTTGGTTTTCCTCAAACTGTCTGTTGTGCTTGGGAGTATGTGTGCATATGCTTTGGTATAACATACAAAAATATCAGTTAGTAAAACAAAGAAAAATGCCTTACACTATCTACTAAATCTTCCCTAAAATTGTTAATTTAACTAAGACAGGATTCTACCATAAAGGCTGTTATTTGATGCGTCAATTAGAGGATGGCACAAAAATGATACCTTGTTGGCAACAAGGAATTACAAAATACTGCCATTAATTGGCTGTCACATCAAACAAGCTTGCACAGTTAACCCCTAACTGTCACCCCAAAAACACTTACATGTTATCCAATGAGTCCATGAGGACACTGGTGTTCTCATGGATTCATTGGACAGTTAAGGGGTTTTAACATAGCATTCAACATGTACTGCCATTTAAAAAAAATACATGTGGCAATAAAGAGAAAGGTCAGCAAAAAGTACTTAGAAATCAAATGCACCAAGTGTTAGGATTCCAGTCCCCAGATCTCAAGGCTGAATCAAGGCTTACATATTTGGAGCATGAGTCAAGCCCAAAGTGTTTTGTTTTAAAACTTAAGAGGGAGTGATGTCGAAGTGTCAGACATATGTCCTCACCTCTGGTTCATCCTACTAAACTAAATGCTCAGAACTCAATTCTGAGTTGAGTCTTAAATATATTTAGATCTTCAGTCTAAGTCAAGCCAGATGTCTGGTTTAGGCAGGATGGCTGTCAGTGCGAGTTCTGTATGGGGCATAAAAGTGCATCAGGCTTAGTGATGCACTAAGCCTATCTACAAGAAGAGAACCGCTTCTTGTAGATAGAACTGAACTCTTGTAGTTCAGTTCCTTGGAATGGTTAACCTGTCTGCTTAACAGTTCCGCTTGTCGGTTTCAGTAACGTGTGACGTATTGTACACGCTCCATATTTTGATGTAGAAAATATCCAAGATGATGTCGTGGCAGAAGCGCTCCAAAGTGTGGTTACATTTCACAAAAAAGATGATACTAGGGCCGGTTGCAACATGTGCAGAGCTTTAATCACAATAAAAGGATGAAATACCTCCAGCACCCTCAAACAGTTGAACACACAGCATGCAACTGATTTGTACGAAGGTAAAGTGTTTGATACGTTGCTTAGCGAAGGTGGTGACTCTTGAGGTGGGGAGCTTCCAGCACAGTGTCTCCTGCCATGAATGTCCCAGGTCACTAACTCCTCCACGTCCTCATCATTGTATTAATGTTAGTGTCATATTGTATGAAAAATCTTCATTTCATATTAACATTTACAGTCATGTTCAATAATTTAGAATATGGGTTCCTATGAAGCTCATTTGTCAGAGTAAAAGCACCTTTTGAAAACAACATTTAAGTCTCGAAAGATCCTTCCTGAAAAGGCAAACATGTATATTTGTCTGCACAAAAGCTGTTGATGTGCAAAAAGTTTCATTTCATGTTAAAATGTTCATTTCACAGAGGGATTCTTATTTTTTAAGCCAGCTTTAATTTTGTTTGAATCGAATAAAACATGGTGCATTGTTTGAATTAAAGAGTTTATTTCCTAACTCAATGAGAATCGATAAGAGAATCAAATCCATAAGTGAGATCGATAATGGAATCAATATCGATAAATTCTTATCAATTCCCATCCTTAATCAGGCTGCATTTAAAATAGCATCAAATCAGTTACATAGTAATTGAGTCGAATTGTATGGCCAGCAAATATTTACAGCTCATGTCCAAATTCAGCAAGTAACACTTAATCACCTTCACTAAGTATCACTAAACTGAAATAATTCCATCATCTTGTATGTTTCATGAAGCCATTATGCTGAACCCAATCCATGTAAGTGAAACACAACTATATTTACTTTGCAGTCGCAGCAAACTGAACAAGTGTTGAGAAAAACAATTTTCTGAGGAAATGTTGCAGCGTTGCACATTATGCTCAGAAGACAGCAGTGGCATACAAAGTGGGACCAGATGTTCCCTTGACATAGTGCTTTAAAGGGAGGATGATGTAGTCAGCAGCTCATTAATGCTTTGTTAACATTTTCTGTAATGGGAAATAAATTAGACACAAGCGACATGACAGCATCCTTACCAAGAATATGCTCTCACCTGCTCGTAAGCCTTGACATTTCAGAAGAGAGAGACCTTTAACTCACCAATCACATTTTATACTGGGTAATAGACATGAACCTAATATGATGCTGATCCATGGCACAAAGTTTTCTTTAAAACCCTTTGGTTGCCTTGCAGTGCTTTTTTTTTTTTTTTTTTCTCCATCCCTGATGTAAGATAACTCAATATTTCCACATGCTCTAACCATTGGCTAATAATTCTCTTAGATTATAAGTCATCTACTTAACTCACTCAAGAACTGTCAGGCTCATCTAATGGTTCGACACAGGTGTGTGCATATGGCTGAAAGTTTTGTATGTGTGTTAATATGTATAGTAGTGTGGCATACACATACTCTGAAGATGTATCTGTTACCTACGCCTCCTTCACGTGTCATTGACCGTGGGAAATGAGGAGCCTCCCAAGGAATACGAGTTGAGTGGCACACAGCTCTGACCGGAGGCAATCAGAGTTAGCTTTAACGGTCGGAGCTAATGAGAGAAGGCTCGCGCTGTGACCGTGTAAAGAGGGTGCAGAGCAAAGCCAAAGCAGACACACTTAGTTGACTTTAACACATTTCACCCACACACACACAAATACACACACATACACAAAAGCCGGAAAACTGAAGACCTGTTTGGATTGTATTGGCAGTTAGACAAGGAAAAATGAGGAAAGAACATATTCAATAAAATACTTGTGGTCCCTAGAGTTATTCAAAGACTTGCCCATGGTATCGCTCAAGGATGCAGTACTTCTAAAATGTATACAATGTGGAGGCTATGTTTTGTTTAAATCAACTAATAAGATTACAATTGACATTATGTCTGAACCCTCTTCAACCCATTTAAACATTCTACATGCACAGTGCCATGAAAATATTTCTGCCCCCTTATAACTTCTTCAGTTTTTGCTTTTTTGTCATCTTTAAATGTTACAGATTATCAGACAAATTTCAAACAGATAAAAAATATGTGTTTTCAAATGATGATATTATGTAATTAAGGGGAAGTTATTCAAACCAACCTGGCTCTATGTGAAAACATAAGGCTACGTTCACACTGCAGCCTGAAGTGACTCAAATCCGATTTTGTTGCCCTTATGCAACCTATGTCTGATCAACCTAACCTGACCAGACCTGTGTCTGAACAACATAGATCTGATTTTTTTTCAACTACGACCCAAGCCACTTGGATATGTGGTCCTAAATCCAATATGTATCTAATCTTTTCAAATGTGACCTGTGTCTGTATGGCCCAGTCGCATTCATCCAACCTGTGCATCATTGATACTTGACAAGCATCACTATTCTGTGTCCTGATATGAGGAAAAAGGAAGAAAAACAACAACCATGGCGGATGATAATGCAGAGAGCAGTCAATGGAAAGAGTTGTTAATGTGGGCAACAACTTTAAAATCGGAAGATATGCTCCACCATTACCATCCATGTTTACTTCCGCAAACACTGAGCACACTTGCTATGTGTGACGTTATCGCATCCTCTACTGTGCATGTGGGACATTTTCAGCTTGTTTGCAGTTCACACAAGAGATCGCATAAGTTGCATATATTTGGAAATGTGAACTACCATGCAAAAAAAAAAAAAAAAAAAAAAAAAAAAAAAAAAAAAAAAAAAAAAAAAAAAAAAAAGAAATCAGAATTGAGCATTTAGACCTGCAGTGTGAACGTAGCCTAACTATATCAATGTCAGCGCTGCCACCAGTGCTCCTTACATAATAATTTGGGTCCACCTAAACATTCTGTGGTGTGCCTAAGTTTTTCAGGAAGGTACACCAGTGCAACGAGGTAGTGTGGAGCCCTACTAATGGTCAACTTGCCACTGAGCTGTCACAAACAGATTTTTCTTAAATGTTTTCACCAACAGCTACAGTATTATGATCACAGTAATTGTCTTGAAAATAGTCTCTCATTTGGTCTTTTCTTGATCTTAGGCTTAGTCTCATCTCCCTCAAAGTCTTGGTCTTGTCTAGTCTCGGTCTCAAGTTAGGTGGTCTTGACTACAACAGTCATGGTTAGCCTTCCAAAATTACTCCAAGGGGGCAACACCATTATGCATGAGGTCACAATAGAACCCAGAACAACATCCAAAGCACTGAAAATATTTAACTTGCTTCAGTTATGGTCAGCATTCACAATTTCATAAGAAGGAGCCTGGGCAAAAATAGCATCCAGAATCAGAATGTGAATCAGCTTTATTGGCCAAGATTGTGTGGACAAGCCAGAAATTTGAGTTCAGTTTTTAAGTGCTCTCAGCATACCTACCTACATATAGTACTAATATACAAACCTTAGACGAAATAAAATGAGGATAAAGGAACAATATTTACATGCATTTAAAGCCATTTTTTAATAGACAAAGAAAAAGAATGATTGTTGGGATAGTGAAAAAAAGCTTATTTGTTTGTTAGCTGTCCTTTTCCTGACCCTAGACCTATAAAAGTCCTGTAGGGAAGGTCAGGCCTGATGATCCTCTCTGTAGACCTAATTGTTTGTTTCAGTCTGGCCCTATCCTGCTATGCATGAGCCAAACCACACAGTGATAGATGTGCATTCACTGCAAAAACACAAAATCTTACCAAGTATTGTTGGTCTCGTTTCTAGAGGAAATATCTTGAATACACTTGAAATAAAACAAAACTAACTTACAAGTAACTTTTCAGCACGACATAGGAGCTTGTTTTAATTAAATCATTTCTTAATATTGATGAAAAAGTACTAATTATAAGAAATTTTTGAAATAATCTGCCAGTGGGACAAGACATGTTTTCCATATTATAAGCTAAGATGTCTTGTCCCATTGGCAGATTATTTTACTTATAACTAGTTCTTTTTCATCAATGTTAAGGAATTGTTGACTTACAATGAGCTTCTATATCGTGCTAAATAGTTACCTGTAAGTTAGTTTTGTCTTATTTCAAGTGTATTCAAGATATTAGCTCTAGAAACAAGACCAAAAATACTTGGTAAGATTTTTGTGTTTTTGCAGTGTAGGATAGACTAAATAATGGCAGTGTAGAAGATGACCAGCAGCTCCATGGGAGAGTTCCAAGTTTGTTAAGTTAAAGTATTTTAGACCTCTGATGGATTAGGAAGCTTTAAAGCAGACGCAAGCTTTAGTATTCCTCACAGCTAACGGTTAGTCAGGAAAAGTCCTCCCAGTGCTTATAAACAATTTCTAGCTTCTTTTTCACTTTGTTCCTTTTTTTATTTTTGCACCCAAAACACTGCCCCACAAACAGTTCAAAAGTACTGAGGAATTCATCAAAGTCTTCAAATATCAAGTGACTCAGTCAAAACAACATCACAGTTCAAGAACCATATCCTTTCTTTTTTCAAAATAACAGTCTCAAACATTCACAGAGTTTCAAGCCTAACACACTCACCTTCATTTCCAGGCTTGATAATAGCATAAACTGACCTCACCAGACGAATATAGGCAGACAGGGAATTCCATCATTAATATTGTGGCTTTTTAATATTGAAAAATCCTGTGGTATCCCTTGTACACCAACACATGCAAATATATCAGGAAATACTCCTAGCAAATATGACCATTCTCAAGTCTTTGTCAGCTCAGGAATAATCCCTTACTGCTTGATAAATGGGCATGAAACTACCGAAGTATCTCCTGAATATTGAACTCTGCATTTGTGAGTGTTGAAATAAACAAACAATAAGAATTTAAATAAAAACAGTCACACTCACAGATGCAGCGAACAATTCAAAACCGGAAACATTCCTCCACTCTCACTCAAAGATAGGATCAAAATTAGATAACACAGCTCCAAACACACAAACACAGACACACCTGCAGTTTTGTCTACTCTCCCCCTCCCCCCAAACCTCACCAATTCTTCCAATAGAGATCAAGAGACAGAGACAGGAGAGAGAAGAGAGGAGGAAGGGGGAAGGAGGGATACGGGGAGGAGTGGAATGGTATTATGTCTATCGGTGTGGATAATTGAATGTTAGAGCGGTTTTCTCCAAGCCTTTGTTGTCCAATCAATACAGCAGTTCCCATGGGAGCTAATCTGTATTAGCAGAATTAGCCTGCTGGCTAACTTAGATGTCTCAACAGAGGGGTCCTTTTTCCTGTCTTTCAGACTGATTTGATGCTGTGTGTGGGCTAGGTTAAGGCAGAGCATACGGAATAATTATATCCTGTCTAATATCTTGTCTAGTCAGAGTTGATAGCAAAATGGATGGCACTAATCACAGGGCAATCCTAGCAGCAGTAATAATACTTGTTTCGTTAATTTGGGTTACTTTACTATTATTTACTACAAATGTACTTTGTTTAACCATAACAGAAAGAATAACGCAAATAATAATAGGAAATATATATATATATATATATATATATATATATCCAAACATAGTAAACAGGAGCTGCATAAAGTATTTATACTTCTTCTCTGCTCCTTACATTACTCCTAAACCCAGGCCTAAATCCATCTGAGAATCTGTACAGCATTTTAAAGTTGATTTTCAAATACGCTCTTCATCCCGTTTGACTGAGTTTGGACTATTTTGCATGAAGAAATTTTTAAAAAACTAAACTATGATTCATCTGAGTCCAAATCCATTTATCTCTTCAAACATGTGTAAGTTGAACATTAAGAATAAGCGGCTTTCTTGTGCTAATAAGAGGTGAAAGGAAACAGTAAGTGAAACAGAGGCACAGCACTCCCTGCGCTGTTTTATTTTCACCATGGATCTTGGCATGGTGCTTGACTTTACTTTTCACACCAACGCAACCAGTTTTGCAACAAAACACACAGTCAGGACCTCAATCAAAGGCTGGTCACATTGCTTCATGTGTGTCTCTGTTTACCTCACCTGGATACTCAGCAATGACATCTAAATGACATTCATAGTAGACAAGAGCAGCTGAATGGTTGGGAGGCATCTACCAGACCCAACGCAATGATATCTGAATGGGTTCAACTATTAGAAGACAACATAACTTGTTCAGGTCATCTACAAATACCTTGGGCTTTCACAGGCAAATGGCAGCCATAAAGAGGCACAGCAAAGTCAGCTCCTGCCAAGTGCAAGACAGGTTCTGAAGAGCCAGCTGAATGGTGATAAAGTAAAGTCCAAGTCATAAAAATGTATGCCGTGCCAATAACTAGACACCCAAGTGGTATGACAGCTTGGCTAAAGGGGGAGATAGAAGATGCTGATAAAAAGAAGGCAAATCTCTGGATGAACATACGGAACCACCAGGGAAGGACAAGCCCCTGGATGGAATTTATCACCAGCAGCCTGAGGAAGACTAAGAAATCCTACCAATGGCTAAAGGAGGCTGCACTGAAGGACAGTATAGAGACACTAATCATGTCAGCAGAAGAGGCCACAGTCTACAACTGCCATTAGACAGCCTAGATGCAGACTGTGGAAAGATACCTCTGAGACAGTACAGGACATAAAAGCAGGCTGGCAATTTCTAAACTAAAGGCCACAAAAAAGTGGCTGGAATAGTGGACAGGAATATCTTGCCAAGTGTGATTTGGAAGTTCCAAAATCAAACAAAGCTATAAATGTAGCAGTTCAGGACAGTTTTTTTCAGATACAGAGTGACAATAAAACAAATAAAAAGACAGTAGTTATAACCTTAGTAATTGCAAAATACTTTCAAAAATGACAATAAACCCTAGCAACTTGTGCTCTAAACCGGTTTTTAAAAATTCAAAAACAGTTGTTCTTTGAAGGAGTTTTAAGTCATAAAGTGTGGTAAAAGTAAAACATAGATTAATTTCTAGATGAATATGTTAGTTGGCTGGAAACTGGAGCACTTCCAAGACTTTAATGGATAGGAAAGTCTTGATAAAAAATTATAATAAAAAAAGAAGAAAGAAACTGCTTAACTGCTTTGTCTCCAATAAGCTAGTAAAGTGTTTTTGTTGATGAAAAAAGTTCAAGAAAAGAATGTGCACAGAATAATAAATGCCAAACCAAACCAAATCCAGAAACCAAAAAAGGGCTTCTGGAAGTAGAGTTTCATATTTATTCTAAATTAGTTCAGCAGTAGAGTAACACTTTACTATGCACTCTGTGAAGACTTTATTAGGTACACATGGCTGGTACTAGGTTGGTCCTCTTTTTGCCTTCAAGACTCATATTTTTTATAGCATACATTCAACAAAGTGTCTGAAACATTACTCAGAGATGTTGGTGCATATTAACATAGCAGGACTTCACAGTTGCTGCAGATTTGTTGGCTCAACATCCTTTATATGGATCTCTCATTCCACTACATCCAAAGGTGCTCTATTAAATTGAGAACTAATCACTGTTGATGACATGTGAGTACAGTGCACACATTGCCATCTTCAAGAAACTAGTTTGAGATGATTTGAGCTTTGTGACAGTGAATTATCTTGCTGGAAATGACAATCAAAACATAGGTACACTGTGGTCAGAAAGGGCTACACATTGTCAGCAAAAAAACTCATCTTGTCTTTGGTATTTCAAATAGACTCAAGTTGTACTAAAGGGTCCAGAGTATGCCAGGGAAATATCTTCCCGACCATTACACCACCACCTTCAGCTTGAACTGAATCTATGCTTTTTATGTTGTTTACACCAAATTCTGACCCTACTATCTAAATGTCGCAACTAAAAATGACAACTAAAGTCTCATCAGATCAGGTAATGTTGTTCTAGTCTGTTACTGTCTAATTTTTGGGAGGTAGTGTGAATAGTAGCCTCAGTTTTCCTGTTCTTAGCTGATAGGAGTGCCACCTAGTATGGCCTTGTACTGCTGGAGCCCATCTGCTTCAAGGTTCAATGTGTTTGTTATGCATTCAGAAACAATATTTTGAAATGGCTTGTTTGTACTGAGTGCTGATAAGAGCTACTCTTGCCTTTTTATCATCTTGAACCATTCTGGCTATTATCCTTTGTCCCAACTGAGAGGTCCCTGGATATTTTTATTTACAAATCATCCTCTGCAAACCTGAATGATAGTCATGTCTAAAAATCCTAGTAGATCAGTGGTTTCTGGAGTACTCAAACCAGCTCATCTGGTACCGAGAATCATGTTGAGTTCAAAGTCAACATGATTGTTGACTTTGAACTCAACTTAAATCCCATTTCTTTGATATTCTGAAGCTCAGTTGGAACTTCAGCAAGTCATCTACAACATCTCCAGATGTCTAAATGCATTGAGGTTCTGCCATGTGATTGGCTAAGTCACTATTTGCATTAACAAGCAGTTGAATAGGTGTAATAAAGTACTTGGTGATTGCATATTCATGTTTTGCTAATTTGTAGCAACAGATTTGTTATCTTTATGGAGCATATTTTTATGTACTGCTGTTTTTTTTTTACCAGAAAAAAAGCCCTTTCTGTATTTGTACTGATACTTTATGAGGTGGAAGCTATTTTAAAATTCTTCAGAGCAACTGTTATGGTGTATGTACATTCATATCTTTATAGGTTGTTGTGTTGGCACTCTTGCTTCTTCAAGTTGTTTTTTGATTCTTGATCCACCATGTTCAACTTGTTTTTTCCTATGGGACAAGTTGTGCCAAGGTGCTATTTCAGCTTGACTGTGATAAGACACAAGCATGGGTTTATTTGACCCTGACCATATCTGGACACTGTGCTGCTTGCTGCAGGGGACCACGCTGTTGTTACATTGTCACTGTGCAATAACTCATGGCCTTGGATGATGACAACTAAGGTGCTTTACACACATATCTTCACACAAACTTCAGCATCTGGCCAAGGTTTGCAAACCAAATGCTATAGTCCTGCAGTGCAAAGTGGTGGTGATATTTTTGGTGAACTGTACATTTGATGCTTGCCTTTGAAAACCATGCAAAAAAAAGTTTAGAAAAAAGTCTAGGCAAGGTTTTTAATCAACTAGCCCCTCACAGAACAAGCAGTAAAAATTTTTGTGCACACATAAACTTAAACACACACTCCTGGAAAACTTCCCAGGAAGCCTCGGCTGATACTATCCCCTCTGGCCTAATAGCCTAAAAAAAAAAAAAACAGACTTGGACACACATATGAAGGCTGAAATACTATAACTCAAAGAAACAACAAACACATTACACATGTGCCAGGGCTGCACTAAGTAATGTGAGTGAACAAATATGGCAGCTTCATAACGATGCTAATGGTGACTTTCCCCAAGCACTACACAGTTCCATCACATTTTAAATTACATTTGTACAGACTTGAGCTCAGCAGGCTGCTGTTCACGACGAAACTGCCAACATTTGCTGAAATTTCAACTTGGCAAAAGGTAGAATATAAACTAAATATGTAGGCTGAACTGCAATTAATATATAATGCGGTGGCCAATCTATTCTTTGTCTATACTCGCTTACAGGGTCACAGGGCACTGGTGCCTATCTCCAGTGGTCATTGGGCGAGAGACGGGGTACACCCAGAACAGGTCACTAGTCTATCACAGGGTAACACAGACACAGGGGACAAACAACCATGCACACTCTCACACCTAAGGACAATTTAGAGAGACCATTTAACATACCAGCTGTGTTTTTTGGACTGCGGGAAGAAGCCAAAGTACCCTGGGAGATCCCAGGCATGCATACATGCATTCTCCATGCAGAAATGCCAGGATTTAAACCAAGGACCTTCTTGCTTCAAGGCAACAGTGTTGCCAACTGTTTCACCAATCCTTGCTAAAAAGTAATTTTCCTTTGAACTTGACAGCATTTTTTCATGTTACAGCGATGTATATGAATGCATTGTATTATCAGATTAACACCAAGGGCGGAATTTTTGTGAAGTGTGAGGAAAGTAGTACAAGTTTTCTTAAATATTTTAAAACTAAGAAAATAACTAGAAAAAAATGTGGAGTGCATTAAGCGCCTTCAGTCAAAATTTTGTAATCTAGCTAGTCATTCAAATTTATGTCTGTACTTTGGCTGGGCAGTTCTTGTAATATGTTTAGTTTGTATTTAGGCTGGAGACTGCAGCTCCAAGGAGGAGCTTTGTGGAAATAGGCAGCGCTTTGTGAGATCAACCGTTTAGGCACCCCTGAATGGCTGCCACAGGGGTATCAAGGATTTCTCAAATATCAGTGATATGAAAGAATCAAACCAACATTCCAGGTATGTTTTATAAAAGGGAATAACATTATAACATGATATAAAGCTCAAGAAAGTTGATTCCACATAATACCCCCACCCCGAGTCTGTGTATATGTGCGTGCAACCAGGTGGCACATTTTCTAAAGAGAGAAAACTAGACATAAGAGATTTCTTTAGAAGTGTAAGTTAGTCAAGGCAACACATTGCACCCTGACCCTTTGGAACAACTCCTCCTCATCCATCAGAAACTCACTCTCTTCCTTCAAAATCAAAACCCACCTTTTCAAACTGACCCCCACACAACTGACATCTCAAACACCTTCCAGTTATTTTTAATAGTTGTAGTGGTATTGCTTCTATTTTTTTAAATTATGTTGTTTAACTTTATAATATGAACACATGTATTGCAGTTTATATGTTCACATTATGTAATTGTTTTATTCTTGTTAAGTGTCTGAGTTTTATTAAAAGCCCTTACTAAACTTGTTAATATCAGTATTGTTACAACTGTAGAGCCGTAACAACACAGACATTTTAGAAAAAAGCTTAATGCCAAAGAGAGACATTTTTATTGGGTTATTTTTTCATATTTATTATTTGTTGAAAGGCACCAACTGTTTAAAAAACACCAACAACAAAGGTTTGTGGGGAAAATTTAAAACCTCAATTACAAATGTGATTTTATACATCCATATCGTTGGTGAATAAATTACACATAATAATAATTGTGAAACAGAGCTCTTTTCCATGAACTATAACTGTACCATCAAAATCTATGATTGTCAAATAGTCCCACTGTTCATTTGTCATGCATCAATGTATTTTTGTGAGGTAGAAGATGCAGGAGGTGGTACAGGAAGAAAGTCTGGAGGAGATGGTGGAGGAGAATCTGAATCCTCACAGGTGAGGCTGAAAGAATGAAGATAAGTTAGTCATGAGATGTGACAGATAGTAGTGTGATGTTCATCTGAATAACAATGGTTCACCCATGTGGCTTTGAACCAGAGCTTTCAAAATTCATACACCTTCCATTTATGTATTTTGTCAGGTGACAGAAGCAAACTGGTCAGGTAAAGATGCAGGAGACTCACAAGTGAAGCACTGACTTATAACAATGTGAATACAAGAGTAAATTTCGCTAATTATTTACTACAATTTTATATTAACTCTGGTGTACTGAAAGGTCTAATCATGTTTAAATACATTAAAAATATGGCCAAATGGATATTGTGGTAATAAATAGTACTAAGCAGTGAGTTCATGAACAGTGTCAGAAACGCACAAGCTCATCTTGTGAATCCCCTTAACTTCAAATTGTTGTGTTTTATAGGGTAAATACAATGGCACAGTTCAAGCTGTGCAAAACATCCCTTCCCAAACGCCCAACACAGTTTGTTCTATGACCTTCTTGATGAGTTTTCAATATGCTCTTGGATTAATTTGTATAGGCTGACCTCTATTGGGAACGTTCACTCCTCTTCCATGGCTCTCACTTTGGCTTGCTGGAGTCCCAAAAATTGGAAATGGATTTGTAAGGTTTTCCAGACCGATAACTTTCAGTGACTTTCTTTCTCATCAGTTCTTTAATTTCTTTAGATTGGGAGGTGATTTTTTTTTTTGCCTTCTGAGATCTTTTAGCCCACTTCTTGTTGTCATACAGGTGTTATTTAAGTGAGACTGCCCACAATGCGATCTGCAAAAGTTCTGTAATGACTCTGCCATAGTTGGCCTCATCACCGGTGAGGACGACTCAGAGTACGGACAGTGGACTGAGGACTTTGTGGACTGGTGCCAGCAGAACCACCTCCTGATCAATGCTGCTAAAACCAAGGAGGTGGACTTCCGCAGAGGCAGACCCACCTCACTGACACTGGTGAACATCCAGGGAGTGGACATTGATATCGTGGACTCTTATAAGTAAACTGGACTGGACTCATAACACTGATGCGCTTTACAGAAAGGGTCAGAGCAGACTCTACCTGCTGATGAGGCTGAGGTCTTTTGGAGTGCAGGGGGTGCTCCTGAAGACCTTCTTTGACTCTGCAGTGGCATCAGCCATCTTCTATGGGACTGTATGTTGGAGCAGCAGCTTATCTACAGCTGAGAGGAAGCGGTTAGATAAGCTCATCAGGAAGGACAGCTCTGTGCTCGGATGCCCCCTCGACCCACTGCAGGTGGTGGGAGAAAGAAGGGCTCTGGCTAAAATAACATCACTGATGGACAGTGTCTCTCACCCCATGCATGAAGCATTTGCTGAGCTGGAGAGCTTCCTCAGTGACAGACTGCTGCATCCTAGGTGCACAAAGGAACGTTATGGGAGATCCTTCTTCTCAGCAGCTGTTAGACTCTCTAACCATCATTGCTCCCAACAAACTCAATAAGTGTTTATACCCATACTAGCATCTGTGCAACTTACCATTTTTCTACAGTCACTAACTGTAAATAGTTTGTATTTTTAATGCTCAGAGACATGCACATCTTGTTCCTTTTTAATTAACCAACTCAGTTGCACATTCCTCTGGACTGGAGTTTTTTTTATAACTACATAGTATTATGTTGAAATTTTGCTTTACTCTACAGTTTTTTTTTTTTTTAATTCTTTATTCTGTTTTCATATAAATTTTATATTCTTTGTGTGAGTCTGTTTTCTGTTATTGCCTGTCACTGTCACTTTGCTGCTGTGGCACAGAACTTTCCCCATTGTGGGACAGTAAAGGATATTTCTGTTCTATTCTATTCTATTTCTTGATTTTAGCAGTCAGGCAATAATCAGGCTTTTAAGTGGCTACTTAAACTGAATCAAAAATGTGGTTACTCAGAGCTAATTTAACAAGAGTGGCAGCTTTATTTTAGCATAGGGCGAGGGGCTTTGATAGCTTTTTTCAGTTTTCTTATTTAATGATCTGAAATATATGTGTATGACAAAAAAAGCAACAGCAGGAGGAATCTATAAAGACTCAAGTACTTTTTCACAGCAATGTCTTTGGTTCTGTAACAGAAAACTGTAAGAGTAAAAAAAATAAGCAAAGGCTGGTAAATTGCCAGAAGTATCACCATGTGTAGACAGAGATCATTTTTAGACAATATGAAATCTGATCCAGTTGGACGTTTTGTCCATCCATGTTAGTGAAGGACACAGCCTTATTCGTCATCCAGGCAACTGTGCAACAACTGCAACATTCTATGAAAAGAAGCAATCATAAAATTGGGAACATGTAATCAACAGAGGGGTGCACCAACACATGAAGGGTCTTATGTTCAGAGGACACATCATTAGTCATAATTCTGTGTATATTTTTGGAAAAAGGGTGACCGTAACATGGTCACATGAACTACAAACAAAAGGGCAAACCCGCATACATTTAGTTACAGGAGCTCATGTTCTTTTATACAACAGCACTGGCAGTTGTACTGCTGCATTCTATCCATGGATAGTCTCACTGTAAAGGCATAACATTCCTGCACATGCAGAAGCCTTTGAAAACTATGGGCGTATTTGTACTCTAAACAGTTTGCAGTTGCTGTCCTCAGATCACACCAACAAGTTCCCTCAGACACAGCAACTGGGCTTGCATCCAACAGAGAGGTCGGAGTCTTACTTGCACTGAGCTGGTGCACACATTTGTACATGTAAGCTGATGCATGACGCAAGATGGTGGCCGGCAGCCACTCTGTGAACTGTGAAGCCAACATTCCACCATGTATCCAGTGGTAATTTTGGAGCCTGCTGGGTGACTGGAAAAGTTGAGGCTGAGGACAGCAGTTCAAATCAGTGACATGCCCTGGATTCAGCACATTTCCTGAACCTGCACTGATACATGTAATCCCTTCATAAAAATGGGCTTTTAAATAAGCACGTCGCTTAGGAAAAGAACTGGAGAGACAGTGTCTGTTGTAGACTTTGCATATATCCTCCAATAGTTCAAAAACAAACTTATAAAGTGAACATATTTCTGATTCTTTCTTACTTTCATTTAAATATTTTTCTGGTTGAGGCTCAAAGCAGAAAAATTACCTTCTATCCCTTGCTACCTGTGTTTGTTCATGCTCAAAAGTCATGAATCTTTGGTGCTACCTTATCAATCCAATATGTAATTCAGAGGAAAAGAAGGGTGTTGGGATGAACTTGGATACTGGCTGGACCGTATCCTCTTATCTGGCTGTGATGTCATGGTTTAGCCCATTAAGGAAAGTGAACCCACCTTTCCTTCTCCTTGTGGGACAGAGTGGTGGTGGGGTCATAACACCCGGTTTTTGGAAACACATTTTCTAAAAACAGTTTGGCTTACATATTTCATGGCACATTACAGATGTTTTCCCTCAGTTCCACTGACAACTTGTTAGGACCCTTATGAAAGAGGAGAGACATGATGATGAGGAGTAAGTGAGAGACGATAAAGCCTCCTAACATCCATCTGTATATTTGCTTCTGTTTTAGATCTGTCTTTAAGTGTGTGAATCCAAATTTAAAAAATATTACCCAGGGGTAGCTTTAAGTGCAGACTTTTTCTTTTTGAATGTAGAAATTATGTATAATATGAGTTTGTTCTCCCCTCAAGCATAGATATGGGCATGCACTTTATCCAGTGAGCATCTAGGCAGCGGTAAGTTTTCAGTTTGCTCACAGGCTTCCTCAGTGCTTAAAGAGGTTCAAAGAACCCTGCCCAGATCTAAATCAGTGTACGCTGGATGTCACATGTCGTTTTAAGTAGATTTCAGCCTCGTGGTAGTGAAATATTCTCACTGACTTTCTAACAAGCAAATATTGCAGAGTGTATTTAATGGATTCTTTAAAAAAAAAGGACAATATCTGAGAACCTTAGGTGATGTTTTGTGACTAGCTAAAGGGAGCCTGGCCTGACTGGAAAAAATAACATAATTGAAGTCTACATCATTTTAAATGTCCAATTCTGCTCCATCAAAGAATAGCAGATGATTGATTGAACTTTGGAAAATGTGTTGCACTGAATTATGTAACTGGATTGTTAAAACAATCTCTAATCATGTTTATAACTATGATTGTCTAAAACTATAATTCTCTAAATCCAGACTCCAACCAAAGTCCACATTTTTAGGGGAGTGAAATTTGTACAAATGGAAATATGTGGCTGTAACTGCAGAATTATACATCCATTTCAAATGAAGACCACTTTAAGACATGGAGCGTCATAGAATTTGGTAAATTTTGGATTTGATGTTTGAAATCTGGGCTGCATGGTGGCACAGTTGCCTTGCAGCTAGAAGTTCCTGGTTTAATATCCTAGCCTGGGGTTTTTCTGCATTAAGTTTGCACGTTCTCCCTGTGCATATGTGGGTTCTCTCCAGGTACTCCAGCTTCCTCCCACAGTTCAAAATCATGAAAATTAGGTTATTAGGTCTCTCTTAATTCCCCTTAGGTATGTGTGTGTGTTCGTGCATGCGTGTGTGTGTGCACAGTTGGTTGTTGCCCTGTGATGGACTGGCGACCTGTCCAGGGAGTACCTGCCTCTCACCCAATGACCACTGGAAATAAGCGCCAGACCCCAATTTTGTGTTTTGCAACAACTTCTTCCTAGTGATGTCTCTGATGAGACTTGCTCAGCTGAAACTCAACAAACTGCAGTGTGGAAAAGATCTGAACTCAGCGCTTCATGCTGCTGTAACACCAGTCATTAAAAATTACAGCATTTAATATTAGACTGCAATTTCAGCAAACACTTTTCTTAGCAAAAGTCCTGCATAATGACAGATGGATGCTTCCTAAAGAGCTTTAGTAGTTGTATGCACCAAGCCAGCTAATCCATTGGAAATAAAGTATAGACCAATAACCAGGCCAAGGTGTACCACATCCTCTTTTTATCGGTTGCTATATAGGCACCAGCCTCCCTGTGACTTTGAGAAGAGAAGCAGGTTTAGAAAATGGATGGATTGATAAACCTACACATATTTTAAGTTGAGCGTGTTTTAAAATATAGTTCACTCTGTCTTGGAGCAGAGAAGACTGTTCGGGAACACCAGACAATAAAAGAAATCTGTCTAAAACTAAAAGCTTCTTGAAAATCATCAGTGAGAGAGTTAAGTAAAATACAATCACAATACTAAAGAATATGTTTATTTTGTAAAACATAAATTCTGAGAAATAAAAATGGAGAAAAATAAAAGTTTTGAAAAATTACATAAGGGTTTTGATTTGGGCAGCTCCTTGAAGGCTGACAGAGCAATTTTTTTATCCAAGGTTCAATCAGTCAGATTTTATAGAGGAGATCATTTTAATAAGCAAGAGCAACACAAAGAATGGGAGATAACGAAAAAGCAACTACCAATCAAATCTGCTTTTAATTCATTCTGTCATATCAATTATTCAAAAACAGCAACAAAAAAAAAACTACATAAATATATTAAAGGGCAGTATTATGTATTTTCTAGGCACATAGTGCCATTTTATAGCACAATCAAGTAACTATGTTACCTTCAGCTGTTACAGAAATACTTTATATATATCAAATGTGACTTGAAAGAAATCTGACTTCACAATCTAACGCTTTGAAGTTGGGTCTCTGTGTCTTCGAGAAGCTTCTGCTCTTTCCGACATTCCACCTTTCACACGTCATCACAACAATACTACTCCATTAAGCCTTTAACAGTGTTCTTACCGCATTGCACTGAGAAGTAGTTCCTATGATGAGCTCAGGAGATGCACAGTTCCAGGTGATGTTTGCTTATTGCTGCTGACACTACGGTGAAGGAGCTGAGTGGGGGAGTCGAGAGGGAAAGCTGCACTGTGAAGTGGAAGCTCAGCTTGGAGGCTGCAGCTCTGAGGAGGAGTTGCATGGAAAAGGCAGCGCTTAGTGAAAGCAAGCGCTTATGCACCCCAAATGGTGCCATGGGAGATTCAAGGATTTCTCAAACATGCATGAAAGAATCGAAGCAACACTTCAGGTATGATGAGGGAATAACATTATAACATTATGTAAAGCTCAAAAAAAAAAGTCAATTTTACATAATACTGCCCCTTTAAATAGCATTTTAATAGCATTTTAAATCATTATGAAGCCAAACTAAAAGTGCAATTAGTACAGATACCTTTAACTGCAGAGGAGATTTAATTAAGAATATGCATATTAATTAATAATCTTAATGACAAAAAAACAGCAAAAAGACTAATCAAAACCTGAAGGTAAAACTGTAAACAGTTTGTGTCCAGGATGTAGGTGGTTTGCACAGATATTCTTACCCTAGATTTGTACAAGTTCTGGAAGGAGGAAAGGTCAGCCCTAATGATCCTCTCCGCAGACCTAATTGTTTGTTGCAGATTGGACTTGACCTGTTTTGTGGATGAGCCAAACCACACAGTAATGGATGAACAAAGGACAGACTGAATAATGGCAATGCAAAAGATGACCAACAGCTCCTGTGGAAGGTTGTACTTCTTGAGTAGCTGCAGGGAGTACAGCCTCTGCTGGGCTTTCTTATGAACAGTATTTAGGTGTGAGGAGCATCTCAGGTCCCAAGATAGGGTGGTTCCAAGGAACCAGATGTGATCCACAATAGACACAATGTTGTTAAGGATAGTGAGGGAAAGCAGTGTGGGGGTTGCTCTCTAGAAGTTCGGCATCTTCTCCACTGTCTCGAGCGGGTTAAACTCCAGGGGGACCACACCAGCAGAACAGCCAATCTACCTCCTGTCAGCATGTGGACACATCATTGTTATGGATCAGTTATCTGTGAATGTCAGGAGTTTCACAATGGGGTCCTATGAAGTGCAGTTATTTGTGTACAGAGAGAAGAGGAGTGGAAGAGAACACTCCCCTGGGGAGCGTCAGTACAGATGGTTCTTGTGCAAAGAAGATGCTCCCCAGTCTTAATTTCTGCTGCCAGTCAGTCAGGAAGGAAGCTGTTGATCCACTCACAGATGAAGGCTGGCACTGCAAGCTGGGTGAGCTTCTGATGGAGGATGTCTGGGTTGATGGTGTTAAAGGCTGATCTGAAGTCCACAAACTGGATCCTGGCATATGTCCTTGGGTGGTCAGGGTGGTGCAGGATGTAAGTGTAGTCCCAATTTGACTGCTGACCTGTTTACCTGGTAAGCAAACTCCCAGAGGTCTAGCAGGGGAAAACATTTCAAGATCATAGATGTCAGGGTGTCAGGTCTATAGTTATTTAACCTTGTAATTGTGCACTTCTTAGGGATCAAGATGATGGTAGAGCATTTGAAGTAGGAGGGAATCTCAGAGCTCCAGAGACTTGTTGAAGAACTGAGTGAAGATGGGGCCCAGTTGGTCAGTGCAGATTCTCAGGTATGAGTGGGAGATATTATCAGTTCCTGGAGCTTTCCTGGTATTCTGATGCTGAAAGATCCTGTTTACATCTTCCTCAGAGATCTTAAGTCCAGGTAAGGGGTATAAAGAGAAGATGGTGTTGGTGCATTTTGTCTCAGAGTGAGATGTGGATGAGTTGGTGGGATGTGTAAATGGCTGCTTTTCAAACCTGCAGTAGAAGCGCTTGAGTTTGTCTGCCAGACAAGGATTCTGCTCAGGGTGGGGACATGAGCTCCTGTAGTTAGTGATGTCTTTCAGAGTTTGAGTCTGATAAGCAGAGCTTTTCATTTGAATTGAACAACAAAATCTATTTCCAATGTGCTGACCAGAAATGTTACTAATGACGCGTCACATTGCCAGGTGTGTACATCATCTGTGGTGCTGTATGGCTGCAGGAATAAGTGTGCGCAATCATTGTTATGGAATAGATGGGTGATGCAGACAGAAGGCATAGAGCTTAGCAGATAGCTTGCTGGTGGTCTGATTGCTCTGGCCTCGTGGCCCACTGAGCAGTGATTGCCACAGCTGGGGCCTCTGGGACAGATTTCTGCCGGACTCCCATAGCTCAGAGCTGACACCTCCCACTAAGCACCGACTGCCCGGACCAAGCTCTCACCATGTCATTTGTCCTCAGAGATGGCAACACAGAGATATGAAACGAACCTATATCTTCTTTCATTGATATGTCCTTTTTTTTGACTCCCCTGGCACATCCATCAATCATTTTCACCCCTTCTTACTCACTTTGTGTTTCTATCTTCACTTTTGTCCTGCTCTGCAATCTTTTACAATTTTTCTTTCTCCATTCCATCCACCTGTCTGTTTCAAGAGCAACATCTACCTTTTCAGTTTTCACTTTTCAGCTTTGTGCCCTGCCGTCTACATTCACTTTCATGGATCACTTTCACCTCCAAGGGAATAATCCCCTAACTGCTTCATTCACACAGATGACATCATCAAATCCCTCCATTGCCGTTGGCTGGATTAATCCTGCTCATTCTCCTTTTAGTTCATTATGGAGGTACAAATCCGGTTGGTTTAAGGAGAGAAGAGGGGAACAAGCTGCCATGCTGCAGGAGCTCCAGGGGAAAGAAAAAGTCCCAAGAGTGAAAAAGACAGTAAAGGAGAAAATGCATGGAAAAGGATAGATGGAGAAAGTAAGTAATTTGAAGCTAGAGTCAAAGGGCATAGTTGACTCTACATTAATGCAAGGCTAGATAAGTCAATTTCCATCAAGGGAATAATCTGAAGGTATACAATAAGGGACATACTTCACTTTGGTGAAATGCAATGCTTGCATATCATTGTATTATCAGTTCTGTAAGGTCCAATAGTTTACAGAAACATATTTATTCTAAAGCAAATTTAGGGGTTAAATTTGAGCAGGGGTAAATTTGACCCCTGCTCAAATTTAACCCCTAATATAAAAAAAAAACAAAGCTTTTGTAACAAGTAAACTTGTCATACAGGTTCAGTTGTTTGTTTAGCTGAGGGAAATGAGCAACTCCAGATCAAAATACTAATTTGGGAACTTATGCCTTTCAGCAATTTTCTCAGTTTGTTGGAGGAGGAGATTTAGCAGATAACAAGAGTTAATCTGTCATGATATTTGTTTCAGTCTAACAAAACTTAAAAAAAAAAAAAAACATTTTGATGTCAGTAGTCCATTTACCAAGCTTTCCAACTGGTACTAACTACTTTATGCACCTTTGTTTTAAATAAACGTTGTAATATGTCTACTATTACTTGAGCCATCAGGTGTGTGACATTAGCATATTTTAATCAGTGGATGACTAGCTAATTTGCTAGATCCAGTTTAAGGTTTCAGATTGTGGACAACTAAGAGAATTGAGGAAGTGATTGAGGGAGGGCAAGACTTTTTATCCTCTTGTTCTTGCGTGCATAACTGATAGGATTTCTTTGATTAACTGGCATTAAAGCAGTAACGTTACACAGAGCCAGATCATTAGGTCACCAGCCAACCACTCTGTGGTCTGTAACAAGATAAACATAATTTCTGACATTTTGCAAGTTTGTCTGCATACATGTCCTAAGAGCATATATGAATCTATTCACTGATTTGGGTCAAGTATTTCAGGCACATAATTGCACGCAAAAGGAATATGTTGGGGTAGAAAGACAGCAAAAACATGTTAAAATGTTAAAATATTGCTGAAAGTGTGAAGAAAAAAAGTCTCAGAAACTGTGCCCTGTAATGTTCACCTTTCTCCACTGAATACTTTTCATTAACATGAATAATTTGCACTTTAGACTTTCTTGTAAAATAGTGAAATCAGCTACAGAACAGGCTGATTGTACATTTGTAAGTTAGTCACCAATATGAAAAACTCTGATGTTCAGGTCTATTGAAATTACCAAACAGATTCTGATTTTGTCCAGCTTGCAAAAATCAGTTTTTATAAGTATCCTTCCTATTGTGAACCGTAATAGGAATGATACTCACAAGGAAAGTCCTATTGTGAACCATAATAAGTTTTTTGCTATTCTCTTTAAAAAGTTGTTAAATCTACTAAGTGCATTTATGTAAATTTCCTGTTTTTTTGTTTTGCCACCATCATCAACTTTAAAAGGAAAAAAAAACTGCCAACATGTTTGGATTATCCAATATCTCTGGAAGCTGTGGGAGGTAAGGAAAACTGCAGTCTCTAAGTACCTTTTAACATATAGTCTGTTATTATGCATAGGATTGTTCAGTGTAAGAGAAAGGTTGGAATGCATCCCTCTTGTGTTTTTATGGCTCTGGAGGTTTTAATAAAGAGTTATTTTGAAGCACTTTTGGGTCAGCTAAAGCTTTGCAGCCTTAATGAAACAGTAAAGGCAGCAATAAGAGAGATTACCACAGAAAGTGAGAGGCTGCGTAAAGCATCTCCCACGCAAACTGAGCATGTTAGGTTCCAGTGCCAGGGCCTATCCAGTCTGGAGTAGAATGGAAGCATTTGATTTAAATATTTTCAAGATCTGGACGAGTTTTTGATTCAGTACCATTGTCTAAAAGTTGAATCCATCTATATCGCCATTTATCCATCCATACATTAATTTATTAGTCATCCCTCTCTCCTTCCATTCTGTGGTTGTTTCAGTAGTAATATTTAAAGCCTCACCTCTGTAGAAATACTTCATAATACTGACTTAATAATATCTACTGCTCATCATGTGAAATCCAACCACATATAATACCCATGTGCAGAGCCTCCAAGCAAACAGACAAAACAAAGCTTGAATAAAATGCTCCAGTTATGACTTCATGCCATGACTTAATATAACGGGTGAGGGAGTGGGGGGTGATTATCCCTGTCTATATGTCCCTCATCCCGCCTCTCCTGCCTTTAGCCAGATGACACACATTGAGGTTGATCTGTCAGCGTGCTGCAACGTTGGAGCAGGACATGCAGGATGTGTCAGAGATAGAATGTCACGCTAGAGCTTTCAGGGTGGAGGTGAGGGAGGATAAAAGAGGGGAGAGATGACAGATGAAGCGAGATCAACAAAAGAGAGCAGTGCACAAAGACGGGATGGAGGGAAACAGGTGGATTGAAGGTGTAAGGCAGAAACAGAAACAAGGATGGAAAGAAGGGATCAAGAGGAGAGGAGGGGGTTGGGTAGGCACACGAAGACAGATAGACAGAGATTATTTTAAAATACGGGGTTGCACCCGCTGTCAGTGGAGGCATAGGGGTGGCTGCTTACACAACACACACACACACACACACACACACACACACACACACACACACACACACACACACACACACACACACACAGCTACATGTTGCCAAGAAGACCTGCTGGATGCCTGCAGAGATGTGACTCACTGTATCCATATCACTATGCCACAACACATACAAATAAACATATTGTGCAACTTGAGTGCAGCTGTTACAGGATATTTCACATTTTCCTGACAGAAAGCTGAAGATCCGAAGGTTCTGCCTTGTTGTGTTAAAGGAGTAAAGGAGTACTGTAAGAACCTGTAGTTCTTACAGTACAGGAGATCTCTGAGAACAAAGGTAGACCCTGTGTGTTTTCAGATGTATTCAACGTGGCCTGGTGTGTCAGTAAAGACATAGATAGCTTGTGGGTATATTTGCTAATGTGCGTTAGAAGAGGATGTAGTGTGTTAAAGCAACAAAAAGAGTTTGTGCGTGTGTGCGTGAGCTTGTGCGTGTATGGGTGCAGTAGTGAGGATTTAATGGGATTTCCAGCTCAGCAGAATGTGCCTACCTGTCTCATATCTCCCCCCCAACTCCCCCTTTCAACATGCTCTGACGTTCAGCACACACACACACACACACTCACACACACAACATCGATCCGTCCAGCAGCCACAGAGTCATTCATCAGATGGCTGGACACACCCAGGTGTGTTTTACTATTGGCCAATGCACAGGAGCGCAGTCAGGAAGCAGACAACCATCGCAAAATCAGACACAGCAGAAGAGCAGAGCAAAAAATAAGGTGGAAAAATGTCAAGGAAAGTAGATGAAAAAACTCTTTATGCCAAACAGGATTTAAAGGACAAAAATAACTCTAGTACCTTATGAAAGTATTCCTAACTAGTAAACTTTTTCACATTTTGTCATGCTGCAACCACAAACTTCCTTGTATTTTAGTTCAATGTATCGTCCATTATTTCATGTCACAGATAATGTGAAATGAAAGAAAAATGCTCCATCATTTTCTGTATTTTTTTGCAAACAAAAATGTTTAAAAGGTGTGGTGTGCACTGTATTCAGCCCCATTTAAATGTATACCTATAAATTAAATCCAGTGAAAATACAGCCTTCTGAAGTCACCTATTTATAATTAGAGCCCACTTGTTTGTAATTTAATCTTCGTATAAATCCATCTGTTCTGTGAAGGCCTCAGAAGTGTGTTGGAGAACTTTAATGAACAACGAGCATCCAGCCAGCTTTGGGATGCAGCTGTGGAGACGTTTAAAACTTGGTTAAGTCATAAAACAACATCCAAATCGCTGAACATATCACATCAAAGTTCAGTCCATCAACTAAAAATGCAAAGCATAAGACACAACTGCAAACCTAAAAAGACATGCCCAACTAAACTGGTGTAGGGTACACAGTAAACATGTGGAAGAAGGTGTTCTGGTCAGATGAGACCAAAGTTTAAACTTTTTACCTTTTGTGGAGGAAAAATAACACTTCCCATACCATCCAGTGAAACAGGGTGGTGGCAGCATCATAGTGTGGGAGAATGCTTTTGTTCAGCAGGGTTACTGAAGCTATTCACAACGGATGGGAAGATATATGGAAATGTATTCAGGTCAATTGTGGAAGAAAACCTGTTAGAAGCTGAAAAATCTGAGATTGGGGCAGAGGTTTACCTTTCAGCAGCACAATGACATTAAACATACAGCAAGAAGTACAATGGAAGGGTTTAGAGCAAAACATATTCATGTGGTAAAATCACCCAGATCTGACCTTAATCAAAAATCCATGGAAAGACTCAAAAATTGTCATTGCTCTCCATCTATCCTGACCAAGCCAGAGCTATTTTACAAAGAAGAAAGAGGAGTGAGATCAGTCTCGAGATGTTTAAAGCTGGTGATACAGGTAAAATTCTAATTAAAAAAAACATTAAGTCGTTTCTAGAGATAAAAATGCATTACTTTTATTGCCTAGTTTGCCAACTGACAGTCACTGAGTCTGACCTCTTTGATGATCACTGTCATATCTCTGAGCCAGAACAACGCAACCTAACACATGACAGCCTCACCCTCCTTAATGACGGGTTAACGGATGCCCCCAAAGCCTTGGCAACAACTCTTTGGCCTCTCGATTGGTGTATTTCTGATTCAATTACCTTGACCTCAGCGGGGTCCTGGGCCTCCCTCCCTGCCGTGTTCCTGTAGTCGGGGAAGGTTAATTGAAACGGAATGCAACATTAATTTCCTTATTAATGAGAACAGGTGACTGGCTGCTAACTGTAGGGAGAGGGTGACCTCACTGAGATGCATGCATTTTTTTTAACTTTCACTTGTTTCCACATGATGGATCACAATGAGTGCTTCTGCAGTAAGAAGGAACTGATGAGCTTTCAATATTTATCTTCAGGAGTGTGTATGTGCTTCTCAGTGCAGACTGGTAATCTGAGCAAGCTTTAGACATGAAGTACAGTCCAGCAGCCCTCAACTTCTTTATATCTTGCTTTCAAGCAGCCAGATGTTCTCGTAATCTTTTAAAGTGGTCTTGATTGGGGAAGGGGGGGGATGCACAAACACCAGATTAAAAAAATACATAATTTAACTTTTAGTTACACTTTGATATATATATATATATATATATATATATATAGTCCATGGGGAGTTGGCATCCCCATCTTGCTGCCAAGAACAGACAAGGGATAGGGAGACAACTGGATTTCACCCTGCTCAAGACTTTAGATGATTTCCTGTTTCTTAATTAATTAGGGGACAGCAGAAGGAGGGGGTTGCCCAGGGTGCTATTCATGGAAGAACCACCACTGGTCTTGATCAATGTTTCTAGGATTTCAATCATTTTCTGTCCAGTCCTTGTACATGACCATGAAAGCATGTTGTGCAGTGTTTAGCTACAATATGGAAAAAAAAAAAAAAATGTGCAAGTACAAATCAAGAACCCTCGGCCTAAAAGACTATACAGAGCAGATGAAATCTATCTATAATTAAATTTTTTAAGGAATAGGAAAACCAATCCAACACCTGATCTGACAAAGGACCATAGAGAATGATAAACTGAAGGGAAATTTCTTTTTAATCCTTTGTAATGTACAACATATGCCTTGTAAACAGAGTTAACTACAAAAAAATATTTGTATGCAACATTCTGTTCGCAATATATATGCATTTTTGATAAAATTTGTAAGTTATTTTGCATGTCGCTGAAAAGTTTCAAAAACTATGGCTTTAAGTCTAAGTTCAATTCATCTGCACTCCCACAATGAGTCAAAACAACACAAGTGTGTATCTTTGTGCCTCACACCTCTCATCTGTCAAAACATGATAAGATATAAAACTCCACTGTGACGGCAACAAGCAGCCTCCTCCTCAATCTTCTTAAACAAATACCAAGCAAATGAATGAATTTTGAACAGCGACTGCTGCCTCTATCATGAGACGGATCTCTACTTTATTTCATTCTCGCACCTTCATACAATGTTCCAGAGGATGCAAGAGACTTGTTTTATTAAGATTCTGAACTTTTTCTTTTATTTTTACTCATTCAGTATATTGTCTCTTCCTCCAGCCAAGCTCAACTTCCTCGTTTAATCACAGAGTCTATTAAAAAGGCAATTAAACATCATGCAGGTAATATGTATAATCCATTGAACAAATCCTGGATCAAATATGCAAATAGCAATCATGGAATGTTGATTAGTGCACCATTTTGCCTGTATTATTGATTCAGCATAGTTAGAGCAAGACCCTAAGTGGCATGGCTTTAAAGTCTTGTAAAAAGTCCACAGGTTTTACTTTTGGGCTCCGTTTATTCAGAAGTGAACTTTTAAAAAAGTTCATGTTTTTTTAAGAGGGTTTCTGGGAGTTTTTCCTGCACAGTTAGCAGGAACAGGATTTTCTAAAAGTTTAAGACATCTGGAAAAAAGGTCTTATAGACTTCATCTTCCCCAAGGCAAAAAACTCAAAGCTTTGTGAACCTTACCAAGAACACATCATGCTTAGAAAACATTAGGTGGGTTAAAGGAACAGAAGATACAAATACAATGGAAACAATTGTTCACTGGGTAATTTAGGTGAGTGGGATATTTTATCACTCTCCTAAAGTGACTTGGAAATCTATTCACACCCATTGAACTATTTCACATTTGTTACTTTAAAACTACAACCTTCAGAGGACTGTATTGGGATTATGTGTCACAGACCAATAGATAGTAGTGCATAACTCTGCAATGGAGGGGAAATTTTTGATAGATTTCAAAGTGTGGCATGTATATCAATTTGCCGTCCTGAGTCAATACCTTGTAGATTCAGCTGCTGTTTTTTTGTCATATGTCTCTACCAGGTTTTCACCAGTATAGACTGAAATTCTTGTCCATTCTTTTTACAAAACAGTTCAATCATCTGTAAACATCAATTTTCAAGTACTGGAACTGATTCTTAATTGGTTTTAAGTCTGGACTTTGACTGGGTCATTCTAACTGCCTTGATCTAAACCATTCTATTGAAGTTCTGGCTGTATGTTGAGGGTTGCTGTCTTGCTAGAAGTGAACCTCCTCCCAAATCTTAACTCTTTTGCCTTTAACACGTTTTCTTTCAGGACTGACCTGCCAAAAGCATACCAACAGCATGATACTGCCACCAAAATTTTTTATGGTATTCATGGAATATTGAATGCACACCACACTTTTCAGGGGTTATTTTTGTAAAAATATTTGAAAATGTTTTTATTTTTATTTTTTAATAATTTTCCATAAACTTCACAATTATGCACTAGTTTGTTTTGGTCCATCACATAGAATCTCAAATAAAGTGCATGAAACTGTGATGACAATATGTAAAAAAAAAAAAAAAAAAAAAAAAAAAAAGGTTTTATGGAATATTAATACTTTTAAAAGACATTTTATCTGAGGTTCTGCGAGATACATGTCTTACTTGTCGCTCTTCATACAATAGAGAAGTAAATGTGTATAAAATCAGACTGTTACAATCTAGCATGTAAGAGAAGTTTAACTGGATACAAGATAAAAAGCTCAAACAGCCCAAATGCAATTAGAGCCAAAACCAGATGATTTCAGGGTGAATCCACACTGTTATCAAGCTTCATGCCCAGAAACCAAGGTAATACCAAATTGACAACCATATACTCCAACAGGAGCAGCCATCTGAGAAACACAAATGAAAAAAGAGAAGTTTAGAAAACTGTTTAAATTTGTTTGGTTCTGAAATGCTGTAGTGATATGGCCTGTAAAAGGCCACAAATAAATTAATAAAATTAAATAAATGCTTTATCACTTTCTGAGCTTAATGCGGTTTCTCTTCTGGGGGCTTTGCCGTTTTGTTTTGAAAGATTAAAAGCGGAGGAGTGGAGGAGAAAGAGAGATAGGGAAGCTTGGGTGCATGGTGACAGAGGACGGAGGGAGGGTGGGAAAGGACTGAGGGAAGAACTGGAGGGAGGGAGGGAAAGAGGGGATGGAGGTGTTTGTGTTATTGATGTGCAACGCTGGGCTCAGATAAAGGATAGGTGGGAGCTAACCAACTCCTATCTGGCTCTTCCAGCCAAAGGCTCTGTTTGCTTTCTAGGGGTTGCAGACACCCAAAGTTTGTGTGTGTGTGTGTGTGTGTGTGTGTGTGTGTGTGTGTGTGTGTGTGTGTGTGTGTGTGTGTGTGTGTGTGTGTAAGCATGTTGCAGAATGGAAAGACAGATTGTGGCATGGTTCCGCATGTAGATGCTTTCTTCAGAATTAGATTCTGCTGCTCTAGTGGCACAATTAAGGCACGACTGCAAGGAGCAGCAGGGGGAGGAGAAAGTCTCTGGCTTAAGTAAGGACGTTGTATCATAATGGACGGCAGAGCACAGTGTCACAGGTGAAATACAATTACCATAGATCCATTTCAGTCTAGCCAAAAAAAGAAGAAAAAAACCCCAGAAATGCTCATGCACCCAAAAACCATCTGAGTCAATACAGTTTGGTAACATGGCATCAAAAGGTCCATGATAAAGAGGCAGTTTTATCAAAAAGATATCCACTATAAATTGGGCAGTTGATTTCTAGAGACAGGGAATACAACAATGATAACATATGGGAAGATCATGGGATGGATCTTCCCATATAGGGTGAATAAAATTTATATTTAATTGAAATTAGATTTTTTTTATATACACTGTAAAAAAAATTCATGCAACCATTTTTATTTCTTACAGTCTGAAATTTAATCAGGATAAACTTTTTCTGTTTTAGGTCTGTTAGAATCAGAAAAATTATGTCTTATACCTTTATGCCAGAATAATGAAGGAGAGAATTTACATGAATCAAAAGTACTATGCCTTTAAAAAAGAAGCAAACTCAGATAAGGATGTGATGGCATTGTAAGCTTCTGATAGGATAATTCACAGCATTTCAGTTAAACTGTGGAACACCTGGAGATGTATTTTGAGACAGTTTCTCAGACAAGATAGTAGGAAGATAACTTTGGAATTTCACAAGTCTGGTTCATTTCTGGGATACAATTTCTGGGTGCCTGAAAGTTCCACAAACATCTGTTCAAACAACAATATGCAAGTATTAGCACCGTGGGAATGTCCACCCAACATAGTATTCAGAAAGAGACAAGTTCATGGTCACAGAGAGGAAACTGTTTTAATGCTAAATCTGACTCAAACCCAAAACAAAAGCAAAAGATCTTGTGAAGATGCTGACTGAAGCTTGTAAGAGAGTGTGGTTATCCTTAATAACAACCAGGGCTGAAATGCCACCAAGGAGAAAGAATTCATCACCGAACAGCAACATAAAAAGCCAGATTAGTTTTCAAATCAATCAAATCAAAGAAACAAAGTCCTTAATTTCTGGTGACAACTCCTGTCTCATAACAGCAAAACATGGAAGCTTGGCCTGAGAAAACCATCCCTACTGTGGTGTACAGTAGGGATGACATCATGTTTTGGGGGTGTTTCTCTGCAGGAGGGACTGGTGCAGTTGACAAAATAGATGGCGTCCTGAGGAAAAGAAAAGAAAATTATATGGAAATATTAAAGCCTCATCTAAATACATCAGCCACAAAAATGAAGCTTGGTCACAAAAAGGTCTTCCAAATGGCCATAGACCCTAAGCATACCACCAATTTAATTACAGAGTGGCTTAAGGACAACAAAGTAGATGTTTTGGAGTGTCAATCACAAAACCACAGAAAATTTGTGGACAGATCTGTTTGGCCTCCAGCCATGAAGGTCTGAATTGGAGCTTCCAATGTGATGTGATGTAATCAAAACTTATGTAATGGAACTCTGACATCAATCTGCCTCTTTCCATCACGATGCTACACCAAAGGGGACCAACAGCTCACTCCTCAAACCCACTTTCTTGCACCTCCCTCCTGCAGGCTGAGAGAGGGCCTGCTTCTGAATCTCCAGAAGTTGTCGATCCAAATGCAGGTTCAAACGCTTGCTGCCACCAAAGCCACGTTCCAAAGCTGTTCCCAGGCTAGCCTGATCAGGGCTACACTGTAAAAAAAACCTGGATCAGTTACACCAGTTCTGTCCACTGTTGTGAGAAGTTGGTACCCACAAGTTATTGATTTGAGAGGAAGTTAAAGAATATGTAAGTTTCTTCTTCATAAGCCGCAAACCTTTGGAGATAAGCATTCAGGGATAGATGGTATCTGGGTCCTCATTTCTGCACCATGGATAGCTAATGGATAACAACTGTTGGTTCAGACACCAGATAAAATTCAACCTCCGAAAACGAAAATCATGTGTCCCTTTACAACTCATCCGGTTTACAGAGTTTAGCAACAGGAAGCAAAGTTTACTCATGCAAATGATTTACTGTTCAAAAAACAGTAATGACAGATGAGTTTAAACAGACATTTAATGGTACACCACTGACTGTT
Organism: Anableps anableps; assembly: GCA_014839685.1. Classification (NCBI taxonomy): domain Eukaryota; kingdom Metazoa; phylum Chordata; class Actinopteri; order Cyprinodontiformes; family Anablepidae; genus Anableps; species Anableps anableps. The sequence continues at coordinate 18,981,216 of CM026085.1, forward strand.
TGAATGCCTCGTGTAAATGAAGATTTCAGCCTTTTTCCTAAAACACGTGAAGCTCAAGAGCTGAAGTATTATCAAGTTTTGAATTAAAACTGTGTGTTTTATCACTTATATATTACTTATTTTCACTTCATGTCTTCTAAAAATAAAACAAGTTCATCTTACTTATCGCTGTCCCTTTTCTCCTTTCCCTCTTTCCATTCTTTTCACTTTGACTGATACTGTCTCTTCCAAGTCTCCATTTGTCTGACCCCGAGGAGGGGAACTGATGTGCTGATCCATCAGAACCACACGGCTCCATTTACCGGATGGACCCCTGCCTGTAACGCAGCTCCTCCAGCCGGCGTCAACAGCTGCCTGCCTGTCTTAAAACAAGCGTCCACCAAGGGCAAGGGCACATTTCCAATGATGACGCTGAGGCCTCTCCAGCTCAGGCCCTGTTGACTTCATTGCTTGTTTGGGGGGATTCTGTCAAAAACAATGGAGTGCAAAATAGGTCCATCAATGTGTCAGGCTCAAGGATGTACTGATCAAGTAGGCGAACTTTTCCTGTTGAGTATCGACTTGACATTAACGTATGAGCATTTGAAAAATGCATTCAATTAGTGCTTCCATCTTGAGCTCCTCAGAGGGGTTGGGCAGTTAAAAGAACTTCACTGCTTATGTATAATGTCTTGCAAAAGTATTCATGACCCTTTCAACATTTTATCACATGACAGCATTTTGTATATTTTATTGGGATTTTCTTAGGTAGACGAAAAACAAAGTAGAATATAAATGTAAAGTGGAAGGGAAAAAGATAAATGGTCTATGTATGCACACACATGCCCCTGCAGCTGTACCATCCAGGATCCTCCATGCATGATATAGCGCATATTTACTTCTGTGGGGTCCCACTTTTCCAGCCCATTCATGGTCTCATTTTGCAGGGAAACAGTATGACATGCTGTTAGGAAGCTGACCGGGGTGACGTGTCCCTATGTTTCTGTCAGTAGGGGAAAGGGGAGGAGGAAAGGTCCAGTGCTGTGTGTCTATATGTAGAGCCGAGCAGGAACTGATATAGCCCACAAAGGCACATGTCCAAGGAATAAAGGACTAGCAGTTGGAAAACTAAACCAGCGCTAGCTCGCTTTCCAATTCCACACTGGCATCTCAGTCATGAGACTGAAACTCCATCCACTCAGTGGAAAGGAGCATCTGAACAGTCTGTCTCAAGAGGAGCTTCCGAGAGGAGGGGAGTTTTTTCCAACAGCCAAATACCACTCTAGTTGTACAATGAAGCTTCAAAGAACTAGAATCAAGCAGGGAACGAGAGACACTTTTTATACTGGTCAGGGCAATCAGTACTCCCACAAATGGCTACATAAATTTAATCAATTTATTTTTTTGATATTCAATGAAAGAGGGATTCATAATGAGTCCATTATGATTAAAGTAAAAGTCAGGAGTTTCTCAGTTGAATCAAAATTTAGCCTGAAATTTCACAAAATTTATCCAGTTCTCTAAATTTATTTAGAAATATCATAACTAATTTGCATCATAGCAAATAATTCCATATTACATTATATTACATTAGACCCTAATGCATCCTACCAACTGTACCATATAATTCCACACCGTAGCCACACTTCATCACACTCAACCACACTGTGGCACACCATACCATTACCGCATTACATCATACCTCACCACTACACCCTATACCCCATCACATCCTACCATACAGCACCTACCATACACCACACCAACAATTTTATGCCATACTGTAGCACAAAGATGCAGGACACAGACCCCCAAGGACTGGAGTTTGAGACCCCTCCTGTAGCATATTGTACTATGCCACACAAAATCATACCATACTATACCAAAATCACATTATATTGTACAAAACTATTTCATAACACACTATATCATACCACATCACATCCTGCCATACTGTACCATGTACACCATACCAAACCATATTATACTATAATGTACCAGATCATACTGTATCACACCCAATCATATCATATGTTATATATGTTGTTTCCATGTTTTTCCCTTATATTAGATGCTCTAAAGTGTGTGGGGTTGGTCCTAATAGTTCCATACTCTATGGATAGCTACCATTGATAGCTACTATCAGAAATAGAAACAACTTAAACAGGTACCATAAAATGAACACTGAATTATTTTCTCTTTTCAAAACACTTTTAGATTTTATTGTGCAGTTGGAATTATTATTATATTATTGTGTGGTTGGAAAGTGTTTTGTTTATGATATATAGTTGATTTACCTGAGGTGATTGTAACAATTTTAAGTCTCCAGATTTTTGAGACAAAAATGATCAAGTCATTGAAATCAGCTGACTGATTTATCCAGAGACCTCGAAGACTTGATTGTCCCCCATTTTCCCAGTTTAACTTCTGTGTTAGTCTGAGTAGCTCATATTCCCAGGCTCGACACCATTACAAACCTTCCATGCAGCTGACTGTAACTCTAGCTTTAAGTCTGAGTGAGTACTCCTCCTCCTTGTCCAATCTAAACTGCTCCTCAGTTTGTTTTAGGCTCAACAGTACGCCACAGGTCACAGCTAGGGCAGCTCATGCAGGGGTTAGGAGCTGTCACCAGTTAGGTTTCCATGATGGCATATCTGTGCTGTTGATTTTTGTTATTAGAAAGCTCTGCGCATGATATCAACAGGCCCCTCCTCTGCCTCTCTCCTGCCTTGCTCTGTGCCTACATTTGGCTTGCTCTCGGGCTGTGTCACGAGTTGTGTCAGTAGAACTTAAGAGCCGTGGTGTGGCAGAATGCCTGTCATGGCCGGGAGATCGGGTAGGAATCTTCCATTAAGGTTAGCCTCCAGTATGTAGCACATGATTTGAGTCAGAGTAAAAGGGAATGACTCAACAGCAGACAGACTGTCAGATAAGGAAGAGACGCAGAAGGAGGTTGCTACCCTCATATGAGAAAAACGAGCTCCACTCTCCAGATTTTTTCCCCTTACGGACTATTTATAGTTTGCCATTTGCAAGTGCTAACTGTTATCAACAGGGTTTCTATGCAGCCTAGAAAAGTATGGAAAAGTCAAGAATTTAATTTTAGAGTTTTCTGGGTCGATAAAGTAATGAAAAAAAGATTTAAAATATGGGAATATTTATGTATTTCTTTACTGTATTACCAATTCCATTGAGTAGATGTTTCCTTTCTGTTGTCCTTCCTTCCTTAATTCTTTTCCTTTCTTGTGTCCTTCCTTCTTTGTGTTCTTCCATCTTTCTCTCCTTGTATCCATCCTTCCTTCTGGTATTCTTTTTCTTCCTTGTCTATCCTTTCCTTTCTTGTGTCCCACATCACTTCCTTCCTGTTGTCCTAACTTCTTTCCTTTCTAGTGTGCTGTCAAACTTTAGTGTAGTTTAATTTATTCACAGAGATGAAATGCAGTCATTTCTTCCTTCCTTTTCCTTCCTTGAGTCTTTACTTCCCTGCATCCTTCCTTCCTCCTTTTTTCCTTGTGGCATTCCTTTCCTTTTGTTCTTCCTTCTTTCCTTCCTTGTTTCATAACATTATTCCTTTGTACCTTTTCTTTTCTTTCCTTGTGTCCTTCCTTCCTTATGTCCTTCATACCTTCCTTCCTTGGTGTTCCCAGGTTCCATGTTTAAATTCTGCCCACCGTAGAACTATCTGCAATAAATTTTTGGTGAATTTCAGCAATCTATATTTAAAATTATCCCAAAGGACTAAGAACTCTGGAAAGCTGAGAGGAATACTTAAATGCAAATATTTAGGAACCATGTTACCAAGCTGGAGATTGAACTGGTAAATGCTTACATCAACTTCTTCATATCACTGCAATCATAATCTAAAGAGAATACCACTATATTAGAATTAAACTGAAGTTGCGTAGAATTTGCACTTAGCCTGCAATCTTGAAACATCAGATGAAACTGATTCCATTACCGTGGCATAAAAACAAACACTCCCTTTTATTTCATCCACTCGGCTCTCCCTGCCCGCTCCTCACCAGTCTTCAAAGGCTGAGGTTGACTCTCACAGCTTCAGGCTGTGCTTGTTCTTCGGTGAAATCCTGTATCCCTCGCCTTGTTGCTGAGCTTCACAGACAGTATAATTTCAGTCTGACACCGCCTTGAATGCGCTGCTGTCAAGCAGGAGGAGTGTGGCAGAGTGCTAGCAGAGGGATGCGGGCTCAAAAATGTCACTTTCGTTTCTTGGGTAGATGAGAGGGTGGAAAAAAAAGAAGAAAAAGATGAAGAAGAAAGGAAGGCTCTGGAGGGAGGTTGGATAGGAGAGGCCTTGGAACAACTGTTTAAATTATGACAGGAAAATGACCAGAACCTTACCTGGCATTGTGTGTTTGGTAGTGTGTGTAAAGGAACAACAATATGTAAGAGTGTGTGTGTCTGATTTAGGCACAAATTATTCACCACTTTTTTTTTCACAATTCTTCTCATTAGAAACAGAGTAGGATATATTTGTGAAAGAAAAAAAAAAGATTTATGGTTTTACATTTTTATTTACAAAATAAAACATGACAGGTATGAGCCCCCCTTACTACGATACCCGTAAATAGAATCCACTACAACCAGCTGCCTTCAAATGGTATTAGATATGTAAAAAAGTCCAATTGTGTGTAATTTCATCTCAGTATAAATGCAGCTGTTCTATGAAGGTCTCAGAGTTTTGGTTGAGAATTTTAGAGAACAAACAGCATCTTGAAGACCAAGGAACACAGCAGATAGGTCAGGAAGAAAGTTCATCAAAAATTTAAAGCAGAGTGAGATTATACAACAAACCGCCAAGATTTGAACATCTCAGCTCTGTTCAATCCATCATATGCAAATGGAAAAAGTATGGCACAAATGCAAATATACCAAGACATGACCATCCACCAGAAGTGACAGACCAAGCAAGGTGAACATTAATCTGAGAATAAACCAAGAGGCCCACAGTAACTCTGGAGTGGCAGAGATCCAAAGCTTAGGTGAACGCTAGTCTTTCAACACTACAGCTATTAGTTGTACCCTATAAATCAGGACTTTATAGGGAAGTGACAAGAATAAAGCTAATGTTGAAAGAGCGGCACAAAAAGTCCTGTTTGCAGTTTGTCACAAGCCATGGAGGGGACACAGCAAACATGAAGTAATCAGGCAAGGCCACAATTGACTCTCTTGGCCTACATGTAAAGCACTGTTTGAAACCTGACACTGCACACACTCTTAACACAGAACCCCCACAGTGTGATATGGTGGAGGCAGCATCATTCTGTGGGGGCGCTATTCTTGAACAGTCTTCTGTCAGAGGCTGAAAAAGACTTGAGACAGAGGTGGACATTTAGTGGAGGACGGGTTCTATAGCTAGGATCTCTGCCTTAAGAGAGTAATTGTAATAGAACCACATTCCAAAAAACTTGCAGCTTTAATTGTTGTGAAACTTTGGTTGTAATGCAACCAAAAAATTGAGGTTTGTAAGTGTAACATACCAAAATGTGAAAAATTTCAAGTGCTGTGAATATTTTTGAATGGTATTATATAGAAATCGGGATGTTATTGTGATTCATGAAAACAATGCTTGTGTAAAAAGCTCCAGAAAAAAAATTAAAGTGTGTCATCGGGGATGTAGCACATGAATCCAACACGTGTGTGTTTGTCTTTTACTCCGTATGTGTTAAAGCCTGCATTCATCTGTGCCCCAGCATATCTGGCCGAAACTACAAAGCCCCTCTGTTCTTAGCATGAGCCCCATCTCTGGGCCTTGTCAAACAAACAGCTCCTGGCAACTCACTCCTGGGCATGTGCCACAGCCGTTGTCTGGCCTGCCGTGGCTTGTGGAGCCTTGGTTCCTGGCATCCTCAGAAACGTACTAAGTATCAACGGTGGACTCCTCCTTCCTCGTTTACATTCATTAAAATGGTGAACTGGGCTCCCCCAGTGTTGGGAGGCTGTGCCAAGCCTGCCACAGCCGATAAACCGGGGCAACCTCTCACTGCCCATCTCTTTTCTTTCTTCTGCTTGTCCCTGAGCCGTTCTCTGACTGAGATGGTGCCCCTGCAGCACCCCTCTGTGGGCAATAGTCTGCTGGCAGAATTCTGCCTAGGTTCTGTTTTTAACTAGTCTTTTTTTATTCCCGTTGCTGTTTGTATTTTGTGTTAAAATAAAGTGCAGTCGTCATTCCGAACTACATTTAAAAATGTTCACTGTGGGTTTCAGTGGTATAGGTACAAGCCATAACTGTCCCACATCAAAGCTCAGTTTCATGGAGCAGGATGCAGATCCAAAAGCTTCGACTACCTCTCATGACAAACATCACAAATATGATGTTGATTATGTCTAGTGTAGGATATTACAAACCTGGTCCCGACTGCTGAATCCCTAGAAGAGTGGAGCTTTGTTGCTTTCTCAGTTTAGCGAGCAAGTCTTCTGATGCTCAGGCCTACTCTGCATCAGTCAGTCTTGTACTGCTCTCTGTTTACTCTCATAACGGCAGTTGAAATTGTGATTCTTAAACACCGCTATATTTTCTTCACACACTAAGCACACAGCTATGCAGTCGATTTCAGCAAATAAATATTTAGAAGTTCATGCCTTGTTAAAAATACTGAAAGGGATTAGGGCCACTGAAAAATCCTTTTCAGTATAAAAAACTGATGCAGAAAAACTGTCAGTTTTTCCTTTTTAAAATTAGCTGATATACTTAAGTGCCAGGAGCTTGTTTCTTAAAAGTTGCTCAACACGTGCTGAGGTGCATAAGTGATGTTAAGAAAGCAATAGTGGCCTTCAGAATAAAAGCTGTATCATCATATTTTATGCACCTATAACAAAGTAATGGGATTTACATTTTTAGTACAAACCCATGAGGGTCAGTCAAAGGTTTTTAGCGGGGCCGGATGTGCCCAGGTCTGCCCTACATCAACAACAGCCCTTTCAAAATCTACAAAGCAGAACACTTCAATTCTAAAACATGCACGTTTCATAAATTTCTATTCTAAGTTCCAATGTCTTGCTAGAATGTGGGGGAACAAGCAGTGACACAGAACTGCCATTTGTGTTCGTAACTGTGACACACTACATTTTGCTTGTTCATTAAAGTTACCAAATATGGTGCCTTACTGTGCAAACAGTTAAGAAATATGGGTTCTTTCTCTTTATGTGCCTATTTGACTGACACTTCTCATTGCCACCATGCTAACCCTCAGCTCAACCGTCATGCAGACCATGGATCTGACAGGAGCTCAACACAACACATAACCATATCTCTGTGACCTCTGCAGCTCAGGGATTGGCTAACTGGTTCACTCGTAGCTTTGAACTGAACTCTGTAGGAACTGTGACAAGCAACATGGCACCTTTTTTCAGCCCTCAGACGCCTTCATATCAGAATAACTTTAAATGAAGCTCGCTGTTCACTAGAGCTCCCATGAGCTGTGACTCTATGTTTGGGGTCAGCTTGTTCAGAATTAATGTTTGTGTGAGTGTAAGATGAATGAATAGCACCCTCTACACATGTTGGTACCACTGTTACTAATACAAAGTCTAATACTCTCCCTAAAACAGAGAAAAAAATCCAACCTTCATTTCGAGTACATTTATTCACTGTGGGAAAAAAAAAACATGTTACTTTGTACAACCCTATAAATTTACAAAATGCAGCCTACAGAGTGCGGGATCTTTTACCATATGTCTTTGAACAATCTCTCAGATCATCCAGAATCAAGGTTCATCTCTTCTCTACAGCTCATCCTACAGGTTTTCTGTTGGATTTAGGGGACTGAGATGGCCATGAAAGAAGGTTTACTTTATGTTTGAGGAACCATTTTGAGTCAATTTACCCAAATGCTTTGATTCGGTATGCTGCTGAAAGATCCAAAGAAGACCCAGTTTTTGGTTTACTGGGAGAAACTACTGGATATTCATTTATAATGTCTGGAATTTCAAATAGTTCCTGATGCATTCTAACAAGGTTTTCAAGGACTTTAGACACCATGCTTAACAGTCAACATGAGGTGTTTTTCCATGCATTTGTCCTTTGATTTACACCAAAGCCACCAGGAGTGTTTGCCTACAAAAATCTTATAGTCTCATATGAACAAAAGGTATGTCTCCAGTCTTTGTAGGGTTATGCAAGTTAGGGATGGTTGGACATAAAAAGCCTTTTTTTATGGTATCATTCACTAACAGCCTGTGTATGGTATCTAATGTTTTGGAGGCGTGGTAAAATCAAGATTCTAACCTTTGCTGAACTTTTGCCCATCTCCTCCACCACTATCCTCAACATGAATGGTTCCAAGAAAATCTTAGGTCCTAATTCAGCTTTGTTTGTTATGGTTTTTGGTGATTTTAGACTTTTAACTACTGACTTTAGATAAGGGCAAGTTTACATGAATGACTTTTGGCTATTACCTGACTTTTAAATTTCAACATAGATCCACTGTAGCTGAAGGGCAAGTGAAAAGGGCCTCAGCACCACATCAGATTTATACCATAGGGAAACAAAGTAACTGATGGCAATTTAGATATTCCTAGACACAATGATTAAATAAAAGAGTAAAATACAAATTATAAAACATGCTTGAGTTACGTTATTGAAAAAACTGTGTCTCTTGCATTTTGATTTTTCCCCTCCATTGAATAAATTTAGTATGGAAGTTAAAGTACAGATTATTCAAAATTTTCCAGTGTGAGATTATGTTGCTTCAATAAAAACAAGAAAAGACATATTTTAAGACATTTTGAACATGATTATAAGAGTTAGAAATAAGGTGCACAGGTTGCTGAGGATAGTGAGATAAGGCTAGGCCGAAGGAAAGATAACCAAGCTGAAGGGGAAACTTGCTGGAAGAGAGACAATCCCAACAGCTCACTGAAGGGACAGCAGGCAGAGCTAACAAAGTCACTAAATAGACAGATGAGGGAGGCAAGTGTTAATTAAAAACAGCAAGCGAGGATGAGGAGGGGGATTATGTCAACCATGGAGCCCAAAATCAGTGGAAAAGAGATTTTTAAAACGGCCCCACTTTAATTAGCTTTGTTGGATGAGTCACGTGTTAGCACAAACCCCTATCTAAGGCTAGTCATCAACAGCATTAATAAAACACGATTTCAGTATAGCTAGGCCATGTTGGTTGCTGTTACTTAGGCTTGGCTAGAGCAATCATGCAGGGACAGTAAAACAATTGTAACTTGTGCTGCGGGGATGACAGAGGCTAAGGGAGTGGGTGATTGAGAAAAAAAAAAAAACAAAAAACGACTGGATAGTCGCTCTAACCAGCCTTAGCATGTCATTAACTTCCCCCCATGGCCTCACACCCACCCTGACTGGACTTTATGAGCTTATCATATGGAGCAAAAGGGAATAATTACCCAAATACTATCCAGCACAGCCATCTTTAATCAGAAGTGTGTAATTACTGCTACACAAATGAGTTTTGTTCATTACTAGGCTGCCGTAACATGTCTGCCGATGGATTCTTCATCACTCTGAAGTGTATTACTTACTGACGTGGCAGCAAACTGGGGACAGATAAATACACGATTGTCATTTGTTGGAATCTAAAAAAATGGATGTACCAGTCAGAGACAAGCATTTTTCAAAGATGCCCAAAGTGCTAAGAGACGTTAGAGGGCAAGTAAGACAAAAAAAAGGAAGTCAGGATGTCTGGAGGCATCTCTTAAAATCGACTTTCACTTGATTAACTCCTCCTTCTCTGAAAAATCTAATTTCTGCATATTTACATATATATTTGCCTTCATTTACTGACATACTCAGCTGTATTTATGGCAGAGCTTCATTACCCCCCTCCCTGAACACAAACTGCTCCGGAAAGCATTTCCGAGGCGTGTTGTTTCTTTGTTGTTACACGTGATGTGTATTTTCCCGGGGCTTGTGCTAGCACACTAATCTTGTGGAGCCAGATGTGCTGGTAAAAGGCAAGCCACAAAGCCTCCACCACTAGACGTCTCTGCATCGCTCCTGGCCAGATATGATGCTGCATCCCTGGGGGCATTAGCTGAGAGCTTTTGCTGGGCTCCAAATAGAACCATGTTCCTGCTCTGGAGACAGCAGCATAATGGAACCGTGTAAGGGAGGAGGACCAGTCAAACTTAGGGTCTATCATGGAAAACAACTTGTACAGCACTTTCATAAGGAAAACGTGTGTTTTTGAATGATAATTTGAAAAAAAAAACAGTTGCTTTGTTAGGTAGTACTTGACACATAGGGCTCTTCTTAGTTTACGGTATGTGTTGTAATATTCAGACTTCCCTAATAATTCCTACAGAATTCAAAAAAAGGATAAACTGAGACTTGTTGTGACTTCAAAAACCGCAGTATTTAAACTCGTTCAATCTTTTCACATTTTATCATATTACAACTGCAAACTTGAATGTATTTTATTAGAATTTGATATGGCAACCAAACACAAAGTAGTGTTTAATCGTAAAGTGAAAGGAAAATATACTTATGATAGAAATTATAGTTTGTATTCATAATTCTTGAATTAATACCACCTTTTGTGCCCAAATATGCCCAAAGTTTTTTTCAATGTATATCTCTTAAAAGCTTTGCAAATCTAGAAATTTAATTTCTCACACTTAGTCAGGTCAAGTGGAGAGTGTCTGAAAACACCAATGTACAAGTCTTGCTATCAATTATCAGATGGACTTAAATCAGCCATCCCCCAGCACAATGCTGCCACCACCATATTTCATCATTTTGATGATGTGTTACAACACCAACTGGACTTAGGTCTAGATTTTAACTGGGACATTCCAATTTAATCCAAATCATTCCAGTTCAGCTCTGAATTTTTAAGGTTGGTGTCCTGCCGGAAGTTGAATTTCTGCCCCTGTTTTAACTAGTTTGCTTCGTCAAACAAGTTTTCTTCCAGCATTGCCTTTTAGTCAGTACAATCAGCCCTCGTTTCCCCTCTGACCAGCTTCCTTGTTCCTGATGAAAGCATCCACCACCACCATCTTTCACTGTGGTATTGGTGTGCTCAGGGTCATGGACAGTTTTTGGGTTTTTCTGCCACATATAGAATTTGTATTTAGACCTAAAAGTTCAACTTTTCCCTCATCAGACCTAAGCACCGTTTTCCACATTTGCTGAATCCCCTATAGGACTTGTGGCAAACAGGATTTCTTAAAGCTTTCTATCACCAATGGCTTTCTTATTGTCGCTGATTCAGATTTGTGGAAGGCACAACTAATGGCTATCCTGCCAAAAGATTCCACTACCTGAGCTGTAGCTCTTTGCATCCCTTGGCTGCCTCTCTGACTAATGCTATCCTTGCACTGCCTGTCACTTTAGGTGGACGGACATGTCTTGGTAGGTTTGCAGTTGAACCATACTCTATTTCCAGATGATGGATGAACAGTGCTCTGTGAGATGTTCAATTCTTGATATATTGTTTTAAACCAGACCCTGCTTTGAACTTCCACACAACTTTAGTCCTCACATGTCTGCTGTGTCACTGGCTTTTATTATGCTGTTTGTTTACTAATGCTTATTAAGGGAAATATATTCCTGACATCTTATTTTGGGGTATCAGAGTAACATATGGTGGAACACATGCAATTTTCAGATTTGTGTTGGAAACCATGTGTTCCTGTCTTTCCTCTTCATGATTATGCACTACTTCAAGAACATTAAATCTCAATAGAACACACTGAAATATCTAGTAGTGTGTAGTACTGGTATAAATACTTTTGCAAAGAGCTATTTCTGCATTCTAGCACCAGAAAATTAAGATGAAAAATCTCAAACTTCTTCCAACATCCTTGTTTGATTTACTGAGTAGGATTTCAAAACTGCCTTTAAGCCCAATCAATCATAGCAGCATAAAGCATTTTGGGGGGGAAAAGTATGCTGAATTGCCTCTGGATCAGCATCCACTCCGAAACACTTCATGTTGTGCCATTTTGGAAGGCAGGAAAAGCAATGTCACAGCAAGCAGTGCCGCAGCAGCCGCATTTCCATCCCAACTGAGTGGCGGTAATTGTCAAGTTGTCGAGCGGGCTTTTGTGGCTGCAGACGGAGCTGGCGGAGACCATCAGTAGAAAATTACATAGCAAAACAACAATCAGCTCCCCCACTGTACTTAAAATGAACGAGTTGCCCAACAACAGGAGGATCCAAGTAGAGATGAAAGCAACCCAAAGTGGGACTGTTTGCTTCACATTTCCTTTGTCTTGAGAGGAAAATACCAACGGAAACTCTGATAGAAAAAAAAACTAAAGACGGGAGAAAATCCACTGAAGCCTTCATTGGCCATTCCTCAAACATCTGACAACAAATCATTATGCAGTCACTACAATTGATCAACAGTCACTTGGTAATTGATATAAACATAGAAAGAGTTGTTTTTATTCCAGGTTTCTCTGAAGTAGCTGTCGCTTTGCAATTAAAAACATCAGAGATGCTCCTTTTTTATTGCCACTTGTCTCTAAGGCAAACAGTTCAATATATCAACCAGTGTTCAGAGGAATCAAACACAAACAGCAACAAATATATATGGAACATTAACAAAGAAAGCACTTTTAATAAGCTTTACAAGTTTTGATCAGAAGTAATAATAGTAGTCAAATATTCAACCTGAATTATGCAAAAAGCTTGACAACAAAAGGTGTGTGGTTTCTCAGTCTTGCTAAATGACATTTAACCAAACATTATCGGGTGTGTATGTTTATGTTTGAGCCTGAATGAATATTTTTGACTATGCAGATTAGAGAAAACCCCCAAATAAATTCAAACTTGTGCATACTGTCGTTCTTTTTAAAAATCATCGAAGTTGTCTGTTGTGTAATCAGTCCTCTGACTAAAAAAAAAAACAGTTTAAATAATTCATTATAACCCCCAAAATAATATGGCATATATTAATTTTTATTGGTTTTCTATCACTGTATACATATCTATTGTATATTACCAATGCAGACTAAAAAAGACATGTTAAATGTTGCTGCTGCAAATACTTCAAATTCTAAAAAGATCTTTTAATGCTGTATATAATATCTCCAACACCTCCTATAGAGGCTGTTTAACAAAACTTTTCCAGTCCCTGTGCCTTTAAATCAAATTAACTGCCTAAAGCCTTTTCATGGAAGAGATAATTGAGTCACGGAGCAGCTAACGAAAGCAGCTCAGCATATCAAGTTGACAGACAACTAATAAAGAGTTTATCAGAGAGATCAATTTTAATGCAAATATAAATAAAATCAATACAAGGTTGCTGTGAGATGTTTATTGCTGAGGAACAGAAGTTGAAAAAAACTATCAAAAAAATAAAATGGATGTAGGGAACCTGTGGTTATGTGAACATATATTTAAAGGCTGTTGCAAACATATGTCAGTAATGCTTATAATAAACCAGTTCAGAGCACTTGAAGAGCTTTCCTTGCAGCGAAGTCATTCAGAGCCCTTAAAATTCAGCCGGACTGCCGATGGGCCATCAGTTGTTTTCTACAAAGCCTACTGAGGAAACAAGTACTGTAGGAAAGTGCTGACACATGCCACAGAAAGCTAAAATTCTCATTATTCCACTGATGCAAAGCTTTTAACACCAAATCAACCCCAGAAGTTCAACGACCAATGCAAAAACAACCAAACTAAAGCAACTATTTCCTTCTGTAAAAACTCTTTCAGAAATTTACATGGTGTGTTTACTCTATGTAGACAAATCAGCTTCAAATTGCTCAAAACTGTTTACCAATCCTGATAAAGTTATTTCTCTGTCATACATGTTGTCTTCTATAATGCTGGGGATAATGACTTGAATGGCAAAAAAAGCAAAACTTGGATCTGGCATATTAAATGTGTATGCACAACTTTAAATGATAAGCACGATCATAAACTTCCAACAAAAAAAAAAAAAAAAAGAGAAAAAAAGGGTGTTGAGGGAAGCACATAACTAATGATGCTTGTCTGGTCTTAATCTTTGTGCATGTGTAACTGGGTCACCTACATGACCCAAAGCCAGTGTGGCAGGGCAGAACTGGATTAATGAGACTGTTTGGTCACTTGTGGGGTTGTTGTTGTGCTTCACAGTTCATGTAAGTGAACAAGTTTGTTGTAGAGCACATTTGTCCTTACCTGCTCTTCTCCTCAATGCAGAGAACAGTTTTGTAGAAGAGTAGTACCTTTTAACACATCTTCATCCCCAATTACACCAAAACACAGAGAAAATGGGAGATTTATTCTCTGAACTGTACAGGAATTAAGAAATGCTTACATGCAAATTCATCATTTTGTTCCAGGGATATAGCATAGTAGCTATCAATTGCAGAGAGTATCTTTGAAGAGGCCCAGCACAATAACATTTGCCCTGATGCACTTACATATGGCAGCCAGCAATTTTTCCGGGCACAAATAAGTCTGCAGCAAGAATCAAGACAAAAACGGAAAAGGAAGTTTATGCAAATAAATATATCTGCCAGTTTTACAGAGTGCTCCCCCAAGTGTGTAGCTGCCTTTATAAATTTGTGTGTGTGCACTGAGAACAGTGACTCCCTAGTGTAAATGTAGGGTATTAATGGTTCATTTCATGCAGCACTGCCAGTGGAGGCTGGCGATTTTTATTTCGGATATTTATTCTGCTGCACACATACAAAAGAAGGTGAATGGAATTTATGCCCAAAGCCATTAAATAATGGAAGGAAATAGAAAACAAATACCTGTTTCCGAAAAATGGTTAGCCCCCATTGCAGAGGACAAAGTTTGGATTTGATTTGGTATACTATATTTTGACCGCTGAAATATCAAAGGTTCAAAGTTAAAAATAGCAAATAACTAATTTGAAAAATGCTTTTTAGTAATTCATTGAAGTTTTTCACAACCTAAATAATAGCAAAGGATAACAGGAAGTATTCTTGAAGTAAAAGTACAAAAAAATACCAAAGTTGCACAGGATCATTCACCCCCAATCATGTCCCTGATTGGTGTCCAAACAAAGTAGAAACTCCCAAACACAGTAAGATAAAGAAGCAGAGTTCACATGTCGACCATTTGGTTTCTTTGGTTTCATGAGAAAACAACAACCTAGCACAAAGACTGAAGAGATTGTGATGACATACAGCAGATCTCAAACATGTATACATCTGTTAAAAAGTTGCAATAAGCTGATAGCATATGAGTGAGCAATCATAAACTAACATCTTATTAAAGCACTTTTCGATTTCATTTCAGTCTGCTTTGGTCGGATGTTATCAATATGCCAAACCTTCATTTGATAATATTTGCCCTTTTTACCTTCCTCACGCTCCCTAAATTGATCAGAGCTGGAGCTAACTAGAGCTAACATCTCTTGTTAGTTCCAGTTCTGAGCTTTACCTACACAATTTAAAAACTTATTTTCTTCTGGTTAAGTCTTACTTTTATTGATATGGATGACACTTGGGGTCATTCTAAGACAGCCAAAGGTTTTGGACTTCACCTGACTGGTGCTTTCAATCATTTGATATTGTCCACCTTAACAAAAGCCCCAGCTCCGTTTACCTGTGGGTATGGTGGTTTTTAGTGATGTGGAGTACTGTTATTGGGTAAATCACACCATCTGAATATGGTGGAAAACAAAACTTTGGTTTCAACAGGACACAATTTGATGTTTTTATATATATATATATATATATATATATATATATATATATATATATATATATATATATATATATATATATATATATATATATGCGGTTTGATGTTTTTTTTTCTTTTTTAAAATTATGCCATATATATATATATATATATATATATATATATATATATATATATATATATATATATGCGGGGAGAGAGAGAGAGAGAGAGAGAGAGAGATATGCAGCAGATGCTTGTAGTAAAAGATTTGTTTCACATTAAAGGTAGAAAATGTTGCGGTTGTTTTTTATTCAACATAGTCCCCTGTTTTTACATCACAAATCCTGGCATTTTGACAAGGGTGTATTCCTTTTAGATCCCCTGCAGCATAGGAGCAATGTCACTTTCAATCTTTGCACAAATTACTTGCTGCTGTGGTTTTTCTAATGGGATAAACATCAGGATAAGCAAGTCCAAGAAGCAACATCAAAGGGCAAGGAAATTTATCTAGGATGTGATGCAAGAACAGACATCCGTTTACTCCAATTGGCAATGCGTTGACAGTGGAAAAAAAAAGGTGAATGTGAGAAAGAAAGATAGAAACACAGAGAAAGAGGTAGAAGGAAAATTACACTGCCTTGGGCCTTGTTTTAGCATGAAGAAGGAGCCCATTTTGTTTGGTTGCCTTATCAGGTGTGAAGGTATGCCTGTGTAGAATATGCAGGTGTGAGAAATTAAAGCGCATGTTTTGTTTAAGTCTGTGTAATTTTTGTCTTGGGCTGAATTAGAACAGTGGATGGTTTGTACTTTAACACAGAAGCACACAAACACACACTTACATGCACATATATATATCACATAAGGTCTTTGCTCATGTGTCACATCAAGTGCACAATATGGTGTTCATTGAGATCAGTGTGTCAAAAGGGTTTAATGCCAATATCTGGCTCCCTTGTATGGCTAGCACTGAAAATCAATACACTGGCATTCCCCTCTGAGAACAACACAGTCACACACAAACTGCTCTGCCACCATTAAAAGTCTCCCCAAACCCCTGTGTCGCCCCAAGGCTATGCTGCACCTGTTCACCTACACTTAGTGTGGCTACTAATATCTTTGATCCAGAGTGACAGGGTCCTAAACTTACAACTCTTACAATTTCCTGTTGCAGCAACAGGTCTCTTGTTTTTTCTGGGGTTTGCATGATGCTGTGATAATGTGTTTATCCATTTTCTATAGAGCACCATGCTTATACTAAAAATTGTTTCAATGACTTCATAACCATAAGCCTATAATTGCTTGTAGTGATTTACAGCGCTTGATAAAAGTATTTATACACCTTGAACATTTTGACATTTTTACCACATGTCAACCAAAAACATCCATGTTTTCTAAGGGAATTTATGTGACAGGCACTGGTACTATTAAATAAAATGTACTTCAACCAATCACCTTTGGAAGTTAATCTCTGAAGACATGGGCCTTACTTAAAGTGACACACCAGGCAATGAGAGAACTAAACAGTATTAAAAGGTCCATGGTTACTCTGGAGGCTTATCCGTTGACAGGATAATTATTAGACATGCAGTCTAATAATCTGTGCTTTGTGGAGAAATTTATTTCAAACTCTTTGCTGAAAGAAAGTCAAATAAACTTGTATTTGTAGTTTGCCACAAACCATGCAGGGATAGCAGTTTCCACATGGAAGAAGGTGCTTGGGTCAGATGAAACCATAATATATACTATATTTATATTACATATATAATATAGAGATTAGATATTCATGCAAAATTTTTGTGTGACAAAAAACTAACCCTACACATCTACCTGAGCACACTATCCCCACAGTAAAACATAGTGCTGCAGTATGATGCTGTGGGGATTTTTTTTTTTTTTTTTTTTTTTTTTTTTTTTTTTTTTTTTTTTTTTGTTAGGGGCAGGGAATTCAGTGAGATTTGATCTGCAGATGGTGGAGTTAAGTAGGGGACAATCCTGGAAGAATAAGTTTTGGAGAATGCAAAAGACTTAAGACTGGAGTGGAAGTTCCATTTCCTGCAGGACAATGACCCTAAACATATAGTGAAAGCTGCAATAGAATGGTTTAATTCAAAGCATATTTGTGTGGTAGAATGGCTCAGTTTAAGTTCAGATGTAAATTCAATTAAGAACTTGTGACAAGACTTACAAACTGAAGTTCACAGAAGCTCGTCATCCAATCAGACTGAGCTTGAGCTATTTTACAGAGAAAAATGGACAAATCATATCTCAATGAACAAAGGTGGAAGAGACATACCCCAAACACTTTACAGCTGTAATTGCAGTGAAAGATGCATCACTTTCATTAATGCCCTGTACATATTGTACAGCATTAATTTACTTTAGGATAAAATATATATTTTTATTTGCATGTAAGCATTACTGGCTTTAATATCATCTTGCTTCATTCCTGCTGAGCTTGAAATATTGACATAACAATGAAGTTGTCCATCTTTGCATACCCAAATCAGATGAGTTTGTCACAGCCGATGCTTCAGATACAGGATATTTTCCACCACGAATGTTTTTGCTTTTTAACATTTTCTGAAAAAAATAATCCCTAATATGGCAGACAACAACAAAGGGTAGATGTACCCTAATGTTATGTTATCCACAGCAAAACTGTCAATAAGCATAGATGACGTTCTACAACATACACTGTCTAGCTTGGGTCAAGACTGCGTTATTAATCAACTATTGTGGTGGCTTGTGTAGGCATCATTTTATACTTTGATAACTTTGACCTTGTCAATCCAACCTGTCATCCAGGTGCTGCCTTGTGGCCTTGGAGCAAGATTCTGACTGCCACTGGTCAAATAAAGTTGTATCATCATCTGTGGCATAGCGGGAACTCAACCTGCAGGGATTTCCCCCTTCTAAAGTGAGTGCTTGCAGGATCAGAAGTTGCTGAAAGGGCTAAAAGTTGCTTGCAATTTCAGTGTCCAGAGTGGTACCAACGCGGGAATTTGGTCTTAAGAGCAAAATTAAAACAGGCATGCTGAGCTGACAGTTGTTTACAGTACAACCTTCGGGTCAGACAGAAGGGAGCACTTCATTTGATCTTTTTTTTTTATCTTTTACTGGCAAGCAGTCTTTTTTAAGTCCCGGTGGAGTGTATTTATTTAATTCTGAAAATCCTAAACTGTTGTGACATATGTTGTGATTGCTTGCATAGTGATGAAACTTTTAAATGACCATTTCAATCATTGTTGTATCATTCCTCTAAATAGGGTCGGAAAAGGCAGGCGGTGGAGTTAGTCACTATACAATCTAATAGTGGAATATTTAAGATTTACTTTTTAAAATCTTACAAAGTTTTAAACTAAAATGATAATATTATTTGTAAGAAATTATTCTGATGTGTATGACAATCATTCAAACAAATAACTTTAGATCATAACAGCATAGCACAGTCTTAAAACAATATATTTAGAAGGTTTCAGGAGATCCTATGCAAAAAAAGACATCAATTTGACTGGATTTCATGGAAAGTAAAGGCAAGATGTCATGGTAAGAAATCTTGCCATTTTAAAAACTGATAAATCTTGCCAAATTAAATTCTTTTCAGTAACGCACTGCCTAGTTGCTGTCACCATGACTTTAGTCTGGTGAAAATGTTTTTCACTAGTATGATAAGCCTCAGGTCAGAAGAGTCTGTGAACCTTTTGTATACCCACTAAAAAAACCTGATCCAATTTGTAGCTTCCTTAGAAAAACCTTTACTTAACTTAACTCAATATTTCTACATTCCATAGATTCTTTAGAATACATATGAAACTCAAGGCCCACACACCTAATTCAGCCAGCCATAACTATTTATGTGGCCCTCTAGACTCTTATGGAGGACCAAAACTGACATAATTAAAAATAAAAACAGAAATATATGTATTTTGTTTTTCCTTTTCCTTATCCATGCGGTTTTGTCAAGAAATTTATATATTTTGTTTTTTCCTTTTCCTTACACGTTTTCATCAAGAAATGTATGTATATTTTGTTTTTATTTTCCTTATACAGACATTTTCGTCAAGAAATGTATATATTTTGCTTTGCCTTTTCCTTATACAAGCCTTTGTTCTTTACATTTCCTTGTCTCCTCTTTTTACTTTACTGTATGCATTTCTGCCTCATTATGCAAATAAGGAGGGCTGCCTTCTTAGTCCAGCTCCTCTACTACTGGTCAGATAAAAATTTGTCTAGTATATTTACAGCTTCCCTTAACAACTCTGACACAGACCGTCTTTCCACTCCCTCCATAACGATACTCCGAGAAGACAAGGAAATGTAAAAAGAACAAACACTTGTATAAGGAGAAGGCAAAACGAAATATATACATTTCTTGACAAAAACGCATGAATGGAACTTCAAGATAGCACCTGTGTGCTTAAATATTATTTTGTCAGTCAAATCAAATCAGTTTTTATTTATATAGTGCCAAATTACATTAATGTGAAAAGAATTTAAATGTTATTTAATTTTAAGAAGGACTCATCAAATGCAGAGAAAGCTATAATATTTTAACAGTATGTTAAAGGGTAGTTTTATTAATAGATTCTGCCGCAACCGGCCCTTTGAGGACATTTATGATCTTGATGTGGCCCGAAATGAAAATGAGTTTGACACCCCTGATTTAGAACATAGTTTGATATTTATGAAACCTTTATTCTCGTTGTGAAAACACAGACACACATAATTTTCAGTGCTTCACTGGCATTAGGACTGACTTAGATTTAGATAAGTAAGAAAACTGAAACATATATCATGGTCAATCCTGCATTCAAATATTCAGCACTGATTACAGATTACTCTTTAAAATACAGCTTGTGATTTGTGAAATTCTTTTGTATAATAAAACCTGCAGAGATTTGAATTGCAATTTTTCAGGTGGTTGTAGATGATTATTTATGTTATCTGCATTCATTTCTACCAATCAGTGAGGATGACAATCAAACAGATTATAATGAGAGTTTCTGGACAAAACAAACATGGTTCATTAGCATGCTTAAGGATAAATATTTAGGACTATTGATGGTTTGGGTTTTTGTTTTTATGGGTTGACTAGCTCAACAGGAAAATTAGTTGTCTTAAGAGAAGTTGTTGGTTCTATTCCAGCTTCCTCCTCTGCCACATGTTGATGTGCCCTTTGGCAAGGCACTTAACCCCAGGCTGCCTTCTGACCTGTGTATTCGTGCAATGTGTTTACATCTATAACTGCAGTTGGATGAAGGTGGTATAGTTTAAATGTGCTGGGGTGGTTGATATCACTAAACAACCACCACAGAAGTTCAGTCCATTTTCCATTTCCCATCTATGAAAATAGCTATGTTCAATGCAAATATCTTCATGTAGCTGTCATGTTTGAGCCAATCAACTATCCAGATATTAGTAAGAAATGTATCTCCCTGTCTTACCCGGTGGTCTAGTTTTCACCCTGAACGATCTTGAAATTGTTTTTCTTTGTTTTTACCATCGTCTCATTGTTTTTAAAGCTTTCGCGCTCCATCAGCTCAAAGATTTATCATGTCCTGAAAAAGAAAAACAACAAGCGTGTGGTCATCCTACTGTGAATGCTTCTAATTACCTCTTTAAAATTCCAACAACAAGCTATTTAACGTCCACATTCTCATTTTTTCTCATGTTATCTCGTATCTTGAAACACTGCGAGCAATTAGTCCGAGTGGCTTTATTCATTAGGGCCCCCCCTGTCCTAATGATTATTAAACTGCACTCAAGTTGTGGGGGGAGAGAGAGAGAGAATAAATGACTGACAAAGGGATGCATAAGAGTGTGGGAAAGATGATGGGGATCAGCACAATCAGTTAAAGTAAAAAGAAAGTAAAAGTTGAATATAGCTGCAAATGCAACCAGAGACAAATGGAACAAAAATGAGAAATGAGTACAAGTGAAGCCGTCTTGTCCACTCTGGAATTAGGACAGATCATCTGTATTGTTGCAGGTGGATAATCACCTGTTAAAATCAATCATATATCACCCACACAGCCAACAACCAGATGCAGAAAATAAATGACAGACAGCAGATGCACCTATAAAACTGATGCAACAAAACTTACACACAGTCTCTTAGGTGCTTTGCAAACAAAAAATATATAAAAACATTCTGGTGCCAGTAATAAAAACAGGCATAGACTTTACACCACGTGCCTGCTGCTCTGTAGCTCTCGTCGATACACACACGATGTTATCTGTAAAGGGAGATTTATGCACTCGCTGGTGGGAATTTATGACAGACAGCTTCTTCAGTCAGAGGGACGCCTGCTAAAAAATTGCTTTGTTGGGGCAAAGAAGAAAAAAAAAGCTGATTTGAAAGATTTATTTGTATCTACAGTGAGGATGCATGATATATTCATTCTGTTCATTTGAGTGAAACAATCATTTCAGCAAGGAAAGTCTATGAGACATGATAAGGCTGAATTGTGCTTAGCGCCGCTCTGCCCCTGATGCCTGTTTCCAGAGGTGCTGACAAGAACTTACTCAAATCTGTTTGGTTGTCATTGTTTTTGTTTACAGAAAAGGGGATGTGTGTTCAGATGATGCATCAGTTTTGGCCTTTTGTTTGTTTTGCTTTTTGTTCATAGATTGATAGCTGCCTCGAACATGAGCATTGTGATGGAGGATCTTGAGGGACAAAAACAGAAAAAAATGTCATTAATCTATTCATTTTTCATTTAGTATTTTCTTATTCCAGCCGCTGAATAGAAATGAAGTGTTCTTGTACCCGAGAGTCATTAGGTTTTTTTAGTTTTAGTTTTTCTTTTGCATTTGTTGTTAAAGCGGGTGAATTTAAGATTACTTTTTAAATGTATAAATTTATGTCAACAGGACCCAAGTAATGTATCATTACATTTCTATTAACTGGAAGAGAAAGGACAAACTAGAATAGAATAGAATAGAATAGAAACACCTAAAGCTGGTAAAGAAAATAATAAAAAATAAAATACAGACTCTACAGCAATGTCCATACATAATACAATGTGAAGTGTGAATAGTTATGTGAAGTATAGCACATATTTTTTATTCAGTCCCATTCACTCTGATACCCCTGAATAAAATCTAAATTGAGACATAAATAGAGTTCAACTTTATGTCATGTCATGTATAATAAAGTCTGGTCTTTGATAAGCTAATAAAAAGAAACTCTCTCAAAATGATGATGCCACCATCAGGTTTCAGTGCGCAAATGGTGACTTCAGGGTGATGTGCGTTGTTAAGACTCCCATCACACACAGTGTTTTGGACGTAGGCCAGAAAGTTACATTTCAGTGCTGAGTGAAATCTTCAAAGTTTGTGATGTTTGTAACCTAATCCTACTTTAAACGTCTCCACAATCTTATTTTATTTTGGTGTATCAGTGTAATATGGCCAGCATACGAATGAAGACTTTTCAGATTTTCATTTGTAAAAACAAATTAAAAACAAAATTTTCCTTCTGCTTCACACTTATATATTACTTTGTAGTGGTCTATGACATGAAATACTAAAAAAAATACAATGATGTTTGCAGACAAAATGTAGAAAAAAATGATCGAGGGGGAATGAATAACTTAGCCAGGCACCGTAAGGTATGAGCTAGAGTACAAACAGTGCAGCTACCAGAGAATAGAAATTGTTGCATTTGGTGGTCCTGACGTTTGATGTCAGAGGAAAGAAAAGGTCAAGGTTTGATTGAGTAGCATTCTGAAGCTCAAACAAAGCCTGGTCTCAGAGGGATAAAAGTTAGGATTGCTGCACACGAGTGTTCCTATATATACATCTCCACTTCAACAAAAAGGCCAGCGCTTCAGGTTTTCCATTGGACTCCCACAAACTATGCACTTGTAACCCATAAAAAAAAAAACACATACTCAAGAATGATGAACAAAAGGTCAAGCAACTGTTTGTAAATTTGATGTACTTCAAGCTCGTTTTAATGGGCTGAATATTGGAATATGTTAACATAAATAAATATATATTATACATCTATGAATATGCAGTGATATGAATGACACTAAATGTTGGAAACCAAATCTATACTTTCAAAGAAATCCAAATAAAGAAGTTATATGTAATAAAGTGGAATGAGTATTGAACAGAAGGAAACGGAGCGATTACACAAAAAAGTAACTGAAATCTTATAGGACATAAATGCAACCCTACATCCTTTTCGTGCCAGTGAACAGCAGCTGGTTTAGTCCTAATTGGTGGCTTATAAAAAGGGTATCAAAGTATCACAAAAAGCAAGTCATAATGAGCAAAAGCAAGGAACTTTCTCAAGAAATGTAAAACCTTATTGTTGCAAAACACACCTATGGCATCAGCTATAGACTGATTTCTAAACTAGTGAATGTTCCAGTAAGAAATCCTGGAGCCATACTCTAGAAGTGGAAAGAACATGATTTCATTCTAAAATGGCTACAACCAGGTGCTTCTGGCGAGATTTCTGAGAGGAGTCAAAATAATCATCCAAAGAGCTGTCCAAGAGTGAAGCAGCAGTCATAAAAAGACCTGGAATTAGCAGGTACAGTTTTTCAGTGAAGAAAATAAGTGATGCCTTTAACAGCAGCAGTCTCCGAATGCTCACTACACAAAACTCCACTGCTGAAAAGAAAGTATATCTCATTTAAATTTCCCCAGCAAAACATTGGACAATTCCATAATTTTCCTTCAAACAGAACATAATCTAGTCAGATAAGATCAAAATTCAACTCTTTGGACATCACAGCACAAACCATGTTTGGAGGAATGGCACTTTAGTTTGCCCCAAAAATATAATTGCAACAGTGATGTTTTGAGGAGAGAACATTATGATATATGGCTGTTTTATGGTAATGACAGACAAGGAAATAGTGTTTTATGGAGAAATGCACCAGTTCATTTTTAATTAGAATCTGAAGAGGGTGGATTTTTCAGCAATAAAATGATAATTCTCAAATGTAACATGTAAATGATTATAAATTATTTTGTATTACACCTTATTTCCATTAACTGTGGTTCTCATCCCCATTTGGAACAGCTGACCTCTACTCAATATGACAGAATACAACCCATGTTGAAACAAAAAAAGAACTTTGAATGACTTCCTGCTACTTGATGCTATGTACTGGAACCACATAACCACAATTCTTTACAGCAGACCATGAGAACATGAAAGAAAATGACTTAAAATCATCAGTTGTTAACGTGGATAGGAAACATCCCTAAGGCTGCTATGAACTGACACATGGTCGGAACAAAAAGTTTTTTTTATTTTTGAATCTCAGAAAGTCAGGTACAAAAACAGCAAAACTGCTAAAATACAAAATGGAAAGGGGCAAAATGAGCAGGGCCTTTTTAAGGCAATATAATACCAAATCTTGAAACATTAATTATTTTAAAAGATTAAACTCAAATTTGCAAATCTACATCAAACACACAAGGAGAGGGTCTCTTCATCCCCTAACCCATTTGATTTGAGCAGAAACAACCAAAACCTCACCAAATGTTAGGTTTTTCTGTTTTGTTTTTACATTAATGTACAAAGTGTAACTTTACGTACAGTAATGTCAAAAGGTTTGGATCAAAATTTTGAATGGATTACAGTAGATGACTGAGATCCATTAAAACATTTTATTTACAACATCTCTGAAAACTGAAAAATGCCTCTAGCCTTCATCAGTAACAGTAGAGTACAATAATACAATGAAAACTGTGAAAACAGGCCTTTTCTGACATCTGGGCTAGACGATATTGGTGGGGCAAATGGGTAACTTGATGGAAAACCCAAGCCAAGGATATTTTCTGAGAAAAATGTGTCACACCTCACATTCCACTGCCAATTAAAGTGTCTGCACCTAAAGCTGAATTACAGCACAGTTAACTATAATGAGCAGTAAAGTTTAATATCACTGTCTGTCACATATAAAGAAGAAAAAGAATCTGCAAAATCTCAAGAAAGTTTGAAATAGTTAGCAGTAATGACAGTAATGGCTACCTGTATGTTATACGAAGAGAAACTGGTTTGATTTTTTTTTTTTTTTTTTTTTTTTTTTTTTTTTTTTTTTTTTTTTTTTTTTTTTTAACTGAGATTTTCCAGACCAATTAAGGATTAGGGATTAGCAGTGCATATAAAAATATCTCTGCATCAATGAGATATTTATGAATCGATTAGATATTTTGTCTGTGTAAAACTATACTTCATTTATGCATATCTGAGATCTGGTGGTGGTAGTGACTTGGTCAGGAGGGAAACCCAGATATCCATCACTCCAGCTCATTCTGGGGGATCCCTTAGCTTTCCCTAGCCCTTCAGTAAGTTCTGAATCTGTCTTGGATTGGTGGTTGGTGGCCCTTGGTGGTTGATGTTAAGTGCCGAGTTGTTGAGTAGCCAGTAGTTGAATGTCTTGTGGTAAATCATTAGCAGTGGAGACCTGATGGTTGAGCACCTTTTGTTTGAGCACCTGGTGATCAAGTGAGTAGTAGTTAAGTATCTGATGGTCGAGCAGCTGGTGGTCTGTCTCTGATGGTTGAAGCTGAGACTTGGCCTGGCTCAGCTTGAAAGTTCCCTGTGGGGATGGCACATTGTGGTCTGGTGCCATGTAAGCCTGGTTGTAGTCAAGGTCGGGAGTCTCAACGTGCTTCTGAGAATCTGTTTTGGGCGGTTTTGTTTCAAGTATAGTTTAAGCTATGTTTTTCCTTTCAGTCTGGACAGACCTCAATAAAGTTAAAAGAAAATCTGAAAAACCTGAACTGGACTCCCTACTTGTCAACTCTCTATTATACTAATCTTACCACCTTATCAGTACAAGAACAAAAAATATGACATGATCTTAATGATTACTTCAGCACCTTGGAGGGAGGTTAGTTCATCAGTACTGTTGGGAGAAGAGGCACCATTAATGGCTCAATAAGAGGATCCCATGCTTCCCAACACCCTGGTAAACTATCAGGCCACACCCCATTTACTTTCACTAATGAATAATGTACCACATCCTGCTGGCTCCAGGTGCAACTTGACACAGCCGTTAAAAGAAAATATGAATATTCAGTGGTGGGTGGTAATGAAATCAAAACGTTCAGGATGGGAGTCCATTTTTAGATTGAGTGTATATCTGCTGTGCAGAACTAGTAGACTGTGCTGATGGAGAGAAATGAGAGACTTTATGTGCACTGACAGGGCTGAAATTTCGCCCTGCACTTTTAATGGTTTGTCTGACAGCAGATGGAGATGTCACTGTGCTCGCACTGATGGAGGCCATTTTGCTTTGGCAAAGCAACTGTGATTTGTTTGTCTGGGAGGACACTGACGGGCAGGAGGACAGAGAAATGACCCACTGGTCAACACTGACCATTTAGTTGCTCTTGAGAGCTTTGAATTTGAGATGTCAATGGTGGGGTCTGTTTCTGTGCATTGTAAAATTTCCTTTTATATCACCACAAATGTCATATTCACCACTAACATTGTAACACCTCAAAATATATAAAGTCTCTTTCCAAACTATCCATACTTCTTATATTGTTTTTCAATTTTGTCAATTTCAACAGAATACTTAAAATGAATCTGTGGCAACAAAACCCTCCCTTTTTACTGAAACTTTGCATTGCCTCCTTAAGTCTATGTTACTTGGAAATCTTCAAAATGTAATGAAAACAGCAAAAGCTAATGAGAGAGGGAGAGAGTACCAGTACCTCCTGTTAGCGTTTCACTTATTGCCAAACAAAGTCAGCTACGATGAGATAAAATTATAAATGGTCAAATAACCCAAAATTTTGTTTATACTTACTTGTTAATCCCACATGATTTACATTCAATATTGTGCTGGTTATTGCAACCGTAGTCTCCATAAAATACAGGGAAAGGTGAGGAGAGACCCATCTAATATGGCGACGATGTGGAATGCACTCCAGCACAGCAGAGGAAGAGTTGCCACTGACATCACTCTCCTGCGCCGCTTGGAATTGTGAATTCGAGTTGATTTAAGGAACACTTTTTGCAGAGGTGGGCATGAAAACAAAAAAGCAGTTTCCTCTTAGTTTTCTCTGTAATTTTGTCACACAATGAGCAGTCTTGAAGAAGAAAATGAAAGTGCAGTTTGGATGATCTTTTAGTAATTTTATTCATGAGTCAAAAAATGAAGCTATGACTTTGAAATGAAAAAGCATTTCTGCTAATATATTTTAATTTTCAAATTTGACAGTGAATTTTGGTCACTTTTTACAGGGACATCTTTTGAAAACTAAGTGTTAAACTTTATTGTATTTACCATTTTAATTAATTTACAAATTGAGCTATCTTGGAGAAGAAAATGAGAATGCAGGTTGATTTATATTTAATTTTATTTATGTATCAACAATGCTGCTGTATTTTGGAAATGAAAAAGTGTTTCTATTAATCCATTATAATTTGAAAATTGAGACACATTTGCTTGCATAGTTGCAAAACTGGATGTTTTCTATGCAATCTGACTGAGCTTGGGCTAGTTAGCAATGAAAAATGGACAAAAACGTCAGTTTCTAGACATCCAAAGGTTGAGACAAAGAAGACTTCCAGCTGGAACTGTTTTGCAGTGAAAGATGGTTCTGCAAATTACCTCAGAGGGGCTAAATGCAAATGCATCTTTTACTTTTTTGATTTTTGTTTGTAGAAAAAAAAAGAAAACCACAGATAATTTTCCTTCCACTACACATTTATGACTTCTTGTGTTGGTTTATCACATGAAATCCCAATAAAATACATTGATGTTTATGCCTGTACCAAAATAAAATGTGTTAAAGTCCACAGGTATTACTACTTTAGCTAGTCACTGTATCTTTGTTAAATTGTCCACACATGAAGGCAAAAAAACATTCTCAGATTCTCTCCTTAGTGTCCTTTCTCTATGCTCCACCAGTCTCTAGACTACACTGCTCTGGCATTTACAGGGTCCATCCAGTAGCAGAAATGCAGAAGGAAAGGTTGTGAACAACAGAGCATGAGCCCGTCATAGACAAATGACCAAGCTTAAGAAGGTTAATGCCCACCATGTGCGGAACAGCAAGCCACAGGAGGCCAGCATTTTTGCAAAAAGCACGTCGCAGACACCCCGGCAGGCGTGCAGGGCTCTACCCGCTGATTAATGCCATACTTTGGCTAATTACCTCCTCAGCGGACGTTAGCTTTAATGACACGAGTCATCAGAATACGTCAGCGTGGATGGATGGTTGGCTGGAAGAAGGGAGGGGGGAGTGAAAGAGGAGAAAAACAGGATAGACATCAGTGTATCAGAGCGTCAGAGAAAGCCATCGAATGCACCTTCCCACCCCATTAGGTCGATTCTAGCGAGCCAGACACTGTACTGTCCATATCTGAATAATAACTGCCACTAAGTTGCAACCCTCTCACCCCGCCGCCTTTTTCCTCGGCCCACCAGACCAGCAAGAACTGGGCCCATTTGGTACCCTGTGATGCTTTCAGTCAAACTCCAATTTACTCTAAAATGAATGGTCTTCACATTAACAAGAGTCTAAAACGCCTCAATCTCAGTGAATCTACCCTGCCCTCCCACAGCAGTCGGTATTAATGCCACAAACCAATACAGCCCACCAAAATGGACAGCAGCATCAAGCTGCAGACCCACCCTTCTGATGAGCTACAAGTGCCTGATTGGCTCTGAGTGCTGTCCCAAAGTGTGGTCATTCAAGCCCCAGTGGAAGAAGTGAACTCTGATGGCAAAGCTAATTTGGATATTCTCTCAACCGTGAAATATGGAAGAGAGTTACTAAATGAGCAATTAATCCCACCGAGATACCATGTACCTGAAAGGAACTTAGATGGAGGAAGGAAAAAGGAACAAAGTAGATAAAGGGTAGAATTTCCATTTTAACTTTCAGTTCTACAAAAAGTTTTGAGATGCACTATGATGACAGGTATTTATACACAGGTAAGGCTTAGGCTTGACATTTTCCCCTGAAGGTTGCCATTCATTGCCAGAAGATTCCTTTAACCTCTTTCTCAGAGGTTATGTATTGTTGTGCACGCCAACAGCACTCCACTGGAAATCTTATATATTTTTGCCATTCATCTGTCTAATTATACTCAATATCACTGTCAGTGTAAATTACACAGCACCCTAATAAAAAGGAGACTTTCCTGCAGACAGTGGAGGGAATAGGACCTTGAGTTTGTGCCAAGTTTTGTTAAGTGTGACACTGAGGTTGATTCAGGCCTCAGAGAAGGCAATGAAAAAGGAATGAGATGGAAAGGGGTGGCCCACGTCTCTTTGCTCTGTTTGCAAAGCGAGAGAAAAGGGTTCATCCCAGTGCCACAGACAACAAGTGCATGTCTAAAGTGTCTGGCACTGTGACATGTGGCTGAAGAAATGGCTCTTCAGCCATTCTCTTGTCTCTTCAGGGATATGGATAAAAAGGAAAGAGATGTATGTGACTAGATTTTTATTCCTTCTAGCGCTCAAATATTGGTCCATAATTGAAGCAATAAAGGCATTTTTTAACCCCATGTTCTTTTCAAGTTGCTACCCTGGTAAAGATGAATCAAAACACATCTAAAAATATTTTTTTTATTGCAGTAAAATAATCTCTTTTTGAACAATGCTTAAAAGTCTAACCTTTAAAAAGAGCACCTTTACTCAAGTGGGGGAAAAGCTCATTAAATATCTGTTCTTTTACAAATTCAACAGCAGGACATTTATTGGCATCCCCACAGTAAATCCCCAAAATAGGACAGGACTTAAGACCAACACACATCGGTGGTGTATGATTTGTGTCAAAATACACACCCCTATTATTTTCTTTGAAACAACATACACCAGCAACATCTGGTCAGCCCCCAGGCTCCAGTGTCCAGAACCCAGTGATCCTTTCTGAACTTCCCTCAGAAGCAAAACGCTTCCAATAAAACTACCTACATCGTAACTCCAGCAATCAGTTCTGTCTCAGAAAACTGCAAACAAGGCAAAGAGTTATGTGCATTAATGCATGTGATGCACTGTGGCACTCCTGATGTGTGTTCCCTTTTAGTCTTGCCTTTTAACATTTCACAAGGCTGATCCTTTAAGTTTACAATAGGATTTTGGTCTGGGGTTTTGAGATGGGTATGGGAGCAGCTGGGTTTTGTGTTGGGTGAATCATCTCAGGAAAAGTTCGGCCATATTTTTAAATAAAACCAAATGATGACTCACTTATACACTTCACCGGGCTTTTACTGAAAATCTCCTGGTATTTTGAAGACCTCATGATCTTATGCAAACAAACAAAGTTTGTAGGGCACTTTGGAAGAAAAAAAACGCCCACAGCATCACATACCCTCCACCGTACTAAACAGTGGACATGAGGTCCGTTTTGATATCATCTGTTGTGTCATGCCAAATCTGTTTTGAACTTTTTTTGCTGAAAGTCTTGAGCTTCCTCAGTCTCATCTGACCAAAGGATACGGTTCCAGTTAAAACTTCAGGAACATTTTGCAAAATTCCACATCCTTACATTCATGTTGATAGGACAGCAAAAACTTTTTTTTCCCGGGATGCCCCCCAAGCACTTTGTTTAGTTTTAGGATGTTAATAGCATTAAATAGTTGAACAGTTTTACATTTTATGACCTCTCTTAGCATCCACTTCACTGTGCATGTTTGCAAGACAAATATTCTTGTCTGCCCTTGTTTGTCACATTTTAGAAAAATTGAGCTTGTTTTTTTTTTTTTTTTTTTTTCCTTTTTCAGTGAGTTTTATACTCTATAGAAAAAAAGGTTCAGGTACATTTGATTTTTATGAATGGTAGCGGTGCTATAAAGTATAGCACCAGTGTATTTGTTGAAATCAAAATTGTCAAATAAGGAAATAAAAAAATGTAAAAAAATATATATGTAAACAGTTATAGAGAATGAGGAACTGATGAAAAGCAATACTGCAGTGAGGAAACAGAAAACAGATGAAAAAAAGGCATAGACAGAAATACATATTCCTAAACATAAACCATAAATATGGAATGGAAAGAAAAAAGTTAAATGTTTAGATATTTGTGATTATATCTAAAATAATGGAGAGCACAGTAAGATTAAATAGATCCACATTTGACACTTGGTAAGGTTGTTCAATAAGAATAAACAATCTCATAAAACTAATTTAAAATAATAAGAAATAAGTAAATAAACAAACTAAAAATGGTAGATATAAAAATACCAAATGTACTCAAATTAAAAGTTAAGATTTTTCAGCCCCAGATTGTTTCATTCAAATAAAACATGATGTCTTAAGATAGTTGCAACACACACACACACACACACACACACACACACACACACTAGTTGGCAACTGCTGCAGTGCTACTTTTGTCCTTGGTGGTAAGTTAGACTAGTATTAAACTATTTTAATAATAATTTGCGCAAGACTGCCCCTGTCCTCTTTATTTAAATGAAAGCCACTGAATAATCTCTTTTATCCACTCTGTGTGTGTACAAGCTTGTGTGCACGCCTCACATACAGACGCACCCCTTTGCACACTAATAACTAGCAATCATGATAATCTATAACTGCACTCCATCCAAGTCCCTGGA
Source organism: Anableps anableps (assembly GCA_014839685.1). NCBI lineage: Eukaryota > Metazoa > Chordata > Actinopteri > Cyprinodontiformes > Anablepidae > Anableps > Anableps anableps. The sequence continues at coordinate 19,013,330 of CM026085.1, forward strand.
CAGGCATTACAGTCATGTTGCAGGCCAATAAATAACAGCCCAAATAAAGCGCCTGTCCATTCTTGCACCCTGTGTGTATGCAAAATAGGTCAATAACACTATCCTGGAGGTCACTGCCAGACTGCTGGATCTTTTATCGACTGTACCGCAATTCTAAAGGAATTAAGCTTTGTCACAATTCATTGTCGTTGCTGCCTTTGGGTCTTTGAGAAAAAAACGAAGACTTCTCTGGAAATGACAAAACTCATCTGTCTTACAAGGCTTGTGAGTGTCTGTTTTGTTACTGTTTTACTTTTAGTGACCTGAATGAACACAGAAAGACAGCTTTAATGGTATGTCTGTTGCTTCCATTTTTTTAGTTTGGCTTTTAAATATTTATTTAACTTCTTATATAGCAAATCTATCACTGAGCTCTCATTTTAGCTCCACTTACAACTTTGTCAACAAAGTAATCTCTAAGAATCATGACCATTACTATTATCATCATAATTATTTTTGTCTTATTAAATAGGGTGTATTGCTGTAGTTAACACAAAATCCTAAAATTGTATCCCTCTGTCTCTAAATCAGAAGGCAAGTTTATTTTTATAGCACCATTCATACACAAGACCAAATGTAAATAGAATTACCTTCACAGCTATGAAATACATTAAAACAATGAAAATTTAAGCATCACCTCGAAATAAACAAATGGAAAATTTTGTCCATCTACCCATATCCACTGTCTACGGTATGCAGGTACACAGCACCAATAACTTGCTTATGCTGTGTGTCTCTGTTTTAAACACAGAGCAACACAAACATATACACACTCACACTTATGGAGAATTTAGAGAGACCAATTAACCTAACAGTCACATTTCTGACTGAGTGAGGAAGCCAGAGTACCCAGAGAGAACCCTTGCATGCACAGAGAGAACATCCAAACTCCAAGCAGAAAAACCCCAGTCCAGGGTTCGAACCCAGGAACTTCCTGCTGTAAGGAAACTGCCAACAACAGCTGCAGGCACAAATAGAAATATTCTTATTTAAAACAAATAAAAAGACATGATAAAATGACATGATAAATTAGTAATTGACCTTTATAGGAAAACTGCAATAATGCTTTCAGTCCTGATTTAAAGAAACAACAATTTCTCACATCTCAGTTTTTCAGGCAGTTGGTCCCAGAGCAAATGGGCATAGAAAGTAAATGCAACATCCCCTGGTTTAGTTTTGGGCCTGGAAGAACGTCATGTTAGGGTTCCTGATGACGTGAGAGGTCTACATGGTTCATACTTGACCGCCAACTCTGAAATGCATTTAAGACAAAGAAAAAAAAAAAACTAGAAAACTAAGATTTTGGTACATTCTCAACCACAAGAATCACCAACTCCTTCAGAATTTATCCTCTGTAATCTCACTGATAGCCTCCCAGCAACATGATCTTAGGCCAAACCTATGAGGATGTTTGTCAGTTTAACGTCATCAACAGCTGTCTCCACTGCCAAAAGCTTAAACATGTGGCTCTATGCCCAGCTTAGGGAAATGTCCTTCGGTTTTTGTCCTCTGCCTCTCAACAGCGAGTGATAAAGGGACAAAAGTATCCTCAAAGACAACCATAAGCGTCCATTTTGTGTTCTTTATTCCAGCTGCATTTAATCTTGGAAACAAATGCATCCTCAATTTTAGGTCCAAACAAAAATCTTATGTCACGTACAGCCACAAAATAGAGTGATTTTTCTTCTGTATGCAACGTTCACAGTGCTTTACATCCATTTCAAAATAGAAAAAAATACTGACAATACATTTTTGGCAAATATTTCTGCAGCGGGGTGGCTTTAAATATTTAACCAAGCCAGGAGGAGGAGCAAGGAGGGAAAGAAGAAATGTCTTTCCCTCGTCCCTCTTCCTTGTTTTTCTTTATAGGGGAAAAGGAAAGCTTAGTACGGTTGATGGGAGAATGAATGGAAACTAATAAAGTGCAATCCTAGGAGAAAGCCAGCAAAATCTTTTTACTGGTGCAGAGGTTCACCTTCCAACAAGACAATGACCATAAATATGCAGCTAGAGAGTAAATGGAATGGTAGAGATCAAATTATATCCATGTATTAGTCAAAGTCCAGGCCAAAATCTAATTAAGAATATGTGACAAACTTGTAGATTAATGTTCATCGATAATCACCATCCAATCTGACTGAGTTTGAGATATTTTTTTTTATCACCAGTCCTTGTTACTTTCAAATAGGTGCAACACACTATTTGTAGTTGTAGGCATAACCAAAGGGGTAGAAGGAGCAAATGGAATTTAGCCAAAGGACAATCACTGCTTATAAAGTAAACTACATCAGGACAAATATTTTAAAGGACCACAACCTCTTTTTGTGTGCAATCACCAACTTCTATCAAAGTCTCTTTACAAGTGTTTAATGTTTGCTGATTATGCTACTCCACTAAGCCAGTGGCAAACAATGTTAAGAGAAGTTGACAAACATACTGGAGAAGAGTGTCTGCTGGGTTTTGATACTGTCACTAGAGATCTCTTCGTTCCCATTTCTGCAATTCCTCTTTGTCCACCGCTCGACTTGTACCCCCTCCTGGTCTCATCATGATGGTCTAAGCATGAAGGAGCCATCTGTCACTCTGCTCATTCCCACTCGGGTCCTGGGAGCCCAACACTTGCCTCTCACCCGCCTTGCCTGTCATGTCCACTAGCTGACGGGAAAAGTGACAAGTGCCGACAAACATCCCCAGCTTGAGTCTGTCAGTAGCCCCCCATTCCATAGCTCCTTCTACTCACTTTCTTCGAAAGCCATGCACAAACACGCATCTAAATGTATATAACCATGTATGTATAAAACGTCTGGTTGCCAAGGCTATACAGCCATCAGAGAGTTCCCATTCAATTGATTTTCTCCACTTTGCAGAAGCATGACATTGTGACAGGGGAAAGTGTGAGCAGAAGAATAGAAGAGATGGAGAGAGCTGGGAGAGACTGGTATTCCCCCATCTGACCATCATGAGCAGCATGTCAGACGACGACGGGAGACAGAGGACTTGACATGGGCCAGCCCACTTGGGGCAGGGTTGATGTGATGGGAAGGAGGGGAGAAGAAGGGAGGCAGGAGAATGGATAGAAATGAGTAGCCTAAAAAACACAGGGCAGAATCCTCCAAAAAGGGAGGGAAGAGATTGTGAACTCTCAGAGCTTCTGCAAAGAGAAGGAGCATGAGGCATAATGAGGTGGGGCAGATGGAGAGAAGGAGGCAGAGAAAAAGTAGCTCTTTACAACCTGTGCATCAATCTGGCTACAGTTAGATTTGCTACAGTGGCCTCACCTTCCCTTTACGCCAGCTCCGAACACACCTCACCCTTCCGCCTCAGCCTTCCCTTCACCCCACTCATAGAGGCCAAAGTGAGAAACGAAGAGAATTCAGTGATAGCGTTTGACTGTCAGCTGAAGTGGCAGTTATAAATTTATTGCAGGATAGCCATTTACTGTGACGGCTGGGGGAATTGAGCAAGTACGATGTTGGGCGTGGAAGAGGAGATACACAGAAAGAAAGATGAAGCTAGATTGATATTCCAGGGAGGGGTCAGCTTTCTGATCTTTGCTTCCCATCAGACTCTGTGATAAAAGTGCCACCAACAGGCATGAAACCCTTGGTGGGGATTCTGTCTCTGTCTAAATTTGGGCAATTCTGAGCTTGTAGCAAACTGAAAAACATTAAGGCAAAGAGACAACTGCAGTCTGGTCATTCTGCAGCCTTCCTATCCACCCTTTTCCTGGTGGATAATTCTATCAATTTCCTAAAAGCCAAAGCCTCACTGGGATGGAACAGTACAAGGAAAGCAATAGGATGTTGGCATTTACAAATGATGTGTTTAGTAAAATATGGGGAGGATAGGGGGTGGGGGTGTGTGGGCATATTTCAACACCTGTGAGATTCAACTTGAGCACCCCTGTACACAACTTGGCTGCATGTTAGCACTCTGTAGGAGTCAAGAGCATTCATGTCCATGTGCTTGTTTGTGTTACTGAGGCTTGCATGGCTTGGTTTGTTTGCACCTTTGACACAACTTTGTCAGTTGCATTCTATGTTGATGATGTTGTTTTTTGTTTTGTTTTTTTGAAGATAGCTGCAAACATGTACAGGGGACACAAACAAACTTCTCTCAGGGATGTTTGTTTTTCTCTAAAAATAAAAACAGGTGAGCTTTGAATTTAGTCTCACATACACTCTCTCAATGTTGGAAAAGGCTAGTTGTTTTGATACAATCTTATAAAATGTAAGGAGGGCATGTTATACAATCAGTCATAATGTTCTTTTATCCAGATTGACAGTTTCTGAACAAGTCATTCTTTGGGTGAAATCATTTTTCAACAAACAAAAAACAATGCCTTTGTGTCGGTGGAATCAAATTATTCTTCAGACAGGCTTGTAATGCCTCGTTTCCACTAAGCAGTGTGGCACGGGTCAGTGCGATCCAGTACGGTAATACAGTATGGCATATTCAGGAGATTGTTTGGACTACTACTCAGACTCTCAGCGGACAGGCAGGGTTAAACCCAAACGGTTAACGTGACATGTATGTCTCCTGCTTGTTACAAGCAGTGACGTTTTTCTGTTTCCCAATCAATGTGACGCCATTACCTCTGCCCTAACCATACTGTACCTTACCCTTGTCCTCCAGACCTACAGCTGAAGAGGGCCCATGAATGATGCGGTATCATTCAGTTGTATTGGCCACTTTTACATTGAGAACAGCGATATAGTGTACAGAACTGCACTGACCTGTGCTGTAACGCTCAGTGGAAATAAGGCATAGGGGTCCCGAAAGGCCCCAGTCTTTGACTGTTCTTACTTACAGTTTACACAAATGATTTATCGGATGTCTGTATAAATGTTAATATCCAAATGTGTGCAGATCACAAGCATTTTAACACATGCAAAAAAAATATACATAAAGTATATTAGATTAAAGTGCAGGAGTGGGATTTTAACTCTTTACCATGACTGAACACGAGAAAAAGTATATACTGTTTTCTCAACAAAATAAACTTATATTGCATTTTAATATCTTTCTGAAGAGAATGAAGCTCAACAGTGCAATTAGTTTAATACCATGGTGCTCTCCTTTATTCAAAAAACTTGACAAAATTGTTGCCAAAACTTTTAGATTTCACCCTAAAATTTAAATAAGTAAGACCATGTCTATTAGTCAGAGCTGCCAGGATATGTCTTCATTTTATGTTCATTTTTCTTACATTAAAACTGTCGTAATAAATATATGACTAGATCAATAAATTACTAACAAAAATCTGTCACACCTCTGGGGTTAACTATGTTAATAAATATGTATTGTCCCATTTAAAATAAATAAATGAAACTAATGTTTGTAAGTGTGAGAAAATGTAATCAACAGACTGCAGCCATTAGAAATGCACAATAAAAGAAAATTATGTATAGATGTGAAAGTGTGCTGGCTATGCATTTGTTGTTTTTGAGTTGACTTAAAGTTGAACTCCTCAGTTTGTACTGTTGTTATCAGCTTATCTTGAAATTTTTATTTCCACGAATTTAAGAGGTCAAGTTCAGGACTGACTGCACTAAACTTGAGGAAATATGCACATCACACAGGATTTCAAGAGGCATCAAATTCAGTCAAAATTCTTCAGATAAAAAAAAAATTAAAAATCTAATATAAATTTTATCTGAAATCTATATAAATAGATTCAGTTTCCTTAAAGAAAATTGCACTGAACTCTGTTTACATCCACAAATATGTATTCATTCATTTTCTGGCAAGCAATCTAATTATATCCTAAACTAAGATGAGACTCCCTGTAAACGTGCCAACACAGAAATTGCTGGGAAAAAAAGAAACATTGCATCAAAGATTTGGGCTGAAAAGCCATTCTAAAATCTGCATGGATACACATTTTGTCATACTTAGGAAGCTGAAACACAACAAAGACAGGTGCAGCTACTACATTAGACAAAGCAATGTAATTACAACAGAAAATTTGGTAGTACATGAGCCAAAAAATACATTTATATTTAGACACCTGTTTTTCACACCAGCATCACAGTATACTCCATGCATTTTTCTGCACACAAGGTGAAAAAAAAAAATAGCTTTTTATGTTGAAAATTCAACCTACCCTGAAACTGACCTGTACTCTTTGTAAGCAAATAAACATCTAGATAGTTGGTCATTCCATAACTTGAAACTAGAACTTGACATACTAGTACATCTCAAAAAATTTAGAATATTGAATAGAAGTGCAATATTTGTTGCCAGTTATCTCAGTAAGTGAAACTCATATATTATATAGAATCAACTATATATATATATATATCACAGAGTGATATATTCCAAACCTTTGTTTCTTGTAATTTTGATGATTATGGCTTATAGATAGATAATGAACACCCAAAAATCAGAGTTCAGATAATTAGAATACTGTGAAAAATCAGCTAATTAACTCAAAACACCTGCAAAGATTTCCTGAGTCTTTAAACAGTCTCTCACTCTAAATCAGGAGGCGACACAATCATGGGGAAGACTGTTGACTTGACAGATGTCCAGAAGACAGTCATCGGCACCCTTCATAAGGAGGGTAAGCCACAAAAGGTCATTGCTGAAGAGGCTGGTTGCTCAGAGTTCCGTATCTAAGAATATTACCATAAAATTGAGTGGAAGGAAGAAGTGTGGTAGGAAAAGGTGCACCGGCAACAGGGAGAACCGCAGCCTTGCAAGGATTGTCAAGCGAAATCCATTCCAGACACACAGACGAATACCAAACATTGGCTACAGATGTTGTATCCCCCATGTCAAGCAACTCCTGAACCAGAGACAATGTCAGAGGTATGTTACCTTGGCTAAGGAGACAAGGATATGGACTGTTGCACAGTGGCCCAGAGTCCTGTTTTCAGATGAAAGTAAATTCTGCATTTCATTTGGAAATCAAGGTCCCAGGGTCTGAAGGAAGAGAGTGGAGAGATAAAGAATCCATGGTGCTTGAAGTCCAGTGTGAAGTTTCCACAGTCAGTGATGGTTTGGGATGCCATGTCATCTGCTGGTGTTGGTCCACTGTGTTTTCTGAAGTTCACAGTCCTTGCAGATGTCTGCCAGGAAATTCTAGAGCACTTCATGCTTCCCTCTGCAGACAAGCTGTATGGAAATACTGATTTTATTTTCCTGTAGGACTTGGCACCTGCCCACACTGCCAAAGGTCCCAAAAGCTGGTTCAATGACTATGGTGTTCCTATTCTTGATTGGCCAGTCAACTCCCCTGACCTGAATCCCAAAGAAAATCTATGGGCTGTTGTCAAGAGGAAGATGAGACACCAGACCCAACAAAGTAGATGGCCTAAAGACAGCTATCAAAGGAATCTGTGCTTCCATTACACCTACACAGAGCCACAGGCTGATCGCCTCTATGCCACGGTGCATTGATGCAATAATTCATGCAAGAGGAGGCCCAACCAAGTATTAAGTGCATAGAAATGTACATACTTTACAAAAGCCTGACATTTTATGCTTAAAGCGTCCATTTTTGATTGGTATAATGTGATATTCAAATTTTCTGAGACACTTAATTTTCAGTTTTCTTAACCTGTAAGCCATAATAATTAAAATTGCAAACAATAAAAGCTTGAAATATTTTACTCTTTGTTTAATGAATCTCTATAAAATGACCGTTTCACTCACTGAAATGACTGGCAAGAAATATTGCACTTTTACGCAATATATTAATTTTCTGAGATGCAGATTTAAAAATGAGAAATAACTATCATGTATGATTTCCACACTAAACTGTAGGGAAACAGGAATTAAATGTAATAAATTGCATTTAAAAGCTAATTAAAGGAAATCTGAGCCAACAACACACACTCGTTTTGCTGAAAATCTGGGACTATAGGGGAGTCAGTAAATGCACAGCAACTTTGATGTTTACCTGAAAAAGCAACTGATATGAATTAAACAATTTACAATATATTAAGGCAATATTTAAAATGACGATATTTTTGTCCAAGGGACACAGGTGGTGCAGAAACTGAAAGGGTATACATTCAAGATGCACTACCAATAAAAACACCAGATTCTCAGTAATGAATGGTGGTTTCTACATGCTGTTGGGCTAATTCTCCCTCCTGTGTTACCATGATTGTGACAATAGAAGCAACGCTTGCTGTAGGGCAAACATTTGGTTTATTATGGACTCAGGTGCTAGTGCTCACAGGCATGCCCACAATAGATCTCTTAGACATCACTGTAATTTCATTAGCTGCTGCAGCGACGACGAGGGCTTGTGTGACATCAACACTTCAAACCCCTGGGCCAGTAACGCCCTCTAGCTAATATGTACATGCACATTTGTGCACATGCATACATAACGATAAAACCTACTGCACTTGTTCACTCCCTCCCTTTTCTCACCATCTCACACATATTTCCATTCTTTTCCACGCCTGCTGGGCTTTGTCTGTCTATGGTTTTCCCTGTGGTGAGTCTCTGCCAGGTATCGAGAGAAGGATTTCTTCTGGGGCTTTCCCTGTTTTCTTGTCTGAGCTCAGTCGAGCTGGGAAGGAGGACATCATGGAGAAAGAGGGGAAAAGATGACTGGTTTAGCTTTGATATTTGGACTCAGCTTTGATTTTTCTCTTCCTTCTTTCTAAAAATAGCTAGATACATTTGAGAGAAAAGAAGGAATTTTCAAGAGAATGAAGACATGAGAATGATGAGAAGATTACTGGAGATGATTTCTGCACGTGTAAAGCTAGGCACGCATATACAGACAACAATTTAACATGAAAAGACAAATTTTTAAGAAATAGGCAAAAAGGCGGGATTTGACACAGAACAGCAACCCCTCTTCTCCATGTTACGGAGACCTGGTGACCCCAAGATGTCACAGTTTGCTGCAGTTCTATAACAATGATCTTAGGAGATTTTTCATCTTCCATTTTATTCATTGGTGATGGCAGTATTATGCTATGAAAATGCTTTTCTTCACCAGAAACAAGAAAGCTGGTTAGAGGTAATGAAAAGTTGGATGCAGCCAAACACAACATAAACTTTGGTCGTCCAGCCGAGTTTGCTGTGTCAAACTTTTATGTTATGTAACTGTCAGTAGATATCGGAAAGTTTAGGTGAACAGCATTTTATTTTTTGTATTTATTTATTTATTTTTGTAGTCATTTCCTAACTTATAAAGATCAACACAAATCAGACATACTTAAATGACATGTTCTTCATCTTTCTCATTTTGAATAGTGGCCCATAGAGATTGTTTACTCAGTCACATCGTATTTGTACCCTGGGGGAAAAGGAATATTGCGCACACAAAAACAAATACACTATCAAACAAGAGTAAATGTAGAAATGTTAATTTCGTGTCAATAGTCACCATGTCCTCATGTGATCTGCTTCATTCACTGATTTGTTAAAAGCATAAAACCTTTTTTCATACATGTACTCTATCACATGATAGAACATTAGAATTTAAAGGAAAACATGAATAAATAGAGATGAAATAATTTTTTCAATGCTATTCAATTTCAGTTTAATTTATATAAGGCCACACAATAGATGCCATCTCAGCTCGCTTTACAAGACAGACAAAAATACATTGCCAAAACAATGTAATCATATACACAGATTAGGACAAAATTAAATATATTCCATTGAATTCACTATATTCAATTTTGCTTGTAGTTATAATAAAATGTAGTCAAGTTGAGTTTATTAAGCCAATTTGTAATTTAAAAAAAAAAAAAAAAAAAAGTATCTGTTCTGCTGGTTCTTGTTTCTTCAATCCACAACATCAACATCATGTACTTTACATGTCTCTTTTGGTTTAGTTTCAACATTTGTGTACATCTTTAGTTAAAATTAGTCCATCTATGAACATTGATTTCAAACATATGGATTTAGAACTTCAGGCAAGACCTTCGGGTTTTTAACTCAGTGAAATTCACACATTAGTGCAATAAGTAATGAAATACAGAGGATCAACTCTATTTTTTCTTAAACATGTCTGAAGAACTGTCAGCCCCCCACAGTGCATCAACACTCAAATATAGACTGGGGTAATTTCAGGGTTTCACTGCTGAAACCCCTTATCCAAATGACAAATGCACATTTTAAGGTTCAGTGATGGAAAAATTAAATGGGCTAATAGATGCATCATCCTTTAGTTGATCATCTATGCAAAGTCCTCAGTTATCCGCCCTTTGGGAATCACCTTGTTGGTGCTAAAATAGTATTTTCTTTCTTAAACTTTTATTTTTCATAGCTACAACTGAATAAATATGAACAAATGGTGTCTTTTGACAGACTGTGTGTAACAAAGGGTTTGACGATCCAACTAAACATCAGATGCTAGTCAAATTCTCTTGTGTTGCAACACAGCAATGGTTCATCTCTTGAGTTCTGATGTCTTTTTACCTCTGAGTGATTCAACATTAAGACCTACATAGATTAAGAACCAAAAGAATTCCTCTCAAAATGGTCAGGTCTAAAAATCAGTTATTAAGGAGCCAAAACCCAGAGAAAAACCTTCAGAAAATGTGTATATGTTCCTCACAAGCACTTTCAAAGATTACTGTAAGGTGTGGCTTCTTGGAAGCAAAACATGATGACATGAGGGAAGACTGTTGCACAGATGAGATTTTGCTTTTTATTTTTACAGTTAGAATGTGTACAATTTCACAGATTGCAAAGTGTTTTCAAGAATCATTGCTCAGTGTAGAACCATTCAGTCCATGTTTGACAAGTCCATTTACATGTGTTTTTAGTTTGTTAAATTCTAATGTAGTTGTGATGCCATGAAAGTAATGAAAATATTCCTGTTTTGTGTTTTCTAAATGCAAAAATGCAAAATAAAGGTTTCAAAAACTGCAAAGTAAGTTTTAAAACATTTATATTCATTCTAAAAATATCATGTTCAGGTCCGACTACCTTAAACGTTTTAGATTTTTAACCAGAGGTGCACAGCTGTTGGACAGAGTCACTAAAAAAAAAAAAAAAAAAACAAAAAAAACAGTAAAATAACCATTTACTTTTGCATTTTTAGTGGCTAGCAGATAGCAAGATGCAGCATTTTCACAAAACAAATCTTCTCTATGTGGTCTTTCCTCCTGTCAAAGTTTCTTTTTTAGTCTAAGGAACCCAAATAGCTGACACTCAAAAAGTTTCAATTTTAAACTTATCTAGTATGACTGTGACTTTGTCAGTCACTTGTCATGGGGTCTTTATTAGCCAACTGTCAAAATAAAAGGGGAAAAAAAAAAACTACATCTTGTCATGCAAGAGTCAAAACAAGAGTCTAAAACATAGATATAAGGTGCCAAGCCAACAGTACTCACCTTTATGTTTGGAGCCCATTGTATTAGCTCAGACGAGATACAGCAAACAGATAACCCTTTGTGAGATGGAAGTTAAAATGACAAGAACCATTGTGGCATTTTAATATTTCAAGATCTTGTTTCACCCACTGATAAGAGTAGTCGTTCATGGATCACAGTCCTTAGAGCATGAGGGGTTTCTGAATGGTTTTAAAGTATTAAGCAATGAAAATGACTCACAAGAAAACTTGTAGTCAACAAATGTCAGTCCAGTTGAATACCGATGGGGGAGTTTGGCGCAACATTATCTAACTCCATCATTAAAACACAGTATAAGGGACATGTGTCCAATTATTGCTTATCTAGGCTGTTCTTTATGATATAAGATAATATGACATGGTGTAGGGGTGTAATTACATCTTGTGGCACAAGATGCCACAATATTAAACTGCCACTATATTTCTCATCAAGTGCAGCCTGTTTTGAAAAGCACTATCATTACACTGTCATTATCTGACTTTATCAGGTAAAATAAATCTAAGCTATTATGATGATCCCTAAATGTAAAAGTGAGGACTTTACACTTCACACCATGTTGTATTTATGTTCGAAACACACATTTTATCTAAAAGGAAGTCTTTTTTGAGTGTTGCCCTGATGGCTAAAAAAAAAAAAAAAAAAAAAAAAAAAAAAAAAAAAGACTGCTTGAAAGGCTGGCCAACAATACTCAGATATAAAAGCCTACAGTTTTAAACTTCCGATACTTGGTAGGCAACTGTTTTACAGTTTTTCTAATGAGTCTTTACTGCAGTTTAACATTTCGAGTTGAAAACTCAAATACTTAGACTGAGCAAAATTGAACTGGATAACCCTTTAAACCAATCTCTGAGATTTAAAAAAAATCTCTTGTGAAAAAACACACAGGAAGCACTTCCAATGCTTTTTCTATATGACCACCTTAGAACTGGATAAGCATAAAAACAAGATATATGGACTTGTCAGACCGGGATGGGAATGATCTACACTGATAACAGACTGAGGATGTCATCTTTGAAATCTTTCTTCTGTTTATGAAAACAAAAACATTGCTAAAATCTCATATCATCTCATCATGTATTGTCTCATTTCATGAGCAGGATGTCACAGTACACCCTGAGCTATGTTAGATTTTCCTTTAAATTAGATCTTCATGTCTGCTGACAAAATAAACTGCCAAAATAAATGGGAAACTTTGCAGAATTCCCAAATGTAACTTTGAAGGCCCCTGCGGCTTTGAAAAATAACATGCCACTGATACTAAATCAACTTATTTTTGACTGAGAAGCTTCTCACAGCCAAAAATGTTTGTAATTGAATCAATAAGTGTTCAGATATTGATTTTCTATCCCTAATAACTTCTGTGTGTGTCACATTTGCAGCAAATTGTAATTACAATACAGAGCAGACTTGAAAGGCCAAGGAATCTGGCTCTACAACATGTCATTACTAAAGAGTTAAGAAGCACGCTAAAGCAGATCCAATTGAAGACTTCTCTCGGGGCAAGTTTTGTAATGCGTCACCTCCTTCTCTCTGACACTCTCACCAACACTCATGTCCACAAATCAAATGTAAACATGTAGGAAGGCATGTCTCCGTCAGCCACAGGGGGTTGGAAAGGGACAGACGATGGCAGCTCAGCATGCACTGTCTCATTTTTCCCACTCAGAAACAAATGACCAGTCCTTCAATTTCCCCGCCCCGCCGCAACGCTGTCCCACCTAATCACTCGTCTGCGGTGAACATGACAGAGCTCTGCCTCGAGTTATGATCGTGGATGATGACACACTTAAAGGGACGGTAAGGGGAGTTAGCGCTGGGATGGATTGATACATTTGTCGCTTCTCTGAGGACTACTGCCGCCCACCCCCACCAGCTCCCACTTGCAACCACTGGCAATAAATGACAAATGATTTTAACTGCCAACGTTAGAGGCATTTATAATATTGATCTGGCAAGAGTCAATAGCCAGCTCTATGCTCAAGCACTCATAATATTACTTTGAGCGGTGTGCACGCGAGCATAAACGCACAGAGGCACAGGAGCAGTCTGGTACGGTCTCTAAAAGAATAAAGAGGGAGAATCAATGGACAGTGGCGCTGCAAGGGGAAAGACTAATCTTAGTAAGTAATGAAAATAAACACATTAGGAATGTACAGCGTTAACCGACCTCTGTGCTGACCTCGCTCCATCTTGACACAATTAATCCCTCGTTAGGGGGGTAATTGTTTGCTACTGCTTATATTTATTGTTGATGATTGTGGCGAAGGTGCCCGCTGTGTCTGAGAACAGGGTGAAGCCCGTGAGCAGACCCCTTCCCCTGCACATGCACAACACACAATCTCTCATACAAGGGAGCTGATGATAGCAGAGGTGGTCTGAAAGCGGTTGTGCCTCAGGTCTGCAAATCAATAAAGAAAGGGAGCAAGCTGGCACACCTGCTAATTGAAATGAATTTAGTGGTGTACAGATAAACGAGTGAACATGTAAGGATCAGACGAGAGGGTAAGGTTGAAAAGGGGAAACACTTTTTCGTTTCCATATTTTCTTTGAAAGGGTGAGCATCTCAGGACATTTCAGAGGAGAAATTTAAACAGGTATCATCAGAAGCAACTAACAGAAATTTCACAGAGGTATGAATCACTGGGGTTTAATAGGAGGGTTCCTGCACAGGCTGGAAAAGTTCAGGAAACATACGGAAGGACAGAAAAATATTTTTATTCTGGACTTTATTCCTTGTTCATTCATCCAGTTTTCCATCCATCCTTGCATCCACTTATCCATCCATTAATCCATCCATCCATCCATCCATCACCCAACCCTTTGTCAATCCAACACTCATCCCTTTTTCTCTTTGTCTATTGGTCTATCCATCTTTATCAATTTATCCATCCATCCACCCACCTACTCCTTTGTCCACCATATCCATCCTGTATAAAGCTTAACTTCTATAGGAATATTGGTAACAGGAAATTTATAGGAAATTAAAAATGTCATACTTGTGTCTGAAAACTCTGCAAATCTGATGGGGGGAAAAGTATTGAATTCAGGAATTAAATCTAATGTAATAAGAAAAGCATTAATAAAAGGAATATTCACTCTAGGAAATTTCCATTTCAACACTTGAATCGCTCATGTTCAATTAGCAGCTAAAATACTTTAGTTGTCTGTATCACTCTGTTCCAGAAGAATATTTACTATTATTTACTTCTTTATTTACCTTCTACTTCCATTTAACTTCTAACATTTACATGTTGCTCTGTGTGTACACAGATTTTCTGAATGGCCATCAAAGCACAGACAGATGAAAACAAAAACAAAAACAAAAAAAACAAACAAAAAAAAAAAACAACTTAAAATTGGAGAACGTATTACATATTTAAAATCCTTTTTTTGCAGCTTACCATCAGAAGCATTTAAAACCAAGCTGTGAATTTCATCATCAAACAAAATGCCGTGGGTACAATCAAATGACTGACAGCTCTGCTCTCTGTTGGGATAACAGGCAACCCCGTAGCCGTGCACATGTTCCTCTTTGGAGTTCAACACTGAGGTCCAGCTCCAACAAACGTGATCTTAACCTCTCTGACAGACAGAGTGTAGTGAGCGTGCCCGGCATGATGCCCCATGTGCAAAGAAATCCATGACCAGACTGGGATTGTCCTGGCTATACAGGAAAGAAGGGGTCTTCTAACGGGCAAAGGAGAAACACAGGAAAATTAGGAGTGCAAAAGCAAAGAAAGGAGACACGGTGAGCAAATACACAGCAGGTGTCCTGCACTATTTGTGTAGGTCACAGGTTCACTCTACTTGAGATGTTTTGAGGGGTTTTTTTGTGTGCAGACAACATGTTCTTGGGAAAAAAAAGCTGTTTTGCAACAAC
Source organism: Anableps anableps (assembly GCA_014839685.1). Lineage (NCBI taxonomy): Eukaryota > Metazoa > Chordata > Actinopteri > Cyprinodontiformes > Anablepidae > Anableps > Anableps anableps. The sequence continues at coordinate 19,028,585 of CM026085.1, forward strand.
TATAAATTTAGAAATGTCATGAAAACCCCAAACTCTGTTTTTTTTTTTTCAATGTGTTCCTCTGTTATAGCTTCTCAATGTATTTACTTGCTCTGAAGGAATGTACAAGTCCTGTGATCCATTGCAAAGCACACGTCAACACCTTTAATGAAAATAGTACTTGATCTCCTCCTAAAGGATGTTGCAAATCAATAAATATGGAAACATTAAAGGTCACATCAGTATCAAAGTTTATAGTTAGGATCTTTTCCAAAACTATTCCTCAGTTTTATATAAAGTTTAATTCAACATGATGCATCTGCTTGTTGCCCTCATTTATCAAACAACATTGCATATTTAGGCACAGAAATCACAGTGCAAGTTCTGCCAATTTGAGTATACAGTTGTCATTAACATAACACATCTGTATTTATTCAGAGTTTTGGTGGTGTTGCCTACATAAGTTGTGAAATTACTGAATAAAAGTGATTATCTATAAAAAGTAAATTCTAAAGTGACCGCATCATAACAGGATTGACACACTAAGAGATATAAAGCAAAATCTGAAATGAAGTTCCTTACTCTGTTAAATTTGCTACAAATGTCACACAAAGCATTGTCCTTTTAACAGCCTTCTTGCAAAACATAAGCATTAAACAGTCAGACCTTAAAAGTGTTATATGAATTCCTGTCTCAGTCTGATACGCTTCAGACCAGTGACAGTCCACAACACTGCAAAGCACAAAATTAACCCAAGTGTTCAGTCCAAGATTGTGCAGAACTGCATACACCAAAGTGATATTACACTTTATTGGGCACAGAGGTCCACCATGGCTTGTGCTCAAATGTGTGTATCCTACACTCCTGCTAGAAAGGTCTATGTGTCAATAGAATCCCTGGACAGAGAGCACCTGCCCCGAGTCACCACATTTTTCTCTTTAAATGTGGTTCTAAATTTTTCCAACACCTACCCAGCATCTCTTGCTTCCTGTTGTAGTAGTTTTTATGTAAACAGTCATTGATTATTCACAGAAACAGACCAGATTCATACAGTAACAATTTATTGCTTAAATCCAAAATTATATTTTGACTACTGTCAACACACAACTGAATTGTTTATTTACTAGTATTTACTATTTCATACATTTGCTTTACTATCTTAAGTAGCTACTACAGAATGGGACAATTTTTTATTCGAATACTCAGTTGTCAGAATAATTGATAGATTTACTCGATTACTAAAATAATTGTTTACAACAGCCTTAGTTTATACCCTTTCTAACAATGAGTTAAAAAATCTTTATGGGCATAACAGTTATCAGACCCTTGCTATGATTGTTGACCAGCTTTTTTGCATGTTTCCTCAGGTATTTTGATGATTTATCTTTGGTGATGAGCCTTTGAGGTTGGAAGGCCTCCTTGTCATTAATCCAATCTTTAGCTCCCTCCACTGATCCGCTTCCAGATTCTAATCTGGACTCTTGCCGGGGCACTCCAAAATGTAATATTACTTGCAGTCAGAAGAAACGTGCCAATTAAATATAAAGATAATTTTAAATTCAAATATGGCAGAGATATAAATACTTTTGGGCTTAACTGTAGACAACAATGTAGCACTTAAATATGCTTATTGGGCAGAGTATTTTACATTTTTGCTATTGTTCTCTTTATAGAGTAACACAAGTAGAACAGGCTTATCAGCCGGTCAGTAAGGTAGAAGCAGCAGTCAGTTGTTTAACAGGGATGCCTTTCACCGCTTGTCAACTGCAGTTTTACAACACTTGATGTGGATGATGGCCTTCTTTAAGTTTCTACATATTTACTATTTATGAATTTCACAACTGTAAACATTTCCAAAACAGACAAATATTCCTCTCGTAATTCAAGGGATAGGTCTAGTGTTCTTCTGTATAATAGCTTACCGGGCAGAGTGCAGCAACAGGTGCTCCATTATTCTTTGCTGAACAGTCAGATAAAACTGAAACGTAGGAAGGCGATGGGAGAAAATGTTTGCTAATTTGAAACTGTAACTTTTTAAAACCTTGGCTTACATCGCAGGGATGGAGGTCTCGAGACCGGTCTCCATCTGTTTTTCCCTGGTCTTGGATTGTTTTGCCTTGGTCGTGGTCTTGGTCTCGTTCGACAAATTGGGTCGAGACCGATTTGAGACTCAATAGTTTTTGTGAACATTACAAAAACTTAACTCCCTTTTATCTTCACCCGCAGAAGCGCAACAAGCTGAATTAAAAACAGTGATCAGAGCACAGCATTTGGTCCTTTGATTTAAAAGAGCGCGTCGACGTGTTGACATGCAGTGCGGAACTAGCTTTTGCTGAACAAACACCTGGATGTGACCACAGAAAATTCTTAAATTTTCTTTTTAAAAACATGAAGAATTTTAAGACAGGAAGGTAAAAGGGAAAGCAAAAACCCCAGGCCACCTGTAAGTTTTGTCCACCGCCAGGATTGATGATATGCGAAGTGAGCAGGATGACATCTTGTTTTACTAGACATCTACAGCGGACACAAGGAAAAGTAAGTAATACTGCGAAAAATATGCACACCACCACCTAGTTTCAACAAAACTGGAAAAATAAGGCTCATCAAGTCAAAAACATAATTTCAGTCTTACCTTTGGTGTTTTATGGTCATAATCCATATCAGAGAAAATATTCCCCCTTGGCTCCTGTAATCTGTCGTCCCTGTGTCATCCCTGTTTGCCACGTGATTTTTGTGAACCCCACGGATTCTATTGGCTGTCATGGTTTTGGAATTCTCCCTGTGAAGCAATTTGCATGTGCGCATGGTCTAATAATAATAATAAAATGCCTAAAAAAATATTAACGTGTCCAGCATATGTGTTTTAACATCTGATACTCTGATGAATTGCTTTCATTCATATGATCATAAGAGGAAAGATTTTATTAAATTTGACAAATCTTTACCAGCCTAATCTCTCACTGTTTTTTAAATGTATCATATAACTATTGTGCAATGTGTGCTGATTAATTCGGTTTAGAGAATATGCATCAATGTAAGGCTGCATTTAATGTATTTAATACCAAAGTGTTAGTTTATTATGACCATTATTAACTTAATACCAAGAAGTAGTTTTTGTTGTGTAATTAACTGTTTTTTCATTAATTTTTTCATTTTGTGGTGTACAAAAAGCAATATCCTGTAATATTTGTCAACATTCTAAACATTTGGCCTTGGTCTTGGTCTCGGAAGAACTGGTCTTGACTCCATCCCTCTTACGTTGATACCGGCAACCAGTGTGAACATAATATCAGAGGTCAACAAGTGATCTTTTGTGTGTTTTACAGCATACAGCATTACAGTAAACAACATTAAAGTATTTTACAGGATAATGCTTCTATGGGATCAATCAGATTTGTAAACCACAAACAAATAAAAAAATGTTCATAATTTTTACCATACATATGTGTAGTTTCTACTTTAATATCTCATTTTAGTAGAACTAACTGTGTGCAAAAGTTGAATGAAACCGTAAAAGAAAGACAGAAAATGACACTACCTGAGAAGAGATATTGTTCAGTGTCCAAACCGATCCAAGTCACCAATCGGTAACATGAAAAAGAAGACAGAAAAAAAGATTAGGAACAAAAATATATTTGTTTCAAGACCAAGACATTTATTAAAAACTTTTCAGGAATAAATTAAAGGGCTAGAAATTACATCTTATTTTATTTCATTCTATTACCAAATACAAAAATGCTGATTTGTTTTATCCCATTAAGAAAAACATTTACCCAATTAATCAACCTTTTACCCTAAACTGTGATAATAGTCCAATATGGTCAGTCACTACAGGACTGGATCAGACTAACACATCATTTCCATAGATGTCATGTTTCTAAGAAGGGCCACTGTATTCAGGGCAGCCATAATTAGAACGCGCTGCACTTTAAGTCCACTGCAAAACGAAGCAAATTAACCAAAATGAATTACCATGAAACTCCAATGAGAGGGATGATGGATGACAGCTGTCTGCCACTCCTGACAGTTTTTACATTTGACTTTCTAATTAATGTGGGGATTTAACGTGTTTGTTCATTCTGTCAATAGCAATTATGTCTCTTTTGGCCGGCTTTGCCCGTACACGCATGTGCCCAATTTTATGCAAATGTCGCGTTGTGTATGGGATAGCGCCGTGACTGCCAAAACGAGGCCCGGCCAAGCAAATGGGGTTTGGCTCCCCTCGGAGAAAGCGCTATGCTGAATATACATAGCACAGGATATGAATTCTGGACAGATCTGCACTGTTGTGTGCTTAAGAAAATTAGCAAGCGACTTGGGGAGGTGGACTGAAATGGTTTGCCGAATGAATGTTGGGAACAGATCATGTTTACAGAACAATGAAGATTAACTGGTGAAGATATTAAGCTGAGAATAAAGAAAAAAGACCAAGTGGGCTTCACGCCTTCTGTTTCTTTGTCAATATAAAAACAATACATGAAAATGGTGCTTCATAAATTTCCACTTTTCTCTTTCATGACACTGTTTGTGTGAACAGCAGCAATAAAATCAAAGTTTCTTGTGAACACGGGGTCCTTGGGCAAACTTTTGTAATAAGGTTGCAGTCTTAGTACAGTCCTGAAGTGGACAAAGACAAACCCTGCTTAGTCAGCGGTCTCTGCCCAAGGGCATTGGGACGGTAGCTGAGGAAGAAATGAGGGAGATAGATTTAACTCGCTGCAAGACAAGTCCCTTGCTACCACCCATTCCTCCTCTTTTCTTTCACCTGGCCTGACAATCTCCTGTGAGATATCAATTCCTTCTCTTTCCTTCGTCTTGCGTCCATTCACTTTTATACCCTTCCCCTCCAGCCCACACGTAAACACGCAGGGGACTTCAGTCACAGGGTTGTTCTTTTTTTAAGCGACTCAAGTAACTCTGATGGTGCAGGAGATGTAAGCTAACGACAAGCAGTACTGATGAGTTTTTTTTTAAATACACCACACTCCACAATTAGCTGTTAAAAGCAGTAGAGCAAATTCTAGAGTAACTTTTACTAGAGTAGCATTATTTCAAGCTGAAGCATTTTTAGTTTGAGAATATTTCTCTCCACGGAAATAAAAATCCCACCACAACTGATAGCTTTGGTATAAATCATTTACTATTTTAAGTTGATCAGACTATCCATGACACTTTAGGTTAGTAATTCATGAATTTCTGATTCTCTTGAGCATAAATATGACATGACACAGGCTCATTTCTCTAAGCCATTTTTCAAAATGGAAAAGACAAGAGAATGTGCCATCCAAGTAGGGTGAGTGCTGATCTGGGTCTTCAAGGGTGGAAATGGCCTAAAACAGCCCATTTGGACAACTGTAACTGTGAGAAACAAGGCTGGATGAGGACACATCTAACTTTTCTGAACATGTAGAAAAGTTGTACAATAATTAAATTAAGGATTTTGTACGTATCTTTACCAGGGTTACAGTTAATGAGGGCATGAACAGACATTCTAACTTCCTTTTAATTGATTGGCTATGGCATACATTTAAGAATTAATGATTAATCTGCCATATCAATTTAAATACACTATAGAGCCAGTAAAAAAAAAAAAAAAAAAAAAAAAAAAAAAAAAAAAAAAAAAAAATATATATATATATATATATATATATATATATATATATATATATATATATATATATATATATATGTATATATATATATATGTATATATATATATATATATCGAGTTGGAGGTCATTTACTGCAAGAAACACTGTAAAGGAGAATTTAAAAAATGACTTGATTATTGTCCAGAGGTGAAAATCTATGAAGTCATGTTAAATTTGTGTTTATTTTTAGTGCAGGTTAAATGCTCGTTTTTGTCTTCAGTATAAAAAAAAATTAGGATTGAATGTGGCTATATACAAATAGATATGACAGCAGAGGGAACAATTACCATTCATGTTTCGAGAACATAGGAATATGTTTTAACTGGTTAGCACAGCCTGACATTCTCAAACCAGTTAAGAAATTTATATTTAGAGTAAAATTACAAAAACTGAATTCAGAAAGATCTTAGTTTAGGGAATCAGAGGAGAAATCTCATGGCGAAGTCAAGCTAAGAGCTGGTCGGAGCATAGTTTATTCAGTATTTAGTCTTCAAACAACCAACAACTCAAAACTTTTACAGTAGGTCAGGTTATATTAGATATTGTCACACCTCATTATCTCAAGTTAAAAGTTCTAAGCCAAACTATGTCCAGGTTGTTATTTTGTGCTGACTAAACAATAACTATAGACAATAAAAATATAAAGAAAAATTTTCTGAGAAGAAAAGGAAAAACATCACTGATTTTCTGAGAAAAAAATAATGTAAATAAGTCATTCAAACTCAACAAGATATTAAACACTTCCTGAAGTATTTGCTAGAGCTGCAAAAGAAATTTAAGTTGTACAATGTGTTGAAAATTTGTTTTATCGCCAAGCAGTTTGACTGACTCTGCGATGACTGACTCAAGTGTTTAGCTTGACTCAGAGTAAAGTTTAGCTCGTTCCTCTCAGCTTGAATCTAACTAGCAATTAGCAGAATTCTGTGTCACTGTTAGCTTGATTCTGACTAGGTGTTGTTCTTGACTTTCTAATATGAATATCTACCTAATTATAAACAAAGATCTTTCTGAACATTGCCTAATGCAGTCATATTGTTGTGTGGGTCCGTGTATCTTTTGGTCATTTTATTTTCATTTTAGAAATGGGTATTAAAAAACAAGAAAAAATGGGTTATTTGATTTCTATTTTAAAATATAAAAAATGTATTTAAAATACTTAGCATTTCTCATTTTCAGTATCAAAAAGGGATGAGCAAAATTTTAAAAATGATTTGATTTTCATTTTCTATTTCAGATAACAAAAAATAAAATTGCTTTAAAACAGAAACGAAAAAAGGCCCGTTTGTTCATGTTCCGAGACCGGATGTGGCCACTTATTTTGTGACAAGAGTGCCACAAGTGAGATTCCTACGAATGCTAGATATTGCTTTAATGGATCAAATTTACATTATTTCAAATTTTAATTATATATTTAGAAGATTTGAGATTGTTTTGTTTTGATTTGCTTGGTGTTAGAAGCAACCCAAAACAACAGGTATTTGAGGAGCTGTTTTTAGCTGAAGAGGTCCCAGGTTGATGTGAGTGACAAGGGTTTGTGGTCGTAGAAGTGAGAGGGGAAAAAGCAAGCCGCACCTCGCAGACACAGTACATTACTTTTTCATCAGCACATGCACTCCCCTAAGCCTTGGTCCATGAGGGTGTGCACTGAATCGAAAGTGTGGCCCAGGCTCTCTCCCCTGCTCTCTCGTATATTGTGTACTATACGAATGGTGGAAGTTGAAGTCAGAACCTCGCAACAAGCTGTCAAACCCCACAGCTGAATACAAATAAACAGTTGCTGTGACATGTGCATGTATTGCATATAACATGTCTAACATCAGAAGCTGAGTGGGACTGAAAGAACATGGATATGGCACATAATTATACAGAAACATGATCAAAGATGTTCATTGCAAGGATCCTCATGCAGTCATAGGAAATTATAATATGACTAATAAGATTTAATGAGGAGTCAAACTGCAGTGTGACCAAACAAAGCAGGAGCAGTGGGGGATTTAAAACTTGGGAGACTGAAATGGGGCTGCTACCGGTAACAGCATCTCAGATTTACAACTTAGCATGACAGAAAGAACCTCTTTCTGTCCTTGTCAAAGTTATCAGTATGTAATTACTTCTTACATGGACTTTATTGTATATCTGGCTTACCAGATAAGCCCGAAAAGGCTATCCACTTGTGACATCATGGCATAGCTTTTTAAAGCGACAAAAAGAACTCAAGAGACCAGGTTAGATTATGAGAGGTAATTTGCACTTCTTGTCTCTGGTTTCCTGCAGGCTAGAGAAATGCTTCTAATGTACATATAAGTGCAACAAGTCGATTTACTTTAATAATTTATTTAAAAATGAACTCATTAAACACAGAACATAAATTTTTACAGCTAATAAAACCCCAAATTTTTGTTTCTCATAAAATCTGAAAATAATATAAAACCAATGAAAACAGAATCTGTAATTTAAAAATGTATGATGTGACCCCCAGACTCATGGAAGACTGCTGACTTGATAGCTGTCCAGCAGATTGACATCCCCACAAGGAGGGTAAGCTACAAAAAGTCATTGTTAAAGAAGCTGGCTGGTAACAGCATGCTGTACCCCATTATATTATTGGAAATTTAGTGGAAGGAAAACAAGTAGGAAAAAGGGTGCACAAGAAACAGGGATAACAGCATTCTTGAAGAGGATTGTGGACCAGGGCCCTTTCAATAGGTTTGATGAGAATCACCAAATGTGGACTGCAGCTGGAGATAATGCTTCAAGAGCCACCACACACAAACATATCCAGGACATTGGCTACATTGCATTCTTTGTGTCTGTTCCTGAATTAGATGCAACATCACAGACATCTTACACTGGACAGAAAAGAAAAAGAAATTGAATGTTGTTCTGTGGTCCAAAGTTCCCTTTTCAGATGACAGCACTGTATATTCCAAGCTTAAGGTCCAGAGTGACATCGCTACTGTTAGTGATGATTTGAGGAACCTTGGGCTCTGCTGGTGTTTGTGAGGTTGCTGGATCAGGTTCTTTAAGAGGACTTCATGCTTCTCACTGCGAACCAGCTTTTTGGACATGCAAATTTAATTTTCCAGCAGGTCTTTGCATCTATCCATACTGCCGATGGTACTAACACCCGCTGTCATGATCATGGTATGACTGCTTGACTGGCCAACAAACTCATCTGACCTACATTTCATAGAAAAGCTATTAAGAATTAGGAAGAGGAAAAAAGAGGGACACAAAGCCAGCAATGCTGACAAGGTGAAGACTGCTATTAAAACCACCAATGCTGCCTTAACACCACATCTCAGTTATAGGTTGATCATGCTACGCTGCATTGATGCAATAATTCATGCAAAAACAAGACCCAACCAAATATCGAGTGAATATACTGCACAGTACATATTTTTCAGTTGGTTAATATTTCTGTATTAAATCCCTTTGAGTATTTAACTCAAATTTTCTCAGAACTGAAATGTGACTTTTTATCAGTTGAAAGCTATAATCACCATGATTACTTTCTGATCATATTCTGAGATGCGCCCACATGTGTGAGAGCGGAGAAAAGGAGCTTGTGCCAATGCTAGGAAAGTATAGGAGAAGTCAGTCATGCCAGAAAGGATGTTCTTTCATTCTGTCCTTTTCTTTAGTAGGCTGTAAAAGCTAACAAGCCCAGAACAGTGCTCACCTCTGAATCGCCCAGCTGCTTTTTTCCTTGGCTTTTTCCCCCATGCATCCCTCTCTTTCTGTTCCTTAGACAAACCAGCATCCTGGGCAGAGGTAAGGGTCATAAAACTGCAATTGTCATGTGAGACTTTTACCTCTTCCTCACCACAGGCAGGTGCACACAAAATCCAGAACCGCACACTTCAGCTAAGGACTTCCCCAGAAATAGCCATTCCTTCTTTTGTTTTTTTGTTTTTTTAATTTATTTATTTTTTTATTTATACATCATGTTGCCACAGGTTGGGGAAAACAGTAACGTGAACAAAAAACTTCTAAAAATACAGTCCTACAGAGCAGTCAGTGCCACCGCAGAGGTTAAACAACCTGAGAGCTGCAGGCAATCATTCAATTTAAAACGCACCAGGAGCCCTTGGAGCACGAGGAGAGCAGGACGCATAAAGAAATTTAACAACTCAATGTTTTACAGCCCGGGAAAATGAGATCTGAGGATGGGGTGCTTGCTGCACGCACTGTACACATACGCACAAAAACGGCTAGACAAGAAAAAAAATAATAATAATTTTATATATATATATATATATATATATATATATATATATATATATATATATATATATATAAAAGAGGTCAATCACAGAGTGTGGAGTTGTGCTCATGGCCCCCTTCTCAAAGAGTGAAGTACTCTGCTGCCACAATAAGTGTAGGAGGGAGAGGGGACAACGAATCAAGCTGTAAAATGTTGCTGGCTTTCTCTTTTTCGCCCCCAAAATTATGCATTTCTTCATTTTGTCTGCCAGATATATAAAAGTGGGCTGTTCCTTAAGCTGTTTTAAATGTCTCAATCTTACAGTGGTTTGCAAAAGTGTTCATACAAATAAAAAAATCATCCAGCTTTGGTGTATTGTCTTGGAGTTTTGTGTGTTCGTCTACACAAAGCAGTGCACAATTTGAAATGATACAGGGTTTTCAAAATTTTCCTAAATATAAAATTGAGTGAGGCGTGAATATTTTTCAGTTCCAGCCTTTTAGCATCATTAAATCCAGAAACTAACATTTTGGCCCGTTTTTTTTTTTTTTTGTTTTGTTTTTTTTTTTTAAATAGCTCTAACTCAGTCAGACTGGATGGAGAGTCCCTGTGAACATCCATTTTCAAGTCTTGCCTCAAATTCTCACTTTAACATGAGCTTTTTCAAATACCCATTTGAACATTTTCATCAAAATGTCAGTTTAGCCTCATGTTATCCCCTTTTTTGCACTGAATAAAGTGTATAATTGTTGTAAAACGATGGACAAGTACTCAAAAGCTGAAAAAGTTGAAGACTCCCTATAAGAGATGTACATAAGGATGGTATTTATGCAAAAAGAAACAAGAAACCGTTTTGTGAAAATTCTTGATTTACAAAGAAAGTTTAAATTTAGCTGCTTTTTGGCAAGGCAAAAGGAGCCCAGTTGTTTTACTGACTCAAAAAACTATGCTGTTTTCAGAACATCACATTAGGCCATGGGATCATGGGTTCTGACTGTTTGTATCAGGATAATGAGTTCAAATTTCAGAAAGATGATGCAAGCTTTCATACAAGTTGCAGAACACAACAGAACTTGGAAGATTAAGGTCCAGCATTTCTAAAAAAAGATCAGTAGATACCACAAAATCTGGACTTAAGTCTAGCGAGCTACTGTGTGGAATGGAACAATATGGGATTGGGGGATTACATTGGACTTTGAGAAGCTAGTAGAGTAACAGTTCATTTATAAATATGGGACAATATTTATCACCATGCTTGTACAAGGTTTTTGGAGTACCTCAGGCCTCTGTATCGGGTCCAAAACTTTTTATTCTTTATATAACTGACATTTGTAGTGTTTTAAAACATGTTTAAAATAGTTTTTTTTCTAGACAAAAATTATAAGATCAGGGTGACCAAAAGTCCTCTTTTCCCCAGATATGTCCATTTTTCACATTCTTTCCTGGGCATCCTGGGGGCATTCACTGATTATCTAGGCATACTTAAATTGACTTGTGCAATGCATGGAGCATGACAACCTTTCATTGATGTGATATCCTCCCCTAGTTGCTGCTAAATGAGTGGTTTTTATCCATTCATAGATGGAACAGACAGCGTGGGCTCTGATGCTGCGCTGGAGCTGATGTGTACAAGATGCTTTACGGACTAACTGGAAAACAAAATTCCTTCACACCATCCTAGTTGCAACAAATGGGTGGCGGAGTGCACAATGCACATAGCTGGCATATGTGTTTCTATGTGTGATAAAGGTGGTAAAGATCCCGCTGCTCACATGGACACAAAAACTATAGGTGAGAGTTCATCTATTAATTGACTGAAGATGAATAGAAACTAAAGACTGGAGTAAACAGATTTTTTAAGAGTCTTTATGAGACTGCTGCTTTTTATTATTGTATTTCTGTAATTTTTCTCCAGGTTGACTTAAAAAGTGAGCTATTATTGTGACAGATTACATTTCTAAGCTACAGAAAAGTAATTATGAGGGATGCACTGATATGGAAATTAGGGCCAATATCAAATCTGATATTAATATTGCAGTTATGGCAGTATTTCCCAATATTTACCACTATCATACATATTATATATATTTCCCTACACTTTCGACACCAAGTAAAAGCGATAACACTGCTTATATTGGTTCTCTGTTTCTGTTAAATACCCCATAATCCTGTGCTGCATCTCTATCACTGTCCAACACCCTCCCTCTCCGAAAACACATAAACAAATGGCAACAAGATGGAAATAAACATTGGTTGTCCATTTCAGTTCATTTGCTAATCGGACCGAAACCAATATGTAAAAAAATAACTAAGTGGTTCAGGCCTAGGCCAGATGTCCTCATTTTTGGAAATCAAAATATGGTCACCCTATGAAAGATGAACTAGACATCAGGAATGTCAGAAAAGTATGGATTGATCATAACAAACTGCAGAGTTCAACTGAGGCATGTAAGGTGTCCAAAAGATGTCGCACAGAAAATCATGGCCTAATACAGTGTTTTTCAAAGTGTGGGCCATGGCCCCCTGGAGGGCCCCTAGGGGATATAACGGGAGCCTCAAAAAATGGGAGTGAAGATGAGAAAATAAACCCAACAAAAATAAAAAAAATTGAATGTAATACATTTTTATCATAATTTTTTATTATAAATTTTTCAATATAAAATCAAATCTTTTTAATATATTTATTATAAAATATAAGATCAAATAAATTATTTAAATGTCATTTGCCATGCTCATGCTGTTTGAGGTCCATGGCCATGGAAAAGTTTGGGAACCCCTGGCCTAACAGACCACATACTCAAGTGAAATCAGGTAGGACAAATTCCAGAAACACTTTTCTTGACACTCATTTGATCCTATGCAAAGATTAGTGAACTTCAGAACTTAACATTTTCAGGAACACCAAAATAAAAGGTTTTTCATCAAATTATATCAAAAGCCAAGTTTTGATTTTTTTATTTCTTATCTGGCTACTCGATATGTTCTAGCAAATATGTGGCACTGGTCAGGTGCAGTTAAATAAACACTGTCACTCTTTACTTTAAACCACGAAGTAATACTGTTGGGACTGAGATGAATCCACAAAAGAGAACAATCAGGACAGTTGAAGAAATGAGACAAGACAGCTAGTGACACACAATAAAAACAGACATGCAGAAATTAGAAAATAAGAAGGGACAGGCTGATAAAGGTAACACAGAAGGAAAAAGACAATGATCCATACAGACAAAGACAGGTAAGACAAGGTAAAACCTGGACAGGCCGACAGACAGGCAGGCAGGCGGAAAGGCAGAAGGTTTAGTTGAGCCCAGAGAGGACACAGAGCAGCTAAGCAGCGAGAGCAAAAAACATGAGTGTGTCACAAGCAATGAAGGCAAGCACACAAGATGAACTGTATTTTTAAAGACGAGGGAGGACAGTAGGTTGTGAGGGGTAGGATGAGGTCAGGGTGAAGAAGGGAGACAGGAAGCTCTGCAACTTACCTAATATTCTCATTTAATTTTTTATCTACTCAGTTCTTTTAAACACATACATTCTAAAAATATTTACTTGTTCAACTTGTCAGTCTTATTTATTGCACTAATATAGCAGGTACAAACAATGTCTTCAAAAGATAAGATTCCCTACAATCCATTAATGTATAAGTAGCAACATGTCCATACTTTAAGTAAGGGGTGTCCAAAGTGATATTGGGTGGTTTTCACAGTTAAAGGTTGGACTAAATTTGGTTTGCCATTTCTGGCGGTTGATGCAGATACACAAGAAAAATGTCAGGGTGCAATTTTCACTGATGCTAGGCCTTTCAAAAAAGATACAGGCAAAAATAAAATCTTCTTAAAATGGTATATGAAAGGTACAACACAAACTTTTCATCTTTATTAGCCATGTTTTTAATTTTCATTTAGTTGTAATAGTAAATATGACCACAAACATCCACTGACTTTTACTGAAAAGCAAACTTAGGCATGCCCAAACTTGGCAAAATAAAGCAAGAGTGAGCCATATCCTGTTCTTGTTGCTGAAAACCCAAAAAAAAAAAACCAAAAAACCAAAAAAAAAAAAAAAAAAAAACAAAAAAACAAAAAAACAAACTATTGTGAATATTATTTATGCTACACATTGTTCTAATGATACACAATACCACAAGTTTTAGAACAACAATTTAATAGTCTGGTATGATAAGTACATGTACATTCTCTTAAAACAGTCTCTTCCATAGATGCTAAACTTGTACCTGCAGTCGATGTTTTGTTGGACCTTTTATTATTTTACTGAGTAGTAGAACAAACAATTGAACATATGTGTAATCAAAGATATGTAAGATCTCTGCTGAGTCCTATCCACTATAAGGTGCATCATATTATTTAGAGCTTATAGCCTCATTACATCTGCTGTGTCACAGCTCTTCGTGACTCAACATACATTTTGTATTTAAACCTCACTCTTTCTTCACGTTTCCCCTCAACTGCTTCATGTATTTTTTTATTTTATTCTTCTCAATCTCCACTGTGAAGTCTCATCTTTTTGTAGTTTTCTTTAAACACGAGACTTTCTGATTTAAAAGTCTTTCTATCCACTTATGAAATTTTGCTTCTACTTCATTCCCATTTTAATCCGCTCTCTTCTTCCTTCGATGTTCCTCATTCATTCCTTCGTTGCTCCATAAAATAGAGGAACATAATTCCATCCTCCTCTCTTACTGCCTTTGTTCCCATCACCCCTTCTCCCTGTGTCCCTACCCACTGTCTGGCAGCGCACCCCCTGGCAGAAGGCCCAGTGGCGGGCCTGTTTCCTCGCCGCGAAAGCCGACCACTGCGTGCCCGCATTGTGAACGGGGGAAATGTGCTCCATTGTGCCTGCGCAGAGCTCGCCCCTCAAAATGGAAGTGGTCTGAATGCAGCCTCGTTAACCAACCAATAGAGCAGACGTGTCTAAAACCCTGTCCTTGAAACCCTTCTCTGCTTTTGTTTTATGCATGACAAATGAGCTAAGTTATCTTGTGTTTTTTTTCCCCCTTTCTCTCGTCCAGATTTTCTAAAATGTATCCATTATACAAAAATTCCCTCCAACATACTTGATTAAATTGTGCAGTTTTCTGCTTAGATATATGTGATCACTGCCAAGTACAGAGATTTATGTGGAAATAAAAATCTTGTGAAATAGCCTAATAGAGTCTACTGATGTGTGCATAAAGGTAAAATTTTCAATATAATCGAAAAGGAAGAATGTCAGCTGTTTTCTTATTTCTTTGAGGACATGTCAGAAGTGGTGAGGACCATATTAATATGAACTGCAACAGTTGGATTGTAATTCAACTCTGTGCTGTTTAGAACAGCAGACTTTTTCCACCAGCTGGATGTGAGCCATTTGGCAGCATTCTCCCTCTTTCTTCCTGACGGTATCGGACACAATCTTGTAGATACTTCAGTCATTAATTTGGACATGCCAAGGGCACTTAGTGCAGTCTACACTGAATGTAGGACTATTAGCTGTGTACAATATTGGTAAGTCAGTGGAAATGTCTTTAAGGCCAATGTCACACATATAAAACTTCTTTATGAAACCAATGATAAAACTACAGCCTTAATGTCTTCACCATTGTAAGCGTGGACAGCTGTTCTGTCTTTAATTTACAAATATACTAACAAAACAAATTTGATAAAAAAATAAGTTATAAGAAATAAGTGTACACATGCATGTCAAAATTCCAGGCTTCAGAGATGTAAAAACTGAAAACAAATCATTTCTAAGCTTCTTCATCCTTTATTTTGACTAATATCCTGTATACAGTGGACCCCAGGTATTTGAGGTGGTTAGGGACCACAACCTCCTGCGAATGGCTGAAATGCAAGAATACTTGAGGATGCCTCTAAAAATTCTTATACATGCCTATTTTAAAGGGGCAGTACAATGTCAAATTGACTGAATTGCAATTTCCCCACTCAGCTTCTTTTGACTAGCCAGCAGCACTTAGCAACACCTGATGGAACTGCGCATCTGCTGAGCTCATTAAACGGGCTAGTTCTCAGTGCAACACTGGTAAAAGCATTGTTAAAGGGTTAATAGAGGACCAATGTTGTGGTGACTTCCTGAAGGTGGAGGGTTGGAAAGAGCAGGACGTTCTTAAAGAGACAAAGGTCCAATTTCAAGGTGTTGAATTAGTCATATATTATTTAAGTCATTTATGATATATACAGCATTTTTGTAACACCAGAAGGTAACATAGTTACTTGATTGTGCTATAAAATGATTTTATGTGGCTGGAAAACAAATAATACTGCCCCTTTAATAGTTCAAATACCAAATGTAGCTTAAAATGCATTAAAACGCACAGTGGGAACCATATTGGCACTATACGCTGTCCAATAGCATGTCAAGTAGTATTGCGCCGAGGTATTTCAGTTTCTCTGGTTGCATTTTCTTTAGAATACTTGAAAAAGAAAATCCTGCAACTCATGACAAAAATAACTGCAGCACAGGCAGTGTCTAATAACTTTTAATTTGTAATATATGAGGCTTTTCCTATCAACTAGTCTTTAAAATGGGAAAGACAACATAACATACCATTCAAATAATGCAGGTGAGTGTCGATCTTCAAAGTCAGGAAATGGCTGCAAGACAATAACCCGACACCTAAACCTAAACTTGCCCACATTTACTGTTAGAGGAAATAAATATAATGGTTAAAATCACTGAACCTGTGAAAAACAAGGCTGGATGACTAATAAAAGAAGAATTCATTTTAAGGTTTCTAAAATATTAACAGAGCTGTTAAAATTTGTTCAACAGTATTGTCATAGCTTTATTCTTTAAGATGTCTTCTTATAGAAATATTATGATGATGATTAAGATTATTATTATTATTATTATTTCATCAGATTTATTCAGAAAAAACTTGAGTATCAGAATACCATGAAAAAAAGACACTTGAGTAGCATAAAATCCTGATGATACAGACGTAAAAGTGGTTCAGTGCCAGTGTCCGATTTACTCCTTGGCATCAAATCAATCCAATCACTCCCAGAGCCGTCTAGACAATCTCTAATCACTTACAATTCAGAGCAATCACTCTCATCCCATGATGCATTTTGCTGGTGATAGGACAGGTCGCTTTTTCAGGGTGACAGAGCCACTATCATCCAGCCAGCAATTACAGTAGCACAACAAGCTTTGGATAGCGTGACAGTGATTTGATGATTGTGTGACAGTGAGCAGCCCCACACTGCCAATAATTAAACACTTTGATGACACTACACGCTGTATTCAATATCAGTCTGTCAATAACAGCATTATTCAGCCAAAAGGCATACAATGGGATAAACAATTCTAGGTAAGAGTAAAAAGTCCAGGTGCCACGGGAAGAGGCTATTCAAGGAATAAGAGGTATGGAAGGTATTGTTCTTTGTCATTTTTTTTTACTCACTGTATACAATGTTAGTTGCAAATCCAGTACAAACAATTAAAATTCAAAGGTCACCTATTTTGGAAACATGCCAAAAGAGGGAACATGGGGGCAGAGGTGGTAAAATGAGTACACCTTGGTGTAAATTTGAAACACTATGAGTGCAGGCAAACCAACATGCTTCCTTTTAATCACATCATAAACATGGTGAAATGTGTTGGCAGCATCATGGAATGGAGATGCTTTTCTCCAGCAGTGGCAGTAAGTTGTTCAGAGTTCGTATGAAGATGGATGGAGAAAAATATAAGGCAATACTGGAAGGATTACCCAGGGATTAGGTTCACCATCCATCAGGACAGTGACCTAAGCCTTAAGCATTCAGCCAGAGCTAACATAAAATGATTCAGATCAAAGCATGTTCAAATTTTAGACATAAATCTGCAGCTACCTTGAAAACTGATCTCCTAAGATGCTAACTGAGCCTATTTTGCAAAGAAAAATTGGCAGCAATTTTGATCTCAAGGTTAAATAAACTGACAGAGACGTACCTTTAAAGATTGGAGTGGAAGATGGCTCCAAAGAGTATTGACTTAGGGTGGCTGAATATTAAATAAATCCGATGATTTTCAAATTTTTATTTGTCAAAGTGAAATTGAAAACCACTTACCCTTTGGAATATGGCAAAATTAAAATAAGTTTAAAGGGTATTAATACTTTTGCAAGGTATGTATGTAGATAAGAATAAAATGAATTATGGCAGAAATAACTATAGCAGCAACAAGGAAGGAAGAGCTAAGCAGAAGAAAGTAGCAGACCAGAGCTGCGCCATCTCAAATATTACCTGAGTTTCACCTTTAATCCTTTCTATCAAATATACGTGAAGGAACAAGACGTGTGTCTGTTTACAAGGAGGATTTCTAGCTAGCTGAGTTCAAGGCTTTCAGGGCTCAGAACTTGTCAAAACTTTTGGAGCCCAGAAACCCTTGAATCAAAGTCACAAAGGAACAAATTCATCTCCAGACTCAACAGGACAGCTGGTGTTAGTAGCATAAGAACAATAAAACAAATTATGAGGATAAAAATGCCAGGATGAGGAAGGCAGAGACTGCTTCACAAGACAGGATTTGTTCTCATTTTGAATCTGTATGGCATTAAACTTGGAAATATATTTGTCTTCTTCTGTAAAAGTGTCCCTGTTCATCCTTTACCACGTGTGCCCAGGTGCACGGTTAGTGAAATATACGAACACCACACCTGCACGCCGTAGTAGGGGAGCAGAAGGCCCAGCATGTTGACAAACACCCCCCTTCCTTTTTCTCCATTTGTCTCCATCGTTTTTTTTTTTTTTTCTAGGTTCTGCCTGAATAAACCTTCTCCGTTGCTGTCATAAAGCTTGCCCTCTCATTTCTCTGTAGTGCTCTCCTTCTTCATCACACGCCTTCCAGCTCTGCCGTGTGTTTCTCGGCCCTTCGTTCATTTTGGCCGACGCTGCCCTGAGCACATGGTTGAGCCATACCTCAGAGAAGAGCTTGTTAGAAGGTGTGAGCTTAACCCCTGATTGATTTCTGAGCATGAGATAGAGAGAGAGAACTTGTGGTGCAAACACTTCTTTAGATGACTCAGTGTGAGGGTGTGGAGAGAAAACTGGAGTTGAGGGTAAAGGGGAGTCAAGAACAAGAGAGAAGGAGTAGAAGGTAAAGCGAGCACAGAAGCTGACTAAATTCTTTTGCTCTTTTACGGGCACTTATATTTTGTTATTGTTGTTTTGCTACTGTTCAGAGCTGTGCAATGAACTGAGGAGTGGCAAACTCACCCCAATTTGTCAAGAGCCCTCCCGACTGTTGTTTAGGCTTTGGCTGGGGGTAGGAAGGCCACAGCAGCTGATGCCAGACCTCCCATAGCAGAGCGATTACTGAGCATTGGGCCGTGCCAAGCCAGGCTCGGGCATCAGAACACAACATCCCACCTAAACAGACATTGCTCCACACAATTGTGAGCTTAATAGTTTTAGCTTGAGATACATCAAAATAAATCATAATATTGGAGCAAATAAACAAGAAGAGTTTGAACCTGAGGAGTACATGCACAAAGGTGACACAAAATTGCTATGAAAATTACTTAAAAAAATAAAAATTAAACGTTTAATCAAAGCACACCATGATTTATCTAACGTAAGTTAAAAAAGAACAATCTGGACAAATCACGATTGCAGAATTACAGGCCAATCTTTAACCTTCCATTCATCAGCAAAAATGTTGAAAAAGCTGTGTTTCAACAGTTAAATAGCTTGTTAACAATGACAAGTCACATTGATGTCTTTTAGTCTGGTTTCCGTGCTCACCATAGCACTGAGGCTGCCCTCATCAAAGTGTTCAATGACATCCACACAAATACAGACTGTGGAAGAACCAAAGTGTTGGTTCTGCTGGACCTCAGCACATCATTTACACTGTTGACCATGATATATTATTGAAGCAACTGGAGAGCTGGGTTGGACTCTGGTACAGTATTTAATTGGTTTGAATCCTACCTAAAGAACAGGGATTTCTTTGTTTCAACAGGCAACTTCACATCAGAGCAAACAGAATTCACATGTGGAGTACCCCGAGGTTCAATCCTGGGACCCCTCCCATTTAATATCTTCATGCTCCCACTAGCTCAGATTATAACAAGTAATACGATTAGCTACCATAACTATGCAGATGATACACAGCTCTACATTACGATGTCACCAGGTGACTCCGAACCCTTCCAAGCACTGAACAGATGCTTAGAACAAATCAATGTGTGGATGTGCCACAACTTTCTCCAGCTGAACAGAAACAAAACTAAAGTTATTATCTTTGGACCAAATGAGGAACATTCTAGAGGCAGTGCGCAGCTTCAGTTATTACAGCTAGAAACTAGTGATCAGGCCCGAAATCTGGGTGTAGTGATGGACTCAGACCTGAACCTTCAGAGACACATAAAGACAGTTACAAAGTCAGCCTTCTATCACCTGAAGAACACCTCCAGGATTAAAGGACTAATGTCTCAACAAGATCTAGAGAAACTCATCCATGTGTTTATTTTTAGTTGCATTGATTTTTGCAATGGTGTCTTCACAGGTCTACCCAAAAAGTCAATAAGACAGCTGCAGTTGATTTAGAACACTGCTCGTGTTCTCACTAAGAGCAGGAAAATAGAGAACACCTCCCATGTTCTAAAGACATTACTCTGGCTCCCTGTAGCTTAGAGAATAGACTTAAAGGTACTTCTGTTAGTTTATAAATCACTGAACGGCTTAGCACCAAAATACATTAAAGACCTGTTGTCATTGTATCATCCTTCCAGACCACTCAGGTCTTCTGGTTCAAGCCTACTCTGCATCCCCAAAACCAGAACCAAACATGGAGAAGCAGCTTTCAGTTTTTATGCAGTACAAATCTGGAACAAACTCCCAGAAAACTGCAAAACAGCTGACATACTGAGTTCCTTTAAATCGAGGCTACAAATCCACCGGTTTAGAGCTGCCTTTGATTAGTAAGTAGTAAGTGGAACATTGATCAATATTTTTCAATTATATTTGCTTGATGATATTTTCTTGATGAGCTTTATGATTTTGATGCATTGATATTTGCTAGATGATTTTCATGATTTTCATGCATATTTGCTTGATGATTTTCCTGTATACTTGATTGTTTTTATGATGTAAAGCACTTTGAACTGCCTTGCTGCTGAAATGTGCTTTACAAATAAACTTGACTTGACGCTGTTCACAATAACCCTGGACAGTTCGGGGGTTCCCAAGGCTTTAATGCCAACAGTTTTTGCACATATTCAAAGGGGCAACAAATCTTTGAAAAAAAAAAATTAAAATATTAAAATATAAAATAAAATAAAACAATGAAAAGGAACAATAACTTAAAATCTATTTACCATAATACATTAATTATACTTACTATGCTAGACTTCTCAATGGGAAAGTAATTGCTTGGAAATGAAAAATTGTAGGTTCGATTCCATCTTTCAACCCCACCACATGTCAAGCCCTTGCCCTGAGGCAAGGCACCTAACCACAGATTATCTACTGATCTGTGTACTGGTGTAAGAATGTATACTGGTTTGCTAATTCAACTCTTTGAATATGGCACCAATTTAAAGCACTTTGAGTTGTTAGTAGGACTACAAAAGTGCTAAATAAATTTTGTTTGTTCCCTTCACAGTGAGCTCAACAGGCAGGCACAACATCCTGAAAAAAATATTGTGAACAAATGGATGTAAAATCTGTCATTGATGCCTTCAGAAGGAAAATGACAAAAAAGGTATTGTTGAGAATTAAGCCTGTTTTCACAATAAGTCCAAGTCTTCATAAGATGCTCAATTCTGAAATCTGAACCCTGCACAGAAGTTACACAAAAATTGCTGCTGTTTTATTCTGACAAAAAAAAGGTCTTATGAAAAAATCTCTTCTTTGGTGTTTGTGTGCAATGTGTGTCCATGCATGTTTGTGAATTTTACACACACACACACACACACACACACACACACACACGTATAGGAGTCTGTGCTTTTTATTTAGGCAGAAAGGGGGCCTCTTGGCAAAAGAGGTAGGGAAGCAGTAAAATAATTATATGCTTCAGTTTTATCTTTATTTTTTTTCTTGAATTGATTTTGCATTCAATCTTTTAATATATCAAGCTCAATCCAAGACTTTATAAAAATTATTTTTCACAACATATCCTTTCAATGTTCAGGCTTGTGTCTTAAGGCAACTATAATCAAGAAACATATAATAAATAGAAAGTGTGAAAGACAAAAACTGAGCACACAAAATCTAAGAACACAGCCAACAGACCCCTATGTCTGGAATGCTGAACTGCTGTTTGCAAGAAGGCTAAAAAAGGCATATTATCAATGCTGTTCTCACATCTTCATATGTTATAGCTCATATAGAGAAATCGGAAACAGCAGGTCAAAGCTTTGCAAAAAAAAATGGCTGCAAAAATCTGATTGGTAGATCTCTAGCAAGTGTAAATTTGAATTTCCAAACCACAATCTTTTTCACAAGTCCTGCCACCAAAGTCTAGAATCATTTTCTTTCCACATTCTCTATGTACACTTTCTACTTGGCACCACTGTCTAAAGGACCTTGTCTATTTCAATTCCCTATTGTAACACTTCCCTATCCTATGTCTGTATGTGATTATTGATTCTAGAAAGAGACGTCCTTCAATAGCGTCAAGCCATTTAGATTTGCATTTAAATTTTCACTGTGATGTTGTTGCTCTAAAGCAAAGGGACCTCTCGCCTGCCCGGGGGATGAGCACTAGTGAGGGAGGGAGAGGGCTGCATGATAAGACTGTCGTCATTCATTTCAATTTCCTTATCGAGCCTAAGTACCTTTTATGAATTGGCCCTTTAAAGTACACAAATTAGAGCCATCAGTTATGCTAGCGGGAGAAACAAGGAACGGGAAGCGGTGAGGGACGCTACCGAAGCAGGGAGCAAGCATGAGAGTCACAGGCAGAAAATTAGATACACTGCAGAGAGAGAACCGACTGAAGAAAATAGGAATGAGAGCAAAAAAGGACGTTAATGAGGGGGACAGTCAGACCACTGACTGGGGAGGCCTAAAGAAATGTCTCTAATGCTTAAACCCATAGGGAGCAGTCTGGGAACTGTACCTATCATCCCATAATGATGATTACTCAGGCTCAATGGTATAAGCGCCCATTCAGGAGCCATACCGGAAGAGAAAAAATAAAGCAGTCAGACAAAGATTACAGGAAGTAAAGTATATGCAGAAAAAAAATACAACATATTAAATTGCTTAGATTATGTGTTTGCTTTTTAATAAGTGTGACAAAGGAATAGAGGAAAAAAACCTAATGCATTTAAATATGCTGCTTAGGCTGCAGTATGTTTCCCCAGTTTCAGTGTCACTGGAAAGAGACGCGTCCAAACAATGCTTCTATACCACGTACTGTTTGTTTGTTTTA
Source organism: Anableps anableps (assembly GCA_014839685.1). Taxonomy (NCBI): domain Eukaryota; kingdom Metazoa; phylum Chordata; class Actinopteri; order Cyprinodontiformes; family Anablepidae; genus Anableps; species Anableps anableps. Next base: position 19,051,805 of record CM026085.1, read on the forward strand.
CATATGAATAGCACACTTTATTTCTGGAAGTGCACCAATCACTTTTGGTCCATTAAATTCTAATTAGCAGAGATACAGCCTCGAGCCTCGCAGACAGAGATAATATTGTAGAGCTTGGAAAGAGCTGAAAGAAGCAAAAGAGCAGCTGACAGAGGAGAGGGCTGCAAGACTGACGCAGCCTCAACAATGCTTCATAATAGAGCTATTTTAGGAACATTAGCTGCCTTTTAATTCTTAACGGCCTGTTAGTTAATACCTGCTAAGATTTGCAGCGACTCTCTGACTTTATCCATGCCTAGAACCACTCCGATTTTACTCACGTGAATTTTGTTCCATTTTCATATCAGTATCAGCATATATGAGCTAATCAGCATTATTTGACATCTACACCCACACAGATGTCACATGTGGGTAACAGTAAAAGTTCAACATTTAGTGGACAAAACTTATTTTTATGAGAACTTTTAGCAATTGTTTGAAAAGTGAAATTTCTTTTGCAATAATAACAAGTAGGTCCACACCAATAACATTTCAAACATAAAAACCTTTCTGAAAAATGGACACAGTATTAAATATTGAGTATATGTTAAGAAAAACCTGCACTAGAGCTTTCTGCAAACAGCCCAGTCAGAAAAGGAGATCATTTTACAATATTGTAAACCTAAAGTACGCCAAACATGTCTGTTGTGGATTGCTGTACACACATACATAAAGATGTCTTGTTTTATACACACATGCATGATGTCTACACTTCCCACAGTTTTTGTTCAAGTTTCACACAAAGTTCTTTGCTGCCATATTATATACTTAAAATTAGCTACCCAATGCAATATATTGTGGATAATATATATCCACAAAGAAATTAACTTATCACTTAACATGCTGTTGAGAGACAGAAGATAGAAAAATCAAAACTTTTTTTCGACATAAGAGATATATCATAATAGTTACAGGTAATATCTAACCAAAATGCTTCATAGGTATGAAATCAAGCTTTTTTTATAGCATGGTACATAAGAGTAGAGCGTCTACTGTCTTCTTTTGATTGGCTAACAGCTATTACATCTAATATTCATTTTAGAACTACTTCAGCAGAGGTTTAAAGCAAGTCAAACTGGCTCTGTACAATACCTGGTGGAACTGTCTTTAGTGACAGTGGAAGGGGCATAGGTGGTCTACTTTAGGAAAATAGGACATAGACAGTAATGGTTGCTTATCTAAGATAACAAAGCCCTTGATTTTAAACCTCCTCTGCCTTGTTCCTATGACCAGTCATAGAAATGGAAGTACTGCAGTAAACCTCAAGGAAAAAGAGGACATAGTTAGAGTCCCAAAGGCAGTCTGCCACTTTACTCCGCCTCGGTTGACAAGTTCTGTGGGAAAAATTGTGCCAAACTGAACTGTCTTTTGCTTCTCCTTTGGACTACACCAGGAAAGCAAAAAAGGGGGACCTTTCACATGGGCCACAATTTGTTCCCAGTGACACCTGGCTCAGGTTTGCATCCAATGATACTTATGTTGTGTAGTAATAGAAGTTTAGTTCTGGCTATGACTAACCATAATAATTGCTTAGGGCAATTATTAATACAACTAGTACTTTAGATCAAAATTACAAATTTAATTAAAATTACAGTCGGGGGACCACCTGGTCATCAGGAAAATAAGAGCCAAATAGTTCAGTCACAGTTATCATTTATAAATACCTACCTGATGAGGCTTATCTTTTAAAATAATAGATAAAGGCATAAGTCCAGCACTGGTGTTATCTAAACAGCAAGATACTACACATGTATATGGAATAAACACAGACAACTCCTCTTTGATATACAAGAGTTTATTAACACAAAGAATTAAACCTTACAGTTAAACAATTGAATCAACTCACTATGCTAGTAATTCTCAACTAAGCTATTGAGAAAAAGATGAAAGAATTCAACTACAATTACTGAAAGTAAAAAAAAAAAACAAAACAGTAAAATATAAAACTAGATTTAAATAGAACCAATAAAATGATACAATGATGTCACAGTTCAGTATGAATATGTATGCTTAAAGACCATGGATTGTATTGAAGAGTTTTATTGATGAGCTAATTACCTCTAAATTAGTTTAAGAATTAGTTCAGATAAACTGACAAATTTGGTATGTGCTAGTGATGGGACTTATGGGTCTTTAAGGGAACCGAATCTTCAGGATACGTTCTCTTCAAAAAAGAACGTATCCTGTGCCATTAAAATGAACCACTTTTGAAAACATAAATTTTCTAAGAACAAGCCATTTTATCCCTAATATAGCTTTATATTAATTGTTTTTGTGGGTTAAGTTCACAAACAACATTGAATTGTCTGTGTCAAGTCAAAAAACCACAGTATGATCTTGCAGAAAGAAAATGTATATATTTTCATAAAATATAAAATTTCAACATTTAAATGTCAAATACCCATGTTGTTCTTTACAAGTATTGTGTGCATTAATAACATTTTAGTGCTATTTGTAATATAGAAACAAAAAAGGAAAGTGTTAGAAACAGCAGAGGAAAAAAGTGGACTTAAGCTGATGTTTAAAGCTGACGTGAGCTGATGTTTAAAAACAGTGGAGAGAGCTACTATTCTGAAACTTTTAGATATATCCACTGAATCAAATGAATGGCTTGTTACCAGACTTCTGTGGGGCTGAATGAAATGCTAATGAGAAAATTCTGCCATTTGTGTGGAGAAGGGATGTATCTAAAAGTTGGATAGTAGCTCTAGAGGACTGGGCTTGGGCATCTCTGTTTTCGATGGCTTCACTCAGTTTCCTGTAAATCAGTTTTTAACTTTTGCAGATTGCATTTTTCCTAAATTTTTGGGTCGCATTTTCTCTTTAAACATTAAATGATGAGAAATGCATCGTACCACACTGGGGAAAGCGGACTAAGAGTAATAATATATCTTTTTAAACTACAAACATGAACCAAAACAAATGCTTCCCATCTACACAGCATTTTTTATTTTAATTTAAGTTCCTCCCTATGTTGGCCCCTGCACTATTCCTCTCTGACTATTCCTCTCTGCTGACTCCATGTTCCAAGATCCTGGAGACTCAATACTTCGAGTACAATGTTATCACAACAGACAGAAATAATTGCTTTAAGTGCAAAAGAATAAAATCTAAAGCATAATAGAACAGAATTATTCTAGTGTAAAAACTGTGTTCATGCTTGACTAAACCAAATCAGCAATATTGTTAGAGTATTGAAGTTTATCCCTAAGTAATCTGAACGTTGTTGGAGTGTGAACAGAGTCAACATCGATCTGATGCAGTCTATAAAGCAGCGTCCGGCTTTGGTGGCCCAGACTTGTGAAAACTGCAATATTGTGTGCCAAACAGCAGGCCTGATTAATGCACTGATAATCTGGTCCATAAATAGGACGCCAGTCTCTGTTTTCTGTTTTATGTACCTGCCTTTACGGAGGCAGTAACTGCTGGGTGGGGGTTGTATTTCATGACCGCTCAGCTGCCGAACTGCTCTCACTTGCACTTTGTGTCTCTGTCTCATTCATTTGCTCTCCATCTCTTTCTCTCTGACCAAACTGTCCTGTGTAGAAACATTAAAGTGCATCATCTTTTAAAACTTTCCACTTGGTGTCTGCTATAACTCCAACAGTGTACAACTTACTTGCACCTCTTTTTATATCTCCCTTCATCATGTTTTACTAACATATAAATGACTGCCAGAATGTAAAAGATGGCTGGAAAAGAGGCCACCCCCCTTTCAGATAAGAAAACTTGCCAGCAGAATAACATGGTCGCTGGTTCACAGGCATAAGCATAGTGTGACAAAGAGCTGGGATGCCAAGGTTCAACCAAGAGGGAAGGTGACAAAAGAGGAGAAGCTTTTACCACATCAGCAGCAAAAAACAATGTTATTCCCTATAAAGATACCATAGTAGTGCTTCCATCTAAGTATTCCCATCTGACTGGAGATATAGCTCTGAGGCAGTCATGCTCTATCGGACCTTCCCCGAACCGGATATGCTGCCGCATTAGTATTCTCATGTGAATAAATGGCATTGATATAGATAGCACTCTACTGCTTGCTTCGAGAAGATGGTGGCCAGCCAGGTCAGAAAATATACAACGGTGAGAAGCTTGTTTTTGTTTAAGCAAATGCTGGAATAAATAGAGTCCTGTGCAAAAGTATTTTCACATTTTGTCACGTTGCAAATGTTAAGTGGAAGGAAAAGGATAAATGGTTTTTAATATTTTTTAACAAATAAAAAAGCCCCTTGTTCTACTACTGGGAACAGAGTCCACCTGCATACAAACCAATCTCAGTAATCTCAGTAAGTACATCTTTTACACAAAAGAAACAAAAAACAGAAAGAGTATAGCACAACTGCAAATCCACCAAGACATGACTGTTCACCTAAAGTGACAGATGGGACAAGAAGACTGTTCTTCAGAGGAGCAGCCAAGACAGTTATGGTAACTCTGAAGGGGCTGCAGAAATGTTTATCTCTGGAGAAAACTTTTTGACAGGACAACTATTAGCTATGCACTCCACCAATCTATTCTTAAAGAAAGCATGGCAAGAAAAAAGAAAGCCCCACATGCAGTTTCCCTCTGGGAAAAGATACTCAGTTTAGAAAAGTCCAAAACCTTTTGGCCTATATGGCAAAATACTATGTGAAGAGGAAAACTAAATGTGAGCATCACCCTGAACACTGTGGTGAAACATGGTGGTAATGGAAGCATCATGCTGTTGAAATACTGTTCTTCAGCAGGGACAAGGATCTGATCAAGTTTTTTCCAGTTGGTTTCGGAAAAAAATTGTTTGACCCTCAAAATACTGGAGACTAGGGTGGATGCTCAACCTTCAAGCAGGGCAGTGATCTAGGTCAATGCATGCTCATTTGCTAGGAAGGCCCAGTCAAAGTTCAGACTTAAATAAAGAATCTAAAGCAAGATTTTAATAATTATTGTTCATAGACACTCTCCATCCAATCTAACTGAGCTGGAGATACCTCGCAAAGAAAAACGAGGAACAATTTCAGGCTTGAGATGAGCAATGTTCCTGGAAACACACCCCAAAAGACTTCCAACTTGAATTACAGAGAAAAGTTTTCCACAAACTATTGACTAACGGGGGCAAAATCGAAATCATGCTTCCCCTTTAAACTTTTGAGAATCATGTATCATTTTCTTTTTCTTGACATGTACTGTTTGGTGTCAGTTTATTATGTTAAATCCAATAAAAATACATAAAAGTTTGTGGCTGTGAGATGTAAGTTGTTTTCCAAGGTGCTGCAAAACCTGAACACTCATTAGCACACACCAAAAAAGAAAGATGCCACTGGCTAAACCCAGTACCTTTTAGTCATCAAGGACACAAAATAAACTACAGAGAGATATTGTTCACTGTTTTCTACATTTACATTTTTTACAGCAAAAGATACAAATAAACAGTGCCCTTTATCCTTTTTCTGAAAGCATAAGACTCAACCCCACAATTTGCAGTGCTGATGAATATTTTAATTTAAAGCATGAAAACATCCTTTCAGTGGCCGCTAGCAGTTTGGCTGTGATTGTGTGCCAGCAGAAATGTGGCTTAACAGCAGCAGCAACCTCTGCATGATCTCCCAACTTGACCGCTGTTTTAATTACAAAATTATAATTAGGGCTAGTTGGGTAAACTTGGCTTTTGGGCTTGCATCCTATAAAAAGGAGAAAGAAATAAAGAAATCACAGTTTAGCTTTAAAGGGAAGAAAACCCGCAGTATGTAAATCAACTTCCCCAAAGCAATTGTTAATTTATGGTATCATAAGATGTGTCCTTAATTTACTGATACCCTGTTTGTTTTTGATTAGAGGCAAGGTGCCTTGAAGAGTCTTGCTGAAAAAGAGGGGAAAATTTTTCAATTATGCTCCTGGAAGAAAGGCAGCGACGGGAGGCTTTCAGAGCACAAAGCTGCCCTGTGACTTGATGAATGGCCAGCCTTTAATGTTATGGGGGATTAAAGATAACTTCTCAACGATCAGCACGCCAGCATATAGGCAGCTTCTCTTTCACCAGCATAATAAGTTCTCAGCTGCCACTGTTTTAATTACCTCCTTTTAAAACTCAATCCACGTGGACCCTTTTTTAAGGAAAAAAAAAACAAAAAAACAAGAAAAATAAGATGGCAGCAGGATTAAGTTGAGGGGGGCAGTAGGGGTCAGATATTCCATTGATTCACAGGTACCATTAAAGATCAAAAGAGGAGGCACTCAGAAACATCCATCAGGCAAAAAATGAAGCGACTATAATGATCCGCCTGTACACCATAAATAAAAGTGATGTGTTGCCTCTATCTTATCACTGCTATGAGTCTGTTATTAGGCATTTCGGCCCTCTTCTATCTAGACGAGGCATCGTTGACAGCCAGTTTAGACCACCCTCTCTCAATCCCAACACCCACCTCACCTCCTGAGAAACTTTTCAAGAAATCCATCATGATGGGATAAGCAGATCTGGTAAGCTACCCACAAACCCCCACTGTGGAGAGAGGTCATCAAGGGTAAAGGTTGCTACACCAAGAATCAACATGACAGAAAAAATCTTTCAAAGTGTAAGCAGTTTTTGCTCCCCCCTTTATTTTACATGTCTGTTCCCATGCCAACCTATACAGTATGTTTTCTGTAATGCAGAACGAAAGAATGTTCCACCTGTTGCCTCCACTCCCTGATTGCGAGCAATGCTAAGATTTCAACCAGCATCGTCTGGTTTTGTGTGTTTTACTTCTTACCTGTAGGGATCCAATGGTATGAATATTTTGCATCATGATAATGCAGCACAAATTCATAACATGTATCAACATGACCATAGTTTTGTTCAAATGTATAAAAGTTTTGCAATTAGATACATTTCTGTATTGTCAAATCAAGTCTGAACTTTGTTCTGCATTACAGCGCTATTCTTGACGGAAATTTATGAGTGCATCATGTAGAAATACTCAGTTTACCTGCAGCAGGTTTAGCTGCAGTTTTTGATATGGGCCATACAGGTAATTGCCCAGGGCAACATCAGAAAGGAGGGCACATGAGTACCTCACAAAAGCTGCACCTTCAGTGTCAGTTGGAGCCTGAAGACATTTTCTGTTGCTTTTATGCATGTGGACCCAAAACTGGGTTGGCACCCTTGTGTACTAAGGAGGTATGCTTTGCTTACTGCTGAGAATAAGGACCCTTGGTTACTTGCTTTTTGATGGATGCAGTGATTTTTAATTCTGCCTGAGAATCTTAGATAATTCCCTCATTTAAACTAGTTGAGGAGGCATCAGAGTACTCTAGAAGCTCTAATAAAATATTTTAAAGACAGAATAATATGTTTCTATCTGGGTTGGACTCATTTTCATGACTGTCATAACCTGGTGATTTGTTTAATTGGAAATAGCAATGTAAATATTTTAGTTCCAAGTTTTATGGTTATATATATTACACTTTTTTGTTTTTGGAAGGTTGTTCAATTCTTATTCTGCATAGAGTATTGGAATCTGTTGAACATTAGCAAAAGTAGCCTTTCTTAATGCCATGTTTGTCATTTTAAGGCATCCCTGACTTCCACCGGCTTCATGGAACCTTAGTAGTTTTAGTGTTAAGGATCAACTGATAGTCTGGTAATGAAATTTTAATGCATCAAGAGTCCCCCCAAGTGGTCACACACTTAGTTGAATTAATCAGGGCTAGCCTAGCCTCCAATTTCACTTTCAGTGTCAAGCATCCTACATGCCGACATGAGTTAATGTTTATCAAAATGGATCACACGTTCATATAGCGTTTGCATCACTGTTGCTGTATGTGAGTGGTGGATGTGTGACTGCTATAGCAGAAGTGTACATGTGCAGCATGCATGGCCTGTGAGAGCTGCAGCATTAATGATGCAGAATTTGGGTCACCTACATGCAATGGCAGTACACCAAATTCAAAAAGTTAGGTGCACCTGTGCTGCAAATTAGTTTAGTTTTTTTTCTGCTGTGTTTCAACTATAGGGTAGAAATGACGTGAAGAGAACAGAGGTTTCAGTTGTAACCATGCAATTCACCGTATTCCTTAAATCCAGCATTATTACCTACAATGAAAAAAGGAAATTAGTTGTGGCCTGCAACCACTTAGAGACAATTTATGAAAGCACCAATGCTTTACTGAATCGAATTTCTATCAACCAGTTCACAATGGTAAAATGTGTTTACGACACAGAGAACAAAAGCAAATTAAAAACAGCATGAGAAACATATGCTGTGGCTTCCACTCAACTGGGAGACCACAGGGACAGAGTAGTCTCAACCCTCACATTCCTACATTGTTTTCCTTTTCTATTTGCCTCCACTGGGTGCTACGCTCCTGAATTAAACAAAATAACAAAAAAAAAAAAAAGAGTTCTTCATTGGCTTGTGATGAAAGATGGCAGTACAAAAAACTAGCATCTGTTGACACTAACTGTGGGTGGGATCACAGAGTGTACCTGTGGGAGCTACGTTAAAACAGTCCAAATTTGAAGCGACTGGCTGAATTCCAGTTCCCAGTGTTCTACCTAACATTAGTTTTTTTGGCCTTCAATATGAAGTCACAAGGTGTTCTGGTTAAAATGTTCGACTACAAAATAGGATGCTCATCCAAAAAGCCAGTATGCAATATATATATATTTTTTTAGATAAAAAGAAGAAACAAGATAAAGCCAAAGATCAAGTGTGCTGTTTAAGTTATAAAATTATCAGCAGAAATGAGCAAAATACAACTTTTAATGCCTTAATGAATAGTAAGAATTAAAATAAAATTAAACCAAATAAAATTCAGTGGAACTCATCAAGCCCAAGGTAACAATTGTAAAAAAAAAAAAAAAAAAAAAAAGAAAAAAAAAAAAAAAAAAAAAAGTAATGTGTAACTTCATTGAAAACTCCCTCTGAAAAGTCTCAATTTGAAAGTCCAGATATCGTTACTTCAACCTTTCTCTAAAAGACAGAGAGCCTTCGTCATAAATAGGGTTATTTACTCACAACAGTTTTGATGTTAAACTAGGGATGGTGATAGAGTCAGTTTCTAACTAGTTTTATGAAAAAAAAAGAAGTTTCTAATTTGAAATCCATCAAATAGACAGGTCAAGACATTACCAAAACATATATTTTGATAATGGATGATCTTTATGTTGTATTTTGGATTTCTGTAGAGGATAAAGTCACAGGGAAAGAAACTTATCTACATGAATAACGATTTGTCTTCATATTCCTGTAAACAGATGTCCCAATATCATCTGCGTTTGTAAATGCAGCTTCAAATGAAAGTCCGGTCATTTTGAACATCCTTCAAATCATCAAGACTTCTGACCACAGTATGTACCTCTGACCTATCAGTATTTGTGAATTTTGTTTTCATTTTAGCTGTTTTCATTTTTAAAAAAGCAACACTGCTGTTAAAACATATTTATTGATCCAATTATAATATTGTTTAAGCTATATTTTCATTGTTGATTTGATTTACAACTTACAGACTAAAGCTATAGATTAAATAGTTACCATGTATTGTTGCTGTCCAGATCATAATCCCTTTTCACAATTTTGAATAACAAATTTAACTGGTTGTTATTACTTGGTAGCTCATTGGGCTATCTGCAAAGGTAGTCAGTCTGCATTCAGCTTTTTTAACAGATATACTGCTCATAAATTCCTATATGTTCCTATTTTAAAAAGAGAGACATTTCCAAATAGCAGAATTCATCCCTATCAAAAACAATGGAAAGAGTATTAGCCTTCTTTTCAGCCAGCTGACCTACAGCAACAGATAGGAAAGATGGAGGCAGCAATTCTCTATTATCCATGCAGATGGAGAAAACTCCAGTTTCTCCTGTATTTCTTTGGGATCTTATTAAAACAGTTTAAACAGTGAGCATAGCATCATGGAACATCTTTGGTTAGGCTGGGAACTTCTTATCTATGCGTTTATGTGAGCAAAAGCAGGAACTTTTCTCTCGGCAAGCAAAAAGTTGGTACTGTTAAATAATGTTTATTGGTGCCAAAATCATTTTAGCAATGGAATGTAAAGGGACTAATGCTAAGCAAGAACTGGCTCCGATTTAGAGCTGAAACCCATTTGATGACAAAGAACCCCAAAAAGGCCACTCGTCTTTGGTATTGATGCATAAAACGGGTCTGATTTTAGGTCTAATAGGTATAAATTAAAAAAAAGTTACAGCATCCTCTTTTTGAGTCGGTAGTAATTAACATTTAATTAAATAACTTAAATTGAGTGCATAAGGAAACATATTGTACACTGTTGCTATTTCGCATGTACCCTTTCTCATCATACCATGCATGTGAGTACCCCAACTCCTTTGAAGAGTCCTGTGTGCCTCATCATTTAACAAAGCTGTGCATCATCGCCCCAGGTGATGAAATATTTTTTCCTTTTTTTGGAGCACAACAATGAATGCAGCGAGGAACAGCAAAGAGGGTGGGGAGGGTAAAATCATGCGAAAGTTCTTGCCAACCTGACAGAAAAACAGTAGAATGAACTCGACAATAAGGTCCCACAGGATTTATGGAACAGCAGCTGACCCTCTGCTTGGATAGCCGCGGGGTGTCCACACATTTTACCCCCTGCTGGAGGAAGGGAAGGGCAGGGTACCTCAGATCGCTCATCTCCCCACAAGCAAGCAAGGGCATATCATCATGATTAGAAGAACCTTTTGTATCTCGTTACGCTAAAGGCAACAATGCATCAGCCAAAAATAATGAACAAGTAAAGCTCTTTCTGTGAGCTGGGGTCTTCTTTTTTTTTTGTGTAGTATTACTGTGCTGATTGCTGAGGATGTATAAAATACAAGCGTGAACTGAGAAGAGATAATTTTTTTCATCATTTAAGTATAGTGCTTTGCTAAAATATTTAGCTTTTTTAGATTTTGCCACATTGCAACCACAAACCTCAATGTATTTTACTGACTTATGGGACAGGGCAACAGTATGTTGTGCATAATTGTGAAGTGAAAGCAAATAGAGTCTTGGTTTTCATTTTTTTACAAAAAAAAAAAACAAAAACTGAAATGTATGGCTTGAGGTCTGGACTTTGACTGGGCCATTTTAAAACATCAATATGCTTTGATCGAAACCATCTCATTATAGCTCTGGTTGTTTGTTTAGGGTTGCTGTCCTGAATGGTGAAGTTTCACCTGGTTTCAAGGTTTTTACAGCTTCTAACAAGATTTTTTTCCAGGATTCCATTGAATATACCTCTATCCATCATCTTATGAAATCTTAGCTTCCAAGTCCCACTTAAAAAGGCATCCCCACAGAATGATGCTGCCACCACCATAGGCACCTTAGGACATGTTTTTTCTTTTGGGTTTTTTTTTCCCCTAGAGATTAATTTTGCTCCCAACAATTTCCACTTTAGGGACCACAACACAACCATTAACAAAGATTGCAACCCACGATGTGGAGTGGGTTTTCCTCCTGCATGACTGTTGCTGTGATCTTGGGACTAATAAAGGTGATTAAAAACAGTAAAATAAAGACCAATACAGCAGTACCTCTCATTGTTTCAAATGGTTTAAAGCAAAGTACTGTCACTCCAGAATGGAAATATGTAAGCAGACCAAATTGTAATTGAACTGCACAGATTACAGCTCTCAAATTTGTGCAGGATATAGTGGGAAAGAGATCTAGTCACAAAAATTTAAAAAAGCTGTCATTTTCAGCAATAAAAAAAATCATATGCAATGATTCTACTCCAACAGTTACACTTTATAAGTTATGTAGAGTCACTTCAAACCTTATGAAATGGTGTGCCAACAAAATTTGCTTCACAGATGCAGATTTTTGTGTTTGCTCGCGTTTCAAGCATTGCACAGGCACACAGCAGCCACAGCTCCTGTTCAGTGTGTCTGCTACTTTTAAACTTTAAATCGGTTAATGATGCAGACTCCTGAAGAATTGTGGTTAATATAATGTGTATCTCAGGATATAAATTCTATAAAACGTTAGTAACATCAATCATTCAAATACCTCAAAAATGGCTTTGACAAGTGTGTCACCCCCTCACCCTCAAGCAGGAGTCTAAGTTTTATCCAGTTCTTTTAAATAAAATTTCCACAAAGATTATCAGATTTTCTTCATGTATTTGAACATATCCACAGCAAATCACAGTGGTATTTAGTATTTTTGGCTGGGTTTGGTAACAAAAATATCAATGATTTCTTCTAATTCATATTTGGGGGATGGGCAAAGACAGGAAACAAGCTTGTTTCCTGAGAAAGGTTTGTTCAATGGAAATTCACTGCATGTTTCACAGTGAGGATGGAGTGTCCATGGATGGATTCGCATAACTGAGTGGTGCATCCTGGGTAGTCCTCCAGAGTTACCATGAGCCTCTTGGCTGTTTCTCCGATGTTTGCTCTCCTTCAACTTTCTTTCAGTTTAGGTGGCTGTAGTTGTGTCACACTCCATTTTTGCATGGAAACTTTTTTTATAAGACTGAATATCACACTCTATACCCCAAAATAATTATGTGACTTCTGAGGGCAATTATTTTTTTTAAAAATATGAAAATTGAGTATTATGAAAATGTGAAAATGCTTGTGGGGTATGAAGACTATTGCAGGAGCTTTATTCATTAAGGGCACATACAATAAAAGATTTCTAAATAAAAAGATTGTTAAAGTATGAGGAAAAATTTCAGTCAGAAACTAAACCACCAAGGTTTCAAAAAATATATTTTTGTGGACTTTTGTTTCTTTCACAAGCAAATCCCACACTGTGTTCCCTACTCAACTGTGCAGCTACATAGCATAGTAATTACTTCCAGTTTTATGATGGGTGTGTCCTTGCGTTTACAGCCGTCTGTTCAAGCACCTCGATAAAAGCAGTATTGGTGTAACACTGTCAGTTCAGGGTTATTTCCCCCCAACATGGTGAAGCTGGCTGCAGGATGCAGGCTAAGACCACTGTTACTCCTGGCGAGGACTAACCCAGAAAAGGCAGGCAGGCAGGCTGCTGGAGATTGGTTCTGGCAGAAAACAGGTCACACATACATCTGAGACCAGCACAGCGCACTGCCTGTTACAGCTTAATATCCACAGAAGCCAGAGCCAGGACATACACACCATCGCAGACTGAAACCGAGGGCCAGGGATATGAGAAAGATGAAGGAAAAGAAAGTTGAGAGGGAAACAGACAACTGGACAGAGGGGGAGGCAAAGAGAATTGGAAAGACAACCCACAGGAAACACAGAGGAAGAGAAGGAAGGAGCTGGAATGATGGATTTACAGAGGTGTAGTTAACATAGGACTGGATAGAGAAATAGACAGGAACTCAATTTAAAAGCAGAAGAAATGAGATAGATATGCAGTTTATGAAAAGATGATAGCATACTATTAAAAACGATAAAGATTGGACACGCAAAAACTGAAGGTTAGTAAAACTTTTGCAAGGTGGGAAACCACAGATATGTGTGCATTAATGGGAATTTCATCTGGAAAAATATGTATCGCTAGTGTGGCTGGGTTGGTGACGCACATTTACTGGTACTGATAAGGAGGGATTGTTTATATTCTGATTATTACATTTAAACCTTCTGGTAGCTATGTTACAATTGGCTCTGGGCTAGTTCACCCTTTCAACAATTCCTACCCCAGATTTTCCAGACATCGACACTTTGTTCCAATCGAGTTCCATTTCATACTCTTAAACAAACCATACTTAACCACAGCATCTTAATTTACTTTTCTTGGTACTTTGATGAATTGTGGAGTTAAACAATCAATACATATTGATTTATATTGAATGTGGTTCTGATTCCTGTTTGAGTCATCTGTCTTTTATGAAATATTACCCCTGTACAAACGAAAGTAACTCATATCAACCTCCTAAAGGAAGTTTATATAATACCTTGAATATACTGATTAGCACCAATAAAAATGATTTTTAATACAGAAATGTTATGCCCTGATCATGGTATAGTCTACTCATGGGGAAGACTTAGTTATCCAGCAGACAGTCAGTGACACCCTCCACAAGAAGTGTAATCCACAAATGGGTATGGCAAAAGAAACTGTTTAAAGTGTAACTCTCCCCAAATCAGCTTTTTTGCTGATAAACTAGCTAAATAGGTTATTTAAGGTTCTATCTTGATGTTTATGTGCAGATTTTGACATTTTTGTGTAAATTTGTTTAGCTCCACATTATTTTGCCTAAAATACTGGCCCCTTTGGTCAAACGGTGCCTAAGCAGTTGAATTTTCCTGTTGTTTAAAATGGTACGGATTTATGTCACACAGTACAGCTTTTTGTCACACAGACCTGTGTTTGGGTATAAAACTATCTCACCATCTCTCAGACCTCCATCCCTCCACCCCTACCCAGTGGCAAGTCAGGAGTTGGAATAGTGAGCGTGGTCCCAGCAAGCATTGACAGATAGAGTTACTTGGCTTTACAAATGTGTGATTTATGTGGACACGGAGTGGAAAGGGTCTCCTCTGCTCTGATTATTTGCAACCATATATTGCACGATGGACGACTCAGACTGACTGCAGTGCTTAAAAAGTGGGAGCTGCTCATGGGAGCACTTTCTGCTTGCTCAGGCCACAGCAGGTTTGCATCGGTGCTGCAGAGCATTGTCGCCAGAAAAGTCTCCAATAACACAGAAAAAAAGTCGCTAGATTTGTCACTTGTTGTTTTTTTGAAAAAAAGTTGCTAGAGGTATCTGAAAAGTTGCTAAATATAGTGACAAAGTTTCTAAGTAAGCAACAGTGCTTCTTTTGTCCTAATTACAGCCCCACTAACCCCCTCCACTCATCCTCACCTTTGGCCATGCCCCTCAGTATCTCTTGGCTTTGCCAAGTTTACTGAAATTTTTCAAAATTTGTCAGGAGCAGGGTTATCCTTTCACAGGGGGGTTAGTTACATTTTAAGGAATGTTGTATGCAAGCATTCTAATGGAAAATTAAGTGGAGAGATTCATAAGATGTTGTCTGCAGCTGGAGTCAGCACTTCAAAGGCCACCACACATACAGACATACAGGACACGATACGACTGCAAATTTTTTTTTGCTAAAGCATCTAAAATGCCAATACTTATTTTAATGATAATGTATCTGTATTCTTGATTAGCCAGTTAACTGGTCTAACCTAAACTTGATAGAGAATCAGTGGAGGCAACAATACAGAGAAGATGAAGGCCACTAATAAAGCAACCTGGGCTTCCTTAACAACTCAGCAATGCCACTATATGATGCTGCTTTTTTGTACACAAATAAGTCGATCACAAAACAAAACAACAAATGGACAATTGTTTCCATAACAATCTTAAATAGCCTCGAAAGAGATCAAGCAGAGATCAGTGTCACAAACATCCCTTTCTAACATCCTTCTTCTACCATTGTACTTTTGCAAGGACTAAAAAGTCACCAATCAGCTTCAACTCAGGTTTGTAAGATGACTGGGCATTTCATTACACTGGAGATAAAAGAACAAGAGGGGTGCTTTAACTTTCAGAAAACAAAGAAAAGACGAAGGAAAGAGTTTGAAAAGCACTGACAGGCTCTATTGCTGGAGTGGAGGTTGTGAAGGGTGTATAACAGCAAGTGTGAGAGTGAGGCGCAAACCAGGGGAGGTAGGTTAAGGAGAGGATGATGGAACAGTAAAAACATGCACTTCTGTAGAAGAAATGCAACCGTCCATTGAGATGGTTTTTACAGTATTAAGCTAGTTCTCTTTACTTTTACTCTTTGTTATTATAATTTTATAATCCTTAGACTATGTAGCAGACAAAACATCTTCTGCTACCTCTATTAAACAAAGTTACTTAAAATTTGTCTAATAACTGATTAAGACATAAACTGTGGCGTATCCGAGGCCTTCAAAAGTATTCGGGCTACTTCCTTTGGATAAAAATTCATCTCATTTAATGCTGTTCTGTCAGTCCTTTTTGAGGACATAAAGCAGAAAAACAGCAACAAGCGTCACAAGATGCTTATACCCTGAAGTTAGGAAGAGTTTGCTTTAAATTCACATAAGGGCTCATAAGTACATATTCTCTGTAGGATTCTTGTATGTGACCAAGGCTACCAACCATAATAAATCAGACATATAAAAGATGTGAAGAGAACTTTTAAAATTTAAATAGCTCTTGGGTTTAAAGAGGCTCCAACAACTGGGTTTTTCCACACTTTAGAGGACATTTATGGCAATGTGTGCATGTTAAAGTCTGTAGAACTAAAAGTCCAGTGCGGGTATTGCTTCTATTACTGCCAGAATCACCTTGCTTTTAGTATAGGCCTTTATTTCAGTCATTGTAGGCACTGAACTGTCCCCCAGTATAGGGTATAACACAGTTCCCAGTTTACACATTAAAACCTCCAGTTTACCTGATGATCTATGCTTCAACTCTCCCTTTATGGTCATGAGATGTACAATATGACCTAAAGAAGAATATCACGGGTATAATAACCTAATATGATCTTCCTTTGTAGGGTGGCTCGATTGAGCCTTAGAGATAGGGGGAAGCTCTGTCATTCTGGGGAAGTAGAGCTGCTGCTCCTACCCAAATGAAAAGAGTCAGTTTAGACGGTTGGGCCTTCTGCTCTGGATGCCTCTCTTTGCAGGTTTTCCAAGTAATTCCTTCAATAAGGAGACCCTGGGTAGACTCAGAACATGCAGGAGGGACTTCATATTCCTATGGCCTAGTAAAGCCTTGGGAACCGTCAGAATAAGCCAGAGAGTGTTTCTGGGGAAAGAGAGGTCTGGGTTCCCCTCCTGGAGTTGTTATCCTGCAACAGGATCTTGAATAGGCAAAAAAACAATGAACAAACTGTTTGAGAGATTATTTATCCATTTTTATTTGTTTTAAATAGAAAATTTTGAGTAGAATTGACCAGAACTGTTTGTCTGAAACTGTAAAAGAAACAAAAAGGAAACCAACCATCATCAGCTTTTACAAACTCTTTCACAGGCAAACACTCAATCAAGATTTAAATCAGAGACATACCTGAACAGAATGTCACAGACCCTAAAACCAATCCTTTATCATGTGTTAGTCAGGAAACAATAAAAAGGCAGGTTTTATTTGGCCCACTTACACTGCATAAAATCTCAATAACATAAATTAAGTTTTGAGGTTGTAATGCAACAACATAATAAATTTCAAGTAGTCTCAACATGGCCAGGAACTGTACATTTAGAAAACAAGAAGTTGTCAAACATCTCCAGATAAACACACAGACTCTTGTCTTTCCAAATGTAGTTTGCTGGCTGTTGCTGTTACGCTGTTAAGGGACTGCAAGTGGTCCCAGGTGTACGTACTTCTTTAATGTAAAGTATTGGTGACATCCTAAGTGCGGCTAACATGGTTAGAGCTACTGCTACACGGGCAGAGAGCCTTCCCTGGGTACTCAGCGAGGCTAGGCGGCTCGCTGACACAAAAAGGGTCCAAATGAGATAGTACCAAGGCCCAATCTAATTAGGAGACAGAGACACAGTGCAAGAGGCAGGTACAGGATGAAGCAAAGAAATGGGAAAAAGGGAGAGGAAGGGGAGGTGGCAGAGGTAAAGAAAACCAAAAGACAAAGACAAAGAGAGATACAAAGTGGGTGATAGAAATAAGTGTAAACTGCTAGGGAGAGTGTGAAATGGAACAGAAAAGAGAAAAAGGTTTGCATTTCACAAACTGAATAGTTTGTATACCCCCCTCCCTGACAGTAAATGGGAAACACAGCCTGTTCCATCCCACCCCCTTCTCCTCAGCCATTCAGAGCCACTTGCCCTTCCTTTTCTAAGTCAGTGCCTCACAATAGCCAACTGATGAACCCAGGGCTAACATGCCCTTTGAGCTGAAGAAAGACAGAATGCATGGAGAGTCCGAAATGATATCAGCCCACCACAGGAAGCACGCCAACACCCACCCGCCAATTCCTTCAATTATTCCTTTTCTAGCTTGATCTTGAAACACCTCCTCCCACATAAAATTTGTGTATGATTATGAAAATAGAAGAGTTACTTCTAAGTGAAAATCTGTTAAAAAACACAATGTAAACATGTCAAGAACTGGCATAAGTGGGGAGCAAATGCGCTGGTATGTCACCTTTCTTGGAGAAAAGGAATCTAAGCATTTTGTTTTTGAAATTAAATGCTGCCTCTGGTTATTGTGGCACATCTGACAGATGAGATTGGATAGAGAGATTAGATCAGGAAGAAATAGATTACCTTGGCTACCTTATGTCTTTCATTTCCTCTCCTCATATTCCAACACTTGTGGTGAGATGCTGAGACTGATATCAAGGCAGGGATTTAACACTTGCCAACACTGGCACTGCCAAAACCAGAGACAAAATAAGACAACATGGGTTTTTCCTCACATATTAAAGATGCAAAAACAGAATGAAATTATGTTGGGTTGGCATGTACAATTCTAAATGTGTACTTGACGAAAATTCCAAGAAGACAAGTGACTGAATAATCTAAAAATGTAATGTTCCTGTTGGAACAACCAACTATGCCCTATTTTCAACTACCTAGCTGTTGAGTTGAGGTAAGGTTGGAGTATTGAGAGGTAGACCTATCAGTTCATCAATTCATATATTTTGTACGATGCACCAGTACCACGAGCAGCTAAAAGAAAACTCACAGCAAAATGCTACCACCAGCATGTTTGACATTTCTTCAGTTTGAAAACCTCACTTTAACTCCTTCAAACATGCTCCATATTTCCAGAGGTATTTGCTCCCTCCTTGCAGCTTCAACTCTATTAGGAAGGCTTCCCACAAGGTTTAGAACTGTGCTTACATTTTCCAGAAGTGCTTTTGGGAGGTCAGATGCTGATGTTGGACAAGAAGAGTTAGGTCACAGGCTCAGCTCTATTTCATCAAAGTAATTTTCAAAGTAATTCTTGGTTGAGCTCCTGACCTCAGGACTCTGCACAGGTCAGTCAATCTCTTCCACACCAAACTTGTTCCTCTGTGTCTTTATGGATCTTGCCTTGTGCACTTGTGCACAGTCATGTTGGAGCAGGAAGGGGCCACCCCCAAATAAAAAGTTGGGAGTTGGATTTCCTTTCACTGGAATTAAGGGTCTGAACACAACTCCTAAAAAAAAATAAAAAATAACCCCCTCGACACAAACGTTACACTTGACACAGTACAGTAAGGGCATCCTGATAACCCGATTCAGACCCTGGATTGGGCAAATAGGGAGACATGATTTTTCATTTAACAGAACATGTCCCCACTGTCCAGTGGTGGTGTGATATACACAAATGCATCCAAAGTTTTCCATTGTACGTTGGGATGTTAGTTTAGATGTCTGTTGACACTGACTGCAAAAAAAGTTGGCGATCTCTGTGCACTCTGTACAACAGCATCCTCTGAGCCGGTATGTAATTTTGTGTGGCCTGTCATTTCATTGCTGAGATTGCTTCCACTTTGTTGTAATGCCATTAACAGTTAAAAGTGTAATATTTAGTTGCAAGAAAATTTATTGACTGGACTAGAAGTCAATAGAAGTTGCATGCTATCAAGGTACGATAGTGACATTCACTGAGTTCCTGAGAGTAACCCATTATTTCACAAATGTTTGTAGGAGGAGTCTGCATGTCTGTGTGCTGGATTTTATACCCTTTGCACTACAGGTGTTTAAAACAGCTGAATTTTGTGATTTAGACTGGTGAGCCAATACATTTAGCAATAGTGAACTCTTGTCATTTTGCCTAACTATCTTAGTCTTTATCTTGACCAAAAAAGCCTTTCTCAGCAAATTTTTCTCAAGCTTAAAGGTGTAGATTGTGGAGCAGAATTTTCTTTCCGAGTCAGTACCCTCTCATTTCACCGAGATGTAAAACTTGTTTTACTGTGGAGAGTGACACTGATGTTCCACCAGATTGCAGTTCTTGTTAGGCTTGGATCTTCCTGATTCCTGAGTTTTACTTAGCATGCTAACAAGTTTTAGTTCTTCTAAGGATGGACATAACTGTTCCAAAAGAACAGTGATCCCAAACACCAAACCGGTCTTATGCAGTAAAAACTGGTTTTTGAGTGGACTAATCTAGGATATTGGAATGACCTTACAAAGCCACTGACCACTGCTTCAGGTGGGCCAGTATGTGCCAGTATGCATTACCACCATTTCTAAATTTTACTCCTCAGAATATCGGGATTTTTTTTTCCAGTGTTCGGTGCATACTGGGACTTTTTCTGGTGTTGTAACAGGTAATACATCAGTCTGCGTTTCCCAATCAGTATACTCCCCATACATACAGCTCTGCACCGCATTGGCTGCAACAACAACAAAAAAAACCCATACGCTCACTCTCGATCTGTAAGCAGCACGCTCTTCACACAGAGGGACCAAAGAAGGGAACAGAAAAACGGGACACAGAATGGCTCAAAGAAGCTGTGAATCAGCGCATCTGAACAGCCAATCCAGCACGAAGCAGTGAAAAATCAAGAGCCTGAGTTGCAGATCAGCTGAAACACACAAGGATGATGCGGGATCAGGGGAATGGCATGAGAGATTACTGGTGAACGTGAATACAAGGAAAATGGGAGGCAGATGAATAATGTGAAAGAAACTAAAGAGCATATAATAAACCAAGAAAGGCTAACAACTAAGAAAACTAAATAGAAATACACAAAGAACAAAATGCAACAATAAACTAAGAAAGTAACTGCAAAGGATGTCATCAGAGACAAAAAGTATAGTTATTTGCAAGTTTGGTATTTTAAAAACTAATATGAAAAAAATACAACTCTATAACATAATTACAAAATAAATTAAGGCTAAACACTTTTTCACACATTTTTTTTGGACATTAAACTAACAAGTAAAACTAATAAACCAATAAGTAAAATATGTCCAGTGACAATGTATAGTGTTAACTGTAACTTTCTGGCCTTCAAAGTTCTCAGCAGACTCAGCAAATAGAAACTAACATCTTATCAACAAAGCTTGTATTCAAACAAGAATTATCACTTTAACTTAAACTGTAGGTGTGTTTCTGTATCTGCTGCCTTTTTAGTTTAAACATGTTTGTTCTTCATTTAGTGAAGTTACTCACAGTGAGTACAGTATCCAAACGTTTTACTCAAGTTAAAGTAGTGATACTTCATAGTAATATTACACAAGTAAAAGTAGAAAGTACAATGCAGTAAAACTACTCCTAAAAGTACATTTTTAGGAGTAGATCATTTTTGATCTATAGATCTATATAAAAACATTATGTTTCTGTCCCATATTTTTACATTAAGGGGAGTACCGGTACTTAATTTTTCCACTTAAAACACTGCCACCAACCACAACCTTATTTAAAATCTGAGGTCTATGCTTCCACTCCAGGTATTGACATGTGTGGTGAGATGTTGAGACCAATATTGAGGAAGGAATCTAACTGGGAACTAACATGCCAGTGTTAGCGTTGTCAAAAACAGGGATAAAAGAAGACAAACATGCAAATCCTAAGGTTTCCCTCATATTACAGAAGCAAAAACAGACAATAGGTGATGTTGGGTTACATTTTAGAACTACAAGTGTGTACTTGAAGAAAATTACAAGAAAAGAACTGACTGAATAATTGAAAAATATACGATAAGGAAAGGTGAGAACAAATGAGAGCAGGTCAATGAATATTGTAGAACACCTGTTTTTTTTTCCAGCTGGTAAAATGTTACCTCTAAGGCTTGATGTTTAGATTCTATTGCCAACTTAAATCTTATTTATTTTAAACAGCTGAAGGGAAAAAAAAAAAGTTACTTGTCAGGGTCACTGTAGTGATTTCAACATCCCATTTACACATACCCTGCTACCTTAAGCAACCAGCATAAAAAGTCAATATTGTTGAATTTCTCAGAGGTAAGTTATTTAGCAAATATTTAATACATCTATCATATTTTCATTTTAGGATGGAAAAAGATCAGGAAAAAGATCAAACACTTGAGGAGAGACATCAATCTGTTTGAAAATTTTACTCACAGCTCATTCCACAAATATTGGCAGCACTGGTAAAGATGTGTAAAAAGCTTTAAAATAAATTCATCTTTCATTACAGCAGCATAATCTCACACTGAAAATGTTAGAAAACCTCAAATTAATGTTGGGGTTATTTGTTAAGCAGAAAAAAAAGAATGGAGCAAACAAAAAAACGCATTAACCAAACAACAAAAAAAACACACAAACCAGGAAGGAGTCGGGTTGGTCACCTCCCAAAAAAAAAACAAAAAAAAAAAAACAAAACAAACCCCCCCCCCCAAAAAAAAAACAAAGACCACAGGGAATGATCAGTTTTGAAATGACACAAAACTGCAAAAAGGTCAAGGGACTCTGAAAAGAGATGGAGAATTTGTTTTGTAAGCAAATGCATACCCCTGGAAACTCAAACTTCTTAAACCAGGGGTCAGCAACTCCAGTTCGTGAGTGCCATTGCCCTGCAAATTTTGGATATATCCCTGTTTCAACACATGGCTGAATTATCTCTGTGGCATGTCAGCAAGTTTTGCAAAGGCCTGGCTATTGACTATTCATTTGATTCAGGTGTATTAGATCCAAATCAACTAAGTTAAATGTTATTTTTTATTTATTTATTTATTTATTTATTTTAATTTAGTTTCAGATAATGACAACTTGAAATTGCATGTTGGCGCAGTTGGTAGCACTGTTGCCTTGCAGCAAGAGGGTCCTGGGTTTGAATTAGGGCCGCTGTCTTTCTGCATGTTCTCCCTGTGCATGCGTGGGTTCTCTCGGAGTACTCAGACTTCCTCCCACAGTTCAAAAATGTGACTGTTAGATTAACTGATCTCTCTAAATTTCCTTTATGTATGTGTGTGCATGTGTTTGTCCTGTTTGTGTCTGTATCGCCCTATGATGGACGAGTGACCTGTCCAAGGTATTTCGCCCAATGACTGCTGGGGATGGGCACCACCTGCAACAATAAGCAGGTATAGACAATGGATGGACGAACAATGACAACTTCCTAAAAAATTAGTATATTTTAAGCAAAAGGAAAATAATCAAAAAACGTATATCTTTAGTGTCCAACAGCCTTGCAGTGCATCTTTGGCCTCACTGATTGCTAAATGAATCCGTTTTAAAAAGGAAAAAAACAACAAACAAGCAAACCTATAAATGAATGCCAAAAGAGTGAGAGTGTGTAGGCATGTGAGAGCCAGTGAAAATTTAATATATGCTCATCATCGGCATGAATGTCATGTTATCTTAGGGACGTTAATGATTTGATTTGATTTGTTCTTGTGATCGGGTGTAAGGATGACACAGCAAACTATTTAATTTTTTTCTTATAAAAGAAAAAGTGTGCACAAGTCTGAATTTATTGTTGACTTTCTCAATAAATTTAATATATTGTTGGGGACAGTGTATTCTTGAAGCTTAATGCTTCATCCATTCCTCAAAGTTTTGATGTGTCTGGAAAGTTTGTTCTCTTGCAATATCCAACTGTATCCCAAATTCTAATCAAGCTGTTGATTTGAGGTGAAGTTCCATTCACTTTGTACAATAACCCAGCACCACTTGCAGCAAAACAGCCCCTCAGTATGAGCAAGCACTTCATTTATTGTCAGCATCCTCAGTGCCAGTCCACAATTACGCTAAATTGGCTTCACTGGAGACAGTGGTGCAGCAATTTCTAGCTGTATGATATACCTGACCCTTTATTGTTCCTGTTTTATGTATCTTAAACAATTTCCATTCAACTGAGGGTGACCATTTGGGTCAGTTGGTTAAAGCTTGAGTAGAACAAGGTGTTTCAACAGGACAATGATTCTTAAACATCAAAACTGGTTTTGGAATAGACAAATCGTCTTTCTGGTATCCTTGGGCTGTGCTTAAAAATCTGGATTTTCCCAGAAAATCAACTATCATAAAGTAACTCAACGAATTATGCCAGGAAGAGCATATAATATCCAGCCAGAACTATATCTGTTGCTTGTCGATAGCTACAGAAGTGTGTGGTCAAGGTAAAACTCTCTCAGATAGATTTCACTAAATATTTGTGGGTGTATGTTTAGATTTTAGCCTGCAGGTGTTAGTTTAAGATTTTAGAGGAAATATACAATAAACTGAAACTTCTTCATCCCTGTTTTTTAATTCACTGAGTGTGTTTTCAGTATAATCATTCCACCCTAAAAAAAAAAAAAAAAAAAAAAAAAAAAAAAAAAGTGATTTCAATGCATTCTTAAAAGCCCAGAATGGATGATATTCTCAGTCATATTGAGTATGTGTACATTTTTTACCAGTACTGCAAATTTAAGGCACATTTTGTATTTATCAGTTTCTCTATGACAAAGTTTTTTCTCTTTTATATGTTGCCTTTGACGATGACATTCACTATAAATACTTCCAAGTACAAAAAACAAGCAATTTAAATAGATTAAACCTTACCTGTTTAAAATGTAAATTTCAGTTCTTTTCATATTACAATGTCCATCAAGACCAGTTTGTAATGTCAACAACAGGAAACATTTTGCTCATCAATCAGCATGAAGAAAAAGATGAATTACACCAACACTTTTTTTAACTAGTGGCTTATGTTTACCAAAAAAATTTTGTTGAAAGCCCATTATCCAAAATTGTACTGTTTTCCTCAAGTCAGTCAAGCCATCAAATCAACCACTAAGATGTTTAAAGGCTGACAAACGTAATTTACCAAAGAGGATCAGCATGTGGGCAACATAAGCATCCTCTCCAAAACCTTTTGAGTGTTTGAGTGATTACATTTTCATCCCACTAAAGCGTCTTGCTCCATTTTCGGCTCAATCTGCGGGTTTTTTTTATCCTCTTTTGCACAACGCCTAATAAGCTGATGCTAATAAAACCACACTTTGTTTTGCTGTTTTTTTATTGTTTATTCTCTATCAGAATAAAGCGATCAGCTAAGCTTGATGGTCAACTCAAGCTCGGATGAACATGAGGGCTTAGCCATTTTCTTTAATTCATCAAGGTTTGATTACTTCTGTAAAGATTTTTGCCACAATCTGATAACCTGATGCTCCCTAATTAATGCCTTTTCACAATCCTGCCAATGTTGACATGATCAAATCACACTGGGCTTCCTTTATTTGTTTGCCCACTTTGTTGTGTTAAAAACACTCTTTGCTCTTGAAAGTTTCAGCTTGAAAATCTATTTTAAACTTTTCAATCTCCCCTCTCCCTAAAACTGCAGTTTAAAAAACTACTTTGTGCTTGTGATACATTTTTATTTTTAAGTACAAGATATTTTTGCATCTAAAGTTCAGCTGTTAATATACTCCAAAATGATCTTTGAAATTTATCTTAAATGTATATCCCTTTTTAAATAGTGTGTCCAAGATCATGAATACAAACTCAGGGGATAAAGACTGTTTAAAAAAAAAAACAAAAAAAAACAAACAAAAAAAAAACCCTGTTCTGTGCCAATTTTTAAACTTTTTTTTTTTTTTTTTTTTTTTTTTTTTAATGCCAAGTGAAACATTTTTGTATATTTTTTTTAATAAACTAATTTCATTGATTGTATATTTTACCAGTATTAGAACCAAGTAAATGAATATAAATTAATATCACCAGTCTGGTTTTAAAAGTTTGTTCACATTTGAACTGCAACTAGAAGCTAAACAAACCATTTCAGGCAGAATTTATAAACACCAGTCTGAATCAATAATGTTTAGAAACAAAGTTTCAAATGCTGTTTCAAAAATCACTTTATCAGAACCACCGTGAACACACAGATCTGCGTGAGGCATTGACCTACACTCAATCACCTTTTTTTGTCCTCTCACTCCCATTTTATGCAGATTTTTGTAATTTTGTTTTTGACTTCTGTTTTTTTTTAATTTCTTTCCATAAAAAGTACGTCTTACTCAGTGTTTAGCTCTGTTTTCCCAGGACAGTGTAACAAACTAAGTTGTTGTGGCAATTAACATTGTGGACTCTGTTTTTCTTTCCCATAGAAGTAATCCTAGCCCAGAACTCCTTCCAATCCTTTCTGTCCCTATTTATACTGAGTCTAGTCTTGCCAGAGGTTTCTTTTTGTTTCTTCATCAAAGACTCGATACAATCTGCTGGGTTATCACAAATAAATTAGTTTTTATCAACTGGCATTAAATGATAACTGAATTTGACTGTATTATATAAAAAAATTTGGTTCGTTTGGACTGTATCTTTTTGGATCTGAATACAATTATATGAATAGGTTGCATCAGAATTACTTGTATTTATTTAAACCAAATGTATACAAAAGTGAATTCCAGTTGGATATGAATTTGACCTAGTAGTTTTGTGGTGTCTGTAGATGTAATTTGTTGTCAACTGTTGCTATATCAAACAAAATGATCCAAACAGGAAAAAAACAAGGAAAAGCAACAATGATTTACTAACGCAGTGCTAATCAAACTTTTAATTAATGTTGAAACAAAGAAGGGGAAAATAAAATACTAACGCTGGATGTCTAAGGATGTTACCACATTTTAAATGGATGTTGTTGATCAGCCCCAGATGACAGCGCTTCCTTCCTTTGAGCCAAGCAAAGAGCTGATGCCAGGACAGTGATGTTTTTTTCTGTTACAGCTGGCACGCTTGCCATTCAAAGTCGGAGGAACTGGTACTAAGCAAGCATTGCCTCTTTGTTAACATCAGAACATATTGGGATATTTGCAGATAGAAGTACCAGGGATTCACTTCAGCATCAACACCAAACAAATTTACAGTCAGCAACACAGAATCGGCACAGGATGCCGTACCTGAAATAACCACTTTGATGTGCTGGTCTTTTTGCCAGAAATAGGACTTGGAAACTATCCTGACAATCCTGACAAGTGTTGTAATTCTGACAGAAATTATTCTGAAAACACCAGAGTTGCAGAAGGGAACATTGTCTAAAATTCACCCAAGTATGACTGTGAGTAGCAACACCTACGATAGCCCACATCTTGCTGCAGTTTTGCCCAGCTAGGTCAACTTCTAAGCATAGAGAACACAAAGAGGCTGATTCTTCAAAGTCAGCAATCAAACACATGCAGCACAAAAGCACATATATCTTCTGTGGTTTGTATTAAAGCTGCACGCTATTCATTTAAAAATTTAATTTGCCCACAAATTAAAGAGTGGAGCAAACATAATGGATGAATCCAGATTGTCAGGAGGGGGATGGTGGAAACCCCTCCCAACCATCCTGTAAATGAAAGCAAAGTATGCCGAGAGGTTTGCTGGATCAAATTGCAGCATTGTCCTATTTCACTGGGGGAAGAGTTTGTGGGCGTGCATGTGTACTGAGCGCAGAGAAAGTACATGGCACTTCATTTCTCGAGCTGATTGCGTGCTGCCCAGTGGTTGCTGCCTGGCGCCTCAACAAAATACTTTTTCTCCCTTGTCTGTTGCAAACAAACTAGCCAGAGAAATCAGATCACAATCAGGAGAGATTCACAGAACTGATTAAAAGAATGAGCAGATCTGAGAAGTTTTTTATGTTAAATCCCAAAAGTAGCGAAGCAGGAGAGAGAGAGGAGAGAGAGCCATGCCTACACACCACACTTTTATTACACGATAAACAATTGTGCTGAATTTCTCTTGGTATTTCTCTAAACCCAGCACAGGAACTGGGAAATGTGTTAATTACGCTAAATAATCCCCATGAAAATGCCATGCAGGCTGCAACTCAAGAAAATACAGAAAAACAGGAGTTTATAGGGATAGATGAATATAAATATAAGATAGACAAGTGGAAATCTAAAAAGAGCTTTCATGCAGCCAATTCATCAAGCTAAACTATTTCAGATACTTGAAGATGTAATATAAAATATATCTAGAATGAGAAACATCAGAAATATATCCAAAAATGAACACCTGCTCAGACAGTGACTGTGATAGAGGCCCGACACCCACTAAGCTCATTCTTGCTGTCTGAAGAAAGCATTTGTCCTATGAAGGACATAAAAAATATATGCTTTTTTACACAGGTAGTCTTCTACATTCCTCCTTTGGCACGGTTCTCCTATCTGCACGTCTCCAAGGGCTTTTGAGTAATGCATTTCTATTATTGTACCCTGTATAGTGTCACATTGGTGGCTTTATCAGGAAGTTGTTGTAGGGTGAGGCTGTGGTGGGATGGAAGGGTTATTTTGTGTGGTTGGCTGGTATTAATCTCTGTCACTTGTCCTCTATTGATTTATACTCTTTCCCAATAAGCTGGTCTACAGCCTCCACTTCAGCTGGCACTTTGTGATAGCTCTCTATGTTTGGCCTTTGCTCGCACCTGGGCTTGACATTGAAGGCTTGTTCTCCAAACCGGCAGAAAGTAAAAAGCAAGGCAAAGAATTAAATTTCCCGCACCAGAAACAAGAAAAGACAAGATAATGGGAACCAAGAGCTCCCCGTCACCACCCTCATACAACAAGACATTTGACTCTATCTGTGAATGTTCCTTTTGTGTCTAAATGCATAAAATGAAGAGAACTGTATTGTAGATTTGTATTGATAATAGCAGTTAGTACCACAAACATTAGTAAATCCCACTAGTTTTGAAACTTTCAGCAAATAACTTCTTATCTCTGTGTTCCAACTTTAGTGCCAAATCAAATGTAGCACTTTTCTATGAATGGATGTCTTAATATTTCCCAGTCTATGAATATCTTTTAAGCAACAATTGTTTGTGAACATTCCTTGCAATTCCGACAAGTATTAATGAACTATTAATAAAAAGAGCTGCAAATGAGGGATACACAAAGAGTTTCAAGCAGGACTCATAAACACAAGCTGGTATGAACCAGCAACGTTTATAAACAGAGGTTCAAACACGATTTATAGGTTGAGTTAACAGCAGTAGTGAAAATAAGTTGTTTTTTGTGGTTGGCTGGACATTCCCAGGTCAGAGTTCCTACTTCCAAGGCAAATAAAATGCAGCATTTTGTGGGCTGGTTCAGGAATCAGACTGCAGTGCAAAGTCTTTCAACACGTCTATACCACGGTAGACAGAGGCAGAACCGGCATTACCACAGACAGGGAGCTAATCTGTCTATCCATCTCCCACCCCCTCCCTGCCATCATGTGTGAGCAAGACTTAGATACCTGAACTCCTCATCTTAAGGCAGAAGCTCCCAACAACCATCAAACAGCACTCCTACCCTTAACCCCACTCTGTTCTGTGGTCTATATATTTCTAAGGTGTTTAATTACAGATGATTTATCACCAAACTGTCATTTGCTAACTGGGCCCCTCTGTCCTCACACCCCATGTTCCACACCCTGCCAGGTTGAAGGAACCTTCCCATTGTTATGAGGGAGCTCATTTATATTAAAATGAGTATTACCAGTTAATTCCCTTCATACATTTTGGACACAGCATGTGTCACGCATAAGCTTTGGATCATGCTTGGTTCAGGGCAGGGCAGCTTTGGCATACATCAAGTGTTTTATGCCAGGAGAGTTCATGCACATTTGATCTTGCAGAGATCTCCAATGAAGGTTAAAGAAAAACCTCAAGCAGAACAGATATGTCATGTCTCCATCCTGCCCTTGCAAACATTTTAAGCCTAATATGACATTATCCATTATTAACTGTATAGAATAAGAACTTAAAGAGACATTTATGTTAAATCCTATTTCCCGAGTTAACCTCTGCTAATAGCTGCCTTCGCTAGCCAAGGGCGATCATAATGTTTCACTTGAAGCAAACGAGAAAACCAATAATGCGTATAACAACAGCAGTGCATAAAAATAAGTGAACTGTACAGCCTCCTCTAGATGTATTACCACAGCAGAAGAAAAAGCTTTCACTGTTTTCCAGAGAGCCCACACGCCATCACTGACAACATCCAGTTTCAAACGAGTACAAACAAATCTCACACAAATAAACAAATAAGCAGCGAACTGCTTCACAAACCCCTCGCGGACCAATCCCAGACATACTACATACCAAAAAAAGAGAAAGGATTCTAAAGTGAATGGGAATAGCTTCCTCTCTGTTCAGTCAGGGGAAATAATAATGAGGGTATTAAATACAGCCAGCAGATGAAAAATAATAACATATCGATTGAGCACGTAGTGCTTTCAAAGGAGCGTAATGGCCTGATTCCTGGTATCGATCTGCCGGTGGGCTGTGGTAGAAGTAGCAAGTCGGCGCTGTAAGACCCCCAGTGAGAATGAGATTGGTGAAGCCATCCGAGGTGCTGTTTTGTACTTTCATTCTGTAGAGGCCTCAATTCAAATGGTTTTTTTTTTCTCATTTTCTTAGTGAAATGAATGCTACTGAAATGGCTCAGAGAATGCTACATTCCTCTTACCTGTAACAGTGTGGCTGAGTAATGCAAAAGGGAAATGTGTATTTGCTGCACATCAACAGGATGGATCACATTTTGTAGACAAGCCCTTTGCTTCTTAGGTGAATAAAGCACATTTTGGCACCCCTGTTAAAAGTGAATTCAGCGCTGTAAGAGAAATTAACCTTTCATTGCAGTATATTAATCTCACACTGAAAATTTCAGAAAAAAATGAAATCTTTAATTTGAGCATTGATTAAATAGTGAAACAATCCTCTTTTAAGAAATCATTGTTTTTTTTTTTTGTTTGTTTGTTTTTTTTACAAAGTCAATGCCAGAATTAGAAGTTTTCCTTTCTGTAAGATAAATGTAACATGTAGGCATTTTTTAAAAAGTCTAAGATCTTTCAGGTAGTAATCCCTGACTTCCTGTTTCCCTGGGCTGTTTGTGAATTATTCATAGGCCAATTTTCTTCAAACCTTTCGTTTTAAGTAAAGAAGGCGTGTGCTGATCTTCAAAAGTTAGGCAGAGGCTTGAAGGGAATTAATGTAAACCACCTAATATCTACATTCTGTGCAAAAGTAAAAACATAAAGAGCTGGAACTGTGACAAATAAGGCTGGATGTGGACTTGAGGCATTTGACTGTTTCATTCTTTTAGACCGCCATTTTGAGCTAGACACTATAATTATGGTGTACAGTAATGTGGAGGTCAGCAGGGGTTTTTTATAATGACTTTAGCTCACGGCTTTGTTCACTTAAGAAAACCTTTTCTCTGATAAGTAGTTGCATGAGTGTGTGATAGCTATGATCAGTTTTAACATTTTGACAAAACAACTGGCCAAAAAGTCAATACAGACAGGCTATAATTTATAGTGTTCTATACCGACTGCCCTGTGATGGACAAGTGACCTGTCCAGGATGTAGCCCCGCTCATCCTGCATGATGTAGTTCTCTCATTGGTGGTAGTGACTACCTTCTCAGCATATCAAAGTTCTGTGGAGACCTGCTAATGAGCCATCATTTGATCCAGGTGAGCAGTTAGCAGCTAACAATACTAAAATTAGCATTTGCTTGCTATCAGTGGTAAACTTTATAACGCTAAACTTACTTGTCTAATTGGTTCATCTTCCACTGTACAGAAGTTCTTTTTAATAAAATATGACATTAAATAACCTTCATTCTTGAAAACCAAAAATTTTAATGCTTTTGGTCTAAATCCACCTTGGGTCAAGACAAGCATACAGTGGTTGTAATAGTAGCTTCGTCAGTTAACTTCCTGTCCACCACCAGAGGACCTACAGACCAGAGCAATAACCAGACGCTGCTACTGGAATGATGCCACAAAGTTTTGTTTTTCAATTTATTTTAAAAACATTAAGTCCTTGAACTCCTGTAAACTCTGGTTCAACTAAGCTTCATTTATAAAATAAAACCTTTAAGAAACACTGTTTTGTATGAAAGAGTGAAATTCATGACTATAAACACCCCTTAGCATTGTAATTAGACCAGAGACAGAAAATATGCATCAGCTTTAACAGTCGTATTAGGAAAATATAAAACAATTATGGAGCGTTGGGAATGTTCTACTTAAAGGAAACTTATTTCAGAGCTTATAATATGTACATTCAGTTTGTTGTGATTGTCTTTAAAAGTAATTTTAAATACATCTAATTTACCAGAAGTTTGTTTTTACAACAATACTACAACAAACTAAGGAATATGAATTTATATTTTCCAGTAGTTTAGTATTGAAATATTAATAGGTGGCAACCTTTGGGAAATGGGTCACCATCTTACAAAGTGCTGCTTTAATATGTATTGTCAGATGCCAACATATTTTAAATTAGCTTAAAGTAACAAAAGCTTCTATATAGGCACAAGACCTAATGTTAATTATGATTTTTAACTCTTTATGGTTCAGCTAAAGTTAAAAAATTAAAAACAATGTTTATTTTTATGCATAAAGGTTGATGGCAAAAGAAAATGTGTTGGAGCAAGATGGGCAGGGCTTCACTGGTGAAGTGCTTTCTGTAGGCGCAGAAGGAGAGGCATACTCAAAGTAACACACACATGAGAATTCCCACCTATCTAATATATGGGTGTTTTATTTCAACTCAATCTTTGGTAGCCTGAACATTAAACATTATTTACTTTAAACCTATTTTTTGGGTTGGAAACTTCACCCAGTATTCTGTATCAAGCGTATAACCCAACCTTATTCTGTTAAATCAACCCAGGACTGAATTGGTCTGTATTTGCCCAAGGATTGGGTTGGAAAAATAATGTAAATTTGCTTATCCATCTGTTTTTAGAGGCTGCAGATCTTTACCAGGTGTGCCACTAATTGTGGACTACATTTTGCCTTTGCAGTGTTCTTTATGATGATCATCTAATTTAATGATTTAATTTCAACAACATGACGTGTATCATATGTTGGGAAGAGATACTACGCATGATTCTCTGTTTGCCATATTATGCATTTAAGCAGTTTATTCATGTGCATGTTGATGAAAAAAAGATGGACAAAATTCAATCTCTGACTTAACACTCAAGTTCTAACCCACCTCTCACAAACTCCTCAACTGATCTTATTTCTAGCTCAAAGAGACAGAAAAATCTATATCTCAATTTGGTACACTTCAACTCCACTCCAAAAGTGCCCTGAGAGAAAACTGAATTAAACCGAGAAAAGCTGATTCAACCCCCCTGAAAAATGAATTTAAGTAGTTGTTTCTGAAATATGTATTTGCCATGTGCAATATCTCCAGGAGAAAAATGTGAAAGGACTTCATAGCAACCTTTCATCAGGAGAAAAAGGTGTGCTTTCCCAGAATAATAAATAAATAAATAAATAAATAAATAAATAAATAAATAAATAAAACTGTGTATGCCAGGGCATACATTAATCATAACAAGGTGACAGCCAGCCTGACAGACAAGCAGAAATGCAGGAACAGATTTGACTGCATTTATATTCCTCAACAGGTTTGAAAAAGGGTGGGTTGGGGGAAAACCCAAAGGGCAATTAAAAGAGCGTCGATAGCCGTGTCAGTTGGATTAGGGGTTGGGCGTGAAATTGTCACACTGGGTGTCAGGGGTACTCTGTTAACAAGTCCGCCCAGCTTTAGCCTTGGAGTGGCGGAAGAGGGCCTCGGTAGAACGTGACGTTGGAAGAAATACTGTCAAGTCTGTGCAAGGCCGGATTAGATTAGCGCACTGGAACAGGTGGTCTTTTATTGGCTCTGTGATACTGTCAGGGATTCTCTGAAACTGGATGCACACACACATATCCATGCACAGGAAACAATCAGGGTGAAGGAGGCACAAAGCTTTTGTGCTAAGAGGAACCTCAGCTTGCTTGCACGTCTTAGTAGACTGAAATGTGAGAACACAGCATTTGTAGCTTGATGCTTCAGTCAGTGAGAGGATGAATGGAGATGAAAAAAAGCCATGCTGGGTTTCATGTGCTTCGGGCGATGAAGCACTGAAGCGTCTGTTGAGTGACATAAAATCCAGGGGTTGTGCAGCTGTCTGCCAGGAAGAAGCCACAAAATAACACAGTCTGTAAGAGTGATACTGGCCACTGCGTGGAAGTCTGCCAAACCATTCCTCACATCCACCGCCATAGTTAGTGTCATTTACAAGGTACGTTTCAGCCATGAATAATACATGTGGTGATGTATGACATGGGTGTGCTTCAGATAAATTATACAGTAAGGTTGAACCAAACAGTGCATTATATACACAGACAGAGTGAGATAAAAAATTAATAACCACTGTTTTTCCAAACTGACACGGACTTCGTAAAGTGTGGCTGAAGTTAAGAACTCTGGGGTGAATTCAGAATTTAGGTTCAAAACAACGTCGTCAGCTGATATAGTTTAGAGTGCTTGCAAAATTATTGATATCCCTTGAACGTTTTTTTTTTTTTTACATTTTGTCATGCTACAGCCTCAAACTTCAATTGATTTTATTGAGATTTTATATTACAGACCAACATAAAGTATTAGATAACTGTGACAAAGCATCAGAGCGTAAAAGTCAGAGCAGTTTTGAAGTCAAAGCCAAATAGTTGGATTCAGATCTGGAGCTTTACTGGGCCATTCAAACATATTCTCTGATGTAAACTCATATGCAGCTCTGGTTCCACCCTAAACTTTAAAGTCATTTGTAGCCTCTAACAGGATTTCTTCCAGGATTGCCCTGTTAGTTGCATCCACCTTCCGATTAACTTAGACCAGCTTTTCTGTCACTGACGAAGAAAAGCATTACCACAGCACGATGCAGCCACCACCACCATGTGTTATCATGTCGGATGTTGTTTTCCAAGTGATGTGTCGTGTTACGATTTCCTCCAGATATAGCTATTCTTTTTGGTTTGCTTTTTACATATTTGCTGGATTCCCTATATTTATTTAGGTAAACTGCAAACGCGACTTCTTTTGGCTTTTAACAATGAGTTATTTTTTCCAAATCTTCTGTGGATCTCTGGGCCTTTTGCTTGCTTCTCTGAATGATATTTTCCTTGCCTATGAGTTATAGTCTTTCAGTTTTTGGCGAAGGGACAAAACAGAGATAATAACCTAACCTAACACTGCTTTGAACAACTTTATCCACGCCATTTCTGTGTGTTGGTCAGTTACATAAAATTCCAGTATCATACACTTAAATTTATAATGTAAAAAAAAAAAACAAAAAAAAACAACCTAAAGAATTATGAATAATTTTGCATGGCACTGTATAGAATTATTCTATAAAGAATGTTGAAGACTCTACTACAAAAATAAGTCATCTCAGACAAGCCAAAATAAGAAATACCAGACAGTCAAATAGGGGAAAGGATTTTTTTCCCCCTTTTTCTTCAGGAGATAAATATTTGAGTTGTTTTGATGTCTGAATGAGGAGCTCTGTTGAAACTAGGTCACAAGGGGTGCCACTTTCTCAAAAACCTGAGCAAAAAGCTTCACAAGAAACATGAAGCACCTTTCTCGTCAAGACAGGAAACTGCTTTTGGGTTTCATTTCTAGGACAGCACATCAATCTGAATTTACAGAGGAAAAACCACAGTAACAATTACAGATTTCAGAAAAGCTAATATCCAGCAAGCTTGGAAACATATTTTACATTTAAATGTGGAGTTTAGTTTCTACTGGGCCTAAACTGGCCCATTTGCGTCAAGAATGCTTGCAGAGTCTCTGTTACACTTGACATTTACCACAATTTTCATTTCTAAGTGGTACTTAGAGTCCATTGACTCATTTTAAAAGTAGTTCCTTCATTGATTTAGACAACATATCCATCTATCAAATTTTTTAAAAAGTTGTGAACCTGTAATCTTTCAATTTCATGAAGTTTGAAAAACTGAAGAGTTTTGACAAACTCATCCACCAACCAATTAAACTTATGCAAATGTTCTCTGGATTCCAGATAACAATGTTTCTAATTCAAACATTAATTTCCCAGCGAGCAGTGAGATAAGATGCAAAGCTCTTTATTTTAGAGTTTTAGTGCAAAAGTTAAAAATTACAATATGATATAAAAACCACAATATAAAACAAACATGGAAAGCGTGTTGTGAGCCTATTAAGGGGTGATGGCAGCTAATAAAAATTCATCTTAGATCCTTCGCAGGGTATTAAAAAAGTTACAAAATTCAACAGAGAGTATTAAATTTTTCACTAATTTCTTAAATACTTTAAGGTAAGATTCAGTGTCACAAATAATACCTAATACTTTAAAGGGCTGATGAACCAATAAGGCTGGATTCATGCTGAATGTCCCGAAGAGAAATTATTTTTTAATGAAAAAAGGATAGACAGTTCTGGGGTCTGTTCTATAAAGGATTGTGTAGGATTCATATTAACAGTGTATGTATGCCCAAAAGGCAAAAATGATGGAGAGCAAAAAAAATTTCAGATTTATTAAACCATGCGTACACAGATCAGCACATAACTTTACTTTGTAAATCACAAATGTACCACAAAGTTTGCGCACAAGGTCCCACCTCAGATTCTTCCCTCCACACGCCTACATTTAACCATAAACGGCCAATACAAAGCACCTCATGAATGTCTGTTTATTTAAATGAGCCAGCTGATCAATGTTATTTCATAATTAACAGGGGAAAAGAGGGAAGAAATGCAACGGAATAGTGCATCAGTACATCAGGCTGTGACAGTTAGAATTCTACAAATTAATTCTTTAAGGACTTATGTTCTCTCATGGTGAGTGGAAATATGATGTATCAACTGGTCATGTTAACAATGTCATCCAGGCATGTGCTTAGTACTGGCTGTGATATCCCAGACCTATGGATAACTTCACAGAATTACGTTGTTCCTTAAAGTGGCTTCAGGCAGAGAGTTAATTAATACATACCTGTCTGTTAATTCGCGCTGGTAGAAGCCAGTTGCCAGGAACCCCAGAGTGGTTAATACCTGTAATTGGACAGGGATGGCGTTGTTCACCGGCGGGTTGGTCTCTCCAATACTGGACCCAGTTCAGCACATAGATCCAAGAGAAATGCTCCAGGGAATCTAAATCGGCTTATAAGCCAGTCATCATGAGGATCTTGGTGATCCTTGAAAACGCATTCCCTCCTGATTCTCCCATTTACAATGTCTTTCACCAGCGCCAATGCATGCATTGCGCAGCATTACGCACTGGTGTCACAACTGTATGTCTGATGGCCTTACACCATGTCACATTTTATGTGTTAATATCTGGTACATAGCACCTTGATGATCATCTGGGGAAAGGAGTATGATGGTGAGAAAACTTTGAGGAAATGTTGCATAAACTTTTATTTAGGATTTTAGTTGGCTTCTCGGCATTTTTTATTTGAAATGTCCCTATGTGTAGTTATGGCTCGCCAGTGGAAGCATAAATAACACTGCTGTTCTGAAAGCTTGTGATGAAGTCAATCTATAATTAATGTTTGACTATGGAGTGAAATGTCCCAGAGCAATCATGATGCAGTGTGGCTTCAATTCCCCACTTCACCATCTGTGTTACCATTTCCTCTATGTCCATCTGCATTTTCCCCTGTCTCCAAAACAAGCGTATACGGTACACGTGTCAGAGTTTGCGTGAAAGACTGCACATTTTCCCATCAAGTTTGTGTTTTATAAATCAGAACCTTTGCGTGGCAAGTGGCATAACACAAGTTTCAGGCCCTGTTTTGTGCATATGCAAGCTTTTTAAATGAGACCCCTGAGGAGAAGTTTATTTATATTCCTCATGGACATGAGCATCACATTCATCTCAGGCTGTAAATAAATGACAGCAAAGCAAGCAACTTCAATGCTTTTTGAGAACCAAAATTAGGTGCACGTGCTTGAAAGTATTATGGGTCAAAATTATACATTCAGGCTCAAATATGTTTTTTACAACCCAGCTAATCACGTTGGTTAAATTGGTTAGCAAGTTGTATCTCTAACAAATGCACTATCAACTAGCTTCTTGAATCACTCTGGCTGGAAATTTGATGGCTCTTCTAATCAGAAACCATTTCTTAAAGTGGTTAGTTTCCTAGCAAAGACATTATTACAATATGCCCTATTCTATTTGAAATAGGGTCAGTGCTTTAGGAAGGCCATTCCAGCTTAGTTTTTTAATTTTCCATTTCAAAACCAGTTTTGGAGTACATTTGGGAAAATTGTCTTGATGGAACATCCAATAAATGTCCATATTGTAACTTCCTGAACCAAACTATCCCACACAGATCAAAGAAAATTGGTTACAATGACCTGGAACTACCCAGGAACCACCAAGGCTCAAGCAAACAAACTGGGAACTGCTGGAACACCAGTTCAAAAGGTGCTAAAAATTAAATAAATAAGGATTTGGGCTTAAAGTGCTTCAAGCTTGGCAGAAATTCGCAACTACTCATATATACAAACTAAATGCTTCTGGAGAAAAGTTATATGATTAGATGAGACATTTGAGCCATTTGTCTACAATAAGAAACATGTTTGAAGTCAAGAAATCTCTGTACTCTGCACCAGCTGTCAAGCCTAATGACAGCAGTATCATACTATGGCTGTGTTTTGTTGCATTGCATAAATTAGATATTGCAATTCTTCAACTTCATCTCAAATCAACAGGGACATGGTTAAATTTAGACACAACTGATAAAGCAAGTGGACATCAAGTTATTAGAAAGCCCTGACTTTACAAGAGATTCTTAAACCATATTTAAAAGAGCTTGAGAGAGGAAATCATCTGCTTCGCAAAATGGTTAAAAAAAAACCCTGCCTGGAAGAATGCCAGAAACCTATTAATGGCTACAAAAAGTATGTGCAAAAAGCATTAGTCGGGGTGACTGTATCTATTTTAACCTGTGTGTATTTTGTTAGGGTTAGGCTGAATAAAGTAAATCCATAAGAAATTTCTACTTATGCATCCTATTCTTGTTTCTTTTTGTCTGTTTTTTAAAATCCTGGTTGTATATTGGACAATAATTCCACCCTGGAAAAAATAGTTTAGATGATTCACTAAAAAGACCAAAATTGAGATCAAATACATCCCCTTAATGACCCTTTGAAAACTTTACACTGGAACTGTACATAAATCACAGCACAGACAAGACTGGGGGTTTTCTTTTGATATGCAAAATATGTGATTGTAATAACATAATCCAACTAATTCCTTGGGGAATCTTATTAGCTCTAAGACAATCGCTTAGTGCTTAGTTGTTTTTCACCGTCGCAGAAAGAATAATAATTCTGGACAATCAGTTTTAAAAGTGTTGCAATATATTCAACTTCAGTTAGAGCTTCACAACAATGCCAGGCCAAGTTTGTGTGAATTCTTATCCGTGAATATAATCCAGGTGCCTGTTTGAGATGACGATTAATAGCTGCAATTTGCAGAAAATGGGCTTTTGGACAATATGTTTAGTGCGGCTAGATAAAATGAGTCCCTGGCCACTGATCTGGAGACAGATTAGGTTTTTTAGTCAGCTATGATTAAGGCATGAATAGGGAAATGGGAGATCAGACTTTGAACCTGCGGTGTTTAATGCTGCCCACCTGTTATAAATGAGCAGTTAAACAAGTCAAGCATTGGTTGTCCCAGGCCAATTCAAGGACATTTGCTTGCAAGACACACACACATATGCATACTCTAATAATAGTTTTCCAACTCTTCATTTTCTTTACACAGCTGCTAAAACAGTGTGTGTGGCTTTATGCTTGCGGGTCACTGGGCCGATAGATGATCTTTGGCTGTATGAAGAAACTTCACATGAGGACTTTAAAAGGACGTTTACAACTGGAGGGAAATTAAGAGACCTCCTCAACAACACGTATAAGAGTAACAGCATTCAGCATATAGGTAGAGATGCATAGAGAACCCAGCTGGTGACTCAAATTTGACAATTTTATGTTTGGTGTTTCCTATCAGAAATGTTAAAATCCGATATTTTTTCTGAATGCACTGTATCTAAGCACTACCAGATTAAAATGAACTTGTACTCAAAAATCTAATCTTGTGCCAACAAGTGAATGCAACATACCTAAGTGCTACCATTTCAAACATAACTCATTCTCAAATATTAGGGAAAATCAACATACCCTTAAAAAAACCCAGTCTTTTTCTAATCAGTGTATATCCCATACCAAAGCGGTACCAGGTCAAAATCAACTTATGCTTTTCCTATCAGTGGCATGTCTGCTTTTTGTTTAGACTGCAGTGCATCCAGAAAGATTATTTTTTAAGCAGATAACAGGAAGTCTGGGGGGGATTAACACAACAGTGCTCCGTTTTATATTCAATCTAGAATTGCATTGCCCATGGTGGCAGCATGTTGGAGTAGCTTTGTTATGTTAGCTCTGATGTCAGACAGTTATAATGCATAACCATGGCAACAAAGTATTGTTCTTAAAACTAGGAGCAGCTGATTAGCATCTCAAAAGCTCAAATAATACCTGAACTATCATCCCAAATCCCGGAGGAGTTGAAAAGTAGTTTCTATGGATGCAGAGCAGTACCAAAGAGCAGAGAGTGGAGGAGGAAGTTCAAACCATCTCTTCCATCGATTATATTCCTGACATCTCTCTGCCCAGCTTTCTAACCCTATGGCCAGACAGAGATTTAAAGAGCAAATGTGGTGGATCAGCAGTGCTTGCCAAAAACTGATGGTGTCATCCAGGACATGTTATTGTCTCTGCTGCCCTGATATTAAGCCATTAGCATGTCATGACAGTCATGAAATTGTCATACAGCAACAGTCTTCAGTCAGAGGCCTTTTAACATTAATTTCAAGAGTGACTGCTACTCGAGATCCTTCCTGCCCAAAGCATCTTCCAATGTGTTCTTCCCTCCCCACCAGGTTGTTATTGTTAGGATCTTGGATTTATGTTTGTATGAGTCCTCTTCCCTTTTTTAGGATCTTCGGTGGAGAACTGGGCAGGATGGCACACCGGTGTCTGATTTACCTAATCAGCTGGCTGGAGACATAAGGAGCGGAGGAGCAGTCATTTTTCGCTCGATGGTCCCACGTAGCTGGTATAGTCAAGCCTCATGTTCTGCCATGACCACATTTCCATGTTTGGTGTTTTTGCTCTTGTAAGGATTTCTGTCTGGACTCATGTTTGCTTACCTTTCTCTTGGATCAGGTTATACCTCCGTGAATCTCAGGAAACCGAGTCTCGAACTCACCTGAATCAAAGGATCAGTTCAAGAACCTCCATGATTGCTCCAAACTAAAGCTCTTGACCTCACTGCCTGCCCGCTCTGTGCATCCATCCAAAGTTAGACCACTTATTCTTCCCACTTCAAGATTACCTCATTCCTCTCCCTGGATTCAATAATAACCTTGCCCGTCTCTCTGTAGAACCTGATTTCCTGCCACCTGCCTGTGTTCCTGAACTTTATTCATGTCCCTCTTATAAATAAATCTCAAACAAACCTCTAATCTGTGTTCTCGTGTGCTGCTTCTGCATGTGGGTCATAAAGTTATCTCAAAACATGACAGTTATTGTAAATAAGAATTTGTTCTTAATAACTCACCTGGTTAAATAAAGGTTAAATAAAATAAAAGTCACCATCCAGAACGGCTCTTAGAAGACACCTGGATAATATGAGTTACAACATGTAATTTTCCTTTGGGATAAAAAAATATTTTAATTGAATTATCCTTTTAGGGTTTCAACCTCTGCCTATTAAAGAACATGCTGAATTTTGAAATGTTGGCAGCCTTTTGTTGTTTTTTTTTTTTTTGTTGTTTTGTTTTTTGTTTTTTTGTGGAAAGCACCTACATTCTGAAGTGAGAACACACA
Source organism: Anableps anableps (assembly GCA_014839685.1). NCBI lineage: Eukaryota > Metazoa > Chordata > Actinopteri > Cyprinodontiformes > Anablepidae > Anableps > Anableps anableps. The sequence continues at coordinate 19,093,318 of CM026085.1, forward strand.
GACTGGTTTAATGTTACTATGAAGCAAAAGAGTTTATGATTTTGACTAAATATTTTTGCTAAAAACTGGTATTCGCAAACTTTACAAAAAAAGAGATTGGAAATTTGCTGCTATTTAGTTTATTTTAACAGTGGAACCATAGTCTTTCAGGTTTATCAGTTACTGCATGGTATTCATCAATGCTGCAGCCAGTGCTACCAACAGCTGTTGGCTGTGTGGATTATAGCATTTTCAAAAAGCATTGCTTACATCTGCTTCTCAAAAGATTGAGACACAAATTGGGTCAACAGAGTGTTGCTGCAGTCACTTCTTCTACCTGTAGGCCCGAGGTATTTAATATATGCTCTCCAGTTCAACTTTGCTACACTGTAAAATATCTCCAAAGGCTTGTTTTCTGTCTGTGTTCACATTTGCTACCAACTGTTGTCCTCATTTTTTTCCCCTTAAACGGGTCTATTACTTAACAGTATATGGAGGACAATTTAGGATAATTTAGGTGGTACAACATGTGAGAGGTGTAGAACAAGAAACTGGGGCTATCCATAGAGGGTCTACTGTGGTAACACAGGCTAAAAGGTTAAAGCAGCAGGGGGAATTAATATGTCTTAATGACATTATAATGAATGGGAAAATATGGGACATCATTTATTAAATGGAGTCAAGTGTGTCAGAGAAGTGTGAGGACTCACAAATGCATTAATTATCTCACTGTCTCTCTTTGTGGGCATGAGGAAGAAAGCATTGGTGGAAAGGTAATGACAGGCCCAGAACGGACATCGTAAATTACCACAGGTGGGGCTTCAAGACGAGAAGGTCTGATCTCACTCCTGCTCCTATGGAGTGAGATGGCTTTTCATGTGTCCAAGCTGTCACTGGGAATTTATACAGACAACCAGAAGATTATCTTTTTTCTTTTATATCATTCTGGCAAGATGTGATTTGTTGCTATTCACACCCAAATCTGTGGAACAAAATTAGATGGAGGTGTAAGTCCAGAGCTGGCTCAAGGTTGTATGGGGCCTTAAGCAGAACTTGATTTGGGGGCTCTCTTCCTGTGAACACACCAAGCTTAAACACAAAGATTAAACTTGTAGCATCAGATTGTAACTATGTTAACACAAAAATAAAAAACAATTCTTTGCACTTGTACAAAGTAAACTTCCCAATTCCTTTAAATCCATAATTTAAAATCTTTAAATATATCCAACCTGAAGCCATCAAATCAAATTTAATATTATTCTCATTCTCAGTAAACAAATATAAAAAGTTCAGATCTATGGTCTGTGCTAAAATTTAAACATTCATGGGAAGCCCCTGATCGTTTGGGGGCCCTCAGCAGCGGCTTGGTTTCCTTCTACCTTGGACCGGCTGGGTAAGTTTTTTCTTCTCTTTTTACAGACCTGGTCTTGAATGTTGCTTATTCTTCCATAACCAAAATAGTTCAAAATAGATCAGTCTTTACTTGGAAACCATAGCACGTTTTCCATATAACACTGAAGCTATTTCCAAGTAAATCAAAGATTAACCCAAACCAAACACATTGCTGACAGCAAACAAATAGTCAGTGTTTAACCTGCAATTTCAACCAACTGTTACATTGATGACAGATATTAAATGCTAATCTTCAAACTTATTTATTTTCTTAACCAGAATCATTGTGAATTGCTTGGGCTGGAGTCTTGAAGATGAGAAAAAGTAAAAAATCGACACAAGGGCTTTCAATGAACCGTATCTGAGATTGCGTTGTTGAGTTACAAGACAAGTGGGGGAGGGGGGACCAAATGTCCCTCTTGCCAGCAACATTCTCCAGTATATTATGAGGGATTCCAAGGGGCGGAAGGGATATATAGTCCCTTCAGTGAATTCTGAGTTGGAGCCAGGAAAACATCAAAAGGGAGGCGCCCTGAATCAGCTCTCCAGATACGTTTTAAATGTGTTGAGAAAATGGCTTTACTTCACACTCTTTCCAAATGATGGCGCTTGTCATCTTATTGAAGGCCACACTTTGACTATGCTAAACAGCACATTTTCCCCCCAGAATTGATTTTCATAAGACCTTCTATTTTACCCAGGTCATTTCTTGGGTTTCCTTGCCTGACAGGTGAAATGTACACACTTTTTAACATAAACGGTGTTTCCTGAGAATGAGTTCTATTGTATTGTTGCCATTTTGGAAACATGATAAAACTGGCCAACATCCTGATTAGCCTTTGAGTGTTTAGGGGCGCAAGAGGATATGATCGTGAAAACAGAAAGATGTGATTTTCAGGAACAACACTGTAACTGATGATACTGTCACGGTGATTACCCTTTATGACTTATGGAAAGTCACTTCAAACTCATAATTAAGCAATAGTAACATAGTTCACAGGGGTTTTACCAATGCAGACTTCCTGTTTTCTCACTCTGAAATGAAAGGAAAAAAAGGTAAGGATAGAGATCTCTGGTCAGCATTATAACTCCATGTCTTAGAGCCTTAATTTCTGATTGTCTTACACACAAATAAAATCAGGAAGGTTCTCATTGTGAAAGACTGTAAAAACTAAAGACTGCACAAAACATCATTCCACTTATAGTTATTCTATACTTAATATCTCCAGGTTGGAATTGTTCAAACATGAATAAGATAAATGTTGAAACACAATACTACTATTTTACCCTGAAGGGAGCATCCCATTTTGAAACAGGTTATGTTAATCTCCCAAAAAATGTTCAATTTCCGTTTCTTCGGCCCATACTGAAACTTGATGTGAAACAACTGTGCAACAGTCTGACTTTCAAGCTTTACAAATTGGTTTAATTCCTCTCACCATAAACCTGCCAATTTCCTTTGAGGAAAATCCTGTCCAATCAAACATCCCTTCCAAGCTGAATGACTCTCCAGCTTGTTGTCCATATGCTGCTATGGCAATAATGGATACACACAAATAAAGCAGAGGAAGATCTCTTTTTTTTTTTTTTTTTTTTTTTTTTTAACCCCAACTCTGTTGTTTCTAATCTCACAGTGCTGCTCATCTTGTCAGCACTTTGTTATCTGGTTCCTGGAGCTAAGCTGAGTCAGAGGTCAAATTCACCAAGCTTGGTGCAAACTCAACAAAAGGCTTGGTTTTCTTGGAAAGGTTAGCAGTGATGAAGCAGTTTCCAGGTAAAACTTAAAACGACATGCTCAATGAAACTTTCACTTCCAGTCATGTCTGTTTAGCCAACTGGAATACTCCTCCTAAGAAGTTCTAAGACTTCTCCATAATTATAATAATGTGATGTTTTTCTGTTTGAGTTTTTTTTAAGATGGCTTACTTGACATATTGCACACTTTAGGGTCAGTGGTCCTAAAAGTTCTGCACAAAGGGATTCACAGCCTGACAAAGAGTGAGACAACAATCCATGGAATGCTCAATCACTGTGGAAATTAGTAAATGACACTGAAAATTGCAGCAATTATTGCCAACTTAAGGTCTGCCTGTGGGTCCTAGGAGAATTAGAGGAGAAAATACAGACTCTGTCTTCAAAGGCAATTAGTCTTCATATTGTAGTGTGTCCATTCAGCGAGTCTTCTACCCACTCACGGGACCGCACATGTGGACATGGCTAATAGTCCCTCTTAATGAGCCAATCGTTCATTATCAATCTTCTGGGAGGCACAGTTTGAGAGCAGCATGCTGTTGACACATTTGGAGGAAACGACCATGGTGTGCTGACACCCTCATACATACAGTGCTGCAAAAACAAAAAGGGGTTATGTGTCCGTGTTGAGAAAGCTAATTTGGACAGATTTCTATGCACAAATGCAAACTCATCCACAAAGAATCAGGAGGGGGAATGTCATTTTATTGTCCCTAGCCACATGGTCAAAACACTAACAGTTGACTTGTTGCTGAGCACTGCATAGGAAATAATTTAAACCACACCCCTCCCCAACATATTCCCACAAAAAAACTATCAATTATCAGTGAGAGACAGAACAGCCTATTGGGTCTTTAAATTCTTCAGTTATTAATACATTTCACCAAAATTGTAGGTTCAGGTGTTGAGCTTGCTGAAATCCATGCCTACTCAATCAGGGGGCTCCAAACACATGCTAAGATAATTGCAGTCCCAAGCAGAAATGCTGTAATATCAGTGTCATATCACTGTGAGGCACTTTGCTACAAATTCTCCTTAAATCAATTGTAGTTTGTGTTTTATATGACTTGTTTTGCTATTTTCTCTCAGTTATTAACTTCTTAAGTTGCCTCCAAAGTTTATTGGGAATAGAGTCATCAATAGGTGAGTCAGATTTGCTAAAACTCTTTCAATTAACTTAATTTTTTTCAAGTTTCTAGTACAGAATGAGATAGCGGGAAAGCATGAAGTCTTGCCATTTCTAAAGAGCTCTATATCTCCATTCTACATGTACAATATTACTATACTTAAAAATGTCAAATGTGAAAGGTGGAAAATATCTGTGTTTGCTGGCAGGCTCTAATATGATAGTAGGTTCAAATAAGTGAAAACTACAAGTGGTAAGTTATAACAATCAATGTTGGAAAGCTAGTTTGTTGTGACGTTTTGGAGTCCAGTTTACATACGAAATATTTGCTGTTAAAATATCTGCTTTGTGTTTCTATCTAACATATCCGCTGATATGGAATGATGAAACAAAATGTCTTAAAGGGGCAGTGTTATGTATTTTTCAGGCACATAGTGCCATTTTATAGCACAATCAAGTAACTATGTTACCTGCAGTTGTTGTTAAAGTGCTCTATATATCTAACATAACGTAAAAGAAATTTGACTTCACAATCTGATGCCTTTAAATTGTCTTCTGTCTCTTTAAAGATTTCTGCTCTTTCTGACACTACTTTCAACATGTCATCACAACAATGTTTCTCCTTTAAGCCACTTAAAACCATTCTTAGGAGTGCTGGACTGAAAAGTAGTTCATATGGTTAGCTCACCAGATGTGCAGTTCCACCAGGGGTTTGCTAATTGCTGTTGCCGCTAGTCTGGAGGAGCTGAGTGGGGAAGGGGCAGGAGAGGGACGTTCTATAAGGCAGACATTCGGTTGGGAACTGCAGCTCCAAGGTAGCGCTTTGTGGAAATAGGTGGTGCTTTGTGAGAGAAAGCTTTTATGCACCCCCGAATGGCTACCACAAGAAATTCAAGGATTTCTCAAACATGCATGAACAAAAATCAAAGCAATACTCCAGGTATGTTTTTGATAAGGGAATAACATAACATGATATAAAGCTCAAAAGTTGATTTTACATAATATCCCCCTTTACATTTTTTTATTGCTTTTCTCCATGCCTTGTCAAACTCAAAATAATTTCCGAAGTTAACTGTATTCAATGGTCTTATCCTACATTTTTCAAACTTTAAAGAGATGGTTTGGGTTTCTTGAAGTGGATTTCAGTTTCTACTTCATAGCTTACCTACTGTTGAGAGCACTATAGCTGTCTTTGTATTGAGAAAAAGAAACAAAGTAAGACTGGAAAGTCACTTTCAGAGACAAGTTAAGCCATTTGATGCCAAATAAATAAATATATATATATATATATATATATATATATATATATATATATATATATATATATATATATATATATATATATATATTAAGAGTAAAAATACACACTTCTGTTTTTCCACAAAGCATTACTTTTAATCATATACACACTCCACTAAAAATAGCTTCGTGCACACTAATATGCCACATTTTTTGAAATGGTAACACTTTGGTAACACATTATTATATTCATATGAATGTTGTAATAACCTAAACAATCCACCTTTCTGCAAAGAGTAATTATAGATCTTGAAGCAGGAAGGATCTGTGGGAGGGAAGGATCTCCTGAAACAGTCTCTGTTACAGAGATTCTGAAGAAGCCTCTGACTAAAGACACTATACATGAATGACATGCTTTTGAAGAGGTCAGACAGGTAGAGAGAGAAAGAGGGAGAGAGAAAATGGCATGGGAGGAGCATGGAGTAAACATAAATCAGGAGACAGACAAATAGTTTAACCGGGACTAAACATTAAGTAAATACAAAGATTGATTAACCATAGTGAGATCTAAACATAAGCAAATAAATAGCAGCTAAAGTAGAATAATCTCAATGAAAGCAAGGGAGGCAGAAACAGAAAAAGAATAACCAAGGCAGAACACAACACACAGAAAACAAAGCCTCCAGGCTTTACTTAGATTTGTGGTCTAAAGACTTGAGGCTTAACTTTAAATTTATTTATTTTACTAACAGGGAAATTATTACACTAGCAATTTTAAAAATAATTTAAATCAGCTCAAAAGTTTTTTATATGTCAAATTTAATTGTCAAATATATAGGGAAAGTTACCTGTTCATAAACCTTGAAATTTGGTAATTATTAAAAAGATTAAAAGATAACTGTTCAATTTTCATATGTCAATTAGACCTACAAACAAACATTTGAACTCTTAATTTACAGTATTGCAGTGTTGTTGGCAGACTAGATTACAGGCATCCAAAGAACAAAAAATTATTTCAGGTTTCCACTTGACTTTCTACTTTGATTAAAAAAAAAATAAAAATAAAAAAAAAATAAACTATTCCAAATATTGTTTATGATCACAGTTGTAGCCTAGATACCATCTCTGCATGTCTTAGAGAAGGGTGTGGTACTTTTTCAATGTAAACAGTGTGTGTCCTTTGCCATATCAGCAGAGAAACCATAGTGAAGACACAAAACTATAGGACCAATAAATGTAGAGATTTTTTCAGTAATTAATCAAATAGCAATTATATCGTCTTTTGCTTATCAGTATTTCCAAAGTGTTTCTTCTCCTGTTCCTTGTGAACATTAACTATTGTAATAATCCAATAATTTATTTTCACCCATTTCCCTCAAATGTTCCCTTTGCATCTACATCATTTTCTTCGCACTGACCACAGTTTTGTCTGTATGCAGCCATTTGCAAAAGCAGTGTGTGGTAACCTGAGCCCTTAAAAGCCCTGTACGTTCTCCCCTCACTCATTCATTCTCACTTTGTCTTCCACCTTCACAGACTTCATTTTTGCAGCGATTCAACATTCTGAACTGACCTTAGAGAGCGTGATTAAGGGCACTGGGCCTCTGGCGCCATCCTGTTTCCTCTACATTATATTAAAAGGTGCAGAAAGGGTTCTGTGATGATGGGTTGGGTACATGGTTCTCCTCCCTCCCAACAAAATAAACCCTGTATTATGGTTCCTGCCTGCTCTATTAATTCAGATCTGTTTTCCTGATATTAAACATTTTTCGACCTTCCGGCTGTCAACCATGAAACCTCATCTTTCAGTTTCTCTGTAATATGCTGAACTTCACTGAATCAGATAATGTAAGATGACTTTTTTTCCCCCTCCACTTTGTTTACTGACAAAATGCGTTCCTTGCTGAGCAAGACAGGAAGTGATCATCATCGTCCATAACATAAGTCGCCTTGTCAAAACCTGTTTTAGATGCATGCTCAGAGAAGTTGAGCACAGAAGAACAGAGAGGTGCACTTTGTGCTGTTGCCACTGGGGGAGGGGGAGCGCTGGAGCAGCAAGAAGAGGGCTGCTGTTTCATATGTCTACGGCAATTAACACTGATATGACACATCTAAAATATTCCCCTGGGACTGGCAGAGCCAACTAATTGACAAACTATTTAAGAAAAACAACATGCAGCTTCATCTTGTAATAAATCTGAAATCTATTCATGTCTGTGCGATGATTGCTTTTTATTTCTTGTAAATGTCATTAAGTACTACTGTGCTTACAGGGACACTTTTGACAAGATGTGTGTGTGTGTGTGTGTGTGTGTGTGTGTGTGTGTGTGTGTGTGTGTGTGTGTGTGTGTGTGTGTGCTGGTGGGGGAGGAGGGGATGCCCTGAAGTGATGACTTTGTTTGGTACTGGTAACTTACATGACAAATACAACTGTTCATTTGCTGCTTGCTATAAATACCTTCTTAGGTCCCTGCAGCAACGCAGGGAGAACGACAGATGTTTTATTTCATGCCATGTTTTCAAACTAGCACTCTCATAGAGACACACACACACACACATATATACACACACACACAAAGCCTGTCTTAAAAACCTCTATGCAATCGTAAAAGATAAATGAATCTCAATTCATTTGTTGTCTGGAGCTGGAGCAGCTCTCCGGCTCACGGAGCATGAGCTCTGTGTCCATAAAGGTTCAGCCAGTGATTTGGGCTCTAAAGGGGTTGTTCAAAATGACAGAAGTCATTGGATGGGCAATTTGTTTTCTCATGGGAAGCTATGTTTGAGGCTGTAGGCTTTCCTCTGGGAAATAAGGGCAATCAGCTGAAGCTTGTCAAGGAATAGTGACCTTTGACCCCATCTGTGAAAGTCACCTGGGGATTTCAGAAAACCTGTACTTCCACTGTATACTTCAGCCTAAGATTACATTCCCCCTGTTAAACTGTGATTCAAAGCAGTCATGAATTGTTCCTGCACAAAAGGAAAGAAATGGCTAAAAGAGCACCATTAAATTGTTTGCATTTTTTTTTTATGCTTTGTGTACCCAAAGACAAATTTATAAAATAATACAAAACCTGTCGTCAAATTGCAGTTTTGTTTTCTGGCTGTCCTGACTCAGAAGAGATGTGGTGAATTGTTACATAACATCATATTTATTCATTTTGGTTCCTACATCATTTTTTACTCCTTTTACACTGCAAATACAAAATGTAGTGACCACAAATACTCAAATCTGACCTTTCACACACTTTTACTTTATATGTTGCTACCTTGAAAATATTCTTGACAATCCTCTTTGATAAGCAAATTTCTTGTTGTAACCCTTCGGTTTTCATAAATCTTCTAAATATATACATTAATGTTAAAACGTAGTGGTGAAAAGTAGTGTCTGAATGCCTTAAAATATTTGTCAAAGCATCTCTTATTTGAGATTATGCCAGCAAAAGATAATATTTTTCCCACGATTGTTTTCGTTCTTCTCTCCCTCCCTTAGTTTAAAGAATGTGGTGGAAAAAATAATTGAGTTTATATTTCTTATTGGCTGTCTAATGCCACATGGTCACACATTCATCACAGTCTGCATGTATTTGGTTGATCAATTCCTGTGACCTCTCTTTCCCTGGAAACTGCCAGATTTAATCTGAGCCATATATGCCAACTGAAACTGAGAGAAACAGAAAACAGAGCAAAGAACAGGTTTTTGCATAGCTGGACTCAAAGCCAACAGAAAACAAAGCCAATGAGAAGTTCTTGCCTTGCTGGAGTCAAAACCAAGCCTGATAAATTTGCAAGATTTCTGTTGCAATGTTTTTGTGCATCATATGCTTCTTTTAAGTTTCATCAACTTTTTGTGAACACATTTCTGCAAAGTGTTGTTTTCTTTTCATTGCATCCTTCTGAGATCAGTTCACTTTCTTGAAATGTTTTTTGCCTTCATATTCAATTCAGTTCCAGAGTGATTCAAAGTGGGGAAACCATCCAAACATCCAATGACCTGGTCCAGTTAAACCAGCAACTACCTCCCAGCCACAAAACTACGGAGAAGGCTGGAACAACAGCTGTTAGCTGAAAACCCTAGGTCAATAGACCAGGTCTGGTTCAGTCAGATCTGAATCAACAAGATCTGGACCACAGTAAGGCATTCTGCTTCTTCTGCTAAGGTGGTTTTCTAGTGCTGGTAGAAGTGACACACCTTCTGGTCTTTATTTTGTTATTTGAAACATTTTCTCTTGAATTACGGCTGTAAATTATAACACAAAATTCGGCCACATGGTCTTTGTTTAAACTCTACAGAGAAACCAAGTAAGCCTTTGATAAAAGTTACACCTTTAATGATTAAAAATACATCTTGAATGTTTATTTCTGGTTCCAAAATCTCTACCCTTTTAGTTCATTAGGGGTAATGTAAAATTAGGGTTGGAATTGGTGTTGTTTTTGTGTGTATATACTTAAATCACTGGGAAACATCTTAACTTGATCATTGATAAATATATTTCTGGATTATATGCAGTTAATTTGACTGATGGTAAATAGATCTTAATTTGATAACAATTCTAAACCTTTAAATCTAAATAATTCCCTGGAATTGACATGTTTGAGCTTTTAGTTGGACTTAAATGGCAGAAGAAACAGATGCAGAAAGTGGAAGTGAAGGCTATTAAAGAATGAAAACATAAAAACTTACAACATGGGATGAAGGGATCAGGGTATGAAACTGGTATAAGAGAAAAGAGGGTATCGGATAGTGCAACAGAGAATCCAGTAAGAACCAGAGAACAACGAGAGCCGATGGTGAGTTTACAGAAAGCATCCCCAAATGGCGGACCTCAGTCTGAATCTGGAATTTATTTTTGACAGATTGTGAGACTGACTGGTTATATACATTAATAAATATTAGCATATCAAATCTTCAAATAATTTAAATATTTCTAAAGTGGTCAGGTCTTCTGTATAAAAGTTGCAAAACCACAGACTATGTATGTATGGATGGATGGGCAGACAGAATTCCAACTATTTTCACCACTTTTTCCACACATATCCAGACCTGAAAAATACTTCAGTCAAACTGAAAACACTGCAGAAAACATGAATATTTCACACATTTTCCAATCCTCAGTTCCAATCCTTTCCAGTTTTGACTTGGAAAGTCAACTTTAAGCTGTTTTCACAGTTGAATGCCAACATATGTTTATGATATATCAAATTAAATAATTCTTGGGTGGGATAAAAATCCATCACGTTTGCCCGGTTACTGAGGACAGTTATAAAACCAGAATAGACTGTCTGAAAGATGGGTTTGTGGACAAATAAAAACACCTAAAATCAAGGCTCTAATAATGATTGAAAATGTTTGCTGAGCTCCCCCTTTTGGGTATATCCTATATAATATAAAAGCACTCATCTCGAGGAAAGCCTAAGGTTGCACATGTTAAGAGTTTCATTTGAGGATGACAGTAGCCACAAGTTAAAAATTTGTGAGAAACGTGAAAAAGGGGTAACGTTTGGAAACCTCTGTGCCGTAGAAGCAAGGCAGTGGGTAAGGTGGCATTGAGGTAGCAAATCAGGCAGATGTCTTCTTTGTGCAGCCATGCATTAAGACTTGGCCTGGGGGATGTCTCCCTGCTATGCATCAAGTGCAATTATACATTGCTTATGCCAGGGTTCACAGATGGAAAAAGGCTAAAAAATCGGATGCATGCAAGATGTGACTTGTAGAGCAGGGTGGATAGCTAAGAGTCATAAGTTGCAAATAAAAACCAAAAATACAAAACCATCGTGGACAAAGTGAGGAATATTTGGAGTCATGACATCATTTATAATAACCATTTTCTTTCTGTAACCTGGGTTCAGTAGTGTTTAAATGTTTCTTTAACAATCCTTAAAACAAAAACGACTGCGCCCATTACTCATGTCATCAAGAGTGCAGCAAGAATGCAATGTTCCTGTAGAGTTTGTTTATGTATGGATCCTTAAAAATACATTTTTACTATTGTTCTTAAAGCTATCTCAGTCCTTTGCTGATTTTAAACAGAAAATTTGCATTAAAATAATTTTTTATCGGTAACAACAATTAAATTTAGTTTATTTCCACGACGAATTTAATCAGAAACAGCAATCTGAATTTTTTGCAGGGTCGAGTTTAAAATTCAGGTAGCTGTCCTTGCAGTTTGGATTACCTACAGCAAAATTTGTAAAAATGGAAACGATCATGTTTTCCACAAAAAAATTAAATAAATAAAGATGTCCTGGGCGTTTTCATATGTAGACCTAAAATGTTTCTATAAATTTAAACCATCAAAATCTAAAAAAAAAAAAAAAAAAAAAAAAAAAAAAAGCTTTTTTTTTTCCAATTCCTCTGCTGCTTTGGTTTTCTTTTTAGGGCTGCCAAATGAATTCAACACAGTTATAACTAGATTTGGTGGCGTGCAGGAATAACCAGCGTTCTACAGCTAAATCAACATCAGACACTAGGCTGTGCCCCTCTGGGGGGACCGTACAGCGCCTCAGTGTTTCTCCGTCAAAGCAGCAAGCTTTGCTTCAAGCCCCCAGTGGATATTGCTTAATGTAACTGCCGTCTTCATTTTGGCTTTGCTCTGATGTTGGAGTTTAAAAAAAATAACATAAAATCCCTCTATTTTAACTCTAAACGTGAAAGGTTTGGGGAGATGAGCTGGGGGGGAGAGAGTGAGAGACCAATAGAGGGGAACAGTGTAAGCTGTTAATGCTATGTTAATCCCTGACTAAAACAGCTAACGGTAATGCAGAGCTAGATAGCTAAGAGGACAGATGAGAGAGAAAAAGGGAAATGAGACGAAGAAGAAACCTCACTGGTGTCTTTCACCCAGTTGGAGTAACTTTTTTTGGCACGAGACAAAACCTTGCAAACACTCACAGTCAAACATAAAAAATAAATAACATGCAAATTTATTATTTGCAAAATGTTTCAATGTGCATTCATGATCAAAAGTAAGCATTTTGTATCAAGCTAAAATAAAAAGTGATCTAGTCTTAGTTTCTAAATTAGGGCCACTGTAACTTAGCTAAATATCAGTTTTAACATTAGGTGGTGTAATTACAGTGCTTTAACATTCAGGTACTGCCACTTTACAACCACAAGCCCTGTAGACAAATGAGTGGAATAAGCATATATTTGCATATGTGCAAAGCTGGTAGAGACAATTGTATGAACAGCTTTAGAAGGCAGCTTATATATTAACAATATATGCTGAAGGAGTCTGTGAAAAACTTAATTACACCTTCACTGTTTCTATTGATATTAAAATAAATATTTATTCATTCATTACTTTATTTCGGACACAATATATGATCCATAAAAAAATAAAACAAAAAGACAACAACACAAAGATAACAAGCTTTTCTAGCAATCAAATAGCAACCAAGTTGTACTAATTAGATCTGCTTGATTAACTGACCATTATCAAATGTTTACACTGCAACAAAAGAGGATTTTGGTTGTTTTAGGTCTACACCGTTCAGGTGTGTTAATAAATTCAGTTAGAAATCAGTCCATCACTGACCTTAGATAAGATCATCACTGTTGCCTTTGATATGTCTGTGTGGGAAGTCTTTTAAGACCATTTTCAAATAATTTGAGGCCAATCATTGTGGCGTCAGGAGAAGCTGAAACACTCAAGACAGCCACCTTCTGTTCTTGGGAAAAATGGCAGAAGAATCCAAGGGATACATAAATTAATAAAACAAACAAAAAAAACCACACACACAAATACAAACAACAAAAGAGAACAAGCAAGCAATAGCCTTTGTCTGCCAAGCATGGTGGGAGGGTAGTATTGATATGGGCTGTTTTGGAGGATTCTGGGCACCCTGTCGATCAGGGTATGTATCCTTTTATGACAATCACCAGATCAAAATATGAAGTATGACTTAAAGTAAATATAGGTTGAACTTTTGGTTCTGATGTTGATTTAAGGGGTTTTCACACCTAAGGTGTCAGTTTGAAACAACCTCTGGTTTGTTTCCCTCCCTTAGTGCGGTTCGTTTGTGTAGATGTGAACAAAGCACTAGGATGCTGACTAAAACAGGGTTTCTGAGGAAACAAAGCGAGATGGCCACAGAGGACAAAACTGAACAGTGGGTTACTGAACGGAGAACAGCAGGTAGAAGCATCGCTACAGTCTCTGTTCAACTAAAAGTAACAGCGGTAGCACGTGACATGAAGATCAACGACTTTTGAGGAGGCCCTTCTTGGTGCTTCCATTTTATGAAAAGGTGTAATCTCTCCATCTGCACAAGAACTACCATCTCGCAGCAACTGCCAAAGGATTACGAAGAAAAGCTATCCATTTTCCACACCTACTGCAAGAACAAGATCACTGAAAAGAAGATCCGGCCAGTACACATCACCAACATGGACGAGGTCCCCATCACTTTTGACATCACCGTGAACTGTACTGTTAAGAAAATAGGGACCAGTACGGTATCTTTATGCACAACAGGGAACGAGAAGCTATCCTTCACTATAGTTCTTGATTGCCAGGCTAATGGCCAGAAACTACCACTCATGGTCCTTTTCAAGAGGAAGACTTTGCCAAAAGAAAAGTTTCCAACAGGCATCATCATCAAAGCTAACCTAAAAGACTGGATGGACAAGGAGAAGTTGAGTGAGTGGCTGAGAAAAGTTTATGTCAAGAGACCGGATGGCTTTTCCACAAGTGTCCGTCCCTATTGATCTGCAACTCCATGCGAGCCCATCTCACTGATACTGTCAAAACCCAAATGAAGCAAACTAATTCGGAGCTTGCCATCATTCCGGGTGGATTAACCAAAGGACTCCAACCACTAGCTATTGGTGTCAACAGGTCGTTCAAAGTTAAACTGCGAGCTGTGTGAAAGCATTGGATGACAAGAATGTGAATACACATTCACCAAGACAGGGAGGCAACGCTGGGCGAGTTATGTCACTATCTGCCAATGGATCGTGGATGCTTGGGCGAAGGTATCAGTCTCAAGTGTTGTCTGAGCTTTCACAAAGGCTCAGATGGAATCATCACTGAACAGCTAAATAACAGCACCAAGACTAACTTGGATAATGACAAGAGGGATCCAGACATGACTGATGCTGAAATCATCCAACCATTAAACTCAAACACTGAAGATGAAGAATTTAATCGATTTGTGGAAGAGGAATGAACTGAAAAAATGAGTGTATTGTTTTGTATTTTCTGTGTCACAACTGAACAATGTTGAGAGTTGTTGTGAAGGAGTTGAATAAAGTCTGAGTTATCTGACTGTTTTCTTTCGTTTAATGCGCCTAATAATCCGGTGCGCCTTATGTATGAAAATTGATCTGTTCATTCATATTGCGCCTTATAATCTGGTGTGCCTTATAGTCCGAAAAATACGGTATTTTGAAACATAATTTCCTCTCTGAAGGCATGGATTTTGACATACACAACAACAACAAAGTCACTGCCAGATTATACAAGGCCTGCCTGAATATTAATGTTTGTATGAAATATAATGTGTCCATGTTTATAAAAATAACCTAAGTTATATTAGTCAGGAATACTTTATTACAAGACAAATAATGTGACAGATCACACAAAAATCTCTCATAATCTTTGGAAATATATTTAAACAATACCAGTGTTGATTAATAGCTTAGACTTTGTAATTTAAACAAAGTTTTAAATCAATAAAGAAAAACAGTAATTAAGAATCTGAGAATCACAAAGAAGATTAATCAGAGCCAAATTGATTTGTTTAAGCTTCCTACTTTTCAAGGATGAAGCAGTCAAACAGGATTTGAGAAAGTCCTCCTGAGACGTGCATTTGTTTAGAACCAGACCCCTCCAGGACAGAGCTATCAATCCTCTGGGTAACTGAATCAGTTCACGGTGAGATAACTTGGCTGACATGTGTGTTTCTTTTAGTGTGCTCACACATATGGTTTCAGTGTTAATCTGCATAAGCAGAACAAAAAGCATTGACACCTGTGAGCGTGCATGCACTGGCTGTATTATTTACAGATGTGCATGATTCTGTGTGTGTTGAACTGTATCTGTGTGTGGTTTGGGTGCACTTGTACAGTATGTGTGCCAGCTGTCCAGTGCTGCCCTAGGGAAAAATGCGTAATGGGGATAAGCTTCTTCTCCTGGCTGCTATCGGCTTTACTGCAGATCTGTTCCAGGTGTCTGAGCGAGACAGTGTGTGTGTTATGAGGATTTGTGTGGCCTGTATTTACAAACAAAGAATCATAAAAAAACACACACACAAAAAAATAAAATAAAAACAACCATCTAATTTAATTTTTTCGACATTACTCATTGTTATAATAGCATTAAGTGGTTATTTTTAGAAAATAATTATGTGTGTTTAATTTTTGGCAAAGGAAGTTCCAGGGAGGGGTGAGTAGCAGAAATGGGTACTTTACTCTTTGACTTAGACTCGAGTCTCACTTAAGTAACAAAAACTAAGCCTATGTTCACACAGCAGGTCTTAATGATTAATTCTGATTTTTTGCTGAAATCCAATTTTTTTGCAAGGTCATTCATACTATTAATTGAATTAGACTGCAGTCAAACTTCTGTGTGAACGGTTTACAACCCCCAAAAAAAAGACCTGCATGTGCAGGAGAATGTAGACGTCACACAGCAGCACACCGTTTATGGAAAGTCAAAGTCTACTTTGTCAATTCATCATATGTACTAGACATACAAGGAATCAAAATTACATTCTTTGCTATCCCCCGGTGAAACTAAAAACTTAAAGACATCACATAACAGTTCATCATAACAGGTCAATACAACAAATAAGAACAAATAGTAGTAGTAATAAGTAGTAGTAGAAGTAATAATGGCTGGCGCCATCTATGAATCGATTTTAAAGTAATGGGAGCCAACAGTATTGTCAGAGGATGATAACACGACGAAGGAAGCTGATAAAAAGAAAGTCCAACTAAAAACAGTGGTCTTTTGTGGAGCACTGACACTACAAATTTTGTAGACAAGTCAATTTGGATGTGTAGTCGGACCAGGAGTGGTGGGATAGTGACGTAATGCGCTTCACTGACACACTTCTTACATAATTTCATAAGTATAATTTTCAGCCATTGTCTACGTCTGGATTTACCTCTTCCTCTGGCTTCCTCTGGTGCAGAATTATGATGCAAGTCTCACATCAATGACATTAAAGTTGGATGAAATGAGACATTGCTGTTCAGACTCCAGACGGTTTCAAGACTATTAGATATGTACCACATATGGAAGCAACACAAATCAGATTGTTGGAGGGGTGAAAGTATCAGAACTGGGCAGTTCAGACTGCCATGAACAAGTCAGATATGGGTCACGTATGGGCCAAAAAAAAAAAAAAAAAAAAAAAAAAAAAAAAAAAAAAAAAAAAAAAAAAAAAAAAAAATCGGTTTTGGGTCACATTTGCCTGTTGTGTGACCATAGTCTAAGTCTTCAGCCTTGACTTAGACTTGTGCTCTGAAGGCTCAACACTTGACTCATGCTTGAAGTCTGGGCCAGTATGTATGGGTTCTTTGTAATGTTTCTTGACAGTACATACCCATACAAGGAGTTAGCAGCAGCTTTCAAGTTTGTCTGTCATAGTAAATTGTTAAACACAGTTTCCTTTTTAAATAGCTTCTTATACAATATCTGTGCTTCCTTTGATTTCATTTTAAATACCTTACTGACACTGAAAACAACTAACTGAGTCATTATGTTGTAGGCACAGCATGGCAGCCCTTAATATGTTTATTTAATGCTACCAATTCACCAAGTACTTACAGTAAGTAAGCCACAGCTCGAACAGAGATGTGAATATTTTCTTGATAAAGGGTGCGTTTGATCTATTAACCTTTTTTGCAAAATCATAATAATGGCCAACCAAATGTTTCTCAAACTGAATTTCTGTATTAAACAGGTTCGTTTCAGAAGAAAATTAACTAGAATGGCATCTTATTCTCTTGTTGTTAAGCTACCATAATTAAAAAGGCACTTCTGGTTCTGAATAAGAAAAGCACTTCAGAAATTTAGTTAGTTTCACAGCAGATAATATTTTTTTAACATGTTGAATTGAATATTCTGAATAAAACAACAGTCACAGGTGAGATTAGAATTAATGAAAATAAACTCATAATTTGAGTGTTTTGTGCAGATTAGATGGTATGCATTTGATGTTAGAATGTTATTTTCCCATCATTAAAAACTTGAGAGTTGACTTGGGCTCAAATACTGTTTGATATGAAGATAAAATAAACATTGCTTGGCTGATCTGTCTTATAAACAAACCACTAGAAAAAAAAATTGCAAAGTGGACTAATCTATGGAGGATTTAAGCAAGCATTCCAATATAAAAGGTAAATATATCCTTTTTGTTTTGTTATGAAACCTTAAAGCTTTGCTGTGCTATTTGGTGAGGAAAAGCCAGAGAAGCGGATTATGGTTGGCAGTATTATAGAGCTGATGCAGCAGAGTGGAGATAGGAGATGGTGTTAATATTGGGTTTTCTGACCTTGGATCACCCCTTGCATACCCCCCATCCATGGACACCTATACCTCTCCTCTTCATACATACACACAAACACAGAAATGCTCTCGCCCTGAAGCTCTACTCAAAATAAGCCAATGAGCAAGAGGGACAAAGACAGGCAGAAGAGGAGGAAGTGGCTCTTGCAGCAGGGCTGTTTACTTGCATTGTTAATTTCATTAGCCCTCCGGCAATCACTTCAATATTTAACATTCTCGATTTAGTCCTTTCCTTTCTTCCCCCCCTCCTTTTCCTTTTAACGGGTTTGCTACCAAAGTCCAACAATTAAACAGAGTGGCCAAAGGTAATCTATCAGCAATCCGTACTTACCGCTTAATATAGTGGCACTTGATTTGCACTCAACTAAAGGGAGGCCAAACCTTGTAAAAGCTGCCATCCTTTTAAATGGGCAATCAATTTGGCAATGTGACTTTGCAGCTGGGTGTTGCTCAGACATGCCTGTGGAGTAATGATTACCATGTAGAAGGAGGCTGGAAATATAGAACTGGATGTGTAACAACAAAGTTCCAATATGCTATGAATGTGAAATCATCTGCCTAAAATTATGTGGGTTTGATAGTTTGTTATGTTGTCAAGAAACAATAAAATTGCAGCAGATACCTGAACCCATTTAAGATAGCGCTTTGATGGATAAAACACAAGACCCTTCTTTCAGAAAAATATAAAAGGGGTGAGAGAGTCCTGTGGACTTGTTTCTCAATAAATGTGCAAAACATTGTCCACATCAGCATTCAAAGCATTTGTTCCAGAACAAACTGTGCAGATATACCAATCCACATGATGACCATTTCGCTCAGTATTTTATCATCAAGATCTGAGATTCACATTTTAATAGTTTTTTTTTGTTTTTGTTTTTGTTTTGTTTTCCAGCTTAATACATGCGAAGGGCCACACTACCTCTTATACAGTAAGATTCCACAAATTGTATGTTTTAACAATGCTTCCATGTAAATACAAGTAAAATGAACAGAGTTTGGAAAAGATTTGGGACCACAACGTCACAAATGGATGGTAAACACTAGCTTACAATTACTTACAAAGTCACAGCGTTGTCAGCACTGACTTCATTTAAAGATATAGGCTTGTCAGCTGTTTTACCCACAATATCCCACATACTGGACAAAACTGTTTTTTTCAAATATTCTACCTTGAATGTCTCGTATATTAACCACTATCTGCAATGACCATCCAAAGACATTCCTAAAGACTTCTGACCTGATTTGAACATAGTTCAGAATCAGACATGACTTTATGTCCAAACACTGCAGCTAGATGTGTCAGTGAGGTGTAATAAATGATTCATGCCAGAAAAGTTGCTGTTCGGTCTGCCGCATGTAATCAAAATACAAACAGGTAAATAAATCTACTAAAAAAAAACCTTAAAAAAGTCTGTGCAGCTAGAACAAACAATCGAAAGCAAAACATAAAATAATTAAGCTGTCAGAAATGATTATACTAAACCCTTTTGCTGTTAATGTCGTCTGGAAGTTTTGGGTGGCCCTGGTGGTGAGAATAACCTAATTAGAGAGAGAGACAACTAAGCCGATTAAAATACTTTAGAGTTGTAAAAATTTTGCTTTGAAAAAGTAAATGTCAATATTTGCAATATTCTATTTGAGCTATTCACACAGAATTTAATTACCTTTTTTTTTTTTTTACTGAAGATGTCCACATTGTCATTTCTGTCATATTTTACTGAATTGATTGTGATATTTTATAGAGTTATGAATTAAAATGAGTGGCAACATTTTCTGCCCTTTAATGCAATATAAACATCTGGTACACGATTTTGTCCTTAATTTGAGAGTAAAATAGTTGACCATTTTTTTAGTTCTCTAGTTATGAGGCAGTTTCCGTCTTTTCTACCTATATTCAGCCCAGCTAATAAACTCTGCCAAATATGGCAGCAGACTTATAGCATAGGCATAGTCTTAGTAAACACATGTATGGATATTTTTGTCAATTGATTCAGATACATCCCAACAATAAAACATGAAGAAGTTTTTGATGAAATAGACCAGATTAATTGTCATATGAGGCCACCAAAGACCAGATAGAGGTAGACAAATGTATGCAATGCGAGAACCCAGAGTCTTACATAGAATAGAACCCTAACCCTAAGGTCAATATTGATGAGCTGCAATGCATTTGTTCAAAAAGCCTTTGCATGCACATTGATTTCGATTCAAATCCTTGAGCACTGGAGTTATCCCATAAGATCAACCAAATAGGACAAGTATGTCGAACTCTGGTCCTTGAGGGACATTATTTTCATCATTTGATTCAGGTGTGTTGGACCACTGGCACAGGTTGACAAACATTGACCCCAGAGAGTATAGCGGTTTGGTCATCAAATTTTTTCCCTTGTCAAAGTCCCTATGACTGAAATGAGTTTCCCATTTTCCTTCCCCAAACACATCAACCTTATAACCTTGATACTTTAATTACTGCCTAGAACAGGGGTGCCCAAGCCCAGTCCTCAAGAGCTAATATCCTGCACCTTTTAAATGAATCCCAGTTCCAACCCACATGAATCAAATGGCAGAATTCCCTCAGCAGTCATTCAGCTCTGCAAAGGCCTGGTAATGAGGCTTCATTTGATTCAGGTGTGTTGGAGATAGAATGCATCTTAAAGTTGCAGGATAGTAGCTCTCAAGAACTGGAGTTGTGCTCTCCTGGTCTAGAAAGTGAGTGACTAGATAAAACAAATTAGATATTTAAATACCACTTTCAACAGATAAGTCATAAAACACAAAGCAGCAGATAAAATGACAGTTAAAACTAAATAAAACAATAGTTGAAAGAAAAATACTAATGAAAAACAAATTTTAAAAGGGAGGTCTTTAACTTCTTTTTAAAACCAACAACAGTCTAAACAATGTAAGGAAAATGTAAGACCTTTTCACAGTCTGAGTCGTACAGCAAAGAAGCAATCGCTTTCCATCTTATAGCAGGTTTTTGGGACCACGAGTAACATCTAACCAGCTAACCTAAAACTGTGGATTGAGGCATAAACCAGTAGAAAGTCACAGAAGTAAGAAGGGGCTTGGCAGTGGAAAGTTAGGAGTCTAAAAGTTAGTGTTAGGATTTTAAATTGATTTCTGAAATTCACTGGAAGCTAGAGAAGGGAAGCCAAGACAGGCATTATATGGACTAAAAGGCCTTTTTACACTGCAGGGCCTAGCCCCCATCGGCCCAGCCCAATTGCACGGCCCTGGTTATGTTTGCAATGAGCAGAGTGCCACCTCGAAGGTGGGTGGGGACTGTCGTATCAAGCAAATTCCTACTGAAGCTGCTGAAGCCATCTCCTGAGAGACCGTGGAACACAGCTTTATGGTTCCTGTCTTCTCTGATGCATAGCGGCCTATACTGACAGTGCTCAACACTTTGCCTGGCAATGGTTTGAACCAGGAACAATAATATATGTTATCCCCTGCTGTTTGCTGTAGTGACCAGGTTTGTTGTTGTTAGTAGCATGTAGAGCAAATCCAGGCGATCAGCCTTCTGGCCAGCTATCAGTGTTTTGCACTTGCATTTCTCCCAACAGTCACAGTAAGCTGTAGTGGAAGTCCTTTTCAACTTGCAGTCATGTAACCTTGTTATCCCGTCCAGCGCCTTCTGTACATGCTTGTCAGCGAGGAAGCTAAGGAAAAGAATTACCTTAGCTTTACCTTTAGCTAAATCAAAATTGCCATCTGAGTATGATCACCGACCTGGACTCGCATTTGGTGCAGCTGAACTACCGCTGCGGCTTGCAGGAATTCCCTCGCTGTAGTGAAGCGAGATACAGAAATCCCTTCATTCAGAGAGTCTTGCCAATTTCTGATTGCTTCAAATGGAGAAAAGTTCCCTGATTTCGAAACCTTGGCTTAAGTGGCGCTGGTAATTTCAGTATCCAGTGTGGCAAAGAGCGCAGATTCATCCTCCAGATCAACATCAAAACCCTGAGACATTTGATTAAGCACCAGTGGTTCAGGCAGACCATTTGTGAGGTTATATATGTTCAGGCCACCACAGATGAACTACTCATAATTTAAGTGCAATCATTCAGTTTCAGTTATTACACACACACACACACACACACACACACACACACACACACACACACACACACACACACACACACACACAGGTGTTTAGATTCAGGTGTTTGTTAGGTATACTCTCAATCTGGATGCGGTCGCCACTAAATACATCTTTTATTACCTTGTACTGTGTACTTTTCATTGAAGTTGTAACTGTTATTATATATGCATATGTTGTTTGCTGTTGTGGATTCTGAGTTTTGTTTTTTTTTTTTCTCTTTCCACAGGTCCTGAGGCAGACTTCAAGGGTGTTGACTTGTTTTATCTCTATGCTTTTTTCCCCTCCTCCACTTCTATCTCCTTTTTTCTTTTTAAACCTTTCCTCCATGTCCCCCCCTGCCGTTTTTTTTTTCTTTTTCGTCTGTGTGTCCATTATATTTGAAATAAACCCAATGCAATTTTTAATATAGTTTCATATATATGTATACAGAGAACAATATGGCGAAAGACGTAATGCTCCGCTTGTGAAAGCAAATCTGTTAGGCCTTACCTTGACATTCAGATGACAATTCTGAGTGCCACACTGCCGGACAAGACACGTTAAAAAGAAAAAAATAAAATAAATTCAGTTATTAGAGACTAAAGTCAGGGTTTGTTTTTTTTTTTCATTGCAGAGAAAAAGGTACATGCATTTTATCTGCTGGATGTGTGATGGCATGATGTGCATTCTCTGTTCAGCTTGTTGAATATAATTTAAACTGAACGAAAATTAAATGCAATTGAATATGTCAATATTATTTAAAATCTGACGGGTAAAATTATAATATGATGGGAATCTTTTTGACTCCGTCTGAAATTATGGACATCAAAAAAGTGTAACGCTCCTCTGACTGAGAGCACTGTTGCCAACTCCTCAGCAAGAAAAGTAGATATTGGCTAAAAGTCACTAAAAGTTGCTAGATGACAGCATCACCCAATTTACATATTTGGTCATGTGCGATCTGGGCACTAGAAGAAAGGAATATCTAAACATTTTACCTGAACCTATAATACATAAATCAGTTTTGTATGATTTTAAATTTTACCAAAAGACAGAAGACAGTTATCAGAGGTACACACAGTGGAGGAGATGAGTCAGTAACTGAGTTACTGAGGTTGTGTGAATAAAATGCAGGAACTTATTTTAATACAAAAGTTAGTGAAAAAAACGTATTGGGCAACATGAAAAACTATATTTATATCCCAGTTACTGTAATCCAGAGTGGAATCTGCAAAAATACCGGACCCAGGTTTTGAACCCAGGCTGGGCCAGGCCCAGCCCTGCAGTGCAAAAGGGGCTGAGCTCCTTTTAAAAGCCTTGCATAGTTCTGAAGTACCTGGAGTTTGTTAACCATCTTATTTAACCAAGTAAAAACACTACCACAGTTGTTCAGGTGTGAAGATATTGTGGCATGGATAATCATCTCCAATTTACCTTTTGATACAATAAATTTAAAATTTGAGAAAGTTCTAAGATGAAAAAAGGCTGTTTTCTATTAATTGTCTGAAGTGGCTCACCATTGACATGGCTGATTCAAAAATCACACCTGGGTCAGGTAGATAAGATTGTAGAGAAGAAGCCAAAAGACCTAAGTGCTGCTTTATTAGTGGAGGTACTGTCCGGGCAACAATTAGAGAAACTTTGTAGGCTTAAAAGAACAATACAGCTGGGTGTTGTCAGCAAACATGATATGACAGATCATTGTTTCTGTTAATTATCTGTCCCAAGGGGAGGAGATTCAAAAGAAAGAGCATTAGAAACAAAACAGAATCCCTGAGGTACCCCACATGTAAACTGAGCAGATTCAGACATCCCATTAATACAAAGACTGAAACTGCTGTCAGAGAGGAATGAAGTTAACCAATGTAAAACCAACCCTGAGAGCCAAACCATATCTTGGAGTCTGTGTTGAAATATCATGATTAACATTGTCAAAAGTTCCAGAGAGATCCAATGAAAAGTGTCACTGTGTATTTTACAGAGTCAGCTTCCATCAGAATGTCATTTCACAGAAAAATGCAGCTTCAGTTTAGTGAATTTTGCAAAATCTAGACTGACACTTCTTAAAAACATTGTTTTCTCCCAAAAAAAGACACAAGTTGCTTTTTTTCTACAAGATGTTAGACAGAAATTAAAGTCTGGATATTGATATATAGTTCTTTGAGTTTTTCAGGTTCAAGGCTTGGCTTTTGAAAAACCCATAAAACAATGGCCCTTTTAAAAGGATTTGGAACCACATCTGTATAAAGAGATGTATTTCACCAACATAACATGGGCCAGTAATATTAGATTTTACAAGTGTTATTTGTAATGACAATTAGATATTTCTTTCCCCTGTCATTAGTTGCAGTATTGTACATAGGGTACATACAAAAACTCGGAAGTACAAAAAAGTGTTTTAAAATGTTTACCTTTTCCTCCGTTAAACGTACTTAAGTTTCCAGGGTCAGCGCCACAGTGTTGACTATGATAAACTATGTGAATGTGAGACGCAGTCAGTGTATTAGCTTTAGCGGTCACATACAGAGCACGCTGAAGGGTGTGACAGCCTGCTAATGGCTCTGTCACATAGGGACTGGAGTTTAGACACAGCTATAATCATGATCTCAATAAGCGTGCGACCCTAACAGCAGACCAGCTCAGCCGTGTCCCCTGATATCCATACTGTGACATCATATGCGTACAGATCCATGAAATCTAAGTGCAGCTGAAAAGATGGCTATGCATACTGCCAACAATTCCAATAGTGTGATTATTCTCCACAGCCTTTCAGTACTGTGTCAGCTCGTAGACAGTGGGAAAATTTTATCCTGGCCTCACTGCTAATCCTCCTCTGTCACTGCAAAATTGCATTACAGTGATCTTTCATACTAACAAGGTGGTGATTTCTAAACTCCTCTTTTTCCTGTACTGCATCAGCAAGAAAAGGTAAGCTTCCTGACATATAACCTTGACCCATCAACTGATTTATTAAACAATTCACACACAAATTTTCCCTGGGTAGGTGTGCTGGCATGTCCAAGTGTTAAAATATTCCCTCAGTAGCTGCAAAGACCTTTTCATTAACTATTCCAAACAAATCGGACTGCAGCCGGCGCAGAATAAATCCCGACTTGTAAGTAAATACGTGTAACCAGAGCAGTGGAGTGTTGAGAATGCATCAGGAGCAGCCTTTTTCTATTACAGGGATATTTATCTTCCTTCCCTAAACAAAAAGGGCAAGAGGGAAGGCAAGCGGGGAAGCATGTTTGCTCTGCAGTACAGTAGCCCTTGGAAGCTTGCTTTGTGTGTGCATGCGCACGCGGGAGAGTGTAATAGCCGGCAGTTATTGTAGGCCGAGCGGGAGCGATCATAGGGATGCACAACAGCCTATGAAGGGCAAACCAGGGGATACTGCGCGTGACATTGGACGTCTGTGGGTGAGTAATGAT
This sequence comes from Anableps anableps, assembly GCA_014839685.1. NCBI lineage: Eukaryota > Metazoa > Chordata > Actinopteri > Cyprinodontiformes > Anablepidae > Anableps > Anableps anableps. The sequence goes on from CM026085.1 coordinate 19,118,842, forward strand.
CAGAGTGTTATGTGACAGCCCTGTTCCTACCAGCAACAATGGCACATTGTTCGCTGAGCTAAACTGCCTAGGTCCAAATCCTACCCACTTCTTCATTAGTGAAGCCCTCACATTCACCATGTAGCAGCAGGAAAGATTCTGATGGCACAAAGAAACATAATGTGTTCACTAGTGGTTTATAAAGTGCGTGTCTGGGCGTTTTTTCTTGTTATACCACAGTATTTTTTTATGCTTAGGGGGCAAACAAAGTGATTTGTTCATCTTTCATTCTCCTGAGCTCAAGCAGGTTCAAACCAAGGCCACATCATCTCAAATATTCAGTGGAATAACCTTCAATTGAGGCACAATCCCCAAAAATTGAAACAGGGGATTGCTAGTTAATGACCAATTGTCTGTTAACAACATGAGACAATTTACTTGGAGCAGAGAGTCTATAACAACAGGAGAGGGCACAGGAGACCAGATGCAGACAACTGAAACAGAGTACTGTTGAAAAGGAGAGGTAGATGTGGCTTGTAAATAAAAGTTAGTGAAGAAAAGATTGGTTTTAGTTTCAAAGCAAAGAAATCGCATTTGAAGATCAAGATCAGTGATCTTGATCAGGTCTGAGGGACTGAGATGATCATAGAAGAGGGTTGATTTTGTGTCCGTTAATCAGCACTAACAAATTTCTCCTTTCCCAATGGCATCCATCACTAACCCAGTTTATTAATATAAATACTGTTCTATATATTCATATTTCATTTCTTTTATTCTTGTGTACTAATGTCTTTCGAATTAAACCATCACTTTAGGACTTTTAACCTGTCTCTATTTACTTTGCTCAGGTTATTTTGTTGGTTAAAGCCATCATAATTCCCAGATGTTTAGTTATTAAAGAAACCAACTTTTTAACACCTTCACTTTTACACCAATCAACAGTGTTTGTACACTGTATTACTTATTTCAAAATTACCGATTTTTCCAAATCAAATTTTCAGGACTCCAAGTCAGTTTTGAGCACAAAAATTTATTTCAAAATTGCTAAATTAACTGAGATTAGACTGTATTATCTGTATACTGTTACATGTTTTATCAATGAGTCTAGGTCAGGGATGTACAGCCCCAGGGCCTTGAGTTTGACATATGTGGTCTAAGTTCTTCATTACAGAGTTCAAGCTGTCCTCAGTTCAATATCACTTTCTAAAACCCTGTTTTCTTGTCAAGACAGAAAACCAGGATATGCTTAAGAGCTAAGCCACAGCACCCTTCATGCTTATCGGCATGCCTGCCATCAAGACTATGCAAAATCCCTCTTTGGCCAAGAGTACAATACGTCTTTTATAACATTTCCCAAGGGTGGTGCGTGCATAGTAAGGGATCTTTAGGCATTTCTTTTCACACAATCTCTCTACATCATCCAGAGTCCAGGGTCCTCTCTTCTCTTCAGCTCACACAAGTTTTCCATCACCAGGTCTGAGGGACTGAGATGATCATAGAAGAGGGTTGATTTTGTGTCCATTGAATAAATTCTGGCTGCATGTTTTGAATCATTATTCTACTGAAAGACTCAATGATGTCTCATTTCCAGCTTTCTTGCCCTGCCACCGAGATTTTCTTTGAAATCCCTCAGTATTTTAAAGAATCCATGATGTCACACGTTTTAACAAGGTTCCTGGGGCCTTTGGCATTGAAACAGGCATATGGTGTGACAGATCCTCCTCCATACTTAATATTCTTTGTTTCAGACCCACATTCTCTCATCTGACCAGCTGGTCTCAAGTAAAGTCCCACTAGCATTTAACAAATTCCACATCTTTACATTTGTGATGTTAGGACAGAAAAATGTTTTTCCTGGCATGATTCTTAAACAATCAGTTGGCATCTAGATAGCATTTATTGGTTGTTATGAAGTACTGGTTACCCCAAGATGCCACTCTTTGCTTCAGTTTCCTAACAGTGAGCTTTGAAAATTATGTTACATCTGTTATCACCCTCTTTGAAGTACATGGAGAAAGTAAATATGGGTTGTTGCTCACAGTTCTAGTTGTTTTAAACTTTTAAATTATTGTTGTCTCTAGGTATGAACATGCTTAGGAGAATGGATATTATCTCTATCCATTTTTTGACCTTTGCATCTGCTTTAATTGAATGACATGTTCTCTTTTCTTTACCATTTAAGAAAAGAAATAAGTCTCTGTATTGAATCATACTTAAACCCCAGGAACACATGGATTACTGGTTAAAAAGGGCTGTACAATATCAGAAAATCTTTCGAGGGCAACAATATTTGTAAATATGCAATAATATAATCATGATATATTGTGCAGGATTACAAGACAATGAACAGCATAAAAAGGTTCAGGAAAAATGCTTCCGTTACATTTACTTCATAGGAAGTGGCACCAATTATTTAGATAAAATCTACTTCGTAATGTCGATTTTTTTACATCCTTTGAATAAAAGTTAGTCAGTTTATGGAATGATTTTTTTTTTTTTAGTGTGAAATTATGCTTCTGTGATAAAAGATGAGTTATTTTCACATGATGCTGTAATTTGGGATTACTGAGTTTCAATATATGAAATCGAAGTTTGTAATTAAAGTATCAAAGTGTACATTATCACAGTCACAAAGGCTGCTTTGATGCAACATTTGAGACTTAAAAGACATGAAAAAATATGGGTTAATAGCAGCAAGCATTGTGAAAATCTGCTTATTTTGCAACTTATTTCTAGGAATTCAAACTTTTATCTGAAAGCTCCAAATGTTTTAAGAAGACTATTTAATATCAGTCCTATCCTTAAGGACAGTTTTATGTTTTGCAGCACCATGATAACCAACCAGAGGATTCGTGTTTTTGTTTTGTTTTTTCTTTTTTAAAGCGAGTCACTTTATAAACATGTCACCTCTGCAGGTAGCACACCAACAAATTCCCCTCTAGAGGCAACATAATTTCATTTTGTTTGGAATAAATAAACCTTTGTCCCTCAGACTGATTATGCTCCCCCTCTGAATCTTTTCAGCTTGACTCCCACTTTGATGAAACAGTGCCCTGCTTAATCATGCTGTTGATTCATATCCGGTGGCCCACAGAAAGGAGGGGGAGAAGCAAAGGCTTCTCCGTTGCTGCTTAAATCAACGAAGTCTCTGCTTGCATTCAGCATGGCTAAAAACGAAAATGGACAGACAACAGCAATTCTTGTTTTTGCTGTCATGAATAAGTTATATCTACCTCCAATGTTTGAGTGAATACGAAAAGCTAATTACCATATTTTCCATTAATAGGAAGAGAAAAGTTAGAGTGAAGTTTCCAAACTGCAGTAAATTCAGTAATTACTGTGCCTGTTCTTGTTATTCTGGTTTAGTAAGTCAGGCAACACACAATGAACAGTATTCACCGGATTTATTAGCACCCAGAGAACTCTGGTTGTAAGCTGATAAAGGAGCAAGCTGAACTTGTTTGGCATTCGTGGGCTAAAGACAGATATTTAATGGTAATAGGACGCATTTATTTGAACTCAAAGCCTGGCTTTGTGCCTGCTATTAGAAAAGTTAAGACAAACAATAAAAATGCGGCCAGGACCAGTGCTGGTTTGTAACTGCAGCCATAAGCTCGTATATAATGATATCAAAACAGACCACAGCTGGAGCCAAAATAAACCACTGTAATCATGAAACTTATTCATTAGGACATTATTTATTAATGCTCTGTTTGTGTACAATAATCTGCATTTGAAAAAAAAAAATGTTTTGCAATATGGGATAACATAGACTCTCCAAGGTTTTATGTAATACATCTTCCTTACTGCTCACTGTGCTGCATCAAGACAAAGAAAAAGCACAAGGTAATGCACAAGAAATTGCACACGACTATGAACTTAACATGACTTCCCTTTCAGAGCAACAGAAGTGGGCTGGCAGTGCTCTAGGAACCAGGGGATTTTGTACACTAACCCCTGCATCGATCCAGAGCGGGGAACTGGCAGAAAGCGGTGGGCGATGGAAGCCGAGCCTCTTTGATCAAACAGTGGTCATGACTTCTTCAAGAAGCAGCAATCTTCTGCTGACATCTCCAAACGCTGTGGAAGTCCCACATGGGGTTTTCTCTGAGTATGTCAATTATAGTGTGTACATAGAGAAACCCAAAAGCAGGAAATGCCAGCAGTCTGAGCCAAACTAGGTTCAAAAAGGAAGGTTCTCCTTGTAGGGTTCTCTTTAATATTATTTGGGAACTGCACAATTTATATTTTTTTCTGTGTATTATCATGGAACTGAAAGAAAGAATTATTCAATCATGAACCATAAATAACATAATACCAATCAGCATGGGCATCTGTTACATGCTCATAAAAAAAAAAAAAATCAGCATGAGAGATGATTATAAAAATATAATTGTTCAAGTAAGAATGCACAAGATTGTGTGATATTAAAATGACACATTATTTCTCTTCAGAGTGAAGTCTGTCTCTCAAAGAGCTATCCAGCTTGTCAACATGAAGTAAATGCAACCTAGTATGGGTCTTGAATATAAAACTAAGTGCTTTAAGCTTGACGCTCTGTTGTAGCCATGCATGAGACTCTTATTTTGAAGAAAGAAAGAAAGGAAGTAATTCATGTCTTGAGAGTGTCTAGAGATACAGTCGTCACCGGGGCTAGCCTGTGACCTTGTTACATAATAACAGGGTTCACATGTGATTCTTAGAAAAGTAGTACAGCAGCATGTTTTTGACAGATCCGATAGATGCTCTAGCTCAAGCCGGTCTCTATTCTCTGTACCAAGAAGGATCAGTCTCTCAGTTCCTCAAATATGTCATGTGAATGTACACTTGAAGCTGATTCAAACCCAGATTTAAAAATGAAATTAAAATCATTTTCTCTTTTTTTCTTTTTTATCTTCCCCCTCTGCTCCTCACAAGTAAACACACTAATCCGCACACTTTGCTGCCTTCTTTCTTGGGCTCTTAATTAAAATGCGAGCACTTCTCCTTCAGGCCGTTACCAATACTTGATGCGCAGGATTACCGGCGGTGAAGTCAGACATAATTTGTTTTTAATAAAACATTGCAGGGATTAAGTCGGAGAGTTTACTGAGATTTGGCTCCGAGGAACCAAATGTCTTGTAAATTCTGAGCACAAACAAGCCAACAAAAGCTTTGGCATATTTAACAGGCATTTAATTGCTCTTAATGTTGAACAAATGATTGTAATAACAGGGATTTCTTACATTAATGTGTCTGCTGCTGTATGCAGAGAATAATAAGAGACTTACCTGTACATTTGCATTTGTTTATTTTTAATTTAGGGTGAAATGGCTGGGCACAATGTTGGGAAGAAGTCGTATTAATTTGTTGACTTAATTAGGAGTTTTATGGGTTTCCACAGAGGAGAATGCATAAAACGACAGTGTCATCACTAATTCAACATGGCAGGCCTGCAGAACACCATCTGCTGCCCAAGAAACTGTTAATAAAGTCACAATTATCTTTTTGTAAGCTGTTTATTGAGAATAAAATTTGCAAATGAATTAGCTGCAAGTCAAGCCCATGGTTTAAGAAGGAGAAGGAAGAGGGAATAAAATGTCCAAATCACCAATAGCAGAGGCAAGGCCATTTCATTTCACAATGTTGTGGCGTTAATGATAATTTTGGGTTTCTATGCTGACGTTTTTTTAATGAGGCTGCACATAAAACTGTAGCCTGTCTCATCACAACAAACAAGATAAAATAAATAAATAAATCATCACATTTAGTAATTGCACAGTATGTTAACAGCTGGCTATCAAAACATGTCAGCAAAATAAAACATTTAAATATTGACATGCTTTTAGATTTAAAGTATGCTTGGTTTTAAAAAGTCCATCCATTCAACATTTTTTTTTACTTATTTGAGGATCTGGTTGCTACCCAATTGGTTGAATCACACAAATTACATACCCTAGACTGATGAGATCCTACAAACTTTCCAAACAATAGGAGTTCCCCAAAATTTTACTAACATAAACATTAAAAAAGCAACACATCTATATTTATTTCAGAAACTGCATCTAATCAACCACTCAGCTAATGTACTAACATCTAACATGCATGTGCCTGGAAATCATTATGGATTGGGTAACCTTAAAATCCCTGATATAGACCTGGCTCAGAAGCAGAAAACACATAAATCCACATTCTTTATGAAATAAGCCCTCTGTATTTTTCAAAGTTACCACATGTGCAGTCGAGATACACACAGACAAACAAACTGTGATGGGTGCCAGAGAAGTCCCTGTTATGCTGTCCTGCATTTGTGCCTCGGAGACTCAATGCATGTAACACACCAGTATCCCATTTTCTTGTTTTCTAAATGTAATTGTTCAAGTGAGATAAAATAGTGGTGGGGCAAAACTATATATATAATAAATGTTATGTGCACACACACACACACACACACACACACACACACACACACACACACACACACACAACCTCATCATCTCTGTCCTCAGTCAGACAATATGAAAAAAATATATCCGGCATAATAAAATAGAAAGACACATACACACAGTTAAGCGTCCCTTCATGTGTCAACTGTATTTAAAACAAAACTTTAAGTGTAAAGGGTTTTAACAGAGTACAATGTAAAATTGGTGACACAGCTTGCTAAATTAGCCACTTAAGCACTATTTATTTCCCATTTAAATAAAAAACAGCAACCCAGCAAAGATCCACACACACCATAGACAAAATGTAAGGTAATTAAGTATGTTAAAAGGTATAAAATAAGCAAAATAAAAAGGTTATTGTTAGTAGTATTTAGAACATATTAACCATGAATATTTGATCTCTATACCAAAAAGAGTTTTGTTTGTTTTAACATTTTGAAGCTCAATTGCAGGGGTTCAAGCAGCACAAGGTGTTAACGTGAAAAAAGAACACCAGCAATCACCCCTGGTCTCCTGTGTTTTTGTAATGAAATGTGCACGCCTGCCTATGCATAACCAGATTTGCAGAAAGCAAGTAGCACAAATTAGGCATGCCCATCGCTCAGACAGCAGTATCTCCTAAGTGGCATTTGGAAAATTACCTCATACGTTTTATTTGCAGGCATGTTTTGTTCACAGAGTGGTAATTGACAGTGGCGTAATGAAATTGCAAGCAGAATCGCTGAATGTGTTTTTAAAGTCAATAACACGAAATGTAATGCCCCACTGAGCAAGGGTTTGGGAATACAATTATGATCAATTTGAGTGCTGGGGGCGGCCATTTTGAATCAGCCTCATACAGAGACAATGGGTGACTCTCGCTCGGTAAGCTCATAAAATAACTTCATCTGTGTTTGTGCTTATGGGGAGATTGAGCGCAGACAAAGCAGCTGCATGCTGTGTAACTGCCTCACCTCTGGGCAATTTTAAAAGCATTTGAGTATCTGAATGCAGCAAAACAAATTTCCCCCCTGTCTGATAGACTGCAGGTACACAACTGTTTGAACTGCTGAGGAGGACTGTGTAAACAGCCGTCTCTCTTGACATTTACATTACTTCCATTTTAGCCGACACAGTTATTCAAAGTGACCTATGAGTGAGGAACACATTATGGGGCCTTGTCAGGTTCAGCACTGAATTTCTTTCAGTTTATCTATAAAGCACCCATTCACAAAAGTCATCTTGAATCCACTATGCGGAGATAATAAACATGTCCACTATCAATCCAATTCAGGTTAAGTAGAGGAGTATTTAATCTAGATATAATCAGAGTAATCATGGCTACATATTGAAAATGTAACCTTTATTCAATCCAATTCAATACATTTAGCAGCAAAAGTTAATGTTTATTTTAGTGGTATTTTTTTAATGTTCCCCCTTTTTAGAATGGAGACAATATCTCTCTTACTTACCACAGAATTAAAAAAAAGTTTGAGTAGGTACCATTAGTTCTGGGCATGAGCTGAGCTTTTGGGACAACATGGGAAAAAATAAACTCTGTCGAACAGAATTTCAATTAAGTTTCAGTTAAATTTAAATGGCACCAATTCACATTCAACATTATCTTAAGGTACTGTACTAGACAGACAGGTCGAGTTCTTATCCAGTTACATTGACAATCCAGTTCTTTTAAAATTCAAATTAATCCATCTCCTTCCAACACAACCTTCTAACCTTGGTCATAATGAGTTTTATATGCTTAGAAGGGATCTCAGGATTAAAGTGCTCCTGTGTATTTTTGAGGCACTATGTTTTAAAATTTGGTGAAAACAAGGTTTAAGTAACTATTGTGAAAAATAACTACAGTTCAAACACAGTCCTCATGGCCAAACTAATAATATTGATCCAAATATAGTAAACTCTTACAGGTGTGTTGCTTAAGAGAGCTAATTTTCAAGGCAGAAAATAAATTACTCAAAGCCATAATGTATTTCAGAAACACTTTAAAGTTGAACCCTCTGGTTGTTTTTATCTAATGTCATTAACACCTGATTATACTAAGTGGCATTATTTAATCAACAGATTTTGATTGTACTCCAATATAAGCAAAATCAAATTGGGCTGTAATTCTGACTATATGATTTGCATTCTGTTATATGAATTGATCTGAATTGAGTTTGGATTAAATTAGATTCTACATAATTATATGAACATTTCCAATTTACATAAAGTGCTTTGAGATTTCTTTCAATTTGGTACTATATAAATAAGCTGAATTCAGTTGAATGTTTGTCTTTATATAGTAATAGAAATGCAAGTGTCTATATCTTCCTAAATGGCAGAAAATAAGGAGCTGCAAATTACTGATCCAAATACACAACCCTGCAGAACCACATTCCTAAATGGAAACATAACATTTTATGTTTATCTTTAAACACTTTAGTTAAATTTAGGTATCTTTGTAAGGCAGTGAGAAGCATAGCCTTTTACCCAGATCTTTTCATGTCATCTTCCATCTTAGGTCGTCTCGACTCTTGGTTTTGTTTCAGTCTTTTTGCTTCTCGACTATGCTAACAGAAAATTGCAGTATGCAATTTAAGTTTAGGGTTTGTGTAGAATACTACTCTTGCATACTTTTTAGGTTACCACTGGCTGTTAAGGAAAGTTGGGTAAGACGTTTTCTAGTTTCCTCCATTTTGGTGATGTTAAAGTGACAGTATTTTTTTTGTACTTTTGCAATCTGTAAGATTTATGGTGCATTTACTTAAAAGCATTTGTTAAAACTCTAATTATGCTAAAATTCTAATTTGATAATCGCTAGAAAGGTATCATTCAATAATGTATGGAAAATAATAGACAGCTTGGTATAGAGGAAGAAATGCATAGGCAACAAGATGACTAAGCTGACCAACTGTAATGCACAGAATGTTGTTTGCTCGAGGATGGAGGATGGTTGTTTAACTACCACCACCCATACCCCAATACAAAACTAGGTTGACTGGTGTACAGACAGTGTCCAAGAAGTGCTACTGGTTTCCAACGTAATTCCTTCAAGGCTTGGCATCAAGCAATGTGACAGTTACTAATGTCTTCCTGTTCTTTGATTTCTTGCCTCTAAGAAAATAAAACTATTAAAATCATTGGGACAAGAGAAACAATTTTGTCTCATTGTACATTTTTTATATATAGGAAATGACAAATAAAGAATAAACTGATTGATGAAAGACCTAGTGTTGAAGAACAATCTTATTTTTTCCCTTAGTTTATTACACTGTGTTTTGTAAACTTTAAAGTGAAAAATGGACTTGTTAACTCAAGAAAGACACTCAAAACAGTTGCTTAAAATGCTTTGGATAGCAAAAGAAACCCCTGTTTTCAATTAAAAAAAAAAAAAAAAAAAAAAATAGAGTAAAGTCACAGAGAAATTTAATGTAATAAAATAAATGGTAGAAATTATACTATTACAATAAGTACTAATTACTGTTGAAGAGTACTACTATAATACCCATGGTACATTTATAGATATTTGTTGAATTGGATAACCCAAACAGACAATTTTAATATGAACATACAACATATTAATTGTGTAATGGTATTAAATGACATCTTTTTGTACTTTCCAGATCTTCTGTTCATATGATTATTCAGAAATGCTTGAATATATGCCTCATTCTGAGCCACTTGTAGGGGGAAAGGTAGTACCTATAGTGTGAGCATTGTAAACTGGTATCTGATAATGGATAAAGCTCTCACTTAAGCAGAGGAACCATCGGTATCAGACTGGTCAGACGACATGATCAGATTGTACGCTTGTTGGACGGCTGGGAGCAGAGTGAATGGAGACAGCACCATGTTGTTTTTCTCATTAGACACTATCAGGTAGTATCAGCTGACAAAACAACACGATGGCTCTGAAACCTCCAGTCTCCAGATGGCTGGACTTCCCAGAGGTGCCTGGCATGAACCCTCTGACCTTATCACAACAGTCACCGGAGCTTTGTTTATCAGATGCCTCGCCTGTTCAAAGTGAGGCAGTGAGAGGATGCAGCCCCGTATCATTTGTTCTTTATCAGGACAGACAATCTGGTGTAAGTGTACCAGACAACAAGAAAAATTGCTGATTGGCTCCAACAACATGCGGGCGTTCAGGGGAACTGTTCTGCGAAAGGTATTCCTGGATGCCCAGATGTTAGCTTTTGTTGTGACACTGGTTTTCCAAACTGAGCAACAGGCATTAGATAGCTGCAAGAGGTCAGCAAAGACATGTATGTTTACTGTGCAGTTTCCAGAAAATAAATAAATAAAAGAATGAATTAAATCCTAAATTGTAAAGCAATAAAAAAAAAAAAAAAAAAAAAAAAAAAAAAAAAGGTGTGGTCCAAACATCAAGTATTGACAAAAACTTTCAAACTCATGAATGATCAGTGGAATAAGTGGAATGAATTTCCTGCAATATTCTATAGGTCATTTTGCCTTGTTTGGTACATGACTTTTAATTCTCTGTAGTCATCAATATTGCAGAACTGTTATCTTGCTAAACCAACTGCTGAGTCTGCAGATCCAAGAACACTGGGGAACAGCAACCAACATTTGACTAAAAAGGAGTGCAAATAAAATGTCTCTTGGATTGAGGAGAAGTAAAATGCAAAGGGATAGTGTGAAAGGTTACAACCACCAGGAATTTCAACCCTAAGTCAGGGTCTTCAGTTTAACATTTTGAGAAATTATTTTTTTCACCTTAAAGCTTGCATGTGTGGATACAGAAAATTAAGGTAACAATTAAAGATTTTTAGGATGAGTCAAATTGCAATTGTCAATGCTATACTAGAAAACATGGAAAAGACAACTGACAATGTGCAAAACATAAGACTACTATTCCACAATTCTTTTACCCACAATGGGCCATTTGAGGGATTTAGAGTTTTGCTCAATGACAACTAAAAACAGGGGGTGTATCAGTATACATTTCCAGTTTGTATTTAGATATGGAGCACATGTTTTGACTGTTTGGGTACTATGGTGTCACCATTGCTAGTCAGAAAATACATGGAATAAAAATTTCCAGAATTTAGATGTTTTTAAATTTTTGAGATGTCATTTCAGTCAGAAAAACAGGGTTAAGTGAAAACACAAGTAAAAACGGGGGAGGAAGTGCTGTTAGGCAAAAACAAGGAAAAACATGAAACCATGAATTGCCCATTCGTTCATACAATCAACAGTTTTCGAGCATTTGAATACATACTTAAATAACAAAGAAAACCACAACAAGAAATGAAAAAAATAGAAACAATATTCATAATACAAATACAGCAAATAAGACTAAAATTAATTTAGAGGAGGGGAGTTCAGTTTTGTAAGTAATCATGTGTTCCCAGAACATATAAAATATATCCATTGTGAATTAAACTGTGTATTTTGCAACTCCAAACGAAACACCTTCTCTATCCCACAAATTGAACATTGAAGAGATAAAATTAAATTGACAGATTTTTTACTGGACATACTGCAATCTGCAGCAAATATCTAATTTCTTGCTATAAAATCTATGAAATTTTAAAAAACACTTCCAATTGACATAAGTGAAACATATAAAGATTACAAGACTTTTATAAACATTTGTTCGAAAATAATTTAATAGTTCAGATTTAAAGCACTATATTCACTATTATAAACAGTATCAAATGAAATTGCTGTATTTCTTATCAAGGTAGCATAACATACTGAAGCACGTTTGCTTAGGATATGCACATGCTTAGGGATTGCTGAGGCATTAAATGCTCCACTGAATCTGACTTTATTGTGTTATAATTAAACTGCATCCAACTAGACATTAATTGGACTGATTTGAATTGAAGCTGAATAGGATCAAAATGGAATTATCAAGATCAAAACCAGTTATCAAAACCAGCCTTGTTGGTCAAGATTGTGGACACAAACAAGGAATGTGATCACAGTTTTCAAGCCCTCACAGGGTACAGACAAAGTATACATATTAAAGTTTAGAGGAATTTAAAAAAGGATAAAAGGAATATTATGTATTTGCAGCTAATTTATTTATTATATATACACACACACTATACAAAGGAAGGATTGTTGTGACAGTGCAAAAATATTAATTGTGTTCATCAGAGAGAGCCTGGGGGAAAACATTGTGTCTGTGGCAGCTGGTTTTTGCCAATAGCTCTCTAATGCTGGCCGCAGGTAAAAGTTTAGACAATTTCTGTCCAGGATGTGTGGGGTCGGCAGGGATGTTTGTTGCCCTTTTCCTGACCAGGAAAAGGGCAACTGGTCCTGGATGGGGGTAAGATCAGCCCTGATGATCCTCTCTACAGATCGAGTTGTTGGTTGCAGTCTGTTTTGTGGATGAGCCGAGCCACACAGTGATGGATGTGTACTGGAGATACTGAAAAATTGCAGTGTAGTATCTTGTATCAGAATATGTAACTGAATGTAAACAAATCCTGTGTGTCTTTAAAAGTCCTTTGAGATTAGTTTTGTTTTTAATGGCACTGGGAACTTAACAATATAGTGTTGACATTTCAACCAAACCAATCAATAACTATGACAGGAGCAATTACGCTAGTACTGACATTAGTACATATTGCTGTAGTTATGGTGTCAATAACCATCCAGCCTGTGAAAGGGAAACTGCAGGAACCCTGTCCATTCCCTCATCTAATTACGTGACAAAGTTGGGGCAACATGGCTGATCCCACAGGCACCCCAGACCATCATGAGCAGCCAAACGAGCAGAGGCAAGAAGGTGGACTGCTACCTAAACTTTGTACATTGATTACACCTAATCCCTACAGATTTAGTGAGACTGTTTTTGGTTAACATCTATTTCAGAGGTATATGAATATGGTAAAGACTTCAGACAGAGAGCAGATAGAGCAATCCGTGCTAATCAGAAACTCATTTTGTTTTCAAAGATCTGAATGGCAGCTGGAGAAAGATACTGAAGATCTAAGTCTGCACCTTTATGTAAGATAATTTAGTTTTAAATTGTATCTAATTTGTGACTGAGCTAAAATCAAGAGCAGGCATAATTCAAGCTACCATCTATGCCAGTTTTAATCATTTTTCATCCCAGACTCCATCAAATGTCTTGCAGTCTTTGTAAAACTTCAGAAACGCCATTCTTCAGTCTTCCATGTCAGCAGTTAATTAGCCGCTGATGCGCACAGTCTGCCCACAGAAAGATGAGCTCATATCAAAGAGGCAGTCCCACAAAATGGCTACTTTAATCATCCAACTGCTACAGCCTGTCGAATTTGATACTACAAAGAATTAGTCTACTATCTATCAGGCCTTTCACCTAGGTGTGCTGGTAGGATTTTAAAACACTGAAATCTGGATTTTCATGCTAAACACAATTTTCAAGATATTTCATAAAAACATATACATGGAACATGACAGTTTCAGTCCTGAAAAACTTTAGACCATAAAAATAATTAATCTGTTTTATTTTATTTTATTTTTTTAAAGAAAACAAGTTTTCAGTGTATCATTTGAGATGATGAACCTCTTTTATAATTTTAGGGATTTTTGTTTGTTTGTTTTTGTTGTTTTTTGTTTAATATTTCATTATTTCATGATTTTAGTCTGGTTAAAGTTTCTGCTAATATTTCAGAGAGGACTCAATGACATGTTTTTTGACACTGTCCAAATGATCATCTTTTAAAAAGGCATTTATCATATATAATAATAAAAGTATGAAAAATAAATCAGAATCTGCCTTTACATTGTTTTTAAAAACTGATAAGTAAATTTAAAAGCATTTTTGGCAGCAATAAAGCCGATGTAGCCACCCCTCTCCTTAAAAAAGAAGCAAGTAGACGTAACCTGGACCTGCTGTGTCTGATGGAATACATTTGTAAACATGAGAAGGACTGTTTTCTTGATGGAAAATAACTTTTAATGGAAATAAGTATTGATGTGTCACTGCTCACTAGCAACAAAGGAAAAAGATCATTGATGCAAGAAACATAAGTAAACAGGTGAAGAGGACAGATTTCTCCTTAACCACTAAAAACAGTCTTGGAAATAATTGGAGTCTTGGAATTTAGGATGAGGACATAGCATCAGAAAAGCTCTATTAGGGCAATAGGCAAGTTGACCACAGCTGTTTGTTAGCATAAAGTTTATAAGGTTAAAAAAAAATTTTCAATTAAGACAGTTTTTCCTTTTTTGTATAAAACATCTGCTCATTTCCGCAGATTACATTCATTTATTAATCACTCTCTCCTGCATGTTTATCCTCGGGAATTAGCTTGAGGTGTGACTAATTTCATGTGTGTCTGAGCCAAATGAATGACAGTGTTTGACTGCAGTTGCAGTATGTTGACTTCCCATCATGCCCCTAAATGTGTTGCATTAGCTTGAAGGGACCTTATAAGGCTAAACATCTTCTCGTTGTTATAAAAAAAATCGTGGATAGACTGAGTGGTGAAAGAGACAGCATTTGATAAAGACGACTACTCTGGTAAGACATTTTATGAGAAGAAACATGCAAACAGATACTTCTGCACAATGTTGTCAGAACTGTCTATGTAGCAGTTTATTTGAACTTTGACAGATTTTAGAGTTTTCAAATTAATATTTTTTTGTCAAAAATGGTCTTTTCCCAACAGAGGTATTTCACAACAGAGCTTTTAAATCCCTGTATAAAGTGTTTTTAAGTCTCCAAGCAACTGGTCTCAGAAAACATTTCCCCTGACTTTGTCCTCTTCAGTGGATAAATCTGATATACTAGTTTGGTGTTACATATGACAGTATCACCCTTGGGTAACTTTCAGCTAATTTCTCAGATGCCTCTGTTTGCTTTTTCTTTTATGCTCTTTTAGATATTTCTCCAGTTTAGACATGGAAGTGCATGTAAGACCACACCAAATTTAAAGGGAAAACTTGAATAAGTGATGATAAATGCCTTTGAAAATTTCCATCTTCATCACAAAAGCTGACTGTATAAAATGTCAGCCTTAACCAGGAGAGTTTATTTTGGAGCTGCTGCTATTGCTATGCCTAAAAACTTGCCTGTGGCATTCTCTACTGCACACTGTACTTTTCTAACACCGACTAATTAACCATGAACTTATCTGTTCACTTCTTTTTTATTCTGTTGTGTATGAATTGTCTTATTTATTGGTGTTTTATTCTGTTATATGTAGGCAGACTGTAAATCTATGCTCTAACAGGGATAATTAAGTGACCATTGACTATTTGTTGTCCTACTAAACTTGATAAGCTGATTTTTGTATTATAAAACAAAAAAAAGTTATACGCTACGTATAGTTGGACACTATAAAGGTACTAGAGACTCGTCAGACAGATAAAGGTCAAATGTAGACACTACTAACTCTCAGGTTTCCTTTTGAGCTGTAACAAATTTTGGCAAACTATGAACATGAGGTGTCTTGTTTAGCTGATGCTGTGTTTGAACTGTCTTGGAAGTTGTAACTCAGATTTCAATCATCACAATAAAGCAACATGCTGCATATTATTTTTTATATTTTGTGGTGCCACACATGGAGAGGGTCTAAACGCTTATGAAAAAGTGCATTTTATGAAATGTCCTGTCCTGTCTTAATGACTGACTATTTGAGGATGAAGATTCAGTGGTCCATGGACAATCTTTAAGTGCCACCAAGTGGTCAAATAATTATATGCCAAATTAATCAAAACATAAGTTGTACTGCCCTGCAACTGGAGCTACTAAGAATTTGACCTGCAGGTTACTGAATCTTCATCAGCATTTGCAGAGCACTTATATAAATTTGGTAGTAGTGTGCCTACGTGCATCTCCAAGTTCTAATGCTGATGCCACAAATTTTTCAGCATGCCTCAAAAGTAGCAGGCATGTTAAGCTGGAGATTATATTATATAACAGCATCAGACACGTAGCAAAGTTATAATGGAAAGTTATTGACTTTAAGTCGTTTATCTTTGTATGCCAAAGAAACACAAGACTGATATACAAAGTGTAGGGGGTATTACGAACTAGCAGAAGTACACATAAAAAGTTTATTCCTGAGACTTTGATTATATTTCATATGCACCACAGCCATACTGGACATTCAACTTTAGGTGACCTTTCCATGTCAGAGTTCCCACACAAGGGGACAAACTGAACGCACCACAGTATACTCTTCTTCAGCTGTCATAATGCTATACTCCTATCTTTATTGTACTCTTTATCTCTACTGAATTATGTGCCATTACTCTCCCCAGACCTTCTCATGAAAAGGATGCAATCACACAGTAACCAAAATTTTATTAAATCTCTCAAATTTTTGGTCTGATGATTGAGCTAGATCTGTAAAAACATGTTTTTATTCATTTCGGTCAGATTTTACCAAACAATTGAACAAAACAAGAGAGCAGAAATCATAATTAAGTTATTTTCGAGCACAAAGAACACTGTTTTATTTTCTTTGTTGCTTAATTTTGTTTTCTTCTGATAATAAGGGGAGTTTGAAGTCAACCAGTGACTTACACCCCAAGCCGCCATGCCAGGGAGAGACAGCAGCGCAATCCTTGAAAGCTGGAAGGGTCAGCTGATTTTGCTGCTTGAAGGTTTGATGTACAGATGCCAAAATGGTCATGTGCAGTGTGTCAACACCAGTGGTGATATTTGAAAATATAGCATAGATGAGAAAGGTGCCCTGTCAAAGGATGGTGGTTTTAAAATAGAAGATATCCAACACGCATTTCATGTATTTGACTTTCTCACATATAAATAGATCCCAAATATCAACACTGCGGATAGTCATTCCAGCATGAGATTCAGTACAAAGTACAAAGAACATTTGTTTGATCTTTATGCCCTGTGTTTTTTGCCATCTGACTATAATGCGTTACTGCTGCTACACCGGGTGAGTGACTGAATATAGTGTGAAGCACTTTTGGGTCCTTTGGACTTAATAAAGCACTATACAAATACAGCCCATTTACCATTTTACTGCCCAACAACTTTTTCATGGGCTTCAAAAAGCTTCTGAACCTGAACAACTCCCAAATAGTACTGTTTGGCAATCGAGCTACAGAGAGAGTGGCCATGTGAGATGAGGGGCTCTGAGTTCTATGGACTGGACGAAGGGGAGTGTTGGCGAGAGGTTTTTTGATAATCTGAACATAATCAACAACAGCATGTTATTTTGGATTAGTATCTTGACTTTAAATGCCCATCACCAATATGATCCAGAGTTACAGTCCATTCCTCTTTTGCTGTGGAAGTAAGTTCTCACTTTCTCAGGACTTGGCCAGATCGACTGGTGATTCATGAACAGCCTGGAGAGGCTAATCTAACCTTAGAATTTACTGTCACAGTCAACCCATATATCTGGTACAGGCATACTGATTTGCAATGGTTCTTAGTGAAAATACTGGTTTTCCTAAGTGTCAGTCTTACTACCCGCTTCTTCCTTGCTTTAGCTCAAAAATGAAACAGCAGCAATACACTACTTTACAAGCAAAAGGA
Organism: Anableps anableps; assembly: GCA_014839685.1. NCBI lineage: Eukaryota > Metazoa > Chordata > Actinopteri > Cyprinodontiformes > Anablepidae > Anableps > Anableps anableps. The sequence goes on from CM026085.1 coordinate 19,136,704, forward strand.
GACTTTATTTTACCTTTTTATACTCAAGTATTCATGAAACATGCGAGTAATTCTTTTCAACAATATTTTATCATCTTGGGTCTCTTTTTTTTTTTTCAATTTTTTTGTCTTGGGTTTTAAGTCTTTTCAGGCATCACTAGAGCTGCGGCCCCCAGCACACTGTCCTAACAACACCTATGCTTTGATCATTTTCTAGCCCGTCAGCTGTCAGCTGTTTTTCTAATTTCCAAAGACCCGGTGCCCTCTTAAGGACTCAGCTAGTCTTCTTCTCAGTTAAGCTTTCATCCACATGCATCATTTACTATGGCAATGGGTGAAAGACCATTGAAAGTTCAGTCAAAATGAGCAGTCGCTCCTTCAGCAGCTTCGCTTTCATGCAGCACAGTGCATGTTGCTGGTCAGCAGGTGTCTGAGTGAGTCCAAGGCAGCAGGCTGGTTTCAACATCAAAGTGCAGGTTAAGTGTGATAAGTGGAATTAGCATATGCCAGGGGGAAGATAATGACTAAAAATGACTTTCCGTCTCCCTTACACAAAGAGAAACAGGTACAGGGGCACAGCTGCCGCGGAAGATTAATGGTGCTGCCAGATGCAGGGACTGTGGAGAGGGTGACCAGCCAATGGTGCTCTTCACCAAGCTGGGAGAGGACAAAGCAACCATCAGAGAAGCATGGGACAGGCACAAGCAGAGGTGCTTCTTCATCATTGCATGAGGAGTGCATGATTACTTAGTAACAATGAACAAACAGTGCCAGAGATGACAAGAGGTTCTAATTATGGTATTTTCAACAGGCAATGGCACTTTAAAAACTATGGCTAAACCTCATCAATATATGATAAAGTATTTATTCCCTTTGAACATTTTCACAGTTTATGTTGCAACCACAAAGTTCAATGTATTGTACTGGGATATGCAACAGACCACAAAAAGTAATATACTCTTTGTTAAGCTGAAGGAAAATGAAACAAGGTTTTCCTGCTTGTTTTTTCCAATCAAATCTGAAAAGCATTGCATTCATTTTTTTTGCAGCCACTTAGCTCTAATATTTCCAAATATAATCTAGTCGAACAAATTGCCTTTTGAAGTCACCTAATTTGTAGATACAACAGTCAACTTTTTGACCTATATGCAAAGTGCATGGTGGAAAAGTACCACTACACATCTCCCTGAACACATTATCCTCATAGTCAAACATGGAGGTGGTAGCATCATGATTTTGGAATGCTTTTCTATGGCCAGTAACAGTAGATAGTAAGATAAACTGAGATAAATACAGTGTAATCCTGGAAGAACACATATCATAGAGTGCCAACAACTTAAAATTGGGATGGAGGTTCAACTTTGAGCAGAACAACAAACCTTAACATGCAGCCAGCGCAACAGTGGAATTTAAAGCTTAAAGCATTTTCATGTGTTAGAATAGCCTAGTTAATGACCTGCTACTTTGTACTGGTCTATCACATACAATGGCATACAAAAACACTCATGTTTGTGATTTTTTTATAAATCTGTAGAAAGTTTTAGCCAAAACAAAAAGCCAAGCATAGGAAGTACTACAGACCATATTATCACATTTAGAAAAGAAGAGAATGAAAACAGAGAGACAGGACAGCATTGCCTTCTTTTTCTTCGAATTTACCGCTGACTCACCGCTGGGTCACCCGAGCAAAGTCGGTACCATCAGTGCAGAGCAGGAGCGTCGATACCGCAATCTGTTTTTCCATTTTCTCCCTTATCAAGGTTAAACAGAACAAATCAATCAATCATCTTAGCTGGTGTGAATGAAGGGAGGAAAAGCACCCTTAATGTCCGAAAATAAAGGTTATAAATAACACAGTGACCGAAATCCAACACTTGCGATACCATTTCCACAAAAAGGCAATTAACTCTGGTACAGAGGAGAAAAGAAGAGTAACCTGAAACAAATGCCTTCTGAAAGCCCTTCTACCCAATCTCAGATATGGGGACACCGGTTCCTTGTTCTGAGCATAGAGAGAGTTTCAATTACATGGAGTTTGCCCTTGGTTGGGCTATTTCAATATTTTATGTTGATACATTACCACTGCACCACGCCTTCATTCATTCTCATTCAGGGGAAGGCGCTTTGACCAAAAATAGACTCCCTATCAAGCAGCGTTCGGTGTTATATTATTGTGTCGGTCTCGAAAGAAAATAGATCATAGAGGAGACTGACTGCCTAATACATAAATGAGAAATGCACAATTACTTTTCGCATGGATTCCTGCCGAGCTAAGAGTCGCACTGAGATTGCTCTCACATAGCGTAAGCAATATCAGCGACACGTCTTGTGAATGTTAGCATGTAATTGGTTCAACCAAATTCATGCAGTGATATATTAAAGGGGGTGTTTTTTTCCTCTTCATTTTGCATAACACTGGGTTACTGACACAATGTGTTCTCCCCCATAAAAGCAGATAATAGGGAAAGGCATTTACAGTACACCGGGGACAGCTTTGAATGGGTCTGACATCATGTGACAATAGGGATGCACCCAAGAGGTCAGCACACACCTGTGTCGCATACAACTTCCCCTGACAATGTGACATTTTCATGCACATGCTACTTGACAAGGAGTGACAGATATGTGAGTGCAAGCATCTCCTGACCTTTCTATCACACTCAATTCTTGGAGACTCACTCCAAGAATTTCGTCTGTCGCGCCTTGAATTGTCTTTGAGAGAAAGATGGAGCAAAGCTTTATGCAACGTCTATCAAAATGTTCATAACCCTTGCACATTTCTACATTTTGACACAACTATAATTTATTTAATTTGTAATTTAAGGGATAGGCCAGCAAAAGCTAGCGATTAATTTCCTTGTGTTTCAAATTCTTTCACAAATGTCACAATTTTTGGCGTACACCTCCATCCTCCTTTATTCTGCTTCTCCTAAATAAAATCCTGGGCAGGCAATTGTGTTTGGAAGTCCCCTTCTTAGTAAATAAACTCCATTTGTGTGTAATTTAATCTTAGTAACAATACAGTAGTTCTGTGAAGGCCTCGGAGATTTGTTTTAGAACTGTAGAGAACAATAGACAAAGGATCACTGGATGGTTGTTATTGTTTCTAATGTTTTGCAACCGTGACATTATTTTTTGCTTTAATGTTTTCATTTAACTGTTGCATGAATTATATTGAGTATTGCCTGTTCTAACATATTGTTGCTTTCCTATATGTTTAAAATAGATTGCTTTTGAAACTGAGACCTTATCTTAATAACAGTTACCTGTTCAACTAAAGTTAAATGGAAATATTATCATCATGAAGGTCAAGAAACACAGCAGACAGGTCAGGGAGAAAGTTGTGGAGCAGTCTGCAGAAGGGTTAGGTTAAAAGGCAATATAATGCACTTTGTTCAGCTCTGTTCAATCTATTATCTAAAAATGGAATGAATATGGTACAACTGTTAACATACTAAGACATGATCAACCACCTAAACTCACAGGTCAGGCAAGTAGAGTCTCGATCAGAGAAGAAGTGAAGAGGTGCTGTGTAAAGCTAAATACAGGATAATCATGACAAAAACCAGCTAGAGGTTGTAAAATACTTGAGATCAGGAAAGACGTTCCCTTTCCAGCAGGTCAACGACACTAAACATTAAGCCAGAGTGACAAAAAGTGGTAAAGATCAAAGCATGCTGACGTGAGAGTGACCCAGTCAGAGTTCAGATTTAAATGCAATTAAAAATCTGGGGCAAGACTTGATAATTAATGTTTCCAGATGCTCCCTATCCAGACAGACTGAGCCTAAGCTATTTTGCAAAGTATGGGCAAAGCTTTTTGGTTTCTCGATGTGTAAGGCTGGTAGACATGTATCCCAAGAGTTGTAATTATAACAAACAGTAATTCTACAAAGTATTTGCTCAGAGGAGCTTAAGGTAAATGCATGCCACAGTTTTTCGGATTTATGATCTGTAAAATATTTTTAAAAATGTGTCGTTTCCAGTCACGTCACAATTATACACTATGTGTTGGTCTATTAGATAACAGTCCATGAAGTTTGTGGTTCTGACATGAGAAAATGTAGAAAGTGCAAGACGTATGAATACTTTGGCAAGGGACTGTATGTACCCCTTTCTCTCTTTTGTTCTGACTTCATTAGGCTCCTTGGCATGAATGCTATAAAACTCATTGGCTGCAAGTGTTTATTGGGCAATGATGACCAAGGAGTTGTGGCGCACAAGTATCAAGCTTCCTTTTTATATCCGGTTTATAGCACAGCTGTTTCTGCTGGGGCAACACAGTGTGCGTAATTACGGCGAAGACGCTCAAATTAAGATCAGGAACTCGTGAAAAGCAAATAAAAGACGAAGGTTTGGAGGCATTCTCAGAGCACCCAAGACGTGGGGGTGAAGGTCGTGATGCCTTCTAGAAAGTTTTCACGAGGAGTTCAAACTTAAAGGCGTCATTATTCATCCCTAAAAAGTTTGTGGCTCGTGACAGCAATTGGCTCATTAAAAATATTACAAGGCCCCCCTCCCACGCTAACACCTTGCTCACGAGCAAGGCGACCTCTAGAAACATTATTTGAGCTTGTGGCGGGTCCACTGGAGTGCCACTCTAATCATTGTAATGCATCTCTGTTCTTTTAATTAAGGGATAATGTCCAATTTCATGACGTTTATGAGGTTATAACATCCATTAGCCTGCAACAGATGCTGTGGCTGAATAGCTAACTTGCCTCGAGCTGGGCCACACGGGTCCTCCTCCAGGCCAGAAAGCCAGCGTCCAGCACTTAATGGGTGTAAGATATCACCCCTTCACTTCTCTACTCTTCCTCTTATTTCAATACTTTTTTTATACTTTTGTCTTCCATTCTCTATGCATCCATTTCTCCCTGCTGCCCTACAGCAGAAATTAGAAAGAGATTTAAAGAGTATAGCTATTGAACTTTAAACAGCTTATAGCTATGGATCATAAAACTGGCATTTAAAATTTGTGATTGCAATTAAACGCAAGTTATTCGCAATGAGAATGTCAAAAGCAGTTCTAATCATTTTTATTGTGCTGCTTAATTATTGCATTGCACTTTTTCCTCATCTGAGCGAAATGCTTCCTGTGTGCATAATTTCAACCTTTAGCTTCTCTTCTCATGCTTATGCCAACAGCTAGATGAGCAGACTGCTCGGTGGCCCCTCAATTCTAACAAAATGAATGTGCTTGAACCTTTCCAACACTCTATATTCTTTGGGCCTGCAGCCAGCCCTCCTCTCAGTGGTGACCTCAATTTTCTTATAAATACCTTTCCTACCCATCCCAGTGAAGGGTGAAGGACAAAGTCAACTAAATGCATCAAATTATTCTCCTGTGAGAACAAACTATAAAAATCTATTTTCAAAATTAACATGCCTTCCGTTAGAGGAGATAGTAGATTTGTTTACTTGAAGCTTCTGTTTACTGTTAGCTAAAACCTAAAAGTGTTCATTTTCTCATTTTTAACCATTAAATTTTTTATGTAGGGTTGTTGGAAGTACTTACTAGTAATCAATGTCTTACTGGTAGGAGACAGTGGATAGAAATTTAGCGTTAATATTGGATATTTCATGATGGTAAAACCAATCTAACCTCGATGTAAGAAAGTAAAGTTTATCTATCAAATGCCTTTGCCAGACACAAAACCACAAAGTGATACACAAGTAAAATTAACCTACAAACAGTTTCATAATAAAATCAGAAAAGCCTGAAAAACAAAAGGGCTTTCAAATGTTTTGTCTAAGTGCACCTCATTTAAAATAAAGATTATCCGTGAAAAGCAGCTGATAAAGGAGGAAATATTTCACCATCAGGCTACCATGCATAGTGGATTTTCTTTATCATTGCAATGCCTCAAGGCTGAATTACAGTCGTGCTAGAGTGTGCAACCTGAGCAAGCGGTGCAGCTTTTATATTTGACACATATCTTGGTGCAGTATTCTCAGAAAATTTGCTCTCATAGAGCGATTATGTAAATGCCAGTACAGGTGAACCTGCTCTGCAAGAGAACCTTCCAAATCATCCATTTTTAGTGAAATGTTGTATATGAAATCTGCACCAAGTTACAAAAATTCGGAGATGCACGACCAGGTGCCGTGACAACATGCGAGGCCAATGCACAGGGGCTGGGACAGCGTGATTGGTGCATGCCCCCTCATGCCCAGTTCTATGCATCAGCTATAAATCTAGATTCCCTTGTACATCGAACAGTTGCAGTGAGAAGCTCCTTCTAACTTGGTTTGGACCTAAAATGCATCGCTAAAGATCGAACCAAAGAACTACAATGGAGATGACTGGAATCTTCAGGTTTTGAGCTTGACGGCATTAACTGATTATTAACCAAGCAGAAGCTAAAAATCGGATCTTTATCCTACCAATTAACACACCATATTTAAACTTTAACCTTTACTTGCTGGTAGGGTATGGAAGTTGTTACTGGGACCATGAGTGAGGAGCATCTAGAATCCAAGCTGAAGATATTGTTCTGTTTTATCCTTTTGAAGACTTTGATTCTATCGGTCACAGAGCATGCTAAATGAAATGTTGGCAATCTTTTGGAAAAGTCACATTCAAGCTAAGGTTCTCCAGAAGGATTGTTCTAACTGAGCTAGATGCTAAAATGTGATGCTAACGCCAGTTTAAAACGTAATCAAAATCTAGCGGAGCAAGCCTGCAGAGCTGCACACTTGCTGTTCTCTCAAACACACGTGGTGTGAAGTCACCTCTGGTTCTAATGTAAATACTTAATTACTGATCATAGAAAGGCTCCTGTATTGCTATATGAATGAATGATTTAACAGTCTAACTCATAAAAATAACTCAAGCTTTGTACACACCTGTCATTAATTTTGAATGAAGTGAAAAATGATTTACCAAATCTTAAATTAAAGTGGCAACCACATGCTTTATGTATGAATAGGGAGTGAGAGTAAATAAGTTCGTCTTCTTCCCACTCCTTTTCGAGCTAAATGCATTTCTTGTTCATGTATAAACACAGTACTATATTTTTAAAAATGAACCTGATGACTTAGACAAAGTCTTGTTTGTACTGTATGTATATTTATGGTAGATATTTATGTATATGAGTATGTATATAAATATATATATTTTTTGTTTGTTCCTTTTTTACCCAGTAAGGGGTATACCATGCTTTTTTTTCTAACCTTTTTTTTTTCTCTTCTTTTTATATGGCTCAAAATAAAGCAGTACAGCAAAGAAATAAAAAAAAAAAAACAAAATGAATATTTTGTGACATGGTAAGCTTGTACATTTTAATGTGTGCAAAAAAAGAAGCTATAATTTGTCTAGAAGAAAAGATAAGAAGCTGCTGTAGTTATTTTAATAGGATATTTTTATTTGTACAAATACCATTGCCCTATAACTTTTACTATATTTGTAGATTTTCAGTGCTGCAGATTTTTAGGTGAACATCATTGTGTTATTTTACTATCAGCACCTATCAGCTCGACAACAGGAAAACATTTTGATTTTTATATTTCCTGATGAATCGAAAATGGCAAAATGGCATTTTTAGTTTGGAATAAAAATCAGTGACAAAATCTCAAGATCGCTCTCTAACAAGGTGTAAATAAACCAAATATACCTGATACAAATTTGATTTGGTGTAAAAGAAAGTTACAAGAAAATATTACCTAATAATATTAATATTACCTACCTTGACATTTTTAAAAGGGTCATGACAACAAATTTCATTTTTCTGTGGTTTTGGGGGTATAATTTGTGCACTGAGGAGGCTGAGTGTAAGTCAAGAGTTGGTATCAAAAGTCCTGATCATAGGTGGTCATCTTTGTTTCTTTGCTCAAAAACAGATGAATCAGAGAACAGTTTATCTTTTTTATGTCAAACTGTCAAGTCTGAGGGTGCTCAAAAATGGATGGAAGTTTCCACTTACTCCCGAAGGATGAGAGGATCAGAGAAGAGTGACTTAAGGTGATTTATGGGGAAGTACCACACAATTATAACCTCAATTTGAGACTATGTTCAGCAAGTTTGACTGAAGAGTTTCCCAAATATGGTTGTAGTCAATCAGAGTGAAGTCAACTAGGTAGAGCCACATATCATAACCATACCCAACCCTTTTACCAAGAAGGGAGATCTGGCCTGCCAAAACAACCCCCTACAAAAAGATGACGTTATTTATTTTTTTTTTTTTTTATGAAATTTTTGGGAGAATTGACATGTAGCAGTGTCAACTACATCAAATAGTTTATACAGTGATGTCACCACCCCTTTAAGGATCAGGACAAAATCTTGCTATTTGTGGCCCTATTTGGAGCATTCATTAGCTTGATCTCTTCAAAAAAGAAAATCCCCAACATTCTCCAGAAATAGATAGCTTTGATCAAAGTCCACTGCAGGTTAGGTTAGACACTGTTAAGTACTCCATACAAGCCAATTTTTTGTTTTATTTATTTTTTTTTTTACCAGCTGTACTTAAATAAATAAAATACACCTATAATACAATTATAACATTTAAGTACAAAGGTACATATTCTGTGTTGTCTTTAAATCCACCAGTCCACCTCCAGTCCCTTGTGATGAAGACAGACCAGAGCAAGCAGAGATGGTGCCAGGTCTCAGGACCAGCCTTGTAGGATGGGGAAGTGAGACCGCCTTTCCCCAGGGCAGGGTGAGGGTCTGCTGGGCAGCTGTTTGCTAATTAGTGGTGTCCCTCATGTTTGCCCCTGAGCATCTGCTGAAGCAGCAACTAACAGCGCAAATGGCCTGGATGCAGCCCTCAGGATGAAGTTAAGTCAGAACCATTAGGCTTTATTTAAATCACACACATCTACAGTTAAAACACACCTGGAAATGTTATATGATAGATGTGACAAATACTGTCCATTTGTCATGCAGTTAAATCCCAATTTTAGCCATGAGGGATAATCTAGGAATACCTTTGCCTTCTGTCATGGTCTTTATATGAAGCTTCAGTGCAGAACCTGAGCATGGATTGATCATTTACAGCCAAAACACTAAACTTTACAAAGGAGGAGGAGTAAAAAAAAACAAAAAAAAAAAACAGATCTTCCTTGGAGCCCAGACTCTCAGAAGGGCCTTAAAAATGTCATCTATGCACCATCAATACCTCCATATGGTTATGCTTTACAGTAAAACATGCTATAAGACAACAAAGCACTTTAGTTTTACTGCACTCTATGTGGCCCTGCCTCTGGCGTTCATACAGCAGTTAGTGTTTACTACACTTGGCTGAGTAATAACTCTGTTGTACGACAAACAAAACTCTAGCCTGTGGATATAACTCCAGTAAATCCTGTATTGGTCAATTCTCAATACATTCATCTCTCCTCATACCTCCATCTCTTTCAATTTCAGCCTCTTTAAGTTCCTTGTACTTTCGTTATAAATTGTATTATAGATCCTTCTTATTAGTTTCTCCTTGGTTGCCTGAAGCCACTCTTTTCCAGAGTACACCTTCCTTTCTTTTGATTCTCCAGAAGATTCCCCAAAGGGAAAGTTGCTTATCTAGAACTTTTATATCATATACAGTGCTCTGGAAAATTATTCATACCTCATGAACTTTTTCCACATTTTGTCACAATAAAACCATAGACCTGTATGCATTTCATTTCCAATTTCATATGATCAACCAATACAAAGTAGTGAAAAATTGTGAAGTGGAAAGGAAACTGCAACATGCTTTAAAATTTTGGAGAAATAGAAATCTAACAGGCATGGTGAACACCTACATTTAGCTTCCTTTACCCTGATACCACCCCAAAAAAACAATTGCCTTGAGGAATCAGTGAGTTAAATAAAGGTATGCAATTTTTTTAAGCACTGCATTTTATCCTTGTGACATTAAGATCTAAAATACATGTACACACTCACACGTAAGGACAATTTAGAGAAACCAATTAACCAAACAGTCATGTTTTTGGACTGTAGGAGGAAGCCAGAGTACCTGGAGAGAACACATGCATACACAGGGAAAACATGTAAACTCAATGCAAAAAGACTCCAGGTTGGGATTCAAACCCAGGACCCTCTTGCTGCAAGGCAATAGTGCTACCAACTGCACCACTGTACTGCCCTGGGCATGAAATTTCGTGTGGCATTCGCCACTGCACACCACCATGAACTCAAAATCCCAAGGAACCAAGGAGGTGGCATCATCATGCTTTGGGCATGATTTTCTTCACCACTGGGGGGAAAGTTAGTCAGAGTTGATGGAGAAGATTGATATGCAATAAAAATGGGCAATAATTTTAGTCTTGAGATGATTAAAACTTGTTTGAACCCCAAAAGACTAACTGCAGCACAAGTATTATTGCTAAGTATTGACTCAGAGGGGATAGTTAAACACGACTTTGCGATGTTGAACCATATAAAATCTTTATAAAATACACTTAAGTTTGTAAAATGTGAATGTTCAAAGATTATCAATGCTTCTGAAAGCCACGGTAAACAGAAATATTCAACTCCAGTCTACAGGTGCTGAATCAAAATTTGGCTTTATTGGCCAAGATCGTGTGCACAAATAAGGAATTTGACTTCAAACACTTTCAAACGCTCACAGCATGAAGACATCAAGTAAAAATATATGAACTTTATTTCATTTCTTCTAAAGCATAAAAGGAGCAGTACAGTATTTTTATTATATTTAATGTCAAATAAAAAAGAAAGACAGTTGTGGATGTGAAAATGTTTATTTTGTTTCACAGTACATAAAAAAAGTATTTGCCCCCTTGGATGTTTTACCCTTTTTATATATTTTACAAATCAAGCATGATTAAGAAACAAAGGCTTTTTTGACAAAGAAACAAAAAACAAAAAAACTTTTAATGCCAAAGTGAAAACTGATTTCTACAAAATAAACGGCAATTATATGAAAAATATGTAACATATTCAAGTCAATATTTAATAGATGCACCTTTGGCTTCAATCACAGCATGGAATCTGTGTGGATGGCTCTCAGTCAGGCTGGACATCCAGACCCAGCTTTACGCCATTCTTCCTTGAAAAACTGTTCAACCTTCTACCTTTACAAGCTCTTTCAGAGCCTAATGCCAAGAAACATCCCCACAGCATGATGCTGCCACCACCATGTTTCACAGTGGAGATGGCGCAGTAATTTATATAGAACATTTTCAGCAACAATTCAATTCAAAGTGTTTTACATGATTAAAAGGAAAATAAAACAGACAAACAAAAACAAAACATTGCAGTGGCAAAGTCAGTGAAAATGATGACAGGTTGAAAAACAGACTACAGTTTATGATGTTCCAGTTATCAATCAAAGGCAGTGCTAAACAGGTGGGGTTTTAGCCTTGATTTAAAGGAACTCAGTGTTTCAGCAGTTTTACAGTGTTCTGGAAGTTTGTTCCAGATTAGAGGACCATAAAAAAATGAATGATGCTTCTTCATGTTTGGGTCTGATTCTGGGGATGCAAAATAGACTTGAACCAGAAGGATGGGCTGATCTAGGCAGATGTACACATGTGCTCTATTCCTTCGATTTCTTGATGATGGATTTACCTGAACTCTAGTGGATGTTTAGTGCCTTAGAGATTTTTTTTTGTATCCATCCCCTGACTTATCCTTTTCAATAACCTTTTCTCTTTCTTGGAGTGTTCTTTTGTCTTCAAGCTGTAATGGTAGCCAGGAACAACTAAACCAGTGAATGGCCTTCCAGACACAGGCGTTTTTATTCTGTAATCACTTGAGAGACACTCACTGCACTCAGATGATCTCCCCCTCATTGCAAGACTACAAGCACCAATTGGCTGGACCTCTGTTGAATTAGGTTGCCCCTCTTAAAGGGGGTGAATATTTATGCACTTATTTTATGTTACATATTTTTATTTAATTTTCATTGTTTTATAGAAACCAGTTTTCACTTTGACATGAAAGGGATTTTTTTTTTTTTTTTTGTCAAATATTCTATCAAGAAAGCCAAATTTTGTTGATCATGTAAACACAATAAAAAGGTTAAAACATCCAAGGGGGTCAGTACTTTTTATAGGCCCTGCAGCTTACTACTCACGTTGTAGAGTGTTCATTGTGTTCATCAGAGAGACAGTCTGGGAAAAGAAACTGCCAGATGTTATTTTTTTGTTTTTTTTTTTCCCAGTAGTGCTCTGTAGCCCTGACCTGAAGCTGAATGTCTAAACAGTTTGTCTCCAGAATGTGTGGAGTGCACCTGCTCCAACACAACCTCCTCAAATTGTCCTTAAGTTCAACATGTTTATTTAGATTGGGTTTATTGAATCATGGAAACATCTAAAGTATGCAGGTCACTGGCCCCCCAAGAACCTGGGTTGGACACCACTGAAAAAAAAAATAATAATAAATTAAAAAAAAAAAAAAATCTTTGGAACTATAGTCTTGGGTGATGAGAAACCAGCCAAGGAATCAATTTTGTCTAAAGATGCCTCTAGTCTGCTAGAGCTAGGGCTTCCTTAAGCCCTCCTACGCCATGGTGTCATCTTCCACAGTGATCAGTTGGCCTCAGCTACACTTGCAGCAGAAGCCCAAATTGTCCTTGGGTGAAAGGGGGTGGGGGGGTTCCAAGGAGCTAATGGTTAGAGCAGTATGACTAATGGGGAAAAAAAAGCATGACAAAATAAGACAAACGGTTTGCACCAACTTCATTACCGAAGTGACAGCTTGACGGTCCTGCTGTATAATTTGGTATTTTTCATCTGTGACTCATTTGCCAAAGAAAAAAAAAAAAAAAAAAAAAAAAAAAGACGACGGGAGCAGGGTCTAACTTTTTTTTTTTTTTTTTTGAACCACATCAAATAGCCACCGATTTTATACCTGCCTGAGCTGCTGGAGCAGTCGTGAAAGTTTGAATTTTTTAAACATGTTGTGTGCTTTGAAATACAAGCATACAGTGTGTGGAGCGAATTTTGGATTCAGAGAAGAGATGTAGTATTCAGATGCATCGGAGACTCGCTTCCAACATCAAACTACAAGGCAGATTGGCACCTACAGGCAAGCACTGGCAGACTGTTTACTTGCCAACTCCCTTTTTTTTTCTATTATACATCTGTGGAGACGTTCTCAGCAGAAGCAGAGAGAGCAATGGAAAAGCCAAACCTGTGTAACCCATCATTATTAAACAGGAGAGGTAAAAATAAAAACATCTGTAAAAAACAAATCACTGCCACATGAATTTAGAGATAAAAAAAAAAAAAAATATCTGTTTCATTGCATTTTTCAGATTTTAACGACTCCTGCTTTGAATTGTGTTTTAACAACCGCTTCTCATTGGAGATTCGCATTAAATAAAGCAGCATCTGCTCAATTTCGAACCATTTAATTTTTCATGAAAGAAAAGGTCATATCACACACTAATCTAAAGTCCCACATCTCGCGTATCAGACCCTGCCTGTCTTATGGGGCTGCATGCATTATTCAACAAATACTCATGAGTTCTTTAAGAGGAGTACTCCAGTTTACACCACAGTCTTTCCTTCTGAGTTACACAAATTCCACTACGGTGTAGCAAAGGTGGCCTAAATAATTCACAATTTGCTTTCCCCTTTCTTCAAGTGTAAAGCGAAATGGAAGAAAATAAAAACAAAAAATCATGTGCTCCACTTCAAAGTTGCCAGCGTTTGACGGAGAGGAAAAACAAATGTGTAAAAATAAAAATCGAACTCCATCTCTGAAAATTAGCATAGAATCACTGAGAGCGTTTGAAGTTTTCTTTGAAGTGTCGGTTTTAGATTGATTCATTTTCTTGATGTGTTGTATTCATCTACAAGGCCGACAGCTATTCCCGAGAGTACATTTATAGCTCAAAATTGCAAATACATTAGAATATTTTCCACATTTTTATTTAAACCTTTTGGCCTGCTAAATGTGTTATACCTTCAGCGGTACAACAGTGAATGTTGTTGGCTCTCTGCTTGCTGCATTTTGTATTAAAGCTGCAGAGACATTGCCTCTTCTGAGGGGAAAAAAATCCATTAAAATCACTGCAAAGTAGCTAAGGTAGAGCACCTGACTTCTAATAAGGAAAAAACAGTGGGTGAGTTCCAGATTACATGCAATTGTTGACCATTTGGTCTTTTTTTCCTTCTTCCATATCCATTACTGTGAAAGATTCTGATCCTGAAGTACCACTATGAGGTCTTCCATACCAAACTGAAGCAGAAAACTTCTCATATTTCATAAATGTGTGGATTTCTTTAAAATACATTGTTCATATTTGAATATCAATGATGTTCTAATCCAATACCACGTAGTGGGATGGGGTCATGATCAAAGTTTTTTTTGTTTGTTTGTTTGTTTCAAATTATCAGTATCGGAGTCCTCTGGTGAAACTCAGCACATACCTGATGTTAGTTTACCGTCATACAGCCATGTTTTGCACAGACCGATTTTAAATATCTCAAAAGACTGCAAATCGGTATTATATGCTGTGCAAATTATTTTGCTGAATCAAACTTTTTTTGTTGCTGTTGAGCTGATTTTTTTTTTTTTTTTTTTACCGTTTACAGTGATAAGAGACTGTACCTGCTGCTGCAGCTCCTTGTCCTGAAACCACGTTGAAATGTGTTAAAATTATTGTGTCCTAACAAAACGAAAAGTAAACACGCTCATGTTAGCCTGTTATTTAGCAAACCACTGCATGAAAACATGGTAAGAAGGAGAAAGATAAAAACTTATTATAATTGCATGTGTCAAGTGAGTTATATCTTTAGAAATATAAGACAAAGCTATGATGTTGGCATAACATCTTGTAGCTTTCTCAACCTAGTTAGCCCTGTATAGCATATTCAGGCTAATGGCAGAGACTCCAGAAAAATAGAGGTTACAAGAACATTCTAAGCGTATTAATGAGTGAATTAAGTGCTAACAAATTACAGCACTAGTTTAGACCATGTATTATTGATAAAGTCTTGTGTTCTTTTACCCCATTGCATAAACTTTAATATACTATTGAACTGGGACTCTATATCGGGAAATGCCAAAAAGACCTAGATAAAGTTTAAGAAAATAACATTTCTGATCTTTAGTTGTTCTGGATGCTATTCATATCCACGAGGAGGACTGAAAGAGTCAAATTGGTTTTCCAGCTTAGTCTGGTTCATAGATGGGAGATTTTTGAGTTGATCAGTCTTTTTCGCTGAGTGTTCTTGGAAAAGAATGCCTATCTAGAATAGAAGGTGTTTAAGCGAGTGCTGGTTTAAGCAAAAATGGGTAGCTCTTACATAAGTCTTGCGCATGGGGAGAGAAAATGTAGCTGTTTTCACCTTGTGTTGGTTTCTTCTGGAGTATGTTCATAACAGTTGTATTTTTTTACTCAGAATCAACCATAGAAAGGCTCTAACTGCAAGCCTGAGTCTGTTTTAATTAAGCACCTAATAAATCAAACATGAACAGAGAATCCCAAATAAACATTGAACATAAATATTTTTGTTTTATTTCAATTAAGTTTTATGATTGGGATTTTTATTGTGTTTTCTCTCTTTCTCTCTATGGAAGTTTTGTTTGATTTGTCTGTTTTTTCCCTAATTGTCTGTAGGAATATCAGGTTGAGTAATGAGTATAAATAGACTGTGGATGTAAGTGGGCATGCATGAGTGCCTACATACATCATAAAACGGAGAAGCAAAGTCAGACATAAGAAGAAAAGTTACATTGACCTCTAAATAGTGGAATTTGTATTGACATTAACATGCCAACACTCAAGATCTTGTCCAACGGCATCTCAGGAAGCAACAGCCATCGTGTTACTTCAAGTAGTACCTTTGTGAAGCCAGTTTCGTACAGAAGGATAGGACATCCACTTTTAACGTGGAAGAGTCTAGCTCCAGTTTACAGTAGAATTGTTAGCAAAAATATATACCACTGCAGTTTGATGAGTTTTGAGCACCCTGCTGGAATGATATAATCGTGTAAATCTGCATGCTTTCCACTTGAGTAGCACCATTTCATGTTTTTTTTTTTTTATTTTTATTTTTTTTTTATTTTTTATTTTTTTTTTTTATTGTCTCCTGCTTGATTGGCGGCCAGTTATAGAGATGCAGCACAGTTATGACAAGCCAATCTTCTCCATGGCAGAATAGGGTCTGAATGATGAGACAGAGTTACGATGAAGAGATTTTTAAATTCAGAGCAAACTGTGGTTATTTCATTTCTTTATAGAGTCTAAAAAGTAAACAGTATTACTTTCAAGGTTTCCTCTAGGATTTTTTTTTTTTAAACTGTAGTGGTGGAAAGTCTGGGGAGTGGGGGTGAGTGGGGGGAATAATGGCTTTGAAAAGACCTTGAAAACTGTTATAAAAGACTAACAAAGTAAAAAAATATATATTTCTTGCATTTCTGTTAAATCCCAATTAAGTAACCTGCTATTGAATCCTAAAATACTATGTAATGCTGATCACGTTTAGAGCCGACCTAAGGTATAAATGAACTAAGCAGCTCCTTGCTGAAACTGTTTACCATTTAAATTTAAGATTTAAACAAGCTAGAAAGTTTATTTTGTAAAAGTCCAAAGAATAATCTTCATAGTTTGATTATTGTGTGACCATAGCTACAATCTGATGCTATGCATTTAATCTTTGTGTTTGAGCTTGGTATGTTCACAAATACATTTCAGCAAATAACCAATTATCACTGATTGCTTTTAAACTTGGCCCCCTCTCCCAGATTCCACCAAATCTGTATTGAAATGCTTTTAGTGGTGGTGATGTTCTTAACAGGAAGAGGGGCCCCTAAATTATATTCTGCTCAAGCCCCCATAGATCTTGGACTAGCCATGGTCACATTTAAAAGTAAAATAAATAGGAGAAAATACCAAAAATGGACAATGATAAGTATTTGTATGCTTAACTAAATAGTCTTAAAAAGGTATAAAATTCAAGTATTTCTTGTATTAAGTTTTCCTTGTTTAGGAATATCAGCAGCTTGGTGCACTATTATGATTTCCTGGTTGTGGTTGGTTGTCATTTGTCCAAGCTAATGCACTATTTGCAATGAATGCTCTGGATGAAATACACCTGTCTATGACTGACTGCTGGTGTGACGCATCCCCATAAATTTTTAATCAATTTGCGGAGGAAACATAAAGCCAAGCGCTGCCAGATCGCGTATTGAGCAATGTGTGAGATGTAAACACACACGCCACATAATTCTTTGTTCACAAAGATAGTCTCAGTACAGGCTCAACCGAACCTCTAAAAGCACGACAAAAGGTGACAATAGGTTATAGTTGCGATTCGCATCGACCTTGTGCAAGCAGAGCAAGCACTATGGCTTTTACACTTGACGCCTACCTTGGTGCAATATTCTCGGAAGAAAAATGAGCCCTCACCGAAGGTTCATATGAATGCCGACACAGGTGAACCTGCTTTGCAAGAGCACCTTCCAAATCATCCAGTTTGAGTGACAGTTGGTGCGCGTGATCCATGTCGCGGTAAACTCCAGAGATGCAGCTGCGACAGCGCGTGAAGCAGCATACGTGCAGAGGCGCGGACAGTGTGATTGGTGCGCACCCCTGGTTTCGCGTCCAGTTCACTGCATCAACTATAAACTTGTCTTTCAGGAATGGCTCCGCTCCACTGGTGAATACACTGGGGGAAACCCTATAATATATCTCATATGTTTTACATTATTTTAACATATTAAAACAAAACAAACAAAACTTCATTCTGAAGGTGTGGTGGCCTCATTTTTGCCATGGCGGTACACCACGATCAATTACATGTAGAGAGAACCCTGACTTTAATGAGAGTGACCAGAAACATTTCTAAACAGTTGAATTTATTTTTCTTTTAAGAGATAAGGAGAAGAGCCTTTGTTCAGCCAGCTAACTGGTGATGAACAGATAGTGGAGTGGTCATCCTGCTTTGCTGTATGCTACACAAAGTCAGAACAAAAAAACAAAACAAAACAAAACAAAAAAAAAAAAAAAAAAAAAAAAAAAAAAAAAAAAAAAAACTCTGGTCACTTTAAAACTCTGGCATTCATTAAAAGAATTTTTAAACAAAGAAATAATTTTGATGGGAGTTTTTTTTTTTTTCTTTTTTTTGCTACCCCCATGCTTAGTTCAGTGGTGCAACAGGATGAAGTTGGTAGAGCTAATGAAATACTGACAAACCTTTACCGTATTTAACATACATTTACCATAGAAACAGTTTTAGCTGATTCAGTGACAGCCCTTAAATAGTCAATAATTGCTGTTTATATGCTTCAAATGTATATTAATGAAAACAGAATGTCAGCAGTGCAAGTTGAAAATTTACCAGAAATCTGCATAAAAAAAGTAATGAAATAATTTAAAAATGGTATGATGGCAAAAGAAAGCATTAAAATTACAAAACTATACATTTACCTGCGATCAGATAACTACTCATTTATGATTAATTAAAATCACAGAGAAGCTAAGGTAACATCTTTGAAACCTGTTTGTCCACTTTTTTTCAAGTAATCTACCTGCCTGTGGTGGTTTCTAAAAAAATAAAATGCTTTCAGGACAATACAGCAGATTCCCAAGGAGGATTTATTCTTGGGTGGTCTTCCGGTTTCTTGGACTAAGCTGAGCAAATACTCTGTTCAAACCACAGGAAGTAAGACTCACTGACATCATGTACTTTTTTTATTTTCTGTTTTTTTGTTTGGTTTTTCTTGTGTTACCCCAACACAAAGTTTTAATAATTACAATCAGATCCCAACATCCCAAACCCTGTCTCTAAGTTCGTGTCTCTGTCACTCTCTAAGGGGTTTTAGTCGAGTGAAGTCTGGATTTTAAAAAAAAAAAAAAAAAAAAAAAAAAAAAAAAAAAAAAAAAAATTGAAAACGGGTCGCTGACCACATGTCGCTCTGTCTGACCTTGCCGGCCAAATTGTGTTACAAGTTGAGGGGGGAGGGGAATCTTTGAAGACAGAGCCACAGGGGACAGTATATACAGTGGTAATGTGTAAATATCTTTTCGATGCTTTCCCAGAGGGGATGAAGACTTTGGTCTACAAGACGACGGGAGGCTCAACAGCACAGGCCAGAATTTCCATTATCACATCCAAGGAACGGGTCAGTATGAAATAAATTCTTTTTCTGCAAACAAAATGCACTTGTTTGAACATCCCAAAAGCAATAATAGATGATGAAGTGATTACACATTATGTTCCTTTGGGCTGAAATTGGTGAATTGCTTAAAAAAAAAAAAAAAAAAAAAAAAAAAAAAAAAAAAAAAAATTATATATATATATATATATATATATATATATATATATATATATATATATATATATATATTGCATTAATGTATTTTTAAATAAAAAATGAACTATATCCGAGTAAGGTTGAGAATAGCATATTTGGCATTCAAAACCCTTCTACCTGGCTTCAGAGAATCCAGTTCTATTCAGCCTGCTACACACTTACTTTGTATTCATTTTACAATCTCATAAAAGAAGACAGATGTTCCTTGTGCCACATTGATTCATACATTTATGACTCTGTTCTGCATGAGAACTTTAAGTCATTATCATCTTCCTGACCTACTCCACTTTGGATAATTGCCACAGATACCAAGCTTTCCGTTCTGCGTATTTTAGCCTAGCCGTCTCTTCCACATGGCTGCTCAGAACCTTTTCCTGTCTACATGTCGTGGATTGCTGTGTTGCATAAACTGGTGATGAATTTCTGTCACAATATAGATGTGTCATAAAAACAGCCATTACATCACTGTGATTTTACATTGTGTATGTAGTTTTCTATCTAGCTGCCATGTTAGAGCATGAGATATAACAGACTCCAGATAAGACAAGTGAATCTATTTGATTTCTCTTTCTTGTTTACACAGGAAATGCTTCAAATAGTTCTACAGCAGCAGCAAAAGCAGCACGAAGAGGAAATCACTATTTATGGTCAGTTTTAACCTCAAGGTGTGATTGCCTGTTACCATAAAGCTAATACCAACAGCATGGTTGCAGCACAGACAGAATAAGACACTGCTGTAATGTTTCTGATAATGCTATACAAGATTGACAGAAACTACACCGTTTTCTGATGCCCTTGACTTTATCTTTCAGCATTTCAGCTCAATGTAGTACCTGGAGACAAAACTCAATAGCAACCGCAAAGATTTGCCTCTACTCAAGAAATGCTATGTGAATGCTATTAGCTGAATAGGTTGGCTGTTCTGCTGAAGGAGATGAACTGAAGCAGATCTTTGCTCATAGTAGTTTTTAGAATGTTAGCAAATGAAAGTATAGTGGACCCCCAGTATTTGTGGGGGTCGGGGACCAAACCGCCTGTGAACAGATGAAATCCTCAAATACTCGAGACGCCTTCTAAAAATGCTTATCACTCAGGGATGGAGTCAAGGCCGGTTCTTCCGAGACCAAGACCAAATGTTTAGAACGTTGACAAATATTTCAGAACATTGCTTTTTGTACACCACAAAATGAAGGAATTATTGGAAAAAACGGTTAATTACTCAACCAAAACCACTTCTTGGTATTAAATTAATAATGACCATAATAAACTAACACTTAGATTATTAAATGCAGCCATACATTGTCACACATTCTCTAAACTGAATTAATCAGCATACGCTGCACAATAGTTTTATGATAAAGCTTAAAAACAGTGAGAGATTAGGCTGATAAAGATTTGACATTTTAAAAACATCTTTCCTCTTATCTGAATAAAAGCGATTCATAAGAGTATCCAATAATAAAAAATAAATAAATTAATTAATTAATTTAAAAAAATTTTAAAAATTAAAAATAAATAAATAAATAAATAAAAATAAACCATGCTGGACATAATAAATTATTAGGCATTTTGAATTTATTATTAGTCTATGTAGGCAAGCAGATTTCCCCACAGGGGGAATTCCAAAACCATGACAGTCAATAAAATCCATGGGATTTACAATAATCACGTAGCCAACAGTGATGACACACGGACAACAGATTACAGGAGCCAAGTGGGAATATTTTCTCTAACATGGACCATGATCATTTCAAAAAAGAAAAAAAAATTTGAAGGTAAGGCTGAATTTTTGTTTTTGGCTTCATGAACCTTATTTTTGCCCTTCATTGGCTGCTAGTTAAGACTTAACCAGCAGTTAGAGCGGTGATGCAGTTTTATCATGTATTTACGTCTTTGCTATTATTATTATATAGCTGCTTAGTGTTGAAACTAGGTGGTGTTGTGCATATTTTCGCATTGTTACTTTTCTTTGTGTCAGTTGTCGATGTCTAGTAAACAAGATGTCATCCTGCTCACTTTGCATATCGTTAATCCTGGCAGTGGACAAAATTTACAGGTGACCCAGTGTTTTTGCTTTCCCTTTACTTTCCCGTCTTAAAATTCTTCTTGTTCTTAAAAAGAAAATTTAAGAATTTTCTGTGGTCACATGCAGGTGTTTGTTCAGCAAAAGCTTGTTCCGCACTGCATGTCAACACATAGACGTGCTCTTTTAAATCAAAGGACCAAATGCTCTCTGGTTTTGTAAACAATCCCATACAACACGATTGTGCGGTCATTAGCAATAACAACACTGTTTTTTTTTTGTTTGTTTGGTTGTTTCTGTTTATTTTTTTGATAGGGTGGGATGCAGCTGCGCTCTGATCACAGCTATTAATTCACATTGTTGTAAAGATGACAGGAGGAGGTGAAGATAAAAAGGAGTAAGGTTTCGTAATTTTGACAAAAGCTAATTAGTCTTGTACCGGTCTTGACCCAATTTATCAAACGAGACCAAGACAAAACAATCCGAGACCAAGACCGGGCGAAAAAAAAAAAAAAAAAAAAAAAATATGAGACCGGTCTCGAGACCTCCATCCCAGTTATCACTGCCTTTTTAAGAGTTCAGACAGCTAATATATCTTAATATGCATTAATAATAGTGGAAACCGTCTTCGTGTTACCACAGAGACCAACATCTACAGTCTTCATCTTTGCTCTTGCGGTTACAACTAGTCAGCGACAAGAAATATGAATCACGGTACTGGATTGCCTGCTTTGGAAATGCCAGTTAATAGTGGCAAGTATATTCTTTCAATTATTTTATATATGCTCTTTGGATAAATCCACAATTAGGCAAATTTTCTATAAATAATTTTAAGTTAGGTTCCACAGAACAATCTGTGTGTAATGTGTCTGTGGTACTCCGATATAGGACTTCACTTGGCTCAGATTTGGTTTAAATCCAACACTTTAACTCTGCTAATTGGCCGACATTTTGTATGGTGTTTTATAACCTCTTTATTTAATAGAAACATACACTGTTGGAATAATAATGTGGACCACTGCAAGAAGTAAAACTAATAAACCAATAACAAGCATCATCTTCAGTCAGATGTCTGCAGCTTTCCACCACTAATATCCCTCCTTTTGTGCAAGAAAAACAAAAAACAGTGTATTCTTGAGTACTCCAGCTCATTCAAAACAACACATCCATACTTGCATCAAAAAGTAACACTGCAGTATATGCAGTACAAAACAGGGGAGAATTCCTTTTTGCTTGTTTTACAATGTAGTCAAACTGACAATAGGGCAGTACAGAAAAGAAGCACACTCACTAATCACAGTCCACAGACCGCAGCATGGATCTATCAGTCCACAACAAAGACGGGATTTGGGCATTGTTGTAGAAACTATGGTCAAATAAAGAATCAGCAAGTCAGACAAGCTAAAAAAAACTCAGCTAATCAAACCTTTTTCCCTCCTCAGTAAGTTGACAATAACTAAAAACAAACACAAAAATTGGGTGCTGATTAACGCTGCTGTTCAACTAATCAGCTAGCAAATTAATTACTGCAGCTCCTGTGTGCCATTACATTTTCTGAACTGTTCTCACAAATTCCTAAAGTGCCCAAATATGCAAAGCATCATCTGTAAAATGAACTTTTGATCAGATGATAAAGGTGAGTATTTAACAACTGATATATGTTTAACGATATTTGCCAAACTAATATTATTTTTTCAATTTCTGGTGTTTTGTTGTTTTTTTTTTTCTGAAGTCTGAAATAAATATGAAAGAAACAAAAACAAAGTAAGACATTTCAGCTTCATTTGCAGAACTTACCATATTTTCCGGCGTATAAGTCGCTCCAGAGTATAAGTCACATTTATTTAGAAATTCTCAAAAGGGGGGTGGACCTCGTCCATGTTGATGAAAGGTTCCGGTGACGTGTTGAGTTGTCTGCTTTTTAACAAACATACAGAAACTATCGGCTTTGGCTTGGAAGTCTGCTGGCAGCTTCTGACGCACTAATCTCTGTGTTCTAAATCAGGATGATCAGGAATGGCTCCACTTTGCTGATGTTCTGATGATCTGTGCTACCTCATCAGATTTTCCCACCGTAGCCGGCGAAGTGCGCAGAGGAGCAGAGCGGAAACACCTGCAGTAAATCCAAGGTGATAGAGAGGCAATTGCGTTCACTGAACCAAGAAGGCCCGCCTGCAAAATCATATATTCACCTCCTTCGCAACTACCAGGACGTGGAGACATAACTGCACTGTTCACAAACCTGACAGCACGTTATTTAACCACCCAACTGTGGACTTGTTCTTCCAGCGCTGGCCATCTTCCTTTTAGTCCACGTTTAGCTTTCCTCAAGGCTGCAAATATTAAGGTTGAAAATGTTTTGTCCTTGGTTCATGTCTATGACTATGAGTAAACATTTCATGCATTAGTCAAAAAATATGTCATGAAGAGGAAAAAACCATTTATAAGTTGCAGGACCAGCCAAACTATGAAAAAACAAACAAAAAAAAACAAACAAACAAAAAAAAAACAAAAACAAAACAGTGACTTATTGTCTGGAAATTCTGGTATTTAAATCGTCCAGGAGCACAAATCCTCCAACAAGTGAACATTCCTAAGGGTAACTTTCTAAATCATATTAAACTTCAGAGCAAGAAAGACAATTTCTATCACTATCACTTCCATCACTCAATTCAGTGCTGGTAGTAAATTGCATTTCTTTAGTGCATTTCTTGTTTTCTTTCTTTATCACGATTAAGGCCTTTAATGGAAAACTTGGCAAGTAAATGAAATGCATTTACATCAATGATTAAAAGAAAAAGGAAAAAAAAAACACTCCATTGATAGTGATGAAGAGGCTGCTTGGAAAAGACTATTTCCTTGTGCTGGTTAAGTCTTCAGTGCAGACAAACCTCAGCTGGATGGTGCATGTCTCTGCACTGAAGTGCTTTTGAAATCCCAATCCCTTGATAAAATAAGCCAAACATACTTCTGTCCAACTCAAGGTTCCCCTGTGGGCTTGCTCTGATGACCAAGCATCATGGTGAACTGAGGGACTAAAGCATAAGGATGTATGAGGGGGGAAATACATTTATCATTGTTGGTAATCAGGTTTCAAAGCCCCAATGTCTTCCCAACTATGCCGTTTAATCCTAAAAACAATATCATCTAATGACGACAATTACAGCAATATTATTATTAGTTATTATGACAATGTTTCACAATTCAGTGGGGGGGGTGTTTGTTTCGGAAGATCATACGAAGCCTCAAAATCTGCTGTTTGCCATCTCAGCTACACACCTGAAAAATTCTCTAATGTCTCACATTGGTGCAATGCTATTGTTTTTCCAAGACAAACCCAATGATGCACATTTAGGCCTCAACTACAGAACGTAAGATAAATTTTTAAACTCCCACATCTTTTACTCTTTTTGAAAACAACAACAAAAAACAACTGTCCACTGGAGAAATCTGATATTTCCAACAAAAAACAACCCTTACATGTCCAATAATACAAAGAACTATGAAAACTTCGGGTCAATTCACAACTTCGCCAATTCCTCGCTGTATTTTGCACCCAGTAGTTATCATCTGAACCCAAACTACTTCTACCTGAGAACATCTGATTTAATTTTGTCTTGGTAGCTAAGTATTATGATAAAAAAAATGGAAATAATTGTCCTTAAAAAAAGCAAATCTCACTTATAATTTCATTTAATAATGCTTAGTAATTTATTATCGAAGAGTGGAAGCAGAATAATGTCAAAAGACTTAAATGCTGCAATTAACTTATGTTGTGTGAAAATGTGGGGAACTACTCGCAATAGAAACTTGTTTAGACAAGTATGAAAAACTAGTGGTATGGTTAGCTCACCTGGACCTCCATTTGCTTAGCCCTCTGGAAAGTGGCTTATCATCTGGTTGAGAACCAGCCTAGTTAGGTTCTCAGGTCAGTTTTATTTAAAAAAGGTGGGTTTTCATCAAGATAAAAACCTTTGGTTTGAATGCAAGACATTTTGTTCCAAAAACACCTAACTATGTATCCTCTCCATGGTCTCTTCAATTCGCTGTCTTTTCACCACAAGTGAAACTCATCAGCCTAATTAAGGCAGTGTGCGCCTGTCCAAGACGGTGCATTTGCTGTTGCAGGACATTTGAGCACCAGGCAGAGGACAGCTACACCACACATTCTTTCTCAGCCAAAACCAGTCCACAATGTAGAGGAAGTTCCCATTATTTTTAACAAATTGCATAATATTTTCTGAAGATTTTAGCTTACAACCTAATAATGATTCTAACTAATAATGATTCTCACCCATGCGTGTGCCAGTTGAATTGTATGAATCTAAGACCTCGACCCACACTGAATTAACTTCCTGCTGAGAAATTATTTTATACTCAGTCGCATAACCAAAGTTTCTCACTGTTGAGAAAATTCTAGTAAATTCCTTTAATTCTATGGTTGTCCAAGGCTGATACCAAAAGACCAAGCTGCAATAGTATGAAATGGTGAATCAGCAAAGTGACCAGCACCTGATTCTGGATATAACTTGCCATTTGTGCAAACCAACTGCAGTTTGTTCTTTTTTGTCCACATTGGCTGCCTTTAACTTAAAGGGACTTTTAAGAGAGAATATGAGGAGTCAGTATTATCTTTGGATAAGATAGTTGCTTAGACCAAAACCAAAGCTAATTTCTGCCATCCTAAAACATAGGTTAAAGAGTAACTTAACATCAAATCCACTTTTTTGTAGATAAACTGTATAAACTGGTCCTTAAGGGTGCTATTTTCATGTTTTTGTGCAAATTGTGACATTTTTGTGTAACCTTGTTTAATTCTGCAATACTTGGCCAAAAACCATCTTAGTGCTGCCCTACATGGGTTGAAAGGTGGCTACTGCAGTTAAATCCAAATTGCAAGCATGGTGAGCATTATTCATGGGCACAGAGTGGAATGGCTCTCCTCTGCTCTGACTGCAGGCAGTTTACTGCAGACGACTGTGTGAGACTGACACAGTCACAATAACACAGAAAAAAAGTTGCTACATTGTCACTCATCGCTTTTTTGGGGAAAAAGTCACTAGAGGGGTCTGAAAAGTTGCTAAATATATCTACAAAGTCGCTAATTTGGCAAAGGTGCTTTCCCTTATCCTGCCCATACCCCTACTTAAATTACCTCCGCTCATCTCCACTCTTGGCCGAGCCCCTCAGTGTCTCTTGGCACCACCCACTTTGGCAGAATTTTTCAAATATTATCAGGGGGTGGGGTTATGCTTTTATAGGGGGTTTATTACACTTTAAAATGGCAGCAACTAAATGTTTTTTGGCATCTCGAAGTGACAAACACGACTTTCTAAAGTTCACACTGAGGAAAGAAATTTTTTGTTGATGTCAGAGATCAGTAGAGAATAGGCAGACTGGTCAGAGATAATATAAATATAACTGTAGCTCACCAAAATTGAACAATAATAGATTGGAAAAAATTGGATGAGTCTGAACTTTAGCTGAGAAAATAGGGCTAGAATTTGGCAGAGACAAAATGAAAGAATGAATCTTTACTGCCTTGGATCAGTTCGTCAGATTGGTGGTTTAATGGTGAAAGTGATCTTTCCCTCTTAGCACAAATTGAGCATTGTTTAAAAGGTCAGAGTCTACCTGACTATTGCTGTTGACCATGTTCCTTTATGACCACAGTGTACCAATCTTCTAATGACTACTTTCCAGAAGAATAAAGCCCCCTATACAAAGCTCACATCATCTCTAACTGGTGTCTTGATTTTTTTGGATGTAGTGGGACAGGAGATTTACATCATGGATGCATAGCTGACAAATGCGCAGCAATTGTGCGATATAAATCTTGCGAAATAAAACACAATTATAAATCCTCTCAAAACAAACCTCAACTCTTACAACTGAATGGAAAGCATAATGCTTACCCAAACCTAATCTCTAACCCTAAGAAAAGGTTTTATCCCTAATAAAATATCTGATTCCCATGGGATTGTCCATTACTATGTAGTAACATTAAAAGTCCATTCAAGAGTATCATTTCCTCACACTTGGTGTCACAAGGTGTAAACAAAACAATCCCCTGTGTCACAGCTGGTATCAAACCCCCTTCACTAAGACTGTACAGTACAATCTATCTACTTGGACTTAGATGCATCTCAGCTCACAAAAACAAACAGACTCATTTCCTACTGAGGGAATACAAATTAACCTGAGATGCCATCAGCAATTAAGCCTAATTTCAATAACATTCAACATTTCTTATTCGTGTGTGCTTTCCCATTAGTGTAATCAAGCGACGACAAATGTTTCCCTGCATGATAATGGCAAGCTGCCTCCTCTGTGAGTGGATAGATTGAGGAAAACGTGCAGGAACTGATTAAGTTTTTGACCCACCTTGAGGAGGAACTGGGTTGATAGTTGCACACCTTACAAAACAACAAGTCCCATACCTTTCTTATCTAATAAAACACCAAAGAGGTATCCTCAAATGAGTATAGTTAGCTTACCTTGAAGTTTCCCAAACCCCAGGATCAATCACTATTCAGAAACACGGTGCTGTTAATGATGTTATTGCGCTGATTAAGTGACGTTGCTGTTAAGAGTCGCATAGCATTAATATTCAGTAGTACTCCTGGTAGAATGGAGCAAAGCAGACATAATTAGAGTTGATGGGCTCCATAAGCAATAATATTGTAGTGCATCAGCAATGTGCTCCTCCTGCAGCAACCTTGCATTTCCCTACTGGGACCTCTCACCGTCTCCGTTATAGGTAAAAGAACATTTAGAAACGTGACCTCTAATTGCCATTAAGACTTCATTTAGTATTGCAACACTGACAGGATAAACATCTGGCATTACTCATCTTTTTAAAATTACTACAAGGCCCAAAATGATGAGCAAGCAAAACAGCAATCTTTACTTCTAAACATGAGCTACTAGACGCACACAACCACATAAACACAAATCAACCATGAGATATGAAGACAAAAATAGCCTCTCTGACAGGTGCTGACTATTGATGCCAATTACAATGACTTCCATTAACTCCGGAGTATTTTGAGAGGAGTCAATTTTGGTCATGTCATACAGTTCAGTTTCACATTGAGGAATGACCCTGGAAACTTGCAGGGGAGGGGGCGAAGGGGGGCAGATAATGGCTTTGATGCATGAAACAATAAACATGTGCCTTTATAAACCAGCCGGAACCTTTTACTGTGGCAGTGAGCTCTCAAATGACAGACACTCAACATTAAGCTTAGCTCATAAGAGAGAGTAGCATCATGTGATTACATTAGCAATGTGTTCTTCACTGTGCAGTATGGTTCAATGAGGTGACGCAGGGATGGTAATCACTGCTTGTGCTGTACAGTGAGGAGAAAACAGCCAGATCTGAGGTGTTGGTTCACCAGTGTTGGTGAATTTGTTCATCCTAGAGGCACATTAAAGCCTTAAACTGCTCCTTTCCAAAGTTCATGGTGTGATACTGTTGAATGACAGCACCTGAGGATTTTTTTCCTGCACCACAGTCTGCTTTGAGCTACACTGCAGAGATAAAACACCAAGCACTAACCTATCTCTTGAGGAATGATATATTGACCTGAGCAAATATCTCCAGCAAGGTGGAGACACGTGGAAACTGAGCAGCAGTATTCAGTATTTTAGCCAAACTGAAGTCAAAGCTTTAATAATAAATATATATACCAAGACAAATATGATTCTGAATATCTTCTAAGGATGACGAATGAAGCAGAGAATAAAATGCCTCTCTAGGGAATGATAACAGTAGATGTACAGCCACTTTATTAGGTACACCCCTAGAACTGCTTGGTGAATTGCCCAGTCATATGGCAACAACTCGATGCAATTAGAGGCTTCGACTGTGGCAATGTCTTGGTTCTTCGTGCCAGACATGCTGGTCTCAGTATTTTACAAACTGACCTACTGGGGTTCCCACACAAAACCACCTCTTAGGATTACAGAGAATGTTTTGATGATAATAAAATATCTCATGTGCAGCAGTTGTGTGGACAAAAATACCTTGCTGATGTCAGAGAAAAATGCACAGACTGGTTTAAGAAGACAGAAAGGTAACAGTAAATCAAATAACCACTCCATCCAAACAAAATATGCAGAATGCCATCTCTGAATGCACAACAGCCCTATCTTGAAGCAGATGGGCTGAGGCAGCAGAGGACCACACCACATGCCACTCATGTCAGCTAAGAACTGAACGTTGAGGCTACAATTCCCTAAGGTTCAACAAAATTCTACAAACATTCACTGGTAAAAATGCTTCTTGGTCCAATAAGTCTTTATTTTAACTGTGATATTAAGATGGTATAGACGGCCTTTGGCCTAAACTGACTCATATCAAGGGCTCAGACTAATTTTATATTGGCTCACTGTGGGCCTCTTAGAACCAAATGAACATCATTTAAATGCCAGAGCCTGCCTGAGTATTATTTCTGACCATTCCTTTTTAACAACAGTGTATTCTTCTTAGGATGGCTACTTCATATGGGATAATGCAACATGTTACAAGGCCCAAATCATAACTGTTTTCATAACTGTTTTCTTGAACATGACAGTGACTTCACTGTACTTCAGTGGCCTCGAAAGTCACCAGATTTCAAGATGTGCAGCTCACAGATTGCAGCAATTGTGTCATGCTTTCATGTGAATCTGGACGAAAATCTCTGAGGAAGTCCTTCAAACACTGTGTTAAATCTGCGTCAAAATTAATTAGGGAAGTTATGAAGGTGAAAAAGGGGCCCAGAAAGAGTAAGGTGTACCTAATGAAATGACCAGCGAGTGTATATGTCTGAAAGTTGGGTATGTAGGTGGGTGCATATATGAAGATGTAATCTCAGGAATAAATGGCAGGCTAAAGCGAAGAGCTGACGTCCTCAAGAAGGAAATCCAGGAGACCAGAGAAATGACAAGAACAAAAGCTACATACTTAATAAGCACAATATGTAAAAAAAAATAAGCAATCAGAGGGGAGAGGGAAAGAGAACAAAAAAAGGACAGAAGAACAAAGGACAGGAAGGGGACAATGAATGAATTCATCAGTGATGAAGACAACTTGATACGTGACTTTAGACTTCAGCTTCCCCATACTTGGTTTTACCCTCACCTACTAAATAGCACTTCAGTTTCCTGAGTTATCATAGATTGACGCTGACTTTACAACTAATGTTCAGTGTTTAGCCACACTCATCAATAACCCAAATTAAAATGCTTCAAATTCATTTCATTTGTACTGATGCCCTTTGAAATAAAGTGCTGGGACAGCCATATTGGCTTATTGTCTAAAGCTGGACAGCTAAACAATAAAGTTTGGAAGACTGTGAAATGGTTTCTTTTTCTAGTCTACTGTTATTTACCTTGCATGTGTTCATGTCCCAGGGCAGGAAGGTTATTCTTCTTTCTCTGCGGGGGAATGCCACCAAGTTAGTCCCATGAGGGGCGTTTTCTGGAATAATTTCAAATTATACATTCATTTTATTTCCACAACAAGGTTAGTTTCTGTTTATACCCATATGAATAAGGAGTGAATTAACTAACTTTATTACATTATCATAATCTCACACTGCAAAAAAAAATATTTAAGTTGAGCACATTATTTCCATGGAAAAACTGAAAATAACTGTTTCACAAAATTTTAAGGGTTACATTAAGTGCCACTGCAAACAATTCCTTTAAAAAAATTATCATTGAAGAATTTATTAATTTCTACTTCATTTTTTTTTAGGTTAATCAGAGAATGTTTGCGGAAACTTAACTAGTAACCAATCACTTCCTGTTTCCACAGGGTAAAAATATGATGTGACACAGAAGCACAATTTTAGTAGTCACTCTTCAAAACTGGAAAGACAAGACATAATGTCATTCAGAAAAGGCAGATGTGCACTGATCTTCAAATGTCAGTAAGTGGCTACAAAAATGGAAACCTAAACTTTATCTTACCTATATATGATGAAGATTCATTCTCAAGTCCCGTATGTAACAATTTGTAGCATCTGTTAGAGAACTGATACAGTTAAAAGAAAAATCACCATTACTTTGTGGTGGGTAAGATTGAGTTCACTTTGTGAGCCCTCTTATTAATTCACATCCATCTTGGGTTGTAAGTTACATCTCACAACTTTCAAATACAAAAAAAACAAAACTCTTAATTTTATAACAGACTTTAACAAAGCATTTTAAGAAATTATATGTCCCCTGCAAAGACAGGACTCTCATAACTAACTGCATGGCTCACAGAGCAGACAACTAAATCCTGCCCTTAAGGGGAAACTACAACAACCTTTCTGCAAGAAACAGTGAATGTTTATCTTTCACTTTACAACAACCATTCACTTTTTGGTTAGAATGTTGCTTAATGTCACCACAATAAGCCAAATTCATTTCTCGCTCCACAGTGAGAAAATACATTGATGTGCTCATTTGAAAATGTTAATCAAAAGTACAGATCCTATGTGATGAATTAATATTTTACCTAATCACCAGTACACAGCAGTATGGTAGGTTCAAGGGTTTGTTTAAAGATCTAACAGCATTCAGATCATCTGTAGGTTTGTACTAAATAGCAATAGCTCTCCCAAAGCAGCTCTCTGCCTAAACACAAGCCTATGGAATCAAAAGCAAAGACTCACTATTGTCGCCTTTATTCATTTAAATCAGAATAATGACACATTGTCTCCATACAGAGAGAGATGCACCTTTTCTTGTTTAAAAATTACTCTTTAGTAGACTGGTTTTAGAGTGCATATGTGTGAATTCAAGGGAAGTACTCAATCAAGCATAAGCAGGTAAAACTTAGTGGCAGAGAAAAATGTAACAATCTATTAGTTAGATGAGGACACCACTTCAAAAAAACTGCACATGAGCCATTTTCATTCATTAGTGAGCTCTCATTAGAAAGCTTCAGACAAAAATTGCAAAAAGGGACAAAAAAAATAATAAAAAAAGCAGTTGCACTCCTGTGAGCAACCATAATGACAGCTCAAATAGAAAACCTGCAAAGCCTTACAATATGTACATCTCCAATGGTTTGCATTAGAAAAAAAAATGCACAGCGCAGCAGCATGCATAAAAAAGGGGGGCTTTAAAAACACAAATAAAATAAAACCAGCCTGCTGTGACCCGGTTAGTGCACTCAATTTCACAAATACACAGAAATCCCCGCTCACTGACATATTGCAAAATGTTTGTTGTGGCCAAGAGGAGACACAAAACCCTCCTAATGTCTCCCAGCAGGACAAAAGCCCATGTCCACACGCAGCAGCCTTCGCTAACTGAATTCCAATATTGCTACAAGAGCCATTTGTTGAAAAAGGACTCCTGTATACTGCAAAGCCTCATGAATATAACATTTTCCTGATCTGAGCAGGTGAACTGTGGTGAAGCCACAACTGCTATAAAAAGATGATTCTAAACACAGCAGGCCTCTGACGTGCGCACACAACCACACACACACACACACACACACACACACACACACACACACACACACCCTGATCAAATGTGTAAGATGCAAAGAAACACGGGTGTATAAGAGTAGAGAACACAAGAAATGGAGGGTGAAAAGAAATATTTTGGAAAATGAATCTGATTTATAATGAAGAAAAGTAAAGAGAACTGGAAGGAAGGAGAGCAATCAATAGATTCCAGCAGCCTCCTTCTACAGCCTCCTCCTTTTCCCCTCCTATCAAGAAATCTAAATATGTATGCATTAAGCAAAAGGAGCTCAGAAGAGAAGATTATGAATAAAAAACTGCTGTTGATTATGCATTTTCAGCATGAGAATACAATTTACAGCTATCGGGGCCCCATGATGATTGAACATTGCTTGTTGCCCCCTGGTAGCTGAGCGCAGGAAAAGGAAATGAAGAGTGGCGTGCACGGCACTTTCAGAGGAGGAGAAACTGCACACCAGACTAACATTTCTGGTCCTGTTTACCTTCCAGTATGATCTATCAGTCAAGCAGCCGACGAATCCCTCATGAGACGATTACACCGTGGCCCAGCTTTGTTGAATATGTTATATTTATAGCACCATTAGGGTCTGCGCATTAGATTATTTGCTGTAGTTCTGTGTGAGGTAAATCACAGAGGAGTCGTGTTGTGTATCACTTGATTATCATTAAAAAAGAACAAAGCCCCAACATTGAACAAAAAGTCTTCTTCTGTGAAGTCTGGAAGAAAGTGAGCACATTGAGTTTCCATTTCAAAGGCTCCAACCCAGGCTCTAACGGCAGAAAGCAAAATGTGCCGCATGATATGGTGCCTTGCAAAAGTATTCAACTTTTTTTTTTTACATTTTGACAACTTACAACCTAAAACTTTAGTGCTCAAATTATATGTCACAGAAAGACACAAATGGCTACTCAAAGCATACCTTGTTCACTATCAACATGTGAATGTGTGTGTGAATGTGTGAAGCGCTTTGAGCTCCTCTGGACTTAATCAAGTGCTATACAAGTACAGGCCACTTACAAGCCACGTGCTTGCCTTTTTTATTTTGAAAAACAAAAACTAAAATCTCAAAAATGCGGCTTGGATTTGTTGCCTTCAGAAGTCACTTAATTGGTTAACAGAGTAAGCCTGTTCAAATTCAATCTATGTGAAGACTTCAGTGGTTTCTTAGAGAAAATTAGTGAAAAAAACATGATGTCGACCAAGGAACACTGCAGACAAGTCAGGGATGAAGTTGTGAAGAAGTTTAAAGCTGGATTACAACAGAAAACAAGATCCCAAGTTTTGAAAATCTTCCAGAACACTGCAATTCACCATCCAAAAATGGAAAGGGTTTGGCACAACTGCTAACCTACCAATACCACTTAAACTGACAGGCCAGGAGGCAAGGAGAGCATTAAATCAGAGAAGCAGTCAAGAGGGTCATGGTACCACTAGAGGAGATGCAGAGAACCACAGCTCAGGCAGGGGAATCTGGTCAACGGGAAATCTATTAGACATGCACTCCACAGATGTGGTCTTTATGGAAGAGCGGAAGAAAAAAAAAAAATCCACTGTTGAAAGAAAGCCATAAGAAATCCTGATTGCAGTTTGCTACAAGCCATGTGGAAACATTTGGAACAAGGTAATCTGGTCAGATGAGACCAAATATTAACTTAATGTCCAACATGCCAAATGCTATGTGTCATGAAAAACTAACACCACTGTGAAAGATGGTGGTGGCAGCATCATGGTATGGGGATGGTTTTTTTATTAACAGGGACAGAGAAGATGGTCTTTGTTTTTTTAGATTTTTATTTGTAAAAAGTTTCAAAAACTATTGTTTTTCTTCCATT
The DNA here is from genome assembly GCA_014839685.1 of Anableps anableps. NCBI lineage: Eukaryota > Metazoa > Chordata > Actinopteri > Cyprinodontiformes > Anablepidae > Anableps > Anableps anableps. Next base: position 19,171,246 of record CM026085.1, read on the forward strand.
TGAAAATTATGTACTACCTTGTGTGAAACCCAAAGTACACTAATGTTTGTGGTTGTAACATGACAAAATGTGAAAAAGCTAAGTAAGCATGAATACTTGTGCAATATGCACTGCATAGTAAAACTAGGAAATTTAAGCTAAAAATACTATGATTTTATTTGATTGAAACACTTAAAATTACAACATTTGGGCTAAACTTTAAAGATTTACTCATCTTACAGACTTAACTGTTGAATAAATATATAACTGACATACGATTCCAAACTCAAGTTCTTTTGAGTCTTCTGTTGACCCAAACTGCCACACCAATATGGCACTTTCACAATATGACAATTCGCACAGGCTATGACTACAATCATTGGGTCACCAATAATACATGTGGTAATTTGAAGTCCAGTGTGGCCTTAAGGGAGCTTAAGTTAAATGGAACAACAATAGAATGGTATAGCTCTAAGCATATCAATGTTTTACAAGAGCCTAGTCAAAGTCCAGACTGTAATCCTATTCAGAATCTGTGTCAAGGCTTGAAAAATGATCTTCATAGATGCTTTTCCTCCAGTCTGACAGAATTTAAGCCATTTTCAGGAAGATGAGCAAGGTTCATCTACAGTGGATTGATTAAGGTGGACTGAATACAAATGCTCACCACTCTTCAATTCTTTAAAAAATTTTTGAAAATCATGTCATTTTCCATTCAATATATAATTCTGTGCTGTTTTTTGCTGGCCCATCACAAAAAAATCCCCATAAAACAGAAAGGTTTGTCATTGTAATGTAATAAAAAATGTAAGCAGTATGAATATTTTTGCAAGGCCTTGTAAATGAGAGAAAGCCATAGAAACAATTGCATTTGCTGTAGAGTGTTCCTGGGAGAACATTAAACAGAGGGCTATAATGCATGTACACATCATGCTTTAGCTCTTATCTGCTCCAAACGACACATCTGTTCAAAACAACATGTGAAAATGGAACATTTCAAGAAAGCAATCAGATATGGCTAGGTTTCCGTGACAGCAAGGCACCTCTTAATCTCTCACCATACAAACAGAATCCCTTTTCTGCATCGCAGGAGGTTGGTTGCTGGCGGCAGCTGCGATTCTGCGTGGCCACGCTTCAGCCGCGTGCCCACGCGTCGCGGTGTTCACAAATGCCAGTGTCCATGTGTGACGATATGATGTTTGCAGAGAGCCGCTACAAGTGTCTCCAGTAATAAGTTGGCACGCAGCAGACATAGACCGTTGCTGCTTGAGTAAACAACAAAGTTATCTCTGATGAAATTCCAAACACACAGCGGGAAGTAGCACGCGTGCGAACGAGATCCGTTTTGATGTAAAATTGCTTTTTTGGACAATTTGAATTTATAAAAGCAAGCTGTTTTCAAATATTAGTTTCAGTCCCAGACTGCCCAAACACAAACAACATTATTGCCACAGTTTAGTCTATATAAACACTTCAGAAGGCTTTTTGACCATTTGAACATTTTATCGTTTTAGGCTTTAACTGCATAGTGACAGATAAAGATTAATTGTCAATCCCAGCCTGACTTTAAAGAGGTCTATTGTAGTTGGTGGTGGATGAAACCAACAAGAAATCAGATAGGCTACCTTCTTCAGGGGCCATAATGATAACAACTGATGGGACAGATATTAATGCCTGATTTCCTTCATAGAAGAACTTTAAGAACTTTATAACTGAATGAAAGCCTGCATGTTACAACAATTTAATTAGTCAGTTTATTAAACCTTTTGATTTGACATTGTAAAAACTCCCCTTCTGCAGTCACTGTGATGTTTCAGTGTTGGTAAGCAGCCACTCCATGCCATAATAATCATAACCAATTACAAAATGTCCAATCTAAAGATAATGCTGCAAAGTTGGTGCTCGCCACTGCCCGCAGTAACTGAAGACAAATTTCACGCTGGGTTACCGCTGGCCAATTGCATGCCACTTTCAATTAGGTTCATTTTCCCCTGACTAAAAGGGCACAATTGAGATATTTGGATGGATTTTAAAGCTAACCGTGGAGTGAGTTTCATCTCTCAATACAAACTACATTGTGACAGGAGAGGTTTTTTCCACAGTTATGTTGACTGAAATCAAATTAGCTGTTTGCTTACATGTGAGCACTGCCAGATTGCATGTTTAGCATTCAGTCAATATTTGGTGGTGTGGTGCTGCAACTTTTTTTTTTTTTTTTTTGAAATGCAATTAGCTTCATGGCTCATGGAGATGTATGCTAAGTGTTTCGGCATGAATAGAGCTGATTCATGTTGTCCAGCGCAATTATCTGCTGAAAGGAAAAAAAACAAAGTGGCTAACAGAGTGGCAATTTGGGCACCAGCTCACTCACACTGTACTGTTATGATTACCTTTATAGTCCCCATTGATTTCCTGATGGTATTATGAGTTGTAATTTTCCCAAGCGATCTCTGTAAGAAGAAGCTTGTTACTTATTTAAAAGTCATGATTTCATTTCTCATACCGTGCGTATACAGTATTCTTTTTTCTCTTCTCTCTCATCCTCTGCTGTCCTCCTTCTCCCTTATGCACAAACATATGGGAATTTCTTAGGAACTCGAACCCAATTTTTGGCTTGAGTTCAAACCTTTTCTCCCCTTTTTTTCCCCACGTCCTCCCCTCTTCCAAAGCCTCTGGCACAGAAACAGGCAATTCATGATGGCAAAGCTGTTCAAGCACATCAGACCACACATTTACCCCTGGCAATTTCTTCTAACGAGATGAGAGAGGGGTTTTTGTGTCTCATGTTTAATGTGATACAGGTATGGATGTTGTATTTGTAAACCCAGCACCATAGTATTCTTTTAAGTTAAATAGGCTGCCACAAGCATCCCCTTTAAAAACAAAAGGGAGAAAAATCATTGAAGATGGGGGAAGCAGCGAAATGGAATAGTAATGGACATGAGTATTTTATTGGTTTGTATGAAGATCCCATAGCACGAGATGTCACGATATTAATATGGCACCAGATTTCTTGTCACTGTCCTGTGTGTCCCATGTAGAGCTATACAGTTGCTGCACATGATTGATTCTAGTGCAGTAAGTTCAAGCTATTATTATAAGAGATGGGTAGAGTAGCCAAAAATTATACTCAAGTAAGAGTACCACGACCTCAACTTATTTTTACTGAAGTAAAAAGCAGCCGTCTAAGAAATTACTCAAGTAAGAGTAAAAACATATTCCGTAATAAAGCTACTCAAGTACTGAGAAACTGATAACATCTGATTTAATAATTTAAAATGATGTCATCAGAGAGACAAAATATAAATATGTGCAAATTGTGGTAATTTAAAGACTAAAATGAACAAATTAATACAAATAGAAAACATAATTACAAAATAAATTCTCAGCAGAACAAGCACTTTTTCAAATAAGTTTTTTTTTTCCAATGTAAAACCTATGAAACTAATACTTAAAGTAGGTAAATTATATATGTTAGAACAGGGTAAAATAATTCCAATGACAATATATGGTGTTTAATGTATCTCTTGACCTCAAATGGCACCACACACACTCAGCAGAGAGAGGAAAGCTTGTGTACAAACAAGGCGTCTCACTTAAACATAAACTACAAGTGTGTGTTTCTCTTGAGCATTTTTTGGTTAAAGCAAACCTGTTTTTCATTCAGTGAAGTTACTCACGGTGGGTAGAGTAGCCAGGAATTTTACTCAAGTAAGAGTAGCGATACTTCATTATAATATTACTCAAGTAAAGGTAAAGTGTGGTGCCAAAAAACTACTCCCAGAAGTACACTGTTCACAAAAAGTTACTCAAGTAAATGTAACTAGTTACTACCCACCTCTGACTATTATTGATCCCGAATAAAAAGGCAGGTCCTTTAGGGTTGATGACCCCTTGTTTATAGACAGAGTAATAGACAGATCATACATAAACAAAGACACTGTAAAGACTTGTGTTGTTCACAATTAACTGCAAAACTATTTGTTTTCATTTCCTTAGTCACATGTTATTCCAAACAAACAGGATCACCTTTTAATAATATTAACAAAATTATAATTACAATAATATATTTTTAACAAAATGTATTATTATTGTAAATCATTTAATTGTTATAAATTAAACTGATCTAAATTAAGTGGTTTGTTATGTTTTCATAAGAAAATTAAAGTTTAGGTTCATTTTAAAGAACCAATATTTTTGTTGTGATTTGCAGCTACTGTTAATTGTAATCAATCATGACCACCATTAAAACATATATATTTAGCCCAAAATTATCCATACCTCTGGCAGAGTGAGGTTTCATGTAATCTTTTAACTTGACCAACACATTTCTTGGTCAATTTAATATTACTGCTAGAGATAATATTGAACGCTTTGGAGTGACCCAGCAAAAGTACTGAACTGAATGTGAGGGAATCTATGGAGGGATGACCTGGATGAATCATAGTCCTAGTATTTATCGAGGATAAAAAGGTTTGGATGATAACCTCCATCTCTTCACTCTTTCCTTCTAATCAAAACTACACACGACTAGCTGTGTTGCACTTGTAGCATGATTCACTTCTCGATAGCCCACCGTCCCTCTAGCAATTACAGTTCTGACAGCTCTACTAAGACATGCTTCCACGTTATAATTACCACTGGTGTATTTATCCAGGAAAGGTATGCAAGTGTGTATGGGTGTGTGCAAATGTGCCATACCAGGGGATTTTAGGCTTGTAATTATGATCACTGGAGAACCCGATTGTCTAACAGGGTGGCATGTTTTCTTTTGCTAAGTAGAAAGGGAGATCCCTTTTTACTTCCTTCACTTCTGCAAAGAGTGTGTAAGAGCTTGTCCTAATACAGACATTTTATCAAAATCCAGCTCCAATGAAGAAAATTTTCAAGAATACAGACCATGATGGAAGCCACAAGCTTGACCGAACTGATTAAGGTCAAGCATTTGCTTCAGTGCATGAAATAAAAATTCCCAAAAACCTGATTCTGGTGACTGAAATATAGGAAAAGACACACACCACCCACCACACACACACAGCTTCTGGGTAAATATGGGAGGTCCTTCCACTTCCCCTCACTTGCGACCCCTGTCTGATGAGATCATATTTGGGCTGATGATTATTCAAATCCCTGCAAGCAAAGAGCATGATGGTTTAAATTCACTTGACTCATTTGCAACTGCTGCTGGGAGAACTGAATTTCGCCTGTAATTTCTCAGCTTCGCCTAAAAACACTGAAGTTAAGATTGTCCCACTCTATTCTAAGTGTGTGCTTGGGCCTCTTCTTCTGCTTCCTGATGCATGTAACTGTCCATCTACAGCGGATACTTAGAGATCAGGCTCCTGATATCAGTCATCATCTTGTCACTTGCTTCAAAATTCTGAGCATCATTTCTCCCTGGTGTTGATTTAATCCATTTTACCACAGTGAACGCTGAGAGGGCTGATACCGTTTCGCACAAAATGTTCCCTCTCAAAGCCTGAGAGCAAATGGAGATTTACACTTCCATTTGCCAAGCTTGTTAATTATAAGTCTTTAAGCACAACATTGACAGAAAGCTGATGAACAGAAAAGGAAAAATGGGAGAGCCTTTGACTTTGCAATTTCTCTGCTGCTATTTTGGATGGCAAGTTGTTCTGCATCTCAACAACAAATGATGGTTCTGCAGTTTTTTGGTGTTTGTTGAGGTCGGGGAGGGGGTTTGAGGGCTTTACCCTCTGACTGGCGTCACTATGATTCTAAATCAGGCGGTCAAAGCCTTTTCTCTCATTAAAAACTCTCCATAAGACACATGGCCTACACCAGCCATCAAAACAGAGCTTTGTTTTTTGACCCTCTACATCCATGTTTTCCTTAATGCGCCAGTGAGACAAGCCAAAACTAGTCTGCAGCTGGTGTGCGATTGACAAGGTAATTTTAGACGCTTTGCTGAGGGGCTTTCTACTGTATTTTCTGTTGCAGAAAAAAAATGAGAATATAGGTTTATTGGAGATTTTTCTAATCCTCGCAATTTCTGTCTTGGAGCTCAATCCTACAGACCGACTCTAATGCTGCGTTTCAGTCTCAATTACGTTTAATGGATGGATTAGACATCAAGCCTATTCACTTCACATGTGTAGCAGCAGAGAATGTGAACTGGGTTGGAACTGTAGGTTTTTCTTAGGAACAGCCACTAAGGTATACACAAGCTCAGGCTGTCAAACTAGCTTGTCTTTACCCAAGATTTCCAAAGTTAACCTCGCAGCAAGTAAAGTGGAAAAACTGTCATGTCTTGCATCTCTGCACAACAGCTCCAGACATGTCACAGTGCTTCCCCTCTGCTTACATATTCTTAGTGTCTTCAAGTGGATTGCATAAACAGAGCATTGCTGGCAAGGGGCTAAAGTTATGAGTCTGATGATGAAAGTCCCTCACTTTTGTAGAACTCTGTGAAAAGAAAAACTTGTAGTCACCATATGTGTTACTAAGGTGCAACCTACAGATTCAAAAATTCAGCATGTCAAGATCTAAGAAATATTTTGAGAATTAAAAGATACTTAATTCTGTTTACCTTTTGTCTCATCTTGACTCCTACAAACATTTTTCTTATCGTGTCACCAAAGAGCTCAACATTTGTCTCTCCTGACTATAAAGTATGCCTGGGCGATGAATGGAAAATTAACCGACACCGAAATTTATGATGATGACAGACGTCATTTTGCCCATGTCATTTAACATGATAGTCAGACCTAACGTGTTGTTGTTATCGTCCATTTATTGTTAAGGAGGTGAACTGCTCACTATATCATGATACTGATTTTAAGCCATATAGTCCAGCCCTACCATACAGGTTTTCTCCACAAGACACTTCGCTTGTCCATGCGGTTGGCTGCAAATGTCAGTCAGGATTGAACGTCTTGTTTTTGGAAGTGCCTGTCCCTTCTTGGTCAGCACCCTCTCAGTTCTTAGTAATGGTATGTTCATATCACTGTGGATGATGACAGTGGTTTCCCAGTATCTTTTAGTTTTTGAGAGGCTTGAGCCTTCGTCTGAGCAAAATTTAATTGAACATAAAAAAGGTGGTAGCCTTCTATTTAAAGAATATGAAAAATGTTGAGATGAAAGAAGTGGAAAAGTGTTCACTGATGTCTACTGACTTCAAAATGCATCTGAAATCTGGTTGGGGTAATCAGATGGGCTAACCAAACCTGGCTTTTAGAGTTTTTGTTTAAGCTTTTAGAGTTTTTGTTTAATATAGTGATCAACCTTAAACAGGCATAAAAAAAGGCATCTGTTGACATCCATGATTTGCAGTTTTGTTTTTAATCTGAGGGCAACAGTCTGGGGCAAAAAGATGAAACTGTAACACACTTGGATGTTCCAACAGGACAAGCATAAGCAAAGCATTTTCTATAGCTCTGCCAAAATCCTAAACTCAACTCTGTTGAAAGTTTGCTTAAAATTTGTATGTGCCAGGAAACTATGTAGATAAAGAGTATTATGTGCAAAAAGTACTGTAACTTTAGTATTTTACTAATACATTTTAGCTGGTGTTAATTCTGCATTTTTGTTTAGTTCTTCAACAACCATCTAACTAAATTTGTTTAAAACACTGAGGGCTGTACCACCAAGTAAGATTAGTGGATTATAGAAGTACCTTTAGGTTCAGTTCAGGTCTTTTAGCATCACAAAAGTAGTTCACTTTTTTCCAGGTCTGTCACCATGGTAACTTACATTGGAAACCTAACCTGCAAGCACCACCTTTCAGCCAATGAATGCTACTGTTTATGCTTTTATAATATAGCTACAATATCGGTAAGTGTATTAATTCGAGCATTCAGAACCTTTTTCTCTCTTCTTTTCTTTAATAGCTTTCTTTCTCTTCCCTTGTGATTGCTCTGTTTATTCCAGCTCTACCTGTTTTACATGAATGCACATGTTCTTACTCAGAAACCTTGAATTGACTTAACAAGTTGATAACCACACTCACAGTACCTCTTAAATGCGATCTCCCTTGTCAGATTAAGTTCAGCCTGATCTCTTTAAGAAAACCCAGATAGGTTGGATCTGTTTTGTAGAGTATAGCCTTGGGAATTTTGACACAAACTTGATTTTCTACTTTTAGCTAATATTGTTCAGGATCACTCAAGTCCATTCATTTCCATATACTTCCACTGGATTTTGTTTGTATTTTGTGCACATTTTAGAAACCCAGTGATGGACAGTTACAAACATAATGATTTGAAAGAACTCTGTATAACCGGCTAGTTGGTAACAACCATCTTCAGCCAAAGTTTGTTTGGTGAAGAAGTACAGCGGACCCCTGTCTATTCATGGTTCAGTATTTGTGGATTCACATATTCATAAAATTGTTCTGTGAAACGTAATTCCAAATCATTCACGGAAAATCGCCTATTTGCTGCTTTTTTTGATGAGCATATCTAAAATATTCGAAAGAAAATGCAGTTTAGGAAGCTGAAATACCTAGCTGCAGTGCTACTTGACATGCTATGTCTAGCATTTGCAAAGCAGCCAATACAGAAGCGCCATTTATTTTCTTTGGCGCTGATTGGCTGTACCCCCAAGAGTAGAGTTCAGCAAGACTGTCAATGTTAGCTTGTGTGGTAGTGCCAAAACAGTTTCTATTGTGTGCATTAATGCATATTAAGCCATATTCGGTGTTGAACTTTTAAAATAGACAATTATAAGCATTTTTAGAGGGGTCTCGCGATTTTAGCTGTTCATGGGCCACTGGGGTTCCTTACTCCCCGCGAATACCTGGGATCCACTCTATAAAAAACAGTTTGCTTGCTGCCACTGATAACCAATGTGTACAACTAGGGAAAAACTGAAAGAAGACAACTGAAATCATTCTTAAGGCAGCAGCAGTAGATCAAAGTGCAGGTATGTTTTGCACATCACATGAAAAATCTTTGAAGGCTGGATAATGGTCAGATATTTTAGTCATTTTGTTGTGCACACATTTATTATGTAACATTGTAGAAACATGCAGCAGGACATGTAAGATGGTCCTTCATCTATATACACATTACTCACTTTCCATCTTTTCTAATTGGCCTTTTTTGTCAGAGATTTGTCACTCTTATGGAACTGAAAAACAGTTGCTCCAGTTAGTAAATGCCACATAAAACAAATAGAAGTTTCAAATAATAAAGATTTATGAACAAATTCTTCAAGACGCATGTATGCAATACTGTCTCACAAAATGTAGCATGGTGTAAATCTTACAAATTTGTTTCATTCTGGGTCAGGAGAGAGTCTTATCAGTCCAATTCAAATAATTAAAACATCCCTATGAGTGTGCCAAAGAACTGCTGTCTTTCTCTTTTTGTCGCTGCACAGGGTCTCTAAAGCATCAGCACATTACAAACCAATTTCCCTATATCAGCTTATATTCACATTTGATTCTGTTGCAGTGCTGATGGGAGTAGCAACACGGGTCTCTGTACACAGGAATCTAAATAACATTATGAAGCCTAGCGCAGAACTCATTTATAATCCAATGCCTTGGCTGAATTCCATTATGACTTTTCTCCCCTTCTTTATTTGTGGGAAATAAGGGAAAGCGGAGATTATAAAAATGGCATGAACATACAGTAACTGCCAGGAAATGGTGGCGTCGATGTAAAATCTCAAATGTATGTGCACAAAAGGTAGCTGAAGACAAGTTTTATAAATCATCCTCCCTGTGGAGACAGCAACAATATATCAGCTTTGCTTGCTGAACTTTTATGAAAGGCTATTGATACTTGCTACCCACAGGTCCTATTTTGAGCTAAGGTCCAATTGCTTAATGTAAGATGCTGGGCCTTTATGTGAAGAAAAGCTGAAATTACATCTTTCTCTGTACTACACCAACCAAATCAGGGAGGAAAACAACACTAATCAATTATATGCACCAGTGTCTGTGGTTTTCAAAAATGAAAACAATATCACTTTCAATTTGATCATTAAAACTTTTTTCTGAACTTTATGCTGACTATACAATAATGAGCTGAAACTGTAGTTATTTTGTGTGAATTACTAATGAACATCTTGTACATCTTCTGATGCCTTTATTGCTGTGCAGTGGTACTATTTTGTCTATAACAACTCTGCTATCTGATAAATCTGGATTCATACTTTAATGACACAATGACAGAACTTTTCTAAAGCTGTCTCTTCTGACATAGCCATTAACAGTGCTATTGCTACCCCTGACTGTGTACTTTTTGTTTTTCTTTAAAACAAATTGGTCTACAAGAAAGTATGTCTGTATTTGGAAGGGATTTTCCTTTTTGAGGACAGAAACACTGATAGAGCTATCGCTATCACCAGTGTTGTTCTCTTTGTTCTTCTTTTTCATAAAAAGTACTCCTGACTCTGTACTTCTGTGTTTAGCTGTGTATTCTTCTTTGACGTAGCAACTGATGGAGTAATTGCTGACTTTAACTACATGTACTTTCTGTGTTTTTCCTTTCCTATATAAAGTACCTGGCTCCCAGTGTAACTTCAGTGTGCACTGCAGTGAATGACACAGACATAGCAGCTTCATGGACTTCATTTATTCATAGGTTTCTTAGTGACAGAACAAACAGAACAAAAGTGAGAAAAATCAAAAAGAATTTTCTCACTGATAACCAATGTGTACAACAAGAGAGGTTAGATTAGTAAGGTCAGGGCTTTTCAAACTGACCAGGTCCAAACAATTAATACGTGTTTGGCACAATCCGCCACAGTACCATATAACACTGTCAACAGGAAATATGACCACCCCGGGCACACCCGACTTCCTAATCCATACCAAGCCAGAGTGCCAGTGAGCCTTGTGACAGCCACGCCCACATCAATACACCCACCACCCAAGTGTCAAATCTGCATTCTCACTTGTCACATTGTAAATTTGCTTATATATATATATATATATATATATATATATATATATATATATATATATATATATATATATATATATATATATATATGCCCTGTGTTATAGGTTACTATAATACCTGCTACTAAATAGTATTATAGGACATAAAATATCCTATGTGTGTCAAAAATGTCCTGCCTGAGACATCTGCCAATTTGGCAGAGGCACTGTAGCTAAAAAGTTATTGCTAACACTGTATTAACTATTACAACCTTTTCTAACAGTTATCAGGCTCCTCTCCTGTGGAACCAGCTCACGAGCCTTAGTACCTGAGGCAGGCACCTTGTCTACTTTTAAGATTAGGATTAAAACTTTCCCTTTTTATAAAGCTTCTTGTTAGAGCGGCTTAGGTTATCCTGAGCCATCTCTGTAGTTATGCTGCTATGGGTTTAGGCTGGTGGAGAACAAACTGACCACTTCTCACTCTGATACATTTTACTCCTTCTCCCACAATTATGCATTATCTGCTGTTATTTTAACTTTTAACTTTAAATTCTCTCTCAGTTTTTTATTCTTTGTGGAAGCTACATCTGGTTTAGTGTTCTGTTTAGTTGTGACACCTTCCTGGAGGGGGCTCAGCCAGTGCCCCCTGAGCTACTGTTGCCAACAACTTCATGTCCTTCTTCTATAGATAATACACTTGGCCCTGTCTTTCAGTGTTTAACCCTGTCTCTCTCCTAGACAAAGCTATTGGCAGAGCTTTTATTGCAACAAACTGTATGTGTTCTGTATCTTTCACTCTATAATCTTAAAAACTCTCAGAGCTCTTCTGTTCAGTTGTTTTTTTCTAGATGATAAAGTAGATACCACTAACATTAACCTTTTCAATCTTCTCAAACTCCCAGTTGGTTGTGGCAGATGGCTGCTCATACTGAGCCAGGTTCTGCTGGAAGTTTATTCCTGTTAAAGAGGAGTTTTTCCTTTCTGCTGTCGCTACATGCATGCTCAGTGTAAGGGACTGCTGCAAAATCAACAACACAATGCAAGCAATTGTCTACTGTCACTCCATACTCATCTAGGAGAAGTAAATCTTGCATCAATGACTTGATGCAATCTGCGGGGTTTCCTTAGATAGAAAACTTCTTAAACTAATTGCAATATTAAACTGAATTTGACTGCATTGTTTGACAACTAGGATTAATTAGAATGTATGTGTGATTGAATCAAATTGACATTTTGCCTTGAGATGGCTTGCGTTGTGAATTGGCATTATATAAATAAACTGATATAAGTACATAAAAAATCTAAACAAGCTACAGCCCAAGACAAGGTTACATTGAACAACAGGTCACACCATGGAAAAATGAACAGAAACAAAGCTACATATTGTGCAGAGCCACTTATCTATAAAGATTACAGTGCAGGATATCCAACAACACCTGCCTTCCTATTTCAGGTCTTTAACTGAAATATTCCCTTTCTTAAAATGCCTTAAAGCTGCAGTATGTCACTTTTACAAAAATATGTTTTTTTACATATTTGTCAAAACTAGGGGTGTCCCGATACCAGTTTTTTCCAGACCAAGTACCCGCTGATACCGAGTACCGATAACAAGTCCTACTTATACTTCACGCAGCAAACTTTTGAAAACAAATTTATTTTATTTAGATCAGGATGGCTCTTCTTTTTAAGCCAGCAGTCTTTCCAACTGTTTTAATAAATCATGAATAGAGCATGAGATATAGATTGTTTAGTCTTCAAATGCTTTATCAAATTACTCATCAGAAGACGCATTTTTCGCTGGAGTTTAGATCCATAGCCCGAGCCAAATTTAGGGTCAGGCCAAAATTATTTGTTTGATGCTTCTACAGCTTCTGTGGCGCATTTAACGAGCAATACATACACAGAGAAAGTCAAAAAAGAATGTGCGATAAAGTTATGTTAATCTACTTAGTTTAAATGGAGGAGTAGGTAGCTTACCCTGTTGAGGAAGGAAAGAAAGATGCAGATGTTCATTAGACTGTAAGCACAACGCAGCAATAAATGCGCACGCAGCTTCATCCCACTCCCATTAATCACACATCCCAGATGACAAAAGCTTAAAACGAGAGTTATGATGCTTACTCTAATGGTGGTCTAAAAACAAAAGCAGTAAAAGCTTAATTAAAATAATATGTTGGAGCTCATCTAGCGCAGCTGACACTGCTTCGGGATTATTCTCCCCGCTGAGGGAAGTGTTTGCGGGATCAGGTAAAATTCAGAGAGTCTTGCTGACTTCTGATAATTTCAATTGGTGAAAAATTACCTTTAAAACCTGCGAGAAAAAGTTAAATGTATTCAGCGTGATGATGACACAATGTGGATTATCTGTTCAGCTTGCTGAATAGTCATTTAACAGAATGAAAATGAAATGCAATTAAAGGTCATTTTTATCATTTTAAAAACTGATGGGTAAAAATAGATTATGGCAGGATTTTTTTGACACAGTTAGTGAAAATGACGGACAACAGAGAAAGTCTTGCACGACCTCTGCTCCAAACTATGGACATTTTTGCCCCCTCCAGCCAATTAACTTCTCCCATCTTCAAAAACAAACAAACAAAAAAAAAAAATGGGTTTTTTTTGTATGTTTGTTTGTTGTTGTTTTTTTTTTTTTTTTTTTTTTTGAGGATCAGCAAATAACTTACTGTTGTATTACCATCACCACCACCACCACCACCACCTGGCATAAAGTGTGGTTTAACCACTGAGCTGCACTGCAGCGCAGCACAGGAGGAAAATCCAGCAGAAACATGGTATCGGTTTGGAATATCAGCTTGCTTTTGCGAGTATGAGTACTAGTACTTGACACTGGTATCGGGCCCTATACCAATACCAGTATCGGGAAACTACCAGTTAAAACTGTCACCATGTTGTGATAACATGTTATGAGACAGATAATCTGTGAAAAGATCAAACTCCTCCACTTCCTCCCTGAGCCTCTTTTGCCATATACAGAAATGCACTGCTCCCGACCTAAAAGAACCAATCAGAGGCAGGAGGAGTGTCTCAGCGCTGTCATTCAACCTCATTTTGTCGCTGCTAAATGTGCTAATGACGGAGAAACAACTTAGCATCCCAGGAAAACTTTTTATCCGTCGTGTTTGGTGGCCATGCTAAATAGCCTAGCTGTGTGAGCTGCTGTGGAGCAGAGAACAAGGATGGGGAGAGGAGGGTGGATGAACAGCGCCACAGGCACAGTGATTGACAGCGCTAAGACCCACCTCCTGAGTTGGTTGTTCCTAGATAGCAATGGGTGAAGGCTGAGAAGCTCGAGTTTTTCACAGATTATCTGTCTCATAGCAGTCTGTTATGACAAAGGGACAGTTTCAACAAATATGTAGAAAAACATTTTTTTAATAAAAGCTATATACTGCGGCTTTAACACATAAAATAATATCACAAATACTTTTGTTCAAGCTGTTTTTTGCTTGTTTTTGTGGTGTTATGTTATTTTTAAAATTTGTTAAAGTTGGTTGCATTGTTATTTAACAAAAAAAACGGTTCAAAATATCCCAAGTCATTAAATTACCGTATATTCCATTGGGTAATAGCACAACATTTAAGTCTTCTTTGGCAGACAGTAATACAATATACTGTGGTACAACTTGAGAAATGCTCAACAATACCAATGTATGGACATCAACTATTAAACTTTGGCCAATAACTTTATTCACAAAACAAATCACCACTTGGAACAAAACTCCTAACGCGCTTGCAGTGGAAGTTTCACAAAGTGTTCTGTCCCAGATCTAATCTAAACTTTATAGGAAGGTTATTATGTACCCTGATGTATCACAAACACAATGTCAGGATAGTAATTTGAATCAGGAAACCTTGAAACATCTGGATTACCCCCATCCCCCCAATGATAGGATGACAGCCGGGCTGGGAGAAGATGTCAGACCTGAGTGACACTCAGGTGCGTGGCCTCTTGCCTGTCCAACGCCACGTGAACAGGATAACTCATTAATCAGAGCACTCTGTCTGGCCAGGGGGAGCCTACTGCCACCAAGTGTTGTCCTCCTCAGCTCTCACACATAAACATATTGTACCCTGCAATGCATAACGTGTGAACTGACATTTCTCTCGTTGATTTCTGTTACAACCTCAGCTTGGATCGCTCTAGTAATTGGCATAAATGGCCACAACTGACAAATACTAATAAAGTCTGATGCACCAAACAGGAAACATGATCTCTTTTTTGTATTTGGCACAAAACAAAAAGCACTGGACAGTTTTTCATCATTAGAGACCTGCTATACACGAGAGGGGGGGCAGTGACAAAGAGATACTTGTCATCTTGTCTTGGGTAAGATCTCCTTAATTACTTATCAAATAGCCTTCAATGTCAACAGAATAAATGTGTTTCATAAAATAACAATTTTTGACTTTTTCCACATCCCAAGGGGAGAAAAATCAATTTTAATCTAAAGTACTCAAGTTCTTTCCATATGCATGCCCCAATGCAGCATACTGTACATCATCTGAAGCAATAAATGGCCTGGTGACAGAAGAGTGTGGAAGAGGGGGGGTTGGAGAAGAAGAAAAAAAAAAAAAAAAAAAAAAAAAAAAAAAACATAATTGAAGCTGTTGTTTGCATTGCTTAGTGGGGCACTTTTTTGCTGAGCGGTGCCAGAGTCATATTATATTGTTTTGTCAACATTCCTAATGAGTTGCTCTGATAATTTAGGAGCTCGGCAGCTGATGAGAGACGGATGACTAAAGTCCGGGAAATCTTTGCGCTCTCCATCTGCCACATCGACGCTGGATAATTACAGTAAAGCGCATCCACGGCGAGCCACTCGTCCTGAATTTGCCTCCATAAGAGTGTGTGTATATGAATGTTAGTCACTCCAAACACTCTCCACAACACTTGATTTATACATAGGACAGTTATGCAAATCCGAGGATGCTAATGCCTCCTTTTGCATGTGACTCCGGGGTTGCCTTTGCTTAATTCAGCCAAGATTGCATTTTCTGACCCTTAATCCTGACAATAGCACTCAGAAAAGGAGAATTTCACATCCAGTTAAGAAAATATGCATTTTTTTAACGCTGACTATGAGTTTGTTTATTTCCATCTAAATGCTTAGGGCTGACTTCTTTCATCAGAAGTTGGACTTTTGGCAGGCAAATTAGCTAGAATGACAAGTTTTCCTTAAGCGCTCAGAGGAAACTCATTGAGGCCACCATCTGAAGAATAATCTATTTATCACACTTGGCATTAACTTGACCAAAAGACTCAGACCAGTGCATCAAAACATTTTTTTGGTTGTTACATATTCAATCGCAGCGTTACAAAGCTTTTTTCTGTATTTTTTTTCTTTTTCAATTTCAACCTCTTGGCGATAAAAAAAAGTCAGGCGTGTTTATACATAAAAACGCCCACAGAATATTTGCTCTGAAGGGTCTCTTCCGTGAATCACAATAGCCTTCTTATAGGGGAGGAGAGGGAGAGAGGGGAGAAGATGGACAAATCTGCTTACTTTGGAGCTTATTGAGCAGAATGAGTCATGCACAGAGATGAAAACGTGACTGCAAAGATAAAGGTAAAGGGAAGCCTGATGAAGAACAGAGAAGCGTGGAAATGAGATGGAGGGTACGGAGAGGTGAAACAAAAGCTGAGACAAAAGCTGATGGAAAAAAAAGAGATAGACAGGCACAAATATGGCTGGAAAAAGAGGGAGAGGGACTGCAACATTAAAGTTCAGGTGAAATTACTTCCACTGGGCCACTCTGGTTCTTTTTTTCCCCCTTCCTTCATTTCACAGCGCCTACTGCCTCCAGGGGAGCTGCTGCCTCCTGGGAGCATCATCACCAGGGTTGCTGACACACAGCTCTTTCAATATCACTGAGTGAATTGTTCAAGATGTCACTATTGATGGTGACGGAGCATGTTGAAAAGGCAGACAGTCTTCACAGTTTGTCTCTGCATGTCCTGCCTCTTCTTCTGTAATTGTTTTCCTTCAACTTAAAAAACTATATATATAGATTTTACATATATATATATATATATATATATATATATATATATATATATATATATATATATATATATATATATATATATATATATAAAAAGTGAGTCTAGGAGCAATGAGAAAGTGCCAGTCAACCTTCCTCCATTCCTTCCTGTCAAAGTCATGACCCCACTGTGACAAAAACTTGGGCCTGCATTGGATTTCCTCTCATTCAGAAGGAACAATGCTAAGGGGTTTTCAGGGTACTTGAACATTAATGACTCAGGGGGCCTTTAATTGTCAATGGAGAACAGAGGCTCCTACACAACAGACTAGCGACAGGGAGCTCTTTTTAATGCTTTTGAATATTTATCCTGACCTTCCGACATGAAAAGAAAAAAAAAAAGGGTTCATCTACATTTTTCATGTCCTAAGCTTTTTAAGACTCAAATAACCAAAATTATCAGTCCATTTTTAGCTTACTTTAAATTATAAATATAAAAGTTTGCAATAAATTTCTCTTTATATTAGGATCAGGATTTCATTATGGAACCACGAAACAAAAACAGACAGAATAAAAAAGGAAGGAATAAATGTAGAAAGAAAAAAGGAAGAGAGGAGAAAAGGACTAAAAGAAGACAGGGTAAAAGAAGAAAGGATGAATGACAAAAGGAAGGAATAAAAGATGGAAATGGAGATTACTGAGATAACAAAGGAACTACTCTACATCAACACCAAGGAGGCATACAGTTCATCACCTCTCCATCCCTTGGGGGGCACTGATTACAACCTGGTTCATATCTAGCCTGTGTATAAACCCCTGATACACAGAGAACCAGTTGTGACATGCACAGTGAAGAAATGGACTGAAGAAGCTCTGAGGGACTGTTTCAGCTCCACTGTGTGGGAGGAGCTCTGTGCTCCTCATGGGGAGAACATCGAAAGCATCACAGACTCCATCACGGACTATATCAACTTCTGCGTCAACAACACTGTGCCCATCATGATGGTACGGTGTTTCTCCAATAACAAGCCCTGGATCAACCCTGGAATAAAGGCTCTCCTGAAGGAGAAGAAGAAAGCCTTTAGATCAGGAAACAAGGAGGAGCTGAGAGCTGTGCAGAAGGAACTGAGAAGGAAAATTAGGGATGGAAAAAACATCTACAGGAAGAAGATGGCGGATCAGCTGCAGCAGAGCAACATCAGTGGGGTTTGGAGAAGTTTGAAGTCAATTTCAGGCCACAAACCAAACCCTCAGGTTGTAGAAGACTTAGGGTGGGTGAATGACTTGAACCAGTTCTTTAACAGGTTGACCAGTCACCCACCCCCTTACCCAGCCTAGTCCCCACTGCTGCTACCCCCCTTATCTGTAATAACTAACAGCTCTTCTTCTCAGGACTTCACACCTCTTCGCTCTCTGCCATCATCCTCCCCCTTCACTTCAGAAGAAACCATCCCGCAGCCCCCTCCTCCACATTCATCTTGTCCCTTTCAACACTTCAGGTGAGGAACGAGTTGCAAAAGATCAAGGTGCGAAAGGCTGCAGGTCCAGATGGTATCAGCTCCAGGCTCCTGAGGCGCTGTGCAGATCAACTGTGTGGCATCATGGGATACATGTTCAACCTGAGAATGAAGCTGGGGAAAGTACCACAACTGTGGAAGACCTGTGTAGTACCTGCAGCAAAGACCAAACATCCAAAGGACATCAGCAGATACAGGCTAATAGCCCTGATGTTGAATCTTATGAAGACCCTCGAGAGGCTGGTCTTCAACCATCTACGCCCACTTGTGACGTCTTCACTGGATCTGCTGCAGTTCACCTACCAGTCTGGCATCGGGGTGGATGATGCCATCATCTACCTTCTGCACCAAGCTCTGACCCATCTGGAGAAAACTGGAAGCATTGTGAGGATCATGTTCTTTGATTTCTCCAGTGCTTTCAACACCAACCAGTCAGGACTTCTCAGGGACAAGTTGGAGCTGTCAGGAGTGGATCACCACATGTCCTAGTAGATACTGGACTACCTCACTGGCCGGACATAGTATGTGAGGACACAGGGCTGTGTCTACCAACAGACTGGTCTGCAGTATGGGTACTGTGCTGGCACTGTTCCTCTTCACCCTCTACATCACAGACTTCTTCATCAACTCCCCATACTGCCATCTGCAAAAGTTCTCTGATGACTCTGCCATAGTCAGCCTCATCACAGGTGAGGACGACTCAGAGTACAGACAGTGGACTCAGGACTTTGTGGACTGGTGCCAGCGGAACCACCACCTGATCAATGCTGCTAAAACCAAGGAGCTGGTGGTGGATTTCTGCCGGCAAAGACCCACCACACTGACATCGGTGAACATCCAGGGAGTGGACATTGAGATCGTGGACTCTTATAAGTTCCTAGGTGTTCACCTGAACAATAAACTGGACTGGACTCATAACACTGATGCGCTTTACATGTAGGGTCAGAGTAGACTCTACCTGCTGAGAAGGCTGAGGTCTTTTGGAGTGCAGTGCTTCCTCCCAGCAGCTGTTAGACTTTATACATCCCTGCTTGCATTTGCAGAATCCTCTACTCTGTTCTTACTCATTTTTAACATTTCCGCTGTTATTGCACATCTGTTTTTCTGCACTGATATATTGTATTGTAGATAGGCTGTATCTTTTTTTAATGTTCAATACACATGCACATTATGTACATTCTTGGAAAAAGTGATCCAACTCTGTTGCACAGCCCTAGGATCATGAGTCTGATATGCCTATTTCTAATAAATGCACAGTATTTTCTGCTAGAGTCTTGTACAGTGTATTATTATTGTTAATCTTGTTTTTTATTTAAAATGTTTTTTTACACTAAGAATTTTTTGAGAGAAACTTTATATTTGCCACGGCTGTTACACCTGAATTTCCCATTTGTGGGACAATAAAGGACGTTTCTATTCTATTCTATTCTATTCTATTCTATTCTATTCTAAGAAAGTTAGAAAATACATGAAGAAGGAAGAACAGACCGGAGGATAGAAATGATTGAAAAAAGAAAGGAAGTATGACATCAAAAAAAGAGAAGAGGTGGAAAGAAGAAAAGAATGAAGGTCTAAAGAACAAAAAAATGGAGGAGCAGGAAAAGTAAAGAAAAAAAATAAAAGAAAGGAAGGAAGAAAAAAATGTCAGAAGAAAGCACAGAAGGAAATTGTTAGTAAGAAGAGAAAATGTAGGAAGAAATGACAAAAGAAGGAATAAAGGAAGTTGGAAATAAAGAAATGAGGAGATAAAAAAGGATGGAATGAAGAAAGGAATAAGGAAACTTAGGAGAAGAAGGAAGAGTAAGATAGGGTAAGACAGGAGGATGGAGCAATGGGGAGAAAAAAATGTACAAAGGGGCATTAAAAAAAAAAAAGAGGAAATGGCAACAGAAAAGGGTCCAAAAAAGGGAAAGAAGGAGAGGGGTTGGAAAGAGAATGAGGATGGATAGGAGAAAGAAATAAAGGAACCGATGTCCGAAAGTGGGAAGGAATAACATTGGAAAGAAGTAAGAAAGGACGGAAAAAAGGAAACATGTAAGGATGGAAAAAAGGAATGAGAAACAGATGCAACTTTTAGATAATAGAACAGGGAACAAAGTCTGGGAATAGAGCTATGTTTGCACAATATTTCTACTCTCATACTAATCTAAACCTTGGAGGAAAAAAAAATTCAGATTTTCAGACTACATAGGAACACTGAAAAGGAAACGGAGAAAGAAATGTTTTCTGAGCAACTGTATCTTTTTTTCTCATCTTCTATCCAGTGCTGCCTCCCTCTACAACACTCCCACCCCTAATTTATCCTATCCGAAGGCCCAGCATTCTCTCCCACTCCTCTTCCCACTGTACTCTTTAAAGCTAGTCCAAAAAAGTAATCCCCATAACTAAAGCAAAAAAAGAGAAAAGAAATCTAACAGGATGTGATAGCCAAAGCACCGGCTTGATAGCAAACAACTATCCCTCCCTTTCAACTGCTAGACTATCACATTCATTGAAAGAAAAAAAAAATCACCTTATACTTCCCGAATGTTTGTGAGACTCTGACTTAAAAACTTAAACAGATGTTTTCATGAACAAACACACAATGAAATTACAACTTCCGGTTGAAAAAAAAAATTGCCAGCATCATCATCATAGAAGCACTTCAAGAATGATTGTGATAACCATATGATTAAGAAAATGGAAATCCACCGACCATCTGGGGAATTACAACAGGAGAGAAGAGAAGTTTAAAAGCCGACAGTTAAGCTTGTTGATGCTTTTTAATCTACAAAAACCAGACGTGTGCCTCCCAAACTCCCTGACTTTGTGGGGGGATGTAAAGGATTGAGTGCACTTGAAACAGATGTCAGGCTCTGCTTTTTTTTTTTTTTTTTTGCTTTGTCCCTCCAAGTATGATATGGATGCCATCAACATTCCTGCATTCATTACAGGATTGTTATACCTGTGCACGGCTCCATTTGCATTCATGCTATGCTGCTGAGGCCCTATCTTAAAACACGCACCTGGCCATGTATGGAAAATAAGCTCGTTACCCTCTGAAGGGTGATGAGGAACCCCACTGGCTCTATGCAAGCTCACCTTGAGGGCCAAACATTTTTTTTAATTCCCAGAAACAAAGTCTTTGCATTTTTTTTTGGAAAGCAGTGGACATTTTTTTTGATCTGTAATCTGCATTATCTATTTGTGGATTACCTGGCAAATTTGCACCTCAAATTTTTCACAAAACTTTGATACAACTAAAAACAAGCACACAGACACTTGACACTATTGAAAATGTTTGATTTCAAAGGCAGCAAGTTTGAGCACACATTCTTGTCATTCAAAAACTTAACAGAGAAAATGCCTCCATGTTGCTATTACATGCATGCAGAACGAATGGTAACAAAAAGACAAGATTTGCTTAACAAGCAGACCAGTGGAGGTAAATGATTTGATTTGCAGGTTGTTTCAGGCTGTTATTAGAGCCCCCAAAAGTTGGTAAAAACAGTGACTGAACGTCAGCAGACATAGAAGATGCAATGTAGACTCATTAGTAGCCATTTACCTTTAACAGTAAGTTCATCATGAGGCTCTAGCTGGTCATATCATGCCATTTTTCATCATTTGGGGTGTGCAGGTGCCACAGTGGATTCTTTTTGGAACCAATCACTGCATGAGGGCCCCACCACGTCATTAGTCTATGCATGCACTCTTCTTCTTCTTCTCAGGTCGCAGAGGTCCATAAAGGAAACCCAGCTATCCTTCTTCACAATGACAATCTCAAGCTTTTTTGGGGAAGGCCTTTCAAAATCATATGAGATTAGCAGTCCCTTTAATGAGCTCTGGGTCTGTCACAGGGTTTTCTCCCAGTTGGACATACCAGAAAAACTGCCAAAACGAAGCACTTAGGAGGTATTAGATGTTCAAACCAACTCAGCTGACTCTGTTCAATGCAAATGAGCAGTGGCTCCACTCCTAGCTCCCACCGACAATCAAGCTTCTCAACTTATCTCTAAAACTGAACTCAGAATTCTGCATGAGGAAGTTTGTTTCAGAAGACAGTATCTAGGATCTTGTTCTTTCAGTCCTGAACCATATCTCATGACTAAGGATCACAAGGTAAACTGATTGGTCAATCCAGAGCTTCTCTTTTTCACTCAGCTCTTTCTTCACTGTAACAGGCCAGAGTAACAGCTACATCTCTGCCGATGAGGTCCCAATCAGTCTGTTTATCTCTCACTTAATCACTTGAGAACAAGATATCTCCTTCTCTTAAGGCAGAGACATACCCAAAGACTAGAGGGAGGACCTACCTTTTCTAGTTTAGGAACCTTGTCCTTTGATTTAGGGGAGCTGACTCACATGACTTACATGAGTCTACCTTGAATCCTGGCAACTTTTTGTTTAAAAGGTTTTTCAAGGCACTTGTGGCCTTTATTTGCAGTATCTATACAGGAAACATCAGAGAGAGAAGGGGATAATCAAATGGGAATCAAACCCTAGAGGCCTAATAGGTTTAATCGCTTAGGTATTTGGGGTGCTCACTCTACCTTTACACCACACAATGCCCCAATCCCTGGCAACTTTATATTAATATAGTAATGGTACAGCTTTTCAAATTACTCCATTAGATCACTGCTGTAACAGGAACTCAAACATAAATAACATAATAACAAAAATAAAACCTGTAAAGATATTAAAATACCTTCGTATTGACATCGATATTTTAGTAGAGGTCAGAAAAATCCAGAAAAAAAGTCAATGTAGAATTGCACCCAGGACAAAATATTCTAATTTCAGGTGAAGAAAAGTTGAAGTTTGAACACGCAATGCTTCATTATAATCAGCGACGCTGCTGTAACCAAGGGATCTGGTGATGCCCGCTTCACTTATATGACAACACTTCATCAGAGAATGTAGCCAGATTGAATGGCCAGAGGAGCCTGCAGAAGGGTTATGATAGACAAACTTTGAATTCAGATATGAAGAAAGATCTAAAACATTCCTTAAAGTTATTATGACTTGGATAGTCTCAGATTTCTCCAGAAAACCAGTATAAAAGTCCAACATAGCTCCTGATCTCAGAGAAAGTGGTGATAGCTATGTATTTGAGCTCCTGTCAGTTTTATGTCGTTAAGTCAGTAGAATATGCAATAGTGTACAACATCTCTTGATGAACCTATCACTACACAGCTTAAATACCTAAAATGAAACACAGTATACTACTAACACCTCAAAATGCTTATAGTAGTTAGCCTGGTCACCTAAGACAGATATGAGAAAAATTTGGGGGGGGGGGGTCAGTATTAAAAGAGTAACAAGGTTATGTTGGGTGTGATTTCATTCCCAGATCCATTTTCTAACATTTAAGGTAAACAGAGTTCATCAATTGGACAGTTATTAGGAACAATCACAGAGACTTCTACAAATGGAAAGGGTGGTGTGTGATTTTCCTAAAAGCTTTTTCTGAAACAGTTTATAGTAAGCATGACATTCTGGTAAAAAAAAAATCCATTTAGCAGGAAAAACTAGACTGAGACAAAAATCTTAAAAAAGGCAAAAAAATGAAATCTATTGTGTCTCTTTCAGACACAATAGATGTTACACATGTCAGTTTCTGATTGTACAACAAAAAAACACTCTAGCCATTAGTTTTACTTCTGTGATTTCTCTTGCAGCAAATGCACAGAAAAAAGTGTCTGCGCTCAAACAGGTGCAGTCACTCCAGATTAATGTGCGAGACAAAGGACACATGGAAATCCAGAAGGATTACTCGACTAAACACTCAATGTGATCTTTTCAAATATTTTGTTGCATTTGTTTTTCTTTCATAATCTGTATCATGCAGTTAGGTTTTTAGTCTCTTTAATCATGTTTTTATTTTTGTGCTATCCCTTTGTGAGCCACTTTAAGATTTTTATGTGGAAAAGGTGCTCTTGAAAAATATTCTTTACTTATTTGTAATCTTTTTCCATTTAAGAGAAAAGTTGTGGATCAAATGAGTAAAACCAAGATTTGCAACCGTATGCATATAAGGTATATAGGCATATATAGTAGTGTACAAAGTGTACACACTTCTTCAGAAGATCTGTAAAAGTCAACATATTTTTTTTTTTTTTTTTTTTATCTGAGTAGCATAATTTCACACCATCCATTTTGGAAATATCCATGCTGTTGTTATTCAGTTATGGAGGACAGAAACTGACATAATTAAAAATAAATGCAAAAAAATTTATATATATATATATATATATATATATATATATATATATATATATATATATATATATATATATATATATATATATATATTTTTTTTTTTTTTTTTTTTTTTTTTTTTTTTTTTTCCGTTTCCCTACATGTGTTTTCATCAAGAAATTTATATATTTTGTTTACCTTTTCCTTACACTTGCGTTTTCATCAAGAAATGCATATATATTTTGTTTTTCCTTTCCTTATACATGTGTTTTCATCAAGAAATGTCTATATTTTCTTTTTTGCTTTCCTTATACATGCGTTTTCGTCAAGATATATATATATATATATATATATATATATATATATATATATATATATATACACACACACACACACACACACACACACACACACACACACACACACACACACACAAGCGTTTGTTCTTTTTACATTTCCTCGTCTTCTCTTTTTATTGTACCGTATGCATTTCTGCCTCATTATGCAAATAAGGAGGGCTGTCTTCTTGGTCTAGTTCCTCTACTATTGGTCAACTGAAAACTTACCGCCTTCCAACTCGTCCAGTCTATTTGCAGACACAGACCGTCTTTCCGCTCCCTCCATAACTATACTTCAGTTGCTCAAATGAAGCCAAAGATGCAGGCACGCACAATCGATCTGCACATGGATCCTGCTCCTTCCTGTTTATTGATCAATAGTAGAAGAGCTGGACCAAGAAGGCTACGGAGGATGGTCCTCCATAGAAGGCAGTCTTCCTCCTTTGCATAAGGAGGCAGAAATGTATATGGTAAGGTAAAAAGAGGAGATGAGGAAATGTAAAAAGAACAAACATTTGTATCAGGCAAAACAATATATATACATTTCTTGATGAAAACGCATGTATAAGGAAAACAAAAAAGAAAATATATTAATTTCTTGATGAAAACACGTGTAAGGAAAAGGAAAAGCAAAATATATAAAATTCTGCTTTTATCTTTAATTATGTCAGTTTCGGTCCTCCATATTCAGTGAGGAAAAAGACATTTCAACAAATAATTATTTTTTTTAGTACACAATAATTATTTTTTTTAGTTTTTTTAATCACTTAAAAATACATTTCTGGTAATAACTTCCACAGAGTTCATTTTTCGAAAACTGCAGTATACTCTATAACTATTATATGAAATCTACTTGCCAACTAGTTTTTTGGGAATAAAGCAAAATGAATAAATAAATATATTTTCCATCCTGCCAACATTAATGCAAAGATGGAGTTTGCTAGATGCTAGTAGTGCTTTAACTGGAACTGCGTATTTTGGTCAGATGTTATTATTTTTGTAGCAACAAACACTCCAGATGGTTTTGGCATAAAAAAATAAATATGTGGAAAAGCACCTCATGCTCACTGTTAAATATGGTGGAGGATCTATGAGAAAGTGGGGCTGTTTCTCTTCCAAAGGCTCTGGAACTGTGTTAGCATGCATTTTATTGTGAACTCTCTAAAATACTCCAACACTTTAAATCAACATCTGGTGGACTCTATCAAATTGTTGTTGACAGATTTTAATTTTTACCATTAAAATTCAAATCTGTCAACATTGGATCATTCCACATGATAATGATCCAAACATATGGGTAAATCAACACAGAGATTATTCCCCAGACCCAAAATCCACTTTCTCCCATGACCATATCATTCTCCAGATCTAAATCCTATAGAAAGCCTGTGAGGTGAGCTGAAGACAGTACCCAAGGATCTTGAGGGGTCTATACAGATTTTGTAAAGAGAACTAGTTAGAGATTCCTCTTTCTTTATGCTTCAAACTTTTGAAATGTTGTAAAAGAAGACTAAGTGCTGTCCTATTGGCAAAACTGTGTTGTACAACATATTAACAGCAGGGGTAACAATAATTACAATCTATTAAAAATAATTATCTCTTAATGTGATTTTCCCCATTGAAAATCTGTCCTCAAATGAAAAACTGGATTTTTCTCAAACATTTAGTTTGACAAAATGCTGGTGCACTAAATTTTTTTATAAGTGTTGAAGAACACTTAAACTGTCCACATTACTGATTCTCTTTTATAGAAATGAGACATTTTGAGACTATGTTGTATCTAAAAAAAAAAAAAAAAAAAAAAAAAAAAAAAACACTTCAAGACTCTATTATATATGGCTATAACATAGCAACAACGACCAATGAAGTAGCACATTTTAAGTGAGCAGCAGATGGAAAGAAATTGAGAAAAGTAAATGTGTCTAATGAGTGACTAAAAAAGGTAAGAGAACTTCTCTAATTTGGATAAAAATTGGCCAGCAATCACTCCAACTGGCAATGACTGCAATAAGTCATCAAAACATCCCAGGTGAGAGATCTAATGAATGCAGCTTTTAAACATTATGAATGTTTATGTCTTCACGACCTGGGTACATTCTTTTTCTCAGCGCTAAAGATTTGAACTGATTTAGTTTCCTGTGGCTTTCTGTCACTTTTTGAGCAAAACCCTGTTAAGGATCAGTCAGGTCCCTGAATACCTTTTCCCAGCTTGTTTCTATTATCAAAAACCAATTCAGAAACTGAACTATCATGCAGGAGCTTATGCAGCGCACATCACTATATCACCTAAGTTAGACATAAATATTGCTGCCATAGAATCAGATAAGTAATAAGCGTGCCTGAGGGAGATAGTAGAGGTCAGTCCCCTTGTCCGTTCATATTCTTCTCTCATTTGCCTGTTGGCCTTTCATACTAATTATAAGAATTAGCTGTAATCCTGCATAAAACTACAATATGCCATATCTAAAATGGTAAAACTCCAACAAAAGTACTACCTACTGTACATTGCCTCTATTTATTGTCTGATGGGATCTTGGCTTGCTAGGGGTCACACACCGACACGGTTACACTGACTTATGCAAATATGCCACGCTCACCTGCTGCGTTTGTGTGTGAGGCGACTCATGTAGCATGGAATCATTCGCACAGCAGGGGGGAGGCGAGGAAGCACAGGGGAGGTTTAACTCCCAGCAGGACAGGTTAACAGAGTAACACAGCCTGAAGGTCAATTATTCCAACTCATTTGTTTGTTTAGGGATGAGTGACGCTGCTTTATCAAGGCTAGCCTTGACATAGTTGGATATTTGCCCTGTTAACAGCCCGTGAAAGGTAGTTTTCTCTCAAAAATTGATTGAACACACACCTGTGCCTGCTGAGGACATGCTGATTATCTAAAAGAAAAACAGTTGGCTCAACTTTATAAGACGGCCGCCAGGGTGGATAATTCATCAGAAGGGGTTCATTGTCTTTTGCACTGAGAAGGATAACAGTCCAGTTGGTGCTAGCCAAGGTCTTGGTCCAGAGGCTAACAGCACGGTCCTCCAATTAGAGGTGAGAGAGAGGAAGGTCCTGACCCCCATAAACCTTGCCGGTGGAGAACTGTCAGTCAGAGCACGGCAAAGGGGAAGCCTCATCACCTGGCAGTTACTGGCATAATAGTCAAAATACTAGCTCTTCTGTGATGGCTTCGACATTGACCCATGTGCTTATCTCCAATCAACCATCTGCTGCTGATACAAGCGGTGAAGGGAGACTTAGGCGGAGCTGAATGGAACCTGTGTCAGTTATAGCTTTAGAACATGAGGTGTAAGATGAATGAATGGCTGCTCAATCAGAGGTCACCTAGACAGTTCCCCATTGTTATGCATATGAGAGATGCAATTTCTTGATTACCTGAATGTGTCCTCTAAACCTCTCTATAGGAGGAGTAAGGGCCTCTTTCGATAGACTTTGCCACTTTTACAATCACTATGGTATTACTGAAGTTTTTTAGACTGATTTTAAACCACATCAATGTACTGAAATGGCACTATTAAAAGTTTTAAATGACTTTTTTAAATTATATTTTTCACATATCAATCTGCCACCTTGGTGCTTTTAAACCTCACTGCTGCTTTTATATGGCAGATAATAGCATTTTTGCTCTTCATTATGGCAATGGCTCATACTTGATTGGAGCCACAGAACTTTGACAGTCATGCTGACTATTACACTATCTTTAAAAGTGTCCCTCTCTTGTGGTGTCCCTCAGGTCCACATTCTTGCACCCTTTTTGTTCTCCTTTCAGTATATACTCCTTTCAGAACATTGCAGCTTTAAAATCTCAAACTCCACACTCTCTGCTTCTTGAATAGAGAAAGCTCCTCAGATGAGAAGCGAAACGTCTTCAACTCCAGAATAGAAGTCCAGTTGTTTTTGTTTTTAACCTTTTTTTGATTTACCATGTCCTGGATGACTGAGAATCTACACAGCATACTCCTTTTGGGTTCAAATTTTAAAAATCATGGTATCTCATTTCACTGCTACATGGAAGGCACACAGATTTTCTTACCACTAAAGCATGATGCCGTACTCCCAGTAGTCTTGGAGTGCTTAGAAGATATTCGTGCTGCTTTTCAAGTAATCTTTGGACTGATGTGTAGAGTAATAAATAAAAATAAAGGATGATTTTTTTTTTTTTTTTTTTAGAAGATACAATTTTATAGTACTATATGTATGTGCTCACCACAGAACTGAGACCGCCCTTGTCAAAATGCTCAATGATATCCACACAAATACAGACTGTAGAAGAACCACAGTGTTGGTTCTGTTGGACCTCAGGGCAGCATTTGACACTGTTGACCATGATATATTATTGAAGTGACTGGAGAGTTGGGTTGGACTCTCTGGTACAGTACTCAGTTGGTTCAAATCCTACCTAAAGAAAAGGCAACTTCTCACTGGAGTGGACAAAAGTCACATATGGAGTACCCCAAGGTTCAATCCTGGGACCCCTTCTATTTAATATCTACATGCTCCCACTAGCTCAGATTATAACAAGTAATAAGATCAGTTACCACAACTACGCAGATGATACACAGGTCTATATCATGATGTCAGCAGGCAGCTCAGAACAAATCAATGCGTGGATGTGCCAAAACTTTCTCCAGCTGAACAGAAATAAAACTGAAGTTATTATCTTTGCACCTAAAGAAGAACAATCTAGAGGCAGTGCGCAGCTTCAGTTATTACAGCCAGAAACTAGCGATCATGCCCAAAATCTGGATGTAGTGATGGACTCAGACCTGAACCTTCAGAGACACATAAAGACAATTACAAAGTCAGCCTTCTATCATGTGAAGAACATTTCCAGGATCAAAGGACAGATGTCTCAACAAGATCTAGAGAAACTCATCCATGAATTTATCTTTAGTCGCATTGATTACTGCAACGGTGTCTTCACAGGCCTGAAAAGTCAGACAACTGCAGCTGATCCAAAACGCTGCTGCTCATGTTCTCACTAAAACCAGGAAGATAGAGCACATCACCCCAGTTCTAAAGTCCTTACACTGGCTCCTTGTAGCTTAGAGAATAGACTTTAATATACTTCTGTTAGTTTATAAATCACTTAATAGCTTAGCACCAAAATACATTAAAGACCTGTTGTCATTGTATCAACCTTCCAGACCACTCAGGTCTTCTGGTTCTGGACTACTCTGCATCCCCAGAACCAAAACCAAACACGGAGAAGCAACTTTCAGTTTTTATGCACCGCTAATCTGGAACAAGCTTCCACAAAACTGCAAAAACATCCAACACACTGAGTTCCTTTAAATCAAGGCTAAATCAAGTAAGTAGAACATTGAACTATATTTGCTTGATGATTCTAATGATTTTGATGCATTGATATTTGCTCAATGATTTTGATATCTGTCATGTGTGATGATTTTGATGATTTGCTGTATACTTGATTGATGTTTTTTATGATGTGAAGCACTTTGAACTGCCTTGCTGCTGAAATGTGCTATATAAATAAACTTGACTTGATTATAAAGATATAAAAAGCTTGAATATTTAGCGTGTTGCCAATGTAAATTTATGAGACAGAAATAGTTAACAACAAAAATAAGGAAACCCCAAAATGAAAAAGAATATGCTTCTGTAAAACCCTTTTTAATGTAATGCATATTAACATTTCAATGTAACCTACACATGGATTGTATTTATTGACTGTATATATCTATGCATTCAGATAAGACAGCAATTTATTACTTTGGCCATCAAAAAACATTTCAAATATAATTGTTTGACTGAATAAAAGACAGATTCAAACTCAGTCTGGAAATTATTGAATACTAAATGTGTAGGCTCTGGACAGCAGAGGTCTGCAAAACAAATGCTCCTTGTTGTCCTAGGCCCAATTTAAAGAATGGCAAAACAAAGGAGGCTTTGCTGTAGTTGCTCATAGTCTGTGGAATAACTGCCTCCTCAACCTTGTAAACCACATTTTAAAATGTATTTTTATTCATTGGTCTTTGAATCTGACTAAATGTTCGAGTTGTACGTCACTTTAGTCAACTGTTGATCTTTTTAATTAAGCTTTATAAATACATACTTTGAGATCATTTTATCTTTAAAAGTAAAAGTAAAGTTTGTGTTTCTGCAGTAGGATCTTCCATGCTTTAAATCTGTTTCATGCCATGGCATGAATTGGTTGGAAAAAGGAAATTACATCAGAATGCAGAAATGTTATTTATTCAAATTGCAATTTTTAACATACATGAGATGCAGCAAGAAACTGTGAATATAAATATAGATGGGTTTTCGTGCTCAGAGACATTTTGATGGCAATAAAGTGATTTTACATATAACATGACAGGCAAGAAGAAAATAAAGTGGTTTACATTTAAAAGAAAAATAATTTAGATATTTGCATTAAAATGCTACAAAGAAAAGCTAAGATGTACCACATTACAAATTTTTAGTTTAAATTCATAAAATGTCAAACAGCTACATTACTTTACAGTAGGTTCAACTTGTAATGTTGTGTATATCTCAAATAAATAAATACATGTATTTCATCCATTGATCCAGGCCTTGGTTGGAAATTATCTCAATTTATTTCACTGATTTCATGTTGTGAATTTAGTCAAAGTGAGTCTGTGAGTAACTTTTCCAAAGTTGCAATTTCCCACACAGCCCTCACATCTTTTATCTGGTGCCAGCATAAGGGGTAAGTAGGAAAAAACTAGGCTGCGGTAAACATAGTCACTTCTGCAACACAGTCAGAGAAGCTGTTAGTGCCAGTGAAACAAATGCACTTCAAGCCTTCCCTTCCGACTAACCTGCATTTCCCTCTTCTCCCCATCCTCATGGATCCTGGCAACAATCTGCTTTTTATGAGGGTTGAATCTGAGGAGTTTTGAAATGCTGGGAGTATCAAGCAAAAATGTTTTTGAGAGTTTTTTTTTCCAAATTTACCAAATTATTTCGAAATTAAAAGCCATTTTCTATGCACTGTATGGTGTTTAACAGCAGGCAGAAAAGTCAAATATTCTCATTGCATTAAGATTGTATGTTTATGACATGTACGTTTAAAGTTTCATAGTTTCCTATACCTATACTGACTGAAACTGATGCTATACTGTTCATGTCAATACCTGTATAAAGAGGTTCCTAAGGTTGAGGTTGGGCATTAATATTTCATGTACAGCTAAATATTGCTAAATCAAAACCAGATGTCATTCAGACTTCAACTGCGAGATGGCAGAAAAGGGCTGTTGCAACAGAACAATATGCATCAACTGACACTTCAGCCGCATTAAGACCAAGAACACTTTGTGGTGAATTCTGGACAAAACTCTGGATGGGAGTAAGCAGAAATTAAAATGCCTTCTGTGCAGGCATGTCATCTGGTCAGGCTGTTGCAATAGAAAGCTAGATTTCAACAGATTCTGGTCTTTAACTTCTTTGTTTATCTTGTACTATTGCAGTTTTCCCTGACAGACTTTCTCTGGTACAGGACATCACTTCAAACCTGCCTTGGGGTCTTTTGTCGAAGGACCAACCTCAAAAGAGATAACAGGAAGGCTAAACGTATTACAGCAAAATTGCTCTGTTTTTTTCTTTTGAGCTTTCAACCTATGTCATGAAAAATGCTGGATGTGGAAATGTTCGCAATGTTTGGAAATCTTAGAGTTAAAGTAAGGCTCCAAGTTCTCTGGAGTATACACACTGAATGTTATTTGTATTAACTAATGTTAACCTTGTAAATGGAGCTAATCACTAATTTTGGCTTCTGTAACATCATATGTACAGTATATAAAACACTTATTCTTTAGGAAAAATGGGTAAAGCTAAAATCGGTATTTGCAGGTCAAAGATTTACTAAATGTGAGATTTCAAAAAATCTTTGACAAGTGCATCTCTTCTTGAAAGTACTTTCCATGCCTTTTTATGCCCACACCTAGATTAAGATTTCACTAACTGAGATGATAAACTCTCCTATAGAGATACATCATTTATGACAGTGGAAATGGCATTACCATATATTTTTTTAATTTCAAAATGTCCGACACTAGATATAGCACTGGACATTTTATTACTATTGAACTTCTAAATAGTCTCTTAATCTGTAGGCTCCACCAATCATGATAGAACATAATGATAAAAGGTTTCCAAATTTCAGAATATAGTATTTGGACGTTTCCCTGCTCTTCTGGACTAAGGTAGATCAGATCTATTTCAAAATCTGTAATTCCTGTACTTGTCAATAAGGACTGGAATACGCTAAAATATTTACACATTTTGTAAAGCACATTTTGCATACTTTTGCAACTTTATTTTGTTTGGTAATATTCCATAAAACTCAGACTGAGGACCACAGGTCGAACCCAGCCTAAATTCTGAAGTTGTCTAATCCCTAAAGAGTAGTGAAATGGCACTTCTGAGTCCTGAATGTGTGAATATTTAGTTAGTAAAAGTGCTGATAATTAAAGCTCTAAAAAAGATGTAATGTGACAAATATAAATATATATTAAAAACACTGCATTTACTAAGCATTATTAGATTTTTCTTCTTTACGAAACTAAAGCGAAAAAAGGTCCCAAAAAAAATAAAATAAAATAAAATAAAACATTTTTCCATATTAATCCGAAACGGGAAAATGATTAAAGAAAATTCCATACTCTTCTAGACTTTTCAACACTGCATAGAAAACCTTGGCAAAATAAGATTTATCAGGAAAATCTGGATTAAACACAGCCCAAAATTCTAGGCAAAATGAAACTACATTATTGCACCTGCATGCTTTCTTAACCCTTGTTGTCAGAAATGATCTTGCACTCTTTCAGGCATTAGATCACACTGATTATCATCCTACCTGGGTTGTGTTGCCACTCTCTGCTTCTGCAATATTGCTCTGCCTCACACCCGGGAATAACTGGGAGACAAGGTGTTGTCACTGACAACACAAACTATCGTCTCCAAATTTCCCACTCCAGACACGTGGAGATTCTTTGACACTGACAACCATATGACAGCGCTATGACAACCTGTTAGTAAGGTAATGTGTGTGTATGTGTGTGTGCACACAGTAGTGAGGTTGTGTTTGATGGAAAGATTATTGAGCGGACAGAACGTGGCAAAAGACACTCAGCCCAAGTCGCTGTCAAGTTGCGAGGAGTGTGATGAAGTTGGTGTGTCTGCCAGCCACTTGTTTTTTCCATCTCCATCTTTAACTCCTAAGCGAGTGTGCCCTCCTGTCCTCTCCTAGCTCTCCTCCTCTTCCTCCTCCTCCTCCTCCTTATCCCAAAGCCCAGCACAATACATCAACGGGTGTCCGAACCGTCGCTCTGTAATAACTCTGCAATCTCTGGAGGAAATACTCTGTCACAATGCATGAGACAACATCTTTTTTTAATCAATTGAGCGAAACAAACAAAGCGCACTGACAAACGCTGCCAACAGCCACCAAAAAAAACCATGCTGAATGAAGAGTGATACACAAACAGATCAGCAAACCACAGCAACAATCCATCTTCCTATAGATTCTGTATTGGAAA
This sequence comes from Anableps anableps, assembly GCA_014839685.1. Classification (NCBI taxonomy): domain Eukaryota; kingdom Metazoa; phylum Chordata; class Actinopteri; order Cyprinodontiformes; family Anablepidae; genus Anableps; species Anableps anableps. The sequence goes on from CM026085.1 coordinate 19,205,660, forward strand.
TGAGTGGCAAGAGAGAGAAAGACGGCAGCTAAAAGAAAAGAAGCTAACAGTTATTATCATTTGATTAAGCCTATTTTAATTCAGCTCTTTGAATTATTGAACGCCACCTTTAACAGCAAGTTACTTTATACCCAGACAGACCAATAGTCCCAAACATTGTGTGTTACTTTACAAGTCTATGTGGATGGCAAATGACTTTCATTTAGCTTTACAGCTGAGTCGCTTTTATGTTCCTCTGAAAACTACCCTGAACACCAAATGGTCACACAGACGAGAGTGAGATTGGGAGAGAAGAGTGGGGATAAAGATAGATGTGAGCAGGGAGTACATCAGTCCATAAGTACAATGGCTATAATTAATCATCACCTGTGTTATCAGAAGATTATCCAGAGGAGGAGGAGGAGGAGGGGGTGAGAGATGAAGAGGCATGCTTGCAAGGCAAGAGTTTGGAGTTTACAGGGCCTTTAACAGTGTTTGTCAGTGTGAGTATGGCACTGTTAAATAAAACCTTTAAATGCTGTTGTGGGACAGCCTAGAATGATTTATCCGTCTACAGACAAACTAAAACATGCTTATTTTTTGATTAATCTAAAACATTTTATAACCTCCTAGAGCATTACTGTATGTTCTTGAATGTTCTGGTTAGTTCTATGCTTTCCTAGTAGTTTATATAGCTTATACTAGAAACTTCCACAAATTCTTGAATATTCTACGGTATTCTAAGTGAATAACCTGAGCAGCATATCAGGCACACAGGCCGGCCTCTCTGTGTGGGGGCTTTTTGGTCCCTGCAGTTGTCATCTGAACTTTTCTTGTAAGTAACTGGTTTTATTAATAAACTATCCATTATCGAGGAACCGTTTTATCTATAGAATCCAACAACTGCACATTTACAGAAAAACTTGGATGATACTCTGACAAGACAAGAAGCAGAAATTATCATAATGTCTTTTCTCTTCCTTGAAGCTTATACTTCTTCTAGATCACAGGTTGGTCAAGTCAAACATATACTTTCTGGTTCTGTTCCAGGTGTAAAGTAAAAGGATAAATAGTAGTAAGAAACCTATTTGAATTGTTTTCGTGAAAATGTGTTGGATGAATAGGCTACTGTTCGAATTCTGCTGATAACCTAATTTTCGATATTGCTCTTAAGTAATATGGGTTTTGATCTGATGGCAAAAGCGGTTTACAGTTTAATTTCTTTTAATTATTTTTAACCTTTTGATTCAATGATTTTAACCTTAACCAGCTTTTTTCTGAAGGACCTTTGAGTTTTGCTGTTCTGAATGAAGAGGTGTCACCACCTTTGGTACAAAACCCTTAAAAATATCATAAAAGTAGAGAAAGCAAACAAAAAAGTAGTGCTTCATTTCCAAGCCAATCAAGCTTTTAAAGGCCAATACTATTCAGCGGTTTCTTATAGATCTGATCTATCCATTCTAAGTCTAACAGCAAGGCATCAGCCCTGCGCGACAGCACCCAAGCCCCCACACGCAAATGCAACAAAGCAGACACCACCAAGCCATGCAACCACACCAGACCCCCCGACTCAACACCAGGGCAGGATCAACTCACCTGCTAAGCAGCCAAAAAGTCTGTGTCTTTCAAGAAGACCGATTTTTGTGCAGGACTATGGTTCAATACATGTATCAAAGTAGCTAACCAGTGAAGTTCTCAAAGATGAAAGAATGTCAACTTGGCCCCTTTCTTCACCTGACCAAGAAGCCCAATTGAAAACTTGTGGGCCCTTCTTAAATGGGAGATTTATGGTGAAGGAAAGCAGTAAAATTATCTGAACAGTGTTCAGGAGACTATGGTTGATGCTACACAAAACACTGATGTCCAAAAGATACAGAAATTAAGAGAATGCATGAATAAAATGCTTGTGACTAACTGAAAAGAAGGGTGGCAATACTGGTTACTGACTATTTTCATGTCAGAAATGTTAATTAGGTTCGTTGACATTTTGATCAGTTTATTATTATTAGTTTAACAGACCAAAATAAAATGAGATGGGGAAATTATTAATTTCACTGCATATTAACTATGTACACTAATCATTGCTGAATAATTGTGTACATATAGACATTTACCACAACCTCAATTTTACTGACTTACACTTTGAATTGAGTGAGAATGCTCAAAAACTACAACTTGACTAATAACTGTTCACACAGTGTGCACAGAAATCATTTATTTTTGCAATGAGAACTAAAATCAATACAAACCACATCAAGAACTCTTAAAGCTTAGCGCTAGCAAACTATTGCTGTTCTTGCAGCCACTTTGATTTGTTACTGCTTTCATGAACAGGATGTTTTAAACTGCTAAGCAATGACTGCTGAATGGCAGATGCACATAAACATGAGCAGTTTTTGAAATGAAGATATAAATTAGGCATTTAAATGTAAATTCATAAGGCCATGTCTTTCAATTACTCACAACTGAGTATCAATTGGTCTGCTTAAAAACTGCATCAAAACTAAATTAATAAAAGTCTAAGCATAGAAAACATGTTGCTGGAACCTCTAAATAGTTTAACTAGGTGGCGCTTGACTGTTTAACCATCAATATGGGATCAAGTGCCTTCCCTAATGGCTCTAATATCGATGCCCTGCACTTACAGAGGCACCAAGCCTCTAAAATGTCAACAGTGGCATTTTATGTGCTAATGCCATATGGGTGCAGTGGGCTGGTAAAAAGCTTTTCCTGCACACTACGCTCAAATGCTGATACCTCGACACTGCTTCATTTTTTTTTGTGTGCCGTTATGCTAGATTAGTAGCTGGTGCCTCACGGCGAGAGGCCAGCTTACAGTAATACAGGGAGGGAAGGACTTTGTAGGTGGCCATTCTGACTCAACCCCAACAGATTGGTGTGCAGGACAATATGAGTACAGCCAGTGCCTGCCCAGAGCTCTTCTAGGTCAGTTTCTGCACTGTAGCAGGGTGATTGAAGCCCCCACTAGTGTGTACAACTTGTGCAACACATTTCACTAAAATAAAATATTATGCAAAGGCAGTGTTTTGGAGCCCAGAAATAGAAGCACAAGTCTCGCATAGTGTTGTAGGGACATGCATCACAGCACCTGAGAGGTGTGACAAAACAAACACTGCAGGAGCCATGCCTCAAACGCAGCTTTTGGAGCCTGCTTTTCAAAGTCATATTTCTGGCTCATTTGTTGAGAAGATTTTGATCTTTTCATGCAAAAACAACTGCTCATAAAACATGCAGTTCAGCAAGAATAATTAATATGTGATACTGAGCCTTGCATAAGTATTCATAGAATCTCTTGATAGGACAACTATTAGTAAGGCTTTCCACAAATCTGGCCATTATGGAGACTGCGATAAATCCTGTGTGCAATTTACCCTGGGGGGGCAGAGCTCTTCGGGGGCGGCACGACATGAGAAAAAAGACCCATAAAAAGTATCTGCAAACATTAACCAACTTCACCAACCCTATGCTAGAGCCAAAATGGATAAATTTATGGTACCTAAAGCTATGGTGAGTAAGAAAACAAAGTGTGGATCAAGCAAAAAAAAAAAAAGGAGGAAGTATGACCATGATTATATAAAGGGGCAGTATTATGTATTTTCCAGGCACATAGTGCCATTTTATAGCACAATCAAATAACTATGTTAACTTTAGTTGTTATAGAAATATTGTATATTTATCAAACATAACTTCAAAGAAATTTGACCTTGTAATTTAATGCCTTGAAATTGGGCCTCTGTCTTTGTAAGAAGCTCCTGCTCTTTCCAACACTCTCCCTTCAGCACGTCATCACATCAACATTCCTCCATTAAGCAGTTTACAGCCATTCATAGGAGCGTTGCACTGAGAAGTAGTTCATATGATAAGCTCAGCAGACTTGCAGTTCCATCAGCTGTTTGCCAATTCTTGCTGCTGCTTGTCTGGTGGAGCTGAGTCGGGAAGGCTCGTGGGAGGGGTGCTCTGTGTGGCAGAAGTTCATCTTGGAGACTGCAGCTCTGAGGAGGAGCTGTGTGGAAAAGGCGCCGCTCGGTGAGACCAAACATAGGCACCCCAAATGGCTAAGTCGATTTTACATAATACACCCCCCCCAAAAAAAAATTGTTTTTGCAGCTTAATTATGGCTTGCTTCATCTGCATTGTGAGCTTCTTTGACCACATGTTGTCTAAACACAGCAAAATCTTCCAATTGCAAACAACACCCCTGAAATCAACTCCAGGCATTTTATCTGATTAAAGTATAACCAACCCCCAAATTACTTTTCTTTTGCTGATAAACCGTCTAAATAGGTTACTTAGGGTTCTATCTTTATGTATCTGTGTGGATTTTGACATTTTTGTGTAAATTTGTTTAGTTCTGCAATATTTTGCCAAAAACTGTCTTCGTGCTGGTGTTTTCTATGCTATTAAGTGACTGACAGCACGAGTTGTGTATTTTACTATTTCTAAGTAATAGTTTTCTGTTGTATGTTGAGAATGTCATCAGAGAGGGAAAGACCAAGATGTCATGCACTAATGAATTATTAGGAATCATAAAAAGACATAACTATGTTACTCATTATGTATGAACTCTAAAATCATGCAAGATCAGTGGCACCATTAATCCTTTTCAGAAGCTGTCATGTCTTCCCACATGGTCATTGGTAGATTTTCATCACCCCAGAATGTCTTCTAGATATCTTCTAGTAGAGGTGGTGTAGGACTTTTTCCACTGGGAGGCAGCCTACAGCTGTGACTATGCCCAAGGAGTTCGCAAAATGATCAAAATCATTAAAATGAGCAGTGTTGTCTTCTCTACTGGTGCTTCAGGTGCACTACAGTCACTGCAGTTCTCATTCCAAAAGAGCAGACGTCATTAATTAAAATATCTGCCTTGGTCCCACAAATGATAGCAGTAGAAGAATTAAGATTAAGTACATTTCTCATTTTACAACTTGAGCACACAATGTGACCCTGTAAGTGTTATTGTTAGGCAGTGTTTTAAGTACAAGTAATATCTATCTAGCTACCTACCTACCTATATATCTAGTCAAAAAAAGTTTGATTTCATGCAAGGCAATGTATTCATTTTAGTACATTTCTCTAATACAAACATTGATGCTGGTACATGCCTATAATAGATGCAAGTAAAAGTGCCCGGTTACTCTGTTATTCATAGCCCTGTAGTCCTAACTTCCACTTTATGTTTTTAAATCAGGGCTGGCTCTTTGCTATTCCTCCAGTATATTTGTTTTCATACAGACAGCCAAAACTGTTAATCTCAGTGTGGCTGTGGGGGACCCTGCTAGGATGTCGACTCACACTGGCCATCAGGCTCTTGCTCTGGCAGCTGGCTTCAAGCGGTGTCCAATAAATGATGGCCATTTTTTAATTTCCAGTAGTCTTTCATTCCACTCGCTGTGGGGATATTGTAAAACAACTGGTGTTTTAAGACCATCTTTGATTGCCCAGTTGTTCCTCAAGCATTCAGTACATTCACTCAACTGACCCTAATTAATTTGGTATAGATCACATTCATTCTCTCTTTTTGGTGTGTAATTAATGCAGCTTTAAAATCTAAATTAGTCAGTTTCACTTCCAACTCGTTCATTGTGGGTAGATGTGCTTGGATAGTTCTATTGAGTTTTGGTGTTACTTTTTTTCTGCAAGATAGCATGGGCAGAATTAGGGTATTCCTAACATTTTATACAAACCCAACAGATCATGAAGAGTCCTGGGTCTTCTCTTATGCTGCGTTCAGACCGAACACGACTCAGTGGTGTCTGGTTTACATGCAAAGACGTGCGTCTAGGGGCGTCAGGAAGTCTTGCGCCACGTTTTGAAGCGTTCAATACGCGTCCAATGTGTCAGACGCTGGAGTTGGAAAATCTGAACTTTTGCCGCTGGACGCGGAGTGTCAACCACTCAGGGAGACTCTGCTATGTGACATAGTGGCACATTTTCCAACGGGACTGATGGAACAAGAGCCCATCTACAACCTGTCAAGCTATCACTACAGAGACAGGAATAGAAAGAACCTTGCCCAAAGGAGAATTATGGAGGAGTCAGGATCTAGGGTCAAAACATTACCACGGTAAATATTTCCCCCCCATTTGAGTTAGCCAAATCCGTCCAGCACAACACTGAGTCACTACTAGTTTCATGCTGAAGAATCAGTGTATTTATTCAGAGAAAATCTCCAGGAGACGATGGAAGAGTCTATACGAAGGAGTCAAGTCAAGAGGCTCCTCCAGACTTGCGTCTTTCCACACTTTGTTCAGATGCACGTCCAGAGCATTTTTGACTCTCCATTCAAACGTCTGACTTTAAAGTGCACAAGCGTCCAACTTGAGGCACTGGACGCCTTTTTGACATGCTAAATGTGTTCGGCCTGCATACAGCATTATGCTCTCTTCGCATCAGCTTCCCCCACAAGTTTTTGATAGGATTTAAGGTTGGGGACCAAAATGAGTTTGGGAGAAGGTTATTTACCTTCAAGTCAAGTCAAGTCAAGTCAACCATTTGTGTGTTGATTTGGCTCGTTATCCTGTTGATTCGAAAATGCCTAATTTTGTTTAAAATTTCCTGATGGTCATGATGTTCTTAAGTGTTCTTGATGCAATGCACTCAAGATTCCAAAGCCTTTTAAAAAGGAACAGGCCCACAGCATCACAGATCCTTTTCTGTACTGAACAGTGAGTATGAGATGGTTTTCCACATTTATCCTTTGCCTCACACCAAACTGACCAGGAGTGTTTGTTGCTGTTAACCTAAATCTTAGTCTTATCTGACCAAAGCACACAGTCCAAATAGTTTTATGCAAATTCTGCATGTTTACGGTCATGATTGTAAAACAGAAAATATATTTTCTCAGAATGCCTCCCAAACAACCTCTTGGCATGTAGATGGTAACTGATGTTTTATATGGAGACTTGATTATCCCCAAAATACCACTCTTTAATATAGCTTGAAATACCTCTTCATTTCGATGTGGGGCGAACAGCTTGACAACGCTGACATGCATACTGCCCTGTTTAAACTATTTTTACGTCAGCTGAATGGCGTTTCACTCAAAGATATACAGTTTTCACAACAGGCTGTTTTGTGCAACAATGTGCTGGTTTATACACTTAGTACTTAGAAAAGGAGTATAACAAACTAAAAAAAAATAAACCCAAATAACTTGATTTATCATCACATTATCTAAGTTTTTGTATCCTTGGTATTCCAGGAAGATGAATTATCCACAATGAGAAAACAAAAACTCTTTCCTCACTATATTTCTTTATAGCAACCTTCATTGCTATTTTTCTTTCTCTGTTTATGATTATGGCTATTGTTTGTTATCTGCTGTGTGTTTGGCGCCACCCTTTGACAGAGAGTTGTTGGTTTTTTTTGCCGGCACACGCAACAAACCTGAACACAAAAATCTCGGCTGCCAGTGGACATTTACAGAGATCTCTGGTGAGAAATGGTTTGCAGATACAGATTTGCGGGTGGGTGAACTCAGAGGTATGAACTAGGCATTGCAGTGAGTTTTAGAGGAAATTTTGATCTTTTTTATCATCCTATTTACTATAAATGTTGGCAAGATAAATATGGGTCCTCATCCAGTTGCTAAAAGAATGAGCCTCTGTTTCACGCCATATTCGTACCCTAGAAAATGGAAAGTCATTGATTACTAACAATAACTTCCTAAAAACTCTGATTATCCAAAAAAGTAGCATAAGTGTTTTAGTTGTACTTATTTTATAGGAATTGATCGGCATACCAACAATTGTACAATATATTTTTTTATATATATATGACTATTTTTGAACTGAATACAGGTACAAGAACAAAAGGTTAGATTTTTCCATATGCGATTATGGTACTCTCATAAAAGCTGAATCAAGATTTTAGCCCATTTTTGTCCATCTTTGTAATTATACTGAAGGTTACTTAATGAAGAAAACAGAATAAATATTTGCTTTAAATTGGCACTGATAATGTGGACTTTAATCTGTATGAGCTGTACATGTGATTACTGTGCCAACACAGGTATTTATTTGGCTTGTATGTCAACACACCACTACCCTGACTGATCACATTCCACCTACAGCTAGACTGACATTTTAGGACCGCTTTCAGGCATTACAAAATGAATTTTCACCCTTGTGAGTGATTGCTTCTCCTGATGAATGTGCAAACAAGCCTACAAGCTGTTGATATTCAAATAATCTTAACCTGCAGGATTACTCGTTCCTGTCTAAATGGCAGGTTATGTCAGTGTTAATCTGCGTTATGAGGTCACTCAAACAAGGCTGACATTTTTGCCTGCCCAGACCACCTCCCTGTCGCCTTGTGTTTGTGACACCAGTCTATGTAAATAAGGGAGCTCTGCTCTCCTGTTCCGCATTGCTCAGGAATTTGTTTAGGATTAGAAATCTCATTTTGCCCAGAGCCCTGCTTGCTTTAGATCAGTCAGCTCATCTGCAGATCTCAGAGCTGATAAACACCACAGTTTCTCTGGGCATCAGCATTTTTTTTTCTCCCCCTTTTTTTTTTTTTTTTTTTTTTTTTTACCTTCTGCAATATTCAGAAAGCCAGTATGGCGTGCTTCCTTTACATCTCTGTCCAAATGTGGGTACAAGCAAAGGGGAGGCGATCGTGAGCAGGAGTCGGCACACCTGCAGTTTGTGACAAGTGTGCAAGGCATGGCAAAAAGAGTACGCGCTCCAGGGGTTATCTACCTAATTTCAAATCCATTCTAGAAGGAAAGCCTCAGTGCCATTCCCATCTTTACAGGAAGATTTAGAGTGAGGCGGTTGATGGGGTAAAAAGGCAAGGACAGCCTTTGTGTGGGAGATGAGTGACAAAATGAGTCATGGCTGTCAGTTGTGTTATGAAGTGTGATGAAGAACAAAGGGACAGTGCACCTGTTGGAGAGCAAAACCATTAGACCAAGTCTTACTCCGCCTATTGTCCTCACTGAAACGAGATTTCAAATTCTGACTTTAAAAAATTCCAATCCAAGTTATACAACAGACTTGAGCTTTTGTTAGTACACAGTTCCTTGCAAAAACATTCATACTCTTTGAACTTTTTTTTCCAACTAAAAATCAGAAAAGATATTTACTTAAATCCAGCCTCCTGAATTACCACTTTGCAGAAACACCTTTTGTTACAATTACAGCTGCAAACATTTCAGGGTATATCTTGACCATGTTTCATGTGTAGAGGCTGGAATTTTTGGCTATTCTTTGCAAGTCGATCAAACTAGAAGGAGAGGGTTAGTTTTCAACTCATGCCACAGATGATCAATTGAATTTAGATTTGGACTTTGACCGGGCCATGCTTACACAAGATTTAATCTTAACAATCCCATTGTGGCTCTGGCTGGATATTTAGGGTTGTTGTCCTGAATGACGATGAACATCAACCGTAATCTCAAGTCTTCTGCAGCCACTAAAGGATTTCTTTAAGGTCTGTCCTGCTTTTAGTTTCACACATTTTCCTTGTCCCTGCAGAAGAAAAGGTGTCCCCACAACATGATGCTGCCATTTCATAGTGGGGATGTTATGCTCAGGGTGCTGTGTGGTGTTATTTTCAAATGCAGTTTTTCAGTTGGGACAAAAAGTGCAATTTTTCTTTCATCTGACCAGAGAACTTTTCCACCTACTTGCTGTTTCTCCTAAATGCCTAGGGCAGAGAGCTACCCTCCCCCCACAGAGAGCAAATGGACAACTGCGCCACCCCCTGCTCCAATTACATTATTGCTCTTATTTCTTTAAACTTTTCGCAGCTGCTATACTTGATGTTCCATTCATACATGTTTCACTGATGTTGTCGGTTACACCTGCTTTAGCAATGCGTAGCACCGCATGATGTGATGCTTCAGTTGCCTTGTCATATATTAGGAGTGGCAAAATCTAGAGATTTTTACCTCCTTAGTTAGAAAGAAAGCACTGGTGAAGTCAGCAATGCAAAAAGAGCTGTACATCCACAGAAAACAACAGCAGTGGATGATTGCAGAATCATTTCCATGGTGAAAAGAAACCCCTTCACAACAGTCAACCAAGTGAACAACACTCTCAAGCAGGTCAGTGTATCAATATCCAAGTTTATCATAAAAAGAAGACTGCATGAAAGTAAATAGAGAGGGTTCACTGCAAGGTGCAAAATAAGCAGGAGGCAGTGTGAAGGCTTGGGCAGTCAAATTAATTCTAAGGTGTTCAGAGATGTACTGTCTGCTCCATTCCAGCTAAATGCAGTCGAATTCATTGGCCGATATTTCATAATACAGGTGGACAATGACTTAAGACATTCAGCCTGAACAACCCAAGAGTTTATTAAAGCAAAGTGGAGGAACATTCTTAAATGGCCAGGTCAGTCACCTTTGACTTGTCCAATTACTTCTATGGCCCTGAAATGAAGGGACTGAGTTAAAAAAATGCTTTAGTTCCTCACATTTTTATGCAATCGTGTTGTTCAACCCACAAAATTAAATCTGTAAATCTGCATTTCAGCTGCATCTGAGTTGAGAGTTAAAATGAGAAAAACATTGCCTCTGTTTATGGACCTGACTGAATGTAATCAGAATTCAGTTCTTCAAGTCATCTGTCCAATCTTGAAAGATAAAATGACTGCTATGACAACAATATGCCATTTAAGATAGTAACATTTACATTTATGTCTCCCCCCTATGCATGAAGCTGTTGCTGTACCCTGTAATAAAAGGTACTTCTATTCTAACTTGCGTGTCTATTCAACTTGTGATTTTCTTAACACCCATCAATGACTTGGCTTCAACCTCCATAGCATGCCCAACTAGTTTTGCCGATACCAGCTGTATATAGTCTGCCAAAGTGAACCCCAAACAAGAATCCCATTGTGAGTCCCCAAGAAGCCAAAATCCATATTGGGCCAAATGCACATGCTGGTTTGAATCAAATGAAAACACATTTAATGAAACTGGAGATTTAATTAGAGACTAAAGACATTCAGGTCAGATTTTGTACAATTCTGGTTAATCAAAAAGAAAACACATTCATAAAAATGTTACAATGAGACACTTACTTTTACAGATTTATCAAGGGGTGGAAAAAGACCCTCTATCAAAATGTGAAAAGTAGGATTTCTAACTATGAGATTAAGAAATAAAGCTGTTCCTCCTACAGAAACCTGCAATCTTTGTCCTCCTAAATAAATAAAAGCCTCAGTCTAAATTTTATTCCATTTCCTACTTGTCTGCTGTTATGCACCTGGCTATGTAGTGTGTTTTTCAACTCACTTGGCTGCCTAACAAAGAGACACACACATTACTTACAGATGAAGAAATAAAGAAACACCACTTAATGGATTTAAAGTCATTAAACCCCTAATTAGGTTTATTTTCCCCAATGCAAAAGCTCTTTAACATTTATTAGTTAATGTGTAAAAGTCCAAAACACAGTAAAACCACTCGAAAACTTTAAAAATTTTAGAGTTTGTGACCCATGTGATGAACCACAGTTAAAAAGGTCTCCAACAGTGTATCAGTCAACAAAATACATTGGCTGACCTAAGGTAAACAGCTTTAACTGATGATGAAGGGCAATAAAAATAAAAATTCCTTTACATTTAGAAGGTGAGGCAGCTGGCAAAGTTTTCACGCCCTGAGACCCTGGCATAGGTTCAACAATATTCATGCTCCTGCTGGTGCTGGCATCTTCCCACCTCTCTCAAACCTGTGTGCCGTGTAGGTCCAGTCATGACGCAAGGCTGAGTATTTCAGGATGAAATGCGTGGGTTCCCGGAGGGCGAACACGATTCCATCCACTTCCAGCATTCCAGCGGAGAATTTATTTTGGGAACGATGCTTTAGGAGGCATCAGGCACAGCAGAAAGAAATATCTCGCAGTTAGAAGGAAACAGGCATGTGACACATCTCACACGGTATGAGGTACTGCAGCCAGGGAAAGGTGCTAAAGTGGCTCTATATCCTAAATATAGCTGTAGTCATGCTTTTTGGCTGCTGAACAGGACTAATTTTGTTGGTGCTATAAGGTTGCCTGCATCTAAAAATGATGAGCATCAGCTTCTCAGATAGCAAAGACTTTATGGATATTTTTCAGTGCACACAGATAAACAACGGTTCCTTACGTGGTTTTGTCATTGTTCTAAATGTACACCTAAATGCTCAAGAGCAACAAAAACATTATTTCTATAGTGCCTTGGAATAGTCTTAACACTTTACAATCCTCCTCACATTTTGTCACGCAAAAAAACACAAATTTGAATATGTTTTATTAGGATATTATGTAAAAGCTGGAATGGCTTTTGAATTTTCTACCAAATATAAATCTGAAAAGATGGGCATGAATTTGCATTCAGCACCCTTTACTCTGATACCGCTAAATAAAATAAAATCCAGTACCAACTGTATTAGTAAGCAAACAGCATCATGAAGACCAAGGAACACAGCAGACAGGCCAGGGGAACAAAATGTGGAGAACTTCACATTTGACTTTTACACTTGGCTGGTTGTCAGGTACAAAAAGAGCATTAGAGTACAGTACACTTGTTACAGTAAGCTTGCTTAATGTGCCACTGTACAGACCACAACTTAAAAGCCGAAACTAGGTCACGTTTCTCTTCAATAAAAGCTTTTGGTTCAAAAGGCAAAAACACAGTGTTTTAAATACTTTATAAGCAGTGTTTAGATCAACTGAGCAAATGATATCTGTTGTCATACACAAATAACTGGTTGTCATGGTAACACATTATACATATGACTTATCTGTACTTTGTTGCGTCTTGAGTCAGCCGACGACAGCTTCCAAGTCGTCGGCTGGACATTAAATGCCTCCTTTGACAACAGGTACATTCAACTAAATACAAGACTCCCTTTGAAATTATGAAAATAGTTAATAAATTGTCCCCCTATAGCATGTAATAATAGTCTGCATGATACGAAGAAGAACTTTTTAAAACGGCATGTTACAATGCCACCTAAATGAGCCCATTGAGTGATCATGAAGGAAGCCCCTCAGCAGCAGCTGCAGCTTTCGGCTACCAGCCCAGGTCACGGATGGTGAGGCTGAAAAGCCACAACCAAGCAGCATCATCAAAAGCCTGCATCTTAAAATGGGCTGGTAAGACCGCTTAGTGAAAATGGCGATAAAATATATCACCACTAACACAGCGTAAATATATAAAAATAACCTCAGGCATCATAAATGCAGCTTTGATTGAGTCTGAAACGTTCTAACACAAGCAGAATTGGGAAAAAAAAAAAAAATAAATAAATAAATAAAAAAATAAATAAATAAATAAATCACACTAGTTTTTTTAAATGTGTTGAGAGTAATATCTGCTGTTACTTTGGAAGGCAAGGGTCTTTTATTGTTCTACAGTGTATGAACAATCATAGGATTAGTTCAGGTCCACAGTAACATTTTATATCCTCCTATTACTATTGACAGTTTATTTTTCAATCCTAAATTTTGTTTTGTAAATACACTACTGAGCGGGAATTTTGGACAGAATAAACAAAACTATGTTCCAATGAGAAGGGTTCAACAGTGGATACATTTAACAGGTGATAACATCTCGGGGTTGTACATAATTTCTTTACTGTCTTTTCTTTACTCTGACAGTCTTCTACATGAGACTGTCATTGAAAAACTGAGTGTCTTCAGTTGGAAGCTTCTTCAAATTCGCTGTAATACAGACCACTACAGGAGATCTTTCCTGCCCACAGTATCACCTATTTACACCATCTACAATAACTCATTAATTAAATGAGTTACAACAACATTTAATTTCCTTTTGGGATCAAGAAAGTATTTTTTGAATTTAAATTGAATTTGAATCTGTTGACTAACGATTGTGCACTCTACCAATCTGGCCTTCATGGAAGAGTGAGTGGAAGAAAGTCATTGTTTAAAAGAAGCCATAAAAAGTAGTGTTTAAAGTTAGACACAAATCATGTAAGAAACATAGGAAGCATGTAGAAGAATGTGTTCTAATCAGATGAACCAAAATTGAATATTTTGGCCAATTTGGAAATCACTATGTTGGAATACTAACACTGCACATCACCTTGAAAAAAAACATCCCCATGATGGAGTTGATTTTTCATCAGCAGGGATAGGAATGGAAGAGGGATTGAACTAAATACAGGACAATCCCAGGAAAAAACAGGTGTCAAAAAACTAAAGACCCAGGCTGAGGTTCAACTTGCAATACGTCAGTAAGAATTAAGATACAGCAAGGCGGACTGTACAACAAAATAGTTTAGACTGAAACTTATTCATGTGTTAGCATGGCCTTGTAATAGTCCAAACATAAATCCAAAAGAGAATCTGTGGCAAAGACTAAGACATGAAAATTATTATTCCCTGATGCTTTCCATCCAATGACTGAGCTTGAGCCATTTATCAAAGGAAAATGGACAAATGTTCTTCTAGATGTCTACATATGTACAAAGTTGGTGGACCCAAAAGACTTACAGCTGTAACTGCAGCAAAAAGTGGTTCTATAAGGAATTGACTGACTGAGGCTTAAGACAAATATCACCACACTTCAGATTTTCACATGTAAAATGTATTAAAATCTTGTATCCTTTTCTTCCTGTTTCACAATTATGTACTACTTTGTGTCAGTCTGTCACATACAATCCCCATAAGATACATTAAAAGGTTTGTGGTTATAAATTAACAAAACGTGAAAAGGTTCAGGGGCTAATGATACTTTTGCAAGGCCCAGTATATACAGGAAATTCAAATAGTTTTGTCTGTTTGTTCACAAGATAAGAGTTTCAGTTGCAATTCATTGCATTTGTAACCTTGCATTTTTCTTCCTTGCAAACCTTGCATTTTCTCTGTTCCTGAGTTTAGTGTAAACCAATCCCTGGCACACAACTCTTCCGGACCATCTCGAGTGATCCATTACACAACGGTGCCAACTCTAACCTTTTTATTTAAGTCAGCGCTGGCAGCTTGTCGAGCAGGTACACAGTCAGAAATTTCATCCTGCGTTTGTCTCATGCCAGTGTAATCCCTTTCCTGGAAAGCACTGAAGTCTTCATTAAGTCTAAGAATGACTCGATTTTGTGGCATTGTTCAAGGCCTACAAGAGTGGCCAGAGTCAATCACTCCTGAGCAAAAATATTTCATTTTACCCTGTGAATTTATTCTAATGTATTTAGCCCTGGGCCTTTTTAACAACTAGACCAATAGAGAATCTTACTGTATTCAGACAAGGACAAATAGTGGATTCACTGATGCCCATGCAATAATTAGCTCCCATCAGGCTTCAGAAAACTTGATTGCCAAGTGTTTGAAGCATTAAACTTTTTTATTTATTTATTTTAAGGGGCCAAATGTGGATGCAATCTCATGATCCTCTTCTTATTCTGCTGCTTGCTTATGAGTAAAGGAAAAGTGACAAGGGAACACGAGGTCTTTCATTGGATCATGTAATGGCTTGAAGTTAAGCTAATCTAAGTTATTCTTCCTCTTTGTATGTGGGAGATAGAGTGCAGTAAAACCTGGCGCTCCATGGCTAGTTCTCCTAATCGTATGGAAACTCTGACTACTTACAGAAGCAATGAGGGAGGTAATGGGAAAGTAATTTTTACTAATTTCAGCCAGCTCTGCTTTCCCATTCTGCATGATTGTGTGCGCCATCTACATCATTACAGGCAACATCTGCAACGGCTCGCCATGTGAACGAGCAGGCGGGGTGGGAAAGAAGTCGAGGAGAACGACTACAAGCTGGCGAGCCGTTTCCGACGTGGCTCACAGATATACAAAAGCCTGCCAATCCTCCGTGTTCACACTGCTTCCTCTTGTCAAAATTCTTTCACATCCAGGTGGTTTTGGTCTCAGACAATGCTGTTTTTTGTCTTTTTTCTCCCCAGCAAAGTCTGTGGCCAAGCAGCTGCTGCTAATCTCCGTTAGCAGAGTCCCACTAAACAGTCGGCTGTAGCCTTTAATCTGGTCCCCCCACAATCATTAGCTCCAGAGCCGGGGGTTGGGGGGAGTGGATGGCTAACACAATTGCAGGAAAGTAAACAAATAAAACCCAATTTGGGGGCCATTTCTCTGTCATTCCTCTGGCTTTTCCTTTAATCTCGTTTAAATATTCGGTAAGGTGCCAAAGTCCCTATCGTTTTATCAGGCCGGTGCGTGTGCATCCCACAGCCTGACCCTGCAGGTGTCTGTTAAAAGTGTAAGGGGCAGATTCCATCAGCTCTCCCTGTTCAGTTGTATTCAGGCTTGTAGCTTGCCATAGTTGTATTTATTTTTGTAAGCAAAATTAAGAAATATGCTGCACAAAAGAATAATACAATAGCCATCAAGGATAAAAGTAGTGACAGAAAAGTAAAATTGTATTGAAGATTTATATGTCGATTCATCCAATGAAGAACATAAAGGCAAGGGATATGCTGTCTGAGAGCAGTAGGTTCGAGAACTAACAAACTGGCACCCAATACTGGGATTTTAAAACACCATGTGTGAGCCCAGTCTGACTGCAATTCACAATGGGGAATAACTGCTTCTATCAAAAACTAAAGTTAAGCCCAAAATTATTCATAATCCTGGTTCTATTAACAATATTTTCATTCACCCATGAAGTCTGCCTCTGAGATCTTTAAAAAGATAGAAAAGATTGCATGTTTACACTCATGCAATTTTGCAAATTTATCCTTGCTGAAAAGCTTCAAGCTTTTGAGGTTGGAAGACCTCCTGGCCATAAGATACAACTAGTGGTGTTCCGATCGATCGACCACCGATTATTATCGGCCAATTTCCATGAAAAAGTTTGTGACTGGTGTTTGCTGATCAATGTCTTTTGTTGCCGATCACAAAACCCGATCACCTGTACCTCATACTTTGCAACCAGCAGAGGCCGTGTCTCTCCCAGTTTCCTTCACACTGCACAAGTGCGTGGCTCCAAATCCTAACCAACCATGTCTGTCATGTGGAACTTTTACATTATAAGTGATGTGAAGATTGCGTCTTGCAACAGCTGTGACGGAAAAACACTTTGGGAGGTAAGCACGTCAAAATGCATCAACACAACAAATTCAATATTACATTTAGAAAACAAGCACTTGACGGAGTATGGTGAACTATCGAGGCTCACTGCAGAGAAAAGGAAAAAAAAAAAAACACACCTGGAGCAGTCAGACAGCAGCTAAGCAGCTCACAGCTGGCAACACTTGCCTGTATGAGCATGACAGTCAGAAAGCTAAGCAAATAAGCTGAAAAATTATTTAATTCATCTGGCTCGACAACCAGCCTTTCTCAGGGGTGGAAGACACTGGGTTCTGCCGACTGCTCTCACTGCTCTCTCTGTTGGACCCCCGCTACGTGCTACTGAGACATAATATTTCGAGCTCTACCAGACAGTTTACTCTACTACTCTCAAAACAAACGTCTCCTTAAAGCTGCAGTGTGTACCTTTTATAAAAATGTTTGGTTTTTTACATATAACTGTCACTACGCCATGACAGTATAACATGACACATATAATCCGTGAAAAAAAAAAAAAAGAAAAAAAAAAAGTGCTCCTCTGCCTTCTCCCTGTGGCAGTAGCATTTATAACTAAATCAAAAAATTAAACAGCCAATCCATGTGATCGGTCTCAGCCTCCAACAGACTGTCCCTTCCTATTCTGTTGATGGAGATAGAACCTTCAAAGCGTAACCTGGAGAACTTTTAAAGAGTACCTGTACGTGCATCCAGCTTTTTCAAAGTTCCATATGGCTGAAGTTGGGACCTGGGAAAACCCCACTGTGTCCAGAGCACCGCAGAAGCCCACTGGAAGCGGCCTCGGCCTAAATCGACTCATGGCTCTTCCCAAAGAACCATCCAGCTGTTCCAGCATATAGTACAGAGCCTTTAAGTCCAGTTTTCCTTTGTCTGGCTTTAAAGCTAGGCCTGAGCACATGTTCGAGTTTTTATAATTCTTTGTTCCAAAGTGGTGGGCTGATTTCTGGATCAGAAGTTCTCGATAGAACTGACCTCAGCCTCCTCCCTTTTCATCCGTCTCTTGTCACCACCGCAGGGGACATGCTGAGCTGTGATAGACTGTGATTTAGCTGCAGTGTTGTTCTGCTGATCTTTCTTTTGCTTTTTTTGTTTTTAAATTAGTTAATCAGTTTTGAAGTTATGTTTCAGTAGTCCATTTCATTTTATCATAAGTCGCTTATTAAATTTGATTCTTCAGTTAACATTCAGTATGTGTTATATATTCCTTTAACCTTTTTTTCCCATCAGTAGCTAGACTGCATGTCCGTAGTTTGACGAAGAGGTTATTTATGGGATATTTCAGTTGTAACGTTGGGCTGTTTTGTTAATAAATTCTCAGACTTAATTTGAGACAAGTCTGTTTGTGATCATTCCTTGTTGTGTGAGGAGTTCTCGACTGTCCGGTAGCCTTGAATTCATTCCTTCATGAGAGACAGGCATATTTGACTTATAGTTCCAGGTTCTGGATGGTGCCTCGATTTAACTAAAGAAACTCTAACTTTATTAAAAATTTAATAATAATGAACTATTAATCATAATTATTAATAATTACATAAGCCAAATGTTGATGGAAATCTTGATTCTCACAGGAAAAAGAGAGGGTTTTGATTTCACGCTGTCTGCGGACATCAGGAGACATCACAAACAACAATTCAGCCTCTTCGATTATTTACCTCCATAAAACTAACCTGTTTATTTTGTCACTAATGTGCTCACCACATCTTTTTTATTTGCCCACAATTCATAGCCACACATTTATTCAACAAATTACTGTTAAAAAGTATTTTCTGGAAGAAAAACAAAGAAAAACAAAAAACAAGCTTGCTGTATTGTATAAGATTTCCACACAGCGACGTTGTAGATGCCATATCATCATCCATTTAAAGAAGTCCCTTATTAATTTAAAAGGAATGAATCTAAAGTTTAAATTATTTATGAAGTCCAAAAACCGTTGGACAGGCTGATTTATTTATAAACATTTCTTGTACATTTTGTAAGTGTTCTGACTTTAAAATACAATGATGTAGGCACTTACATGCAACCGTTTTAGCCTTGAAAGTGTTGGACAACTTTAGACTTCAAGTTTTACTTTGTTGCATGTTTTACCTCCTGGAAATATAAGGAGGAAACTGGGTAAAAGGGTAAAATTCCACATGCTGTTTCTACGGCACATTTTCCTTTAATAAAACACCATCTACATCCCCTGTGGTCCCATAATGGGTTTACATATACTCCAGTTTGCTCCATCATCTTCACGGTATGCCCATACAGAATTTTGCTTCCTACCTTAGCTGACAAGCACTGACAAAAAATTCTGGCTGTGAAACACTGCCTCACATGTCAAGAGTCAGCCAAGCTATTTTTCGCTACCCTTTTCGCTTGGTCTTCAGCTCTTACATGAAAGTCTGTGATTTGACTCCTTTCGCTGTGACCACATGAGGGAACAGGTGCCTGTGAAATTAAAGTCAGGGGGGTTTCAGAAATGTAGAGAAGCCCGATGCACTGCAGACTGCAGATTACCTCTATAGGGCATGAAGGCTGCTGGAGAACCGAGGTAGCCCCCTGCGAGGAGCCCACAGGGAATACCTTACCAACAGCTCTCCAATGACATCTGGACATTTTGTTCTTCTCCTCTCTGCAGGGGAAAAACTGCACTTGTTTAGCGATCACAGGGGTTTTTGATGCTTGCTGTGTTATCAGAAGATGCAGTGCATTGCCGTTATTGTGCCACTGTGCTTATTATAGATTCCATTAAGATGGCAGTTAAATTGGATGTCCCCATCAGCTACAGAGCATGCTGTTTGTTTTAGAGAACGGGATGCTGAATCACAAAAGTATTATTAAGTCTTTTAGATGATAACAGATGAATTAAGGCAGCAAAGTGAGACAGTGACTGCTGCCTTTTTCCCTCTACCAACTTTATTAAGAAAATAGGTTACAGTGCAATCTACCAATTTTTAAAAAAATAATCTTATGTTTAACATTAAAAAGGCTTGAAATTAGACCTTAGAGTGGAAACGGTCCTGATAAACTCAAACAGGAAACAGATTGTTGGAATTTGATCTCATAACAAAGTATGTTGCATTGAGATTTTTAAGACTGGTTCAGCTCTGCTGAGGCTCAAGAAGTGAACAGAAATGTTCGGGTTAACATTAGTGCACATGCGGTCAAAAAGGGCATCAACATGTAATCACCAAGGCAGAAAATAAATTTAAACCAAAACAAACAAAATAGTTTATTGTATTCTTTTGTTTTTATTACTCATTCTTTGATTTTTCTTAGGTACATCCACCAAAATCAGTTTCTCCATATCATCCCTGCAGGACAGAACTCTTTTATGTCTAATAAATAGTTTTTTTCTAAAAAATAAAAGAAAAAATGTGGCTTCGCGCCATTTTATTTTAAGGGTTTTTGCTTTCATTTTGAGGTCGATATGCACACCTCACACCAAAACACGTTCATCTCAAGGCCATAGGACTGGTGTCCTTCATGAACAGTATCATGACTTGACTTTCCCATATTTAGTCTTATATATAACTGTTAGAACAGATAAACCTGGCATCTATCTGGAAATTGTATCAGAGCATGAACCAAACTTACACAGGTCCATAATTCTCTTCCTTATATATTGGCTGATTTCTGTTTATTTTCCCAGGATGTCACACAAGGAAGTCTAAATTGATGTAATTGAGAAAAAAAGGGCAATGATTTTTTTATAGTTAGTGATTTGAACTGAGAAACAATGGAAAGCACATGTATAATTGGGACACTCAGCCTCCACTCATGCAATCTTGCTTTTAACCATGGTACAAAATTTGGACCAAATGGTTGCATTCTGCAACCATTATGAATAATAACGATAAAACAATACTAATTTAGCGTAATACTGGTTTCTGCAACCCCTCAGTGTTAAAGACAGTGAGTGTTTATGTGCTCTGCTGCCAGTCTAATTGTGGTACTAAGTTCGGGGATACAACGTAGTGGACAAAGATCTCCATCAATAGCAATGGAAACTGGTATCTACCTGGATTTTATTTTAAATGCTGGCATTCCTACTGCAAACAGAAACAAAAAATACAATCTATTTCTGTGTTTTTCTTTTAAAAAGACAACATTAGGCACATTTAGGCATAAGTAATCGGAACAAGCAGCCATTTGGAATAAAAAATATGTCATGTAAACATCCCAACCAGAATATTCTGATCGGATTCAGCTCGATCAAAATGAAATTGTAGTTCAAATGAGAGGGGTGGTTTATACCAATTGATAATCTGAAAGGCATGCATATAAAACACTTGTTCTGATCATGTCATTCTGATTGTGGCAAACTGACCTGACTGCATGTGTGCCCTATGTCAACATGATGTATTTACGCCTTTAGTGGCTAGACACTATGTCAGGGAAGCAAAACTTCATCTGGGTGTGCAGTAACGTCTCAATCATCATTGTAACCTGGTACGCGTCCATTCTGGACACTCAAAAGACACAATGAACACAGTACTGCATTTATTTGAATGTTCAACACAGACAGAAGTACAACTTCTTCTTCATTATGGAAATTTTACAACTCAGCGCATGTCAGTGCTTCTATTCTGAATAAAGCCTGGTGTATGTAAGCACACATCATGATTGGATTAATTAATTTTGTGCCCATATAAACGATACATTCTGATTATTTTTCTTTTTCAACTCAAATAGATTTTAATCTTATCAAGGAATTTTGCACATGTGAACATAGCTACTCTCAAAAACAGTGTGCATTATAGATCAAACACCTTAAACTGTATACAACCCTTCAAGGTAAATACTTGAATGACATGTATCAAACTGATCTTCACTACATACGCAGGAAAGTTCTTGCCACTAAAGCACAACACCGGCACCAAGAGTTTCCACTGCAGCCACTTGGGGCTTAAAATGCATTTTCTTTGCATGGCTGAGAAAAGAACATGTTGTAAATGAAGGATTACTGTGATTGTGTTACATTATGGTGAGGTTCCCCTCTCAGCACAGCCTGATTTGTGGGTCTGTTCAGCAGTGTTTCCGGAACACTCCCTTCGTAATAGATGTACTGGGCCCTGAATTGTTGTGCAGTAGAAGCAGTTCAATTAATACTGCACCACCATAAAATAACTATTGAAATGACAAACGAGGAAATGAATGAGCGTTTGCCTGTGTGGGCGCAAGGGAGGGAGAGCGTGCTTGCTGAAATTTATGCTGGTAAATCCGGCGCTTTTGGGAGACAATGATGCCGTCAACTAAATATACCATGCTGTCGCACACAAGAAGGGTCAGGTAAAAGATGGACCCATTATCTCGCACACCATCGGCTGTTGATGGCTCATTTGAATATTCACAGCCTTTTGAGGTTGAAGGAATGATCTCCTATCATTTGGCCACAACCCTTAAAAATGCATCAAAGCTAGTGGTGAAAGCATTCATTGTGCTCTGATATTTAACACACATTAGGGCTCAGAAATGCTTTAAGGCCAATTCCATTTTCTCTTGAGAGCTATAAATTACAAATACAGTTTTTTCTACTTTCAGCAAAATTGAAAACTTATCTGGAATAACCCTAACATTTTAAAGTATACTAATGATTTAGTCAAAAACACCTGAAAAGTCATAGAGCTGTCTGTCTTTATCACTAAAATCTATGAATACAGTAAAATCCTCAAGATTATGAGACATAGGTATCCATATATCAAACCCAGTTTTAAAAAAATTACAATTAAATCTCCCAATCTCATAACTCCTTTACAGGACAGATTACAGTTCACATTATTCCTTTGTCTCAGTGCCACTTTGTCCAGATTTATTAAATTCACCATATAAATTATAGAACTACCGCTATGTCCAACATAATATTTGAGAGAAAGAAATTGTAGTTTGTGTCTGATTCTTAAATCCTGTGTCTATAAAAGGAGCAGCCAGATATGAAGGGTCATTAATTGTTAATATTAGATCCAGAGGCAACATTGTACACAGTGTTATTTCATAAAATAGATTTTTTTTTTATTTTATTTTTTTTTTTTGTAATGTGTCCTGTCTGGCACTAAGAATAGGAGTAAGAATTGGCAGTCAGAATTGTTGTCTGAGTGCCAAAGAGAAGCCCAACAAGTTCACTTTCACAAGTGGAGCATTATGGCTTTCACTATAATGCTCCACTTTATATATAAAAACCTTATTAGAAATTGAGTTGGGTTTACTTCAAATGTAATGGATAAGAAAGGGAACAAGAAAAAAAAATAAAGGAAGGGAGGTGTGGTAAAAGTAAAAGGAAATAAGGAAGTAAGAATCGAGAAAATAAAGAAAAATAAACAGAAGTCTGCTTCTACGCCTGCAGAAAGAGAGAAAAAAAATAAAGACCCAAGATACCACAACAACAAACAGCACAATAACAACATCATTGAAAAGCACACGGTACTAATTATTACAAGGTGTATTTAGTGGCAAACACAGCCCAAGATAAAATATATCTATAAACACCTGAATTCAACCACCAAAAGAAATTTTTAAAAAAATTAAATGAACTACAATATGCATTTAATG
Source organism: Anableps anableps (assembly GCA_014839685.1). NCBI lineage: Eukaryota > Metazoa > Chordata > Actinopteri > Cyprinodontiformes > Anablepidae > Anableps > Anableps anableps. The sequence goes on from CM026085.1 coordinate 19,229,188, forward strand.
AGGCTCGTCTGTCATGTTAAAGGTTAACATTTTGAGAATAACTCTTAAGGTATTAAATATTATTTTCATTAAGCCCAATTTTCTGTATGACAAATGTCTTTTTTATTAGTCATATGAAATATTCTAATCTTGCATGTCATTTCATTAGCTTTAAGCATAAAATTATCATTAACAGAAATAAGGGCTTAAAACAGTCTGTGTTTTGTAATGAATCTATATAATGTGTTTCACTTAGTGAACTGAGTTACTGAAAGTGAACTTTTCAATGATACTCTAATCTATTAAATATGACAGAGTGATGGAGAGAGCAGTAGGTGTTACACAGCTCTGCAGTTAAACAGGAGTTTCTATAGAAAATTAGTATTACAAAGCTGGTATTTAAGATAGAATTTAGTATTAGAATTTAGCAAGATTAACATTCGATTAGCACTTTTGGCATGGTTTGAACAATTAGCACATTTAGTGAGATTCTTTGGCTCAAGTGTTAGCATGGTAACTGCAAATAGTACAATTAGCATGACTAGCACTGTTAGCACTAATAACTAAAACAGCATGGTTGGCATGATTACTAACTGTAAATATAGGTCCCTTTGTTTATTTTCTGAGACTTTCAAAACTTCCACTATTTCCTAATCCAGCATGTTCCAAGATAGATGCAATAAAACCTGTCAAAAAGATAAGACAGCTGTTTTGCTGTAATGCATTCAGATTCCTGATGTTTGATTAACTCTCACTCCTTTTTTTTAAAACCATTAGCCAGAATAGGGTGCCAACTAAGTACCTTTTGTGAACCTTCTTACACTTTTTGAGCTTTACCTGACTTCATTGAGGAAACCCAAAACTGACAAACTCCACTCTGAAGCATGTTATTGTCAGCAAGACCTATTAGAACTTATGCATGATGTGTTCTCTGGTCTGAAAAATTATTGATTTTTTGTTTCAACCCAGCAAGCATAACACCATTCAATGGCAGTAACCAGGCAAATTCTCTGTGCATCTCTACCCAAAGATCCCAGATGAAGAGAGCCAACTAGGTGTTGGGATGGAGAAAGTGTTTCTAATCATGTCAATATTCATAAAAAACTGAGGATAAATATGCAAGGGGGCAAAATGAAGCACCAGAACTCCTGGTTTGAGTCAACAAGCCTGCAATGTGTACTGCATATTGATTATGCAGTCAACTGCAGGATGACTAAGTAAAGTCTGACAACTGCAGAGTAAAATAAGGTTTATAATTTACACTCCTGGACGTTGTCTTGTCCTGGTCATGGTTGCTTTTTTTACTTCACTTTATTTTAGAGAATCCAAAGCTGGTTATTTTCAGTGTTGCACATCACCTCTGGGTTTTAAAATGTTTTACTTGACTGTCATAGGGCTTAGTTTCAAGGTAACAGCCATCATGCACAAGAGACTGGAAAGGGATGCAAATTCAAAAAGAAAAGATCTGGTTCAAGGTGAGTTAATCCTGGCATCACTCTGTAAAATTCCATCAGAGCGCATTTAGCTCTGGCTTGCATGAAAATGGATGGTTTGCAAAGTGTAGTTCACATGGGTTTCAATTAGCAGTGTCTAGATGAATTAAGAGGTTTAAAGCCATCGCTGTTCTAGTGGTGGTATTAACCTGGTGCTTCTCATTAGCCACCCTTGGCTGATAAAGAGAGCAAAGGGAGCAGTGGTGCAGACAGACACCTCTCGCTGACAACGGGTGACAGAGTGGATCACACCGCCTCATGAATAGTAATGGCCGCCAACATGTCCTACACTCCCCCATGTGCGAAGTGACGGATTTCTGTGTCAACAGGGCCCACAGCTGGGGAGAATGGACTGACAAGTGACTGAGATATTCAGGAGAGGTGCAAGAATGAAGGAGAAAAAAGTCCAGGCCTGACATGAAGGCTGCATCATAAGATTGTTTGTCAGTCAGGGCCTGCATTCATTGCCTCCCCAAGAGTAAGTAAATAAACAGTGTTTGCAGGGACAGGAAGTACTCCTGGATTGTTATCCAGTGCCTTTGGGGTACACAGACAGGCGCTGGCATGTCTCAATAAATCAGGCACTCCTTTCCCCCACTGTCGATGGGGGGAAAGGAGAGGCCAGCATCACTTTTCTAAGGGGTGATGTCACTGATAACCTGGTGGGCACATGCTCTTCCTCACTGACCAGGTGCTGGCCAATCAATAGCAGCACAATGCCTGGCTTGACAAATGTGTCGGTGAGCTGAATGTTAAACATGCAGCGAGACTCGAACAAAGAACTAATTTCTAACAACACCAGAAGTGGCAGAACAAGCTGTGATGTGTTGCGCCTTCGACAGGAACCAGCAAAAGCTCTTTTGAGGAGAGCGGCTGGACATCAGAGTGGCTGAATGAAGCTTTCCTTTCTATCACAATACTTCCTTTTTTTTATTTCCCACCATGGGGTGGTGTAGAGCTTGTATCTGAAATCTGGGCACAGCTCAGTCCATGAATTGTTCATTTTGTTCCCTCTGAACTCTCCTGGCCCTTTGGAGAGTTTTGGTACAAAAAAAAAGGGATGTAGGTTAGACAGACAGCTACTAATCGAATCTCTCCACAGAGGCCAATTATAGAGAAATCATGTTCAACAAGTCTTGGTCCTTTTAACACAGCCAAGTGTGACAGTGCTTTAAAAAAAAAAAAAAAAAAAAAAAAAAAATCAACCCCCTCCATCCACGAGCCTTCATCCTATTTTAAACTTAAGCTCCATTTTCACACAGCTGCCATATGTATTTCTCATACCTAGGACAAATTCATCCCTCAGCCACACAAAGAAACCGTAACCATATAATCCAATAAGAGTGTAAAACTCCCCATTGCTATATCGTGGTGTCCTGCTGCTTCGTGAATTTCAAATATCAAACTTGCCTTGTGGCAAAGTCCCTGATTAGTCTTTGTCATGTAAGTCTAGTCATCCTGATTAAGTCCCTCAGATCCTCATTCTAATATGTATTTATTACTATCCTTCAAAATGCTATCTGTTTAATTGTGTTAATTTATTTGCTCAGTTATTGAAGTTGAATATTATGTTGAAAATACTGAAATCTGACAGAAAACCTACTAACAGTTGCTGTACAGAGTTCTACTTTTTATCTACGTCTACCATACATTTACTTGTTTATTTATGAAAATGCACAAAGAAATCAACTGGTGTCTGGATTTTGACATTTTTAGCTTGACCTGCTGATTAGAAACTCTACCAGGCCGGGAAAGTAGGCCAATTTCTTTTTCACTTGATTTTATTCTGATTTTTCAAGATGAGACAATCAGATGAACAATTCAGAACATTTCATCTTGAACATTCCCGAGTCTGTACTTCACCTGGAGAATCAAAAGTCCTGAAGTCATTTTTCTGTAACACCTTCATTTGTTCCAGATAGTGTTTCTCTCTCATTTTTAGTCTATAAATGAGTCTCTATAAATGAGCCATTGACTGATGTTTGGAGTTTACTTATTTAGCCAGTTTTTGGTAATTGATTTCTTCGAGGCTGCTAATGAAGTCAAGTCAAGGTTATTTGTATAGAACATTTCAGCAGCAAGGCATTTCAAAGTGCTTGACATCATAAAAACATCAATCAAGTATACTAGTAGTATGCTAGTAGAATCTTGACACAAAAATAATCCCTGGGATATACATGTTCTTTAGGATGATCCAAGTACAAAGGTTTACATGACTTTGGTATCAAATATCCCAAGATTTTTTCACATGACCAGAAAATGTGAGTATGGTTTGTTTCACGGGTGTTATACTTCCTTCAGCATGGCTAATTTCCGTCTGTTTGCTCTTAATATGGGAAGTTATAAAATACATAGTCTGGTTCTTCCATCAGAACTCTCTCCATTCAAGTGACTGTGTTGTACTGTTGTGCATCTTCCACATTTCACTCCATCTTTCCTCTGGGATGTCTTCACCCAACTTCACATTCTCACTTATTCTTGACATAAACAGTAGAATCTCATTTATAGTTTAATAAGCAATTATACATAGTGGAGACTATTTTAAGAATATTTTTTTTGTTAAGATGCAATAAATATCTGTACTATAGGGTGGAAATGGTTTTCTCTTATGCATCTCAGATAATAGTCAGGCACTTGCAAATCTCTATAGAAATCCTGATTTATGAGGTCATATCAAACTTCCAAGATATTGAAAACTTCTGACTTGTCCCTTTTGAATAATTATACACCATTTAAGGCTTGAATCTAATTTTCCTGGTTTGAATTTAATGTCATACTGTATGCTATCCATTTAGTAGAGGTAATTCCTTTCCCAGCTTTAAGAGCTTCAAAACCAAAAATCATTTTTCTAGAGAAAATCCGACTATAGGTTTGAAATTTTCTTTTAGTGAACCTTTAGCCTCACCCTTGCCTATACTTGTTTGAATTGGAAAATTGAATACAGAGGTCTCAATTCCTTTAAGCCTGCTGACATATCCTGGATTACACCAATAAATCACAGGATGTAACTGGGCTGCATAAAAATATTCTTAAATGGGAAGGACCCATCCTTCCCTTAGTCTTAGGAAGCTGTTATGTAGCGTAACAGATTATGGGTCTCCTCCCTTCCCAAATAAATCTAGAAATATATTTATCCCATTTATGAAAATTTGCTTGTGGTATTTCAGCTGGGACAAAAGCAGATATAATAACCATGGTAAAATGTTTGTCTTAATTATACTTATTCTGTCACAAAATCCATTTAGTAAGGTCTTTTCGCATGTTTGAGTCTACAGGGTCACCAACATGGTGCCCACGGGCACCAGGTTATCCCTAAAGACCATATACGTTGTCTGCAAAGCTGTTCCAAAAATCATTAATCATTAATTAAAACAATTAAAAGTAAACTGTATATATAACTGGTTGCCCTTCATATTACTCAGTATCCATGAAGTAGCTCTCAGCTGCAAAAAGGTTGGTGATCCATGGTCTATAGGATCATAATTGCTTTGTTCTAATTTTGTTAAGTTATTAGTTATGCTTATACCAAAATATTTGAGAGACTTCACTATCCAGTTTATTTTCAACCATCTAAACATTCTGGAGTCCAATTGAATACAAGGACTTGAGTCATTTTAGTATTTATCTTGTAACATGCAAATTTTCCAAATGTATTTAACGTTTGCATAATTCAAAAAAGGAGTTAACGGGCCTGTTAAAAAATAATATCGTATGCAAATAAGCTCATACTTGGTGTTTGATTTCGATCCCAATTAGTAAATTATCTTGCTTAATCATTTGAGCAATTGGCTCACTATACAAAGCAAATAATGTGGGGCTTAAGCAACACCCCTACTTAGCTCCTCTTGCAAGTTTAAGTCCTTCTGTCAAAGAGTCATTAATTTTAATTCTGGCTATTGGTTTGCTATAGAGATATTTAATGCATTGAATTGATTTTGAGTTTTATGTATTACAATGTATGCAATGTTCTTCTAATGCCCTGTGTTTGTCGCTTTATTAGTTTATATCCAATTTAGTGTGTTACAGAGAAGTGTGGTCAATTCTCCCTTCTTATACCATTCAAATGGCAATCCATTGCTGCCAGGTGCCTTAATTGACTTAAGCTTTCCAGTTGGCTTTTGTAGTTATTTTTAAATTAGTAAAATTAGTAAAATGGTTGTATTTTTGTACATTTTCCAGTGTGAGATTATGCTACTGCAATAAAAAAAAAAATACATTTATCTTACCACAGGTGCATCATTAAATAAAATTAAATGACAACCATTAACCAATCATTGGGAAGTTTTCTAATTGGAAACAATGTTTTCTATGAGTTCAGCATCCTCAAAATTATCTCACTGGATTGTTTAAAGCATTCTGTGCATTGTGTTGAACATTTTTCCAGCAATACAGAAGCAATGTGTGGCATGCCAAAGCTTTGTTTATATCATGAAAGACTATGGGTCACCCTTCATTACTTCATTCCACAGATGCTTATAGCAGAGATTTCCAAATTTATGACTGACAGAACTACTTTTGATTCACATAAAATCAAAATCTCATTTCTGGAAGCAACATCAATGTTTATGACAGGAAAACACAAAATATCATAGTTAAGTGATTTTTTTTTAAAATTGACTCTTTTTAATCAAGCACAAGGTCAATACAATTTGTGTATTAACATAATATATTTATTATTTATTAATTTATTAATCACAAAACCTTCCCTGATATGTAATGTAATTTAATATATAAATATTTAAATGAATATTTATGTAATTATTCTATTTCTGTGCATAAAGTGAGTTGGTGTACTACAATTTAAACTTCAGATTGTCTTTATATCAGTAAAGGAGACAGAGAAATCTCCCAGCTCATCAGTTTGTGACAAATGTCTACTATCACATGCATCATAAAATGACCAAATGATCATATTTTGCACAAAAATGAATGTCTAAAGAGCAGTTACCATGTCTTTAGGGCTTTCCTCACATTTCTGCAAAGACACTGGACCAGAATGAGAAACCACAGAAGGTAAAAACAACTCAGTTTGTAAGTCCTTAGTGTCAGCAGAGGTGCAGTGACATATGGCTCTCCATTGTAAATTTATCATCAAATTTTAGACCCATTAACTGACCAACCATGAATGGGTCTCAGAGCAGTTTAGGACCTTATGACCAAAAATTTTATCTTGTTTCTTTTCAATAAGTCTAACGTTCTATAGTTAGGGCTAAGTAGCAGAATCTCAAACTGAAATTTACTAAATCAATGTCAAAAACATTTTGAGCCAGTGACTTGCAATAAGTATTCATACCTCTTGAACTTATTTGCATTTTGTCAAGGTAAACCACAAACTTTAATGTTTTTTTTTTATTTCAATTTTATGTGATATACCAACCCAAAGTAGTACATTCGATGTAACATCAATGTGAATTGTTTTTATTTTATATGACAGAAGAAAACAAAGTAGTGTATAATTGTGATGTAGAAGAAAAATGATATCTTGTTTTAAAACTTCTTTACAAATCATAATCTGAAAAGTCTGGTGTGCATTTGTATTCAGGGACCTTATTCTGACACACCTCCAAAACATTAGCCTGGTAAAAACCAGCCCCTTGTTCTATGCTTTGCTTCGTCCAGAGGGTCTGGGCACTTGGCTATTGAGAGATGATTGCTTCCTGGAGGCATGGACTCTGTTGAGGTTTTAAACAACTTGATATGATTTTACCCAACTGCTAACGTTTGGCCATATGACGTATGTAGTACGACAGCTCGACCGTGCAGGAAGCTATGCTAAGAATCGTATCGAAATTACATGCACCGTAAACAACCATCCCTCACTGCGAGGAGAAATGTGCCGAGCCAAATGAGGCGGCTATTAATGTTAATTTAATATTTGGAAGCATGGCCAACACAGACTGAATGGTTTCACTCACTTCGTCCGCTGCCATTGCTAAACTACAGGCACACTACATTTCCAAAACAGCGCAGCAAATCAACATCATCGTTCACAACGCCTCCTTCTGTTCACTGATTGACCCAGTTAAAATTCTACCGGCGAAATGCAAGTCAATGGGACTGACTGAGCTGTGAAATGAGATTTGAATCGAGCGGAATTGCACAGGAAGGCAATGGCCAGGCTACCAAAACATGGCAGTCCAACCTAAACCACTAGGCCAAATGTGCATTCATCAGAAAAGCTGCCAAGAGGCTCGTTATAACGCCACAGCTCAGGTGGGGGAATACGTCGATGGAACAATTATTAGAACTGCACTCCTTCATGGAAGAGCAGCAAGATGAAAGTCATTGTTGAAAGAAAGCCAAGAGAAGTCCAATTTGCAGTTTGTAAGCCAAGTAGGGGAAACAGTAAATGTGTGAAAAAAGGGGCTTTGGTCAGATGAGATTAAATTGAACCTTCTTGCCAACAAAGTGCTGTGTTTTGCAGAAAAAAAACTCTGATCAGAATTTGGGACACCAAACACTATAAAGCTTTTTTTTTTTTTTTTTTTTTTTTTTTGTCCTTCTTATTAAATGCTTTAAAACTAAGAATTTTGCACTCTGGTCTATAACAGAGTCAAGGTTAGGGGATTGGGGTCATATGTTTTGATGCATAAATAAAAATCTCAATCTTCTGCTGCACATAAAACTGCATGCTAACTTGGTCAAAGAACCTGTCACACATCTATTTCTGTTTTATGAGTTATTGTCCTTCAGGGGAAAAAGCAAACAAACAAACAAAACAATTTATCTAAATCTGAATTGAATGGTCACAGCTCAAGGAAAGCCAGAAATTTGTACCAACCAGGAAAACCTGATGAGTACATATCTTGTGGTGGCAGCTGTTGGGATGCTTTTCCGTAGCAGAGATAGAAAAGCTGGTCAGAGTGAATCGAACAATGTTTTGAGCTAAATACAGGTCTATAATGGAAAAAAGAACTATTAGAGGCTGCAAAAAACTGGACTGGAGCTTTATCTTCCTGCACACAAACACGAAAATATGGGGGGTTTGCCGAAAAAAATCGATTTGCATATATATATATATATATATATATATATATATATATATATATATATATATATATATATATATATATATATATATATATATATATAAGATCCAAGGTGTAGATTGTGCAAGGAGGCCCCTGAGACAGTCCAACACATAACAGCAGGGTGCAAGATGCTGGCAGGGAAAGCGTACATGGAACGTCATAACCAAGTGGCGGGCATAGTGTACAGAAACATCTGTGCAGGATATGGACTGGAAGCCCCGAGATCAAAGTGGGGCACACCCCCAAAGGTGGTGGAGAATGACCGAGCTAAGATCCTGTGGGACTTCCAGATCCAGACAGACAAAATGGTAATGGCGAACCAACCGGACATCGTGGTGGTGGATAAACAACAGAGGAAAGCCGTTGTGGTGGATGTAGCAATACCAAGCAATTGCAACATCAGGAAAAAGGAACACGAGAAACTGGAGAAATACCAGGGCCTCAGAGAGGAACTGGAGAAGGCCTGGAAGGTGAAGACCACAGTGGTGCCTGTGGTCATCGGGGCCCTCGGGGCAGTCACCCCCAAGCTGGAGCAGTGGCTAAAACAGATCCCAGGAACAACATCAGAGATCTCAGTCCAGAAATGTGCAGTTCTCGGCACAGCCAAGATACTACGCAGAACCCTCAAGCTCCCAGGCCTCTGGTAGAGGACCCGAGCTCAGAGGTTGAGACAGACCACCCGTGGAGGGTGAGAAGGGAATTTTATATATATATATATATATATATATATATATATATATATATATATATATATATATATATATATATATATATATATATATATATCACGATTCTCATTAACTTCAATTCAGAATCTATATCAAATTTCCCAAAATCAATTCTAAAAAATTAAAAACAAATCTGCTGGCTGTTGGCATCCTTTTTGTACCTACAAAAGCTTCCTGATGTCACCACGCAGCCAATACTGGAACATATGCATGGAAAGCACCTAAAAAAAGAAGAAAATACAAACATGAAAGAAATAGAGAGAATCAACCAGCCCCGTCTTCGTTTAAGTCAAAAATTTGGACTTATTTTGGTTTTCACCAAATGCCCGGGAAGACTGATATTGACATGAGCTTCACCATCTGCAATGTATGGAAAATTAAGATTAAGCACTTCAGGAACACTGCAAATGCCTGGAGACCAGGTACACCAAAACCACCCCGTAAGTTTTTCACTGAGACAGTTGTACAGCTTTCCCAAGAGACTACAAGTATTGTTGCCAGTGCCTAAACCAAAACGACTAGAGAGGCAATAACATGTTATGCAACTTGCAACAATTCGATTTAAGCATAGATTAATGTTTTAAAATTAATTAAAGACACTTTAATGTCTCCATTTGTCATTCTCTCTTGCAAAGGAGACTGGAATAAATCATGAGGATCCTTTGCACACGTGTAGATTGAAGCAGAAATCATCATAAAGGGTTAGGGTTAACCCATAATCTTTTACACAATGAGTATGGCCAGTACTTTGTTCAGTCTTCCATTATAGCTGTCCAGATTGTACCAGCTATGTCTTTCCCTGTAGATATAGCAGTGGTTTCAGGTGTTTCACACCAATACACGCTATATCTTTGATAGGTATGGAAGGCTGGGCAAAGTGTAGTTCAGGACTAAAGGCAGCATACCTTATTGACAGATTTTTCACATCTTCCTGGCTGGGATGTCACAAGCAAACAGATCTCTTTCCAGGGGAAAAAAGCCCTACTGTTGTTAATACTGGATCTCCCTCCCTCTGAATTTTCCTTATCACACACAAAATGTGCAGCACTGCTGACATATCATGGTGCTTTTTGTCAGACAGCTCTCAGATGGAAAGTTTTTTTTTTTTCTTCCCCCTGATCAAAAATGAAATGAACCATATTTTCTAAGCTATTTGATGTCACAAATCCAGCCATTCTTCACACGGATGTGATACGTGCCTTGTCCCAGCTGTCAAAGTTTTACCAATGGCAGAAATTTTTCCGAGTCACAAATGAATGACAAAAGCGCACTGCAACAGCACAGAAGAGACACTATTTGAAAAATAAAACTGCTTCAATAGTTAAACAACTGAGCCCATTGAGCGATGCTCCTTTAAAGCTCATGACAAACTGTTCTGACGCATGCTCCATTAGATAATCTTTGACTCATTTTGTTTCTATATTTATGTTTCAAGCCATTTCCCTGAGCTGAAAGGAAGGCAAATGTTGCTTTGGATCTGGCTTCCACGGAGAAAAAAAAATGAAAAAGAGATAATCTAAAAATTTAAAGATCATATTAAATGCAGTGCCAAGACATTTGCTCAGCAGTGTCATTTATTATCCACAAGTTATATTGCTTTTTTATATGCATTTTTCCTTTCCACGGTAATCACTGCAAACAGACGAGTCACAGTGCTGAAGCGTGGGTATCTGTACATTCAGATGTGAGCAGGTTTTACTTATGTTGTGGGGACATAATTCATATGTTGAAAGAACACAGAGGGTACATCTCAAACAATAAGGTTAGGATTAGGGAAGGAGTAGTTAATCTTAGCCTTTAAGTTTCTTAAAGTTTCAGTAAAAGGATGAAATGTCTTGTGAAATGATAGAAACAAAAAAGCACTCTTTATTCCTCTCTCTTAGTATGTATGTGTGTTAGGATAATGGATAAGGCGGAATCATTGTGAATTCTGAAGAGCTGAGCACGATTTCCGGTATAAATTATTCAAGTGTACAGCCTGTTTTTGTAATCGCTCCCCTATTGTCCGCTAAACGTCCCAAATCACCACACAGCCGACATGAAAGAGGAGCGCGCGCTCACTCAGCAGGAAATCACGAGATGTCCCTTCCTCCAGAATGTACTGGGGCAGCAAATTAAGATGGAGAGATGTACCAAACAGTCCAAACTTTAAAACCTACTTACTTATCTTACTTGTGGTTTAGCTGACATCAAACAATTTAGCAAAATTCCAAGTCTGATATTGGCAGCAGAAAAAGAATAGACTATTTGATTGTACTACAGATTACCTTGAGTAAAATAGGACAACTGACTCATAGTCCACCTTTTATCATTTTAACTCAATGCATATGGCAGTGTATTGAAAAGTTATTTAAAATTAGCACTAAACATCACGAATAGGGCTATGTACCAAAACTGTCCCAGTGATAAACAGGGTGGTTGGTTAGAAAGAGCTGGTGTCATAAAATAGCAAATAACCACAGCCAGAGAACCAGCTTGGTGCCACATCATTACGTCACTTAAAATAATCTATTAAATGTCTGATCTTCTCTGTTGTATTCTTAATTTGTCTAAATACGTGTCGCACTGCATATCACCATGAACACACCACCCCCACAGTAACACATGGTGTGAAAGGTAAGCCGGTCAGAGTTGATGGGAAGACAGATGGAGCTAAATACAGTGCAATCATAAGAGAAAACCTTTTGGAGGGTGCAAAAGACTTGAGACTGGGGTGGAGTTTCAATGTCCAGAGGGACAACTACAGGAGCACAGAAGGACAACCCTAAACATAGAGTCAGAGCAACAGTGAAAATATTTAGATCAAACTCATGGTTTTCCTGGTTCATGTGTTAGAATAGCCCAGTGAAAGTCCCAAGAGAACAAGTCTCAGATTGATTACAGTGGTGTAATAGTGTGGGGCACAGTTCCTGGTGCACTTTGAGCCACTTCATACCAACTGAGTATTGTTGAAACACCACAACTGACCATGTCCATCCCTTTCAAACAATAGTATACTTATCAACACATGTTTTATGGATGTGAAGCTGACAAATCACTAACAGAGGGATGCTATCATGTCAATATGGACCAAAATCCCTGGAGGGAGTTTTGAATACCTTGTTGAATAAATACCACACAGGATTCAGCTGTTTGAAAGGCAATATGAAAGCATTTTTATTTGGTTGAACATCTTACATTTCGCGTTAAGTAGCTAAAATCTCAGCGCTCACATAAGCTACTTCCAATTTCTGGAAGAAAATACTCACAGAAATTAACCTTAAACTACATCCCTTGAAATATATTTATTTATTAATTCATTTTTATTTCTGGTGTCAACTTTTGTAATGTATACTTCTCTTGAACCTGCTGTGCAAAAGTCCTAAATGGTGAAAAGCTGTGACTTCTGGCTGCTACATGCATTCTTTTGCAATTTTTGTATTTTAGCTTTAACTGTTTCATGTTTTTAACATATCCAAGAGGCTTAGAAGTGTATGTGAAGGGTACATTTGTCAAGAAAACTCAAACAAAAAGAGTAAACCTTAACTCAGACATGGTCAAATATTATCTTCTCCACTTGATCTATACACAGATAAAAACATTTTTATACTTGATGGTGATGAGCTGGAAGAAAATAAAAACATTTAAATTAATAAATCTACTAAAATCTTAGTGGCAATTGCTGCTAAATTATTTGCACAAAAATAACACATTAAATCATTCTCATCATCTCCCAACATTTGAAGAAATTTCCAGTAATGGGTATTTTTGAAACTACAAAAATTGGTGCATTACTGTCATTTTTTTATTTGTAAATCTGATTTAGTATTTTGTTTTTTTTTCCTGGAAATGTAAACCACAATAGACTGAGTGCATCATAATGCCTGAATCATTCGTCAGAGAGGGACTCTGCGACATCAATCCTCAGTTGTTCAATTTAATCACATTTAATCAATCAGTCCTGCGATCACTTTTAATCTTGTCTTTTTGTCACCCACTTTATTTTGCAGCTGGATTTTGTCCACAGACAGTCAACAGTCACATCATTTATTGTCTGGTTTACAGCAAACAAGAAGGCTGATGTGCTTTTCAGGAGGGTGGAGGAGAGGGGTTTAGGGTGGGGGTGCTCGTCTCCAAGAGCTGGACGGCTCCTGGTTAAGGAATCAATTTGACTGGACAGCCTTACAAATTGCATAAAGAGACAAACTTGTCCTTGGAGTGAGCAACAATTGATTGATAGCTCAACACACTCGCACCGTAAATCCTCCAGACGGCAAGGAGACAAATCAGTCGCCTGCTCCTGCTCCCCACCCTCCAGCACTATTTACCTACCTCTAGTATCTTTCTATTCACAGGGAAAATGCCACATGATTCAAATGGGCTCAAAACAAACTCCAAATTCTTTTATGGACTGACACAAAATGCAAAAAGGAAAAGACAACATGCAAACAGGCTTATCAGACACTTTATATGCAAATTTGAGGTGAGAATTGAATTGAATGTGTTGTGAAATACTTATAAAATTTTATATATATATATATATATATATATATATATATATATATATATATATATATATATATATATATATATATATATATATAGTGACAATGGGCTTTGCTATCCCTCTTGCACACCATCATTGTCTTGTGATGTGTGAAAAAAAATAAGGCACACACTTTAAAGCCCAAAGTTAACAGCACATGAGAGATAACACAACTTCTCTCGGGGGTTGTGTTGTGCTAAGAAAATGGCAGTCTTCCCCGAGGAGACCACACCACTGTTTGTTTCTGGCAACAAAAAAACACTACAGGCATCTTTCCAAAGAAGCCCCACTAATCAGAAGTGATCCGCTCACATGTGCTGCTTTCCCTGGGGAAACGTTTTTTAAAAAAAAAAAAAAAAAAAAAAAAAAAAGTAAAACAAAATAAAGAATAAGAGTCAGAGACATAGCAGAACAAGGTTGGAAGTAAACATCCAGGGAGGAAAAAGGGGAGCCGATACAAAGCCTAACCAAATCACGGTTTGGTTTCAATAGCTGTACGGCAAAAACACACGTGCGCAAGCTAACTTAATTATTGGAATACAAAACGATTGCCTGAAGTAGAAATGAAATCAAGCAGTTTCAAAATCATCTAGCAGCACTACTTAGGGAGGAAAAAAAAGATTAAAGTGTTTTTCTAAGCACAACAAGAGGGCAGAGTGCACAAATACTCTTCCTGCCTAATGAACACATGATGGCGGGGTGATACTGTTGTGCCTGGGGCTTATGAGACTAAACGGGCAGGTAAGACAGTCGGTATGTGCTGGATTTTTGCTGGATTTTTTAACAGAATATTTTCAAGGATCTGTCCAGGCATCAGTGCTTTCACTCATTCAGGAACTACAGCTAAACAGAATTAAAATTCAGGAGAAAATTCACATTTCAATTTCAGATATTAGGGCAATAACATATTTTTCCAGAATATTAAAGCAGACCAAAACAAAAAAGGCATACACTTCAAAAAACTGTCCCATAATTATTAGTTTTTTTGCCTAATCAAACGTTTACTATCCAACATAGACAACAATCAATCTTTATTGATAGAGGACTTTTTATAAACAAGAGGAACAAAGACATAACAGGAAGGTAAGAAAAAAAAAAGTAAATCTACTGAGCCAAGCAAGGCTAAATACAATGAAAAAGGTGCAGAGAAATGTGTAGTTAAGGGAACAACCAAGGAAAGAACGGTTTAATGATGAGGAGGAGACTGGTTGCAGGCAAAATTTTAAGAAGTATTAATTTCAAAACTAATAGAAAGCTAGGAACAATAATCATAAACAGGGGTGAAAATAAATCAGATTGACAAATACTTTTATAATTTATAATATGTTTATTGTAAGTGTATAAATAAAGAAAGATGAAAATATTGTGTTGTGCTCCCCATCCTGCCCAACATTGGTATTTTTACCTCTTTTTGGGGGGTCCAAACCTTATTTAGCCTAGCTATTCGCACCATATTAGCAGTTAATATTAAGACTCTCTCTGTTGTGTGCATGTCTGTGTCCCTCCAATTTTCATTTTATAAAGGATAGGTTTAAATAATTAAGCAGCCTGTTGCTGTTAATAGCAGGAGAGCAAACTGGGAAGGACATATATCAGTAAAATAAAACCGAAAAACCCGGCTGGCGGCACTTGAAAAGCACCCTGGCATTGTTGTAATGAGGTCTTCTCTCTGGAAAATCACCAGGAACTTCCTTCTGCCTAGGACAAAAAAAAAGGCCACCTCTTCTCCTTCTCATAATTAAAGTGAAGCCTTCGGTGCTGCTTAAATGAACGTGCAACAATATTCTCTGTCGCTTTAATGAGATTGATAAAATGCTATGCGAGCTTTGGCTATTTATTCCTTTTTATGGCACAAATTGCGGAATAAAGGGCAAGAGTCGGATGAATGACAGACGAAGGACAGCTGCAGCATCGAGCCTCCATTAAATGATGCAAATGGCCAACCATGGCCCGAGCAGTTAATTAGCCAGAGAAGGCCTAATCACAGTTTTGGAGCTGTGGTGCTCCCCAGGTAGCACACTTAACTAGAGAAGAGGAAACAAGCTAACTACTGGCTTTGGGCTACTTTGACCTGTGTGTAAAAAAGGTAATTTGGGAAACTGACTGAATTTGGACATGTTTTCCATATTTTTAATTAATAAAGTTTTGTGTGTGTGCGTAGCTGCTGTTTTCCTTTTGTTTTCTTGTTGGAACCTAAATTAGACCCAACACTCATCCGAGGGGAGAAAAAGATCACTCAAAATGGCAAGTGGTGTTTTCTTCTTTGTTGGAAGTAATACTTGCCAACAAAACACAGCACCATTAAAGTAGTAACAATGTGTTTCCTACGTACTCAAATATGATCTTATAATGAAAAGCACTTTGCTCCTCTACTTAATTGAGATACAATCCATTTGTAAAAACATTTTCCATTTTTACTAGAAGTCACAAAAGTTCTTTTAAAAGGAAAAAAAAAGGAAAATTACTTTTATACAAAAACTTACATTTTTTTTACCTTTTCATCAACATATCAAGTTATTTATTAGTTTTTTTACACAATAAAACTGATTTGTTGCTTTAGGTAATTAAAAGTGCCCTTATATTTTAAATTCAATTTTGTATAATTTATTAAAGCTTCCTCAAAAGAACAGCCTCTACTGAACAGCAAAAAACAGCATTGTATAAATTCCTTGCACATTTCAGACATTTTCAGAGACAAAGATGTGGCAATACTGTTTACAATGGTTTGTGAAAAAAAACTGCTGGGAGTCAGTGGTATGAGAAAGCACTGTATGATCTCAGCTAGACTTCAGTCAATTGTCAGTTTTACAATGTACCTCAGCTGTAAAAGCTACAAAAATTTACCATTGTATGACTGCAGTGATTTCGGGATTTTTTTAAAATAAGGTCCAAGATATAGCACAAGGCTCTCAGTCAGTCAGTTGGCGCCACTGCAAGCATTTGGGATGCAGCGTTGAGTGAATCTTCATTAGTGCAGACAGAGCATTTGCAAAGAGCAGCATGAGATTAAGTAGTGTTATTATTGGGTTACCAAGAGATCTGTGTAACACTTGTGCACATATGTGCAAAATACATGTTATCTGAGAATCAGTTTACTCAACAATGTTTCCACAAATAACTTGAAGAGGTACAGCAGCACAGACAGACCACAGATATCCGCCATTGCTGTTTTTATAATGCTCATACACTGGAATGTTTCAGCAACTCAAGGCAGATACGCCATATGCTACTGTGCTTGGGATATAAATAAATCAAACAGCTTACTGCAGGCTCGTTACTGGGGTAGCTAACTCAGTTAATTCCGGTAACTTTCTTTAAAGGAGAAAAGACACAAGCAATTTTGCTTGGTCTACTTTTTTGAATTTTGTGTAGGTCTTCCAACACACAGTATATCTATTTTAAAAAAAAAAACAAACTAAAAACTACCACAATCTTGACAAGGGCCTGCTGACTCTCTAGTGTTTTAGTTGAAACTAATAATAAATTCCATGACTTGATACTGAATTAGAATTACAAACTTGATCTTAACTGTACAACTGTAGCTGAAACTAAAGCAACATCAGTATTAACTACAGATGAAGATCAAATCTGTTAAAGTAAATCAAAATAACCTCAAACAGATATAATATTAATTTTATTGCAGGATGTGACAATTATAGCAAGTGTATTTAAAAGAAGTTTTATATGAAAGAAAATATCTTTTTACGCCTTTTTGCTTTACATCTTTTTAACACCATTAAATTGTGGTATCTTATTTATTGTACTTTCAGAATGTAATATCCTCATACTTGATCTCAACACCAGAAATACTATGTCTTCCAGAACCAGAGCGGAATCAGAAAAAACTGTAAAGTATTTTCAGAAAGTTCCAGAAAAGAAGTTGGCACATTTCTTACTTCAAGACAACAATGGGAATGCTCACACTGATGCAAACACACACAGAGATAAGACACTGAAATGCCTTAAGCACCCCAAAGTAAACCAAAGAAACTTCCATATGCATATCAAGTGGACCCCTGAAAATAAAATCCAGCAAGTCCCCATTATGTTATCAAATCAGCCACCAAGTGCCTTTCACAGATGAGAAACTTTTTAGAGAAGGAAAAGGCAAAAATAAATGAAAGTCAGGCTGTCCTGAGTGATGATGTGATGCTGTAAACAGGGAAGATTTTTTCTAACAATTAAAGAGTGAGGGAATATTGATTTCCGATGGTGCTCTCCAGTGACTTGCTGGCTGTCACAATGTGGCCCGGGGTAAGGTGACCATGTCTCTGCTCAACGTGATAAACCATACATGTCATCAGGTATGGAGGACACAGTGTCCCCTTTCCATTCTTACTAAATGCATCTGCCATATTTATCTAAGGCAGGAATTGAAATTATAGGCTCCTTCATTTGGTAATGAAGTCACCAAGGAGTTAGTAAGGGGAGGACACGCATCCAGTACTTGTACAGATACACAAAGAGGCAAAAATATGAGCTCTGTAAAGTTTAGGTGCCCAGAAAAACAAAAAAATTATTCTGTTTTTGCAAAATCCTTATGTCAAACAGCTAAGCGATCAATTCAATATATGTAATAGGAAGGAATGATGGCAACCTAAGAAGGGGGTCAACTTCAGTCGTACTCAAGTGATAAACAACCATAAATCAAAGGGCTATAGCTGTCACTCAAGGAGCTCCATCATCGGCTCACCCAAGGTGTCAAGCATCACAACAAGAAAAACACAAGATCCTTTCCGATTAAATAAGTCTTTCAAATGAGCAGCAGTGGACTTATATTGATCGATTCCAAGTATAATTGACTTATTCTAGTGTTGTTTAAAGTGGAGTAATGGCTACATGTCGATGCTTTGATGCGATACAGCCCGCAGGCATTGTGAATTATAGGCACAGCTTAGAAACAGAGAGGAAGTTGATGACATGCAACATAAACTAATTGTCCTTGTCTTTTTTTAATAGTAGTTATAACGTGTTATTTTCTAAATGAATGTTTTTCTTGCTGTTTGTTAAGCTATAACACATCAACTACATTATGTAATCAGAACCTCTGAGGATTTTGATTCCTGAGAGAGCTCTAGTTCAATTTTATAACAAAAAGCAAACAGTTGAAGCCCCTTCACACCAGATACCAACTGGTATATGGTTTCCAGGATCTCTGAGAATGTTGAAATGTTGCTGGATTGAGACAGATATGGAAAAGCAAATTTCAGTGTTAAGGCAAGAATGACGTTACTGCATTATTACTACTCAGTATATAGGTTTTTGCTAACTGCTTTCCTCGCCACCCTATCAATTATTCTCGTTTTAGTGGTCTGTTATTGTTTGTCCATCATCATGTTCAATTAATGCCACAGCCACAGGTAATTCATCTCCATAAGGGTGTTTCATCCCAATACGTGGAGTGTCTCAACAGATATGGGTTTTCTGCGCTTGCACCATCAGTTTTAAACTTAATGTAGACAAGTCAGTTTTTTCACCAGCTTAGTCACACAAGAGGTTAAAGATGAGGGTTATTTTTTATATAGAACACAGCACACTACTTAGCTTAACATTTTGCACTTTAATTAGCTCAATAATTTGAGCAACACTCTGTGCGCATATCTCAGTAAGTGTAGTCAGAAGGTGTTAAACACAAAATCCAAAATCTGGATAGTTTATCTACTGAGCACACAGAGACTCTATAGCCATGTTTCCATCAACGTTTTTTATGCACATTTGGAAGTATTGCATCAGAAACAGTTAATGGAAACTGCAAAATTTGAAATAATGTCTTCAATTTTGCAAAAAAAAAAAAAAGATGTTACACTTTCTTGAGGTGGTTTTTTGCTTTTCCAAAAGAAGAGTTAATACACTCAAGGGGAGATGGAAAAACATTTCTGATGTAGCGAACCTTCCTATTCACTGGTGGGTCTAGGTACCTTACGAGAGGTATGAAACTGAACATTTCTAAGTCTAAACCTCCAGCATGGAGGGGAGGACTGTCAGCCTGGGGTGGCCAACGAGAGGCCCTCCAGGCTGGGATGAGAATGATGGATCGGTCCCATCCACTGGTGGGTCTGTGCCTTACTAAAGGCATGAAACTCAGAGGAATTTCTAAGTCCAAAACTCCAGCTCAGAGGGGAGAACTCTCTCCATTTGTCTGAGATGTGTGGTCCATGCTAGTTTGCAACCTCCATTTCCTGTTTATTACAGCCATGCATAACATCAACACCTGACAAAATTACAGTTTGCGTAGCCCGTTTGATTCGTTCCAAACCAGTAGATGTAAAAACGCCTAAGTCGCATTTTCTTTTTTTTCTGACATTTCAAAAGTTCACTTAAAATTTGGATGACAGTTGGATGGAAACATAGCTTCTGATTGCAGGGTTTTTCTTCAAGAGTATGACAAATACATTTTGTACTTCAACTGCCTCAAGCACAGAGGCATAAGTATTTTGATGCATGAAGAACTCACAACTTTTCTTGGTCTCCCAGCAACCACATGCTCAATTTGGAGGTGTGTGGGTTTCTCCTATACTGGAAACCCTAATCAACATAGACTGATCTTCATGTGCATTTAGATTCACATTTTTTTGTCTGCCTAGTGAGATCTGTCTTCTTGCAGCCAGGATAGCGGCGACAGGGACTGAGCATTTCAGACGGCTGTTAAGAAGATTACAATAAATTATCTGGAGTGCTGCCAGCCCGGTATGGGCATGGTTGAGACCACCATGACTGATCCTGATTCAAATTCTCAGAGCAAACCACCATGGTAGGCCACACATTATGGATAAGGTACCACTGCTTTTACCATACACCCTCACATTGCACCCAGGACTCAGATATTCTGCCACAATGAAAATGAACAGCCACACTGTTGCCAGGAAAGTCTTGTGCATGCCCAAAGCAGTTGGAGAACTATTAAGCTCTGTCATAAATATCAAGGTCACGCTGTGTTCTTGATGCAGCCCAGAAAACCTACTAAAGACCCAGCATAGATCATACAATGTTTTAGCTGATGTTTAATGTCATGGTTATGTCTTTGTCCTGTGGGAAAGCAGGCACAACATGGATAGAAGTAAATATTCATAATTAAAATGCAAACTGAAGAATAATATAAAGGGCTGAATTTTCTGTCATATGAGACAGATTTGCAGTTGATGTAGTACTCCACTGCCAACATAAATTTTCCAGAGGAAACACCAATCACAGAGCTGATGGAATCTCTTTGTTTACCTAGCAACAGAACTGGATCAATTGTGATGGGATGTAAATCCTTCAAGTGGCTTTCAAATAAAACTGCTAAATTCCAGCACATGTGAATTTTAGTTGCTTTAATTTTAGATAGAGTTTACATACTATTTAGTGCTTAATATATATGTTAATATATTTTAACTTGGCACATATGAAACAATAATTTTGAAATGCATAGGGCCCTCTCTAAGGGCTTGGAACTCCCGAAGAGCTTCACATTGATAGAACTCCCTTCCTACTCGGAGTTTATAGCTGTTGCTAATTTGCAACTCCTGACCTCTAGTTTGTATGGTTGAGAATTTAGCCAAAGGGTTGGGCTTCTCATCTAATATTCCCACATTTCTCGCTTGGCAGGTTGCCATGTTCTTTGGTCTAGACCAATCAATAAAAGCATTTGTTACTGAGGCATTAAAGACAAAGTCACAGAGGAGTAGTAGTCCATATCTGGAAACTGTCCTGCTGAGTGACACAGCAATTCACAGCTGTTCGGAATTACTTGTAGATGCCAAAAAAAAAAGAAACATGGAAAATGGAAATACAGATTCATAATTTAATTCTCTACCACAGATTTATGAGAAAATACAAGACAGTAAAAGGTCCCTAAAATGCCAAATCACTGTAGAGTGAAAGATCCCTCGCTGATGGAGAAATTCTGCCATTTTTATTATGCCAAGAGGTGGCCACCGAGTGGAGGAAAGGACACTGATGCATAGAATGCAAAACGACTTTTAATTATTCTTGGGAAAAGAGCAGAAGCCCTTGGCTTGTTTACCACTTTACAGGAAAGAGCTTATGATTGCTTTGTAATTATCTCCTTGATAATGTAAAATTTACCCCCCGCCCCCTTTCAGTCCACTCCTTTCCACAGAACACCATGCAAAAGTGATCAAGCATTCATCATTTAGTCCAAATGTTTTAACTTTCACTTGGGGGAGGTGGAGGGAGGGTTAATAGATTATGGCTAATGAAGCAGTTCAAGCTGTAACATAAACAGGACTTTTTAGTGAAAGACACAGGCTAAGGCCCGCTTGTGCTTTGATAATCAGTCTTTTTGTCTTACAATAAGCCGGCAGCCTAACCTTCACCCAAAGAGCGCATCATTTCCCCTCAGTGAGACTTAATGAGACATTAGCCATACTAACAAATGGTGGACGAGAAAGTGAAAGTGACTTTCCAGGTAAAGGCTGTTTGCTTGACCATAATCAGTCCCCGAGTGCGGCTAAAGTATGGAAACAACTCAGTATCCGTCTCAACAGCTTGCTGTGGCTTTTATGACAGGCCTCCCAGGGCCCATCAAAAGGCTTGTGATGTCTTAATTTCCCTCCAATAGAACAGGTAATCTGCTTTTGTTGTCAGTTAGTCTCCTGCTGTACAGCCTGCGCACATTTTCCAACAATTTAGCCAGCATTGTGAGTGGCGGGGAATGTGTGTTCACTCCAAATTAAACTTCACCCAGCACAAGCAAAACTACAGAACTATTACAGTTACTTTCATAAGTCAAGTCATGTTTATTTGTATAACACATTTCAGCAACAAGGCAGCTCAACGTGCTTGACATCATGAAAACATAAAAAACATCATTAACACATCAAACAGCCACTGGTGGTGAAACCAATAACAAACATTACATTTTATCTAGTGCCATCATTAAGAACATCAATACACATCAAATATGTTGATCAATGTTCCTTTTATTATGGGTCAAAAGCAACGCTAAACAGGTGGGGTTTTTTGCCTTGCTTTTAAGTATTTACTCCAACTGAGTAGTGAAATCTGAATATATTTTGGTGGGATTTTACGTGGCAGACCAACACAGATGGGTGCATAACAGCAAATTAGAATGAAAATAATGAAGACAAAATGTTTTTAAAGTTTTTTTTAACGGAAATAAATTTGAAAATGTGCAATAAATTTGTACTCAAACCCCTTTTACTCTGATAATCATAGTAAATTTAGTGAGTCCCCTTATTAGTAGACACATGAGTATAATTACACCCTAATATAAATCCAGATGTTCTGTGAAGGCCTCAGAGGTTTGTTAGAGAACAATATTGAACAAACAGCATAATGAAGACCAGGGAACACAGCAGATAGGTAGGAAATAAAGTTGTGGAGATGTTTAAAACCAGGGTTAGGTTGCAAAACAATATCCCAAGCTTTATACATCTCTTTTAGTTCTCCTTAATCTATTATCTGAAAATGGAAAATACATGGCACAACTTCAAACCTCTCAAGACATGGCCATCCACCTAAACTAACAGGCCAGTAAACTGAGCATTAATCCAAGATGCAGCCAAGAGGCTTATGGTAAGTTTTGGAGGAGCTGGACACATCCACAGCTCAGGTGGAAGAACATATTCACAAGACAACCACTAGTTGAATGCTTAATATACTCTGGTCAACATGGAAAAGTAACTGGAAGAAAGTCATTGTTAAAATCTTAAGCGTTATGGTGGCAGTTTACCACAGGAAACACCAAAAAAGTGTTCTAGTCAAATGGCCAACATGCAAAACACTCTGCATGACAGAAAACTAATGCTACATTTCACGCTACACACACCATTCCGATGGTGCCATGGAGGTGCAGCTTCATGCTGTGGGAATGCTTTTCTTTAGGATGGACAGGGAAACTGGTTAGAGTTGATGGGAAGAAAGATGGAAACAACATGACAATTTGTGAAAAAGCTAAAGGGTGGGAATACTTTTGGAAGGGATTGTAGACCTACTTTAAAATGCAATTCCAATGATGTGTCTGCCACTTATGGAACCATTGACTCATACATTAAAGCCATTCTTTAGAGCTTCACAGAGTGGTCTGGAGAGGTGGGACTAAATACACAGCGCTGGATGGATAAATGAGGAAGTGACGAGGCCGTGTGAGAAGGGGCCCTGCTCCCCCCACCGAGCCTCCCAGCTCAATTAGCTCAGCTCATCCCAGCTTTCTGCTGATGGGAAAAAAATAAAATAAAATCAGCAACACCCCACTCTACCATAGAGTCCTGGGAGTCCAGTCTGTTAGTAAGTGAGTTGTGTACATTATGTGTCTGTTCAAGCCACACTTTCATCCGTGTATCTGAGAGAGAGTCTCGAGTCTGTGTGGGCTGTCTCGGCTCCTCTTAGACTGGAGCCCCACAGTGCTCTCTGTATCAAACACCTGAACTAATTAGGCTGCACACGGAAAAAAAGATCCCTGAAGCCACTTGCTGTAATCTCATAAATAGACATCCAAAACATACAGAACATCAGCAGAGACGCTGGACTTTTTTTTTTTGTTTTGTTTTCAAAAAGCCAAACTTTAGTGTTACCTTTTGAAGTCTTAAGAAGTATTTCTCCAGGCTACATGAAGATGTTTCAAAAATTTTCTTTAGACTTTGTCTGCATTTTCTCTTCTTCACAATCCAATACATGACATTTTCAGAGGTAGGCTTTGTTTGTTAAACCACTTAAATCTTAATGTTCAATCTTTCAGACCAAAAATGGCTCCTAAACTGAAGTGCTAAGCTGAGATAACCTGGTAAAAAAGCTATTTAAACTGGATTTTTGGGCACTTTGTTACCACTAGCCTTTGCTCCCATTTATTTATCTGAATTGGTATAAAATACTAAAGTTATCAAAGTTTAACAAACAGTGAACTGTATTCCAACAGGGTGATTCCCAAAGACATATAAGCCGAAAACCTGGCATACCATACAACTGAGTGATGGTCCATGTTTAACATTGTTCGCTAGATCTCTGGAAGACATGCCCATCTGATCTGCTGTAGAAACGTTCTTAGGTCTGACATGTCATATTTGTCCTTCACTTGTCAACTTCTGTTATATCTGCAGCACATACTGCATGATCTGTCAATAGCAAGGACAGGACTGACCACTTTTTAAAAAAGCATTCAAAGTCCAAAGAAAAACTTTAAAATACATTCAGAAAGCCTGGAGAATCCAATTAGTCCAGTCTAATCAAGGCCAGCCTAAAAGGTTACAATAAAGTTGTTTGTTTTTTTTTACCCTGGAAGTAAACTCTGAAGAAATCCAAAAAAGAAAGAAACTGGGGGAGACCAGGACCAAAAATATCAGAGGTATCACTTAAAAAGTTGCAATCAGGCATACAATTATGTCCTCTTGACTAAAAGTATGTGAATCCCCCTTTTGATGCTTAAACTGCCCTGACTCATCGAGTCATGGATTCCACTAGACCCCTGAAGGTGTGCTGTAGTATCTAGAACAAAGGTGTAGGAGGCCAACTCAACTCCTCAAACCATTACTGAACCAAAGGTCACAGTTGAAAGACGCTACACCCATGAGGAAATACTGTTGTCATAAAAGGGGGTACATAGTCTGCAAAATTCCTTAGATAGACAGTACATATTAAAATCCACATAAATGGCAGGACCCAAGATTTCCCTGCAGGATATTGTCCAAATCGCCACACTGCCTCCACCAGCTTGCCTTATTCCCATAGTGCATGCCAGTACCATGTATTCCACTGGTAAGTGACCCATCAGGCCATCCATGTGATTCATCAGACATGGCTACCCTCCTCCACTGCTCCATGATCCAGTTCAGATGCACATGTGCATTACTTTCAGCATCAAAATTTAGATTGTTGGATTGGACCACACAGGCCTGCTTTTGCTTTTCCCACATGAATCAATGACCCTTGTCGGCAGTTCATCACTGTACCTCTTTTGATAGATACAACCCCTGCAGACTAGGAACAACCCTTAAGAGAAGCGGCTTTGGAGATGCTCGGACCAAACCACCTAGCCATCATAACTTGGTCCATGTTAAACTTTCCGCTTGCCCTTTCTCCTTGTTTCCAACCAATCACATTTCAGGAGAAAATATTTACTTCAGTGTTATTTAACTTACATGTCAGTAGTCACACTGATATTGCGACTATGATATATATATCCATTGTATATTGTGCAGCCCTTATGCAAAAGTGAACAAAATGTAACTAACTAAATTGTTAATAGCCCATTGACAGTCTTGAAATTGTAAAAGCAATGTAACTGACCTGCATGTGAGGTATGATATATAAATTATCCATGTGACCCCTGGATGTGCTTTTAAAATGTTCAAAAAGTAAAAGAAAAACAGAATGAAGCAGTTCAATGCAAGATGAACCCTCTGGGGGATCTTCTCTTTCCTTTCCTTTCAGACACGCATGAGAATCTTATCTCATGCTTGTCTAAAAGAAAAGAGAAGAACTCTAAAAGTTGGTGACTGAGTGCACTTGGGAAGCACAACTCAAGGCCAAAATAAAGAATGTCTCAACAAGACTACATCCTCCTATTAATATACTTAATCACACACAAACTCCTCTAAAAAATTTGCAAACCTCAGTCTACCCTAAAATTCAGCCAACGCTGCAGCATTGTGCCAAGTTATGCACTCAACAAAGTAAACACACTGATAGTGTTTGTGATAACATCCTTGGTGAAATGAAAGAATGAAGGTCAGTAATTGGGAGAAGGCAGGCGCACATTGTTTGGTTTGGATTTCTTTTTTGCTCCTGGCAGGGGTCCAGGTGGGCGCGTGCGGCAGGCTCCAGGGCAGTGTAGGAGCACGTCTGTGCAGAGGTTAAGAAAAGCAATTAATCGGCAGCAGAGATAATCAAAGGAACCTCCCCCTCCAGACACCTCAGTGTGCAGGAGAGGCAGGAAAAGAGCGAGCACAGGAACGGAGAGAGACAGGCGGAGGAAGATGATGGGGAAAATACTTGTTTACAGGCGCTGCTGGTACGATCAAAAAGAAGTGGGGTTCAGCTCCGCCACCGGGGCCCCTCCGTTTCAGGTGGAATTGATAACACTTCAGATGTACAATTCGGTGTTTGCGAGAGTGCTTTTACCTCCCGGTGAGAAGGCAAGGAGTTTTCACAGTCTAAGCTGCACTTCCTTTCATCTCTGATTTTTGTGAAGTACCAACAGATTGTCAATGGCGAGGAAGACATTTTCCCACACATAATCACAGAATGCAGACTGGTGTGCCTGTGCTTCTCTGTAAGAAGATGCTGGTTTCAGACAGCGCAGTGCAAGAGGAGCTAAAAAACACAGATTATGATCTCTGCTAACTCAACTTGTGATGACATTAATTTAGTGGTGAAAACAAGCCCCAAACAGAAACTCAATTTAAGTGGAGAGCATCAAACACTGTGGTTTCTCTCCTTTTTCCAACTAATAGTAAACAGATATGAGCCACTTCAGAACTACAGCATTTTTTTAGGAAATTACAAGATATTCTCCATGGCCCCACAAGGGATAAAGCTTGTTGCTCCCTCTGCTGGTTCACATCTCCCTTTGGGGATGAGATATAGTGATCTTAATGATCTTATAATAGAGCACCTTGTAACTTTTTCATACGATACATGCCACACTGTTCAGATTTTTATTTGTAAACCCTTCTGAAAACCATGTATCATTTTCCTTCCACTTCTCACATGTGCTACTTTCTGTGAGCCTAACATATAAAATCACATTAAAACATATTGAAGTTTGCGGAAAGGTGAAAAGGTTCAAGGTATATTAATAATTTTTCAAGTGAAAAGTCTGAACTCATTACCCTCTATACTCTTGTCTATGTCTGTACCTTCGTTGATATTTTGTTATGCATATGTATGTAAGATTAAACAAAGACCGGGCTAAAAATAAACTAAAGCCTACATGATCATTGTGAAATACGTCAACATCTTGCAGAAACCTGCACAGACGCTTAATGGGTCAGCAGCGACTAAGTGACGTAGCTTCTGCAAAGTCTTGATTAGATAATTTTCCATCCATATCTTGGCAACATGCTGCAAGGGAACAACGAGCTTCTCATTATACCGCTGACAGCGCTCCACATCTGTGGAGCGCTGTCAGAAGCAAGATGTTCAGCAGAAGCAAACTTGTTGATTAAAAACAAGCAAACAAAACAGACGTTATCGACTTGAAAATTGGGTGTAATTCTTTGGGAGGGTAGTTGGATGAAGTAGTTTTAAAGATGCAAATCATCAGTTTTTACTTTTTCGTCACACTTAAATGTTTCATGCTACAATCCCAGCAGTGACAGCAGGGTGTTTGTTTTACCCACAGACATGCAAATCTCAATGCGTGTTGTATTTATAAAAAAAAAAAAAAAAAAAAAAATTGTGTTACCTTAAGGCAGGGGTGTTAAAAGTGTGATCTGCAGCCTATTTGAGACCCTTGGAATGATTTTGTTTGGCCACTGACAGCAATTCAAGAATGGTACTAAGTTGGTGACTAATGCAGACAGACAATTTAAAATATTTTTAGGGTAAAAATTTCACCTAAAAATGTATAATCTTGCTAAAATGTAAAGTTTTAGGTACAAGACAAATTTTTTGTCATTTATTAATTATGTTTTTTTTCTTTTATTTTAATCTGATAGTAAGTAGACTCACAAACAGTGACTCTTACTCAAATGCACACCCGTTCATTAAACATGGTTGAATACAGCAAGTGACCCATGTGCTGCTGTTGATAAGCATAGACTGAACTTTTTTTTTTTTTTAACATCAACAGAACAGAAAATAATCCACTGCCCACCTTTTCTACAATAACAAAATACATTTTTCATCTGTTAAAATGTGGGATGTTCAATTTTGAAAAAAAAAAAGTGAGGTTATCTGCATCCATACAGCAGCAGGTGTGGCAGTTAAATTAGCTATACAACTAATCTACATGAAATTCTCTATTCTTTTTTTTCCCCCTTCTTCAAATTTTCTCTTTCTGGCAGCAACTCATGTATTGCAAGAAAGTTGTGAGAACAATTTAGTTCATCTACCAGCAGTACAAAAGATGCAGTCCCTCTGAGGGTCATATTTCTGACCATTTAGATTGACTTTCTTTTCTCCCTCCTGGAGGTACAATCTGATATTATTCTCAAGAAAGAAATAAAAAAGAAAGTGTTCTTTTAAAGTGTTCCTATTGCCAGTATTCCCACAGGATCAGCCTGCACCAGTAAACTGTGGCCAACCAGACTGCAGCAGTCCTTTTATACTCCAGCTCCAAGTTCATGCTGACCATAAAGTCGGCCCCTGTCAGCTAAAGTCGCACCTGAATGCACTTATTGACATAAGCCTTAACTACCAGAGGTTAATTCAACAAGCAAAACATATTAAAGGGATTGCTGACCTTGTTTTAGAAGCTGGGGGCTAAACCAAAGGCAGTTCTGCATTTCATGACAAAAACGCTCGACCAAATCCATGTCCAGTATTTTATCATGAGATATGAGCGTTTTTTTGTTTTGTTTTTTTAATTGAACACTTACCAGAACAGACTGTGTGTAGACCACATGTAGTCCTCGTCTGTGGATGTGGGGCAGAAAGAGCTGCATCTAGTTAGGTCAGCTAATCAAAAGGATTTGCTAAATAGTGGAGAACACGGTGAATAGAAGATGACATGAAGCACCCATCACTGCAAAAACTGAAAACAGGCCGCATGTCCTCCATCCTAAAGCATCGGCTTCAAGGTCAAACTTCAGCAGAAATTTGTAGGAAAATAAAAGCATGTTCCAGAATAAGGTTCTTACACATTCCATGTCAAATTTCCAAAGTTCTTGTGATTGATATTTCAATGCATGTATATACAATATACAAATCATCTGCACTTCATGAGTACATTTTTAAACTTGCTTGACATACAGCATTCATATCTCATTTCATTATATTATGCCTCCAAAAGTTGGATTATCTTGTAATCTCTGATAACGTCCTTGATCAGTAGTTTTCCAGAGTTCCTGAAGGTTTTTCTTTGGAGTTGGGCCTCTTTTTTACTCAGTGTGAATCTATCAAAGGGCTCAGGGGTGCCTCCTCCTCCAGACTCCTCAATATATAAAACAATGAGAGAAAAAGGTGGAGATGATTGTGCTGAATGTGCCTTAATTTGGGAAGTTTGAGTGTAAATCAGTTAAATAAAGTAAGTGGATCACTGATCAATATTTTTGAAATATATTTGCTTGATGATCACTATGATTTTGATGCATTGATATTTTCCCGATGATGATTTCCATGTGTGTTTGCTTGATGATTTTGCTGTATACTTTATTGATTTATTTATGATGTGAAGCACTTTGAATTGCCTTGCTACTGACATGTGCTATACAAATAAACTTAACTAATTACTGAACCATTGCTAGATGAATGTGTTTTGGCCCCAATCCTAACCCTAAACTCTACAGGAATAAAATACTTCCAAACTTAAATTACCAACAACTGAGCAAACAAGTCTTAAATTGGATCTTTAAATTCTTTGTTTGTCAGTGGTCTGTTACTGAGAGACAATCTGTTACCATTTTGTAGTTTAGAATATGAAAAATGCCACAAATGAAGAGACAGAAAGAAGTATCTCCGCATCAACAAGATGATTACTTAAGAGTTGAGCTGAAAACTTGGCATACAGCTGATCAACTAAAGAACAATGCATCTCTTGGGTTCTGACAAGCCTTTGCTGTTTTTCTTAAAGAAATGATGCCCAGATAATGGTCATCTGTTGTTGATAGTTCTTAGGCCTGATGATTCATTTTTTTGTCCAACATTTGCTAAACAGCCTCAGTTTTTGAAACCCACTTCACAACGCAAATGACTAGCCAGATAATTTGTGGAAGTCTGGATCTTTGGTAGGAAAGTATAAAGAAATTATGAGTGGTTCGTAATTTTTGTGCAATACTGTAGGGAAAAAACAGGGAAGAGGAGAGTATATCTAAGATTAAAAAAAGACAGAAGAACTGATGGGAGACCAGAACCAAAATGTTGGAGGAATGGCAAACCAAAACTTCCAACTAAAGATAGGTTTCTTATTTTCAAGGTCAGTTCTGCAAAAAGAGAAACTTTGTGAGATCTTCAAAAAAAATAATAAATAAATAAATTAAAAAAAAAAAAAAAAAAAAAAATTGTAAGAACTATTTATCAACACCACTTTTAAAAGGTCATAAAGAAGCAAGGTATAAAGAAATTAGGGGTGGTTAAATACTGTCACATGGCACTAAAGGTGATAAGAAAATTTATCTCAAAGTCCGAACAAGATTATGTTAGAGATAAACACTAGCATAATTAAAGACAAATTAACTTTCATCCCATGACTTTTATACCAAAATTTCAAGAGTAAATGAAAAAAAATAGATATTTCTAAGTATTAAACAATCAGATAATCTTGAAAAAAATCTAAATCAATAGGACAAAACACTCTTTCCTCATATGACAACAAATTAGATGATTATCCTAAATCAAGAGCATACAATACTTAGTAGTGCCTTGCAAAAGCATTCATACCTGCTGAACTTTTTCACATTTTGTCATGCTACAACCTCTAACTTCAAACGTTTTTTTCAAGATTTTATGTGGTAGACTGACACAAAGTAGTGCATAGCTGTGAAGTGGAAGGAAAGAGGATGAATGTTTAAAAAAGATTTGCAAATAAAAATCTGAAAAGTGCATTTGAACTAAGCCCCCTTTACTCTGATACTACTAAATACAATCCAGTGCAGCCAATTGCCTGTGTTTATAGGTTTTGTTTATAGGTTTAGAGAACATTCGCGAACAAACAGCTTTATAAAGATCAAGGAATACTGCAGAGAGGTAAGGGATGGGGCTTTGGAGAAGTTTAAAGCAGGGGAAGGTTAAAAGCAATATCCCAAGCTTTGAACATCTCACAGAGCTCTGTTCAGTCAACCATCTGAAAATGGAAAGAGTATGGCACAGCTGCCAACCTACAAAGTCATAGCCATCCAGGACAATGCCCTGAGACAACATATTGCCAGATTTACCTTGAAATTTTGTAGATAGAAGATGATTTGTGGGTAAGAATGACACAGATTGAGTCTCAGCCTAAAGCTAATTAAGAACCTGTATAAGATGTGCAAATTACTGTTTAAAGATCCAGCCAATCTTAGTGAACTTAAGCTGTTTTGCAAAAAACAAAAAGAAAACTTCAGTTCAAACATTTCTGCATGTGCATAGCTGAAAGAGACATACTCATAAAGATTTCCAGCTATAACGGCAGTGAATGATGCTTCGACAGTTTATAGATTCAGAGGACTGAATACAAACCAAATGTTTGGGGGGATAGAATATTTTTAAAACCAAAACTTCTTTGTGTTGACCTATCAAATTAAATCTCGACGGGATGAGAGAAATGTAAAAAATGTCAAAGGGTAAGAATATTTTTGCAAAGCACTGTATCACAACCTAGAAAATATATAAAGCTACTTTTATACTTTATAATCCTTCACAAGATGTATATTACTGGTGGAATTATATTCCAATCTTCAAACAATACAGTGGATCCCTGGTAGTTGCAACGATCAGGAACCACAGCCACTTGTGATTAGTGGAAATCCAAAAAATACTTGAGATTCCCAAAGAATGCTTGTAGCGACCTATTTTAATAGTTCAAACACCAAATGTATCTCAATATGCATCAATACACACACTGGAAACCATCTTAACACTGCCACAGATGCTAACATCGACAGCCTTCTTCATCTCCACTCTTGGGGGTACAGCCAATCAGCACCAAGGAAAATAAATGGTGCTCCTGGATCAACTGCTTTGCAAATGCCAGCCAGTAGCTTGCCAAGTAGCATTGTGTCTCGGTATCTCAGCTTCCCAAGCTGCATTTTCTTTCTAATATTCTAGAAAAAAAATCCACAAATAGGCGTTTCTATGAATAATTTGGAGTTAGGTTCCACAGAAAAATCTGCGACTGCGAACAGGCAGTTATTCACTGACAAAAATCCATTAATGATGCTGATTCTCAATAGTTTGGTTTGTAGAGCATCAGAAAATTAGGATTTTCTCAAATCAAATCCAAAGAGGTGAAAACGGTAAACATTCTGGACTTCAATGTCTAATGTAGTTTTTGCTAGATTAAGTTCAGTTGTAGATCAGCACGTTAGTGAGCTGACTTTTCTTCGAGTAGCACCACAGAGTCAGATTTCCCACAGAAAAACATTTTTTAAGATATCCAAACATGGCACCAATCATTATAAACTTTTTTTATTTTTAAAAACATAACTTATGTGCTCATAAATGTGTTTATCCCTCTCCTCCTGAAAAGTGAGCTTCCTCTCTGACCATTCAGGCTACCAAGTCATTACACAGAAAAAAAAAAAAAAAAAAAAAAAAAAAAAAAAAAGTGACTCATGTGGATCAAATACTGCACATAAGAGCGCACACAAAGGAGCTTTCATTTAGTCGAGCCACTGAGTGTGCAGTAATGTAACTGGAGCCTTGCTGTAGGCAGCAGCAGACATGAAAACATATATTAGTTCTTACTGCTTCTGAGAGCATGCTGTGCAACCAGCAGCTCTTTCTCTCTCTCTCTGTTTTTTTTTTTTTTTTTTTTTTAAACGTCTTGAATGATAAGAGTTCAGCCGTCGGAGCCAGACAGCCTTGTGCTGGCGTGCATTTTGTCGAAGCAAAGTGAATATATTGCCTTTGAAAAGCGTCCAGAGTCTGGACGGAGGGTATATGGTCTGGAAGTCCAGGAAAAAGAAATGCAGAAAATGTGTGATGAAACTTTCAGCACCATGGACAGCACCCCTCAAGAAGCCATGTGATGGGAGCAGAGCATGAATGCAGAGAGAGAAGAGTTCATTGGGAAGGCAATAAGTTTGGTGTATAATTAAGCACAAGCAGCTTCCTCCTAAAGCCCTTCTCCATTTCAGCCACCCTCATGTCTGTTCTTTTGAAAACAGATGCAGAGAGACACGCACATATGCAGGCAGGGCCCTGCTTTTCCCACAGTTTCTCCTCGTTTCTGTGTCTCAGGGTGAAATAATGTAGGGCCTTTACCCAGCGCTCAAGCATGAGTGGATAATCTGGCCACAAGGACAGGCTGTGTCAACATTTCCCTTTTGCTCCCTTATTTATTTATTAATTTATTCATTAATAGTTGCGGAGGCTAAGTGGAGGATCTTAGAGGAAGCTGACAGAGCACATGACCTGCTCCCAATGGGGCTCATTTTCTTCTTTTGAGACAGTGCATGAAGTACATAACTACTGTACATTTGGGAAGAAAAAAAAAAATAAAAAAAAAAAAAATAAAAAACTTTCAGATCGTAACCACCAAGGACTGCTGGAATGCAAATATCATCATGGCTATGAGGTTGGCTACTACAGCACCATCTGAATAAATTAGGAGATCATTCAAAAGTTAATCTGGTTCAGTAATTTAATTCAAATTCTGCAAATCATATTTCATTACACACAGAATTATACATTTCAGTGCTTGTTTCAATTAAAATGACAGTTTTGGTTTACAGATGATAAAACCAAAACGTCAGTTCCCCTGAAAATTAGATTATTACATTAAAAAAATAACTTTTAATACAGAAATTTTATGTTAAGACTTCTGAGAACTGCTGTCTTGACACTTGTCCAGCAGACAGTTATTGACCCTTTTACAAGGAGACTAAGCCAAAAAAGCTCATTGCAAAAAAGTTACCTGTTCGCAAAGTGCTGTGTCTAAGAATAATAATAGTAAGTTTAGTGGAAGGAAGAAGTGTTGGGAAAAAAAAGCCTAAGGAACAGGTATAACTGCAGCCTTGAGAAGATTGTGAAGCAAAGTCCATTTTAAGGTTTGGGGGACATTCACAAGACGTGGACTACAGCTTAAGTCAGTAGTTTAAGAGCCGCCAGACATAAATATATCCAGGATATGCTCTATAAGCATTGCCTTTTTTGTGTTGAGACACTCCGGAACCAGAGACCACAACAAACGCATCTCACCTGGGCTAAGGAAGTCCTCTTTTCAGATTAAAGTTGATTTTACATTTTATTTGGAAGTAAATGTTCCAGATTCTGAAGGAAGAGTGGGGAGGCACAGGATCCAATCTGCTTAAGGTCAGGTATAAAATGTCCCCAATGAGTGAAGATCTGAGGAGCCATGTCATACGCTGATCTTGGTCTATTGTGTTCAGAAGTGCCAATAGTTGTTGCAATGACGATGGTATCACTGAGTTTTGTCAAAAGAACGATGAAAGACGAATTGAAGGCTGTTGTTAAAACAACCTGGTCTTTCGAAACACCAACAAAATTCTAACCATCTAATGAATTTGGGGTTTTCATTAGCTGTACAACACATGAGTTTTACTTCTCAAATGGAAGTACTGAAATAATGTAACTTTTGGATGATATATAAATCATTTAGATGCAGATATATATTTCAGGTTTCAAACATTCAGCCTCTGCTTGCGAATAACCAGTTTTATGGACTTCCACCATCCTTTATGGCCTCACCTGATCTAGAATTTAGTGACCAATAAGGTAAAGCTCAGGAAGAGTTAGGGGTCATTGTGAGGACAGAAAAGAGAAATGTGGGTCTACTGCAATTAATACCAGGACTGCAGTACTCAACAAAAAATATTGAAGTGTGACATTTTCCTAAAATTATGCAACCCTATTATTATCTTTTCATAAAGCACAGAGAACACTTTCCTTTTGTTTTGATGCAGCGAGTAAGTGGCTTCTGCACTCAGTGGTTTCCAGACTGATGTCTCCTAATTCTTCTTTGGTGAAACTATTACTCTCTTACACTTGATTTAAACCTCTGGTTTTCTTTCCACAACAAACCAAGTTTCAATACTCTCTAATCAGCTGCATAACAAACATGAATGATTCTGCTGATAATTATTTTGTTAATTATGTTTTCCAACAGGAAATGGTTACATTCAAGTCAATAAAGCTGATTTATGAACTTTTTTTTTTTGTCGTTCATTTACAAATGGAAGACATCTATAATATGTGCTGGGATTAAAGCACATTCAGTTCTATAAAAATGTACAGCTACTAGACTGATGTGCTGGAAAGCCATTGTGTAGTTGAAACTGCTGAAGCTTTAATTGTTGCACTTTTTTTTTAAATGCCCTTCCCAATGACCATGATTCTGAGACATGCTTGCATGTGGTTTTTGTTTCCCTTTCGCCTGAATAACTCCTGCATTATGTCTCTCAGCGCAGCAAATCAGGCGCTCTGCCTTTTTTAAAAGGGCCTAATCCTCTTTAAATTGTGATTACTCGTAATTCAAATGGCGGCCCACTAAACCATGGGAGAGTGATTGTTTAAGTGTCCTCCTCCGCTTGGGGTTTTTTTGCAACCTCGATGCCTGATCACAGAGGAATGTGAACACATCATAAGTATATCCTGAGCTCTCATGGTGGCATTCAAGTAAATTACCATAGAAATCGCTGTAGAGAATATTTTGGCATCAGTCATTGAGCATAAATTGCTAAATAGCTTGGAGCCCCCCTAGCATTCGGAGGGTGATTTCACCGGCTTTCTTGTGTCAGATGATTTCAGCCACTCTCACAAATTAGAATGATAAGGGATTTCATGCAGCACACAATAAGTGTTTTAAGGCAGAAAAAAATTGAGTTTAGGAGATGAATTAGGTAATTATCTCCAAACAGCAGTGAAACGCCAGTGTGAAAACAGGCCTCATGAGCCTGGATTTTATGGAGTTACAAAGGTGCCAAGATTCAGTAGATCAATAAATTACTTAAATAACTTTAAAAATTATTTAATTATATCATTAATCGTTTGGAATTAGAAGCAAATACATAGATAATTTATGAAAATATACATTCAGATATACATGTCATAACTAAAAATATACTTTTTACTTAAAAAAGGCAAAAATGTTTATTTCAGTATTTGTGAACTTGTTTAATTCATCAGCCTTACTGATAGAAATCAGTGGACGGGGCTCCCTACAACTAGTCTAATGTTGACTTACTGCACGGACCAAACAATCTATTTGACATGCTATAGTGACAGTTTGATTTATTCCACTGTGCACTTCAACACTGTGTAGAGCCAAAAGTTCCCAAATCCAATTAAAATCAAGCCATTAAATAATTATTTATACATTTCAGAAGTCATTTATTCAGCTTTAGCAGTACCAAACTTTACCCCACCAAATAGCTGGCTCCCCATGTTTTCAACAAGTGCAATGATTCAATTAATTAATAAGTAAATAGATCATTAAATGATAACTTAAACATATTTTAAAATTTTAAATTACAAAGAAATACATATTTCAGTAAAGAGTATGGCATTATCCAAATGTGTCAATCCAAAATTTCATTTATATAAAAGTTTTATATTTTTGTGTATATATTTTTTAAATGATTAGAATCCTGTGCTGTAGCCTTATCACTCAAAGAAGGTGGATGGACCTAACACTGCTATTCATAAATGGTAAATAGCCTGTACTTGTATAGCACTTCATCTGGTCCAGAGAACTCCACAGCACTTCACACTACATTCAGTCATTCACACACACATTCACACGCTGATGGTGGCAAACTACTGGATTATAGCCACAGCTACCCTGGGGCAGTTTGATAGAAGCAAGGCCGCCATGCACCGGTGCCACCGGGCCCTCTGACTGCCACCAGCAAGCAAGGAGGGTGACGTGTCTTGCCCATAGACACAATGACGGACTGAGACAGGTTCGAACTGGCAACCCGCTGATTAAAGGACGGACTCCTCTCACCGTCCATCACCCCAAAGGTGATTGGCCAAACATTGGCTGCTGGTGCAAGTGACTGTGCAAGCTAACCAGTCAGTTTAGGTCCTATTTGCCATGGTGACAGTTTGAATTATTTCACGATGCACTGGAAAACAGTAACAGTGAAATCAAATTAAAACAAAAAGTAACCAATGATTTTTAAATAACAAAAATTTTAATTGATTTCCAAATTTCATAATTCAATATTATATTTAGATGTTGGATTATTATTATTATTAGATGATGCATCTATTAATTCGTTTAAATTTTCATTCATTTATTTAGTTATAATACATATTTGCATTTTTTTTAAATTAAAAAAGAAACATTATTTTTAATGAATGAGTTTCACACTTAAACATTTATTTATGTAACTAATACAATGAAATGTAAACAAGGGGGGATAAATGTATTTATTTCCTCTTTAATTTTAATTATGCCATGTACAATAAATCTTTGATTTATTTCTTATATTATGGCACTTCTGGCACCCATACATGGAACATAGTGATGAACTCTACAAAGTCACTTCCTGAAGTTTGCAGATTCAGATTTCACACACTTATTTGGAAACTCGTGTTTCAGGATGAGACAGCGCCTGTGTGTGTGTGTGTTCATGTAAAAAGTACCACACTGTCCAGATATTAACTATTGATCCCTGTCAGTTTCTTTATAGGAATACCTTTTGTTTAGTTTGCTTATATTTCTGGGTACTATGAATTTCGATGTCAGACAGCAGAATGAGGAAGTAATAAAAGACAACATTTCAGATGAGAAGAAATAAAAAGTAACACAGATAAAGTTTGTAAAGTTGCACCTGCGTGTCCTTTGCTTAAAAACTTGTTTTCATAACAGCTCGTTGGCGACAGACAGCTCATTTAACCTCGACCTAGACGTGAGGGAGAAAGTTCCGCCCTACCTGCTCGTAGCAAGTCTCCCAGGTGAGATTCAGAAGACAGGAGGAGAACAGCTCATCTTCGGTCCGACCATAACCGTCCATGGTGAGCCAACCAGCCGCCTCTGTCAGAGGGAGCAGTCAGAGGAGATTCTTTAGGAGGGTGGTGATGGGGGGGGGAGTTTCTGTAAGTCTTCCCCCGACGAGTGCCTCTTCTGTTCTTGCGTACAGCCCCGCTCAGCTCTGCTCGGCTCGGTTCAGCTGTGTGGATGATATTAGTCGAACAGCGGCGGTACGCATGCTGCTGCTTCCTTGATCACGTGGTTCGTTCTCTTCCCCCCCACCCCAAAAAAAAAAAAAAAAAAAAAAAAAAAAAAAAAAAAAAAAAAAACAGAGGTGGGATGCGTTTGGGTGCGGTGCCCTCCCTTCAAAAACACATCCCAGCACTTCCTTCAGGTGTCAGCTAAGGGTCAACTCTGCAGACAACAAAATGAAACCTGCTTTTGTTTCATAAACTTTTACCTCTTCAGATTTGTTATTGCAGATACATCTAGTGTTGCAGA
This sequence comes from Anableps anableps, assembly GCA_014839685.1. NCBI lineage: Eukaryota > Metazoa > Chordata > Actinopteri > Cyprinodontiformes > Anablepidae > Anableps > Anableps anableps. The sequence continues at coordinate 19,268,142 of CM026085.1, forward strand.
TGAAAATTAGAAGAAGACGAAAAAATACCTAATTGATTTTAGCTTCTCTTCATTGGCTCCCTAGTTGATCCTAAATACGTTTTCAATTCTTTTCTCAGTGCTCTGAACATTCAGGTTCCACCTACGTAAAATAGCTGTTTCCTTCAAATATATAGTTAGTTATGAAGTACCACATGGCTTAGTGCTTGGGATAATTGTCTTTACTGTTTAGATGCATTTTAATAAACTGGAATATCATTGTGATTGTAATTTGTTTTAATAATTCACAGTGATTTACAGTCATATATGTATCACTGTTATATCTTAAGAGGGACAATCATGGCTTATGTCTCATGAAACCCAAAATCCAGTTTCTTAAAAAAAAAAAGCTGGAACATTACATAAAACCAAATGTTGTCTTTACTACCACATAGAACACTGTTGACAGTTGTCCTGGAGCGTACGCAAAACTAAAAGTGAAAGGAAAAGGTATGGTTAAAAAAAACAAACAAAAAAAAAAAACAATAGCAGCAGGTGCACAAGCAACAGTGGTAACTTGAGACTTGAGAGCATGTGAATAACACCCTTTCAAGAGTTTGGGGGAGATTCATGGGCATGGACTCCAGCAGGGGTCTGCCCATTCTTCTACAGCTACTGCACACAAATGTGTCTCGGACATGGGCTGGAACTTCATTTCTAATGTTAAATCACTCCAGGACCAGATACAGTGTCAAAAGCGTCCCATTTGAAGTTGTTTATCTTCTTCAGAGAAAGTATTCCTGGACCAGTGCTTCTGTGTTTTTTCCACCCAATGGACATGAGAGTTAGTTGCTCAAACTGAGTGTGTTGCTGCTGGAGATTTCGTCCTGTTTAAAGGAGGGGGGTTTCTCTCCACTGTGACCACATACTTGCAAAAGATGACATATGACAGCAAAGTAATTTAATTAATACAATCAATCGGTTGGCTTCCTTAGATAGATAGCATTTTATAAATTGTAATTAAAGCTAAATTTTTATTTTATTTTAATTGATCTAAAACATGGAATAAGCTTATGAGTATAAAAACAGGATAGAAAGGCTTTTGCCCTAAAACTCAACAACCTGAACCACTCCATAACTGGCAAATTATGGAATTTTGAGACATCTCTATGGATTTTAAACCCATTTTAATTTCTAAATATCAGAATCTGCTATATGGTCCCAGCTGATATGGCTAGAGTTTTTCGGGCATTTTTATATGTAAGCTGCAAACAATGAAAAACCATGAAGCGTTACAAAAATAGGGAGCTACAGGGAAAGATAGAATTGAGTAAAGACTTTCTGTTACATTCGAGAGGTCCAGGAGAATACAAGTGTTTGTCAATTAGAAACCTATGCCTAAAGTTTCAAACTTATTTTTTTAGATATTAACATATTTTGAAAAAATGAGATAAGGTAAAAAGTTCAAAAACACAAATACTGTCTTATTAGTCTAATGTCAAATTTATTTATTTTCCAGACTTCTTTAAGAGTGCATGGAAACCCCTAGTTAAAAAAAGTACAAACCCAGGTTGAACTGAACAAAAATCTAAACTTTATTGTTATGATAAATGATTAAATTAATGGGCTGCACAATGGCGTACTTGCAGCAAAAAGGTCCTTGGTTCAATTCCAGCCTGGAGTCTTTCTGGATGTGGTTTGGATGTCCAGTCCAAAAATGTGTCTATTAGGGTGAACTGGTCTCCCTAATTGACCCTTCTGAGTAAGGTTGTTTGTCCTGTTTGCCTCTGTGCTACACTATGATGGGCTGTCAACCTGTCTGCGGTGTGCCTGATAGGGATGGGCACCAGTTCCTCCATGATTCTGCAAGGCAGCAGGTATAGAAAGTGAATGGATGGAATTCATTACTTTGCCAGTGGTTATCAAATTTTGCTACGTTAAATGCATAAAATAGCAGCAACAGAGACCTGGGAATTGGAAAATTGCTGGTTTAAGTATCCATACAATTTCTAACACACCAATGCAACAAGGTCATAATGACAACACAAACACTCTCAGACAGCTTTTATGCTGTTTTAACCATTTGCAATTTTTTTTATTCATCCCTTGTAAGATGTCCTGGAGAAAATGTACTGCAACTGTCATATTTTGTTGTGGTGGACTCAAGTACAAGGAGGAAAACTGGAGTCTCATGATGCTAGTGATAAAGATTTATTTTAGTAAATACAAGAGAAGGTGAGGAATAAACAGAGTGGAAAATGATTATTAAACACACAAATGAGTAAAAAAAAAAAAACTAAAGACTAATACTAAAATGAGAATGTAAACAAATATACAAAGAACAGAACACAAGACAGAACTACGAAACTCAACACAAACCAATGAACAGGATATGGAACACCATTTATAACAAAAATCAGCAACTTGCAACAATCCATATGCAAAACAAAATAACAACCAAAGACACCAAGACCCAAGGATTATGACAAGTAAATGTTCTTTTTATAATAACATTTACAGCAGATGACAAAAGGTGCTGAATGACACATTGGGGGTCCTGACTCTAACTTTGATTGCCTTGCAGAGGTCTACGAAGTGGAGACCAACATATACATGCTTTGTTTTGATTTAATGCCAATGCTGCATAAAGCAATGTCAAAACTACAAAACTTATGGAAAAGAGCTTTTAAAGATGAAAATGTTGGTCTTGAATTCCTCATTACTGATCCGCTGCATTTCACAGTTGAAACTCCAAAGCTGTCCAAGGAGATGAGGTTACTGATTGTACTTCTTATTTACAGTCCAGTCTTACTGTTATTTTGGACAGATTCTCTAAATTTGTTATTCCCATTGGCCATCTCACCTCTTACAATCCACACCTCTTAAACCACTTCTGTGTGGTCAACCAGAATAATTGCAAAATACAAAATCTTCAGCTAGGAACTTAATAAATTATTTGAATTTAAACAAAGTAAAAGAAACATCAAAATGAACATTTGTGGGCCTTTATATTCATCCTCAGTATAAGAGATGAACCCTATAACAGGAGATTCACAGGGATGTATACTAGGACTCTTTTTATTTTCCCTCATCAAAGGTGACTTATGTTACATAAATTCAACTGGCTACCATTTGACACTGCTATGTTTAAAATACAGTGGTTCATTAGATACATTATTTTGGTTTTAATTATGGTATAATTTTAATAATATACTAAGGTTATAGACAATTTGCAAGCTGACAAAATATTACTGAAAGATTACAAACCATGATTTTACATGTGCAGGTATTGTGTGTCTTTCTGGGACAATGTAGGTCTTAAATGACATCTCTGTCATCCTCCTGCTGGCTTTGTTATTCTGTCTACTATGGGCTAACATCCATCTTTATCATTCGTCTTCCTTCACAAAGACTGCTGACATTAAAATTTCTTTGTAAAGCTAAGCCTGGAATTCAGTATTGGCAGAAGTTGAATCATGTGGTATAAGTGAAAAAAATTTGCATATATATGGTTTTACAGGAGATGATGTAGCAAAATCAAATGTATAATCCTCGGTTTTTACCTACTACTATAATCTGCCAATCACTATTTCAGATACCCAGTTATAACGGAATAATTTACACCTCATTTTCTTCTTATTATGGTGCATTATCAGAAAGGTATGAAACAAAGATTAGAAAAAATGACACAGCCAAGTGCAGCTGGCAGAGACATGCAGACTAATTTAGTAATTCTCAAATCAGCTGGTCTTTCTGATAGAAAAAAGAACAAGTATGAATCAAATAGAAGGTGACAGACCATTTTTCATGTAAGTGGGTAAACTTAAAAGAACCCTTAATCTATAAAGTTGCATTTGTCCATCTCTATGCCAATACAAAAACAGGAAACTTAAAAAAAAAAAAATAATAATCATAAAAAAAATCGTAGTCGTTATACCTACAACTTGTTTACATGTCTCCAGGGTAAGTCAGTTAATTTCCTCTCATACAGTCACATCTTTACTGATGAGCAAAGTGAGTAGAAATTTTTGAAACAACAATGTCATCAACTCTTAAATACAGTGATGGTAAGAAGAAATTACACCTTCTTAAAATTGTTAAGTTTAATACATCAAGATTTTATAAACATTATTCAATCGTTTCCTGGTTCTAAAATATTTCAAATCTAACCTCCAGTGCAAAGAAAATCACACAAAATATTCCATAGTGTTATTTTTTGTTCAAAGAAAAAATGAGGTAAACTTTGAGCAGTAATTTGTGAAAGAACACTGCATGATTGAACAGTTTGTACCAGTTTTAGCACCAATAACCAGAAGTAATTGTTCTTGCATGACTTTATAAGTTTCCTACATCTTTGTGGAGGGATTTTGACCATTGTTCTTTACAACAATCCTTCTGTTCATTGAGGTTAGTGTACAGCTCTCTTAAGGTCCCACCACAGCATTTCAGTCAAGGTCTGGCCTTTTGCAGCACATTGATTATTTTCTTTTTCAGCCATTCTTTTGTACATTTGCTGCTAAATCTGGGATCACTGTCCAGCTGAGTTTAAGCTGCAAGACAGAAAGCCTCACAATGGACTCTACAATACTCTGGTATACAGAGGAGTTGTGCTCAACTTACTGGCTGGTACACAGGTTCTGTGACTGCAAAACAAGCCCAAATCATCACCCCTCCTTCAGCATGGTTCAGAGTTGATATGAGGTCTTTGATCAGATGTGTGTGTGTCTTTTTTTTTTTTTAATGTTTTAGCCTCCCCTGGCGAAATGATGTTGTCACAGATGTCCTGTGGCTATGTTGCCACAATCTTTTTAGAGCAAAGAGGCTTTCTCCTGGTAACCCTTTCCAATAAGCCCTACTTGTTCATTTGTCTTCTAAAGTTACTGTCATGAACTTTAACATTTAATAGCTGACTGAGACCTGTAGAGTTTGAGGTCGAGAATCATGAATACAGAAAGCTACTATCTGGTCAAAGATACAGGGTTCCACAGTTTAACAAAGCTAAACTGAAAACAGGTTTTGTATATCCGTATATCTGGAAACGAAACCTGGAACATTAACCAGTTTAGAACGCCATCATCTGATCATCCTGTAATGCGTAATTCTAATTCTATATGTGTATGTTTATAAATAAACCTGCTGTGAAGCAAAGATGACATGCTCTGACAGTAAAATGTTATTGTATCACATTGTATTATGTCATATATATTATATTGCATTGTCATTGTACATTAAGGAACAAGAAATTGTGGGTGCTTTACTCAAAAAAGGGGAAAAAACTGAGCACTATTTAAAAGCCTATCTAATCTCTAATTTATGAATCCTATCAGCTTTATCATTTTGCTTCATCGTGATTTTGTTTATTCTTTTTTTTATCATTTGAGGTTGCATTTAACTAACTGCTGGACCTGGTAAAGACTAGATCATGTTTTTACAATGTCCTGCTATTTTAAACATTGAAACTAAAAGAGGATGCATTTCTTTTTACCATGACGACACCTTGTAAGCATGCCTGAAACTGGTGCAGGTAAAATATTATGACTGACCTCATGCAAAAATTTGCCTTGGTGTCTATAAGCAAAAGCAGAATGTCTTAAAAGGGGAGAATGTTTCTTTTTCTTCAGAATTAAACCTATTATGGAATTCCTTGTTTTCCCAATGCAGCTTTGCTGTCCACAGACAACCCCTCATTTTCTCCAAACTGTTTAACACAAGTGCTGCTAATGGGCATCATTTGGAGAGCTGTCTTTCACCTACACTATTTATCTTGATGCAAACCCCTGAAGTTAGATGGGGGAGTCTTGTCGACGCATCAGTCATGTCTGCTGGCCTCCTGATTTGATCGAATGTGTTCTCCATGCACGATCTGCACCCATTTGAAGCCTGCTCAACGGCCACTGAGCTGGATCCAGAAATTGTCTGGGTATTCCCTGCAGCCGAGATGCTAGGCAAGACAGGGAATATGTTTCTCATTGTGGCCAAGCTTACACATCTAATCTCGCTGGTTCTCGTGAGGCCTGCTAAGGGTGTCAGGGCTGTAAATTGTGCTAAAATACATCCCTGTGCATTTGGAAATAAAGAGTTTAGGGAGAATTTGATCCTTCAGTGACAGTTATGGCGATTATTATGTGTCATCTTGTAATGAAATGTATTATGAGGGGAAAAGAAAAAGAATGATTGAATCAAGAGAGGTTTCTTCTTTAGCCTTATCCATCACCATCAACCATAATCTTTCCCGAGCTGCAGATTAATTTAAAGATTACAGAGAACCATAAATGTGCTTGCTCCTTTATTTTTTTCCCTGTATCTTCTGAGCTCCTTCTTTAGCTTGTTCCCCTCTTCAGCACAGTGACACTTGAAAGCTTTCCTCTGAATCAAATCAACAGCCTGAGATAATTCAGCTCGACAATGTAACAATTGTGTTAGCGTGATCTTTTTGTGGGGGGACCTCTACCATTCGTACATATCTCAGGAGAGTTGCAGAAGCAGTGAAATCGCAGTGAAAATGAGAGTTAAGGACAGCTGCCAATCCAGAAGATTAGCTGGGAAATAAATAGGTTCAAATCAAACATTGTTTCCCTTTTTTTTTTTTTCTCCAGTCGGTAGTAGCTGTGCATTTTTGCACAGGTGCTTTTAGTCATTGCGTGATTCATCTCCAACTGGCAGCCCGTTTTAAACATGCAGTCTACATGCCACCTCGCACCTACATAACCAATCTATCAAGCCTAACCCAGGCGACGTGTGCATATACTTCCATATCACAGAGAAGGGCCGGGACGCAACTGTCATAGATGGCGTGATTGAATTGTTCCTGTGCACTGTCACCAAAGGGGCTATTACTTCAAATTAGCATACAAATTCAAACCAGGACAGATGGATTTGTCACATTCCAGCCGCCGTCTTCCTGGAAGATTGGCTGTGCTTGTGCTGCGCGATGGAGATAAGACACCTGTCGTGGTGCTGTTTGGGGGTGAAGGACCGGCGTGGGATGGGAGGAGGAGAAGAAAGAGGAGGAGGAGTGGGTGGATGGATTTCCTGAAATGCTGAGGTGTTTTGCAATAAACTTTCTCTACCCCACGGTCTCAAATGATGATGAGGCACCATCCAGGACTCTGTGGGTGGCAGGAGATTGAGCTGCAGCGAGCTGGTGATTCACGCTGTTTGGAATGACGCCGAACAATACCTGCCATACTTTTTTCTGTTTGTGTTTGCGACTTTTGGTGAGTTACAGCGTCTCGCAAGAGTATGGATACCCAGTGCAACGTATTTTATGAGGACTTTAGGTGATAGATCAACCAAAAGTAGTGCATACTTTTGAATTTAAAGAAAAAGGATACATAGTTTTTGTTCTTACTTTTTTGCAAAGCTTTTATATTCAGCTCCAGTTTACTCTGATACTTCCACCAAACCAGACATGTAAAAAGAGAAAGTTTAAAACAGACTTAGGTTATAAAACAATTCGCTTTGAACATCTCGGCAATCACTGTTTAATCCAACATCTGAAAATTGAAAGAGTAAGGGACAATGGAAGACCAACCTGTACAGTAAAACTCTTAGTCATGCACTCTATAAATCTGGATGTCTAATTGTAGAAGAAGTCATAAGATACATATGCTGTTTGGCAAAAGCAATGCAGGACACACTACAAACGTGGAAGACGGTTATCTGTTCATATAACAACAGAATTAAACTTCTTGTCCTATGAGCAAAATGCTAAGAGGAACAAAATCTGAACCCTGAACACAAAATCATCAATTAAAAACATGGCTGATGTCAAAAGCTGGTGGAGACACTCTCCCGAATACCTGCCGCTGTGATTGCCATGTAAGGTGGTTCAGCAAAGTCCAAACTCGTGGGGTTCAATAGAAAGTAGACACCTCAATCTTTGGATTATTTGTAGAAAATGTTGAAAAGACATAAAATGCCAACGTTTATTGACGCTTTCAAGGTCTGGGGATTTTGAATAGTTTTGCAAGGAACGGATGTGATATCTAAATTCAGCATAATAAAATTGCTATCTGCAGCTAGAAATGTAAGTATTGATGGATACCAGCTTTAGGGTCAAATAAATTACATCCCGGGCCTCAAATAACCTTCAGACTTTTATTAGCTTTGAAAAAAAAACATGCAAATGTCATTTTATTAATATTAATTATCCAGTTTTAATAGGTGTTGACAAGGATGTCTGAGCGTACCCATCCATACAGACCATAAGCACGGTGCTCGCATCAGACACTGCAGAAAATACAGCTCGGAGACATAATGATTTTCATTTGTAATTATGGCAGCATGAATCAATCGGAAGTACCGAGCATGAAAAACTGTTCTTACCTCAGGATCAATCCCATATAATTTCCAGATCAGCTCAGTCTAATGGCTTTTCAATTGGCCTGATTAGTCAGATGGAGACTTTTTATGTTGCTCCGTGTGTTCCCGAGTAAAAAGGCCGACCACTTAGAAACTCGTCTCCGAACAGTCCAAAAAAAAAAAAAAAAACAAACAAAAAAAAAAAACAAGGTGGCGCACACAAAGTGTTGTTTCCTGGCGTGGCATATTACAGAATCTGCAGGCTTAATTTAAAAAAGTTCCACTTCAGGTCCGGTATCTTCGCCTGCCTACATTCAGATGCTCCGGAAATGCTGAAAAGGTTTAGTTGTTCATTTCTGGCTCGATATTTAGTTCATCAGTGAACAGCTGATTTAAAACTAAAATGGTTGAAATACCGTTTTAAAAGCAGGCACCACAGACCTAACACACGAACTGCATTTGCCTCTGTAGACTAAATGCAAAACAAAATATCTTTCACATATGATTCTTTGATGTAAAGAGCTTAAATTACACTGGAGAATACTATTATACTCCAGGTCAAATTCCTCTTACCACATTTTCTCAAACCCAGGGTTAGCAATAGTTTCAACTCATTTTTAAAGTATGTAAAGTAAAGCGATGGATAGATGGATTTTGCACAAATCGATGGATGATGGACAATCCGGTAAATAGATGATGAGTTAAAGATGGATGCATAGATGGAGGACAAACAAATGGATTAAAGGACATATGAATGGACTGGAAAAAAAAGAATGGATGGATACAAATTTTAGTGAAAAAAGGGTGAGAAGTAAAGTCTGGATATGCAAGCATTTTTCCATAATCTGTTTTGCTTTTCCATACTTATCCAGACTTGGAAAATGCTTCAACCGAACTCTGTGCATCTCCAAGGAACTCTGAGAACGTTAACATCATGAACAGTCAGAACAGAAGAGCTTGGGAAACCAGTGTCTCCAGGATTTTACACGACTTCTTATTTAAACTGTTGATGCACGCACTGAGAGGAATGTGCTTCTTGAAGTTGTCAGAGCCTTTAGTTCTTACTAATTTAGAAAGACATGAGTTTTTCCAATTGTTATACAAATACAACAACTTTCACTATTAATTCCTTTTTTTCCCCCCCTCCTTAATAGATTACAGAGGAACTTATACTTCTCTCAACCCCACGCCTTTACCTTCCACATCCAAGAGGCGCCAACACGAAGCATTGCAGCCTGAACAGGATCTGGCACAGCAGGGATTTCACACTGATCTTGTTCTGAACCATTTGTAATTAACATTCCTCCTCAACTCCAACTGTTTCTCAAGCTATCAATACCCCAGTAAGAAGATCTAACGTCCCTAAAGAGGCAGGAAAAACGGGCTGGATTTCACAGGTCGGGAAGTGAATGATCTGAGTGAGTGAAGGAGAAGTTCATGCACAGATTATACTTTAACTGTAATGATGACAGAGGAAAAGAGTTATTACAAATGCATTTTTTATTAAACTGAGCAGCTGACGGGAAATGTGATGAACATTACATCAAAATACTGTTTAATTACATCTGATCAAAAGCCACTCTTAACACATTAATGCTGTTAAAGTAGGTATAAACAATGGGATGCTGAAATTTACATCAAGTATCATGCATCAGACAGAATTTTTTATTTATTGATAACCAGATATTTCTAAACCTATTTAGCCTGTTTGCAATGATGTTTAAAAAAAAAAAACAAAAAAAAACAAAAAACAAAGCTCCAGTTAAAAACACAGTTCATAAATCACGAGAAAGCATTTGGTGCAGTGAGCGAGAAAAAAACAAAAAAAAACAAAAAAACAGTCACACTGTGTCCTTTGTGGGAATTAAATAGACAAAGAACACTGAAACAAGTTCGCATTTAAACTTTGTACTGCCGCAGAACTCAAAGGCCTTCTTAGTACTGAGTGTATTCCTTGGATGAAAGTTTTGCAATAATATGCTCCAACTGTCTTTTTGCTTCACACTGGGGGAAGTTACTCATCTTGTAGTACTGCGGGGCAATTTTCACCAGCCTGGAAAAGAAGGTAAGTCAACAGTCACAAATTTGTCTCCCATGTTTACTTGTGGGGGGAAAAAAAAGAGACTGTTCTTCCATATTCACGAGGCGACTGCCGGAGTAAGCACGACAAATTTGGAACATAATTGTACGAGGTCACACAGGGGGAACAGAAACACAGCTAAAAGGGTTGTTTCAGGTTAGCTGACTGCATGCGATGCTGAGAAAGACACGCTGGTGTGACTGGCTTGTTAGTTTGAATCACTTTTGCTATCATCTTTTTTATGATTGTTTTTTTTTTTTTTTTTTTTTTAGAATTAAGAGTACTTTGCTAACATATTCATTTATCCATATTGTGAAATGAGATGAAAGTGATACAAGGTTATCACATTTTTTAAAATAAATATCAGAATATTGAGGTGTGCAAATATTATGGTGTGCTCATCGAGTCTTGCCACAAATTCTCACTTGAATTTAGGCCTTAAGTCTAACTTTTTAACACATCAATACGCTTTTTTCGAAATCACCCCAGTGTAGCGCTGCCTGTGCATTGAGTTGTCCTGCTAAAGGGTGAACCTCTGCCCCTGCCTCAAGTCTTTAACAGCTTCACAAACAGGTTTTCTTCCGGAACTGATCTGTATTTAGCTCTAACCGTCTTCAAGTGAAGATGGTGAAGGAAAGCATACCCACAGTTGCCACTACCATGTGGAGATGGTGTGTTAAGGGCAATCTGTAATGACTGTTTTCTGCCTCACCGATTGTTTTACATTTAGGCCAGAAGGTTTCAGTTTTGGTCGCATCAGATCGGACCTTCTCCTGCTTGTATTCCCGCCATGGTTTTTGTCAGTCTGGAAACTTTCTTTCAACAATGGCTTTGTTCTTGCCACTATTTCATAAAATGATTTGTGGAGTGCAAAATGAATAGTTATTCTTTAAACAGATTCCTGTACCTTAGCTGTGAAACTCTGAGGCTCATCCAGAGTTACTGTGAAGCTCTTGGTTCATTCTCTGATTAATGCTCTCCTTTTCTGGCCTTTCAGATTAGGTGGACAGCCATGTCTTGCACGATGCTGTATTTACAGATGATGAATTTGGCAGACGTCTATGAGATATTTCTTCAAAACCTGACTCTACTTTAAACTAAAAACCTTATCCCTGACCTGTCTGCTGAGTTCCTTGTTCTTAATGATGCTGTCTGTTCACTAATGTTCTCTAACAAACCTCTGGGGCCTTCACAGAACAGTTGGACTTATAGTACATTAAATTACACACAGGTGGATTTGGTTTACTAAGGTGTTGAATTTCTGAAGGCAATTACTTGGGTATCATAGAGAATAAGGGGTTGAATACACATGCATCCAGCATCTTACCGATCTGAAAACCATGGAGATGTTTCCTTTAATTTCATAATTATGCATTACTTTGTGTCAGTCCATGACAAAGTATAAATAGAATACATTGAAGACTGTGGTGAAGACATCACAGAACGAATGAATAAAGGAAATGAATACTTCTGGAAGGCAATGTAAACAAATTCTATAGCTTTTGACCTTTAAACTTGTTGAAGCCAATTTCTGCACAGAATCATACAGTCTGATAAATTTATCATCACTCAAACATGAACAAAACAGTATACAGACCCATTCAAGAAATTAGAATATTACTGAAAAGCCAATTTATTTTAGGAACTTTATCACTAAGTGAAACACATTAGATCAATTAATTGCACACAGATGGGTGTTTGAAAGTCTTTATTTCTGTTAATTATAATAATTTTCCACTTACAGCTAATGAAAACATATTTAAAATTAGAATTTTACATCAGGACAATAAAAAAATATTTTTAAAATCAGAAATGTGAGCTTAATTAAATGTATGTTTAATACTTGCTTTAACAATGTTATTTTCAAAAGGTACTTTTAATCTGACAAACAAAACTCGAGACATATATTCTCATTTATTTAATAAGAATTAGAACAGTGTTGGTTCTGTTGGACCTCAGGGCAGCATTTGTCAGCTTTTCTGTTGACCATGATATATTATTGAAGCCACTGGAGAGCTGGGTTGGACTCTCTGGTACAGTACTTAATTGGTTTGAATCCTACCGAAAGAACAGGGATTTCTTTGTGTCAACAGGCAACTTCTCATCGGAGCAGACAAAAGTCGCATGTGGACCCCAAGGTTCAATCCTGGAACCCCTCCAATTTAATATCTACATGCTCCCACTAGCTCAGATTATAACAAGTAAAAAGATTAGCTACCATAACTACGCAGATGATACATAGCTCTATATCACGATGTCACCAGGTGACTCCGAACCCATCCAAGCAATGAACAGATGATTAGAACAAATCAATGTGTGGATGTGCCAAAACTTTCTCCAGCTGAACAGAAACAAAACTAAAGTTATTATCTTTGGACCAAAAGACAAATAATCCAGAGTCAGCATGCAGCTTCAGTTATTTCAACTACAAACTAGTGATCAGGCCCAAAATCTGGGTGTAGTGATGGATTCAGATCTGAACCTTCAGAGACACATAAAGACAGTTACAAAGTCAGCCTTCCATCACCTGAACAACATTTCCAGGATTAAAGGACTAATGTCTCAACAAGATCTCGTGAAACTCATCCATGCGTTTATCTTTTGTTGCATTGATTATTGCAATTGTCTTTACAGGTTTGTCCAAAAAAAAATCAATCAGACAGCTGCAGCTGATCCAGAACCCTGCTTCTCGTGTTCTCACTAACACCAGGAAAATAGAGCACATCACCCCAGTTCTAAAGTCCTTATACTGGGTTCCTGTAGCTCAGAGAACAGACTTTAAAATACTTCTGTTAGTTAATAAATCACTGAACAGCTTAGCACCAAAATACATTAAAGACCTGTTGTCATTGTATCAACCTTCCAGATCACTCAGGTCTTCTGGTTCTAGTCTACTCTGTATCCCCAGAACCAAAACCAAACATGGAGAAGCAGCTTTCAGTTTTTATGCAGTACAAATCTGGAACAAACTTCCACAAAACTGCAAAAACAGCCGACACACTGAGTTCCTTTACATCAAGACTAAAAACTCACCTCTTTAGAGCTGCCTTTGATTAGTAGTAAGTAGAACATTGATCAATATTTTTGAACTATATTTACTTGATGATATTTGCTTGATGATCTTTATGATTTTGATGTATTGATATTTGCTTGATGATTTTGCTGAATACTTGATTGATGTTTTTATGATGTGAAGCACTTTGAACTGCCTTGCTGCTAAAACGTGCTATACAAATAAACTTGACTTGACTATGACTATAGAATAGCTCCATATTTACAAACAATCTCTAAAACTCACCACTCCGGCTTGATGTCTGCGCATGTACGGATGTAGTTCTTGGTGGTGAGTACAAACTCGTTATAGAGAACCCACTCGGGTTTGTGGTCCAGCACAGTGGAGGGGTGCAGCTGCACGACCTGATTGTCCTTCGCTGTCAGGTAATGGCCGGTGCGCTCAAGGTGAGCAACCTATTTACAGCACAGGTAAAGAGAATTAAAAAGAAAAAGGAAACATCCAAACAAATTTAAATACACTTTTTAAATTTCTTTACTGTTAACTTCCATGGCTTAAAAAAAAAAAAAAAAAAAACTCCTAGAACTTGAAACCAATTTTTTAGCCCTCAAATGACTAATCCCTCCACACACCCAACCCTGTAGTCACTTGGTCGAGCCTCTGTGGCGGTCGTGATTAAACAAGGCAATCAGTCTCAATAAAGGCCTTTCCAAACAAAGATGTGATAACCAAACACTGTGAACCCTTGAACATGAGCTGCAAATTTGTCTCTGAGATAAAGGTTAATGTTGACAAATATTTCAATATTAGAACCATAATTCAACTTGTCAGGTTGCTTGTTTCAGGTGGCCCTGAAAATGGTTTCTTGCAAAGCCACCATTTGTATCCCTGAGTAAGAGACAAATTAATAGGATTTCTTGTTATGTTGTTAAAACAAAACAGCACTAAATGTGTGTGTGTTTGTAGCTCTCAGCTGCGTTTTCAGTGAGTGTTCTGCAAATATGAAAGAACTACTTTTCAAAGGCTCAACCTCAAAGAGGGTGAGCTTCAGGGAGCATCAAGTTAATACTTTTAGTTTAAATATGATAGGAGATAGTAGCTTCAACCAGGCTGATCATTGACCTGCATGAAAAAGCCAGTGACCAGTGCTTGCCGGATGTTGAGATAATAGTCTCTGCTGTTGAAATCACTGCTATTTCTTGGCAGGTTGAAGCGGTCCATGATCCTTGACAGCTGCTGCCGTACGTTGTCTGCTGACATCAGCGAGCGGTAGTTTACAAAGTTATCGTAGCACCATTGGGTGGACTCATGGTCTGTGACAAGGTGACAGAGAAGGATAAGACATAAGTAATTAAGCAGGGGTAACATATTTAAATTCTTTCGCATGTCTAATTTACAGATTATTAAAACCCCAAATTCAGTTTCTCCCTAACCTGTGACTATCAGAGGAGATTTATAAAACATATGTTTGACGACTGAAGTATATGTCCTTCTACTGTATGGTATATGCAATCAGGTGCCAAGTCCTGCTGGAAAATAAAATCAACATCTCAATAAAACTTGTCAGCAGAGGGAAGCAAGAAGTTCTCTAAAACATTCTGATTAACACCTGAACTGGACCAATACAAGCAGATGACATGGCTTCTAAAATCATCACTGACTGTAGAAAATTAATGTTGGACCTCAAGCAACTTGGATTCTGTGTCTTTACACTCTTCCACCACACTCTGGGATCTTTAATAAAATGAAATGCAATCTTCCCTAATATCTTGAATCACTGAGCAACAATCCAATCATTTTTTACTTGGTTCAGATGTTTTTTTAACACAATAAATATAACAGTTATAGTCCATGTCCTGGATAAGTCTGTGCGGAGGCTATTAAAGCTCTGGCTTCAAATGCAGTAAAAACTTTGGGAATTTCCTCCAAAATCTTCAATGGCTTTGCTTCATAATCTTCTCAAGGCTGCAGTTGTCCCTGTTGCTTTTGCAGTTTTTTCAGCCGTACATTTTCTTCCACTAAGCTTTCCATTAATATGATTGGAGAAATCATTACCTGTTGACCTAAGGTAAATGAAGCCATTTCATTCATGTGTGCTGAAGGATAAATGCACCTAGAACTTAGGGTTGGACCGATTGCAGTTTTCAGACCGATCACCAAACATTAAAAAGCCATGTCGATTCTATTATTGTCCAATACAAATTTTTTTGTCTGAAAAGTTGCTTAATATAGTGACAAAGTCGCTAAGTTGGTAACAGTAGGGTAACTAGTGTTAACCGTGCACATGCAGACGTGATCTGGTGGGCGGGTCTGTCAGTCAGCTCTCTCTCATGGCGAAGCAAAAGGGGACAGTGGCTGATTTTCAGACCTTTGTGGAGGTAGATGAGATCGGTGGATAAAACTGGTTTCATAAAATTAAGGAAACTGGGGCCGATTTATCGGTGCACTTCTACTAAAATTTGCATGACAGATGCTCTCCAGGACTAGAGTAGGAGACCCCTGGTTGGGGGACCACCTGGTGAAGGGCAGAATATAACAACATGGCCAACGCAACATTTTTGTAATAAAACCATTTTTATTTGTCTTATGTAAAATTCTAAATGTCTGAGAAAGTAATTTTGGGATTTTATAAGCTGAAAGTCATAGTCTTTCAACTTAACAGAATTAAACATGAATTAAATATAGATTCTTACAAATGCACTATGGAGGACTGAAACTGACAGAATTAAAAATAAAAGCATAAATTGAAGGAAAAACATGAAATAAATTATTTTAAAAACAGTAAAATTTATACTATGTACTTAAATATATAATTTGTTGGAACTAAACTGAAAAAATAAATATGAAGGTGAATTAAATTAAATTAAATTAAATTATAAAGCAAAAAGTAAAGTTCTCCTTTTTTAAATTAATTGGTGCATTTTAAGTGTATTGATTTATTTATTGGGCCATTTATATATTTCTGCTTTTATTTTTAATTCTGTCAGTTTCGGTCCTCTATAATGCTCACCCACTCAAATATATACAGTCATACTCAGTGACTTAGAATATGAAAGAAGAAGAGAAAACATACTTTTCATTAAACCCACATTTCTGTATTAAAAATTGTCTGATGTAATATCCTGATCTAAAATGTAATGTTTTCATCAGATGTAGGCAGAAAAATAATCTTAATATACAGAAATAAAGGCTTAAAAACATCATCATTCACATCATGTGTTTTTTTTTTTAAAGGTTTTTGTGGCTCTAGTAGCTTTTATTTATTAGAAGTTGGACAGGAAGAACAGGAGAGAGATAAGAGTAAGACATGCAGTAAATGGCCGGGAATCGAACTGGGGATAACTGTGTTGAGGACTGCAGCCTCTGCATATGCACTGAGCCCTGTGGTGCCCCTATATTGTGTTTAACTTAGTGACTCACCTCACTGAAAAAATGTAACTTTTCAATATGACATATACATACATATAAACTAGTGTAATATAGAGGAATAAATAGATAACTTACTCTGCTTAAAGGCGTGGTAAACGTTGAGCAATGTCAGGTGGTCTCCGTCAATGTGAGCAAAGTGCATCTTGGCTTCATCAGCCACCTTTTTGGCCTCCGTGGGTCGAACGAAGCACTGTGGGACTAAACAAGGTTGGTATGGGCCCCCCAGCCGCCCACATGGATAAGTTAAGCAAATCCAACAAAGAGAAGAACAAGGCCTACACTCAAATGACGCACACTGCATTGCCAAGAGTTTATGGATGAAAAGGAGAGGAGGGTCTAAGGCAGTGGTGTCCAAAGTTGGTCCTCGAAGGCCGGCATCCTGCATGTTTTAGTTCTCTCCCTGGTGGTAGTAATTACCTCCTCAGCATGTCAATGTTTTGCAGAGGACAGCTAACGAGCAATCATTTGATCCAGGTGTGTTCAACCAGAGAGAACTGAAACATGCAGGATCCCAACCCTTGAGACCAACTTTGGACACCACTGGTCTAAGAGAAGGAAAAATAATGGGATCCTCCATCCACCTCTGCAACAGTCTGGTTTCAGACAAGTTACAGCTAACATCTGACAACCAGTCCAAACAAGTGCACCATCTAACAGAACTGATTCAGCGAGGCTGTCTGGTTCTGCCCTTTACCTTCTGTCAATTTGCTCCTGGCCAGCTTAATGTTGAACGTGCTTGATTGTGCCTTTAATGGATAAAAGCTGTGTTTATTGAGCCTCACGGTTGGTTGCTGTGGCTGCGCCGTTCTCAGGTGAGCTTCTGCTGCTTGCTTTAATGAACTCAGCAAAAACCCTCCATCCTGAAAGAGCTGCTTTAAGTGCACACCACGTCCAAACAGCTAGTTAAATCCATTTCCCCGCTCTCAAAGACCCTCAGACTCCCTTCAACGGCGTCAAGATTCATCTCAATGAGCAGCATTCTGCTTTGGCAAGCCCGAAGTGCAATTACTGCCATAGCGTGCTAGTGCTGCTCCAGCTACACCGATACATTTTGTAAAGACACCCCCCACCCCACCCCACAAACAGCTGACACCCCTGACTTTTTACTCCACTTGCCTTGTAGTTAAGTTCTGAAGGCACACATGGCATGTATTCTAAGTGGCCTTAAACAACTAGGAGGTAGAGTTGTACCAATCACATTTTTTTTTAATCTGTTTTGGAAGGCTTTGACCAACCAATACCAATTACTGACAATAACGATCTCTCTTTAACAGCTATATTATAAGAGGACACAAAAATAGTACTGAATTATTTGTTTCGAGCCTAACAACTCCTATAACAATTTTGACTTTTCTAGCCAAGATAAACGCTGGCAGGTGACCAGTTCCGGCCTTAGTACAAATGTTTATTACTGTTTGGGAATCTGGACACTGAAGCAGCTCTGCATATCCTTTGAGCTCTGTGGTCAGCCCAGCCTCACACAACGGGCCAGCTCTGAGCATTACCTGACAGCATGGCAGTGATGGAGAGAATCTCATTGGAACAGTTGAATTCGCAGCTGGCGATGACCATCTTGGCGAGCTGGGGGTCCAGGGGGAACTCTGCCATCATGGAGCCCAGCTCGGTCAGGTCACCGTCGTCGTTCAGAGCTGCCAGGTAGTTCAGCAGTTCTAGCGCTCGCATCAGGGTCTCCGGGGCTGGGGAGGACAGAGTGGGAGCGACAGGCTGTTAAAGTATTCCAACCCCACAGGCGGAAAGCACACAGGTGGCAGATGCAGACAATTTGCAAAACTGTCATTCTTTCATAGCAGAATTACTTGAAGAGAGCTATTTGAAAAGACTTTCAAACAAAACTATGTCGGATATTATTAAAACTATCATGTTTACAAGCAGTGACAGTCTTTTTGCCCACATATGAAAGCTAAAATTTGCACAAAAATGTGTGCATTCCCTTCTAAATTTTAACACAAATGATATACATGATATGTATTCGTTTTGTCCAGCATTAACTGTCACCAGCTTACTGTTTTTCCGATCAATAAAATAGCAACAGATGAAATGTAATCTATCCTTCTTGTTCCAATAATAAAGGACAAAGCTGGAAAGTTGCAGCTGCCTTCATTATGGGATCTATCTATCTAGCCAGCATCTTATCAAAGCTCACAGAAAGAATCCTGCCACATAGAGCAGGTGGAAATAATCACATTTTCAATGTATGCTATTGGGATTTTATGTAATACACAAAGCATTGCATAGGCCACTCTAACACATGAATATACTGTGATCTAAACCACTGTGTCGTATGGTTGGGATTGTTATCCTGCTAGAAGGTGAACCCCCCCCCCCTTTTCTTCCAACAATGCCCAACAAATTTTGTGCGTGTGTTTGTGTGTGTTTCTTTGCAGCAAGAAGGTCCTGTGGTCTTTCCGAATGGAGTGCTCCCAGTGCATGCTTCGGTACTCAAGCTTCCTCCCACAGTCCAATAACATGACTGTTGGTCAATTGGTCTCTCTAAATTGCTCTTAGGTATGAGTGTGTGCACGGTTGTCTGTCTTGTGTGTCTCTGTGATGGACTGGCGGCCTGTCCAGGGTGTACCCAGCCTCTCGCTCAATGTCTGCTGGAGATGGGCACCGGTTAAACTCTGGACGTATCTGATGAAAGTACCTTCTTCAACACGTTTGCTGTGTTCTGTACATGAACTGCCTGGATTGTGCACATTTAATGCATTTTTAAAAAAGATTATGTCTAACTTAAAGCAACACCTAGATGAAAGTATTGTTCTGGCTTGCTCAAATGTCTGTACGTCAGCTATGTTATATCCTGTTTTTTATTTTATTTTATCAGTCTTGATTGTATAGTTATTATTGTGAGTCTGTTAATAAAGTTTGATTGCTTTTCTTTTGTTTTCAAATCACAAACCCCATCTGTCAGTGTCTGGAGAAGAAGAGTGCTTTTTTTTTTTTTAGAAATAAACCTGACCATCAAAGCACTTGGAAAGGAAAAAAATACAGAGAAAACACTTCCATCACCTGTTGTATTCTGAGCTTTAATAGAAGACAAATGCCTTTTAAGAAACGAAACAAACACTAAAATGGAAGCAGTTGGCAGATTTGGCAGCTGGGTGCATGAGGTGAATCAGAATGAGATGGCTCCTGTTATGTGATGGCCAGAGTTACGTTCGACAGCGGCATTGCAGAGAAGCAATCATGGCAGAGCTCATTTTTCATCCTACACTCTGGCAATCCCAAACAACTAATGTAATTACAGGGGAACTTTCTACTTAATGCTTAAACACAAAAGGCTTCCACCGTTTGGTTAAAAGATTTTTCCTCCAGATGCAATTATTGACCTTTGGCTTCTCAGAGCTGAAGCCTAATGACCAGTTGCATGTTAACTGAAAATTAGCTTCAAACACCGACTGGTGTTTGCTCGCTTTCATTTCTCTCAAGTGCTTCTAAAAAAATTCAATTTCAAACAGCAGGGTGGTGGTTTTTTTATGATTAACAAATATTGATTTAGTCTATCAAAGCTACTTTTTACATTTTTTTCCCCCTCCACACAGTGAATGTCGGCCAGATTTCTTAACATTCTGATGGCCTGTGTTGGGCTGAATAAAAGGTGAAAATCTGATTTCCAAGTACAGCTAGCAAGATGAACCAGGGTGGAAATTCAATCAAAATGTAACGCGACTCATCAGAAAGTAAACATCATCTGGCTCAACACACAAGAATCCGATATATTAACCCGGGTTAAAATCAATGAGGCAAAACGCTAAAGGTACACTGAACCACATCGGCTTTGAAAGGCGTATTTTGGAAATGTCACCAGGAAAATGAATATGACCCAGCAAAGTGCTGGGAGAACAAAGAACAGAACCATTTTTGAAAGGAAACCTTAAGAAGTCTGTCACAAGAGACATAGGTGTCAGACCAAAACTGAACTTTTTGGCCTATACCCAAATTTGTTGTGTGGAAGAAGACTGATACTGCACAACACCCTAAACACACCAACTCCATGGTGAAACCTGATCGACAACAACCCTAAACATACAGACAGAACAACAAAGGAATAGTTTAAATCAAACCAAATTCATTTGTTAGAAGAGCTTAGTGAAAGTTCACACATAAATACAATGGAGAATCTATACCAAGACTTGAAAATTATTCTTTACAGAACATCCAAATTGAACAAGCTTGAACTACTTAGCAGAAAAGGGTAGAAATTTCAGTCTTTAGATATTCAAAGCAGATAGGCACAGCTTTATGTTGGTCTATTACAGGAAATCCCACTAAAATGCGTAGAAGTTTACAGCATAACATAACATGCTTTTGTACATGTGACGTAACATATGAAAAAGAAACCACATCTGCTCAATTATGAAATGTCACTGGGACAGTGAACACTGGCCACCCAAGTCATGGATTCTTTTGGCCTTTTTGGGGTGCATACTTTACACCATAGCTGCCTTGTTCAATTATTTACCAACTCAAACATGAGCTATTGCTTAACCATGGGATATCCATATGT
Organism: Anableps anableps; assembly: GCA_014839685.1. Classification (NCBI taxonomy): domain Eukaryota; kingdom Metazoa; phylum Chordata; class Actinopteri; order Cyprinodontiformes; family Anablepidae; genus Anableps; species Anableps anableps. The sequence continues at coordinate 19,289,454 of CM026085.1, forward strand.
TGCTAAAGAAACCATGGCCAAAACTCAAATTCAGCTATCACTTTTCTTTTAAATTACCAAAACATACCAAAATTATTCATAGAAACTGTGATTCAGACAAAAAAGCTCCATCTCAAAAGGTTTATACAGTATATTTATCAATTCCTTCAGTCGATATTGGCTATTTTCCCAGAGAAAGACCTTCAGCACAGCATATAAAAAGTGATCCACTGTAAATATATGTTATAAGACCTGTCTAGTAACTCTCAGACTTAAATCAGACTTCATTTGCTGCACCCAAGTAGCTCCAGCTACCAGCTTGTGCAGAGGCTACTTCAGGAGAAACCTTCTGCCCTGAGTGGATTAAATAAATAAAAAGGTAATCCTCCCTCCTTTTCCTTCACCCCACTGTTACCAGTTAAGACTCCGCAGACAAGGCCAATCCCATATGTTGATGTATACCTGTGCGTTTTTGTGAGAAATGTGAGCATAGTGTTGGAGGTCAGTCACGTTTTACTGAAGGAATATAAAGGGAAGGCAATTGCTAAGGTGATAGTGCTGCTATTGATGTAACCAATTTCATTCTCCAAATGGCGTTTGCCACAGTGGACGGGGAGAGATGGGTTTAATCTCAGAGGTGAGATGAAAACTATATTATGGTGAGAAAAGGGAGGAGGGAGAGATGGAGGTTTGGGGTAGGAAAAGGTGGGTGGTTTCTTCAGGCGGATCTCAAAATATATACATTAGAAAATATAGTAACCTGATACCTCAATTAGACACAAACTGTTTTAGATACATTCCAAATGTCTTCCTTGGTTTATTAAAAAAGAGGTAAATGCAATAAAATGTAAAGGAAAGAAGCTCAGCTCATGATAATGTCCAGAGAAGAAGCATGGAGCAGTCATCAAAGTTCTTGATGTCTTTCCTGCTCTGAAAGAGTGCTGACCGTGATTTCTAAAGAAATGTAACTAAAACTACAACAAAGACAGGAAAGTCGTGAAATGTTTTTAGTTGAACTTTGCCAAAGTTAACACATCCATGACCGTCCAGTTGGATTGTCTTTGGGTAGACCTTTTTTATCTGCTTGCTTCTGATTTATCTTTTAGTTGGCAGAATAAATCTGAAACTGTGTCCAAAAAAGCTGGACATCAGAAGAAAGTATTTATTTTTGATGTCCCCTGTATTTTAAGAATCTCGCTCACATCTAATGAAAAAATGCAGCAACTCCTGGCTCTACTTGCTCCTGTGTAAGTGTTAAAGGATTTATAGTTTCTACTTGCCAATTGAGTATTTATAGTTCTTAATCCTTTCTACACTGTGTCACGTTACACTACAAACTTTAATGTATTTTATCGGGATTTATGTGACAAATGAAAACAAGGTTGTGAATAATTACAAAGTGCAATGAGCAGGATACATGGTTTAAAAATATATATTTTTATTAATCTGAAAAGTGTGGCTTATAATTGCATTTAGCTACCCTGAGCCAATAAGTAGCACCTAGAACCACCTTTTGTAGTAATTACAACTACAAGCCTTCATCTCTACCTCTTTTGCACATCGACTAACTAGTTCCAGTTTTATCAGATTGGACTCCAACTCTGACCATTTTTCCTGTCCCAGTGGATTCAACTCAACTATGCACCATTTCCAAAATAAATAAATCATAAATGCAAAAATATTCAAATCACAGTTTTAGAATTTTTTTAAAGTGGAGATATGCTTTAAAAACCTTCCTTCCTTTTCACATTTAAATCATTCAGTTGTGGTCTATATAAGGTGGAATTGCAATGCTTTGGTCTGAATTCCTTGTTTTGTAGCTCCACAAGCCCCTCTTTTACCCCTGTTCTGAGGTGCACCTGAGAGCAACTCGTTTTGGTCTCTTTAAAGGTAACTGAGGCACTTCACACTCTGTACCCTTCCAGGTTGCAGAGTGTTCCACTCCAACATGTTCGGCCATTTTTGTAGTTTTATACCAGAGATACAATTACCTAGCCCAACAAAAACTTTTTATTCCCAAATTGATTAAAAGATGTCAACAGTGGAAGACTTGTCCATCCAGTCTTGCATGTTTGAGCCAGAAAATGCCACCACAATATGAATGAACACATCTTTTAAACAAGGCCTCAACATGGCCTCAACGAGTTAGCTAACACTAGCACCAAGAACATCGCTCCATGCAATTGGATCATGTGTTCCCCAAGACAAAAACAGCATAAACACTGCCAAAATATTTAAGTCATGCTTTTCAAAACACACATTGTAGTTATGTCCTCAAAGAGCTAAATGCGAGCATACAGCACAAACATACACAGATGCTACTGGTATCAAAACAATGGCTAGGACATCATATCAACACACAATAAATTCATAGCTAAAATAAAGCTTGTTGTAATTTCAGTTATTTGTAGCTTACGGCGTTTCCATAAACAGAAGGAACTGACCCTTCAATCAAAGTCTTTTGGGAAATCCTTCTGATACTGGCGAAGGTCGCTGAAGCAGTCATCCTTAAAGTGTTTCGCGCAAACAAAGAGGACCGATGTGGAAACATTTCCATGAAAAATAAAATTTAGCTAGGCACTTCAAAGAGGTTCTGATGCTGGGGGACGATGTAATGAATTGTGTGGGTTAATTCACCCAACAATCAAACATTTTGACTTATCCATTTGCAGCTTCGTCATCCTTGAACTTGATCTACAAAATTGCTGCAAAATGGCAGATTCACGAAATTGGTTAACCCAAAGTCCGTGAACTTGTTTGGTAGATCCGCTGCAAATACTGTAGTAGCTCAAAAAAACGTAATAGGTAATGGAGAAAACTGAATGAATTAAAAAATATGACCCAAACAGAATATAGAGATATCTACGCAGTACTAAGAGACACTAAATTCAACTTTTCTGCATTCTGAGACACTCAAAGTACACAACAAAATGTATTTAAGGGCTAAAAAAGTGAATTTTGCATGTATGTCCCCTTTAAGGCAACTCATGTTTAAAATTTAAGTTATCTTTGAACTAACCTGGGGGGTCCATGAAGTCAAAGTGCACAAGATCATCAATGCCCAGTTTCTTCAGCTGGAGCACCACGGAGCCAAGATTAGACCTCAGGATCTCTGGATATGTGTTGTCCTGTACCATTTAGAAAAGAAGCCCAAGAAACAATTTAAAGTGAATCAGACACAGTGATTATTATCTACTCATGAATCAGTCATATGTCAGCTTAAACAGAAACAGGGAGTGTAGGGCATCTGAAGGGCTACTGGAGGGCTATTTAAAAAAGAAACATTTCTATGCCAGTAAGAGTGATGGGATAGAATTACCCTGAGGAAAGTGGGAAACTGGGTTTTAGAAGTTCATTTGTCACACTGAGGCCATGTTGTTAACACATCCTAAGAAGGTGATTTAGAATCAGGATCCTGAAATCCATGAGTTGTGAGAGCAAATTTTCCAGTTTCTAAGGCTACAAGGTTGCTCTGGGGGATACAAGATGCTCGAGGCACTGCAGAATAGCATATATAAGAATCAGTCTTATATTTCATGTAATTTCAATGATTTAAAAAAACCCCACAGCTTTTCACCTGCATTTCTGTCCTGTAAGCTTTCTCTGTGTACAAGCGGAAACATTTTCCTGGGCGTGTTCGTCCAGCGCGACCTGCTCTCTGCTGAGCTGAGGCCTTGCTGATGGCTGTGACCAAAAGGGATTCCACTCTGATGCGTGGGTTGTACACCTGAGACAAACAGAGAGAAAAAGCTTGAAATTATTTACCAGAAAAAAAAACAGAAATGCTTAAACTAGGGTAGAAAAAAATAGAATAATTATGAAAGTAACATCTATAACCTCTACAAGATGATGACAAAAAGCTGCAGAGTGACACATACGCCCAATTCACCACGGTGAATATATAATCTTGTTTTGTGCCGAGTGTATGACTTGGCTTCAGGCTGGTGAAATGTCAGGGGAATAAATAACAGGCTTTTCCATCTTTGCTGCTGTCAGTTGTGCACTGCTGTGTTTATCTGAGGATTCTCAGGCAACAGACGCAGATGATCGCAGCAGATAAGGAGTTGCGGGGGAAAGGGGAAAGCTAACCTTTTGCTTGGCAAATCCGGGATCAATTACAAACACCACTCCGTCGATGGTCAGCGATGTCTCGGCGATGTTTGTTGACACAACGACCTGTGGACATGAGGACACATGATTTAAATGATCCACCCAAGGTGTCTGACAGGATCTTCAGAGGTTGGATCTGGCTAGACTGAAATCAATTTCATGTATGTTCATCAGGTGAACAGCATAGTGCTTTGCTTTAAGCTGGTCATGGAATATTAAAACATCTGAGAATCATTGCAACTGACAAACAAATGCCCTAATTTTAGATAAGTTTTAGACGAAAGTTGCTCAAAGCTTTTTAAACGCTAACCAATGACAACCTGAGAAAGCACCACATTTTTTACTAAACTATTTGGTACTCATTGCTCTGTTAAAGCACAGTGCCATGCAATAATTCATACTCACTGACAATGTTCACATTTTGTCATGTTATAACTGTGTTCTTTGATTTTACGTGGTAGACCAACAAAGTAGTGCAAAATTGCAATGAATTTTGTTTTTACAAATAAAGCTCTAAAAATGAGGCATGCATTTGTGATCAAAGCTTTGTAGAACCACCTTTTGCTGCAATTACAACTGCAAATACTTTGAGGTATATCTCCACCAGCTTTGTGTATCTAGTGAACAACATTTTTTGCTACACATTCTCAAGTGAATCTAGGTCTGCACCTTTCCTAACACATGAATATGAACTGATTCCTGCAGGAAGATGAACCTCCATCCAAGTCTCAAATCTTTCGCAGGCTTATACGGGTTTCTTCCCGGATTGCCAAGTATTTAGCTCCATCCATCTTCTCATCAAGCCACACCACCTTCTTTGCTTTACTGAAGAAAAAACAGACCTACAGCATCCTTCCCCCTCTACTTTACACTTCTTACACTTCTTTCTGTTTGACTAACATACAATCCTAAAAAAACAAACTGTAGTTTAAGTCACAGCGAATTATTTTGCAAGACAGTCCTTTAGAACAGTTCTTCCTGCAGAAAATTTTCCCTTTTTTTTTTTTTTTTTTTTTTTTTTTTTACAAACACAGCACCAAACAATAGTTTCGCCCTTTTATCATACCTCTTTTCTTCCCACAATGAGGACTCATGTGAAGCCGGTACTTGTTTCTTGATATCTGAAACACTGCTATCTGGGGATGCACCAACTGTGTCTACCTCACTGTTCATGACTTAATCTTGATTTCTGCTGTGCAATGTTGGCTCCAACAGCTTTACTTTGAATACAAGCTGAGGCAAATGGCACAGCAAATCTTTGCTATGAACTCAGTTTGGACTGAAGTTGCTTTGTTTATCTGAGCAAAAAATGCACTGTTTACATGATGTAACTTGCTCTGAAGTGTCCCTGTAGTAAGCATCAGTTTAGGAAACTCATCCAATATTTCTGAATCGCACTGATTAAAAATGCATAATTTTGTAAAAAAATTACTGTGATGTAATTACACTTTCTTGTAAAAGTGTAATCTTTATTCAGGAGATAATTTTTTATTTTAATTTTCTCTTCCATCTGGGTACCCAAATACACAGTCAGTGTTCCTACATACTGTTTCCTTCCCATTCAACTTCATGCTTTTCCAGAATGAAATTAGCAAAGTTCACTATAGGGCTGCATGATCTTAGGAAAACATGTGGTGTGCAGTAATATTGGTGAAAGTTGCGATGACCATATGACTTGAGATAATCTTCTTGTTTTGGATCAATAGCAAACATAGACCCCAGATAGTGAGTAATCTATCCAGCTACTAAGAAAAAAAAAACTGTTTTTCCATCTCAGCAAGGTTGCACTTAAAAGTTGCTTTTATAAAGCAAATATCTGCTTAGTTGTATCTCCCTAATGATCTGACCACCTTACAGCTTCTTTCTCTTGTAAAATACTTTCATGCTGCATGAAACAATCACTAAATATGTTACAGGTAGTGGTGTTCGGATCAAACGGCCACCGATCATTATCGGCCGATTTCCGTGAAAAAGTATGTGATTGGTGTTCACCGATCAATGTCTTTTGTTGCCGATCACAAAACCCAATCACCCGTACCTTAAACTTTGCAGCCTCTAGAGGCCCTGCGTGTAGTGTTTCTCCCTTTCCTTCACGCTGCTCAAGCTCATGGCAGCAAATCCTAAGCGAACATGTCTCTCGTGTGGAACTTTTGCGCTGTGTGAATGATGTGAAGTCGAGCAACACATATGACGGAAAAATACCTCGGGGGGTAAGCACATCAAAATGCATCAACACAACGAATTTAATATCACATTTAGAAAACAAGCGCTTGATGGAGTATGGGGAGCTATCAAGGCTCACTGCAGGGAAAAAAAAAAAGTCATCCGGAGCAGTCAGACAGCAGTTAAAGCAGCCCACAATTGCCAACACTCGCGCGTATGAGCATGACTGTCAGGAGGCCAAGCAAATAACCCGAAAAATTATTTATTCATCGGGCAAGACAACCAGCCTTTCTCAGGGGTGGAAGACACTGACATTTTTGGCAATATGGGCAGTTTTACACAATATGCATATTGCGTACAGTGATACTGCAATGCTGATAAACTTGCGATATACTGTGCAGGTCTTAGTTCAGTTTGATAATTAAGGTCAGGATATGAATTCAAAACCTGCAAAAATCCCCCAGAAGGTAGTAGGGAGGGAGGGTGGATGGATGGATGATCTCTTGAACTCTTCAGCATCTGTTACCAATTATTTCATAATTCTGCTTGCTGTAAATGACTGCCATTTTCCTAACTCAGACACATCTAAAATCTTACATCTTCTTGTTATAAGTTGGCTTTAACAATATAGTATTAGAAATAAAGAAGACAGATCCATTTCATTATGCTCTCTTTAAAAGCAATGTGTCTCAGAGAGGGTGTTTTGTATACTTAATGCTTTAATGTTAAGAAATCACAACTGTGGTGACCAGTGGCATGTTGGATGTTTTGCTGTGAAAGAAATGTGCTCAATCAATATCTTTCAACTGCTGCGTATTCATAGCGAAGAAATAGAACAAGAAAGAAAAAGCAGCAGGAAAGAAAAGCAGCAGTGTGATGAAAAGCTGCTGGGGTTCCAAGAACATGACCAGTGGGAAAATTGGGAACCAGTTCCATGTAGCAGTTTCAGATCTACAATCGTCCCTTATAGCAAAGATGTGCATGGGAAATGACAGCTGAATCAAAGCAAAATTATTCAATGAGTCACATCACCCTGAGTCTGTTAGCTGTCAGGATGCATGCAAACAGGGAGTAGAGGGAGAAAGGAAGGAAGATGAGACAGTTTCAACTGCTCTCACGCAAACTTTGATGCTGCTGGGGAAACTTCTCCATAAATAACCCTGGAGACGCTCTGGGTTAAGAAACTCGATTAAGTCTTCAATTTTTACAAGACGCTCTAACATCATTGTCATTGCTCAATAAAAACAATGTTAGGGATTTATTTACTTAATATGCACCAAAACGTAAACAAACCACAAAATTACCTCGGTGAATCTTCGGTTTCTGGGTAGTCTTCATCATAAAATGGCAAGCACAAAACCAAACATCAAATGTAGTCTTTGCTGATACACGTCCACAGAACCAATTTTGCACACTTGACACACTTCCTTTGTAGCCGTGCCTCTTCAGCTGTCTTCCAGCCGAGAGCCTTGGAGACTTTTAAATCCCACCTTTTAAGTGAGGATTTCTCTGCAGCCTGAGAATGCCTGACTGTTTAGTTATTAATGCCAGAGACAGCCTTTCCCCCCCTATCATTCTGCCTCTGACCTCGAGTAATTCACCTGTCGAATGGCACATTCCCCCTTAGTATTCAAGGCGAAAACGAAGAGATGGAAATAAACTCTGGTATGAAACTTTAAAAAAAATTGGCTGTTTTTTATTATGCATAATTCTTGGCTGTCATAATGCGAAAGCATCCTCTGACAAATTATCACATTTAATAACTATAACTCATAAAGGCTATCTACTAGGTGATACATCAACTGCTCAGTTCAAAGGTAGATCATTTACTTTGGTCTAGTTTTATTGTTGGAAATTTACTAAGTACTGCAACCATTTTTTTTCCAAATGACCCACAGAAACACAACCTGGGCCGATTTCCACTACCAGGTTATACCAAGTCTTCAAAATTGGTTGGATTGTCAGTCATATTGTTCGTATGGTTAAAAGTCCTTCTAATGAGATATCAGAGAAAGTGCATTAAAGAATACTTCTACAAATTTGGTTGTTTGGAAAAATTTCCAGTTATGTAAAACATAGACATGATTTAAAAACAAAACCCAGCGCTTCAATTTGGGTAACACTGTTTTAAAACTACAGTGGCAAGCTCTGAACAGTTCGTCTGTTAAGCAGCTGACTGCAGACTGGCTACCTCAGCAGGTGGCCTGACTAATTAACCAGCTAATATCAGCTTGTCATACTTTTGTTAATGTGTAAAGGGGTTTATTCCTATTTTTTTATTATTATTGCTTGAGTCTACGATTAAAACAAATAAATGAATGTTTTACATAAAATGTAAAACATTCAACATGGGGGAGGAAGAGGGGGGCGGGAAGCTCTCTGTCTATCACAGGGCAATGCAGTGACACACACCCAGACCTAAGGGCAATTTAGAAAGACCAGTTAACCTAACGGTCATGTTTTCGGACTGTGGGAGGAAGCCAGAGTACCCGGAGAGAACCCACACATGCACAGGAAGAAGGATTTGAACCCAGGACCTTGGTGCTGTAAGCCAACAGTGCTACCAACTTCCCCACCGTGCAGCCAAACATTACAGTATTTAGATCATGTTATTGATTTTTGTTTGAAAACTCTGATTTTGATCTCGAAAGATGCAACATGAATTATTATTATTATTATTATTATTATTATTATTACCAGAGAAAATGCTGGTGTAGCAGTAGTTTTCTAAAGCTGTATGGAACATAGTAATATAGCCCTGCCCCTCCTCCACTTGTTGCTGCACATACCTAGACAGATGACTGAAAGATGGATACCACGAAAGAGACACAGTTAGCTGTTTGGAAATATTTTAAAACACATAAGATCAGGCTGTTTCATTGTTTCTTTCCTTTGTACTCAGAAGCCTGATTGTTCAGGTTCCCAGTCTCAAATAAATCGAGATTGTCCCTGTGAGGTCGCCAGGCAGCCCTGAATTCAGTCTCCAATATGGGAGTTGCAGGTATAAACTAATAATTAACACCTCTGACAGTTTGAATCTCATTAAACTTCAGGCACACACAAAGCTGTTCAATATTTATTTAATAGCATGTTCCCTGAGTGTTTGATCATCAAAAATTAAAACAAATTATCAAATCCCACAGGACCTGAAGCCTACTTGCAAACAGAACTCGTTCTATTTCGGCATGAGGTCAGTCCAAGTTTTAAACTTCACAAGTGAGATGATTTTAAGTCCTTACTGTTATCTCTTTATCCGATTTTGCACCTTTTGTCAGTTCTGAATGTGCCTCATAGATTAACTCATTTTGCTTTACTGTAACAGGAATCCTGTGAAGGATGCTCCATGCTGGCATTCATCACCCTGCTAAGATATCAGAGAGCAAGGAATGCTTCAATGTCTGTCTAAAATGGACTAGCGGAGGCTGCCTCTGTCTAGAATATTGGGTCACAGTGGGTGCTCCAGCAGATGCCGCACATGACACCCTCTCACATTTCATGATCGTATGGGTGGCCTCATTGACTGCATTGATTCTGAAGGATTATCCAGGCTGGGGCCATTACACTGAACGCAGGCTGGCTCCTTCCAGTCTGTTGCTACACTGGATAATCCAGGCTTCTTCATCAGTAATATCATTAGAGCATCATCTCTGCATGTTATTTCTGGGTTATTACCTGCAGGAGAGCATGCTCTATGGCTAAAATGGGCAATTTTTCACGTTCCCTGCTGGGAAGCACAGCCGTGTTGACAAATAAAGCCTTCCACCGACTAAGGGAGGAGAACATCGTGATACGTTCACATTTGAAGCTCAATGAAATGGATACATGGCTGCATCTTAAGTAACATCAGGCAGGGGGTTTAAAAGATGTCACTGATAATACAAAATCCTAAAACCAACTAAACCCCATTTATTAGAGAATGTATTTCAGATTTTGGAGCGCTAAGTGAGATTACGGTCTCTGTTTGTGATTAGTCAATTCTGGCCTTGCTTTAAGATGATTAAACTGTTCAAAAATGGAAGACGAGTAGCTTTCCAAGAGAAATGGAGCAATGACGAGCCGGTGCTTTATGTTAATTGAGGGGTGCCTAATGCAGTCGTTAGCATGCGTAGCAGCAGATGTGGCGAACCTTAATTCTTTTTCACTACTTCCTCTTGGGCTGGCTTGGATGACATCTCTACATTTTTTACTTGATGAGTTGCTCAGTCAGTCACTGAAGAGAAGCACATTTACTTCAAGGACGGCAACTTTAGATGCCACCCCGCCAATTCAACAAGACCCTGACAAATTGAGGCTGGGGGGGAAAAAAAAAAAAAAGAGACAAACTGTACCCTTCTGAAGTTTAAACTGGTTGCTGGGCATAAACTTCAGACTTTGTGACTTCATTTACTATATTTCAGTTCATCTTCACACAAATACTTGGGAATTATAGCGATATTACTGAATGATATTTAACATAAAGTAACATCATAACTGCTATTAAAAAGACTCACAGTCACTTAACAATCACAACGTCTCCTTTAGGAATATTATATCTAGATATACATGCAATCATCGATTATTTCTACTTATCCCGAGCAACACTCTCCAGTTTATTCTGGGGGATGCAAAGCTGAGGCATATTTGCCTAAATGTTTATGTGTGGAACTAAGTGCACAATGCAACGTTTTGTAGCTCAACTTTAAAAAGTGACACCAAAACAAAACAGAGAGGACTCCCAGCTATCACTAAACTCTGCTATTTTGAATGTTAAGGTTTCTCATGCAGCTACAGAGGAGAAAGAAAGGTAGACAGAACCAAAACTTTATGTGAGCATATGCATTTTTCCACAGTAATAAGGTATGTACCTTGCTCTGCACTTAACAGAATTACTCAACTGAAACAAGGTCAAGCTGAATATAAACCTCACTGATACTGAAGAAAAATATGATGAAGTCCAAATCCAGATGCAAGCAGCATTGAACCAGTCCAAAATGCTGCACAGCATATGAGATATGTCCCTTTGAGCAGAGGGGATTTCCCATCAGCTACACTTTTATGGTGTATTCAAGTACATTTTGTACACTGGTTTGTCTAAACATCAAAATAATTCCAACGTGATTTAAAAAATTTTTAATTCTCCAATTTTTCCAAGGTTTTACTGAAACTCCTAAAGAACTCCTACTGAAATTCCTAAAGGTAGAACAACATTTACAATTTTTAATTTATTCCTGCTTGTCCCTTAATAAAAAAAAAAAAATAAATAAATTATATTATAGTGTAGTTCTACAGTGGGCATTTTTTATTAGTTTGTCTTGAAACAAACTTGAAGCAAACCACAAACGTACTAAACCGTGACTTTATACCCAAAGTATAGAGCTGACCAGTGTGTGAGCCTGTCTTAGTATAAATCCTGATCTTATGTGAGGGCCTAAGAGGTTTGTTTGAGAACATCACTGAAGGAACAACATCATGAAACCACAGCAGCGAGTCAGGGATAAATTTAAGGAGAAATTTAAAAATTTGTTAGGTTGTAAATCAACATCCCAATCTTTGAACGTTTTAAGAGTACATTTCAATCCATCATAGTTTGAACAATGCTCAATAATCACTGCAGCATCATGAACAAAAGCATTGCAAACTTTCTGGAATAATATAGACAGGAAAGATATTGTTGACAGAGAGCTACAACAAGTCCACAAGAAGAAGGTGCTCTGGTTAGATGAGATAAAAAGTTAACGTTTTGTCTTACAAGAGCATTGTGTGAAGTGGAAAACTAAGAATATGCATCACGATAAAAATACCATCCCAAAAATGAGAAATGGTGGTGGGAGCATCAAGCTGTGGGATACTTTCCTTTAGAATGTACAAATAAGCTTATTGAGAGTTGACTGGAAGTTGGGAGAAGCTAAACAAAAGGCAATCCCAGAAGAAAACCTGTTGAGACTGGCTAGAGTTTCAACTTCCAGATGGAAAGTGATGCTAAACAAGCAGGTAGAGCTAAAATGGGACGGTTTAGCTCAAAGCATATTCGTGTATTAATATGACCCAATGTCTACACCTAATTCCAATTCAGAATCTATGTCAATACATAAACAGATGTTCACAAGTGTTCTCCATCCAGTCTGGCCAAGCTTGAACTGTTTTGCAAACAGGAACGGGCAAAACCTCACATCTTAAAAACAAGGAGTTTTATTTATGGGGCAAAATTTTCTTTCTTCGCCTCAAAGACCTGACAGCAGACCTGTGTGACACAACATTCATATTTTTAATACCTGTCACTAATAAACACAAAATCTAACAGCATTTCAGTGACTCTAAAAGCCACGCAATCCGGTCCGAGCCGAGTATTTTTTGATGTATCACAATGTGCTCAACTTCGACAGCGCATAAATACTTTCGCTGCTCATTTCAGTCTGATCTGGCTCAATTAGCAGGGTTGTAGCAACGACTCATTCATCAACACCGTCCTCTATCAGCTGTTGGGGCTGAGTGTTTGCTCATTCGCTGGCACTGGTGATGGTCTTGTATTCTCTCAGATCCCAAGCCAACAGTGTGACAGTGCAGCTGGAGCTGCTACTATGGCGATGAGCCCATCTGAATAAAAACTGGCACACAAAAAAAGAGGAACTCTTTCGAGTCTGTATCAATAAGAGCGCAAGATAAAATGAGAAAGAATGAGATATATAACATACCTTTACAGAGTTTTTTTTACGCACTTTTGAGTGTAGGGATAAAAACGCTAAGAATGCAGTGCTTTCCCCAGCTCACAGGGCGTGAGTAATACTCCAGTTATAATTTGGAGCACAGAATCACATGCTTACAAAAGCAGCATATGTTGTGTGAGTCAGTTCTGCGCTAAAGCTGAGAAAAAAGGAAGAGAGGAAAAAAAAAAAAAAAAAAAAAACTTCCCACTTTTTTAGCTCTTTTATTTTCCCACATCTGGCCTCCCCCTACTCTTTCTCTCACCTCTTCCTGCAAAGGATTTTGTACCAACGGAGCTGCCTTACCTTTCTTCCAATAGCACCGTTTGGTTTATGTGGTGGAGGCGGCTCAAAGATTCTCTGCTGTTGCTGTGGTGGTAGGGTGGAGTACAGGGGGATGATTTTCATATTGCCGACTTGGGGCCCCAGGTCGTCGACCTCACGCTTGATTCGCTTGCAGGCTTCGTCGATTTCCTGAAAGGTGAAAGGACCACAATTACTCCCTGAACCTTCAGTGTACGCAAACACAAAACCAGGCAGGTTCTGAGCAACACCTGGATTAACAATGGCAGCGGGTGGATGTGATGGAGGGGAAGAAAAAAGAAGGGAGCCGGGGAAACCGTGATTCCCTTCTACAGTACATTTGTTCTAACTATCGTTCCATCTGATGGAGGAAATTAAACTTGGACTGCAGCATGCTTTGCTGAGCTCCCTGTGGCTCTGTTGTCAAATGCAGCAATCATGGAAAACACAGACGAGCACGCTCACAAGGCACAAACACGCGGAGCCAGACACACTCAAACGGGGTTCATTATTCCACAGCGCAGTATTGTAGAGGGGAATGTGATATGAGACTGCAGCATTGATGCATAACCAGCGGCAAATCATAGCAGATCAGTTTAGTGGAGCTGAACGTTCAAGAGCCGGTGGGTTGGCAGACAGAAGCCGTGAGTAGCGCCAGGAATGAGGATAGAAAATACAAAATTGGAGCCTATTCTCCAACGGCATATTAAATGTAATAAGAAAAATACATTATAAATATTCCACAAAGCCTTTTGCCTAACAACATAACGACTGATTCATTTTTCTTTCATTTTATTGTAATACAAAGACAATTTCATTTTTTAATAATTGTTCAAAGTTCTGAACAGTTTGTAGCACAAACCAAAGCTGTCAACACATTTGGCTTTTTTTAAGCTATTCCCAGTTAGGAACCATTTCATTCTGTTCCAAACAACAATCATTTCATCTTCAGCGTGCTGCAGCTCCTCGGTGTGGTACCTTGCTGCTTATGCTGTTGCACCACCTGCAGGCCCATGGGAGCAATGCAGCAACCTCTCGAAGAGTTGCTATGAAGGCACTCAGAGCAATCAGCCTAAAATTTATGCTTCAGAACCAGCACCAGAAGCAACAATAGTTTCTGTTCACCAAAGGGCCAGCCAAAAAAGTGGCATTAACATTCATCAATATCCCATGTCCAAACTAGTTTAAGGAGAACCGCTAATGCTGTGAGGAAGTACCACTGAGTCTTTTTTGAATTTAACAACTTCAATTGAAGATTTTTAGAAATCATTTTGGGATGATTTGTTACAAGTTAAAATCTGAAAAGTGAAATGGCTTTTTATTCAGCCCCTTTATACCGATATCTTTAAATAAAATCCACGCAACCGTTTTCTTAAGTCACTTAATTAGAATACTCATTTATGCAATTTAATCTCTAAAAAAAACCCAGTTGTTCTGTGAACGCGCCTTTTTTTAAAGGCTTTTTTTTTTTTAAAGAACATTAGTGAATCATGAAGGCCACACAGCAAAAAGGTGCAGGGAGGTGTAGGTTATAAAACAGGAGGCATAGCTATGAACACCTCACAGAGCACAGTTCAAGCCACCCTGACAAATGGAAGGTCTTTCACAACTGCAAACCTACCAAGGTATGAACATCCACTTAAACTGACAGGCCAGGCAATAAAAGCATTAACCAGAGAAGCAGCAGAGGCCTATAGTAACTCTGGAGGGGCTGCAGATCTCCACAGCTCAGGTAGGAGAATCGGTGGACAGGACAACCAATAGATGTGAACTCCACAAATCTGGCCCTTGTGAAAGACCATTGAGAGAAAAGCCATCGCTGAAAACAAGCTGTAAGAAGTCCCACTTTGCAGTTTACCACAAGCCACCTAGAGTACACAGTAGACATCTGGAAACCAACACTGCACATTACCCTGTGAACACCATCCCCACACTGAAACATAGTAGTGGCACTATCATGCTGTGGGTATGCTTGTCTTCAGCAGGAACAGTGAAGTTGAGTCAGAGTTGATAGGAAGATGGATGGAGCTGAATACAGGGCAATCCTGCAAGACAACCTGTAAGAGGCTGCAGAAGACTGAAGACGAAGACAGAGATTCACTTTCTAACAGGGCAAAGTCCTTAAAGATATAGCCAGAGCTTCAATGTTTTAGCATATTCAAGTGAAAGAATGGTCGAGTCCAAGTTCTGCCCAGATCACAATTGAGAATCTATGCTGATACTATAAAATTGAATAAGCAATCAGCATCCTAAAGAATGATCAAAAATGTTGATCCTGAGATCAACAAAATACTTGCAGCTGTGATTGCATCAAAATGTCATTCAACAGAGTAGGTGGGCTGAATACAAATGAACTCTTGAGTTGTATTAGTAAAAATAAAGGAAGAACCCAATGGAACACACTGAAGTTGGTGTTTCTGAAGAGACAAAGTGTGAAGATGTGCAAGGCATATGAAAAGTTTTGCAAGCGATAATAAGTCACCTAACTTCTATGTCTTCTTATACAGCAATATACATTAAACTTAATAATAGCAAGTTTTTAGCCATTTATTGAAATCCCTGTTTTCAAGGCAAACCCTTTATCTGTCCTCCTATAACAGCAGATCAGACAAAAAAAAAATTTTGATTTTAAATGCCTAAAATATAGAATAAGCCAGTTATAGGGGCTGAATTTTGCATGTTTGCAGGGAAGGCCGAACGTCCAGCATCATGAGGAAATAAATTACTTCCAGCAGGGGTGTTGAAGGCTGTTTACATCATAGGTTTTGCAGTTTTGTCACAGCATAATAACACTAAATCCTCAGTCAGAAATACAACAAATGGAAGAAATGAATGAGCCCAAAAGAGTTCTCAAAAAAGATGACGGATCTATGATGGAACTTATTTAACTTGTAAGTACATGTAATTTAAAACATGCTATGAAGAATCTGGATGTGTTTAAGACTTTTTAAGGCCTAAAATTGAGAAGATTAAATTTAAGACTTTTTAATACCCTGCAGAAACCCAGACTTCCTTTTTTTCCATCTGGATGGCAAATAGGTTATTAGCCCGGTTTGTCCTCTTGTTCATCAAATCAAGTTGGACCCCTCTGATGGCCATGTGCCTCTTAATCAACACACTGACACGTAGAAAACGCTAAATCTGAATGGATCGGTAAAATTAGCCTCAGTATTAATAGCCTATCAAGCTTCTGGATGCAGCAGCTGCCACGAAAAAAATAAATAAATAACCTCTTTGCCAAAGCGCTGGAAGCAAGCTGGCTGTCTGTCCTGTAGGGATTTGAAGACAAAGTGTGTGTATGTGTGTGTGTGTGTGTGTGTGTGTGTGTGTGTGTGTGTGTGTGTGTGTGTGTGTGCGTGCGTGTGTGCAAGTATATAAACATTTGTCCAGTGTTGGGAACCCATCCACCAGCACTGCCTGTGACCCCAGAAGCAAGAATCTAACTAGCCAAGCTAAAGTACCAACACATTTGGGCACCCTTCTTGACAAGCAAACAACACCCCCACCTCACCCCCCCATAAATCCTCCTGTTTTTTTTTTTTTTGATGTTAGCTGCTGAGGGGGAAGCTTAAATATTAGGACTTATCTACTCTCGACAGCTGTGATAAGTTTCAACTTTCTCATTTGTAGCTGGCGCTTCGGTTCTGTTTGTTTGTGGAAGCCAAATATCGCTCGGTAAAACTGGGGAGGAGAGAGCTATGTGGTCGTTTGCACTTGCTTCCCCTCTGATATAAATTAAACAGTCAGATAAAAAGAATCTATGGCTTTGCCATGGATCTGTCTTCAAATCATTAGTCTACATCAAAGTTGCTGGGAGACTGAAGAGGTTAAGAAGTGCTTGAGGGGCACACTGCTGCACCCTTTGAACAGCCATCTCTGCCAGACCTACAACACATTAACTTCTTTAACCCAATTAGGAGAGGGTGATAATGAACTCACCATGGGAGTGCTCTCTGTTATGCCTGAGCTTTACACAGCATGGGGCGCTGGAATATAAATCAACAAATTACATCTAACCGCAAAAAAAAAAAAAAAAAAAAAAAAAAAAAGAGAAAATCTTTAACACTTTGGCTGCAAATATCTTAGACTTTTTCCTAGTCAGTCACAGGAGGGACGATCAATGTTTCAGCTAGGATACCACTTATTCTAAAATCAATTACCAATCCTCAAAGGAGACCACTTCAAACACTACGCCGCCCAGTGACTTGATCTTGTTTGTAACAAGCCGTATATCGATCCTGCTTTGACAAATTAATACTGACATAGGTGTTCTACAACAGCCGAGCTGGTGTCAAATGCCAGATAATTACTGGTAATAAACAACCAGCAAGAAAATGTGACTGGGGAAGTCAGAACAACATGACATCATTTGAGTGGCCAACATAGCACTTGCCTCTCAGACTCCATGTTTATCGGTGGTTCCTAGAGTTTCTAAAAATAGACTGGGAGCATCTTTTGGGGATTAGGCTCCCCTCCCATGGAAACAGCTCCCAGTTTTGCCCTGGTAGCAGACACCCTGTCTACTTTTAAGACTCGGCTCAACACTTTCCTTTTTGATAAAGCTTATAGTTAGAGTCGTTTAGATTATCCTCCATTATCTCTGTAGTTATACTGCTACAGGCTAAGGCTGCTGGAGGATATGCATTGCATCTGGAAAATATTCACAGAGCTTCACCTTTTCCACATTTTGTTATGTTACAGCCTTATTCCAAATTGCATTATGTTAATTTATTTCATCTTCTTATGACAATGTGGAAAACTTCTGAGATTTTAGTAAATTTATTAGAAATATTAGAAATAGAAAACTAAGAAATCACATTTACTTAAGTATTCACAGCCTTTTCTGGATACTTTGTTGATCCATCTTTGGCAGCAATTCCAGCCTCAAGTCTTTTTGAATATGATGCCACCAACTTAGCTCACCTATCTTTAGGCAGTTTCTGTTATTCTTCTTTGCAGTACTTCTCAAGCTCCATCGGGTTGAATGGGAGACGTCTGTGCAGTCATTTTCATCTCTCTCCAGAGATGTTCAATATGATTCAAGTCTGGACTCCGGCTTTGCCACTCCAGGACATCCACAGAGGGGTTCTGAAGCCACTCCTTTGAGATCTTGGCAATGTTCTTTGGACTGTTGTCTTGCTGAAGAACTATCACCCCAGTTTGAGGTCAAGGACGCTCTGGAGAAGGTTGACCCAGTGCAGGTGGTGGGAGACAGAATGACTCTGGCTAAAATAACATAACTGATGGACAAAGTCTCCCACCCCATGCATTAAGCTGTTGCTGAGGTGGAGAGCTCCTTCAGCGACAGACTGCTGCATCCCAGGTGCACTAAGGAGCATTATAGGAGATCCTTCCTCTCAGCAGCTGTTAGACTATAACCATCATTGCTCCCATCATTTTTTTTTGTTTGTTTTTGTTTTTTGTTTTTTTCTATGTTTGTGTTAGTCTGTTTGCTGTTGTTGCTTGTCACTGTCACTTTGCTGCTGTTGCACTGAAATTTCCCCATCATGGGACAATAAAGGATATTTCTATTCTATTCTTCAATCCAGGACTAGTCTGCTAGTTCCTGCTGCATGATGCTGCCACCACCATGCTTCACCGTAGGGATGGTATTGGCCTGTTGATGAGCTGTGCCTGGCTTCCTCCAAACATGATGCCTGGCATTCACTCCAAAGAGTTCGATGTTTGTTTTGCCAGAGCAGAGAATTTTATTTTTCATGGTCTGAGTCCTTCAGGTGCCTTCTGGCAAACTCCAAATGGACTGCCATGTGCCTTTTATTAAGGAGTGGCTTTCGTCTGGACACTCTACCACACAAGCCTGATTGGTGGATTGCTACAGAGATGGTTGTCCCTCTTGAAGAAACTCTAGAGCTCTGACAGAATGACCACTGGATTCTTGGTCACCTCCCTGACTAAGGCCCTTCTCCCCTGATCGCTCAGTTTAGACGGGCGGCCAGCTCTAGGAAGTTATTGTGGTTCCAAACTTCTTCCATTTACCAATGATGGAGGCCACTAAGCTTATTGAGACCTTCAGAGCAGCAGAAATGTTTCTGTATCCTTCCCCTGATTTGTACCACAAGACAATCCTGTCTCGGGGGTCTAAAGACAATTCCTTTGATTTCATGCTTGGTGTGTGACATAATTATTTACTCCAGCTTTCCCATAAAGGTAAAATATCACTTTATCAGTTCAATTTTATCATGTCTATAAGTGTTTTTAGTTTGCATTTTAACTGTTTCATGGGATGCTTAATTTGACTGTATATATTTAATGTAATTGTAATTTTCTTCACCTCTATTGTTTTGTTTTTTTCTGTAAAGCACACTGTGCCTCAATGATGTTATAGAAATAACCTTGCCTTGCCTAAACACCAAAATTTAGTCAAACGTGTGTATCAATCTCCACCAGCGATGCTGGCCAATACAACCACTTTTGATTAAATGTTCTCCAACAGTATTTCGTCAAAGAGCTGAGAAACTAATCATGGCAGCAAAAGGCGCTGCTGGATCCGACAGGCTTCTCCTCTCCACTGATCAGGAGATTGAGACATTTGTTGGTGCTTTTCTGCGCGCGTGTGTCCACCCAGCTGTGACCAAATTCATCACTTTGGGCATGGACCCTGCCCTCCATTACACATCAGTGGACGACATTTGCAGAAGGGGGAAAAATAATGACTTAATTTCAGAGATTTGTGGGAAGGTTGGTATCTGGGTCACTTGTCTTCTTTTTTTACATTTGCAGCACAAATCCTGATGATTCCCAAGGAGTCAGAGTCACAGGCAGCTCAATCATTTATTCATCCAAGGATTAGAGATATTCTCCTAAATGTGCCTATTTCTTTCAGTTTCCATGGACATTACTAACATTGAGGATACATAGTGTTAAAGTAAGTACACTTTTTAATTCGAAGGTATTATGAATCAGAACATTTCAAAACAGTCCAAATTCTATCATTCTAAAAAACAAAGTAACATATATAGATCTAAACAAGCCTATGTGTAGTGGAAAAATAACAATGCACTTCACCCTTAAACACATCCCAACATTAAAACTTGGTGGTTGCAGCACCATGCTCTGGGAATGCTATACCTTAAAGGAACAGAGAAACTGGTCAGGAGCTAAAAGCAGGGCGATTCTTGAAATAAATCTGTTAGTGCCTGCAAAAGGCTTGAGACTGGAATGAAAGTTCACCTTCTAGCAGCACAACAACTCGAAACATACAGCCAGAGCTACAATAGAATAGCTAAGATCGAAGCATATTAATTTGTGATGTGACATTCATGGGTGATATGATTCTTCTGAACGATTCTTTACCCTAAACAATAGGACTCGAGTCTCAGTTAGTGAGAGCAGTTCTTTGTTTTTTCTACTTTGCTTGGTTATAATGCTCTGCACACACTGCAACAGCTATTGTTGTTTTTATTTAATTTAAAATTATATTTATTTAATCGGCGAACAAATACAATAAAGGGGTGAATAATTGTTATATATGGTGGTGCGGAAGAAGATTTTTGTTTCTGCCAAAGAAACTCAAGTCTTCTTTTCTCTGTGTTTGTTACATTTTCCTTTTATTATGTTCCCATACTACAAATAGGCCTAAAATGTTATAAATGCACATAACACTTGTAGTAAAGAACTACATGAGTATTTGCATTTATATTTAAAAATTTTATATTTTATGAAACTATATATGTAACCATTTTTTCTGCAAGAACATACTGTGGTTTGATGTTGCACCTTTTGATATATCATAATTTTACTTAATACAGATGATTCTACTTTTGTGTGAATTTCATTCATAAAAACAGGTTTCTCTAAATTAATATAAAACTAATTTAGGGGAAAAAAAATGGCTTGTTCTTAGAAAAATGTACATTTTCAAAAATGGATCATTGGAACAGATCTTTAAATGAAATGATCTTATGAAGGGAGTTGACTGTTCAATTCGACTCCCTTCATAAGTCCCATCGCTAATATTAATGTATCAGAATGGCCCAGGCAAAATCCAGAGCTGAAAAGATGTGCTTTTTTCCATAATTTTGCACAAATATCAACATCACGTTGAAGAAAATATCTGTTTTCTTTTATTTAAAACCTGAAAATTCAAATAAAATGGTTGGTCTTTTAAAAGAAGCCTCAACAAGTTCCTATGGTAGATATTTATCAAAAATTATAATTGGTCTTTTCTATAAAGGTCATGTAATGTTTATGGCAATAAACTTGTTTCATTTAGCTGGACTGAGGGCTAAAATGGCTCTTTGGATTGTGAGGGTTGCCCTGGACTATCACACAAAATTCCAAGAAAATATATTGAAGTTTGTGGCTGCAACATGACAAAATCTGTCAAAGGGGTAAGAGCACTTTTGAAAAAAAAACACAGCACGTTGAAAAAAAAAAAACACAATATGTAAGCACACATATATTTACAAATCCTTAGAACTTCTAAATCACTATAAGTTTTGCAGAGGGGAAATCCAGCTTGTTAAGATCATTTAGCCTTCCATTTCCTCTGTAAGAGCAAGTGTTAATGCCGTGCATAAACTATGCCCCATAAAACCTCAATGAACTGAAGCAACTTGCAAAGAGGCGGCCAAAATCCCATCAAACAAAGTGAGAGGCTGATAAGGTCATATAGAAGGTAAATACCTTATGTAGTAAACTTACTTGTACATACACAGTATAATACTTCATGAAGTTCATTAAGTTTTAATTTTAAGACCTGATGAATTTCAAGAACAAACACTTCCTTTTTTTAATGTCATGATGCATAAACGTTTAGAACTAAAATTGGGTGCACATTAGGCATGCATAATATATATCAGAAATATATTGTTATTGCAATATCAGTGTGTACATTATTAATACTGCACAGGACTGGAATGTAATGATTGTTGGACTCATGTAGTTCTAGTGTTATGAATTCATACTTGAATGGAAATGTAATATTTAGCCTGTTGGTTGGAGTCTCACTGCAGTAGATGCCCACTATACAGATTACAATGCCCAAGACGCTAAACGTCACAAAGAGTGTGGCAGGAAGAGAAGGGAGAAAAATGTGCACATATTGAATCTGATGTTGTCACTATAGTTCCCAATACTGCCACTGAATGATTTACTAAAATCGTGTATAAGAAATGAAATAGATTGTTATTCCAGCTACTCAGGCAAGATGGTATGCAACTTTTAATTCAATTATCTTTTCACCTCACTGAAGGAGGGAAGGAAAGAAGGATACAAGGAGGGGAAGGAAAACAGGAGCACAAAGAAGAAAGGAAGTAAAGAAAGAAGGTGGAAGACAAGGACTGAAGGACGTATATTAGACAGGAGTGTGGAAATGAACACAACAGGAGACAGGATGAACACAAGAAAGGACATAAGGGAGTGAAAAAAGAAGGATAGAGACAAGGAAGGAAGAAAGGGAACAAAAAAGTAAGGCCAGGAAGACGGATACATCTTTTTCTATACTTATCCAGATTTGGAAGATAACTAGCCTAATAATAATTAAATCATACAGCATATTTTCCAGGAGCCCTGTAAACCGTAAAACACTTTTCTATATGCTCTGGGGGAGGTACCTCCTGGCCAGTGAGGAAGAGCAGAATGTCCCCCTCATCTTCCTCACACATGTGGATCTGGATCACGGTGCGGATGGCCGCCTCCAGGTAGTCTCGCTCGGGTTCCGGTGTGTAAAAAATCTCCACAGGGTGCGTGCGTCCAGGGATGGTTAACAGCGGGCAGTTGTCAAAATACACTTGGAACTTTCCAGCGTCCAGCGTCGCACTCATGACGATGACCTGAGCAGAAAACGGGACATGGCAGCCAGTCAGTGAGGCGCACAGTGTTCATGCGAAAAATAAAAGGAATGGGTCTGAGTATTAATAGATCAGAGTATTCAAGAGAAAATATCTGTTCACGTTTTTGTTTTCTTGCCGATTATGTGTAAGGACAAGTTCTAAGCAGACAAGGGTGGAATTAAAGTCATGATTAATGAGTCTGCATCCTTCTTCAGCAAGAACGATGCAACAAATTTTAATTTTAAAAGAAAACCTTGAAACAACACAAATACAGTGGCTGTAATGTACACTTAGCCGTTGCAATCCAAGTAACTGATCTATGAAGATCTATGGCAGTCCCTGTTCCTGTTGCTAGGTACACAGCGTTCTTAAACAGATCCATTAGACTGTGTGCATTAGGATTCTGATGGGAAACGCATCTCCCATTTTCAATCTCTAATATTTTCAGGGGCCAGTGTCTCTGCATTTCGCTTTACGCTCTGCAAGAGATCCTAATTGCTCTTAATCAAGGCAAATTAAACTTTCAAATTTGGTGAGCGATAGGGATGAAGGAGATAAGGGGAGTGGGTGGATGATCATTCCCAATAACCTAAAGCTCATTTAACAGTCTGCGAACAACAATCTAACCTTTGATTTCACTCTGACAAACAACTAGTCATTATCCATCTGCTTTATGAAAATTATATCTGGCTCACTCTAGACCATAAAACTTCTGCCTGCATTTACGATCGACACCAACAGTTGCTGTTTTCCTCCTGAAAACGATAGGTGACTCTAGGAGCAATCTATGCTGCTTCTATGGTGCAGAAAAATGGGTGTTCCTGATTCTAACAACAGCATTTCTCTTTCCACAACATAGAGACTCAGTCAGAAAAAATGCAACAAGAAAAAGGGACAGAGGAGGGAAATAAATACTCTCCTTCTCTAAAATTTATCCTCAGAGGGAAGTGATATTTAGAGCTGAAATGCAGTTTTACGAATATATTTGTGGGAAACCGAAGGTGAGATCTGTAAAATAAATCTACAAGCTGTAAAAAACAAACAACTCCAGCACCTGATTCTGAAATTACATCCTAAAAATAAAACGCAGAGCAAGGTAAAACTCAGGAGATTTCAAAGAGCTGTTTTTTACCTTGAGGTCAGATCTCTGGCGGACCACTTCCTTCAGAACCCCCATGAGGATGTCTGTAGCTAATGTGCGCTCGTGAGCCTCGTCCAGAATGATGACACCATAGCGCTCCAGCAGGGGATCATTCATAGCTTCCCGCAGCAACATTCCATCTGTCATGTACCTGAGCAAAAAGAGGATATGTTGCCAACGCTAACTATGCAGTACACTGAGGCTTTATCATCATGTACAACTATAATATCTGATAGAACCTGCTTAAAATAAAGAAAAAAAAACATAAAAAAACACATGTTCCCTTTCAAAATGCCTGAAGCACTTATTTATAGTTACCCCTACCAAAAACATCCAAATAGAACAAGTAATATACAGATTGATATACTCAGTTAAAAACACTTCTAAAATATAACTGATAACCGCAACACTTTTAGTACTAAACACTTAAGAAGCAATTGTTTGGATAATTATGGCCATTTTTCAAGATGTCAACTGAAACTGGAATATTTGAATATCTTATAAATGAACTTTTCAACATAGGGCTGCAGCAACTAATCATCATAACTAATAATCTTACCATCAATGTTCCAAGCTGACTTACTGTAAGCTTTTATATATTTATTTTAATTCATTAAAGTTTTGAACAAAAATATCAACCGTTTTCTTCCGTACCACAATGTGCGGGAGTCGTGTTTGTGCATTGCACACGAGTTTAACTCCACTCGTTTTTCTGCTCTGTCCAACTTACATTTGCAAAAAAATTACGGCAGAGAAATCGTTTGCTTCAGTTTCAAATGAGCTGAGTTCTAAACGTTGGAAAGTATTTTAACAGGTCCTAAGGTGCAACGGAGGAAAGTACTTCAATTAGATGACGATGAACGTCCTGGTTATCAGAGTACCTCAGAAGGAGACACTCAGTTGGCTGACAGTAAAAACAAAGCTGAATGCACTTTATAGAATGAGAAACACTATCTGTTTGTTTCCCACCACGGGAACGCTGATAAAAACTTTTAAACTAGGATGCAAATCCATGCCTCGTTGATGATTGCTGTGCCTGCGTGGGTTAATGTGCTTAATGTTTAACTGTGTAAATAATGTCAATGAATAACATTTAGATCAGACAAATTAATAAACCATAACTACAGTTAATGAATACAATTCATACGTTTGCTATAATTACAGACTGGAGATACAGATAGTCTCCAGATTTACCTTTGATTTTGCATTCGTGGCTCATCTGAACATTCAGGCTTTCTTTAAATGCATGGATAATAGGTGCTTTATTTTATGTAATTTAGTAATGCATTATATATTTCATATGTTGTACTTTAATAGGCAGGGTATACATTAAATGCCAAACTTCACTGTTAAAAACAAAGCCAGCTAACTTTTGTAGAAACTAAGCTGTTTAGATGAATCAGTTATTTAATAAGTCAGTCACTATAAAAATCATCATCATCATCATCATCAGTGGCAGCCTTATTTTATTGCAATAGTGAAATTTTATGAAATAACTTACTTTAATACAGTTTTGGCAGAGCTGCAGTCCTCAAACCTGATGGAGTAGCCCACCTCTTGACCCAGCATCACATCCATCTCATCTGACACCCTCTGGGCGACGCTCATTGCGGCCACCCTTCTGGGCTGGGTGCAGGCCACCGCTCTCCTCGGTCCCTGCAGCGAACGCACCATGTCTACACACCACTGTGGGATCTGCAGGACAAAAGAAAAGTTTGATAATGTTGGGGCTTAAAATAAGCAAAAACAAGCAGAGTAATCCATCACAGAGCACTTGCTAGGTAGATGATCTTAAGTTACTCGCAGTTATGGGTTCAAATGCACATATTGTCTTGAAAAGGAAGATTCTAATGTTCTTACTGGGAGTTTTATTATCACAGTTTCCCATGATCTGCCAAGCTGTTGCAAAAAAAAAAGTCAACTTTTGTTTGTAGCTGGCTTTGGAGTGACCCGAAGCTCATTTTCACTGTATTAGGCATACAGTGTGGACGAGTGGCTTTTAGAGATAATTCAAATCACAATCGGCCCTTTAAAATGTCACATAGTAAGAGGTATAAAATGCCAGAAACGGTGAGTAAAACAATTTTCAGATCATTTTAGAACTTACCAAAGAAACTTATCACAATAGCTTGAAAGGTATTAAGTGACTGCATTACCCACTGACTCAGAATTAGTAAAGCTCTGATGTCCAGATTTTAGCTGATTCTGATTTCGCTTTGAGAATTCTATTAAAAAAAAATTAAAAAATTTAAAAAAATTATTTTTTTTTTTGTTGTTGTTTTTTAACTTTATAAAAATTGAAAGTCGAATGTTTTCAACAAGAGAGTTCCATAAATGTTTCACAAAACCAGCGCAAAGTTTCTCTGCACCTCGAAAAAACCCCTACAAATACAGTCAAATGTTCCAGGCTATAAGACGTCTGTACAAATGAACCCAACTAAAAATATTAACAGCATATCTAATAGGCAGATTCTAGCCTGCTAACTTTTTTTGATCACTTCAATATGTAGAAGTGCACACAACATGTTCAGTTGAAATTTTAAACTTTATATTACTGACTAACTCTGTGTATTTCCTGCAGAACTAGTAGACCATTACATTAACCATGTTTCTACTTAAGTATATTCCATGACAGACAGAAATGGACTTAAATATAAAACAGTGCAACTTTGATATGACGCATTCTCCAACAGCTGACAAGCCCCTGTAGGAAACACATTTTCTCTTCCAGAAGCTTCTTACACCATTTGTGCTTCTTCTGACTTTTTTAAAGAACTCGCTGATACTTAAAGTAGCTAAGTTAGTGTTCTTCCTCTATGAATATCTTCCACACTGAAGAGGGTTGTTGTCACCATAAACTGTTCGAGCTTAGACATGGAGCGCTCACTGATTGGAAAAATATCCGATTTTTTAGCTTTCAACTGGCCGATTGCCTATCTGGTCCTGTGTAGCGATTCCAGTTACCTGCTGATTTCTTGGTCCATCTGTAATTACAATGGGATTTAGATATAATTAAGTCTTAAAGTTTTAATGACTTAAGTTGCATTTGGGTCACTAAAAAGTAAAATCAATATAATGCAATAAATGCAATTTCTTCCGAAGGTTATCTTTTTTCGGCTCTATCTGAGGAAGTATTTGTATTTGAAAAAAAAAAAAAAAAAAGTTAATTTCCCAACTTTCATGCAGTAAACTGAAGGCGCATAAAACATACCCAAATATTCACAGCACAGATTTTTCAGCATCATCAGTGCAGAACGCATCGACACACTTAAACCACTCCACTGTGCAGGATCGTTTATATTCATCTCAGGATGAGGCTGAGGCTCAGTGATTTACTCTAATCTTCTCCTACAAATTTAAAAAAAAAAAAAAAAAACACACAGCCTGGCTGCTTACAGCACTTAAGATTAACTGGTAAGTTTATCTAACTGAGACTCAAATCTTAAATGAAAATACATGAATCATTCATAGTATCGATATTTCTTTATGATAACATTAAAGCAATTTTAACCACCCAAATTCAGGCTCTAATTTACTGTGACACACTTGAGTCAGTTCATTAAAAGTTTGCTTCTAAGGGGGCAACTGATGGCTGCTGCATTTCAAAATCCTAGTGTTCCCCCATGCCTCTACCTGCGTGGTCTTTCCAGAGCCTGTCTCTCCGACCAGCACGAAAGACTGGTTCCGCATCAGGATTTCTGTAAAGATCTCTCTGTACTCCCAGACTGGGAGCTGCAGCCGTTTCTTTAGGATCTCATGGTAGCGTGGTGTGTGTGGCAGGTTGGTGAAGGGGTTTATCTGCTGCTGAACGGGAGGCCGATTCACCAAACTCCAACTGGCTGCAGCTGAGGTGATGGGGGCTCCAGCTGACTTCACGTCTCGGCTCCTGTTACGGTTCCGATCACGGTTCCTGTCACGATCGCGGTCTCTGTCACGCCTTGAAAAGGAGAAGAATGAAGTTAGGATTTAATGAAACACTGCACTATAAAGGAAACATTTCAGCTTCCACTTAGACCAACAGTGACAAAAAAAAAAAAAAAAACACAGTGGACAAATGTTAATCATGTCAAGCTCTTCTTTTGTAAAAATACTATGAAAAGGTTACTGCACATTCTTTTTCACACTGGCAAATAGATGTTTAATCAAGTATAGCGTGCAAAGGTCATGAATAAACTAATTGCTTGAAGCATTTTTCCCTTTACAAAACGACCTAATTATCAGCTTAACAGCACAAATTTGAAACTTTTACAAAGTCAAAAAAGCTGTTAAGTGCTTAAACAATGTCAACAAAATGTCACCAGTAACTGAAATATAGATCCTTCACTTGTTCAAATTATTATACTTATTGGCGATTATACTTTTGTCTGTATGGCAATTTTTTTTTTTTTTTTTTTTTTTTTTTTTGCATTTATTAACTAATGAGTAATCCATCTATTGCGGGAGACTTCTAACTCCAGTGGTCACTGGGCAACAGGCAGGTTGCACCATGGACAGGTCACCAGTACATTATGAAAACAAACAACCAAACAGTCTTTTTTTTTTTTCCAACTGTGGGAGAAAGCTGGAGTACCCAGAGGGAGCCCCCGCATACACAGGGAGAACATCCAAACTCCATGCAGAAAGACCCCAGGCCGGGATTAAAACAATGCAGCAAACTTAAGAAAAAAAAAAATAAAATAAAATCTAGTAGAAACCGAAGGCCTTGCCAGTGAACTGTTTGAAAACTTTTGCATCTTTTGTCCTGATTTTGCACTTTTGAATCATTCATGCTTATTTACTGCTCTCATTTGGTTTCTGATCAACAAATGGGGTTTAATGAAAAATGTATCCCTCC
Source organism: Anableps anableps (assembly GCA_014839685.1). Taxonomy (NCBI): domain Eukaryota; kingdom Metazoa; phylum Chordata; class Actinopteri; order Cyprinodontiformes; family Anablepidae; genus Anableps; species Anableps anableps. The sequence continues at coordinate 19,318,458 of CM026085.1, forward strand.
TGTATCCCATCAACTTACTTTAAAACTTAATAAAGACGCATTTTTCTTACCTGCCAATAACGTGCGACCAGTTTATAAAATGGAGCAATAGGAGGCAGCGTTTGTGACTATGTCCATAAAGAGAATAATTTCTAAACAGAGCAGGTGAATTCAGATACAAACCTTTTTAACATGTTTTAAATATATTGAACTGTAACCAACATAATCTGCGAATATGCAGGATTTATGACGTAAGGGATTGGTTTGCATGAGATTATCGTAGTATGATAGCTATATGTAAAAATACCAACCTCACATTATCATACTTCTACCAGAGAGATCTTGAACAAATGTATACATCATGATCAAACTGCTTTTATTAAAAACAAAACCAATAATTTATCCTCCCACTGCTAAAATAATGCTATCACATTTAATTTCATTTTGATAAATAAAGAAAAAAATACAGAATAAACGCCTGCTAAATTTACTGGTAGTTTTCAAATCGTTATTGCCAAGAAGATCACACCTTTTTGCTGTTTTTGGCTCTCTAAAGTAACAGAAAATATAAAATATAAATAAGCTGGTTAAATTAGTCAGGCTATCGGCTCCAGCAGCCAGAAAACAGTGGGCTGCTAAATAGACATGCCTCTTGTAGGTCTGCCAGCTGACGTTTTAAAAACAGCGTTACCTTAAGTTTCTGTGCCATGACTGACCATGATTTTAAAGACTAGAAATATTATCAGACAATTTTGTCTTTGAGCAGCAAGGGCAATTTAGAGAGACCAGTTAACCTAACAGTCATGTTTTTGGACTATGGGAGGAAGTTGGAGGACCCGGAAAGAACCCACGCATGCAAAAGGTAAGAACATGCAAACTCCATGCAGAAAGAAACTTGGATTTGAAACCCAGGATTGTCTTGCTTTAAGGCAACAGTTCTATCAACTGCACCAACAAGCGACTCCTACTCACAGGGCCACATAAGAAAAAAAAAAAAAAAAAAAAAAAAAAAAAAAAAAAGGTTGGATGTTGTTTTCTGCAGCTGCATGGGAGCCAGACTCTCTCCTCTGTTTTGGATTCTTTATCCTTGGTATAAAACCCATGTGTGGCTCACTCTGAGTCTTACTTGGAGCTTTAATCTAACTTGTTAATGAGTGTTTGATCTTGTGGCTCTCATATCATGTGCATGGTATAAAATAAACCTGACTGATTGATTTTCATCTAACAGTGCTTGGCAATTAATTTTTTCCACAACAGTCATTCCAAGCATAGGGGCAGCATATTTAAATGCTCTCTTACACAGATCTGTTGTAACTCTAGGAACAGAGCCTGATTTTTGTTGAAAAAACATCTGTAAATCATTGTAAATGTAAAACAAAATAGGGTCAAGCACTTTTTTCTTGTTAAAAGAGTCCTATTATTTTACTGTTTCATATTCTCAAGGGTTCAATGTTTTTTTTTGTTTGTTTTTGTTTTTTTTGTTGTTGTTTTTTTATTCTGTTGTTTTTTTTCCTCTGTACTTCACAACAAGGATAGGATATGAGTCACTCTTTCTTCGAACACTTGCTGTATTTAGCCAAATTTAATCAATGGCCTTTGGCGCTCCTTCATATGATGACATTAATATCAAAGTAAGACACAGTAAACAAAACACAAAAACTTATACCAAGCATGTTCATTCGTAAATGAAACTCTAATCCTAAGTGATTTTAAAGTGTCCATTTGTATCAATTGTCTGTGTTGGTGGGCCAAATTGGTACTATTCTTAAACTGCAGTCAAGGGGCTACAAAAAAAAAAAAAAAAAAAACAAAAAAAAAAAAAAAAAAAAAAAAAAAAAACAAATCATTGCCAAGGTCCCCAACAAGTCACCAGGCCGCACTTTGGACATCCCGATTCTAGAAGCTTCTGTGCTTCAACACACCAGATTTGAATACATGGCTCATTAACAGGCTAACGGTGAGCTCACTGACATCTTAGGGAGGTCAGGTGTCGTCAATGAGTCCTTCTGCTCAAAACGCTGTTGAAACAAAGCTGCACTCGCCAGTCAACGCAAATGTATTTGTACTGGATATAGCCTAAAAGCAGCGTCTGCCCAAATATTTTCCTTTAAAAAGTGAAGCAAAACTTTGACCCTGAGCTCAGTCAGGGGCACTGTAACATATACCAGTTAGGAACTATATGAAACTGGCTTAACAGTGCCGCTTTCTCAGAAATCCTTAGCTATTAAGGCACATCTAGTAGTGTTCTTAGGTACTCCGAGGAAAGGGTCATGCAGATATTAAGACATGATAAGTCTGTGCTAGAATGACCTTTCTACTTTAGCTTTAGCTACCTTAGCATGCTAACCCTACTGAAAAATACTTCATTCACGTGTTTTTATTTATTAAATACTGTCTGCCAGCTACCTTGAGCGCCTTCGTGACATATACCCCAGTGACTAAATGTGTGTAATTTTTCCAGCTTGTTGTGACTTAATGTTTAATTACAATGAGCCACCGGCGGTGCTAGCTTACAACAATAACAAACTGTAATCAACCCTAGTAGTTTAACGCTTAAGCTAAAAGGCTAGAGGGAAATACCAATCAAAATAGCTCTTTTAACTTGAAGAATCGTGCTCTAATGCTAAACAATGAGGGTTAGACATGCTGAGACTTGTTTTCGTCCAAAATAACAGCTAATTGCTCAATTTAGAGTTTGCCCAAACGGTAAACTCCGGCTAACGGCAACCGGAAACTCTTACCTCATAATTAGTCCTGATGGTCAAGAAAATAAACGCGAAACCTGCGATTTTCTCTGAAAATCACTGTAGAAAAATTCCAGGATTTCCCAAAATCAATGAACGATGATGGCTTTGAAAGTCTAGGTTGGAGCAGATGCTCCAGAGAAGCTGGATTCGGAGGAGGATGCAGATGATGCAGGAGAGCGGCTGCTGCGGCTTACAGAGGAGTCAGCAGAGGCAACCCAAGATTTTAGGAGGCCTTGAGCAGTTCATTATGCCCCCCTAAAAGGTCTTAAAAACAAACAACAACAAACAACAATTTGTTGTTTTCCCATCTTTTGCTTTTTAAAAATATTCTTATCTCAACAAAAACACAAAAAAGATACTGCAGTCTTAAACACTTGTAGAGTTTTTTTCTTTCTCTCCATTGGATCAAAGTTTAATGTGGCCTTTCTTTCACATCTCTCTCTTCTGTCCACAGCCTTTGCAGAAGGGAATGACTCCTGATTGAGTTGAATAATTTTTAGTTGATGTTCCTGTAATATGTGCATTATGTACATATTTCAGGAAAGCAGCACAACGTGTTTATAGTTTATTAGGGAGCCAATAGCAAATATCTTAAACAGACCATACAACAGAATGTGTTGTGCCTGACAATCATGTCAGTCACCTGACATGATTTAATAAATCATAAACAGCTGGGATATGGGTTTTTAGATTTTGTCAGATGTAAATAAATGTTGGAAAATGTTTTTTTTTTGTTTTTTTTTTTTTTTTTTTGTCTTACTGTTTCTTTTGGTGTCCTGTGTACAGGCATTTCAGGCTAACCATTTAAAGAACTTGTTTGCCGACATGTGCCAGAGCAGTTTTGCTCTACAACTATGGATTAAGCCTGAGGGGTTGTTCTTTAAAGCAACCACAATAAATTTACTGAGATTTGCAGACAGTTACAATGTGCATAAAATGGGACCCAATCAAACAGATGAATAAACCTTGACTGTAACAAAAAACTGTCACACTTTTAAGATTTTTCTTTGTATGTTTAAAACTAGAACATTTACCAAGTTGTCTAAATAATTATACATATTTTTTTTTAAATCTGCATTTAAAAAATTATAAATGTTTTTCATTCATTATTTGGATATGGTCAAAGAGAATTTCTTAATAGATGAATACAATTTTGAGATCATTATCATGAGTGAGAATTCAAACACTCCTGTGGCCCCCCTACTGGTTTAAAGGCTCTAAGCAGCCTTTTCCTTCACTTACACCTGGGGCCACCTGGAAGTCAGGATGATGCCATTCCTAATCAGCACACACACATAAAGATGAAGATGCAGAAAAGTTTAGACTCACCTCAACCTGACCAGTTCAAACTTTTACTGGCTGCTGCTCTCCTCTGCCCAGTAATGTTCCATGTGCACTCACTAGTACTCACTACATCCAAAAACAACAATTGGGGGCATAAATTTGAATCTATGATGGATTTTCTCTAATCCACACAGGGTCAAAATTATACATACACTCTTAAATGTACACATACATTCACCTAAAATTTTAATAAGCGGTGCTGAATACTTTTGAATGTGGATGTTTAACATAACAAGGCAAAGGCATATGAACTTCTAGTTAGCGGCCGGTTGCTATTTGAAGATTTCAAGAAATTTTACACAACTAAAAGTCATTTTTCCAAGGTCAAAAAGAATAACTAAGCTGCTTCCTTCAGAAGAAAGATTATTCAGGGGTCAGGGACTATCAAGTCAAGACTGACCTAAACTAACACACAGTGACAAAAGGTATGTTTGGGGAAATCAAGTTGAAGCTTTTAAACTTAATTAGCCTTCATCTACTTTCAACCATGGTGGTGACAGCATCATGCCTTGGGGTTTTTAAGCTACCAGTGGTACTGGTGTGCTGCACAAGGTGGAATAACAAAAAAGAAGGAAGGCTTCCAAAAACCTCAACTTCACCCTAAATTAGCATCCAGACAGTTGAACCTTGACACAGCTGGGTCTTTCAACAGGAAGATTATCCCAAGAAAACATTAACTAAACCAAACATTAGTGGTGGCATTTGCATACTGTATGTTTGACTCTCTATATGCAATTTTGAGTCACAAGGAAATCACTGATCTGTAAGTGTGACATTTATGCTACTAATACCAAAATCTTACAAAACAAAATGTCTAAAGTGAGTTATCGAACACTGCCAATATTGTTCTTAATTCTAATTTTATTTTTTTAAAAATTTTTTTCCAATTGATTTAATCACAATCTAATGTGTATGTAATTAATCTCACAATTTCATATAATTTATGCTACAGGCCTTTAGGTTAGAAATTAAGTCTACCTTTCAAATATTGTCCAAAAAACACAAATACAAAGCAAAAAGTTTTTCTACCTGAAACTGTGCCTCTTTGAGTGTTGCCACATTGTTACCCAATTTTACCATGATCAAGCTAATTGATCAGCTTAACCAATTACTCTTAAAAACGTCAAACACACATTCCACATTTGGACAAGTAGTGGATTTAGTCAGTCAAAGCAAGCTAAGTCTTTTCAATTGATGCAACTCATAAGGATTTCCAGAAGGTAATTTTAAAGGATGCTGTTCAGTTTGTTATACTGTATTTATGTTTTCCAAGTGCTGAGTTTTTGGAAATCAAATATATACAAGCAGCTCCTAGCTAAAGGATTCACTTCTTAATGTTTAATTAAAAAAGTAGCCTTGAACAGCTTCAAATCCTACTTTCAGTGTCTAAAATTATAAACTGAAGAATAATCTGTCAAAACAAAACAATCATTGCTATTGACACAGATAATTACACAGCTCAGACACTGCTCACAGGCTGAATAAAAGTGAATAAGTAGTTCATTTCCTATTGTTGGGAGATTGATGGGGATGATTAAGAAGAAGTGAGAGTCACAACAAAGTCATCATACTCTAATATTCAGGATATTTTAGGATGCTGTGAATTTCCCACCTTGGAGTCTGTCTCTTTGTCACAGGCTGTTAAATGCATCTCCAATTATCTGTGAAATAGCTGTGGCAGGCAGAGCTTGCTGTAAGCGAATGGATTAGGTACTAATCATATGAATGCAAACTGCATCTTTAAAAAAAATCAGAAAGCAAAGCTAAAAATATGTTATTTCGTTCCATTTTTGACCGTCTGAAAGCTTGCATCTGTCAAGATTATGGAAATATGATCAACAGCTCATGAGCAATCAGAAACTGTTACAATTTTCTGATAATATCCCAGTTACATTTGATTTTCTTTCTTGTCTTGTCTTCTTTTCTGACCCTGAAAACACAATATCATATTTACTTCTGCTCAGATTTTTGTTCACATCAGGTCTATAGTTCTTACATTTGTCCTAAACACACAAGATGAGACAAAAAAAGGGCACAATCTGACTCGAATCAGCAAAAGGTTGGTTATGAATGGCCTGATAATAATTGCATATTTATTAAGAGTTTTTGCCATAACCCTCCTTGCAGGCCAGAAGGTCCTGGTTTCAAATCCTGGCCTCAAGTCTTTCTGCATGGAGTTTGCATCTTCTCCCTGTGCATCCAAGGGTTCTCTCTGGGAACTCCGGCTTCCTCCCACTGTCCAAAAACATGACTGTTAACTTAATCGATTTCTCAAAGTTGTTCTTAGGTATGAGTGTATGAGTGTGCATGTACATTGTTGTTTGTCCTTTGTGTTCCTGTGTTGCTCTTTGATGGACTGATAACCTGTTCAGGGTGTACCCACCTCTCACCCAATGACCGCAGGAGAACTCCTAATTTAGTGATTCTTAGAAAATATCTTTGAAGGGCATTTATTAGGTATTCTTGAAAATGTCTTTAAAAATGGCACCTTGACTTTGCCTGGTAATCACTGTTTATTCTGACTTTATTATGTCTTCACAGATTCCATGGAAACATTTAGAAACTTCTATCTTTGGGTCACTTCAGCTGCATTTTTTTTGCAGAGGTTCTGAGACTGGCCTTTAAGCTGAAGATCTCATTGACAGAGACTGACTCTAAAACCACTAATGCATTTATTTTTAGCTCAGGCTCTGGGTCACTGTTCTGCTGAAATCTGAAACCACTTCAAAGTTACAGGTCCCTTTCTCGTCATGTGTTTTTTGCAAACGCAATATTATTTTATTATTTTAAACACCATCATTAACACACTAAAAACAAAAAACAACTGTAATCACATACAATGCCTTAAAAATATCTTCATAACATTTAGCAGCTAAAATGTCCATGGTAATTCTGCAGCAACTGCAGAGATCCAGAATTTAGACTGGAGAATCTGTTGACAGAGCAACTATTAGGCGTGCACTCCACGAATTTGACCTTTATGGAGGAGAGGCAAGAAGAAAGCACTGTTGAAAGAAAGTCATAGGAAGTCCTGCTTGCAATTTAGAACAACCCATATAGGGGACACAACAAAACAAACAAAAGTAAGAGTGTTCTCTGGTCAAATGAGCACCGCACATAAGCCTGAACACACCATCAACTTGGTGAAACATGGTAGTGGTAGCATCATGGTGAGGGGTTATGTTTCTTCAGAAGGGAAAATTAACCTAATCAAAGTTGTTGGAGAGATGGAGCTAAATACAGGGCAGATCCTTGGAGAAACCTGCTTGAGGCTTGAAAGCACTTGAAACTGGGGCGGAGGTTCACCTTCCAGCAGGACCCTAAACATCCAGCCAGAGCCACAATTAAATAATTTAGTTCAAAAAATATTCATGTGTTAAAATGGCCCAGTCAAAGTCCAGATCTTAATCCAATTGAGAATTTGTTGCAAGACTTGGAAATTTGACGGGGGCTTTTTCTCCACTTCTAGTTATGCACTGCTTTGTGTTGGCCTATAACTTACAATGCAGATAAAATACAATAAGGTTTGTAGTTGTAATGTTTCAAAATGTAAAAAAGTTTAAAAGGTATGAATACTTCACAGTAGTTAGAATATTGACATAATGACATAATGCTGCTCGTTCCTTGTGTTGTAGTTCAGCTTTGTCACATAAAAAATGTCATTGGGTGCTCACAGCCCCTCAAAACCTACACATCACAGTTTTTACTAAAAAAAAAATCATATTTTCTGTTTGGCTCTAAAAGGCTTGACTGATGGAGGGCTGCAAGCATGATCATTTTTATTTTTTGGCTTGGTAGTATGTTGTTTTAAGAAGCCAAGTAGTGTGAGGTTTCTTGCCAGACAGCAGACTCAGTCAAGAGTTAGGGTGCTTTCAGTAATCTTGGGTTACAATGGTCTCTTCATTTAGCTATACAGGGAAATCCAAAATTCACTGAAGTTTATTTCAGTTCCCATATACAGTAGGAAGTTCCAGATACATAGTTGAATGTTTTAATCTATACTACATATTACAAGTATTAGTTGGAGACTGTCAGCTTTGCAAGTCTGAAACTGCAAAGTAAAAATACAAGAAGCATTCAGATTGAAATGCCTTAAGTTACTATCCTTACTATTTTTACAACTGGCAGAAAATGCATCCTTAATACTCTGATCCCTGAAATCAGATCAGTTTAACTCTGTATATCCCCTGCTGGAAATAGGCAGCGGCATCTGTAGCCAGTGTCCCATCACTGATGTCACATCAATAGGTCTTGTCAGCTCTTATCACACTGACCCACCTTCTCCAATCTTAATAGCGATCTGATTGTACGCCACGGCCATGTGCTGACCTCCAACATAGCCTCTCGGCTTATCAGCTGGCTACAAGCTCTGGCTCCACCAATATCCCCAGCATGGGCACGGGGATGTCCTGCAGCTGCAGTCAGATTTAGTTTTGGCAACAGAAAGTGTGGAAACGAGATTGTTACAAGAAACAAAGAACCAGAAATACTGAGACAAAGATAAGTCATTTCAACATCTATATGAGTGTTCCAGTATAACTGGTTCTTGAACAATTTTTCTGAAAAAACATTTACATTAAAGAATTACAATTAAAAAATGTAAATGAAGTCTGAATTTTACTGTCATGTTAGTCTTGTAAAAGGGTACAGCTACCACCTTCGCTACATTGTTCCTGTTCACAGTTTATGCTGAGCTTTTATGGCTGGTATTTCATTTTCCATCATGTAAAACCTTAAGAATCAAAGCAGTTTTACAACTAAGGGATAAAAGTCCAAATACTTTGAATCTTTGATGTAAACCAAAAAAAGCAAGGGTGTAGGGCAATTAACTCTCTACATGGTTTGATTAGCAATGTATACCTTCCCTCAAAAACTCAGGTTTGATAGAGTGACTGAACTCTTCTATATTCACCTTGCTCTTTGCTTATTGCTTATACTTATTAGACCTGGGTAGGCCAGTTATCTGAGATTGGGTTGACACTGGTTATAAGTCCTGTAAGAAAACCCAGACATTCCTTCCTCCAGTGATACTCTTCAGCTCATTCTGGGGAATCCCAAAGCATCCTCAGGCCAGAAGGAATAAATAATTCCAACGACTTCTGGATTTGCCTCTTGTCTCCTCCCCTGAGAGACGTGCCAAGAAAACCTTCAAAGAGAGGTTCCCAAAAGGCATCCTGATCAGATCATTGATTCCTTCATTCATTGATCTCGATGATGTTGGACCCCATCCTTCAGCGAACCTCGCTCCAATCAAGGAGACTAGGGAACCTTCCTCTAGCCAAACCTGGGGTGGGGGGTGGAGAAACTTACCTGCAAGTGCCTGGTGGTCAAGTCTTGGATGCTGGGCCTAGCCCAAAGAAGCATCAGGATGTATTCTCAATGTGGGCCCACCACCGGTAAGGAGGAGTATCAAGACTAGAGGTATTGTAACACGTGTGAGAGGCAAGGGGTAGGATATGGAATTTTCAAGTCTTGCCACAGTACTCAATTGGATTTAGGTCTGGTCTTTGACTGCACCATTCTGATACATGAATATGCTTTGATATAAACCATTCTATTGTAGTTATGGCTGTATGTAGTGTTGTTGTCTGGCTGAAAGATGAACTTTTGGCCCAGTCTCAAGCCTTTTGCAAGCCTTTCTCTTCATTGATTGCCCTGTATTTAGCTCCTTCTATTTTTCATCAACTCTGACCAGTTTGCCTGTTCCTAAATGCATCTCCACACTATGATTCTGCTACCAGCAAGTTTCACCATGAGGATGGTGTGTTCAAAGTGATATGCAGTGTTAGTTTTCCCACCACATGTAGCATTTCACATGTAGGCCAGAAAGTTTGTGCTACTTTGTGTTGGTCATTCACATCAAATCCCCATAAAAATATTATATACAATAGTTGTGATGTGACGTGGAAATATTTGTCGTATATGAATACTTTTGCAATCAACTCTACCCTGCTTTGGTTAATCAGCTCAGCCTTGCTTTTATCTGATCATGAAATCTTTGACCAACCTTTTTTTAAAACAGGTTTTGTCAATAAATTATATTTAACCTGAAAATGTTTATAAACAGTGGCTTCTTACTACAGATAGCGAACGACAATATAAAACCTACTTAACTAGAAATATTGATATTTCTAATTTATGGCAATATTTTACTATGGCTTTTGGGTCTATTTGTCCAAACAACATTCTTCTAAGCTGAGAGCGACAATTTGGGTTTCCTTATACACCTCAGCAATGGTTGGGGCAACCTAATAAATTAACTGCATAAACAATAAAAACTAATGTCTTCCCAAACTCTTCACATACTTATTTTTTGCTGTTATTTACTGGAATTCATAGTGACTTGTCTCATCAATAGACACCTAACAACTTGTAAATCTTTGGACGTGTATGTTCTGATCTAGAACATACCCACATACTTTGAAAATCAAACAACAAATTCACAGTTGTTTCCAGGGGGGAATGTTGTACAATCATCCCCCTTGGACACAAAGTTCAAAGAATTGAAATATTTTCATTCGTTATTCATACTCATGTTGAGTCAGTCACTGTAAACATCTGATTAAAGCTGTAAATCAAACCTTCATCAAAGAGTCATGCAACATTATCTTTCTTTGATATCACTTTCTGAAACAAACCCACAGAGTTACATGTTGGAATGATTTTGACATTAAAAATCTACAATAAACATTTTAAACTTGTGCTCTAGTAGAGCAAGTTGCTAACAAAGATAGAGAAATACCATTTGTTTTTGGTCCTTTCTTTGCCACTAAAACAGAAAAAGAAGGTCTATAATGGTAGAAGCCAAAACTTCCAGCAATTAATGTTTTTGATTTTTTTCTGAGGGCTCAAAGCAACCAGTCTTAATTGCTCTGGTGTGTGTTAAGGCCAAACAGATGTCAGTGAAATCCTGACAGCTGGCAGATCTCAAGTGACATTTATGAAGAATTTTCTATAATCTACACAGGGTCAAAATTTATCATACAAGGTTAATATATGTATATAAAGCCTTACCAGTATTTGGTTAAATGTCCCCTACAAGGTTTTATTTTGACCACATGCAACCACTATGAAACTTTTGACATGATTTTGGTTGGATATTTTACCAGTCCTGTTTGGAAACTTAGAATTCAATTTGGCTAGTTTTCTTGCACTCTACTGACTTTTTTTTAGTTTTTACATTGTTTTTTTTTTTTTTTTTTTTTTTTTTTGCAAATTTAACAATTTCTTAATACAATTGAGAATGGGATCATTAGTGTGGAAGATCATTCCAGAAATTTAATCTGCTTTATTCATTCCAAAGTTTTGAGGAGTGTTTACAGTCATTGTCCTGTTCGAACACCAAACTGTGTCCAACTGCCTACAACTGGGCTCAAACTAAGGTTAAATTTTGAAACCAAAGAACAATATACCACCTGTCAAACAAGGTGTATGGCTGTTTTGCTGCCAGTAGAACTAGTGCTTTGCAGACAATGGGATGAATACTGAAAATTTATGGCTACCTCTGACTTTTTTTGTCTTTACCTTCAACTCAAATCAAGAGCTAGATAGTGAAAGCTTACACACACACATGGTTTTTGGGATAAAAGTGTTAACCTCAGTCCCATTGAAGAATGTTGAAAACAGTAGTTACATTTCTTAGATGTCACCAAACAAAGCATATGGTCAAAGCAGAACTTGCTGAGGAACATGAAACCAAATATTAGTTGGTTTATGTGTATATTTATAAATGAATGAATTTGTTTATTCATAAAAACACATAAATTCATTCATTTATTAAGCCTGCACACACAATTTTAACCATGTCTGGATTAAAGAAAAGCTAAGACAAATTTAAACTTGTGCATCAAATTTTTGTTGTTAAAAAGCAAAGAAGTTGTATGTTGCATTATAATTCCACTGTGGTAATTAGTTCTAATAAACCACTGAAACTCTCAAAATAAACAATTTATACATATAATTAGTGTTTGGAAACCTCTCTAAGGAAGTATAATCTGAAGCTCTTTGGACTGAAATACCTTGGTAGATACTGGTGCTGCCATTTGTCCTAGTGAAACAATTCTTTAAAAAGATTTTGGACAGATTCTGTTTTACATTTCGAACTATCAGAAACTTTCCACATCTCAAGGCAGGATAGAGCAAACAATGTTATTTTCTTCAGTCCAGGTCCACCTTTCTAACAAAGACGATATTTGGCTGAAGTCCACAACAACAAATTCTGTGCATCAGACCATGTGGTTTACTAAAAATGTATTTTCTTTCAAATGGAATGCTAACTGGCTTCCTCCAATCATTTATATGCATGCAAACAATCAAAAACCAGGCAATTACTTTAGAGAAATTTAATGGCAAGCTGCTATCATCTAAATTTATTAGTTCAGCTCCCATCTGGGTGACAGACTTAAAGCTGGAACAAAATAAATTAAAAAAAAAAAAAAAAAAATTAAAAAAGCCTTGGTACAGTTTGCCAAATCAGCTGCATGGCACAGGTCCCATGCTGGGTATGCACTAAGCACCCTCCTCACCACCACCCCATCCGCAAAGCTGAATTCCCTCTTTTTCCTTGCCTCTGTTTTATACTGGTGATTAAAAATAGCAAGCAGCCTCCTGCAGCATAAGCAGTTCATGGATTCTGGGTTTGATGCTGCGTTTGCCTGGAGAGGCCAGCTGTCACCTGCATGTAGGAGTGGGACTCACTGCTGATTTCCCAAAACACACTGGGCTCTGGACTTCGGCCACAAGACAACCCGGGTGTGTTTATGGATTAAACTTTTTTTTTTTTTTTTTTAACAGGGAAACTTCTGTTTCAAAGCTTTAAGCTATACAAGAAAAAGAAAGACACTTTACATGTTCCACTGCACGTTTAGTTAAAACGTTCAGTATGAACAAACAGCTTGAGATCCTGCATGAAGTGTGTATTTATTCATTCACAAGAGAGTTGAAATAAGAAAACATTTTCCTCCCGAGGCAGTCAGTCAGTTCATTCAAGAGTTAATCAGAAAAAAACTTAAGCTTTTGGATTTTGAAAAGGAGTTTTAACCTCAGCTATAGCACCCTGAACAATTACTGATGACCCTTGTAAAGATATGTAAACACCCCCGCAAAAAAACAAACCAAAACAGTATTTTAATGCAGTTACATTATGCCAAACTGAAAAATTCAGGAAAATCCAGCTGTGGAGGGGGAAAGAGGGGTTAAACTGTCACCTTCAGGTGAGAGGTGTTGCTGCTTGGCCCTTTCAACAAAAAAAACAAAACAAATACAAACCCCCCCCCCAGAACAACTATTTAGCTCCATCCATCTTTCTGCTTCTGCTGATGGAAACAATCCCCACAGCATCATATTGCCTTCACTGTGCATCTCCTAGGGCTTTCCTTCATTTTTTTTAAACAAACATTCAAGCAATAGGATTTCTTTTTTTAAAATGCCTTCTCATAACTGACAGATCTGAAAAGCACAACCTTTCATATTTCTTTTATAAGAAGATCTGTTTTATGTATTATTTATTAATCATAGTATTTGAAACTTGAATGACTTTTGTAATGGGTCACTGAATACTGGGTTGTATGCAATAACAACCCATGGGTTTCAAAGGATGTTATTGATGTTCACTATTTCTTCATATGATTTACTAAAGTATGTTTGACTTGAAATTGTGTACTACTTTTTTTTTTTTTTTTTGTTAAAAAAGAGGGAACTTATTATGATTCCTTTTTAAAAAGTTAGAATAGGTCTATGGGCTACACAAAACATGTTCATTACATTTCATAGCACAAAATCGTTCTTGGATAATAAGATTTCACTTCGCTCAGTTCTGCCTATTGAGATGATAACAGAATGAGCTGTTTTAGGGCTCTGTCACTTTTATGCAAATAAGCTATTGCTGGTCACACCCTCTAACTCTATGTTTGCACTTGCACTTTATACAGGTGAAGTGGAAACGTAAATGGAAGGACAAAGACGTGCAAAACAGGGCATCATAGGTCCCCTTTAAAAAGGTGAGGTGAACAGGCATTGCCATGTGCAAAATTTTCCAACTGGGACAATAAGTTGGCCAATTTTTTTTTTTTTTTTTTTTTTAAATGTGACAATAGAAAGTGACTTTTTTTGGACAAGAATGAGAATGAATGGATCCCAACTTTTCGCACTGGAAATTAATGCAACCACTATACTGTTTTCATGAATTTATATTAATAAATATTAAACATTTTGACATATAAGGCACATTTAGTCACATCCAAATACAATAAAAAAAAAAGTAGACAAGATTTAGATGAACAGATAGTAACAGATTTAAGGTGAAAATATGAATTCAAAAGCATCTATTATACATACATTCCAAATTTTGGTACACCACCACTTTGGAATCCCCATTGGAAGTGACCCCCAAAAAAATGCAGCACTTTTATTGGCATTCGTTAGCATTGAGAAAAAAATAAAGCAAACAACTGGGATTATCTCCTCACAGGGGAACGCGACAAGAGAATATAGGACACACAAGCTGATCACTTGTTTTTTCTCTGCAGGGCATCGAGCTTGCAGCTATACTGATTGGAAGATTTTTTGCTTTAGCGCAACAACAAGCTAGTCTAGATGCAGAGAGCACCTCTGGCTTTGTCAGCAGCATCTGGGGAGAAAAAAAAAAAAACTGTTTTCCCTGCTTTATTGACTGAAAGCGAGCTGCTCAGTGTGGAAGGAAGTTAATGAGCAGAGGCTAAGCAGTGGGAATCCAACTAGGGATGATTAATGTAATCATCAATAACGACGACAAGGATTTAGAGCAGTTTTCCCATCTTTTCATGACATTAGATCATGCCAGGTGCAGATGGACAGTGAATGTCCCACTCAGTGTTACTCTGTCCCTCTGTGACCTGGCTCTTTGGAATCGATGCTGAGGCTTCCTCATGTTCAAGTGCATCATTAGACTCCCTGTCCTGGCAGGAAACCTCTGAATAACTGATAGAAGTCTGTGCGATGGAAAGCCACTGAAGCTTTGACTCAGTCGGGCGGAGATCTAGTGCCAGAGCGGCTTCTTCTCCTTCCTCCACAGAAGAACCCAGCTCCTCATCCTCGACTCCCTCCTCCTCTCGCCCCGCCTCCTCCACTGGACTCCGTTCATCCTCCAGCTCCGGATCGTCTCTCAGGGTCACAGTTTCTCCCTCTCTCCCGTCAATCCCATCCGTCTCCACGCCTGCGAAGGGATCCGGGCTGCTGAGCAGTGCAGGTGCGTCTTCCCTGCTGGCGCCATCTGTGCCAAGGTCACTGCCAGCGGTGCGGCATTCCCAAGATGATTCATGTGAACTTCTGTCATCTGACAGAAGTGGGAGAAGAAAAAAAATTGAGGTGATTGGTCATTGTAATTGCTCACTTGAGCTGCAGCCAAAGCCAAGATCAGAAAACAAACACTTTTGCCTCAATTTACCCTGATGGTGTACATGAGGGAGATCATCTGTGCCATAAAACAAATAGCGTCACACATCAAAACAACGGTGTACTGCAACTTTTAAAATTCTGTTTACATCGAGAACTACAATTTAGTTTTACATATCTTTTTACTTTTAAAACCCAAGTATATAAAAAGCAAAACAAAAACTAAAATATGTAAAAGAAAAAAAAATAGAGCTCTGTCAATTTGTTACTCAGAGTTACCTGTTTGAAGTTAATTTAGTGTCATACCACTTGAACTTTTTCACATTTTAAAATCACAAAAATATGTGGGTGTTATTGAGCTCTTATGGGATACACTGAGAAAGTAGTAAAGTATTGTGGAAGGTAAGTGGAAATGGAAGAATTAATGGTTTTCAAAAATGTTTAAGCAAATAATACTCTAAAAAGTGGGGGATGTATTTGTATTTACTGGATGAAACAGTGATCTCTGGGGTATTTTGCAGCTTGGGATATTGTTTTAGAACCTAACCCTGCTTTAAACATCTGGAAAACTTTCTCCCTGACCCGCCTGCTGTGTTGCTTGGTCTTCATGATGCCATTTGTTCACCGATTTTCTCTAATAAACCTCTGAGGCCTTCAAAGAACAGTTAGACCATTTACTAAGCAACATACTTCTGAAAGCAATTGTTTGCACTAGAAAAAGTGGGGGACTAAATACAAAACACACACCAAACATTTCATTTCCATGAAATCTTGAAACCCATGCATCCTTTACCTTCTTAATTATGTACTACTTTGTGTTGGCCTGTAACACAAAATCCCACTAAAATACACTGAAGCTTGTGATTGCAATGTGACAAGAAGTGAACAAGTTCAACGAGTAGGAATTAATAAATATGTAAGACACTGTATGTGACTGAATCAGGCTAAATATAGCAGCAGTGACCCAGACAGGTGGAGTTGAAACAAGTATGACGCCTCCGTCTGAGTAATAGCAACAGCTTAGTTCTGCCTCTTCCCTGTAAATCCCTCTCTTAGGGGCTTACTGACCCATATTTGTGGATGTTCAGGCAAAAAGGTTAAAGACTGCACGCAGAGTCCCAGCCACATTTTATACACACTCGGAGGCAAAAACATGGCAAGAAAGAAAAAAAAAAAAAAAAGCCAAGATTACTGGAAGTGGCATCCATATTTATGGCATCCTCTCCACTCTCTCTTAAAAAGAGAACATGGCAGAAGTTTCTGAATGTCAGTGGGCGAGAATTCGCTTCACATTTCCAAAATGCCATGGCATTTGGGCAGCTTGCACCAATAAGAGGCTGAGAGGAGCAGAGGCGGGAAGGGGAAGGACTCGGGTTAAACATGGGAGACAAAAAGAAGTCTTCTCCACATGGTGGCTAATTGTTGTGGTAATGGAAGGGATGGGGGCGTAGTGGGAGAATGGGGGGATTCTCATCAGTAAGAAGGTACACACAGTTACACACTCACCTTTGAGGGGCTGCGTGTTTGGCAAAGATGTGGCACACATTGGATGAAGCTCTGGCTGGAGGTTTTCATTTAGTACCATATTGTCCCTGGTTCCTGTAAGAGGAGTTCCAAGACAGAAACACCCCCGTCCTCAGTTACTCTCACATCCAACACCATGGCAGAAAAAAAAAAAAAAAATTAAGTAGGCAGTGGCTTTTAGGACAAGATGGAATGGATGAAGCACATTTAAGGCTTTTTTTTTTTTTTTTTTAAGCCACACAGCATACAAACATGCACTCACGTATGCAGTGCAGCGCTCACAGAAAGAGGATTCAGCTCCCTGTCATCCGTCTTCATTAGTGATGGCTGCACGCCTTTTAGGCTGACACCATATGCTCCTCGAAAGAGACTGTACACCATAATCCAGACGTTATAAATATAAACACCCTTGTATGCGCACACAAACACAAGCACAGAAGCATGCACGTGTGTCGCTCGTTGCTATACAGAAACTCTGAGCTGGCAAAAGTCTGACTACTTCTACTCTCTGGTACAAAAACAAAGAGATGCAACAATGCATGACTGGAGTGATATGATGCATGGGGAAAAAGAATGCTGAACAGGGAACAATGTTAGGAAAAACTAACACTTCACATTACCCTGAACACACCATCCCCAGCATGAAACATGGTGGCAGCAGAATGATGCTTTAGGAATTATTTTCCCCAGCCTTCAAAGGAAAGCTGGTAAAAGTTGATGGAAGATGGATGGAGGGTAGAAAACCTGTTACGGTCATGACAATTTTATTTTAAGGCTCTACTATAAGAGGTTTCTACTATCTAGAATTAAAAGAAATTTGTTTTTTTCTTCTATCACTGCTTGTCACAGTCTGGTAAAAACACCAAGATGTGTTTTTCTTGGCCCCATTTCCAAAATCTGCTCAGATTGGTTAAAGATGATGAAGGGCAACTTTTTTTTTTTCTTTGTTTGAGTTGTGCCAACATAGCCAGAAGGCAGGCATTATGCAAATCTGTTGCATGTTGATGTAAACAAATAATGGAAGAAAAGCCTGGGCCACAAAACAAGGCGGCTCAGCTGCTCTGTCTTCTCAGGGAGAGAACAACACCATTAACTGAGGGTTTTGAGAGTTTTTGTTTTTTTTTTTGTAACAAGGGGGGAAAAAAAAGAGAAAGAAATCCAAAAGGCAAAATGTGACCTTTAAAGTGACATCTTATGGGACAAAATGCAAATGACCAACAATGGGGAGAAAACACTGGATCCAGTGTTTTGATTTGTCTCTTTTACTGCAGTATGCAATATGGTTGAGCACCATTAGCTTCCTGATTAAAAAAAATAAAAAAAATTAAAAAAAATTAAAAATAAAAAATAAAAAAAATTAAAAAGGTGATTATTCAAGGATGATTTAATCACAGTTATTATCTTTTACATAATTATTTTCACTAATCTGTACAAGCAGAGTACATTATTAAAAAGCAATAAACATCATGTGTAACTCCCAACAACTCACCAAACCTAAAATGACTTGAAATAAATATAAAAATTCTATTATTTTTTTGTATATTTTGGTGGTGAAAACAGCCAATGGGGACAGGAAATGCTGGCTTCGTTAATTTGTGTATTAATAATCAAGCAGAAACTTTATAGATTTAGACATTTTTACTCTTCAATGTCTCCAAATAAAAAAGTGAGTTGAAGATATTGTACTCTGGTAGAACAGTCTAAACTGCTTCACAGCACAGTTGTCCATGATAGCATCATCATCCTATTACATTGATAATGATGTTTTCGCACAATCTGCAGTATTTCCTGATAATTATGGGGGTGGGGGGGTTTCTGTACCTTCATCAGCTACTTCAGCCTTACTGTGGAGGAGGAAACATAAAAATAGTTATATTTCCATCAGCGACTGGAGAAACCCAGGGAGTCTATGTTTCTGGAAACAGCAGAGCCTCCTATTTTTATGCAATTCCAACCTGGTTTGGTGCTCTGTCTTCATATTTTGAGTGGAAGTGCAGTTTAGTTCCAGATAGGATCTTTCTCAGCCGAATAGAAACAAAACGGAAGTAAATTTTGGAACAAAAAAAAAAAAAGGAATGGTCAAAACTTCCAGGTCATTATGGTATGAAAAGGTTGTATCAATGTAGCGAGTACTGCTCCTCTGCCAACCAAGCCATGCAGTTGCATAGAGATATACATCTTAGAAAGCTACCACCTCTGCTATCAGGTTACTTTGTCCTGGACCCACGATCCAAATATGATGTAATCATGATAACGAAGCACCATAATCGCACCATGTAAGCTTTGTGCATGTTCAAAACAGCTGGTGGAGCACCCAAGATCCATCACATGTAATGGTGAGGACACAATGCATTATCGATGCACCCTAGAAGACCTCTTTAGGTCTTCAAGCTATTTTTTTTTTTTTTAATAATGTGGTGCTTAGTCTGTTGTGCTAAAGACTGCACCCAAATGTTATTTTTGGCAGGTGTTAAGAGAGGGACACTGGAACACTTAAAAATACTACATTTTAAAGCCATTAAGTTGTCTTCAGCCCATCCATGTAACCTCGACTAAGCAGTGTCTATAGGAGGCAGGATAATTAATCTTACCTGTCCAATAATGTTCAAACACAGCATTTACTCATACCCTTATCCAACAACAAAGCAACGTTGTTATAAAGTGAAACGTTAAAAACCCATTTTTATAAACGATACAGTTAAATACTGACAACCAGGTAAAGATAAATGAGCTCACTTAGGTACAAACAGTCTTGAATGCAGTCCTTTGTGGCTGTGAAACATCTTTTTCAGTTAAAATGAGTCACTTAAGCAGCTGAAGTCTGTCAGTAGGATAAAATAAAGCTTTGAAGGTGTAGTCTGTAGCCTGACGCATCCTTCAAGGCTTTCATTTGCAGCGTTACAGTTCAGCTTGCACTTATTTAGCATGAAGTTAGGGCGAACTGCGAGAGCCTATCAATCTCAACTTCATCTAACTCACTACATCGATGTCATTGTTATTGTTTTCTGCCCTCTCTCATCCGTAGACAATGTAGTCGCCTCCCGCTTTCTCCGGGCTTCAGGTAGGCAGCCAAGGCCCTCCATCCTATCCTGTTTGCCTTTAATATCCATCAGCCCAACGTCCTATCACATCAAGGCCACAGACGCTCGCTTCTCTTTCTCTATATCCTTGTCTCCCTAACTGTGGTGGACAGCGTGCTCATCAGGCACTCTGGGCCCTCGCCTACAAATTCCCTAATAACGGCACATTCCCCTAAATGTGTTTGTAATGTGGGCAATCATTTTCAGTAATGGATGCTTGTCAGTTTTATGGCGAAGAGAATGACGGTCTCATGACAGCGCACCTCCAGCCAGCCACAGCCCCTCCACCTTTCAGACTGGTTGGTAGATAGTGTAACATCTCCCTCCAGTGGATAAAAGGGGAAAGTGTTTTTGTTCTGAAGAGGTTTGTTCACTTGGAATTACACTACCCATTCAATGAAGAATGTTACTTTAGAGAATATATTTTATTTTTCGTTTTTGTTGTTGTTTACAAGAATTAAAAAACTTGAGATATGACTTTTTTTTTCAATCTGTATTCTTAGTTTTGTAAGGTGTTTAAAAATTGTATTTTATAAAGCTTTCTGTTCAATCTCATAATAAGAAATAAACTTATGTTGCAGAAGACTTCATACCACTCAACCTGTTTTTATTTTTTGTCACTTTACAACCACAAACCTCAAAGTATTTTACTGGGAATTTATGTGATTAACCATCCAACTCATCTAATAATCGATCCACTGGTGGGGTACAGCGTGAGCAAGTCACAAGTTCATCACAGGGCATAATTTATGTATATATATTTTAAAATAAATCTAATTAATTCACAAATAAAAATCTGAAAAGTGTGGCATGCCTTTGGATTCAGCCACCTGTAGAATCAGAATCAGCTGTATTGGTCAAGGTTGTGAATTTGACTTAGGTTTTCAAGCGCACAGACAAAGTATAAATATAAAAACTTGAGATAAAATAAAATGAGGATAAAAGGGACAATATGTACATGTATTTGAAATTGATAAGTATGATCTAGTGCAACCAACTGCCTTCAAAAAGCACTTTACTGGTAAACAGAGTTTAATCTCAGTACAAATCCAGATGTTCTGTGAAGGCCTCAGAAGTTTGTTAGAGAACATTAGAGAACAAACAACATCATGAAGACCAAGGAACAAAGCAGACAGATCACGGAGAAAGTTGTAGAGAGGTTTACAGCAGGGTCCGATTATGAAACAATACGCTACGCTGTAAATCAACACACAGAGGAATAGTACCAATCCATCCAAAAATATTAATAGTATGCGGTATGCATGATCATCCACCTGAGAGAGCAAGCAGAGTACTAATCAGAATCAGCTCTTTGGCCCTTAGTTGATCATGAAAGTGGCAACAAGACAGCATACCCTAAATAAAAGCCATACGAATTCTTGCTCCCAGTTTGCCACGTGTCATCTATGGTACACAGCAGCACACGGAACTATTTTTAAACTACATGCACAAATGCTGTGTGGCATTACCTTGACAACAATTTGGTGGCAGCATCATGCTGTGGAGATGATGTTCTTTAGCAGGACAGGGAAGCTAGTCAAATATGATGGGATGCATACCTAAAACCTGTTTTGTTTTTTTTAAATGTTTGCAAAAACATTTTTTAAAATGTCTTTTTTTTCCCCCTTTGTACATGACAACAAATTACTTTGTGTTGTCTATCTGATAAAATCACACAAAAATATATTAAGGTTTGTGATTGTAATGTGAAAGCATTGTGAATACATTTTCTAGCACTTTTCTTTTTTCCCCCACCTATAATATGTACAAGGCCAGCTGGAACAACCTGAACGGTGTGTGTTGCTGAGGTGGTCTGGTTGTGTCGATGGTGTCATGAACAAACACACGAGCTGGTGGTCAATGGAGTCGACACATGGTAAAAGGCGGGCACGAGGTGGCATGTTTTCTGGGCCTCTGCCCAGATTTGTTCTGGCATGACATACAGAGGAGGGGGGCATGGATGGGCTAAGTGGGGCAGAAGGAATACATACTCCCAATTCCCACAGATACGTGGTAGGTCAAGCCTGAGATGCAGCCAGAGGGGAGAGATAGAGAGATACAACATTGTTAATGCAAAACCTTATTGATATGTTATAATTAATAAATGAGTGGATATACATATGTACATACACTTCAACATAAGATGTGTGACATGCAGAATATTTGGGAAATTGCAGTTAACCAATGTAAATTTTTCCACACAAAATAACTACAGGCAAACTAATAACAGTAATTTAAGTACAGTAAATTACCCTGTATTGTATTACAATGTATTGTTTTGCTGGGAAAACCTACATTCAGCCAGTCATGCAAATGTTATTTTGACCACCTAAACATTTTTGTGGGCCAATCATACAGCAGCAATTCTCTATGGCAGCAGAGGATTGCAGTGGGCTGGCTGATCCGTCTTGGTGACATAAATAGGGCCTACACCCACAGGTGGGTAGAGTAGCCAAAAATTGTACTCAAGTAAAAGTAAAAACTACCTGTCCAAGAAATTAGTCAAGAAAGAAAAGTAGTCTGTAAAAAAGGTTATTCAAATAGTGAGTAACTGATTATTATATCTCATTTAATATTTACTATATATTCACTTGACCTCCAAATGGTGCCACAGGTTCAAAAGCAAAGCTTGTGTACAAACAAGAGGTCTCACTTTAACATAAACCGTGCATGTGTGTAAAATATTTTTGGTAAAATATGTTTTTTCTTATTGTTAATTGTAGTAGCCAAAAATTTTACTCAAGTAAGAGTAACAATAATTCATAATAATATTACTCAAGTAAAAGTAAAAAGTACAGTTTTGTAAAACAACTCCTAGAAGTAATTTTTTTCCACAAAAAGTTACTCAAGTAAATGTATTTGATCAAATGTAACTACTTACTACCCACCTCTGCCTACACCTTATTGTGGTGATGATATTATAACCAAAATAATATAAGTAATAAACAGTTCCCTCCACCTTCATAGGCACCCATGCTAAATATGTGTAAAAAAAAAAAAAAAAAAAAAAAAAAAAAAAACACCTTAAAATGAGTCCATCCTTTATTGCAGTGCATAATTTCATCATGAAGCACGCAGACAAATCCAATCTTTAGGTATATTTATTTGGCAAGGGAAACAAAAAAAAAAAATCCCACATTTGGAAATTTAAAAAAAAAAAAATTCACAAACTTAAGTTGCCACAATTATTCTCTGATAATTATTACAAAAATAACAGTAACTGAAACATTTTTTTTTTTTATTTATACTTTTTAAACAAAAAATGGCTGGCTGAATACACAACTTTATCCTGCTACCACACAAAGTGAATTGGATGGTAATTTAATTATTTTACTATGAGACTATGCTACTGCGAAAAAAAAGCATGATTTTATTGAATTTTACATATTTTTACCACATCTGTCAATAAGTTGGGAGGATGCTGTATTTTGGTTATAGTATTATGGCTGACTCCCTTACAAAATGCATTCACAAGCCACAGTTCTTATAATGACTGGATGCTTTACTCTAAAACTAATCTAATATTAAGAAGCAGCCCTAAAACCAGGTCTAAATCATCCAAGAGCAGCTGGTACCCAAAGGACTGGGATCTAGACATGATGTTTAGGGGAAATACACAGAAGTGGTAGAATCATCCACACATACATACACTTCCACATTAAGCTTCAGATGCATCATGTTAGCCCAAAAATGTATTTTTCATGAAGCTACATCTCCTTTCATTCATCCATATGGGTCAAAGACACTCGTGTGCTTCCACAAAGATAGGTGGCGTCAGCTGACAACAGCGTCATACAGAAATATTCATACCATTTCTGCTCTGTGTCAATATTGGCTGACATCTCAGAGATCTACAGCATTACAAGGCTGCGCCCCTTACATGCACAAAGACCACCACATTTAAGTGGAGTGATTCAAAAGGGCTGTTGGCATGAAACATTGTGGAGTCCCAGGTTAAACAGGGACAGATGAAGCCTAAACCCAACTTAAAAACTAACCTTAATCCAAACTGTAACCACAAACTAAGTCTTAATAGTGAAATTGTTGTTTCCTCCACTGTCAGTAGTGGTGACAGAAGATCTGTTGAGGTCAGGTTAAAACACAGGACAAACATGAACAGCCACACAGCTGTGTTTGCTCATGGTGTGGTAGAGACTCCGTGTTCTCCGTGTTATCAGTCTTAGTAAAGACAGGAATGGATACATAAAGAGGCTGAAATTGATATTTAGACATACTTAAAAATATAGAAATTGGACCTAAGCCAAAGTAAATTGCAAACTAGCAACTAAAACATTCAGTCGTGTACCAATAAAAATTGTAGTGCTGGACTGTTCCTAATGTTCGCTGTCGGGGGATTATTTTAGGACTTTAGTATTGACTGCAGTATAATCCATTTTCTATGCTTTTTTTTAAACTCACCTGGTAAACTCCATAATCCTGAGACCTCCAAGGTCTTTAACTTCCTCTCCAAGTCAGCAACTCTGTTTCCCAGGATCCTGGAGAACAGATATAAGAGGCAAGGTTTCTTTATACTCTTAGTCTGTGCTTGTCATAGCTGAGTGTTTGTCTTTGAGGAGGAGGACTCATAACTGTAAATATTGAACGTGTGCCTGGTGTGGTGGTGTAAGTAAAACAGTAAGATTGATGCTTTATCCAGACTGGGGTAACTGGTAGGTCTTAAGATGTATGGTTTTCAACACTGTTTACAAACAAAATCTGAAAAGTGTGGCCTGCCTTTGTATTCAGACCCCTTTATTCAAATACGAATAAATAAAATCAAGTGCATGCAACAAATTGGCTAAAGCAGGGTTAGGTTATAAAGTAATACAACAAGCTTTATACATCGCAGGAAGCACTGCTCAGTCCAAATGGTGACCAAATGTGCAGGAGTTCAAATACACATTCTTCAAGACACTGTACCTGTTGGTGTGCCTCTGGTGCTGGATGACCAGATTCTTCTCATGGATGGTTTCCAGCAGAGCGGTGGCAAGTGACTTGAGGTCGGAGATGGACTGAGGTGTGGCAGGTAAGCTGCAGCCCTGCTCCTCCAGGAGCATCTCCTGGACTAAAAAAAAAAATTGAAGAAAAAGGAGTTTAAGGTGAAGGCAAATGTGGTAGAAATAGATAAAAGTACAATTTCATAGAACAGATGAGGGAAGCCACAATCTACTAATAA
Organism: Anableps anableps; assembly: GCA_014839685.1. Lineage (NCBI taxonomy): Eukaryota > Metazoa > Chordata > Actinopteri > Cyprinodontiformes > Anablepidae > Anableps > Anableps anableps. The sequence continues at coordinate 19,343,678 of CM026085.1, forward strand.
TGCATCAACAAAACTTTTAAAAACCTTTAAAAGTAGACATCAGAGAAAACCGGTTGACAGAATGAGAGAAGGGGGGAAACAGCATGACAAGAGTAAAACAGAGATAGAGTGTTAGAAACAGCTGTCTGCTAGGTGACACTTCCCTAACTTTAACTCCAGAACCCACTGTGCTGCTTCTACCAGCGACTGTCAGTCATCATGGCAGCCTCATTTCCCTGCCAGTGGCACTCTGCACCACTGAGAATACAATTAAAAACACAGTTGGTGTCCGGGTGGTGGCTTGAAGGATCGGCAAAACGCAAGTTATTAAATAATTTAGTAAAAACACGGCTTGAGATGGGAAAACTAGTTTCTTAGTACTGATGACAATGAAAATATCTGATCAATTCTGGAAGATAAAACTGAGGTGATAGGCACATTTTTACTGGCTTTTTCACACTTTCCAGATGAACAGTTCTGATGCGTTTTATGTCTCTGTTTAAAGTGAGCTCAACAGTTGGTGTTTTCACCTTGTTTGGCTGACAGCACTCCTGTAAGGGGAATGCTGTTTGATCTCCCATATGTGCTGGAGTTTTTCCTCCTCTCGAGGGCCGTCTGTGGAGAGAAAACCAGACAACAAAGATCACCCAGCAAAGCTTGATGAATGATTTGAGTTTATGCAGCTTCTTTCATAAAAACATGAAATCCTACTGGGCTCCGGAGACTCAAAAGGCAGTTTTAGAGTTAACCCTTCAACAGAAACATTTACCTTGTACTTCATGATGTTTGATTTGAGCAGGTTCACCTCCTCCTGAAGTTGCGAGAGCCGGTCATGTAAATACCTACCGTGAAAGCGATTAAAAATGTGATCAGCGTCAAAGCACAGATGGTTAGACGCTTTTTATATGCAAGACGTGACAGTTCTAAGTTCTGGTAAATGGTAATTCTGAACACGGCAGAAGGCAAAACATGAAATAATAACGTTCAGGTACATTAACGTGCCAAGGTTTTGAATCATCCCTAATTTGTTTATATTTTGCTTTCAGAAAGGTAGCTTCTGCACAGTAGTGTACAGTTTTAGTTTACATCCACAAAATGACACTTTCAGGAGTCTTTGACAAACTTCTTGAATAACTATCACTGGATATTCTTAACATAATTGGGAGAGCTTACTTAACTTGGTTCGTTTTCTGACAGACCTAGTTTTAAGCGTTGTCCACAACTTTTCAGTAGGTTTGAGGGTTAGGCCGTTTCAGCAGCAAATATAAGCCTACTTTATCGGTCCATGGGGAAGAAAAACTCGAGTCACTTAACAGTGACATGTATTGCCTTTGGGGTTTCTGAGTTCTCGGATATGCTGACCAATTTTCTGTTATCTAAGAAAAAATAAAGAGAGACCAATTAACCTAACAGTCATATTTTTGGATTGTGGGAGGAAGCCGGAGTACCTGGAGAGAACCCACCTATGCACAGGGAGAACAAGAAAACTCCATGCAGAAAGACCCAAGGCTGGCATTCAAACAGAGGATCTTATTGCTACAAGGCTACAGCGCTGTGTTACTGTGCAGTCCCCGCCAGGAAACCAACCAATTACAATAAACTCTGCTACTTCTGATAAGAAGAGCTGATAAATATCCAGACAGAATTATGGCAGAAGCGTGCTGATGGCTCCCAAAAGTGTGTGGTTTGTCTGCAACTTGCTAAGGTAGCCTTTATTGTCCCACAGAGGGGAAATTCAGGAAATACACATACTAAAATATATACATATTTCCTAATTTCCTGTGTGTAGCAGAACCCCCCCCCAATAAATTCAAGGTAGTACTTTTCTTGTTTGTTTGGTTTTTTGTTTGTTTTGTGTGTGTTTTTTTTTTTTATTATTTTTCTTATTTTGTTAAGTTGTTTGTTCAAAAATCCCAAATAAATATAAGGTTTTACATGAATTAAATAACAGCTGGAATTGACTAATATCTGGAAGATGTGAGCAACTGAAGAAAGTATTTCTGCATTCTGGCAGGACCAGAGCAGTAAACGATTAAAATAGATACAAACACTGGTGCCTGCAAAAGCCCTACTCTTTGTGAGTGCTTTTATCATTAGAACAGCGCTCAGTAATAACTGCATTGTTTTTATCTGTTTAATAATGGGCAAAAGAGAATTTCATTTGTACATTAAGAGAGAAGTGTAAATAGATCCTTGGCATGTTACAGGGATATAAATTATTAACTGTGAAAATCTAATTTTACTTGTGATATTTGTATATTGATGACAGGTGTTTTTAATGAACTAACTGCCAATTCTAAACTAACGGGCTATACAGTAAATATTTACAATATTTACAATCATCAATGTTTTTCAGAAGAAATGCTACATAAAGGACTTAAAATCTTTCCTTTGAGGAATGCAACTCAGTTTATAATAACTTGACACAATGAACTATCTCTAAGAAAGGACAAAAGGCTCAAAGTTTTTTTCTTGGATTGATCATGTTCCAAAACTCTTTAACAGCCAATTAATTTACTTTTAAGAGCCCACATCAAACATCTAACAGCAGGGACATTTATTTTTTTTTTTTACTTTCATGCTGCAAAGGAAAAAAAAAAAAAAAAAAACAAACAAACAAAAAAAAAAAAAAAAAAACAACAACTAATAAGCAGACTAATAAAACTGGGATAAATTATTGGGCATAGAAGACTATATATATATATATATATATATATATATATATATATATATATATATATATATATATATATATATATATATATATATATATATATATATATAAAAAATGCAAGCAGAAATCAGGTTTTATTTCTGCTGTTATGAGACGTACCAAAAGCAAACTGTGGACAGTTGCCCTGTGGTATTATGGTGTGGGAATTTTCTGGTCACAGATATAAGGAAAAATTGTGTAGAATTGTCTACAACTCCATTCTATAATGCCATCTAAATTTAGTGAGACCATAATTGGCTTCAAAAATATTTTGAATCATTAAATTAAAATGTTGATATAGACACATTGTGACCCTAGGATGCTACTAATCAGGTCAGTTTTCCAACACTGAAGTTTTGAGATTTTTTTTGTTTTTTTTTTTGTTTTTTTTTGTTTTGTTTTGTTTTGTTTTGTTTTTGACCTCTCACACCATTGTGCTAAAATAAATTCTAGATCCTCAGCCAGCTTTGTTTGCCTAAGCCTCAGTTATTTTCAACTTTTTAATTATCACTGTAACTGTAGATATGGGTAGGTTTAAGCAAGTTGCCATTACCCTAACCTAACCTAACATGAAGATCTACACAAATCTGTCTCACTTGAACAGGAAAAGGAAAATGGACCTCTGTGTCATGCCATATTTATATCCTATGGGAAAAGTTATAAATTACAAGTTCCTACAACCTCTGATTGAAGAGTTTTCATCAAGAGCCAATTACGAATTATTGGTGGTAATAATTGTGGCACCAGATAAAAATTTAGCCTTAAGATATATCAATTTAATCTAATTAAAAGTTGGATTTTGAAGATTAGAATGATACTTGAAAGAAAAAATGAATTTATTTTAAAGCCATCTTTAGCAAGCTAATTAATAAAAGTGGAGGTGCTCTTTATATAAATGTACCTTAAAATGGTTGTAAGATCAATCGTACTTTTTAAACTACCATTTCAAAAGTAATATTAATGAAAAAACTAGAGTGCATAGCTGTTTAATCTTGACTGATATTCTTCTGCATAAGTTCAAGTAATATTTCCAGAAAATATCAGTGGATCAGCAGCTAAACCAAAACATGACCTGAGAGAGAAGACAACCTGTGTCTCATTCAACAAGTTCATTTAATAAAAGATGCCCTGTTTTCCACTCACCTGTTCTCCATGCAAAGCGCGTCCACATCGATGATGCGCGACTCGTGGTTCCCTAAAACGTGGTTTAGTTCAACATTTAGCCGCTCAGCCTTCTCCCTGAACACGATGCGTTCTGCTTTAACGTCTTGCAACTCATCCGTTAGGGCTTTTATGGTGTGCTCCATCTCCTCCATCTACAAACAGGAGACAAGGTCAAAGGTTTCTGTGACGTACAGCTTGTAGAGACTCTACAACTTGCTTTCATCATTCAGGAAATGAGAAGCTCCACACGATGAATTTATCAGCTGTAGAACTGTAGTTTTGGAGCCATCTGCCAGGAGACGTTTGTTGACCGTGCATTAAATGTCATGCCCCCCTTTAAAAGCTGAGGATTTAATGTAGTTTTCTCTAAACTACTTGGACCTGAGGTGTGTCCAACCCCAGTCTGAATGTTTTAGATGGCTTCGTACATTTCCAAAACACTAAATGAATTATTTATTTCCAGAACTTGATGAAATACTGCAGAGGTAACATGCAGGAGAAGGGCTCTTGAGGACTGGAGTTTGCCACTTCTGGTCTGGTCTAAGGAAATGTGGGTTATAGGATTCCAATAAACACTTTTTACCAACACAAAGTTTTTGTTTGATTTGGGGTCATAATCTGTAATATTTCATAAGAGTAATACAAAGTCTACAAAATATATTAACTGTCAAATGAATTGATGTTTTATTTGGTGTTTCAATGGAGTTTAGGAACATAAACGAGCACGAAAAACTTAAAATAAATGTCTTTGATTTAAGCAATGTGAGAGAGAAAACATGTCACCTGTCGCCCTGCCCTTTCTAGTTGAGAAACCAAATCCTCGCGTTCATGTGCGGGAAAGTGGCGTACCCCCACCTCTTCGTCCCCCAGCCTCTGTCGAGTGATGGTCATCCTCAGCAGCTGCGAAAACACAATAAATGTAATTCCTTCAAATATATGTGTTCTCTGTCATGTTTGAACTTTCAGTGGATCTTGGTGAGGGCACCTTGTTATCCCCCTGAGCCTCAGCCAGCCTCTGAGTGAGGTCCTTCACCTCCTCAGTGAGCTGTTTCACTCGTTCCCTGGAGTCCCTCAACAGCTGACCCAGGTTCACCTAAAGATGGAGGAGAAAAGTTGATGAATGCAAAGCTACTCTTTCTGGCCTCAAAAAGTTGCAGATAAACCAATAAAACCTTTAGGTAGGACACATCTGCTATCTTCATTAGATCTAGCTAAAAAGTACTGCCAAAAAATGGGGTAAGACAACAGAGCTGTACAAAACATTGTGTAACAGTTTCTATTTTAGTATGCAACATAACTACAATCAGTCTTGATAAGTGAAGTTAAACAATGAGAAGCCAGTTTCCTTTCAGTTCGATTAGAACAGTCATGAAGCTCACCTGATTACGTTTTTCTGGTGGCAAAGAAGGGTCCCCATCCTGAAGCAAGAAAAATGTACAGTTGAAACCAGAAGTTTGCAAACACTGAATAAAAAGACATACACACCTTTTTTCCTCACAGTCTGAAGTTAAAATCGGACCAAACATCCCCCATATTAGGTCAGTTAGAATTATCAAAATTATTTCTATTTCCTAAATGCCACAATAATGAGAGAAAGTATATGTCAGAGATTTATTTATTAATGTCTTCAAAATTAGAAGTAAAATATATATTAAATATAAGTTTCCACCCAGTTCTGTTTTCTTTCTTTCTTTTATTCTGCACAGTGAACCACTCACAATAAGTTCCCTGTACTTCTTCTTCAGTCCCTGATGGCGCTCTCTCAGCTGGTTGGCCATCAGCTTATACTGGTCTCTCTCCTGTTGACATGTGTCCAGTTCTTTGGACAGGATGAGCAGCGCCTCCTTCTTACTCTCCAGCTTGCGTTTACAAACCAGGAACTGCAACAAGGAGTGAACAGAGAAGAGTAAACTGATGTTACAAAACCCATCGTTAAGAATGGAGTTGGTGCCAGGTTATGGAGTTATTTCTAGGTAACAAGCAGCCAGACTCTCTTATAATCTTTTGAAGTTGTTGTCGTCCCGGCTTTCCATTTGTCCTTTATAGCTTGATGAACTTTGCTTTTCATAGATTTTTAATCCAGCAACAAGATTTTGGTTAAAATGAGGTATGTCAGGAAAATTTTTTAAAAAAGGACATCAATTTTTGTTTTTTAACTCAGAAAAGCAAAAACCATCTCTTAAGTTGATCCCAAGATCCTGTTTCTATATTAATGATTCAGAGTTATGAACCTACAATTTTGTGTTGGCTAAAAAAAAAAAAAGTATGTTTACATATGAAACTTTTGTTATATAGGTCATTGAATACATGAACCATCAGTATTTTACGTTATTTCAATAAATCCTCTGGAAGATCACAGTTTTTCTTTCGAAGGTCTGCCATAGTAGCATACCTAATGAAATATGACAAAAGCAGACAAAGATGGCAAAAAAGAGAGATGAAAACCTACAAAGCTAGCAGTTAGAGCTGCACAATATATCAAAACGCAGTCATCATTGCATTATCATTGAGTGCATAAAGAATGGTGGGACATTATTGCAAAAAATAGGAAAGACAAAAATTAGGAAAATGTGTCAAATGTATTTGATATCATCATCATGATCTTCAGCAAAAGTTTTGGAATTAGTTTCCTGATTCTTGTGTAGTCCCACTAGCAACGTGAACAATATCTAAAAGTCATGTTTTTGGGAATTAGTGAGAAAGATTCCTGCACAGACCTGACACACGAGATGAGACACCCATTGTTTTTCGGTTGATCTTAAGTGTGTGCCAGTTTTTTAAGATAGCTTTTTGGGTATCACCTAGTTGATGATAAAGTGCTGTGTTCTACCAAACTGTGCCATCCTTGAATTTCTAGATAGATTCAGCTAAACAACTGGAAACAAACCGTGTCTTTGGCAATAAAGTGCATCACCAGTTCATTTTAGGAAACGTTCAATGTCTTGATGGGTTATGGGTGAGAATTCACTGATTTAATATAAAAAAAAAAAATAAATAAAATAAAAAAAACCCTCAAAGCTTACAAGAAAAATCTCACAAATTGGAAACAAGTTTTAAAGAATCAAGGAAAGACTTAAAACTTATGCACAGCACTAAACAATTAACAGCAAATATTGTAGGTTTAAGTTTGGGTTCAGCATGTTGATAAGCCACAGAGCAGAATAACCCTTATCCTGCTTGTAACCAAATCGCAGCGGAAGCTGAACAGCAGAGGCAAATTAGTATTCATTTTATGACTTTTATAGTGCCTTACAAAAGTATTCATAACCCTTGAACTTCAAGTTACAAGTACAAACATTAATGTGTTTTATTGAGATTTTTTTGTAACTGACCAACACAAATTGGTATATAATTGTGAATCGTAAGAAAAATATACATGGTTTTCTTTTCTTTTTTTTTAATAAATAAAACTCTGAAAAGTGTGGCATGCAGTTGCATTCAGGCTGCTTTACTTTGCTCCCCCTAAATAAAATCAAGAGCAACCAAATGCCTTCAGAAGTCACCTAATTGGTTAATAGAATCCACCTGTGTTTAATTTAATCACAGCATGGCTGCAGCTGCTCTCTGAATGCCTCAAAGGTTCGTTACAGAACATTGGTGAACAAACAGCATCATGAAGACCACGGAACACAGCAGACAGGTCAGAGAGCAAGCTGTGGGGAAGATTAAAGCAGGGTTAAGTTGTAACTCAATATCCCAAACTTTCATCTTCATCTCATGAAGCACAATTCAATCCAAGATCCCAAATGGAAAGGCTGTAGCCCACCTTTTATCTTACCAATACATGACAGTCCACCAAAACTGACAGAGCAGGCAAGGAGAGCATTCATCAGAGAAGCAGCTGGTCAGAGTTGATGGCAAGAAAACCTATGCAAAAAAAGACTAGAGGCCGAGTTGGAGGTCCACCTTTCGACAGGACATTAACCCTAAATACATACTGAGAATGGAATGATTCACATCAAAACATATCCAGGGGTTAGAATGGCCCAGTCACAAATCCATCTGGGAATCTGTGACTTAAATATAGATGAACACAGATGCTCTCCACCCAACTGAACTGGACTTGAGATGATGTGCAAAAATGAATTGAGAGAAGAAAAAAAAAAAAAAAAAAAAAAAAAAAAAAAAAAAAAAAAAAAAAAAAAAGAAAAAAAAGCACAGTCTCCAGATGTGCAAAGCTGGTAGAGCCATGCCCCCAAAAGACTTGCAGCTGCAACTGAGTCAAAAGGTGGCTTCACAAAGCCACATTGAAAACAATGCACGCTTTCCTTCCACTTCACAATTATGCACTACTCTGTGTTGGTCTATCACATAAAATCCAAACAAAATACATTATAGGATCGTGATTGACATGTACTTCACAAGGTATGAATATTTTCAAAATACAGGCAAACAACAGTTTAGAAACTGTTGATGTGCTTTAGCTAAGGGAATGAGCTTACAGTCTTATGATCCATCTTTTTTAAACTATGTAAACAAAAATGTTCACAGGCAGCTTCAGGCAAACATCCTGATGACCAGGTGGGCCCACAGGTGGCTTTCACCTGTCGTAAACTGCTACGTGCGTTTCCACCTTATCGGATGCTACACTGGCTTTAAATATTAGCCATTTTTAGCCATAGCTAAAAGCCTTCGTGATAACCATAGCGACTGAGTCCATGTAGTGGTAATGAATTTATGAGTCTGTTTATCAGACACACCGCTGCAGGTTCCATATGGACCAGCGGAGCATCTGTTAAAGCCGCGCGTGTCAGAAACAGCGGTTCGCGGTGTTTATCTTTCCTCTTACCTCGCTGACCAGTCCCTGCCAGTCGCTCTCACTCCTCTTGGAAAACTGCATTATAGTAAAATGTGGACAGAAATGTCAGGATACAAGATGAACACCGCTGCCTCGCCTCCTCCTCCGTTTGTTTATCCTGCAACGTCACTTTTTGCCTCAGCTGTCAAAATGAAACCGCTTCCGGTAGAACCGTCAAAATAAAATGACACAAAAAAAAACGTTATGTTTGGTCAATTCCAGGGCAATTCGTGTTTCTTTTAGAAGAAACCAATTTGTATGAACTATTCTTAAATTAGGATTTACATGTCAGAAACACTTACAAAATACCAGCCTAAATAATATAGAGCTGTCAAATCCGTATTTAAAATAATAATAATAATAATAATAATAATAATAATAATAATAATAATAATAATAATAATAATAATCTGCCATAAAATACAGAGGGACAGAACGTGAAGGTGGAGATGACACGGGCGCTGTACATCCTCACGCATCTTCTGCATCAGCATATTCTCTGTTAAAGCAGCGACGTCCAAGGGGGCGTCAATTTGTTTAAAGCTGACCAAGGCCAACTTTAAACAAGGACACCGGGTTGGGTGTTACGTGCTGACGTCAAAAGCACGTAACGTGGAACAAGAACTAATACAGAAGAGAATGCCAACGCGAAGATATACAGGAAGCCGTTCAGTAGGTTCGACAGGAGACGGACAGCTGTAAGTTTATTTTTCTACGATCTTATTTGAAATGTAGACTCGTAAAATCATGACATGTTTACATGAGGTTACATGGTAATTACATGGAAGAAACTCTCTTTTTCAAAGTCACACGATGTTTTGCCATATTATTATTATTACTACTAGTACTCGTAGAAGTTGTAGTAGTTGTTGTAGAAAAAGTAGTAGTAGTACTATAGGCTACTGAATTTTTGATGTTTGAGTGTGTAGCATAGAACTTTATTTCTTGTAACCAGCCATTTTGCCTGGTGGTGAGTTGCACTTTTTGGCCAGTACATTTTTTATGAGGTCCGAAGGTCCCATACACGTCCTTCGATAATTTTATGACGTTGAGCTGGCCAGATCAAGGCTGGCCGGGATAAGGCAGGCCATTGAAACATAAAATCAGTTTCACCTCACATTCCAAATATCTGATACCGGTTTACGACTAGATATATTAGTAAATTAAGATATCTCTAATTATATTTTGACTCGACAAAATGCCTATATGAGATATCTTTAATTCCATTCTGACGAGTGTAAATGACTTCGGATTTACCATTAATTTGTATGGAAGCTTTAATTCAAGATATCTGCAATTAATTACTGACCATCTGAAATATATATTTCAGATATCAACAATTAAACTAAATTTAAGATATCTCATTTTTTGTTCTTACTAGTCATAATTATAATAAAAGATATCTTGAATGACACCATAATTCAAGATATCTTAAGTGTATTTTTAGATGGGAGACATATAGGTTCAACTAGTGCAAATTCAATTGCAGATATCTTGAAAGCAAATAATGACTCGGCAAAACTAAAATGAGAGATATCTGGAACTGTAATTTTGACTAATAAAATTATTTTTTAAATATCTCCAATTGAAGTAGAGATATCTTTAATTAGACGGCTTTTCTATTTCAGATATCTTGAACAATGAAAAAAGGTTTTTGAAATCGCACAATTTCGGTTTGGGAATGGGTTAACAGTAGCACTTTTGGCTTTTCAAAGCCCCTTTTAAGTGCATTGTGTTTGTTGGAAGAGAATAAATAGGAAATTCTTCGCAGATTTTTGAAGCAGTCTTCAAATTCACATTCTTTGGATATCCCATACTGCTGATCTCTTTCTACATTGTGGCATTTTCTGACAATTTTGTGCATGGTACCCAAAATTCTGCAGTCAACTGGCAGCACAAGGGGGCTTAGTTGTAATTCCTAATTCAGATCTATAAAAATGTAATTTTGACTTGTCATAATCATGTTTGAGATATCTTGAATTGTAATTAGGCATGAATGACCCTTCAAATGATGAATCCAGTGATGTCATTTGAGGTATGTTGAAAGGAATTTTGACTTGTCAAAATCTAATTGACGATAACTACAATGGAATGTGAGTGTAAATATCAGTGGTGTAATGCAAATGCTTGGATGTGTTGTATGTATTCTTATGGAATTGTTGAGATGCAAAAACAAAGACAAACTCAAAGGTGCATAAGGAGGGGGGGATGAGGCCGGGCAACAGAGCACCACACACATCAGGAGGCAGAGAGTGCAAGCCGAAAGCGACAACACAGAAGTGTTGACAACACAGACAACAGCCAGCCTTAAATATTGTGCTCTGAATTGGCAGATCATCAACAGCTGCAGAGGAGGAGCACAAGGGTAGACACACACACAAACACCTGCAGCCCAGCCCACAAGGCCCAGGGCTGCAATAGGATTTTAATGGAATGTCATGTGATAAAAGCTAAACTTTTTGACCAGGTGAATACTGGGGCACAGGTGTCTTCTTGCGATCAGCGAAGCGGCGATTCTGCTCAGTGGTGCGTTGAAGGGATGTGAAGTTGTTGGACCAAATACGCTTGCAACGTCAGATGTGGTGATGAACTGACATGACTGAAATTTCCTTTTCATCAGTGGGGAAAAAGCGAGGGTTGGTAACCAAAGGAAACTTCAAAGGGTGACAGACCTGTAGCAGCAGAGATGTGCGAACTGCAGGCATATTGTACCCAAAGGAGGAACTGGCTTTAGTCAGCAGGGTTAATGGACATGAACCATCTGACGGTGGATTCTAGTTCTTGGTTCATTCTCTCTGTCTGACCGTTGGACTGGGGTGATAGCTAGAGGTGAGAGTGGATTTGGCATCAAGTGCTGAACAGAGCTGTTTCCATACTTGAGAGATGAATTGAGGGCCACAGTCAGACAGAATCTCCTACGGGATACCATGAAGTCTGAAGACATGTTTCACAAGGAGCTGTGCAGTCTGGAAGGCTGAGGGAAGTTTTCTGAGGGGAATGGAGCCCTATCCAAAAAATAAAAAAAATAAGCATTTTACTCATACAAATTACAGTACACTAATAGGCAGGCCTGCACATCAGCAGGTTTAAAACATTCCATGTGAGATGGCTAAATGTAGGTCCCAAAAAGATGTACTATAATTTCAGAATTTTCAAATATTTGAGTATTGCATACATTAATAAAAATGTAACAATATTAAAGCAATACACTTCATATCGGCCTATGAGTTTTATATAAGGTACAATGTAAAACATGCATTAATTACAGAAATATTCTAAATCATTGGGGCCCCCCAAAACTTGGGGCCCTGGGCTACTGCCCCTGTAAGCCTTTTCTAAAGTCTGGCCCAGGATGGCATACTTTAGAAAATCTCAATGATTGCTAAGATGGTGGTCATACTTTTTAGCTAACGGTAGTCCAGTGACGAAATTGACTGTGATATGTGACCAGGGATGTTTGGGTACAGGAAGTGGTGGGAGCAGTCTGGTGGGTGGTTTATGGCTGGATTTATTACGGGCACAGACATGACGGCTTTGTGAAGAGATGGCCACCAAAATTTACGGGTGACGAGAGCAATGGTACAACTGATACCAGGAAGGGCGGAGAATTTTGAAGTGTGGAACCAGTGGATGAGACGGGAACAAGCTGTCGTGGGAACATAGGTGTGATTGGGTGGGCCGGTCCCGGGTCTGGCTCGGAGCGGAGGGCTTGTGAAACGACCTCCTTGATGTCCCATGAGAGAGCCCCCACGGTGCAAGTGGGTGGAAAAAATAGGAGCTGGGATCTTGTCAGAACCATTGGCGTTAACTGGTGGGAGAGGGTGTCGGGTGTGATGTTTTTGGTTCCTGGGTGGTAAGAGATGGACAAATTAAACTGGGAGAAAAATAAGGACCACGGGACTGATGGAAGTTAAGCCTTTTAACTGATTGTAGATATGAAAGATTTTTGTGATCCATGCAGACCAGCACTGGGTGTTCTGGTGTGCTGGCACACTTGCAGGAGATCACCAGGAGGGGCGCTGCTGCCGCCAGTTGCCCCCATGAGGAGGACCACATGAGCTGCGGAAAAAAAAAAGTCTTGAACACAGACACCTCCCAGATCCTAACAGGAAGCTATTTAGTTCCCAACTAAATGTTTAATTCTGAGCTAAATTCTTAGCTCCAAATTAAATATTTAGTTTAGCTCATAGTCTTTCTTATGAGTTGTGCGCCATCTCTGACCTGGTTTTGCTCAAAGCCAAACTCAAGACCCATTTATTTAAAAGGGATGTTTCTTTTGATGAACTTTTAGTATTTTTATATTTCTTTTTACCTTTTTTTTTTTTTTTTTTATCATGGTTGTATTTTTAACTAGCACTGATTCTGTTTTATTGTGCCCTCTATTTATTTGTTTTATTTTGTAAAGCACTTTGGTCAATGCAAGGCATTGTAGTAAGGTGCTATATAAATTGATTTTTTTTTAAATTATTTTTATTAACAATTTTAATTTGTGGCGATGTGTTGGTGTGTCTAAGTTAGCATGAAGACAAATATTTTTCCCCAGACTGTTTTTTTAGCACTGCTAAATGTATTCAGAATATTCTATTACAATATGATAGAGAAAAATATTAAGCTTTTTTTTTGTTATAATGAGCTTTGTTATTGCATGTCATGATTTCACGTTTAGGTTAAATACAATTTAAATTATGTAATTTAAACGTAATTTAGTTTCTTGTTTTTGTGTTTAATTGCTATTTTTATACAACTTTCTGGGTTTTTTAGAAAAATTTGGCACACTTTTTCTTAGTGTTTAGATTTCTTCTTGTCTCTATTGCACACATGAAATATGTAGCATTTAAAATTTATGACTACATTACAATACACACTGACAGTTTTATAATGATACTGTTTCTTCTCCACAGGTTATCTGGAGCACAAACATGGATAATATCCAGCAGGTCCCACAAATGTCAGTGACACATCGAGTGATAAAATGTATAGAAGACGACAACTTAAAAAAACTTAAAAAGTTACTGTGGGAAAACCCTGTAAATGGTCTTTATCCATACAGTAAAATAAATGATAACGTAACCCCTCTGACTGCTGCTGTTGTGAACCATAACATGCGTTTGTGTACATATCTTCTAAAACGCGATTCTGACCCAAATCTTCCCTCATCAAATGTATGGACACCTTTGCATTATGTTTCACGAGCCAAAGCTCCAGTTGATTTTGTAGGAAAACTTCTTGAAGCGAAAGCGGATCCAAATGGGTGGAGGCCTGGGGTAATTCAGATGTTTACACCACTACAAACTGCTGCCATTCATGGAAGAGAAGATGTTGTCAAACTGCTCCTCTCAGCTAAAGCAAGGGTAACATTGTTACCAATAACAGGTCTTGACAGTTTGAAAACCAATAAAAAGATTGCTCAGATTATTCATAATTTGGCATCTAAAGGAAATGTGTTTTGCTCCAAACTTTGTTATTTCTTGGATGTCACAATTGCTGTGGTAGAAGAACCGCCAGAGGAGGTTTTCCAAGCCTTTCATAAGCACATGTTACTGGAGGATCCTTGCAGCCATTTGACCATGATTGAAGTGTTGTTCACTGTTATTGGACGAGGTGCAGAAGAATATAAACGGAGAAGTATTCAGTGGCTTAAGGAAATTAATAACTTAAACAATTACATAACAGGTGCAGTCAGCCGTTTACAAAACATCCCAAAGGTGTCAGTCAAAAGAGCAGTTGATACTTTAAATGCAGTTTTCTGCACAATGGACGACATACCAAATGATCAAGCAAAGGCCATCATTACCAAACTGCTGGATCTACTTCAGCTAAAAGAGAGACATCCAACATGGGAGGCTGTTCTGGAAAGGCAAAAAGGCCTTGAAACTTGGGAAGCTGTTCTCCCAACAATTTATGTGATAACACAGAAAACAAAGACTATCAACAGCTGGGAATCAGAGTTTATTGAAACACTGTGCAAAACAGTGAGTCCTTTTGTAGATGAGCAGTGTACCTCTGATATTAGGACCTACACATATGGCATATTTGGAAACTTGCTCTCAGCTAAGAATTTTCAGTCAAGCTGCATAGCTTCAGTACCTGAGGAGATAGTTATATATGCAGACATAAAAATGAATGACAAGCTGAAAGAAGGACTAAAACGTCTGAAATCTTTTTTCGACAACCCACATTCTGAATGTGATGGAAACTCTGCTGTGGCTAAATCGAAAAAAAAGAGGAAAAGGAAGAAAAAGACAAAGAAAGAAGAAAAAGAAAACCCAAGCTGTGGTGACGAGACAACTGGTGCTGATGCAGAAAAACCTGGTGCAGTGAAGTTGGTCTCAAATGTAAGGCCATTTAATGACAGTCCCACCGAAACATCACCAATAAGAAAATGGCTTCCAATCAGCAAAAGGTGGAATGAAAAGCTTAAAAAGCTTGCAAGCACTGATAAAAGTGAACTGACAAGAATACAGAGCATTATTTATGTAAATAATGAAGAATTTCACATAGCAAAGGGAAGTGATGGTACTGAAGTTTTCCTAGGACTGAGAGATGATGGCACAGAAGTTGCAATTAAGAGAATGTCTAAAAGCAAGTATAAAACTTTGAAGAACGAGGAAGGAATCCTTCGACTGCCAGAACTGTTTTATCTATATTTATTGTCACGTTAAGTTTATCTAAGAATCAACATTTACTTTTTGCTGATTGATTTCATCATATAGAAACTTTTAAGATTTTACAGCTTATATTTTTTTAATGCAATTTTAAACTAAAAGATATCTATTTTATGGGGTTCAGTCTGTTTTTCTCCTCATTATAAGTCTGCTTATACAAAATTAAAGAAAGCTTATTTGGATATTTATTTTTAAAGAATACTCTTGTATCCTTGTAGTTTCCTGAACTTGTATATTTGGCAGTTTTACTGCCTTTATCTGTAAAAAAATGAATATAAAATAAAAAAAACATGTCAATCTTTCAGTGTTCCAAAAAGTTAAAGCATACCAAAGTTGAAACAGTAACTTTAATGTAATGTAACTACAAAGATCAAACTGTCTTAAGTACATAAAAGTTTCAAAAATGAATTGTGAAAATGAACAGATTTGGTATGAAGACAACATCTGAAAATGTACCATATTAGCAGATTTTACTGAAGTGTGATTATTTGTAAAAATGCAAATAAATATTTTATCTCTGAAAAAAGTTTTACGTTATGGTTCATGTAGAAATTTGAACAGTTTTCTTACATGACAAAGGTCTTCTGTGAATATTGAGATTTTTGTGAGACAATATGAATTTTTAAACACATTTTGGAATAAATGTCAGGATTGCTAATATTGCTGAAATAAAGGTTAATAACTTTGTGTACAAAAGCCTGTGTATTCCACGTGTAGACATAGTGATGAAAGAATATTTGGGGAATTTTATGATGAACTTAAAAATTTTGATTTTTTTTTTTTTTTTTTGGGGTGGGGAGGATTTGGGTGTTATGGAAATTACTTAATTTTTTATTGTAAAAGCATTAGCTTTGCACTGCTGAATGGCTGCCATGGGAGATTTAGGGTTTTCTCAAACATGCATGAAAGAATCGAGGCAAAACTCCAGGTATGTTTCTGATTAAGGAAAACATGTTAATGTAAAAAAAAAAAAAAAAAAAAAAAAAAAAAGCATTATAAAACCTTGAACTAATTCCACATGTAGACATGACCGTCTGAGAATATTAGGGACTGTATAAGAATTTTTATAAAAGGAGGAGCTTGTTCTTCATCTACCCAATCATGGAGGCCCTGGTTGTCATGTTCTGAGGTAGCTTTCTGACCCACATGCAGATAAAGCACACAAGAACACAGGGGAAACAGATTGAGATGTATTTACAATTAGGGGATTACAAAAAAAAAAAGTGTTCAGGAACACAGGGAGAAGGCAGGAACATGGGTTCTGCAGGAAGATGAGCAAAGTTAAAAGTTGATCCAGATCAAGGAATGATGAGATCATGAAGTGGTATGGAATGGTTATTTTTACTTTGTCCGAGGAGAGGATTGACCCAGAAGGACGAGTAAGGAGCCTGGTGTGTTCGTGGAGGATCGGTCCAGATACGCAAAGAGAGCGGGGAGGCTGTGAGGTCTGGAGCTTGATTTGGAGCGATCATGGAGGTTCTTGAAAAGTCTATGACACGGGTGAGTCCAAGGTATGGTTTCCAAAACAAGAAGTTTTTCAACCTGAGCCAAGAGAGAGGTAAACACAGATGAGTCCAAACAATGATCCTTACATGGGATTATACTCAGAACATGAAATGAGATTGTGACAAAGCTTGAGGCTTGACTATACCAACTATGTGGGACCATCAAGCAAAGAGTAGCTGTTCCTCACCTCCTTATATCAGCAGCCTACTGGATTGTGGAATCAGCCACTGGTGTGCCAGCCTGCCCAGCTCTACCACGAAGATCCTAAAGAGAGAAGAGTGCTCACACGAACACAAAAACCAGGAACCTAACACTGGCAGCGAGACTGTGCTTCAAATGCCCATTTATAAGAAAGCTAAGACTGGCATTCCTCAGGGAGCAGTCTTGATCATTGAAATTCTCTGAAGATTACATCAGACATGTCTGACAAACTTTCTGTTACATGCACTGAACAAAAAGACACATACACCTTTTTTTCTGTTTGAAGTTAAATCAGATCAGACTTAAACTTATTTCTATTTGCTAAAAGCCACAATAATGAGAAAAAGAATAGATCAGAGATTTATTAATGAATGCATTCATAAATGAATCTCTGACCTATTCTTTTATACTGGATGTAATGTTCTGATTTTTAAGACATAAAATTCATAACATTACATCTAGAATGATTACTATATGTTTAAACAATGAGGGAAACACATTTAAATTAATTCGAGGCATAACTCCTTCTCTCTCTTCTGATAGATTATGGAGATCTGCTATTTATGAACTCCTCAGCCTAGCATTTGAAAAAAAAAAAATGCATTTTTGGACATTTTGCTTCATATTTATGTTCACTTCTGTCTAAAACCTTTAGCCATTATGGCCTGCATTCTTAGGACATCATTTTAATGCAGGTCCCAAAGGACAGAACTTAACTGGGTAAAAAGGCTTTTCAATTTTCTGCCCCTGCCACCTGGAATAATCTGCAGAAGGATTTAAAATTCTCATCCCTTGTTACCTTGAGGGAATTCAAATCAATTTTGAAGGACCGGGACATCAGATTACTTGGTTCCTGTAACTGCCCTGATGTTTAAATTCAGAAATCCTGAGCTATTCCTTTATAACAGGGTCCTACCGTCTGTGACTTTTCAGTTTTTCTGTACTTTTAATCAAAAATACAGACAATCTAATGATCTTTAAACAGAAAACTTTAATGTAATATGCAATATGTGCAGGTAGTTTCCAACCCTGGTGCTCCGGGTCGACTATCATGCATTTTTTGAATGTTTCCCTGCTCGAGCGCATCTGATTCAGTTGACTGCAGTACCAAAGAATGCCATCAAGCTCTGCAGAAGTCTGTTAAGGACCGGTTCTTTCAAAGTAGGTGTGCTGGAGCAGTGAGGTACCTAAAACATGCAGGACAATGACTTATTTGTTATTTGAGTATACAATTTTAATATTGGCAATTAAATGTCACAATGATAAAACTTCCTGCAGCAGTGACATGCTGATAGCAGTTGCTAACTTAAGCTTACCATTACAGCTATGTTAGTAACTATACAGTGATGCATTAGTTTTGAAAACAGCTGCTACCATAACATTTTCTTTTTGTGCAACTTACTTTTATTTAACAAACACTCCATTCATCATGAACCTCCCATTCTAATGTCTGGGTTTGGGTCCTACAACTTCACCAAGTATGAAGCTTGCTGATGGATCTTACCAAACTAGGAAGGTTTAAAAAAACTGAAGAGCCATTTTATGCATTTTTAACTTTTCTATTAAGTAAAATAGTTCTTCTCCCTAAAAGAGAGTATAAGCAGCCAGAAAGTATTTTCAAACAGTGAATGATAAGACATCTTTACAATCATTTTTTTCTCTTTTATTTCAGTACTCAGTTGAATGAATGTACAGCAGTTTAACAGAGACATTCAATAAGCTTCAAACTAGATCTCACCAAAGAATTATAAAGCTTGAATATTTTTTTTTTCTTGCGATGCAATTCATCTTATTAAAAGCATTTAAAGACTTTGTCAGGGTTGTCTAAAAATAAGTTGACTTTTTAAATGTCATGCTCTTGCAGGCTGCAGTATCAACTGATTTTTGTTAGTAAGTGCAAAGAACTGTTAAGAACAGGTTTTGGCATTGCAGTCCTGATATATTTACACCTAGTAAGAGGACAACATTCAATTTTTTTTTTTTAAAGAACAGAAAAGAGAAAAGCTCTTAGTTTTATTGGGTATATTTAAACTTTTTTTTTTTTACTTTCAGATGCTTAAAAAAAATCTTACCTTACAAACTGAAAACCATTTTTTATTTAGACTTGAAAGTATGTTTCATTTACCTGATCAGCACACAAACTCTGGAGAACTCTTGTTCTAAGTAAGTTTATCTGAGGTGGAATCAGCTATATCCTGAACTGAATATTTCACCTCTTGAAACCACCATTTGTTATATTTTTTTTTATTAAATACCTGTGTATATTACAATCAATAGCACCTACAGTAACATTTCCACTAAATAGCTACATTCTAAGATCTCAGCTATGACAGTTAAAGGTTTGTGCTTTCGAGACATTCCCTGTAAGGAAAAAAAAAGGTGTGATACTTCATCATGGCCAGGAGGAGGCACTGTGAACCCATCAGGGCACTGTACTTCTGCTCTAAAGGACACCATAATGTACATTACAGGCTATGAGGACATGAAGAAAGAGGAAAACATGTCTATTGTGTCCTCAGTTGGCAAAAATGACAGCAAAAGTAAATGTTCTTGGAGTTATTATAGCTCATGGATCAACCCAGATAGGCATCTGTTAAGAGCAAGTCAAGCCAATGCCTCGCCAAGCTCTAATATGAGTTATGACTATTTATTTATTGGAATTTACCCATTTATATAGTCTTTTTCCTTTGTTTCAGTCATAGATATTTTGAATGGAAGACATTTGATTGTAGAAGAGACAATAAGGCACGGCCCCTCACAAGGTCAGGTCAATAATGATGTGTTCAAAGATCTGCGTGTTTCCCTTAAAGCTTGAGGAAAATATAAAGTCCCTGCGGTCGGTGGAGACCACAGTGAATGAACGCGGTGCCTGGATGTATACTTCCTTGAAGCGGTCGAAGACTTTCTTATCATTGTCCCACAGGTAGATTTGTGAGAACGTATAGTCACTTCCCAGAGCCAGGTAGTAGCGGTCCTTGAATGAGAATGGCTGCAGGATCATGGAGCCTCGGGACGGTACAGCCTGGATCTCTGCAAACTGTTTGGGTCCCCATTTTAGGACCTTAGAGTCACCAATGTAGCGGGTCATGGCAAGGTATAGCTCCTCTTTGATCCAGAAGTGTTTCACAGCTACCACATCTTCCATGTTGGGGATATCACCCTGCAGGATGAACTTCTGGTTGCTCCGGCTCCACTGGTAGATCACTGGAACCTGCGAGCGACTTGCCAAGATTAGATGAGCCTTCCCGTCTAATTTCAGGAACTCTGCATCTGTGTCACGGAACCACTCATGCAGGGACTGGTATGAGTAAAATCCGTTATCGTTCCACTTGTAGAGGGTTGACAAGCCGGCTTTGGAGCTGTCTGCGATGACGAAGAACCAGTCTGTTCCAATCTGAAATGCCTCGATGTCATTGGGTTTGGAGATCTTGGACACTTCAGTGTCCTGGAACTTGTTGAACCTGCTTTGATCATCATCAAACTTGTAAATGTGGGACCCACCAAACAGCTGAGCCACAATAACGTAAACCTCTTCCTGGATGATAACTGACTTGCAACCAACAATGGACTGACCTACAAACAGAGAAAGTTATGTATCACTCACTAATTAAACTCAACTGAGGCTTAAGTGAGACATTTGCATAAGATTGTTCAGCTTTTCTGAAGGACGTTCTGCTAAAAGATTACAGCCAGGTAACATTTAACATGCACTAGCTAACTCTCAGAGCATCTTCTTTCAATGTAAATCCATATGCATTTGACCTCTAGGGTGAAGCTAATGGCTTAGCTAACAACATTTTTACACCTATTGTTTGTTTACTTTGGTCAAAATCAGTTAATGAATTGTTAACTTGTAACTTTTTCCAGTGGTCTGGTTCCTTTTTACACAGAGAAAATTCCAAATGAACTAGAACTTGTTGGTACAAACCACACGAGAATGTTAAGTGTATATACTGATCAGATGTGCCTGAGAACCAAATGTAAATACAGGAAGCAGGTGGTGTAATTCAAGCTAGTAGAAAATGCTAGGAATTTAATTATATCATTCTCGGTACAGTTTCAACCACTGTTATCACAGAAGTATAATGATTTTAAGAAGACATTTTGCAAACTGCATAGGGGACCAAGTGGCTCAGTGGTAGAGCTAATGCACCATATACAGAAGCAAATGCAATCGTCTCAGGTTTGATTCCAGGCCACTGCATGTCCGACCCTTCTTTCTCTGTCTTTCTTCCTGTCAACCTACGAATGAATAAAGGTCACTAGTGCCAATAAAACTATTTAAAAATTGCATAGGGATTTATGCTTGATGAAAAAGATGTATATTCTTTGTTTATTAACTTGTTTACTGCATCCCACAATGCAACAGAAACCTGGCTACGGGAAGGTGTTTGGATCAAGCTTGCTGCATACACCTGTTGTAGTTCTGTTGAATCAAGGGTGGATAACATCCACATCATAAATGAACCGCTCTAGAGTTCATTTGGAACCTTGCTGAGACCGTTTGAAAAAGGTGGTCTTGGTTGTTTTGGTCTGTACTTTACAGTGATTGCTGCATTCACATATACACAAATGAACCACACTAAGAAGGGAAACAAACCAGAATGTTTTAAATGAAACACCTCAGATGTGAAAACACCCTAAGCGACTTTTCGAAAAATCCAAGAATTTTATGAAAGTGCTATTTAATGAACCTTTAAACTGTTGTCACATTTACATTTTTTTTTTTTTTTTTTTTTTTTTTTTTTTTTTTTTTTTTTGTTAACTGAAGAGGACATAATGATTGGCACTGGAAATGGAGGTAAACTGCCCTTCAAAAATACTCACACCAGTTGAACTCAAACTCACTCAAAGTATTTCATCAGGAACTTATGTGACTGAACAACACAAATGAGTCTATTATGGTGAAGTGAAGAGAAAAGGATATATGGTTTCAACTTTCTCAGGGGTATCAGATTAAAAGGGCCAAATACAAATGTAAGCCACACTTTTCAAAGGTTTATTTATGAATGATCTGTGGCAAGGCTCAAAAAATGATATTCATTGATGTTCTCCATCTAAACTGACTGAGCTAGTACTATTTTGGTAGAGATATGCTCAAAAAACTTTGAAATAAAAGATTTTTAAAACCATGTGTCATTGTTCTTCCAATTACTAATTCTGCACTATGTTTTGTTGGTCTGCCATATATGATCCCAGTAAAATGCACAGAAGCTTGTTGTAATTTGAGAAAGTATGTAACATCTGTAGTGATGTAAATACAATTGGAGTGAACTGTAGAATGAGGTGCCCCACCTATGATCTTCCTGTGGGAAACTTTCTGAGAACATGCAAAACGTTTCTATGTAACTGATATAAAAGTATTTATACAAAAGAAAGATAGCATGAGAACCATCTACTGCAGGTAAGACATTAACTTCTTCTAATGTTTCAACAGAACCCCACTTCACTGAATGCAGGGTGAAGGGATTTCCTTACCTGTGATATTATCATACGTCCTAAAGTTCATTTCAATGTGGTCCCATTGTAAAACCATACAGCTGTCTGTGCTGGGAGCAGCAATAGTCACATAGACATCATTCTTGAAGCTGAATGTATCAACTGACAGCGACTCAGAGGCCACAGACTGATGAAGGACAAAATCTGTGGAAAGGTGAGTGAAATCATGAGGGGAATTTTTCCTAGAACGACACTGCTGAGCTGACCAACACTGATGTCAGCAATGAAGCTGACTAAGGTGGTACTCACCCGTCGAGATGCACTCATCGTGCAGGCTGTTCATGTCATTGAGGCGCTTGCCCTTCATGTCATCCGGTCCGGCACACACAACATCCGACACCGTGGCGTTGGTGCTCTTCAGCCACATCATGAGCCATTTGGCTCTGCAGTCGCACTCAAAGGCGTTGCCTCGCAAGTCCCTGCAGAGCAGAACCTTTGTGAATGATTGCAGAAAAAAACTCCAACAAAGAACAGTATTTTTAAAACCTGTAGTGAACTTACAGCTCTATCAACGAGTCCAGGTCAGTGAAAACGTCCCTGGGTAAGAATTTAATGTTGTTGTTTGCCAGAGACCTGGAAAACAACTCCAGTGAGTGAACATGCAGCATAAGTAGGAAGAAAATGTAAGAATACAAAAAGGTTTTTTTAATCAATTTTGGAACATACAAGTGAGTCAAGTCCCTGAGTCCTCTAAAGGCATACTTAGATGTAGTCTCCAGCTTGTTGCTCTCAATGAATCTGTGGATTAATTAAAAACAAAAGAACTATGAACATTTGTATTACAGTGACAATGGTTTTAAGCATTATTACTCATACAGTGCCTTCAGTGTATTTTGTTGAATTGATGGATCAATGCAAAGTACCAGATAACTATTAGGTGGATGGAAAATGATACATGGATTTTACATTTTTCTAATAAATACCTGAAAAGTCACCAGAAATCGCATCTGGCATGTAAGTAAAAAGTTCAGTTTTAGTCTCGTCTGACCAGAGCCCCTTCTTAAAAGATGTTAGTGTCCCTTGTATGATTTGTGGCAATCTACAAATACTTTTTATGGCTTTATGTCAACTAACACTTTTTTTCTTGTCATTCTTTCATAAAGACTAGATATGAGGAGTGCACAACTAATACTGTTGAGAAATTTTCCCTACTAAGCTGTGGAGCTCTGCAGCTCCTCCAGAGTTATCATTGGTCTTTTGACTGCTTTTTTGATAAATGCCAAAATATCTTTTTCTTTATGTTAATGCACCTGGAGGGTCCAACAAAATAAAATTATATATTCATGTGATGCTAACATGTTTGCTCTTATTTTAATAAACAAAGAACTTAATAAAGCAACAACTTACAGGTACTCCAGATGCGGAAGGCCTGAGAAAGCATCATCTCTTACAGTCGTTAGGGAGTTGGAATTCAAAAGTCTGCAATTGACAAAACCAGTCAGAACAGATTAAACAAAACATTTGGTCAAAACTGAACCAAATGTTCCAGTGCAACTTATGTAAATAATTACAAACTGAAGAGATTAATCCGTTTATAGTTGTCACAAAATTATCTTAACAAGAAAATTTTAAGGAAAAAAATGCAAAACAACTTTCTGTTTTGTAACATGCAGCTCATCTTGTTTAAAGTTGAAATAAAAGACGGTTATACTCTGAAGTTTACATACATTCATGATGGGTATGATCATAACATGAAGTGCAGGGGGTGGTTATTGATTTATTTAAGCAGTTCTTTTTCAAGGGTGGAGTGAGGATACAACATAGACTGCTATGTCTATGTTGTATAGACATAGATTTTTGAAAACAAGCATCAAGTTAACAGGTTGCAAATTAATGTCGGTTATTTCAAATCCACAAAGGTTCAAATTTGTACATGCAGGCTCAAATGCATATATTTTCCTAACTCTTTTCACAAGTACTGTTGGCAGGTCCAGAATATATTTCAACTTGACAAGGCCAAGACTCATTAGCTTCTTGTTGGTGACTCTGATCATCTGCAGCTAGTAGTTTCTGTTTGCCAGCAGAAAAAGGATTAGCTTAACACCACTCATTACATTAAATCAATACTCAGAACAATGCGAAAGCTCAAGGAACTCGGTTAAGAACTAGGAAGGAAAGCATCCGCTAAACCTGTTCCTCGTTCTGTTAATTAGACTCACCAGTTCCTCACTCCAATAATCAAAGTTTAACCTCCCTGGTTTCAGTTGCTACATGCTGGATTCATCAGCTGTAGAGATTCCTGGTCCTATTATTCCCAGTTTTCACATGTTTCTTGTTTGTAAACACTGTATATTTTGGTTTTGTTATCAAAGATTTATAGTCCTCATAATCTTGCCTGCCACTGTCTGTATGAGGGGCCCTTAAAGTCCCCAAATCACGACATTTGGATCTATGCAAGTACAAATTATTTGGATGTGTCACCATCAGAGGTTGGTCGTAACTAATTACATTTACTCAGTTACATTAACTTGAGTAACATTTTGGAAAAAATGTACTTTTACTTGAGCAAAATTTTTTAATACTCTTCCCTCTATGAGTATTTTTCATTGAATGAAGAACAAGCTTGTTTAAACCAAAACTGCATGACACAGACACACAGTTTATATTAAAGTGTGACTTCTATGTATACAACCTTCATTTTTCTAATGCTGTTGTCTATCTGCTGAGCCTGTTGTGCTTTTTGGAGGTTAAGTGAATACATAGTAAACACCATATTTTGTCAATGGAAATACATTATCCGTCACCAACTGTGAAACATGGTGATGGCAGTATCATGCTGATAGTCTGCTTTGCTGCGAGTAGTACAAAAACTAAAGGGAATGAGGAATGAGGACTACCTCTAAATTGGTAAACTCACCTTCAATCAAAAGGTGGGAAACTGAATATATATATATATATATATATATATATATATATATATATATATATATATATATATATATGTATGTATGTATGTATGTATGTATGTATGTATGTATGTATGTATGTATAGATAGATAGATAGATAGATAGATAGATAGATAGATATAATTATATATAGATTTAAAATGTATGTATGCCAGGAAGAGTGACTAAACATCTAAGTAGAATAATGATGAGTGTATCTAAACTTTCAACTGAAACTGCATCAAACCAGGAATGCTGTGCATCTGCTTCACCTTTGTTTATGCTGACATCCAAGCTGTCACTGCAGTTGAGTAACAACTTAGATTAATGGGCCCTTGGAAGCATCTCATGCAAATGGGGCTGTGCTAAATGCACACAGGAGGGTTTTCATTATTCATTTCCACGTATATGGCACTTTTAAAGCTTTCCTTGCTGGAAAACCTTGAAAACATATTACAGTAACTGACACATCGGTGATGAAGCTGACTATAGAACTTGGCATTATGTAAGTCTGCTGTGATGCAGACTTACTGTCTTCTGTATGTGTCATATGCGCCCCAAAAAGAGCACTTAGTGCAAGGTTAAGCGCAATCTGAGATATATTAGAGGGAGTAAACGTGTTCTTACAGTAGCTGGAGGGTGGGCATGTGGGCAAACATTGCCTCTCTGACCTCAGAGAAAGTCCCATTGACGATACTCCTGGATGAAGCAAGCAAAAAATAAATATTTGAAGTAAGTAGATCATAGAGAAAAGAAATGCGATAGAGTGCCATCAGCATGCATGGTAAAAAAGACAGATTTTAAATACCAAATTTATTGATTCACACAGTGTATCTCATGCAGGTATAATGTTAAATAAGTAATTGAAATAAAAGAAAAACGATATGGATAGTATTTTACTTACAATGAAGTGATCTCGTTGGGGGCAATCCTCGGGATGTTGGAGGACCCGACACATATGATGGACTCCTTGGAGCAGCTGCATGTTGAAGGGCATCGGAAAGCCTTTTTCAGAAGAGCCGGCTGACACAGGCTGCACAGCGACACACACAGCAGAGCCCAAATCCTGAGAGCTGGCGGCATCTTTCCTGTCGGGCTCGCATGTGTGAGGTTTTTTCTTTAAAAACACAAAACAAAACAAAACAAAACAAAAATAAAACAAAAAAACACAGAAAATATATATATTTTTTTTGGGGGGGGGTGGAGGTGGGGATATTTGTTGAGAGCTTGAGCTCGTGACAGATGGCACCGAGCGTTTCCACCCTGCACCATGAAATGCTGCACTGGCTGCCTGACATCAGCAAATCAGCTGCAGTTTCCCCTCTCTGTACGCTTTCATTATTTATTTAGAGGCGGGGGGGAGGAGTAGGAGGGGACTCCAGACTTATAACTGTTGGTTAAACAACCACATGTACCCTACAACTACAGAACACTATTAGTGTCAGAAAGAGATGGATTCTATGTATGTTTTTATCAGGTTATACTTAATCCATTTTGCGTTTATAAAATCCAAACTATTTGCCGAATAAAGGTTAAAAAACGCTTCCTTGGTAAATTCTGACCAAAAAAAAAAAAAAAAAAAATCAAACATCCCACTTGTTAATAACAGTGACACATTAATTACATTTAGTTGACTGAGATTGGTTAATTAGAGAAATGAAAGCAGGAAATGTTGGGCAGTGTAGGACTGGAGCTCTGAGGTGCAGAGCTGCAGCAGCACCACGGACAGCGCCTCGATGTCGATCCACTGATTGTGCACTGAGCCTCTGCACACGCAGAGCACCTATATACGCGTTCATGTTCATTTGCGAACAAACACAAGAACATTAGCCCTGAAAGAGAAGAGAGCCACTGCACCATGTTGTCCCGGAGCAGGTGATGGTTATGAAAGGACAATTACTCATCAAAATGGAGAGGTTAAACCCACACGACGTCCTCAGTGCGTCAACAAAAAAGCTCATCACTTACAATTGTGTTCAAAACAGCAGGAAAAACATGTGTAAAGGCCAAACTACTTACAGTAGCTTTCATTTAAATGCATGGAAATTCATTAGGAACACAGCTCATCCTGTTCCAAAGCAAAACATAAAGGAATATATATATATATATATATATATATATATATATATATATATATATATATATATATATATATATATATATATAAATTTTGTTGTCAATCTATAGAAAGTGAGGGAAAAGGAATATGTCCAAACAAAAACTTTTCTGCATTTGTCTTTACAAATGTTAACATTGACAGTGTAAACCAAAATATGCTTGAAGATTTAGCTTTGCTGTGAATCACTGAATAAATACTTGGTTGGTTAACTGCTGTTTCTGAGAGCTGCTTCACATTTGTGTTGCATAGAGTTGACCATATGCTGGCACCTGTGAACAGGCTGTTGATTCCAGACCAGTTGGACTATATACCTCAGTTTCTCTGCATTTCCTGGTTTTGCCTCAGAAACGACATTTTTGATGTCATCCCACAAGTTTCCTACAGGACTGAGGTCTTGGTAGTGGGCAGTCCACTCCCTAATGTTAGTCTTTGTTGGCCTGGAACCAGGATCCTGCTCGCTCCCTGATGCCTGAGCTCCCAGGTTTCACAGTTTACTGAGGTCGAAATTCAGTGATTAGTCCAAGAAACGTCGCATCATCTTTCTTTCGGCCAGTCATTGTGTTCTTTGACAAACTGCAACCTCTTCAGCATACAGGATGTGGGGTTTTTTTTAATCAGCAAAAACTACAGCAAAAGGTAACTTTGATTACCAATTTAAAAAAAAAAAAAAAAAAATCAGTTTTAATGGGATCTGTTTTTAGTTTTTTAAAGGATTTGAGCTCATTTTAACAAAACAGCCTTTCATTTTGTGCAGTTCATGTTCTTCCCTCTGTTTTTTTTTAAATAAATATAGCAGCAGTCATTTAATAAAAATGACTAATCTTCCTTCAAGAGAATGCATAACCAGCATGTACAAAAGTTGCTGCTTCTATCTTTAAATAAGGGTCACCTGTTTTTTTAGAGTGACTGACCCCAACAATTGAACCCTGCTACTGTTATTTTGAACATGCTCCCTCAGAATCATGACTGCTAAGTCATTTGTTTTTCTATTACTCTACTACTCAGGTAATCCACTTCTGACATCGTCCCTGGTTCAAGAACAGCTTGACACAAGGATGTGACTCTTGTAGTCCATGTGTAGGATTCATTTGTGCATAGTGGCTCTTGATGCGCTGACTCCAGCTTCAGTCCACTCGTTATGAAGCTCCCCCAAATTCTTGAATGGATTTTGCTTAATAACCCTCTCAAGGCTGCAATTATCCCTGTTGCTGGTGCAGCTTTTCCTACCACTCAACTTTCTATGAATATGCATAGCATATACAGCACTCTGAACAACCAGTTTCTTTAACAGTGACCTTTTCTGAGTTACTCCTCGTGGAGGGTGCCATCAACAGTCTTCTGGGGATCTGTAAAGTCTGTAGACTTCTCCATGGTTGTGTAGGAAATAATAAGGCCATGCAGTTTTTTTTTTAATTGGTGTGTAATACTCAAATTTTCTGACACTGGATTTTTTTTTTTTTTTTTTTAAATCATCTGTAAACTATAATCATAAAAATTACAAGAAGGTTGTTAATATTTCATGCTATGTGTAATCCATACAACTTTCACTGTTTGAAATGACAATAAATCTGAAACTTTTTCACAATATTCACATTTTCTTAGATGCACAATCATATGTAGATATGCCTGGGAGACTTCTTGGAATTGTTAACAAGTAAATGTCAGAGTGATGGACAATTTTGCTAAATAACAGATTATTGGCTCTTTGTTTTCATAAACCACTGTAGACGGCGCACTAAATCATAACTGAACCTGGCAGGTTCTAAAACTAAGCATTGAGGATCAAATTGTCATGTCGAGCCATCTCCAGGGGGCTTTGAGCTCCGAATGTGCAGAGGGCAGTCGGTTTGCAGTGTGAGTGGATAGAGGAGCTTCTTCCCAATCCTTCACCTTTTTCGGGGAAATCAAAGCACCATATTTGTATTATATCTCAAACTGATTACTTAGTTGCTCTATCAAGCTCTGCTGCAGTGCTACAATGTTAGCAACAGAGCTAAAGCACATTTTTTCTTGCTTCTTGCTAAAGAGAAACACCACTGAGCACATTAAAATAGATTTTTTTGTAACTTTTCCAACCCCTTCAGCTCCTCTAAAAGCTGCTGCATTGTACCAGCCTGCTGTCACAGTGCAGTGTTTTTCCACTATGTTTAGTTAATGTTTCAGTACAGCTGGGAAGAGTGGAATTGTGCTGATACAACAGCATAACCATCCGAGTCCAGCCCACTTTCACAAGCTGCTGAGTGGGGGTTGTTCCGCAGCTGCCTTTGCTGCACATGTATTCTAAGAGTCCAGGTGGGAAAACATCTGGAAGCTGAAATTACACACGAAATGATGGCTGGTTTTAAAGTCTAATTCTGTCTTTAAAGCAAAAATCTTCTACAACCATCAATTAGCCTCTATAAGCTGCAGAAGATGAAGCACTGATGCAGAAAACATGGTCCAGAACGAAGTCAAAATGCAAAACTCTGAGTTCCTGACGATGTCTTGATCTCTTTAGACGTCGATGATTTCCATCTGTAAACACAGGGCTGATCTATCATTGGTTATCTGTAACAGAGGCTAAAAATAGAGCGAGCTAATCCACTGAACAGGCTTCAGATGGAGTTAATGGCACAGCAGCATTCAGATCACGTTACAGCTAACTGCAGGAGACAAGGCACAACAAACCACATGACAAACCTGTTCTTTCATAAAGTCAGAGACAGGGACCGACTCCGACGTCACAGTGAAGGCAACTTTAATTATAAATAAAATCTTTAGACATGATAAATCATTTGATTTTCAGCAAACATTCAAGAACGAACCAGTCTCTTAAAGCCTGAAACTGGATAAGAGGTAGGGAGCAGAGGCTTAAACTTTCTCTGCCCAGTCATTCTTTATCAGGGACGTCCTGATTGGCATGAGGTACTGTGGAGCAGCTACTTGCTGCTTTCCCATCTTTCTTCAGCGCTTTCAGACATTTATCAAGCCTCTTCATGCACAGCGTCACGTCCTCTCGGGTGATGCCCACGGCAGAGGCGGCGTTGAGGTACGGACAGGGGTATGACTCAGAGTGCGACATGAATCCCCGAAAGGTGTGTCCACTGATAGTCTGCTCCTTACCCAGTGGTATCACCCTAGAAACATGGACAAAAGAGGAGCAAAATAAAAAATAAATGCCCTTTACAGAAATGACTACCTTTCACAAAAAGTAGGAACGGCCAAACAGATTTTTGATAAATTACCAACTTTGAGTAAAAACGTCTTGAAATTACTGAACTCATCTGCTTCACTTTTGTTTTTTTGGCCTCAGCACATTCATGATTTCTGGCGATGCAGGACTGAGGGCCATTCTACAGCTAAGTCCAAGTTATTCGTGCCCCACGCTGAGATAGATTTAAAATTATTTCTCTTTTAGCTCCCAGTTCTTGTGGTATGAAGGCCTCCTTACCATCACCCTAATCTTTAGCTTACTTTACAGATTCTCTTATCAGATTCCAGTTGGGATTCTGGGTGAGCTGCTCCAAAACAAAACTTCAAGGCAGAAGTTAGCTGTCAGTAAACTCAAAGGATGACCAGACGCCATGGCAACCAGTGACCTGCTCCATACCCAGTTATTTGGTAAACTGCAGGTTTCTGCAGTTTACCAAATTCTGCAACTCTGCAACCAAGTTATTAAATCCAAATAATTTTACATTTACCCCTTGAACTCTTTTTGTTGAACTGCACACAATATATTTCACATTAAATGTTTAAAGTTGTGAAACGATTCAAACAAAATTCAACAGGAGTATTTTTTTTTTCTAAATGGTGTACCAAATCGTTAACTATTGCTATATAATGCAAAGGCTACTCTTAACCCTTTGACTCAGCTTAAAAAAAAAAAAAAAAAAAAAAAAAAAAAAAAAAAAGATGAATGAATGAAATGAAAGCAGCTTGCACCTCTGTCAGCACAGCTTAGAATCACTTTAATGTTAAATCAATTAGGGACCAGCTCCTAACGGCGCATATGAGAAACCATTAGGGTGGAGAAATGCATCGTATTGAAAGAGTAGATGTGTATTCATTGGTTTTGGAACAAAGAAACTTTCTTTCTTTAAGCATCTAAGTACTGATGCTGAGAATCGGCAAGTTTATAAAGGTTCGACGATTTCAACAAAAGGCTGCATGAAACTGCCGGTTCCGACATTCATAAACAATCCCGAGAACTGTTTGTGTTGACGCCTTCTTTCCCGTCATCTTTCCACTTTCGACAGAAACAATCCAGTAAATTAGCTGGGTCTGCTACAATGGGCTGTCTAATCTTCTAAAGTAGTTCCAGCTCATCCATTTGGCCCGATCAGTGATGTCTGCAGGCCAGTGTCCTTATTTGTTCGGCTCATCCTGAATTCATGTTAAAATGTATATTTCTGTGTTAAAAATCTCCACATCTTTTTACTTTTCACTCCTCTTTTTTTATTTAAGTACCCTGCATATTAATACCTTCTTTTTGACCATTTCATAGGGACTCACTAATGTTCTCTAACAAACCTCAGAGGCCTTCACACAAGAGCTGCATTGATATTGAGATTAAATTACATGCATGTCGACTCTATTTACTAATTAGGTCCATCTGCAGACAATAGGGATTTTATTTAGGAGTATTAGAGGAAAGGTGGTCTGAATACAAAAGCCTCTTTCAGACTAAATCCCCCAAAGTATCTGGTTAAGGTGCAAAAAAAAAAAAAAATAAAATAAATAAATAAATAAATAAAAAAAAAAGATAAAAAGGATAAAGGGGTAAGAATACTTATGTAAGGCACTGTGTGACGGGTTTTCATACCTTGCTCCTGACACCTGTCGGGTAAACAGCATGGAGCCAAGCTGAGTCACCGCCTGGTTGCTCGAGGCCTGGAGTCCATCTAGAGACATGGCTGAAGGAGGGGAGAGAGGTGCCACACCCAACACACACACACAAATATACACACGACTGGTTAAAACAAAGGGTGAAATGGAAAGGTTAGAAACATAAATTCTGCAAAAACGGAAGACAGTGAGGTGACAGGCTGGTTCATGATCAGCACTTTGAGCTTACCCAGAGATATGGGATTATGTGGGGTGTGAAGCAATCTCTCTCCATGTGCAGAAGCAAGATTCTTCAGCTCCTCAGCCAGGAAGGAATAAATCTCCTGCAGGCCACGCACAGACAGAAAGGAAGAGGAGGCAGAAACATACAGCACAGCAAACTATATCAGGAAGCTATTTATGGCGACAACCACAGCTTTATTTAAGCAGCAGCAGCCTTTGGAGGGTTTTATTTATTTATTTATTTTTTGTGTGTGTGTGTGTGTGTGTTAATTCTGCAAATTTAGCAGCAACGAGCTAAATTCATGTCCAAAATAAGTCTGACTGTGTGTTTTTGTTTTAGGTTTCAGTGGAGCCAGAGCGTCCACCGCCCATCTCCTCCTGGCTGAGATGTTTGTTTGCTTCACACTTCCACCTCCGGGATCAATTAGATGAGCAGGAGAGAAAGAAAGCAAGCTTTTAAACTGAGCAAGTTTAAAAGATGCTGACAGAGTGCTTAGCACAGAGCATGAAGCTGCTCCTGAAAGACTGAATCAGGCCGAAGGGGTTCAGGACACATATGTTACGACACCAAACCTGCACAACAACAGGAACAACATTGTGCAGTATTTATTTATTTTTTTTAAATCAACTTGCATCAGAATCCCCGCTGAAGCACTAAAAGGGCGAGTTGTCTCCAACCGCAGCCGTGTGTCTGCTAACTCAGAGTATTTTCTCCTTCAAGAGTCAAACACAAACAGTGTTTCAACCGCATCAAGTGTCCCCATGTGTCCCTTGTTCCCTGATAACAAAGAGCAATTTTGTTTTCCCAGAGTGGAGGAGGAGGGACGCAGCTGGTTACGGCCATCCAGACAATCTCTCAGTGTTTGGGTCGAAAAGCTCCTCCACGAAAACAACGCGCTGCCCTCTTAACCGTGTTACTGACATTTGCTAAATCAGTGCTACATGCGGCTTTAAGTGAACCTCAAAAGGTTGAACGTCTGAATTATTTAAAGCTCCTCATCCCTCTGGAGAGATGTGAGGAACTCTCTGGGATCTGCAGACACGACGGGAAAACCGATTTTGTACATTAATTATGCATTATGGCAAACCGGGAGAAATCAATGGGCCTTAATGCTGCTAGGTCACACAACAGGCCAGAGATAAGCTTCGATTTTGTGGCTTTACATATCAATACATAATTAAAAAAAAAGATCAAATGGTCTGCTCTGCAGCTCATAATTAAGCAAATAAAACCTCAGATGAACAACAAAGAATCAAATAACACATAATATATTTAGTAGAACCTGATCATAAAGAAAAAAAGTGTGCAACCCCCCCCAAAAGCACAGCCTGAAGTTTAACCCCTCCTAGAACCAGGTTTAGCAGTTTTAGCTAAAAATGCACCAATCAGGCCTTTTCTGGCCGACGTTGACTTGACTAAGGCTACGTTAAAACAGCAGGTCTTAATGCTACGTCCCAATTTTTTTTTTTTTTTTTTTTTTTTTTTTTTTTTTTTTTTTTTTTATATTTTTTAATTTTTTTTTTTTTTTTTTTTTTTTTTTTTGCGGTCGGTCATCCTGCTAATTAAACGCGACCTCTCCAAAGACAGAGCGAGTTCGTTGATGCCACCGACCTTACTTAGCTGGCTCTGAGAGGTTGAGCGGCTAAAGTCTTTCCTCTGCCTCCATCCCCCAGAATGCTGTGTGGTTCTGGATCGGAGTTCGGTGAAATTATTGAACATTTTATTGGACGTATTTTCTAATGATATTGCTCACGTGTCTATCGCTATACATAACGTTACTGATTAATTGCCCAGCCCTAGATTAGGTGATGTGCTTCACCGACACAGACTTCTTTCATAATATCATAATGACGAGAAACACCTTTGACTTAATCCGTCAACTCCTCTCCTTCCAGGTGTGGCCTTAAAGTACAAGCACACATTCATCAAAGCTAGTTTCACAGTGGTTAAAGCAATTAAACATTAGGCTTGTCGAATAGCCCCAACCTAAACCCTATTTAAAATGCATCAACCAGCAACAGTTTATATATAATTGAGCCTGTAAAGTTGAAACCAGAGGTTTCCATTCACTGAATAAAAAGACACACACCCTTTTTTTTTTCCCTTTATCAAACGTCTCTTGTTTTCGGTCAGAATTACCAAAATTATTTCCATTTGTTAAATGGTTAAATGCCTCAATAATAAGAGAAAGAATACGTCAAAGATTTACTTAGCAGCGTCTTCAAAATCAGAAGTTTACATACATTTCCTCAGTGTTTGGTAGCATTGCCTTTGAACTGTATGACTTGGATTAAATGTTTTGGGTTTCCTCCAACAAGCTTCTCACAACAGTTTTCAGGAGTTCTGGTCCATTCATCCTGACAGAACTGATGCAACTGAGTCATCTTCATGGGCCGCCTTGCTCTCACATACCTTTTCAGTTCTGCCCACAAATTCTCAGATTAGAGTTTTATCATGACCACCCCTAAACATTGATTCCTGAACGGTATGAAGATTAGACATTCCCATCATGTCTGTACTTGTGTATAATTGTTAGAACAGATGAACACAGCACCTTCCAGTATCTGGAAATTGTTCCCAAGGATGAACCACCCTTCCAGTCGTGTCAAACGAGAGAACAGTATGTTCTAGGCGTGGCCTTAAAATACAACCACACATGTGCCACAAATCAGAACTTGTCAAAGCCATGACATATGTAAACATTTGATTTCGAAGACATTAATACATAAATCTCTGACACTGTTTCTCTTATTATTGTGATATTTAACAAATGCAAATAATTTTGATCATTTTAACTGACCAAAAGAAAGAGAGATTTGGGCTGATCTGACTTCACACAGTGAAACTTAAAAGGTGTATGTGTCTTTTTATTCGCTGTATGTAAATTTCTGGTTTCAGCCGTATTATTTTAATATATTTAGAGAAAATCCACAATATGTTCAAGCAACTTATGCACTTATGTTTTGTAACTGAAGTTGTATGATATATAATCATTCCACCAAAACAAAGACAGTTTAAAAAAAAAAAAAAAAAAAAAAAAAAAAAAAAAAACTTTTTAAAAACTGATGCGAAATTTATGCCAATGATGAGCTTTTTAAGCAGGTCATCTCTGACGTAGGTTTAGTTTTTGCTAAATCAATTATTCTCATTTGTAATGCAGTGGAGTTCATCTGAGGTTGTAATTGCCTGGTTTGAAAATTACAAAATAAAGATCAATGGCGTTTTTAATCGTGCTATGATACATGAGCTCATAAAAGTCGAAAGCAAACATATCTTTTAACCATAACAGCACATTTCTGCTACAAATAGAAATTTTATATAAATGTAATGCTAAATCACCGAGGTGTGATTTTTTTTTGGGGGGGGGGGTTGGGGGGGTGAACACATCATTTAGTTTGCAAATTGTTCGAAAGGATTTTACTTTAAAAATTTCCATTTTAACCACATCTTTTATGTTGCGTTAGGTGAGCTTGAAGGGAAGTAGATTTTGTTCACATTTACAGCAGTGTGGAGGAGTGGGAATGCTGCAGTGCCTACGGCCTGAAGAGGGGAATGCTGCATTGTGAGTAACTCAAAAAGTTCTGGATCAATTTTATCTCTCTACAGCACAGCCCTCCCTTTACAAAGCTGAGTGCTTGTTCAAGACCAGAGATGATGGCCAAAGCCACATGCAGCATTAAAGCTGGAATTCAGCACACCTTCTACAAGCTGAAGCAGCCATTTTAGGTAAAAAGGCAACAATACATCCAATATCTTCATTTTATACAACTGTTTTTTTTGTTGTTTTTTTTTTTTTTTTTTTTTTTTTTTTTTTACATCTGCAGTGGGTTGCATAAGTTTTCACACCTCTTGAACCTTTTCACATTTTGTCATTTTACAACTACAAATCCAATGTATTTGAATACATTTTATGTGATAAAGTAACCAAAGAATTTAAAAACATTTTTACAAATAACAGTCTGAAAAGTGTAGCATGTATTTGTATTTGCCCCACTAAGTTAACACTCTGTAAAAACTGCTTCATACTGCAATTATAACGACAAGCCTCTTCCAACTTTGCACATCTAGAGACTGAACGTTTATTCTATTCAGCTTTGCAAAATAGCTCCACGTCTGTCAGAGTGTAAGGAGAGCAAACGATTTTCACGTTTTTCACCACAGAGTCTTGGTTGGATTTAGGTATGCACCTTGACTGGGCCATTCTAATATATGAATATGCTTTGATCTAAGCCAGAGGTGCCGAGGTACAGTCCTCAAGTGGTACTATCCTGCAACTTTTAGATGCAGCCCTTCTCCAACACACCTGAATCAAATGAATGGCATGTTACCAGGCCTCTGTAGCGCTAACTGACATGCCAATGAGGGAATTCTACCATTTGATTCAGGTGTGTTGGAACAGTGATGCACCAAAGGTCTAAGTAGTAGGTCTTGAGGACTGGATTCAAGACCTGGGCACCCCTGATCTAAGCAATTCTATTGTAGCTCTGGCTGTATGCTCCAACTGGTTTGCTTCCAGGATTGTCTAGAATTTATATCCATCAACCACAACACGCTAATTTTTTTCTCCTGAAGTATGCCAACAGCATGATACTGCCACCATTATGATTCACAGTAAAAATAGTGTGTTTAAAGAGTTTTGGAGAGTTTAGTCTTGACCATAAATAGTGTTTTGCATGAACACTTAAAAAAAACAAAAAAACAAAAAAAAACAAAACACCTCTAACACTTGGAAACCTAAGGTTAAGGGCAATGAGTAAGAGGCAAGGGGAGAAATGGGATACAGGACGGTCTCATCTGGTGACCTTATGATATTGTTTTATACCCTAACCCTGCTCTAAGCTTCTCCACAACTTTCTCCCTGACCTGTCTGATATGCTCATGAAGCTGTTCAATACTTTCTTCTAACAAACCTCTGAGACCTTCACAGAACAGCTGGATTTAGAATGAGATAAAATTACACACAAAAGGACTCCGTTTAACAGGCACATGAGCTCTGAAAGCAGTTGGTTGCACTTGTCCAACTTTTCAGATTTTTATCTGTAAAGGAACTTCTGCACTACTTTGTGTTGGTCTGTCACATAAAATTTAAATAAAACATACTAAGACTTGCGGTTTTAATACGGTAAAATGTGAAAAAACAAGGCACTGTTGCTGAAAGTACCAAGCACAAATCCCACCCTGATACAAGACGAAGCCAAACTATTTTTAGCTTTAGAAAGGGTAGTGTCTGTTCTCACCTTTCTCTCCAACAGGTACTTCTTGTAGCCGTTGGCACCCAGAGTGAGAAGGGTAATGAGGACGTCGAGGGAAGGTGAAGCTGATGCTCTACCTGGAAGCAGGAACGCCAAAGAAGATTTGTGGGGAAGTTAAAACAAACTTAACTTGTAGTTATGCACTAAACATCCAGCAAATCTTCCCATGATCAGTTCTGACTGATGACTGACATTTCAAAAGCTAAAAAGAAAAGTGAATGTATTTCTTGTTCATTAAAGGTTTTTGGCTGCTAAATGCATAAACACAGCATATAGTCTTTGCTTTAATTTTAGTCAAACTTCAGATTAGGGTTTTATGCACATGAATGGGGAGATTTCCGCCATCACTTCACTCTCTTCAAAACAGCTACCTAAATCAAGAAACTTGCAGCACATTTCTTACTGTTATAGTAAAGGTTTGTTACACTTCGTTGTTGAATTAAAATAAAAGTTTGCACAAGGGATGTCCTGACCAATAATCGAGTAACAGATCAACACTGATCAAAATGTTATAAAATGACTGGTATCCAACTCCCTGACTAAACTCAACCACTGACACTTTTTGTTGTCAGCTTCCCCCCAAACCTGTATTCTGTAATATCAACAAGTCCTATAAAAACTAAGTAAAGATGCTAGCATTAGCCTAGCAAAGATACAGCTATGGGTGTTTAGCTTGTTAGATTGTTAAAATTTTACAGAATTAGTCTGTGTTGGAGCTGCATATTGCAGAAATTAAGGTTTGGACAAATGTGTCGCCATGAAAAACTGGATACTGCAGCATCTGATATGTCATTGCTGATTAAGTGTAATACTGACGAAATGTCTTATGTTACTGCACTTTAAAGCTACTAGGTCTTTGGAGAGAATGTGGTCACATTAATGCCAATTACCTTCATGTCTTTAGGTCATGTGAATAAGGACAACCATTCTGGTTGGATGTTGTTGGGCTAATAGATGGACTTCTTAAGTGTTAAGTTCCAGGGATCCACAGGTTTTAAACATGGATCTGACTCCGGAAGGTATGATTTCAAATAGAAGACATCTACATCTTAAAAATAATGATGGTGGCAGTAAAGAAAGTTATCACAAAGAACTGTCACCAAAAGTAATAATGGGAGAGATTTATACAATGGAGAAGCTGACATTTTTTCTGCAAATCAAAATGGATGCCTTTGAACGAAACTGGTGGAAATGGACACTATATAAGGATCTTAATGTAACAACTGTAAATGTATGCGAACTATGACTCCAAAGTTTGAGTTATTTTAATGTTTATGTTCCATCTCTGTTCACCTTCTTTGTCAATAATAAGAAAAGAGAAAAAGTGTATAAAAAAGAAAAGACTACAGAGTTTTTTGGTGTCATGTAAATGTCATTTAAAAAAAAAAAAAAAAAAAAAAAAAAAGTATTTGCATTATTATTTTCAAGTAGAATCAGATTTTAAAAAAAATCATGCTAAAATGATCATTAAATCAAAAAAATAAATTTCAATTCAATTTCAATTCAGTTTATTTAATGTAGCACCAATTCACAACAAATGTCATCTTGAGGCACTTTACAAAAAAAAAAAAATCAGACATAAACAAATCAGATAAACAGCACCAAAATTTATTAAAACTTATTAAAACTACAGTAGTTTTAATATATATATATATATATATATATATATATATATATATATATATATATATTAAAACTACAGTAGTTTTTATATATATATATTAAAACTACAGTAGTTTTTATATATATATATATATATATATTAAAACTACAGTAGTTTATATATATATATATATATATATATATATATATATATATATATATTTATTTTTTTTTTTCCAATCATGAAATTACCTTTAAGTTGCCACATTCACAACAAATGTTATCACAAATGTAAATTTGCATATGAGCAAAATAGCTTAAAAAAAAAAAAAAATAAAAAAAAAAAAATTGGTTTCTAGTCTAAAAAAAGATTATGATTTATAGATGACAAATTCTGGTAGACAAAGGAAGATGTAAAAAAAATTAATTACTGTTAGGGAGTCAACTATAACAATGATGGAGATAAATGGGATGAAGACATATAAAGCTAATCTTTCATTACTAAAAGGAAAAGGAAAAGAGGCTAGAAATAAGGGATGAATTACAAATCTGTACTGAGTAAAAAGATTGAGACAAAAGTTTAGTTTGGTGCAGATCCAAATAAACACATATTTGAAAAAAAATGTGTTTGAAAAGAGCAAACATGTTTGTACATGATGCAGTGGGGCTCTACAGAACATGAAAGGTTTAGACTGAAATCTTTCAACGTAACATCAATGGAAAACAGATCAGTTATTCTTATAACAATACTGCATCTTTCCTGTGTGTTAAAGTTATAACTTTTTTCAATAACACGGCAAGAAAAGAATATTAATCTTCCAATAGAAAATGGCAAGCAATTGCCGCAGAGTGGCAGGGTGTCAGATTTAAACAGCTTCTGTAGGAAAAACACTCTTTGTAGAATAAAATTTCAAAAAGGCGTCAAGTACCAATTCCTGGCTGAGCAAGCCAGATCAGATTCTCAATTTTTGTTTACTCGTTCATTCAGAAAGCTCTCAAGGGTTTAAAGGATCAATCTGAAGGATGTTCTATATTTATTATCCAGGAGAACCAATGATGTGTTTCATCACAAGACATGTTTAAAAGCTGATTTTTATTTCCACATAGAAAGGAATGCTCCTTCAGTTTGGGTAAACATTAACCCACATTTCACCAGCCTGATGCTGTGAAAGCTCTAAAGGAGAACAAATTTATAAGAGTATATATATAAAAAAAAACAAAAACAAAAAAAAACAATATTCCATGTGAAAGTTGGCTATATCAACAAAAATAGATTATGTATCTGTAAGTTTCAATCACACCAAGGAAGAGGTAAAGTTTTATGTTTTAAAAGAAGACTCTTTTGAAATGAATACTGTTTTATCAGCTATCTCTGCAAGTCCAATCTGACTCAGATATGGTTGGTTTGTTACTCACCTGGGTACATCTTGCTTATCTCCTGTACAAAGGACTCATCAAAACCTGCGATGATGGCTCCACCTACTGGAACCATGAAGTTCTTGTCCAAGCTCTGGACAAAGGCATCAACTCTTCCCACACGAGCCCCCTAATAAAAACAGGAGACATTTAGGAAACCCCTTTTTGTATCAAAAACAATACACATTTCTAATTAGAAACTGTTGAGCCCCAAGAGATCCATGCGATCACAAGTTCTCCATTACCTGTCAGATGTTTACATATACTCATGTACATGAATCTCATCAATTTGGACTTTTAATGATGCATTTGAGCAATTTTTCACAAGGTGCAATGATACAACAAGAAACTTAAATGATTTATAAAAACTACAACCAGCTGCACAAGTTTGATTATTATTGTGGATTAAAATATATAAAGACATTCCCACTTCACATCTCAACCACACACTTTCTGTAGCCACCAACAACTCCTAGCATAACTCTGGCTAAATATTGGACCTCTCTTTATAGCAGGATTTGTAGAATTTATGAATATTACTTGCTTCCCTGACTTTGTAAGAATAATCTATAAATTCCCAATAGGACTGGAGTTTTGATTTATTCATTTCGAAATCTGTTTTGATGTGTGTTTGGGGTCGATGTCCTGTTAGAACACCAACTCTATCAGAGTTTCAGCCATTTGACCTGAGCTGTCATCCTGAGGTGAAAGTAATTTGGTTAGGATGATCAAGATCAATACAGGAACCACCAAGGCTCCAGTCTACAATGAACTGGAAGAGGCAGGAACACCGGTGTGACTGTCCCAGGTAGAGTGAGTTTCAGATTGCCATGGACTTAAACAGGAAGTCAAGAAAGAAAAAAGTGTTTACTCCACAAACACCTTCAAACTTAACTAATATTTGGAGCCCCCAGGTGGACAAGTCTAATGGCTACTGGAGAAAAGCGTCATATTCAGATGAGGGAAAGATGGAGTCATTTAACAGGAAGAAGATCTGGAAGACTAAAATTAAGACTTTCAAACCTTGAATACTGTACCAACTGTTAAGCATAAAGGTGGCAGCATCATGCTGTGGGGTGGTTTTCATGCCAGTAGTACTGGTGCATTGCACAAATTAGATGGAATTATAAAGGAGGTACCTCCAAATTACTTAAGGTGGAATTTGTCATTGTAGTGAGGTTGTATGTATATATTTTAGCATCTATGTATAGTGTTGACCCTGTGTGGACTAGGGAATATACACAGCAAAAATGACGCTAAAAATTGATTTTGGTTTTTTAAAACTTGTTGATTTTGTTTGTTGCATTATAATTCCTCCCTGAAAAAACATCCCAATTCAAACAGATTCTTTAAACCTGAAAATCAATCTAAAATTCATGCAGATGTATATATTTAAACTTCCAAGTGGCTGATACCTGCTGTATGAGATGCATGCATTTGGATGACTGGACTCCATACGCGTTGTTAACGATGTGAGGGATGTCATATTTGGCACACATAGTGGCCAGTTCTTCAAGCCTGGAAGACAGCATGAAACAAATGCATAAACTTTATTGCTTTCTTTATTCACACTCATTGAAGAAAACTGAAAAGATATGCGTTGTTACAGAAATGCTGCAGAAGTTTGAAAATCAGGTCAAATCTTCCATTAACCTGTCGGGAACTCGCGGAGCAAAGCAAGACGTTGTGGAATGAACACACAGGACGGTTTCTGCTCCGAGCTCCTCAATCTTGCTTTGGATTGCTTCTAGGTCTGTTCGCAGCTCATCACCCTCCAGAACGTTCTCCACAACTACAGGTTCAAACCCTGATAAAACAGTAAACAGCTTGGATTAGAGAGGAACTCCCTCCTAAGAGAGAAACTGAGGATGGTTGGAGTAAAAGCAGGATTTAAAATATCTAGGGGAAACCTTAACCAAAGATATTCTGTACATGAATGGGAATTTTTCAAACAGACCCGGTTCATTTACTAAAACGAGGTCAGGCTGACATGGCTTTCGAATGCTGACCTGCTGTGATCATGGATTTGAAACAGGACTTCTGGTCGATACGAGGCCAGATGATGTAGCGGGCCTTGGGTCTCCGGTGACGGAGGGTCAGGAAGCACAGAGTTAGGCTCATTCCTGTTGCCATGGGAACAACAAAGCAGCTTGCCACACTGCGAACACCTGGAATAGAGAGTAAGATTAAACTTTTCATATGAAGAAAGACATTTTTAAACATTCTTGTTTAAAGGAATTTTTATGATTATTATCACTGGGGCAAAAGTGTTTATGATCCAACCATTTTTTTTAAGTCATAAAAAATTATTATCTTAACTTTCTTTAAAAATTGCTACCTAAAGATTGAAAGGGATGCATGATATCAGGAACACATGCAATATTATTGGCAAAAGCTGCAACAATGATAACTTGTCATAAAATAGATTAAAAACATAAAAAGTGTTCACATCCCTGTGCTTTGGGTTGATGGCAAACACAGCTCCATATAATAATGAGTAGTCTATACAGCTACTGGAAAAAATGAAATTCAGTATTTTGAACTCAACATTTATTTATTTTATTTTATTTTTGGAAAAAGCTCAGGCTATCATCTGCTGTTTTTTCCTCTTAAACTTTTTATCTTGCAATAAACAACAAATGTACCAAAACATTTTACAGGCACAGAGAACCTAAGCGAATGGCACTTGAATAATTAAACAGCACTTCACGCAGTCCAAGTAGTTCTTCAACTATGCATATGCATATTGCATGCAGTGATGTTGCAGTACTGATGAATTTGCTCTACATTGGCAGCCCTAATTTAAAAAGCCAAACTTTCAAGAAGGCCGACATTGTTTTATGAACCTGCAGCGGACTCACCAGAAATCTTCAAGATGTCCAGAACAACAGAGTTTGTGAGCTTGTTAAGCAGACTGGATCCTGCAGCTTTGGGCTGAACGGCAGCGATATCACCCGACCGACCAATCCCATGGATCAACCTAAACAAAAACAGCAGCAGAAGATCAGCTCAACTCACTAAAACTTATTGTGCAACAATGGTGCTGCTCTGTTCTGGAGTCGGTTTTGGAGAGAAAGGAACCTGTATTTATAAAGAAAAAAGTTGAACTCCAACCAGGACATTTCAACAAAATAGAAGATCATACAGGTTCATTTATTCAACTAATTCAATTCAAAAAGTGAAACTTATATTTTACAAATTCATTACACACTGG
Source organism: Anableps anableps (assembly GCA_014839685.1). Classification (NCBI taxonomy): domain Eukaryota; kingdom Metazoa; phylum Chordata; class Actinopteri; order Cyprinodontiformes; family Anablepidae; genus Anableps; species Anableps anableps. The sequence goes on from CM026085.1 coordinate 19,387,739, forward strand.
AGAGACCAGACAACACAATGCAGAAGAGCTGAAGGTTGCCATTAAAGCAACCTGGGCTTACTTAACACCTCAGCAGAGCCACAGCCTGATCACCTGTATGCCACACTGCATTGATGCAGGGATTCATGCAAAACTTAGTAGCTGTAACCCACAAAGTGCATGCTTAAATCAAAAATACATTTAAAAATGTCTAGGCAATATATCTGCACTCTTGGTTAGACTTTTTAATCACTTTCAATACATAAATAAATATACAAAAGAAAAGCAAGAGATGTTTGCTGTCAGGTATCAGAAAAAGCGGTGCAGAAAGAACATCAAAATGCACATCTGGTAACCAAAGGTGGAGTAATTTGAGACTGCTGCGTCTTTACAGTCCTTGGCTTTTAATTAGCTTTCAAAGTTCACAGCAAGGACATAAAATGAGCTGAGAACTGCAGGATCTTTCATTATCGCTGTGTCAAAATTACTTTTAATGAGCAAGAAAAACTATATGCAAAACCATCTTCACCTCAAACCTCCCAAATATCCATAACAATCCATCGGATGATGAATGTTCAATCAGTTGTGAAAGCAATCTGAACCTGTAATGTCTCCTCGCCACAAGACTGGACGCCACGCGGCCCTCCCTCTCTCCGACGCCGCAGTTGCCCAGGAAGTTGTTGCTGTCCATCACGGCCAGCTCGTTTAGGAAAAGCTCCACGGTGCTCTCGCTCCATCCTTCCTCCGGACACTTACCCTATAAAAAGCACAATGTGACAGGATAAAACATCTGCAGCAACGCAAAAAAAAAAAAAAAAAAAAAAAATTAAGGGTGCACTGATTGCAGTTTTCTGGCCGATCGCTGATCTTCAAACTTTTGCGGAGGTAGATAAGATCGGTGGATGAGATTGGTTTCACATGCAAGCGTTGGCCGATCACCCAAAATGAAGGATTTGGGGGCCAACTGATTGGTGCGTCCATAAAATAAATAAATAAATAAATAAATAAATACTTTGTGCTGATAACTCAACCTGGTCCAGTAAATGCCTGATGAGCAGCTCGTGGCCACGACGAGCTTGAGAGCCTTGTCGAATGTAGGAGGAAGAAACGATCTTCTCACAGAGGGTGAGGTTTTCGCTGTTCATCCCTGCTGAACACATGACCTTATATTAACAAACCAACAAGACAACACAGCACGTTTTGTACAGCATCGGTATTTTCAAATTCGTCTGGCAGTTTGCATTTATATATAAATTCATGATTTTCTTTACTCTTTTTAAACAGTTCGTACGTGACAGTGATCCCAAATTCATCCTCTCTGGTTGATTATGTCTTATCCTAATTGGTGTCCTCATTACCCAAGCAATACTTTGCAATCTTTTGTGACAACACAGGAGCTGGTTACTGATACATTAAAAAGTTCCAGTCTCAACATCGCTAAAATTTTTCATCCTACCATTCTTGCAGGTTAAAGTCCTTTTAATTACATGCAAGAGAAATGCAATGCTGCCCCTCCCCCACTTGTCGCTGAACACTGCAAGCAACTACTAAGTTTAACCAGTGTTCATCCTGTATTTTTACGCATCAAAATAGCAGCAAATTAATAATGCTATGGGTTACATTACTATATGAATCAATGATGTTAGCAGTTGGAGTAAATGGGACTTTCTTGTAATTAACAAAAGCCACTAGATCATGTTCTGTTTTACTTTTCTGTAAATACCATGAAACTGTGGCTTTTTTTTCCTTAAGGTTATAATATGAGAATCTCATATCAACGTCGCTGTTCATGTTGCGGACTTGTACTTTAGTTTTGTCTAATCTTTGGATTTATTAGGAGGTAGATTTCCTCCTTAATGCAATTCCACAAGAAGTTGATGCAAATGCATAAATGTGGGGGTTTTTTTTGCTATTCTACCCAACCATAAACGTTTTAAACTTTCCTCACAACAAATTCTTAGTGTGATTTTAGGCATCTGACCACTTAGAAGCTTGTTAAATATCTTTACAGCCCTTAGTTCTCATCAGTTTAGTTCATAATGAAATTTCTGTTATACATCTGTTAATGGCTCTTCATACGGTAGATTGTGGCTTTCTCACTGACAATTTTAAAAAGGTCTTCAGTAGTTTCCCTTCTACTAACTGACCCGAGGTTGTATGCAGGGCTCAATACTCGGACCAGTCTTTTTCTCTTTATATGCTTCTCTTTGGCCACCTCATACAATTTTGCTCAGTGTTTTGATAGTTTTATTCTGATGATAAACAGATCCTGGGTCCTTGAGAGGTGCGGCAAATTTCACTACTCCACACCAATGCTAAACACAGATTAGTAAGTCGAACACCTTGAATTTTCTGCAATTAAATGACTGTAAAACAGATTTGAATGTTTTACACTGAAGGGGATTTGCAATCACATTATTAGATCTCTTGAAATGTTAGTTATTAATATAAGTCCAGCTAAAAATGTTGACAAGCATCTTTAATTTGAATTCCAGCATTTGTTTTGCCACAGCAAGACTATTCCAACTCTCTTTATTCCTCCTTCAGCATTGACATTATTTTGCTTTCTGTTTGCTTGCTTGGACTAGCTCACTTTATTTTATCTAGGTTTTCTTTGGTATTTTATGTGAAACACATAACCTATATTTTGAAAGGTGCTCTAGAAATAAAGTTTACTTACGTACTCAAAAGAAAATCACTGATCTTAATCTTTACATCCACATTCACTTGCCCAGGCAGTGCAGGTTTGTTTTAAATACAAAGCTAAAAAAAAAAATACTTGTTTTCAGAACCTGCAGGTTTGATTTGTTCCAAACATTACTTTTTTGCCAACAAAGTCCTAATTATTCCATTAAGTTCTGGGAGAGTTCAAATAAAAGGATGAGTAGCTTTATGTTCATGTCTGTTGCATCTGCCAGCGGCTTTCTCTTCAATGTGAAAGCCATTAGGTGTGGTTATGTGAAATCTCAGGGTCATAAAGAAATGTTTTCAAAGAATAGGACTGTAAAAACAATGTACCAATTAAGCGGCTCAATTGAAACATTTCCTTGGAACTACTCTATTGACATTATAGTCTTCATGGTGGAGAACATGGACAGGCTAGTCTGTCTCACGCTTTGAGATTTGTGATCACAGTACTCCAGCTAAATCACTTTAAAAACATGGTTTTTTATACATACATACCAAAAAAATAAAGGGAACACCTAAACAAAACAATGTAACTCCAAATCAATCACACCTTTGTGGAAGTAATGTCACCAGTTAGGTAGTAACACTTATTCATCATTTCTCATTTCTCTGTTCTTCTCCTTTCTGGTTGAACTTGTAGTCACTTTTTCATTTCGTCAGTGCTGTCACGCAAAGGCATCAGGAGGCATTTTTTTTTACAGCCCACTGAAGTTGCTCCATCCAGTTACAACATCCTCCAGCATGACCAGTTTAGTGGTGGCGTGCGGAGGCATTTCTCTGGATGGCTGCACAGCCCTCCATGTGCTAGCCAGAGGTGCCCTGACTGCCATAAGGTACCGGGTTGAGATCCTCAGACCCACTGTGAGATCATATGCTGGTGTAGTGGGCCCTGGGTGAAGTGTGTCAGCAGTTCCTGCATGATGAGGGCATTGATGTTATGGGCTGGCCTGCTCGTTCCCCAAACCTGAATCCAATTGAGCACATCTGGGACATCATATTTCAGTCAATCCATCAACGCCACGTTGCACCACAGACTGTTCAGGAGCTAACAGATGCTCTAATCCAGGTCTGGGAAGAGATCCCTCAGGAGAACATCCAGCATCTCATCAGCAGCATGCCCAGTCATTGTCGGGAGGTTATACGGGTACATAAAGGCCACACACACTACTGAGCCTCATTTAAACTTGTCTTGAGGAATATTCACTGACGTTGAAGCTGCCTGTCATGTTATATTCCACTTTCATATTGAGTATGAATCCAAATCCCCATGGTGTAATTTGATTTACATTGATAATTTTTGTTTTCTTCTCAATCAATTCCACTGTTACTAATAAAGTTTTTCAATGAGAATATTTCATTAAGATCTAGGATGTGTTATTTTAGTGTTCCTTTTAAATTTGTGAGATATATATATATACACACACACAATCTTACGAAATGTACCAACCCAGCACACTTTCACATTTTGTTAAGTTGCACAAATTTCTTTCTTGCAGTAAAGTTCTCCAGAGTGCTAGTAATGACCTAATTATTTGATTCAGGTGTGTTGAAGAAGAGACACTTCTAAAAGTTGCAGGACACCACCAGCCCTGGGGGACAGGAGTTTGACACCTATGACTTAAACTGTCTGGCAGGTCAAAAAGTGTATTAATGAGAGAAGTAGCCAAGAGGCCCTCTGGATCAGTTGCAGAGATCCACAGCTCAGGTGAAAGAATCTGTCAGGAAGACAATGATCAGTCATGCATATCAGAAATCTGGCCTTAATGAAAGCCACTGCTATTTAAAGTTTACCACAAATCATAAAAGGGGGGACTTCAGACATGTACTATGTGGTCAAATGAGAATAAAACGGCCAAATACAGGATAATCCTGAACGAAAACTGGTAGATGCAGCAAAATGGACCATCCCAGATCAAATATTCAATATTACCTGTATTAAAATGGCTCAAAGTTCAGACCTAAATCCAACCGAGATCCTGAATACAGATATGGAAACTGGTGTTCATTGACAAAGCCTTCTGATTTTGAACTACATTGCAAATAATTTCAAACTATGCACGCCACACTTTTCAGACTTTGCAGAAAAATGATGGAAAACAGTTTATCATCTTACTTCCAGATCACAATTATGTTCCACTTTTCTGTTGATCTATCACGTGACATTTTATTTCAAATTAACACCACATACAGGTATCCCGTATAAATGTGTCCTACAAGTGATGAGCAACTTACCAGCAGCTGTAAATGTAAATCAAGCGTCACTTTAACAGAGGTATCGAAAATCAGGTAACAGACTGCTGCCTCATGTTTAGGTTAGCAGAATGGCTGACACCCGGTGTTTGCTAAGCTAATGCTTTCCCCGTGAATCCTCACTTTGACCGCACATTAAAAATGACCGTCGTCTTATCTCCTCTTCCCCTTAAAGCCCAGTTTAGCAGTTTCAGACTGTAAAACAACCCTCCTCGCAATCACAGACAGTCTAGGAATATGTTTAACTACTGTGGTAGATAAAGGTTGAAGGCAATATGACAGCAGAGCGCGACACTACTACGGGCCGTCACGTGACTTCAGCAAGTAGGTCACGTGATCACAGCTTGTCTGGCAGAAGAGAAAAGAGAGCACGAGTCGTAAATGCGATGCGTCTTTTCCTGAAGCAGTCATCGTCACATTTGTCTTTTAAAAAACAGCTATTTATTTTGACTTAGAGTCGTATTTTGACACGTGATCTGTAATGAAAACGCTCCATTTTTAAACAAAAAAGCTACATTCATAGATCACCCTTTACATAACCTATAGTTAAAGTTTTAATAACAGCATTGGAGTAAAAACTATGTACACCCCATGATTAAATGACAGAACCAAGTCTAGCAGCTGTAAATTAAAGTAGCAGTTTTCTGTCTGACTTTATTAGTCTGAAGGTCCTGTCACAGCATTTCAATCAGTTTGAGATCTGGCTATTGACTGGGCCGTTTCAACACCTATTTGTTTCTGGGTTTGGTGTCATTGTCTCACCTATGACCCTAATTAAGCAAAACTTTAACTGTCAGCCTGCCTTATATTACTTTAAAAATACTTTGGTGGTACAAAGGACTTCATGGTCATCTCAAAGCCTGCAAGTTTCCCCTGGTTCTCTGGATGAAAAACAAGCCCAAATTTTCAACACCATGCCTTACTGTTAGTATAAAAAATGTCTTGGCTGGTGTGCTGTTTGGCTACGTTTGGAGTTCCTTTATATAAAGGCAAAAATCTCAGTTGTTTAGAGTTGTCATTCATTATTAATCATTGGAATATCATAAATTATAATCTGTTTTTGAACTTCCCATCACGTTCCTTTATTTTGTCACTACAGTGTTATGTTTCTTGCATGTTTGTTGTATCATTATTATTTGTATAAAACACTTTAAAATGCCCTCTTGCTAAAATGTGTAAATAAAGTTGCTTTGCCTTACCAAACATTGCACTGTAAATTATGGCCAAACATCTCTATTTTGATCTCATCTGTTGAAAAATATATAGTTCCAGAAGTCTTTTTGTTCATTCAGATACAACTTTGCAAAAGTTGTGTAGGCATGTTAAATTTAGAGAGAAGATGATTTCTCTTGGCAACTCTTCCAAAGACACAACCATTGTTCTGTCCTTTTTCTAGTTAACATTTAACAAGCCATCTCTGAAGATTTCAGTATTCTTTCAGTTTCACACATCCACTTTACAAAATGATTTGAACATCTTTTTCTCTATTTTTGGTTTTCTCTTTAATGATTTTAAACTGTTAAAAAATATGTTTTCACTTTGACGGATTAAAAGGATCTGATTCTTTTAGTCCATCATTTTAGGTTCTGAATAGCACTTATGAAATTGTCATAACACACTAATGGATGTCCACATACAACTTTTTATGTCAATTTCAGATCAACCACTCATTACCCACATTTAGCCTGGAAAATGAAAAAATAACTTTTTAAATCCCTACTTCTTGTACAAATCTATTCTAAGCAAAAACGTTTAAAGTCAGGCATGGTAAAGCCTGTTTTAGCTTATCTCTTACTTTCAAGCCAGATTTAAACATCTTGTTCACCTTTCACTTCCAAACCACTTTTCAAGTTGTTTAGGCTGAATGCTATATTTTCTTTTCTGTATATTTAAAAAATGCTTGGAGGAATGTGACTAACACAGTGGTGTCGAAAATTTCTGCATTCTTTATTTAGCAAAAAATCGTACCTATTATATCGTTGTCTCAAGAATCATTAAGTAAAAGTAAACATCTGTACCCATGAACATGTGTTTACATGTCTAAAAGAACAAAGAACATCAGTACAGTTTGGTTATTGTGTTGTAAAAGCTATTGTGGTTGGTTAAAATCTACTTTATACTGAGTAATTTGTTTATATTATGATCATTTCCTCCGTTGACTAGTCACTATTTTATTACAAAAGTCTGAAATTAACATACATGTAAATTTGGCCACAGATACACAAATTTTTCAAATATACTTAAACATTTCTGTCAAATGATGAGGAGGCAAAAAAGTTTCACATGTCAATTTCTTAAATTGCACATTAAAAAAATGAAAGTGCATTGCAATTTACCCAAATAAAAACAACTTAATGCTGTATGAAAGAATAAAATGTAAAATAAAATATCACACAAAATGCATAGAATATTAGGATAATATATCCCACTAGATTCAAAAGCCAAAGAAAGAAAACTTAAACAGAGATGTAAATATCTCCAATCCAAGATGTTAACCAGTCCTTTCTGGGAGTCCATGTAAAAGCTCGGTCACCCACACATTTTACACTTTGGATATTAGATCATCCAAAAGAGACTTGCTTGTTGAGCAGAGGGTGTGTGGATGAAAAATCACATAAAAAAGATAGAACTGGACAACTTAACATTTTTTTTTACTGCTAAAGTTATTTAAAAACTTGGATGAGAAAGGGTCCAACACGAAATAACCTCTTTGATAAATAGGCAGTAAGTAAAAATCAAGCTGAGTATGCTCACAGAGATTAATAGAGAGGCATTAAAAGGACATTCTTGGGTAAAAGAAAGCAGATTTCTAGTCATTAAAATAGCAGTTCACTGGACAAGAAAAGGGTTTAGGATTTTTTTTTTTTAAACCTACACGATGCCTCTCTTTGATTGTCTGTTACTCAAACCAAGTCCCGCTCCAGAAAAATTACACCTGGATCACATATTTAGGTCAAAAAATATTTTTAGAATCAAGGGGCCTAAATTTGACAGAGGCTAAACAAAAATATTTTTTAAATCTTTTTATCAGCCCCAGCATGCACAGTGTACTATGCTTTATTTATTTATTTATTTTAATTCAATTCAGTTAGATTTAGCTCAAGGCATTTTACCAGAAAAACAAAGCAGTTAATTAAATCATTGTGTAGACAGATTCAAAGTCAGTTACATAAATTCCAGTTTGTTTCTATCATAAAACGACGCAGTCAAGTTCTGTTTATTATGTCAATGTGTAAAAAGTTTTCTATTTATGGGAACCCAGCCAACTGCATTGAGTGACCGTCTTTGCGTCATTCCTTCTTCCAGAAAGAGCTCCAAGTGACAGTGAACGGTTGATGGCACTGAGTTATTAAGTTTGCACAAATCTCTCATAGCGACTATGGATGTAGTGACTGTGGGAAGGAAAACTCCCTTTTTGCAAGAAGAAACTTCCGGCAGAACCTGGTTCAGTGTGACTCTGCCTCGACCAACTGGAAGGTGGACAAAACAAAGCAGATACAAAGACACAGAAGCACTGAACCAGAAGTACTTTCTATGTTCAAAAAAATCTGAAGAGCTAATGGCAGCAGTAAGTTCCTGTGGCGGCTTCATCAAGGAGAGAAATACAACTAAGTATATGCGCTATGAGTAAAATCCACTGAAAAAAAGAGCTCAATATACGGTATATCAGGTAATCTTTAGTATGAAAATATGAACATACAAGCCCTATTTCATTATGTTGATGTTTTAATTAGACCTGAATAAAATGCTTTGCCCAAACAACAGTAAAATCCTTCAATTATTTTATAACTTTTGGTTTCAGTGTGACACTCCAAGGTTTAACACTCTCCAGAACCACCCCTGGTAAAAATGAGAGCAGATAATTAGAAACAAAACAAGCAAAAAAAAAAAAAAAAAAAAAAAAAAATAGATAAAATTTTTAAGAAACCTGTAGCTACCCCTTATTCTGTGACATGTTGCCAGCACAATTAAAAAGGTTACAGTTTTGGGGAAAGGAGGGCAAAATTTGACAAATATATATATATATATATATATATATATATATATATATATATATATATATATATATATATATATATACTATAATATATATATACTCTGCTTACCTTTTATATCTATAGCATTTAGGAATGTTGGAATTTTAGCAGGGATGCCCATTTGTGTATTGTTTAGGTTGATAAACTGAGTTCTTATGTGATTATTCAAATAGGGCTGGAATTTGTGCAAAAATTAAACTAAGGCTAAATGGTAGAGTAAACCGACAGAACTGGTTCGAGCTGCATCTTCAGCTTGTGGAAAGCCAGAAATTCTTCCAGGGTTTGGCTGCAAAGGGGGGGAGAAAGATGGCAAGTTGTTGGCATAGCAGGCCTTAGAGTTCAACAGCTATGCCAACATCTTGCCTTCCTTCGGAACCCATATTAAAGTGAAGCAAGGCACTGAAAGTCCCCCCCCTCCCTCGGTCTTTCATTAAGATCCAAACTCATCTCCATCCAGATGGAAAAAAAAACCCAGGAGGGTAGAAACCGAGCGACATCTTAGAACGGCGTAAAAAAAAAGTGGAGAGCCAGGAACAACGAGATCCACGTCAAATTTGAAGCATGGCGAAGCAAAGTTTATCCCATCTTCATATGGTTTACGCGCACCCTGAAATATAACCAACGCGCAATAAGCAAAATGTTTTATTTATCATTTGGATCATTTTTAAGTGCGATAAAACAGCCAAAGACATGATTTCCAACTTGCGCAAAAAGTTTTGAATTGTAAGTTATTCCCACCTGCGCGCATGGATTAGTAGCGCATCTACCTGTTGATTCAAGAGAACTCCCACATCATTGCTCTCCTAATGTCCTAAATTCTTGTGTGGAAGCGCAAAGGAGACATGTCCGCCTGTTGTCCGCCTGTTGTCCGCCTGGCAGGGGGTGCCAGCTGACTGACTGCGGCACTGACTGCGCAGAGCTGGAAGGAGGTGTGCCTTTAAGGCATGATGAGGCTTCCGGCAAAAGAAAGGGTAAAAAAAAAAAAAAAAAAAAAAGTTTGGGCGCTGTCGAAGAACCCCATTGGTCAAGGAGGACCATTACCTGAGAGAACTGTTGAAAACAAAATACACAAAGCAAACAAGAAAAAAAACAAAACAAAAAACAAAAAAACAACCCTCCAAACCTGTCAGGAGCAAAAAGTTCCCCAGGCATTTCTGAAGAATTCCACAGGAACATTGTTCCGTAGACACAAATCCAAAAGTTGTTGTTCACCCGAATTCTAACATGCAAAATAACAAATAAAAATCAAGAAAAAAAAAAAAAAAAAAAAAAAAAGTGAAGCTGTCTGGGCTTGATAGTGAATGACTCATAATGAATCAAAAACCCCGGCTAGACCAGAAGTCACCATCCAGGACATGAAACATCAGAGGATGGGAAAACTAAGCGACTACTCATCATACTCTCCATTAAACGTATAATCTAAAAATCAAAAAGCTGCAAACAATAAAATATCAATAAAAAACGTATTATTTTCCCTATAAAAACTGTTCAAAGCATATTTTCCTACTGCTGTTAAACATACCAAAAGAGAATTTTAACATCTATTTGTCAAACATATGAGGTTTATTTAAGAGCCTTAGTCTTTGTCGTGTTTGAAGACATAGTAACCCAGATCCATTTGCTACTGCCTGATATTGACATGATTCTTGTGTGTTTGGGTTTTAGTTTCTGGTTTATTATGGGTTATTTATACTTAATAGTTTTTGCATGGTTAGTCCTTCCTGGTTGGTCAGCTTTTATGTTATTCTGGTTGTCTCCTTCCTGAATAGTTTTTCTAGGTTGTTTCTGTTAGTGTTTATTTGCTTTTTTCTTTCATTCTAGTTAATGTCTTTTCATATTTTGTCAGTTTTTTTTCTACTCTTGCTCATCAGGTTTTGTCATGGTTTCATAGTTTATTCTTTAGCCATAATTATTCGTTTTTGCCCCTTTGCATTCTTGGCATGTTCTTGTATAAGTTTTTTGGTTTTCTTATCATCTTTCCTCATTAGTTTCTTTAGTTCTATTCGGGTTTGTTGTTTATTTCCTTTTCCATTAGGTATTGCCATGTTTCGTTTTAGTGTTAGGTTTTCTTGTGTATTTGTATTTAGTTTTAGATTACTATCAAACCTGTTTCTCATCTTGGTTCCAGTTCCTCAGTTTAGCTTCTTGTTCCAGTGATCAAGCCCATTGAATCCATATGTTCCCTCATTTTGGTTATGTTGTTCTACAGTGTTTGTCTGTGTTTTGGCTCTTCAAGACTGACCATGACAGATATGATTCTAATCTGATGAAATTCTCAGTTTCAGGTGCACTGAAGCATACCCACAGAATAATGCTGCCACCAATGTGTTTTACTAATTTGACGCTGTTCTGATTCCTCTCCAGACATAAGCAATATCTATATAGCCTAAAAGCTCAACTTTCATTGCAGCTGAGCAAAAGACATCTCTTATAGGTTGTCCAGCAATCTCCAGTCCACTTTGATGGTGTCTTTGTTTTTGCAGCAGTTTTTCTTGGTTTACAGCCTCATAGTCTATTCCTGCTGCAGAGTTATGGTAAATGTCTTCTTTGACAGCAAAAATCTTGATTTGGTTAAATTGCCAGTTTTCTGTTCAGGATCTTGAAGTCTTTCATATCTTACTCCACCAGGTGTGTTCTCTGCTGTGTGGCTCTCTTTTAATTGATTAGCCTTCTCACTCCAGCTATTGACACTTGTAAATCCTGTGGTACTTTTTTAATTTTTTTTTTTTTTTTTATTCTCCTTCTGCTTTGCGAGTAACAACAATTTGTTTTCTCAAGCTTTTTTCGTTTTTGCTGCAATGGTTTCTCCAGTGACAGCTCAAATTTCACTGAAATCTTTAAACTGTGTAAATTAAGAGAAAACCCACAGTTTAAACTTGATCTTACCAGATTTTTTGCATTGCAAAATGAAATTCCATTATTGCACAACTTTGGTTTGTGTTTTTACTCAATAAAAAGGTCAGTTCATTGAGGAGTGGCTCAATGAACCATTGGCTGAATTGAGTTTAGTAATTTTTTAAAAATATTCGTATTATTTTGTGCAAACAGAGATATTTTATGCTTTCAAAAGAAAAGTATGTTAGGAAGTTCTCTGAAAATTTCTTGCTCTGTGAAAAGGCACTTGGGATAATTTTAATAAATACAATAAGAATAATAATTTTACCCTCGGTTGTATTTTAAAATGTTTTTATAACCATCCTAAAATTTTAAAAAATGTATGATCTAAAAGGGGACTTCTTGTATGTTTAAACTTTTTCCCTGTACACTCCCCTAAAAATTGTTGAGCTATGTACATTACATATACAGTATTGTTCAAAATTGCTAATAACCTATAATTTCTTTTTCTTTTCTTTTCTTTTTTTGATTCCAGGAAGGCAGAGTTAGCTGTCTTTTAAAATGGTCTTGGTCAATATTTCTGCAGGCTTTTCAAACATTTTTTTCGAATTTTGGCTTTCATTTCACTTGTTTTTTTTTTTTTGTCCAAAATGTTGTGCAATTTATCCTTAAAAGATAGGAAACTGGCAAAATGCAGGACAAAAGAAGAAGCACCAGGCCTAAATAAATCTCTCTGTAGCAAATGACTAACATGTATAACTTGTGAAATAGGTAGATTATTGGAGCCCTAACAAAATAAATGTTACCCAAGAATCTATTATACTTTATACATTACATTTTAAATATTGTTTTAAGTTTATCAGTGTCGAGTCACTTTTAATTAGTAACCCATAACTTTTTCTGGGGTATAAATTTAATGTGATGTGGGTGTCCACCTGTCTACAAAATACTAAAGGTAAGAAGGCTTCCCATTCAAGTAAGGAGTTGTATGTTGATCTTCATAACAACCATTAGATGCTTTTTACATGCCACAAACATTGCTATTTTTCTTCTACCATCACAAACTTAAATATGAAGTTTCTTAAACTCTGTAGGTCATGAAGAATAATTGTGTGTTTCTTTTATCCATTATCTTGTGTGAAACAAAGAATGAATATTTGGAAAAACACTTCATACCAACTGTTAAACACAGTGGAGGATCTGTGATGCTGTGGGTTAGCATTATGAGCTCCTTGAAATATTTTAAATAAAACTGGTGGCTTTTACCTGAAAAATTACAAGGTGTTGTCATTGGTATTTTAATCAGAATACAAAGATAACACAGAATACATAAAATACAACTTAAACTCCAATTAAAGCAGCGTCTATTATCTCTAACTCTAAAAGAGAATAGAGAAGATTGGCAGATGAGACAAAAAATAAAACAGTCTAGTGGAAGGGGTCCTTTCACACCAACAAAGCTTGTCAATATGCCTGTGATAACTGTCTGTTAATTATTTGCTTTTACTTAACGTCTTCTACAAGTACTGACAATGGCTAACACCAAAGGGGTAAAGCTATCCCAAATTGAATGCTTTCAAAAATGTTCCCAGGAATAATTTATTTCTTCTGCTCTTTTATTCTTCCTATGATTCATTCTAAAACCCATGTTACCTCACTCACTGCCCAACCCATAGGCAGGGCTGTATATGATGGCATACAAGTCAGTTTTTGGGAAGAAATAACTCATTTTATGCTCAAAATAAGGCAACCTTGGGTCAAATTACAGCAACATAATTGCCGACAAACCTGAAATATGCTTTTTTTCTTGACACACCTGTTTACTCCCCCAGAGCAAAGTCTTTGAGGTAATGACAAAATAATCAGTACTTCTCATAGGTTGAGTTCTTTATCATTTCCCAGAAGCATTTGCAAGCTAAGGCAAGCACGTTATATACAGATATGGTGGACAGCATCATATTTAACTTAAATCAAGAGGTGCAACAAGGTTCAAACTGTTCTTTCTGACAGGTAAAAATGAAGCAGTTGGAAAACAGTGACAGACGAGAGAGTACGAATAAAGTTATTACTAGATTAAAACATCAAAACATCAGATTACATCAACTCAAAGTCACTCACAGCAAGTCCCAGCAAATCTAGCTTTTTGTTGTAGTTTTTTGATACGACAGACCTTAAATACTCAATGAACCATTTGAACAAAAAACATTTACCATTCCCAAATAGTCAAGCAGTGAATCAAATCTTCAATTAAAGCTGCTTTTGTTTACATTACGCAAAGGAAACAGGCAGAAATCCTTCTGGTAAATGAGAGATAACGTCCATATCAAGCTTCAGGTTGCTAATATAAAAGTACGTTTTTGTTCATGTGCAGGTTCCTGGGTAACTTTAAAATATTTAAATCATCCAGTTTACATCTTAGACTTTCACACATGGTTGGCTAAATGTTCTATTTTTTATGACAGTTTTTAATATTTCAATATTTCCCTTTAAATTATTATCATAGGTATATTTTTAGGGTATTATTGCTGGAAGAAGCATTGGAATAGAATAGAATAGAATAGAATAGAATAGAATAGAATAGAATAGAATTATCCTTTATTGTCCCACAATGGAGAAATTTTGGTGTAACAGCAGCAAAGTGACAGGACATTAAGACACATAGAAATAAGTGTTAAAATATATGAAAAATAAAATGAAGAATAACATACTGTACAGTAAGGACAAAGTTATAACATAAAATACTGTGCAGTAGTGTACTCCAATCCAAAAGGAATGCGCAACTGTGTAGAATATTTTTTTAAGACGTACAAATATGCATGTGTATTTGTGCATTAAAAAAACAACAAACTGTTTATAATATATGAAAATAAAACTGTGCAAACAACAGAGATGTGCAAATACTAGCAGAAATGTCGTTCACAATGAGTAAAACTGTGCAAATAACAGTGCAAATATCAGCAGGGATGTAAACACTTATTGATTTTGTTGGGAGCAGTGATGGTCATAGAGTCTAACAGCTGCTGGACGTAAGGCTCTCTTATAATGTTTCTTTGTGCACTTAAGATACAGCAGTCTGTCACATTCATACAGATACACTCAAATCAATGGTTAACCATATATCTTTACAATTTTAGAAGGAGATCCTTTACCAGTGCTGTCAAATGTGTTTATTTTAAATATAATCCAGTTAAACTTAGAAGTTAGGAGTGTAGTCATTGGTGGTGTTCTTTTTGTCAAGTCAAGAAGCAGTAGGAATTTGATAGGAGGTTGTTTATTCAGCATGAATGAGCTTGATTAAAATTATATGCACATCCATACATATCCAAAATATTTTCAACATGTGACCATGAAAGAGCCTAACTCACTTCTTTACACACACATAAATAAACCAAAATAAATAAACAAATAAATAAAAAATAAAAATGGGCTCCTACAATAACAGAAGCCTTAAATTTAGAAGAAGAATACCTTTATTAGTCTCCCGGGAGGTAATTCAATTTATTCGAAGTATTTAAGTAATTCTATCAAATTTTATTTAGCTCACTTCATCTTTTAGTTCATTTCCATGAATAAATATTTTTATTTTATTTAGTTCAACACAGTTCAGTTCAGTTCAGCTGAAATTACTTAAATTCAATTCATAATTCATATATTAACTGAATTAATTTGCAATACTTTAAACTAAATTCAGTCTAAATTTATTCAGCTGTATAATTTTAGTATAGTATAGCATTGGTTTGCAGCATGTCATCAGACCAAGTATATTACTATATATTTAACAGATAGACGCTGTGTGTAAATTTAATTCCAGTTCAGTCAGCTACTCTCCTATTTTAATTCTGTTTAATATAATCTAATCCAAAATGATTTATTAAAGCAAAATCAAATAAACCTGTAAAATGATAGCTTGCATGACTGAGGAAACATAGTATTTTACTTTTCTGTTTCAAAGAAGCTACTGTACCTGAGGCTTTCTGAAATGTTTAACTTGTGTGTGTGTGTGTGTGTGTGTGTGTGTGTGTGTGTGTGTGTGTGTGTGTGTGTGTGTGTATATATATATATATATATATATATATATATATATATATATATATATATATATATATATATATATATATATATATATATAAATTATTTTTATTATTTTTTTTTTATTTCAGGATATCTTGACTCATTTGGGCTTTAGAGTCAGTGCACGATTGACTCGTTTGTTTTCTCCCATCTGGTGGTTTCCAAAGCACTGAGTGAATGTGAGAAAACCTGTATGGTTGTTATTATACTACATTCTCCCCATGTTGCTAATATAAGCCCACTTTCAGACATCTCACAAGCTGAATCATACAGCCACATGTGCAGAAGCTACAAACCAGATGAACACAGGCCTCTCTGTGAGTCACAGCAGGTCCACTGAGACCTCAGAATAAAGAACAAAACAACCAAAAACAGCTAAACTGAGCAGTTCTGGGTGGTGATTTGTCTCCGTCTGAGATATATTTTGAGATGACTCTCTTACACTGTAGCCAAAGTCTGACTCTAACAAGTCTCTCTGCTGACAGGCTTGTAGCAAGATCAAACCAGCATGCATGACTTAGCTTGCAGCGTCCTCTGAGATTTTGCTGAGTCAAACGCAACAACTCCTAGCAGCGTCAAGCAGACAAAAGTCCCCTGAGCACAGTCTGGCTGACCAAGCCGCCCCCGGTGCCCCCTGACCTCATCGCCGTCAGCACGTGGAGTTCACTAACTGCTGGCAGATGATCCAGAAAAGTCAGCTTGGTCCTGAATGGGATAAGGGAGAGGGGGAAATCCCCACAGACTCCACCACTGACTCATGCATTTAAGAGGAATCCTGGTGTGGCAGAGACGTTTACTGTGGAAGTTGTTACAAAACTACAACGTGTACTTGGTGATAAATGGAGTCAGAGAGAATAAGAAGGAAAAGAAAAGATTGGAACAAATCTTCTGTGGATTTTTTCCCCATCAGAATTTTTTTTAAATTATCATTGTAGCCTCAAAACTGGCTCAACATGTAATTTAGTTAGTAGAAATACAAAAACAAAAAAGTCAAAGTTGCTTTCTAATACGATGAATCAGCAACTTATTATGAGAAGACTGTGTTTATAGCATGACTTGTGGCAGCTATCTCTCAGAATGTATGGGAATTGATCCAATGATTTTTGTTCCTAAGATTCAGCCCTGAACAAAAAGTGCCCTCAGGCAAATTTCCAACTTGTTAATAATCTCAGATACATATTTATAGTTAATTTGTTTGATGGAACAATAATAACTCAGTGATGATGTGTTAGCTGTTGTTTAATAAACTGTCTCTACTGAATCCAAAATACCTTCCTTTTCCATTACCTGAAGTGGAACAAGTTAAATCAGCTTCTCATTCTCAGTCAGAAATATATGTTGAATCCCTGGATTTGTGTTTTTGAGTTATGTTTCAGGGAACTTGATCAAAACTTTTTTTTTTTTTTTTTTTTTTTTTTTTTTTTTTGCTTTTAAAAGGTTGTTTTAGTTTAAAAGACCCCCTACAATCCTCCTTGGAATAGTCTCTTTTTCCTAACTCTTATACTGGAGGCATTGTCCTGCATGGTGTTAGATGCATCCCCACTCCTACACACCTAATTCAAAGGAATGAGCTACCTCACATCTCGTCACCAGGATCTGCAGAAGCCTGTAACTGACCCAGTAATATCAAGCTGGTGTGTGTATGTGTGTGTGTGTGTGTGTGGGGGGGTGTTATACAGAGGGAGCTCTAAGGACTAAGGTTGGGAAATATTGAATCTCAAGTACTGTGCTTTCAAGTGGTAAAAAAGAAACCATTGTAGTATTTTTTTTTTTTTATATCTATCATTCAGCAAACACATGGTAAAATGTAACCTGACCCACTTTATTACTAAATATGGATTTACCACATAGGTTCACTTTTCAGCAGTGTAAAAATGACCCGAACATATAAAACATTTTAGGCAAAAATAACAGACACACGTAAAGATTTTTTATAAGTGTGAGTCATTCAAATACTTTGAAAAGAAAAATATTTATCAGAAGCAGCCAAGAGGCTCATGGATACTCTGGAGGAGCTGCTGAGGTCACAGCTCAGGTGGGAGAGACACTACAATGCACTTCATAAATCTGACCATCAGGGAAGTGTTACAACAGAAACCAATGTTGAAAGAAAACGCTAGGATGTCTTTAGATAGCATGTGAAATAAGGTGCTCATGCAAAATGGTGTGAAAATAACACAGTGCACATCACAGAAAACAACATCTCCACATTAACAATTGGCAGTGGCAGTATCATGCTGTGAGTGGTGCCTTTCATCAGCAAAGACAGGGAAGCTTGTCAGATTAGAGAAGATCAATGAAGCTAAATACTGGGTAACAGGGTCACCTTCAAGAAAGACCTTGATGCTAAACATATAGCCACGGTAAAATGCAATTAAGAACCCATGAAAAAGCTTGAAAACTGAAGTTCACAGATGCTTTCCGTCTAATCTCACTGATCTTGAGATGTTTGCAAAGAAGAGTGGAAAAGAAATTCAGTCTCTTCATGAAGCTAGGGTAGACACATAACACTTAAGACTTGCAACAGTAAAATCAATGAAATGTGGTTCTAAAGAGAAAGAGACCATACATTTCACTGCTTTAGATATGAAAAATACTGAAAACCATGTATTATCTTCCTTACTTCATCATTTTGTTTTAATTTGTGTTGGTCTATCACATTTACAAGCGGTATGAGTATTTTTGCAAGGGACTGTAGGGGTTTGCTTTTACCAGTGTAAACAGCCAAATATTACAGAACACACAGAAATTGCATTCTTTATAAATGCAAGTAATTAATTTAATTTCAAAATGCCATATTAGACTTTTATTGATTTGTTGCTGATGATATTTTCTCCAGCGTTTGTCAAATTGTAGCCGATATATTGTACTCAAAATGTTGCTGTAACACGGTGCCTTTAATTCTGCATTACCCTGCTCTAATATTAAGAAACAGCCTGGGGCATTTATAAAGCAGCAGAACATGAACAGGAAAAACAAAGCTACTCCAAAGGCAAGCCTGGAACAAATCTAAAGGCTCAAAAGCACTTGGAGTGCTCCAGTGGGAATTTTGTTTTGTTCTTAGAAGTGATTGGTGGGTGTTGTACAAATAATTATAAATAGCTGCCAGTATGTTTGCTGAATCCTAATGACCTCTTTGGAAAAATTCACCTGGAAAATTTAACCAATAAAGTCTGCAGTGTGTGATAATTCAGTGGAGGAATGAACTGCAAATATGAAATCCACTTTAGATATACTTAATATTAACACAATTCATAGGTAATAGACTGTATGTATGAATATATGTAGAAATGTAAGTAGCAGCATAGGTTTTAGAACAGGGATCCTTTTTTATTTTCTTGTTTACTTTAAAAACAAATTTATATTCTCTTGTAAAAAAAAAAAAGCATTACCTATAAGTAACTGTGTCTGAATCATGAAATGTCAACACTATTTTTCATGAGAGTATAATATGACTAGAACGGAGTAAATCAGATTCAGTTTGAACTTGTTATGAAAGAAAGCATGCATCAAATTTTTTCATCATCTTGTTTTTGGTTTATCTTCCAACAAAATCTGCTGTCCCATGTCCTTCC
Organism: Anableps anableps; assembly: GCA_014839685.1. Taxonomy (NCBI): domain Eukaryota; kingdom Metazoa; phylum Chordata; class Actinopteri; order Cyprinodontiformes; family Anablepidae; genus Anableps; species Anableps anableps. The sequence goes on from CM026085.1 coordinate 19,407,174, forward strand.
TCTGCTGTAGTTTTATATTATGCTAAATATTTTAAACCATCTAAGCTACAACTGCATCTCATTAAGTGGATTTTATTGCAAAGAAATCCTAAATTTGAAATGAAATGCTAATTAAACACATTTCTATTACAGTGACACCTTTAAAGACTTGATTTTTTAAAATCAAACTCACCATGAAATCTTCTCTTTTAATCAACCATAAAATATATCCAAAGACAAGGAGAATGTTTCCATATTTGATCCCCAAAAAAACCCCCAAAACAAAAAGAAATTGTGTGTGAAGAGCAACTACTATTGTCCCAAGAGAACACTGAATGTAGATTAGGGATAGTCTCCCTGTGGAAATATCTCTAATGACCTGTTTCGCAGTGTTTGGCATTGGTTGACACAAGCAAAAATAGTTTCCAGTGAAAAGCTTGGCTACTGGCATCACTGACAATAAAAAGGGGTTGGAATGGCCTGGGAGAATCAAACAGATTTCCAAGGAAAGCTCAAAGATTCTTTGTTGGCTCGTGTTAAAGAATTTGTAAAGTTGTGTGAAATGATCCAAAGGTGTGCAAATAATGACTTTGTTGGGGAAATATTTATTTTGATATCAAATTGATTTCCATGGAATGTCCTTTAACATAAAGCTGTAAGGTGTCAAACTATTAAGGAATAAATACTGAACTGAATCATTCAATATATTTGAAGAGATCCCAAAACTCCACTTAGTCTTGCATTCCACCCCGTGCGTATGAAACCAGAATCAAAATATCTAGAATAAACAGTATCCGGTATCTGTCTAGGTATGTCAGTGCCTTAATGGAATTTGTCATATTTAAATCCACTTCTCACTCTCATCTGTGAGGGGCTTCATATCTTCTCTCTTTTATCTTTCCTGTGAGCTTCGTGAGGCTTTGTGGAGCAAAGATTAAGATGATGCCAAAGCCCACAGGCAAAAGTAAACACCACCACCATCTGTACTGTGGAAATGTCCCCCTTTAATCTTTCCCACAGAATTTAGAAGTCAAAACAAAGGCGAGTCAGGTGAATTGTACTGGCATGATATTCTGTTTCTTGGTTACTTCAAGTGATCGCAATTAGACAAAAGAAAGAGATTTAGTTGGAAAACCATGAGACATTGTTCTAGGGAAAGACAAACTAAAAAAGGAAGCCCTGGAAAATGCCGGGAGAGTTTTCCAACTTATTGGTGGGCGTGCGTTGAGGGATGTACGGCAAGCAATTTGTGTAAATATTGGAAATCTTTGATGTCAGCAATAGTTTTTGCAAGGTCTGGACAATTTACAGATTTACTCACAGTAGTTCAGTATTTTGCTGCAAACAACCAAACAAATAAATTATAACAATCTTATTAACAGTCATATTAAGGACACTTTTTGCCAACCAGCAGCACTTCTGTCCAACTTGTAGGAACAAGGGTCTTAACTGTCACCCAAAGTGTCCTTTAAGTAGGAAAAAAGTCCCAGCTAGTAGGCTTTTTGATGCACTATTCAATGATAACACCAAACTAATCAAATGATCTGTGATATACCAGGTAACTAATTGACATTTCGGATACACTGAACACCAGTATGCCTGTTGGGGATTCATCTAATGTTCAACTGTAGGATTTACTAACTGACCTGTAGGCCAGAACATGTCAACTAGTGCACAGTTTACAAGTTTACATTTTAGGTGGTGTTTGTAACTATCTGACATTTTGAAATGGTCATCTAGTTACCTAGAGAACATTTTAGGACTTGCTATTTAACATATAAGCCAAACATAGTGTTACTTGTCAACTGGTGCACAATTTTTAGTTGTACAAGCTAATTATCAGACTTTTTAGCTGAACTCCTGAGCTACTAAGACTATCAAAGCGTTGACTAGTCAACAACGCTGCATTTTGAGTCTGCTAGTCAACTAATTACAGATTTATTTGACAAGTGTGCACTTCTAAGGGTCACCAATAAACTGTGTTGACTAGTTAACATGTTTGAGTTTTTAATGCAAAGTGACCATTTGATTGAGTTGAAAACTAATGCATCAAAAAAGTTTACTAGGTGGGAGTTTTGTGCAACTATAATGCAGGACTGTGGCTTACTATTAGCAACGATTCTAATACTAGTTGGACTGGAGTGCCACTCCTTTGCAGAAAGAGTAGATATTAATGTTTTTGAAATAGTGCAGGTCAGAAGTGAATTAACTTCAGCCAAAGTCCAACTAGGGCAGTGTAGCTGCAAACTTATAAGAATTCAGACTGACATAAATTTTAGATGTCTGAATATTTTTAAAACTGACTTGCCGTAAAGTGGACTTCAAGGCAGCCGTTGCGTCATCATCACGCAGATGCGTCAAGATGGAAGTTTGAACACTAGATGGCGCCAAACTCTTCTTTTTATTCGTCAAGCAACCAAACAGACTTAAGAAACGAAGTCTAAAAATGCTTTTGGATTAAGATATATTTTTATTTAAAGCAACAGATTCTATTTAGTTGAAAAAAAAAAAAAGATTTAATTCATATTAACAGTAAAATTACTCTAGTCAGCCTTTTTATCGCTCTGTTTTGGGTTTAACTCCTCTGAGGCAACTACAATCCAGTGACAAATGATCCCTCAAGATTTAGAGATAAACGGATAGATTGTTTTTACAGCTACAGGAAGTGGGTAGAGTTTTGAGGTGAACCTCATTAAGGATAGAACCAGGAGTGCAGTATCAGGGCAATGTTTGCAGTGCACTAACAGCACTATCATATGTAGTAGATAACAAACGCAGAGCCTAAAGTCATATCAGAATCAATTATTTCCCATTGGAATTTTCTGATGATTTTAAAAATATGTATCTTATTTGAATTAGGACCTTTACATATAGATGAAAAATTATGTTTTTGGAATCATCTGAGGATGTTTCTAAGAAATATACATCAGACAGGAAAGATTGTAGTCATGATATTAACCATAAAGTCAGCAACTTACAGATGTGGGAAAAAGGAAAAAAGTCCATAACTGTAGGGGTATGGGAAAAAGCAAGACCTGATCCAGTTTCCTGTAAAAGCCGCTTCATAAACAATGAGACTCAGAAGTAGAACGATTGGTTTTCTGTATGACTTTGTCAGTCTACCACATTGTTGTGAGAATACTTTGGATCACTATTCTTTCCAACATTGTTCTGAGTTTTGCAGACATTTGCTTGTGCACAGCTCTATCAAATTATAGCATTTCAGTTGGGCTGAAGTCTTGATTCTTTTCTTTTTCAGCCATTCTGCTTTAGATATTTCCAGCTTTTTCTGGGATCATTGTTCTGTTGATGACACAGTGTGAATCAACTTCAGCTGTCTGATGAGTAGACTCACATTTGACTCTAGAATATTTTGGTGCACAGAGGAGTTCATGCCTTGGACCTGCAGCGGGCTGCAAAACAAGCCAAAATCCTTACTTCTCCACCACTGATAGTTGGTATGAGGTGTTTGTGCTTATTTATTCCATTTGGTTTTGGCTGAACTGGGCCTGTATCACCCTGCCCTGTGTTTTCAAGGCACAAACTGTAGATGTGGCTAGATAGGGTAAGTCTTCGGGCCCCCCCATTCAGATGGCTGGCGTTATCTGAGGATAGCTGGTGAGGGGAAGACAAACACATCACCAGTAGGTTGAGGAGGTCACACAAAAGAATCTATATTGGGATGGTGGGACTCCACACAGGAGAATGGTCTCCAGGGAGACAGATTGAGGTTTTCTTAGTAACAAAGGCTATCAGTACTTTGCTAAAGTAGTTTCTGGAGGAAGTGAGTAGAACAAAAGATTTTTAAAAAATAAAAAGCTGAATATAAAAAACTAAACTGAAAACTCATCAAGCAGAGTTTAGGGTAGATTTGCTGAGAGGTCTTAGACTGAGAATAGTCCATAATGTTTATCACTTCTTTCAAAATTTTTCAAAATGATTGGAAATTGTCTTATAACTCTTTCAGATTACTTAGGTTGTATCAACTGCTTTTCAAAGAACACCTGTATGTTTCACAGCAGCAAACTTTTAAAACTGCTTTTATAGTGGTTGTCACATTTGCTAGGGATGAATTAATCAGGTTAATTTTAGAAGTATTTTCTTGTTGCTACTTTCCCCTTAAATTTTAAGCACACAGCAAGAGTGTAGATAGATTCTACAATAATTATTTCTTTCTTATAAATCCTTGCTTCATTACTCATATGACTCTTACTTTTGGGTAAATATAGCCTCATATTTTGTTGCAGCTATTATTTGTTGAGTTGTTGGTTTTGATAGAGTAATAGTTCTTTATGCAGCTTAAAGCTAAACTTCTGATTCAACATTCCCAACCAAAAACACTGGCTCAAACATTTGGTTTGAAATAGATAACATTTTCCATTTCAAAACAAGAAGATGTGAAATTTCATTAAGTCATTTTGTAGAACATTTCAAATATGTGCAAAGCCCTCATGTAAGAGCATGGAAACAGACCATCCTGTTTGGCCAAGTTTTTTTTGACAGACAAGAGTTGCAGCTGCAAAAATGTATCAACAAACATGTGAAAGAAAACATTTAGATTACATTAGAGCAACCAATTACAGTTAGAACTCAAGAATTGCACCACTCGTAGTGGTAGCAAGTTTAAGTAGCTCTGTTATGTTATTTTTGATTTGTTCTTCTTGTAGACTTTAGTTTATAATTGTTTTTTTTTTTTTTTTGGTGATGCATTGATTTTTTTGGACAGTCCTCTGGCTTTGGATGCTGTGCAGCTACATTTTTGCTCTTATTTTCTTTACCATTGGACAGTTATGCTGTGTAATCTTGGCAGCAAGGTGGGCTTTTTTACAACTGGGAGGAGCTGATTAGCATCTCAAAAGCTCAAATAATACCTGAACTACCACCCCAAAATCCTAGAGGAGTGGAAAAGGAGGCTTCATGGATGCTGAGCTGGTCCAAAGAGCAGAGGGAGAAGGAAGAAGTTCAAACTATCTTCTCCATCGATCATGATGGACAAGGATCAGATCCCAGTCTCCAGTGTCTCTCTGCCCGACAGAGATTTAAAGAGGAGCGGCAAAAGCAAATTAGGTGGATTAGCAGTGCTAACAACTGATAATGTCATCCAGGACATGTTACTGTGAAATACTGAGTGAATCTTAATCTCCTTTATCCAGTCCAGAAACAGTGTTGGTATGTGTTTAGGATTGTCCAGTAGGAAGCCCTAACTGTGGCCATATTTCAACCATCTGACCCAAACTGTGCCCCTCAGGTGAATAGAAGGTGGTAACGATACTCAGGAACATTGTGCATACTTAATTTTTAGATCCCCATGGATTTAATTAGTCCCAATCAAGAACAAAATTGTCACCTTCAAACGGGTCAGAAAGTGGGGAAAGGTTTATGGTAAGACAAGACAAAGACTGGGCAGTTTAACCACAAGGACAGCTAAAACTTCACCAACTGTAGCATGGGAGCATTCTGAGGCTCTGTTTTGCTGCCAGTGATACTGGTGTGTTGTCTAATATAAATACAATAATGAGGTTTGATGGCAGTATTCAGATGGAAAACTGGATTCAGAATGGAAAAGCTAGGTTTACATCAGGTGTTAGGGATGATATTCCCAAAGCCCCGACATCAACACTTGAAAATTTGTGCTCAAAGTTCACAAGTGAGATTTATGCCAGAAATCATACCAATTTAAATGAGCTCTACCAATTCTATTAAGATGACTGGTCAAATATCCAGTCAGAATTATGCCAGAAGCTTAATGATGGGAATGAAATAACTGAAGTTTCTCTGCAACTTAATAATCTATGTTTAACCAAACATTAGTGGGTGTTTAGATAAATATTTGAGTCTGTCTTTAATTTTGACAGCATGGATTAGAGAACATCAACAATAAATTCCACCTTGTGCATTCAATCATCGCTTTTTTGAAGTTGTTGAAGTTATATGTTGTATAACTGCACCCTGGGAAAAGACATACATTTTTAAAAGCCCCAGGCGGGAATTACTTTGAGGCCAATGATTGGTGTAATAAGAGTAAGAAAAAAAAAAGAATACACATTTGCATATTTGAATTGCCATCTTTATTTGTTTTCATTATATTATACTTTGTGGGTTTTTTTTTTTTTACATAAAGAGACATATTTCTTGTACACATATAGATTATATGGATAATTTATTTCTGTTTACAGCATATGTACATGTTAAATAAATTTTAGATTAACACCAAGAAAATAAAACATTTTACAAGTGCAAGAATGCTCATTAGTTGCTAACGTTCATGGTCGCTTACCCTTTTGAACCAGAATCAATTCAAAGCTCATGTGCTAAACCCATCTGATAGATTAGTTTTCTCTTCATTCACTAAAAAAATAAAATGTGAAGATCATCTAAACCTACTTTGGAAATTCTTACCTGTTGTTACATTCAAATGTCAAATGTCTCATCAAAACAGGTTATAGTGAGATATTTTGGGTAATATCCACATTCATTTTCATTCTATTTTGAAACAGAGTTAATCTAAGAGTTAAAGTGAAGACAAACAGAGACGGAGATGTCTGTTAGATTCATTTTCACCACCTTTTTCAGTATTTCCTGCCAAGCAAACCCTATTCTACTTTGGATAAAGTCTCAGCAAGAACACATAAAAATCTGATATTTCCTAAAGGATTCCTTTGAAGAGGGGGTGAGACAAGAATCTGAGGTGAGATCAGATCAAACTGTGTGGGCACTGAGGAAAGGTTTTCATGGAAAATGTGCACAAAGCACTTGAATCACTGCCAAGGCCATACTGTAAATTGACTCTTCCAAATGGAATAGTGAAGGAATGGCTTAAAAGTCTATTGTTATGATTTAGATTTGTCTTGTGCATTTGCTAAAAAAAATAGAGTGGCAGTATAAATTAGTTGAATTAGAGGAGGCAATGTGGTATTTAAAGCCCTCATTTACTTAACAGAATCAGAACGGGAATGTTTACAGTTTGTTTATGCTTATTAGAGGTTTGCTTTCTCTCAGCAGTGCTACCAAAGGGTTCCCTGCAACATTCCTCATATCTTCCAGAACATCAAAGCAAAAGTAGTGTTAAATATATGTGTGGATAACTTCTTTTTGCAAAAAAAAGAAAAGAAAAGAAAAAGGTTTTATTTACAAAAAATGGCATTGAATTTCTTAATGTTTCTCTGCAAATGAATGCATAAAATTGAACACACAGCTGGTCTTAAGCTGTACTGGGTTAACCAGCCAGAGCTCCTCGCATGCATGCTTCCTCACACATTCAGTAAATCTATATATACTATTATTTTACAGTTAACTCCTACGACGTGGCTGTACAGAGGCTGAGGTAAAAAGCAGGTGTTTTAGGCCAGCTCTAAACGGGAAGGAGGATATCTGGTTGCCCACTTTACCTCCTGTGGGTTAGGGGGACAGAAAGGGACAGATGAATGGGAGGGATTAGGGTCCACATATGTTCTAATTATCAGATGTTCTCATCGGACACCAGCAATAAATAACAAAAAAAGCAGTCGTTATTTGATTTTTGTTTGTAAATGTGAAATATAAAGTTCAAATATGAGCTGAGTGTTTTTGTGGTCAAAGTTAAATGTGATTTTCTTGTTTAAAATGACAAAAAGAAAATCTCTAGCAGAGAAATAAAAGTGACTGGGGCTCAGTGGGTAAAATAATCATCTTGTAATCAGAAAGTTATGGGTTGGATTCCAGCTCGCCCCTGTCACATGTCAATGTGCCCCTGGGCAAAGCACTTAAACCCAAGTTCCCTACTGATCTGTGTGATGGTGTATGAAGTATGAAACTGTGCAGGTTTGTGAGTGTGACTGGGTGAATCTTCTAAATGTTTAAAATACCATTTTCAAAAGCTATCATTTTAGGAAAATGTTTTAATTTACATATTATAGAAATAGCATGTATCAAATATTTATAGCCTTTACAATAATCAGTGGAATTGCTGATCAGCTTTTTACATGTTTCCTCAGGTATTTGGACAATTTATCTTTGATGATGAGCTCTAGTCAAGTCTAGTCTGAGTTTCAGGTTGGAAGGCCTCTTTGCCTGAAAGAACCATGAATAATTCTCGGCTCAATTGCACATAATTTAAAATGCCCTTACATGTCATATAAACTGACTTTAATTCTGTGTCAGTTTTCACTATTTGTTATCCTAGATAATGAATAAAAATGTATCTGATGTTTCTCATTGGAAAACAAGTCTCCTATAATGTATTTAAAACATATTTATAATGCATTGCAAAAATGTTAACAGAAACATATTGAATGGTGTATAGTTGTTCTAAAAAATGCAAATTTAAAAAGAACACAAATCTTGTATACTTGAATTATAATGATTATCTGACTGCAAGTATAATTCAGTACGTGAAAAATAGATGTGCTTAGTGCATCCATTTCTTTCAAGATTAATATTTGAGAATACATCAAACAAGACATTTGTGTTTTTTGTATTATTGTAGCAACATATTTGAAACAGTGGTTGTGATGGTAAAATAATTTACTTTAAAAATATTGGATCTTTGCCATTTTTAAAATACTGATTAACAATAGTCAGCAGTGAAACTAAATATAATATAAGGAAAGACTTTCAAATGGGTATTTCTGGGGCAGAAATAGAATACTGTTATACACTGAAATCATTATATTTGCTCTTGTCCCTTCGTTTCCAAGTGTACTCCTGAAACATCTCAGTTTTCAAGGACTACAAAGCTTTTCCCTAGCCCTCACCCCACCCTATGGAAACAAATGGGAGGCCCTACCCCTTAGGCAAATAGGGTTAAGGGCTAAGAGCAAGTGGTGAAATGAGATTCAGCCACTAAAGGACATCTGTTTTAATCATCATATACTGTGACTGCAGGGGGTGCTGTTTCTTCTGCCCACCTCAGTGGTGTCCTTCATGTTCTTTCCACCTCTAAACAGATACAGATAAACAAGAAGGCAGAAAATAAACCCATATCTAAAATTATGAGGAGGACAGAATTTAAACAGCTTGAGCCCAATGTCAAAAACATCCGCTTCTACAATATATGGGCAATGACTTTACAACTTTACAACTATAAGTGGAGGGTTTCAGAATTTAAGAAAACTGGACAATTTTTATTTCATTTTACCTCTGATTTTTTGTATTATTAGCAAAAATTTTAATTTCTGCTCATCTGTTTTTGACCCCCAAAAAAGAAAAGAAATGGCTCATTTTTCAGTTTAATATATTTTAAAATGAAAATCAAATCATGGCTTATTTTATTTTATCTTCCATTGATGGTGTCTGATGAGAAAATCTCAAATTAGAAAAGCATGCACAGAGCGATTACACTCTCAAAGACGACATGTGGTATATTGCTATAAAGTCTGTGAGTTATCCACATTCTACGTAGCTTAAAAAGAGACGAACTGGTGAGCGTATATATGCAAAATGCCTCTATAAGTGAGTAAATTTCAGTGTGGTGACTCCAAATGCAGATTTGCACACATGCACACAAAAGCACCTTTGATTAGAGAGGAAATGGTTTGATAGACAGCTTGATAGATACAATCGACCATACATAGAGATTGAGTCTTGATTTGTAAAGAAGTATTTAAAAACAAAAGTGCTTTTTTGTATACAACTTTTTTAATGTTGGTTATTTTCTCACCCTGTAGGGTCTTTTTTTTTTCATGCAGTTTATGCCTTGTTACTTTTACCTCAAATGGCTTGATTAGGTGATTTGAGGCAAGTTTTATGGTGAACGAAGCACTACACATTGACTAATCTAAGCCAACCATGATGCCTAAACATGGTAAACATCTTTTTGAATGTGGTACTTCTAACATTGATTTAGTTATGTAACTTTATTGAGTCTATGTACTCATGCATTTCTTCCAAACAGTGTGAGATATTGTAGGCTAGTGTCTAAACTTCAGTCAGGCTTTTAGTTTTTGCCCTTTTCTTTTTTTAAATCGGTACATGTGAAGCATGGAGGATTCTGTACAGTCAGAGAGAGAAGAAAAGAAGCAGACTGTTAAAATGGCTTCACATTGAATAATACTGTTACTGTAAACCTACTGCTACTTCTATTGAGCCAAAAAAAAAGCTCAGTGGAAATGTGTCGACGGCAATTGGCAGGACAGGATGAAGGCTGAAACGTGTCATAAAGACTGAGCACAGATGGATTCGCAGAAAAAAAAAAAGGAGGAAAAAGTTTGTCTGCAGAAATCTCACACAAGAGTCTCAATACCATCGGGTTTGGAGTGAAACACTCATCCGCAGAGTCTGCCATGTCCTCATGAATAAATTCATCTGCATCCAACATTTGTTTCAGCCTGCTGAGCGAGCTTGTCCGTTCAAATGTGCTCATAGTTGCTGCTCAAGTCGTGGTATTTTGCTGTTAAAAATTTTAACACTTTGCCATTCCAACCTGTCAGGCGACGGCTTCTGTCCAGTTCTCCCAGAGAAACTAATTGCATGCATAATACCCTTTGTTTGGGATGCAGCCCTCCTCATAAAGAATGTCCACAAAATCTTTTCTAAATAAAGTCTTGTCCCCCCACCACGGGCCTAAAATATTTGCAGATTCCATGTTTCTTCCTATTTTTCTTTAATCCTTATGCATGGTTCTTGTGGTGTAAAGGATCATGAGGGTTAGGTGAGATCGACGGCAGACTGTATGGATGGTTGTTGGATGGTGACGAGGTTGGTGAAGAGACGGCAGCTCCCCCCACAAGTCTCTCAGACGGACACGGGGCAGGTGATCACCCTGTCCTCCAGCATGACGCTGACTACCAGGAAGACGAAGTACAGCATGAACATGATGAAGCCCAAAAGCTTGCTCATGCGCCACTTGCACGCAGCAATAGAGATGATGACGAAGAGGAGCATGAGGAAGAGGAGCACGATGGCGCAGAAGAGGCCGTTGGAGCTGACCTGCACTGGGATGAAGCCACGGAACATGGACCACATTAGCCAGGGAAACGGCAGTCTGCAAAGATATAAACATATTGTTAATGCTGAGAAAACAACTGCATGGACTGACTGTTCAGTGCAGTGTCTTACAGCAGTATTCATAGCCCTTAATCCCATAAATCCAGCTATTCTATGAAGGCCTAAGAGAATGTTGGAGAAAGTTAGTGAACAAACAGCTTCATGAAGACCAAGGAACACAGCAGACAAGTCAGAGAGAGACAATATCTTAAGTTTTGAACATCTCAAGAAGTACTGTTCAATCCTTCATGTGAAAATGGGAAGAATGTGGCATAACTGCATAACCTAAAATGACAGGCTGAGGAAGGAGAGCAGTAATCAGAGAAGTAGGCAAGATGCCAATGGTAAGTCTGGAGGAGCTGCAGAAATCCAAAGCTCAGGTGGGGGAATCTCTTGACCAGAATACTATTAGTTGCAAACTCTATAAAACTGGTCATTATGAAAGAGCAGCCTGAAGAAAGTCATTGTTGAAAGAAAGCCACATAAAGTCCTGTTTACATTTTGCTGCAGCAAAGAAGGCGCTGTGGTCAGATGCGACTAACATTGTACTTTCTGGTCATTTTTTACTCAAAACTAACAATGCATATCACCCTGAACACATTATCTCCTACTGTGGTGGAAGCATTATGCTGTGGGGATGATTTGCTTCTACAGGCACAGGGAAACAGGTCAGAGTTGAGGGGAAGATGAATTGCACAATCTTAGAAGGAAACTTGTGCAATGCTGCAGAAAATTTGAGACTGGTTCACAGGTTCACTTTCTACCAGGACAATGACCCAAAAATATACAGCTATATATATAAAATAAAATATATATAAAATAAAATATATAAATAAAATATATATAAAATATATAAAATATATAAAATATATTCAATGAAAATGTTTTAGATCAACTCATAATTTTTGTATCTGGATGGTCCAGTCAAAGTCCAGTCCTAAGCCCAATTGAGAATCTGAGGCAAAGCCTTCAACCTTATTCAGTCCTCTCCTCCTCAATATATTCTTATTCTTTAGCCACATTTACATTGATTGGTTTCATATTATTTCATATTATTTCTATGTATATATACAACAATTCTTTGAGCACAAAGAAATGCCATATTCATCTGGTTTCTCTGGACAAAAAGGATGCATTTAAAGCACATTGCACATTTTTGCTGACACCTGAAAAATGAGTAAAAAGCCCCATTAAAATCACTTTTAATGCAGTAGGATACTTTTACACTGAAAAGCTTGCAGCACTCCAACAGTGAGCTCTAGAAGATTTTTCTTCCTCTCTGAGTGGGGCAAGATAAACCTTGGGTCCTTGTCCAGTCTTGTTTGTTTACTTTCTTGTAACCATTTTCCCAAAAAATGATTCAATTTAATTTATTTTACATCAGATGTTACAGATTCCAACAATTAAGACAAATGTGAATTTTCAAACGTTGGATTGTTGTAAATTTTGATTGAAAATATTATAGTACTGCAACAAAACTTTATTTTATATATATATTTAGCATTCCAGAATTGCAAATATATCTGCAGGCTGCTATATGATCTTCTTTTCTGAACGATGTTAGGAGCTAAAAATTGTTTTAAATTCAAGTTCAAATAAAAATTATGGCTTAGAGAGGATCCTGAGGACAGATTCATTATTACCTCATTTTACCTTGAGGTCCACACAACAAAAAGTTGAGCTCAGGTTTAAAATTCTCAGATATGACGTACCCAACAGTAATGTCAAAAATGTTGGATCCCACAGAGCTGGATACAGCCATATCACCCAGCCCCTTGCGTGCAACAATGACACTGGTGATGAGGTCGGGGATAGAGGTCCCAGCTGCTAGTATAGTCAGACCCATAATCTCCTCCGTAATCCCGATGGTTTCGCCAACCTACAAAGAAAAAAAAAGAAAAAAAGCTTCAGGGTAAATATAACCTCATGTTTTGTTGCAGCTATTTTTAATTTCCTCGTGATGCTTTGGTGCTTATGGGAGTGACAAAACTCTGACAGCCAGTTATGTTTTGAATGATACAACTGCAATTATGTTTAACCAAATGTCAAGGATGTAGAATAGGAGGAAAGACAAAGAGTTTGGTTTATTACATGGGGATTATGCTTACTGAGGGGCATTTTCTGTTGTTGGATTAATATTTCTAACCAAAACTTGTAGGGCTGTCCGTACCTGGTGAGCCCACCACACCATTAGATAGGAGAATCCTGCAATCCAGCAAATGGCCCCCAAGAATGTAACAGGGAAGAACTTTTTTGACGACTGAAAAAGAAAAAGAAAAGCTGAATATATTTCATCTAAAAGAGAGGACAAGGTCTTGAAAAAGGTTTGGAATGTCACCGTTTTCCTGACGTCAGGAAGAGTTAGCCACAGGGGGAGGACGATGGGCATGATAAAGAGGTAGGTGAAGCGCTTGCGGTTGGATTCGGGCCAGGACAGGCTCAGAGGCTGGTCCTCCTCTTCCTCATCTTCAGCCTGAGAGCAGATGTCATAAGATGAAGAAAAAATGCAAACAGCTGGTATTAAAAAATAAATAAATAAATAAACACCCATTACACACATTAAAACATGTTGCTTCTTTGTTTGTTTTCAATCTCAGGCTGTCACGTACTGCTGCCATGCCGGTGTCCACATAATTCTGTCCACCATTTGGAAATAATTAGCAGCAAAACACGAAGCAAATAACCTGATGGGCTGAGTCATGCTTTTTGCATGTGCATTAAAGAGTGATGGAAAAAATTCACTATAGTCCTTCAGCTTGATAAATAGTCTCATCAGGATGCACCTTTTCATAGCAACCATCATAATGAGGAAGGCAGCAACACGACAACACAAAGAGGGCTGCTGGAACGGCACGACTTGGAACCCCACGTGCCTTTGCTTAACTTTGAGAAATAGCTCAAGATTTTCAAAATAAAGGTTCTGTTGAAAAGTAATACACAGTTAACATCTTACCTGCAGTAGACACTCTATTGGCATTTTCATAAAAATCCAAAGAAGCTAATCAGTGAGGCTGAAGCTAATGAATGATCCAAAATGGGGCTAGAGCAGTTTATGCAAATCCTATCTTACCAACCTCTAACCTGTCATAATGGTTGCATTGATCAGTTAATTACAAACAAGCCAAAGATAACAGTGAAATGGGGGCAGTGAACGACCAAACTACGGAAGTGTGTTGCTGAATACTAGATAGTTTTTTTCCCCAGCTTCTGTTATTTTTTCTCTCTAAATTGCATAATTTGACATGTACCAATGTTCGTTTCACCAAGTCTGGACCAGATTACATTTCACAAATAGACCAGAAGCTGCAGGAACCAGCACGATCTCTCTGTCACTGACTTTTCATTGTGAACATGTTTGTAAAGCTTGGAAAATTTTCAGTTTGTCAAGAAAACTTCCAATTTATTGGATCACATCCAGAAACTACAGTAGTTTTACAGTGGGTTCCTCAGTCTGCATTTTCAAAATTATTTTTCATGATCATAGTTTTTTGTAAGCTGGTTAGCTTTTGTGATTGTTTAGAACTGAGACACTGATATCGAAATCTGATCAATTGCACACCCCTGACTGACGATGTAATGGCAATGTTGTACAATCCAGATTAATTTGGCGTCTGCACTTCTATGTCTATGTATTTCCAATCAGAGTAACTGGTTAAGAGAAAAGTAAGGGAATGTCAAAAGCACTAAAACAGTGTTCAACTTAAACACCTATAATATTTTTGCTTTTTACTATGGTTTACTCATATTAGTTACTTTGAAAAGAAATGCTTTGTATGTTCCAGTTCACTTTATGTGTTCCAGTTTTACACAGGTAGATCATTAGTAGTGTACCTCAAAACTCTACTTCCTGTATAAATAATCTTCAGTTTGTGTGCATTTAGCTACCTAATGCAAACTTGGTTTTAAATTGTATAAAATACACTTTGAACAAACTCAACGTAATATTTTTGAAAGGTTTTAAGACGGTACAAGTTTGCTCTGATTGTGGCTTCTCTCAGACAAGCTTTCATCTTAAACCTACAACCAACTAATATGTCAGGAGTGGTACCCTTAGCAGTTAAGATATGAAATAATTCTAACCTTCTAGAACTTTTCTTCAACAATCCTGAACTACCCCTTTAAGACGCACAAGTCTGATGACCGATTTGGGTGATTGCACTGATCTCAACAGGCTCTCTTTCAGGAGTGGGGCTCATCAGCATTGACTGCTGATGTCGGCCTTGCAGCCCCGACCTCTAGGGGTCTGACCGGACCTGCTACCAGAATGCCAAGTAAGCCACAGAGAGTCAGTGATTACTACGAAACATCCCTGCAGCTAAATCATATTTTCTATTAACTCACAGGCTTGCCTTGCTTCTGAACTGAAGTGGTGCAACAGCAGACACTTCTGGCAGCAGATATTTGTCTCTTCCCCTTTGTATCCATTTACGGGGGATAATAATGGGCCATCGGGATAAACGAAGAGTAGGTTTGCACATGTATATGTGGGTGACCTAGAGCTTGTCCTGTGCCCTTGTGTGAATGACGTTAGCAAGACATGAAAAAAAAAAGAGCATACAGGGGACTAACAACGAGAAGAGGCACGTACAGAAAACAGCCGATGATAACAGGTGCTGCATTGTGGATTGTAATTATTTCAAGAAATCCTTAACATCCTCAATCTGCATACCTACAGAGCAAAGCAGCAATCTTAAAAAAAAAAAAAAAAAAAAAAAAAAAAAAAAAAAAAAACGGCTTTAGCACGAATCATGAATCATGTGACGCTCGTCCTGCTGTGACAGCTACAGCTGCTAAGCATCACTCGGTAACCTTGGTAATCAGAGCTGCCTAACAAAAGGCAGCACTCGCTTC
Source organism: Anableps anableps (assembly GCA_014839685.1). NCBI lineage: Eukaryota > Metazoa > Chordata > Actinopteri > Cyprinodontiformes > Anablepidae > Anableps > Anableps anableps. The sequence goes on from CM026085.1 coordinate 19,422,966, forward strand.
TCTTCTGCTCTGCATCCTCATCTCTACCTGTTCTCCATATCCAGATGGCTGCATTGTTGCCTGAACTGAATTTAATAAGACTTTAATAATCCCCAAAAGAAAATTTTATAGTGTTGCATGATAGATTATTTAGGAAGAAAAATACAGAAAATAAAGGAAAAATCTTCACCAAAGAAGCAAAGACAGAAGCAGGGGCTGAAATCTCCTGGAACTGGATTCATTGAGTGTATAGTAGAGTTGTTTAGGCAGCTTAAAACAACAGATGTTCCTTAAATGAAACATGTAGAGGATTCTGTCTGTTTTCAGTTATACTCATTCTTTATTTTGTCTCTCAAATGAAATAATGATACACTGTAGCTGAAAGTCTAGAAAATGTTCCTCAAGGGAAACCTTGGAATTAAATACAAACGCATTCCTAATTTTTGTTCTTGTTCCTTATTTAGTCATAGATGAAGATGGAGTGGAAATCATGGTTTGAAATTTACACCATCTTGCTCTCTGTTTTGCTCATGCTCCATGTTTACGACATCGTTTGTTTTTTGGCCAGTTATGGATCTTGTTCTGAAAGCTCCACCAGCTGCTCCCATGAGTAAGCACCTTCATCATTAGATGTAACAAAAACAGTAATTATTTTCAGAACCACACTAGTTAGCTGTAATATTATAAAAAAACCTCCTCAAAAAATCTTAACATTAAAAAAATAATAATAAAATGACTGAACAAAAATCTACTTCTACTAATTAATCTCTTTTTGAACAGTAAATAAATTGAAGATGTGTTATTATTCCATTTCTCCCCAGACTTATTGACACCCTTGGTCATGACGAAATAAGAAGCCTTAAAATAAAATCTTTATTTCATGTAGTTCCACATTCTGAAATACCTATATATTTCTAATCACACAATATATTTCCAGCAGGGGTGCCAATAAGTTTGAAACGTTTGATTTTGTCAACAAAAACAACAAAGAAACAAAAACCCACATATTTCTTATTAGATTTTTTTGCAATAAATTCATGTACTCAAATTAAGAATTGTTTTTCTAAAAACAGAAAGTAAAATAAAAATATCTGTTTGAGATTATGCTACTGCAATAAACGTTGAACTTATTCCTGTAGCTGATACATCTTTACCAGGGGTGCCAATCAGGGGTTCCCCCCCTTGCAGGGTCTACAAATTATTACTAATATCATGCTTTAGCATGTTGACTGTAAATATATTTTGATTTTCAGAGCAGCTTTTACATTAATTCAAGGTACTGCTGCAAACCATAACTCTGCGTGTGTACGATTTGCTTAACATGCTTTGTGAGCTGAAGCATCCCGTGTTGCTTGTGCCCCCGTCTCTAGCTTGGTTCTGAAATGCCAGCCCCTCAGGGGCCTTTCCTGCCTTGTGGTGCCTCAGTTGGTAACACTGCCAACTCTGTGCTTAAAGGGACTGACTTTTATCAGACACCACAGAGATGCAAGGGGTGGCCTGACATTTGGATAATGTTTTTTTTTTTCTTTTTTCTTCTGGAGGTGAACGTTTGCTCTTGGCACCTGGTGTGAGACCAAAGCTACTCTGGTTAAAATCATCCAAAGAAAGTGCAACGATTTCAGCACAGCTGCAGTGTGCCAGCAAATCTGATGTATTTGTTGATTCAGTTTGTAAGTAACAAGGAATGGGCAAAATATAGCCCATTCCTTTCTGAAACATTTAATACTGCAGCACGCACACACTGTATGTGGGATTAAGGTGAGATGCCGGAAATGTTTTATGTCAATTTATGTCAAAATAGGTTTACTTCAACACCTTCAGTCATCTTCTCACGGCATTAGTCAAGGCATGGATGTTTTTTTTTTTTGTTTTTTTTTTTTACACGTTTCATTTGGATATCAAATTCTTATGATTTTCTTCAAAGTGAAAAGCGAATCCAGCATTAAATCCTGTCATGGATAAACACATGACACACGCTGCCTACATTTATCTAAATTCCTTTTATGTGATGAGTCACAGGATGCTCAGACTTCTTTGATTTTCCAGTATGAAGCAGGAGCTTTATAGTGTCTTAAAAATATGGCAATTTTTCCCTAAGACAGTCAAAAATTATGTTTTGAGGTTTTCTATTGTTAGAGCCGATTTATTTTCCTATATTATGGAAAACATGTCTGTATTTTATAGCCAATATTTTTCAGTCAGAATTTTATTATGAACCTGTACAAGAAGTCTGCTTCAGGTTTTAATTTGACCTTAGCAATCTCCTTATTCCTTGTTGCCAAGGCTTCAGAGGAGAGATGGAACAATCAGTATGACGGGGCCTCTGATGGCACATGATGGCGTGAGCAGTTTCCAGTAACTTCCTGGGTGACACAGACGGGTGCACTGTGGGACAGATATCTAAAAATAGCAGCATATAAGAATTAGGTGTGCCAATAAGCATCCAGGTTTATCAAAGTTAGTGAGTCACCACTTGAGAAATGCTCTTGTATGCACACAAATGTAGAGTCTTCATCTCTCACGAGTCACAAAGGAATAATTTTTGGAATCACATCAGAGGCTTTTATGTGATTCGGAAAGATGAGGCATTGTTTTCTTTTTAACACAAACTGATATTTTTACAGCTTGAGGGCTGTTTCATTTTTTTAATTACTATTTTTAACCCTAAAGTGTTACTGGAGAATGTGAATATAACTTGTACTGCAGTGGCTCAATGCAGACATGACCGTATTTTGTACTCTGATATCCTTCAGTTTGACTCCCACACCAGTTTACATTTATAGTCTCTGGCATTTGTCCTAGAATAGAAAACTGTCTACCAAACCAGTACAATATCCATGTTTCACAAAAATAAATGTAAAGTTTTGCTGTTTAAATCAGTACTTAACTGAAAAAAATTCAAAAGAGGATCATTAAAATTTATAAGTTCATCTGGGTATTACTGAGAACAGTTTATGTAAAGCTTCTAATCAGTTTATAAATTAGATAATAAATACTCTGGAACACAAGGTCATCTTACTGAAATAAAAAGAATTATAAAATAGTGAGTTATTATTCAGAATTGGGGTAAAATGATGTTGATTTATTTGGGAGAGAACAGTTTATGAGAGTTATACTCTTGCTATTTACTAAGATTGCTGTCTTATATAAGGCAGATCCTGTTTATCTAGTCGTACCAATGACCCCCCCTTATAGTTAGAATCCTTTAATATGACATAACTCTGAATCCAATTTTTGAAGCTGTTTTCAACTTTAGTTTATCTTGCTTACATTCTTGGTTTTGTTTCAGTCGTTCTTATTCCTTATGTGTAGAAACTTCTATAATAGAATTGGGAAGGGTTAGTATTGGTATAGACAAGGGATTTTTTTTTTCTCCAGGGTGAGTATTAGTGTTTCTGTGGGGTTTTTTTTGTTCAGAATCTTGTAATGCAAAATAAAGACATTAGGCACATTCACTAAGCTGTTTGCGCATGTTAAATGTGTGCACACCAGTCTGCATATTCACCTAATTCTCAAACTGCAAGCAAATACAGCAGGTAAAATAAGCATTGAACACATCAAAATTTTTCATAGTAAACATATTTCTAAAGGTGGTATTGACACGAACTCTTCACCAGGTGTTGGTAACAACCCAAGTAATCCACATATAGAAAGAAACCAAAGCAAATAATTTCAGAAATTGGGTTGTGTGTAATAATGTAAAATAACAGAGGGAAAAAGTCTTGAACATGCTTACTGATATTTATTTAATACTTTGTGCAAAAGCCTTTGTTGGTAATGACAGCTTCAAGATGCCTCCTGTATGGAGAAACTAGACGCATGTGTTGCTCAGGAGTGATTTTGGCCCATTTTTCCACACAGACAGTCTTTATATTTTGAAGGTTCTGTGAGCCTTTTCTATGAGCTCTAATTTTTAGTTCTTTCCATAGGTTTTTAATTGGATTCAAGTCAGGTGGTTGGCTGGGCCATTCTAGAAGCTTTATTTTCTTTCTCTGAAGCCAGTTGAAAGTTTCGGATCATCGTCTTGCTGAAATGTCCACCCTTGTTTAATCTTCATCATTCTGGTAGATGCCAGCAGATTCTTCTCAAGAATGTCTCAGTACATTTTTCCATTCATCCTTCCTTCAATTATATGAAATTTGCCAGTACCATATGCAGAAAAACAGCCCCACACCATGATGTTCCCAACTCCAAACGTCACTGTTGGTATGGTGTTTTTTGGGGGATGTGCAATGCATTTTGTCCTCCAAACATGGTGTGTGTGTTATGGCATCCAAAGAATTCTATTTTTCCCTCATCTGACCAGATTATGTCCTCCCAGTATTTTACAGGCTTTTCCAAATGTTGTGCAGCAAACTTTAAACGTGCTTCAACATGCTTCTTCTTCAGAAATGGAGTCTTGTGTGGTGAGCGTGAATATAGGCCATGGCCATTGAGAGTATTGCTCATTGTTTTCTTTGAAATAATTGTACCTGCTAATTCCAGGTCTTTCTGAAGATCTCCACAAGTGGTCCTTGGCTCTTTGACAACTCATTTCATAATTCTTTTCACTCCTCTGTCAGAAATATTGTGGAAAGCACCTGGTCGTGATCGGTTTATGGTCGAATGATGTTCTTTCTACTTCAGGATTATGGCCCCAACAGTGGAACGTTCAGAAGTTTAGAAATCCTTCTGTAACCAGTGCCATCAAAATGTCTTTTTTTCTTGCAATATACCAGAAATTAGTCAAGTGAAAGTGAGTGAAATATTAACATTAATCAGTGGATCATCTTTTATGGTCCATTTATGTTATTGATTTAGAAAGGCCATTCCTAATGTGATTCCTTCCTTCCATTAAGTAAGTTTCTATTTTTATAATTTTGAGAAGTGCCTCCCTCTTGCCAGGACATGGAGTTCACTGCCAGGAAATTTTCTTCTGTTTCTTTATGATCCATCCTGAAGCAGAGACAAGAGCAACACAACTGGATGCAAATTGTTCAGATCTGTTGGAGTTAAGGTGTGTGTTTGTCTCTGCAACCTGTTCAGGGCAGGGACTGAACAGGTCTGCTTTGAGGATGTAGTGCAGAAATGAAACAGGTACTTTCATACAAAAATATGGAAAATAAAGTGTAACAGCTATTGCTTTTGGGGTTAAGTTCGAGTCACAAAAATGTTTTTATTTAGGCACCAGAGCAACCTTATTCAGGATAAGAATACGAGATTTTTCTATCATAAAGTTTTGCAACAGCAGTTTAGGAAGTCCATAAAAACATTTAATATTTGATTGTCTAACTATTTGTATTCTGACTTGAAGAAATGATTATTTTTGAAGGGAGGTCTTGAGAAGTTTTTAAATCAGAAGTTGTACCCTTCCACACTTGCACTTTGCTTGAATAGGATGTACAATTGAAGTGAAGATTCAATCCAGTCTGCAAGGTTGTCATCAGATAGACAAGTTTTTATGAATTGGCATTTCATGAATCTGATTTGAGGTCACATTTCACTTAGGATGGAATTATATTTGAATATGACAACTGGGATAGAAACAAATAGACTGACTGGAATATTTTTGTCTTTTAGTGCTATATCAATAACCTGAATTGATTGGAGTGGATGATAATCATGAAACGACCATATACATTTTTTTAGAAAGACTTTGGTTCGAAAATTTAAGAAAGAGGTGAAGTCCTCATTAACTCTAATGTGAATTCCCTGAATTATGGCATGATGGTTTTTTCAGTATTATTCTATAAAACTCCAAGATTTTTAAAGAATTTTTTCTGTTTCATGCTAAAAATTATGAATAAATCAGCCCAGGAGACTAAAACAAACGCTTCACTAAGTTTGAAAATGGCTCGGGGTTTAGCTCATCTTCTTAGTCGCTGTGATACAAAGGGAGAAATTCCAACACATCTGTTGTCTGTTCTCTTCTAAACATGTGACTTTGAATCCCTGCCCATTTGTGCCAGGACCGTCTGCTCGCCCAGCAGGTTGCCACATCCCGCCACCATTTTTAATGCCAGCACAACTACTGAAGGTTCAGTTCTGCGTGCGGCCATTCGTCAAAGAGGTCTCGTTTCGAGCACTCAGCGGTGGTGAGCTGCAGGTGAGCGAGGACTGTGATTATAGAACTCTGTGGGAAGAGGCGGGTCATTGGCAGGTCCGGCCACAAATGGGAAGTGCATGCTGGGAAATTATCAGCTGCGGTGGCCTGTGCCATGATCCTGTGCCACCTTTCCATTGGTCATACTCACAGAGGAACAAAGGAACAAATCAAAGGCATAAACTATTTATAATTGCCTCCCTAAGTGTGAATTGGTCTCACAGATCTGTTACCTTTAAAAAGCATGATCCAGCTGTATAAAGTGTAGCTTTGAGTCTTAAAGCTGTTGTTTTGCATATGTTGAATGATTTCTTACCGTCTCCCCCTCTTGCCCTGCTGTTCCGTTCATAGGTGGGGTCACCTCCACTTCCACACTGGAGCTGTTTGGAAGATTCTTTTCTAAGGAAACACATGAATAATCAAATATTAAGTTTTTTAAAAAAAATAAAACTCATGCTCAAACTATGAGGGATGTCTCATTTTTTCCTACATGCTACTCTTTATCTGATAGTAAATTTCTGTTCATTAGAAATATTATGCAAATACAACTCAGCCTAGACTTGACAAAACTTTTTTTTTTTTTTAAAGTGTGAATCATTTTCCCTAGAATACAGGATACAAGCTGTGGTAAAGAACCGTGCTGTTAAAGTAGAGTCATAGCCCAAAAGAAACTAAACTACAGTACATAATATATAGTAATTAAGTATAAGATGTACCAATATAAGCTAATGCAAATGTTGTTTATTCTGTGAATTTATGTTAAAGTTTTTGATGTTTGACTTCAGTTAACTCAGTTAAAAATATATATTGGTAAATATTTTAGTTTTTTTTTTTTTACTATTTATTTACTATATATTTTACTATTTACTTTATTTGGATTTTATGTGATAGGTCAAAGTAGTGTGAAAATTAGAAGTGGAAGGAAAATTAAACAGTTTTCAGAGGGGTTTTATAGCTCCTTTCTATTCAAACCTCAATACCATGATAATCTAAAGTGATACAACGTTCACCATGGAGAGAAAATAATAACAAAGTAGTATCTGGAATACCTTCAAAAATAAGAATTCTAACTTTGAAAGCTGAAGGCTTCTCGTCAACTCTTCCCTCTCTCAGCAAATGTGTTGCTTCAGTGTGTAAAAGCTTTAAATTAGATATGAACTGATGACAGCTTCTATTTGCAGATTCTGATTTCCAATTTTTATAATACTTTGACCAGCACATAGCAAATGCCCTGACTGAAATTTATTTCTAACAGCTATAACCTATGAACCCATGAATAGCTAGCAAAAACATAAAGGTAGAAATTTTAATAAAAATGAGCATGTACAGACTTGGGTCCAGTCAAACCTGCTCTCTCTGTTCTAACAGGTATGTGCATGACTGCCACTTCCCTCATTCTTTCCACTTTGGCTCATATGACTCCATTTCACTGGAGGCTGGACTTGTTTAACAAACCTCACTAAAATACTGAAAGCCTAAAGCCATGTAATCAGATGATAAAACTGTAATTGCTATGGAAATTGCTTTAATTCAACTGTGGTTGTGACACAATTAGGATGAGTCTCAGATAGATAATGTGACTTAATATGACAATATCCCAGCTTATGACCTCACCCCCCTTGGTTGGATTGTGATATTGCAGATCAAAATGAGATACAAAGAAAATGCACTGTATCATGCGCCACACTGACAGGAGATACTTTTGGGATTGAACTTAACAAATCAGTCCTGAGACCGCTCTTATGACCACCAGTGTTGCATGTTGATTAAGAGGGTAATATGTTAATGTAGCACTGTTAGCATAAATTTATGTTTTTGATCTTGCTTTGATTCTCCTGCTCTGTCAACACCGAAGCCATGAAAGCGCTTCAGTCAGCCTGTGTTTATTTTTTATTCTTTGGTCCAGTGCGCTTTGAGGGGGGAAAAACCCCCCACCCGAATTACTCTTGGCAGTGAGTGTGATTGATTTAAACACTGCTTGAAGACAACACTTGCGATCAATTTGGCTGTCCTTGGTAATGTCATGGTTGTTTAACGTCGGCTGTGATCTTATTAATCATTTCAGTGGGGAAATCTTAGCAAGTTTTTATAAAGTTGGGTAAAGTTTCAGTGAAGACATGCACATTTTTGTAAACAATAGAGTCAACTAATGATAAAGTGTCTAGTATCTGTATAATCCTTTTCTTGGCAAAATGCATCACAAAAACAGATTACAATGATGAAGAATGTATCAAGAGTTATTTTGAAAGCATTATCAAGGTTCAGTGAGGGCCAGCAGTTATTATATCTGGGGGTAGGGGGTGCATATTCTGAAATACCAAAAGCTCACATATTCAGATGCTTTGGATCTGCATAGAAGTGGTATGGTGAAACTTTGTTCTGAGTAAGTTGGCCAACAGGAAGCTCAGGAATACAAATGAAGTGAGCCTTGACACATTGAATTATATTTGAACATGTCTTGATTATGGCAAATTTGCAAAATCTCACTTCATTGTGTAAGCAATCACAACCCTTCAATACTTGGTTTATACAGCTGCTTTTCTGGTTCTCTCACTAAAATGTTACTGCCACAGGTAGCCTATCTGTACAAGGATACTTTTGTGACCTAGTTCAAATCTGCAGAATTACACTGTACATTTCCCTATATAGAGAGGAGGTTTTTTCACTTACATCATCAGTTTTTTGGCAGCAGAAAATGATTTGAATCCCTGAGCATGTCATCCAGTGTAATAATGCAAATAGGGTGCACTGTTCTGTCAAGAACAGTGCACCCTATGAGGCAACCCCCCCACCAGTTTTTTGTGTCTTACACTTATTTCTGTGGGCATATCATACCAAACCTCTGAAGCCAGTTGTTGATTCTCTCACTGTAAGATTCATAAAAAAAATGAATACATTTTTTTCTTCTTTCTCCACCTGTCTGAACAACATTAAAAAGATTATCTTGGCTTCCTTTTGATGGTATGGCTGCAATATTTAGGATCTGAAATTTTGCCTGAAAAACTTCCCTTACAACCACCTTATGCCCAATTTGGAAGAGTGTGAAAAAAAAACGCATCTGCAGCAGTTGTAATGGCCCTAGCCCTGCCAAGCTAGGAACCCTATTTTTGTGGAAGCCTACATGTATTATGCTCCTTGTAAAAAGGGGCCTAATCATGGGGTGGTATTTGTTACTGTTGAGACTGTGGCTTGTTGGTTACAGACATTTGGTGTGATCCTTTGACTTGCAGCCAGAGAAAAGACAAACTGGGATGTGCATACCAGCTGTCCCGCAAAGAGCTCTTCAATGATTAATTGGAGGGCTACAGGCCTGGTCTGGTTGTGATGAGGCTAAAGCTTTGGCATGCTGCCAGTTTGACCAGCCCTGATTTTAAATCTCTGATGGCCAACTTACACCAGTGTGATAATGAACCACTACAGCTTTCAAATGGGAGCTTTGTGCATGGTCAACATAGCTGAGGAACTTTCACATTCATCAGCCACAATGAGAAGCGAATTGCATTTGTAACACACCCCAGAGCATGTCTTTATGACCTTGCAAAGACAATCCATGAAGTGGCTGATTTTTAATGCTTTAGCGTGGTCTGACTCTGTTTTAAAGGATGCCATTGTAAATGACTCTTTTAGGCATAAACACCAGAGACATTTTGAAGACAGTTCAGACCATGTTGTTTAGATCGTTACTTCCAAAACATTTCAAATTCAAAGCAACATCGGAAGAGACTCTTGACTTCAACGATCGGTTTAATATAAGTAAAGTCAAGTTTATTTGTATAGCAAATTTCAAGGCAGTTCAAAGTTCTTCACATCATAAAAAAACATCAGTCAAGTATACAGCAAATCATCAAAAACATCAAAATCATCAAGCAAGTATGCAGCCAAATCATCAAAATCAACAAAATTAACAAGCAAATACACGTGAAAATTATCAAAATCATCAAGCAAATATCAATGCATCAAAATCATTACGATCACCAAACAAATATAGTTCAATGTTTTACTTACTACTGATCAAAGGCAACTCTAAACAGGTGGGTTTTTAGCCTTGATTTAAAGGAACTCAGTGTTTCGTTTTATAGTTTTCTGGAAGTTTGTTTCAGATTTGTGGTGCATAAAAACTGAAACCTGCTTCTCCATGTTTGGTTTTGGTTCGGGGGATGCAGAGTAGACTAGAACCAGAAGACCTGAGTGGTCTGGAAGGTCGATACCACAACAACAGGTCTTTAATGTATTTTGGTGCTAAGCTGTTCAGTGATTTATAAACTAACAGAAGTATTTTAAAGTCTATTCTCTGAGCTACAGGGAACCAGTGTAAGGACTTTAGAACTGGGGTGATTTATTCTATTGTCCTGGTCTTAGTGAGAACATGAGCAGCGGCGTTCTGGATCAGCTGCAGCTGTCTGATTGACTTTTTGGGTAGACCTGTGAAGACACCGTTGCAATAATCAATGCAACTGAAGATAAACGCATGGATGAGTTTCTCTTGATCTTGTTGAGACATTTGTCCTTTGATCTTGAAAATGTTCTTCAGGTGATAGAAAGCCGACTTTGTAACTGTCTTTATGTGTCTCTGTAGGTTGAGGTCTGAGTCCATCACTACACCCAGATTAGAAACTAGTGATCATGCGCACTTCTAGTGATCAGTTTCTATTTGGTATACCACCAAGTAGGGCTTTCCAGTAACAATAAAATCTGTAAATGGGATTTTAGTGGATCTAGTACAGTTAGTTCCAGCTTCATATTCACTCCTTATGCTTCTTGGTGCTCTGATTCACCTAGTGGTGTTCTTAGAAGGACAGTAAGTTCATGTGTGTTCTTGCAATAACCAGTTTTTACCTGCACGGCTAGCTACTCCATTGGCCTTCTCGCTGTCCTCCACTTGGCATTTCTTTTTAGCAATCTTGTGAAGGATAGATGCCTTCTCACGAAATTTACCTGCATGCACAAAAAAAAGAAGAGGAGAATCCACTGAGGTTAAATCTGGAACAAAGTATCTTCAAAGGTGCTCAGCTTTGCTCTTTTATTGTCAACTTTAAACTGTTGTGGGTCACATTTCAGAAGCACAGGACAAACAGGTAAGCAGTTCCACACTATATGCCATTCAAACAACACGGCATCAGTATGACATGGAGTATCATATATTGTGGATTTTGCAATATCCTAGTCCTAGATGGAGCCCATTGAGAAAATCTGTTGAGACAAATCTGTCTTCTGGAAGTCAGATTCACTCCTGGAATCATTTGGTCTTTATTTCACACCATCAGCTCACAAGAAGAAACAAAAGTAACCCCTTCAGAGAGATCCTGTTTCATTCACAATGAAGACAAAAATTTGTGGGGCATATTTTCAAAAATAAATTGAATTTTCATAGTTGTTTTGACTATGGTTACTTAACAAGAGAAGAACTTTTTAAGTAAGCAAATCTAAAAGTAAAGTATTCATGTGCTTTCATGCAGACATGTTTAACTCAGCTGAATATCTGTATATTAAACCCTGCGTGTCTGTTCTCTCTATGCCTCATTTCCACCACTGAAATCGATGCAAAAGATTTTTTTATTTTATTTTATTTTAGGCAGCATGGCTGATTTGTCAGTGCTCGACACAGTAAGGCGTCAATATGTACTCCACCCAGCCATGTCGACACTGTCTGTGACCTTCAGGCAAAATCATTAATAACCCCAAGTTGCTGGCTGCTCCCATTTCCTCTATCTCTCTCCACATCTCTGCATCACTTCTCTTTCTCCTCACTCATCCATCTTTCTCTCACCTTGTCTTTTCGTTGCTCGGCAAAACACAGCCCTTCCCTGCCTCCCCGTGCCAAAACAACAACACGAGCACACACGGCACGAACCACATTTTCACAAAACAGCATCACATGTTTGAAAGCCCAGACATCACTCACCTTAGGCGGTTGTTCTCAGTTGCTTTTGTGTTTGACAGCGAGTGTGAATTTGTGTAAAATGTGAGTGAGAAATCATCATCGAGTCAAGCTTTCTGCAGAAACAGTTATTTAACACTACAGAACCCAACCAAATGTATGATAATTAAACTAATTTTATTATCAGAAACCTGAGCAATTACAAAATGCAGTTTTTAAGTGAGGATTTTGGGGGGGAAAGTATTCCAAAGAGGTTTTTAATCTCAACTGGATTTCATCCTGGTAAAATAACGGTTAAATAAAAACAAAAACAACTTGACCACATGTAAAAAAAAATTGCCCATCAACCTAAAAACTTGCGCCATCCTTGCCAGGAGCGAATGCCATCAGGAGCTGTAGAGGAAGTTTTCACAATCTTTGCAGAATCATTTTAAATTATTGGAATTGGATTGTTTTAGATCATGAATGGCATGCCACAGCAAGTCAAGAGTCCAGAGTTTGCCTTGGCTGTGTTATGAAAAACATTATCTTTGTGCAAAGGTCTTATGAGTGTGTTGAACTTTGGTTTTAAAATTTCATGACTGTCTGCACTTAGGGTTTATGTTATGTCTATTTGAATTATGCTCATGAGAACTGTGTGTTATATAGGTTTCCCTGATGTGCCACTTTGAAGGTCACTTGCTCGAATTCATGTCTGCAGCTGCAAATTTTAGATAAACAGAAGTCAGCTCTCACAGCAGCCTGTTGAGATGCTAGTTTTCATAGCTTGTCTTATAAATATTCTTGAGCTTCATTTGTCCTTGGGTATAAAAGATGTGTTTTGAACTCTAAGTCAGAGCTGACAGAGTGATTCTGACACTGAGCTTGTCTTGCTCAAAATTTCTAATAAACGTGACTGAGTGCATTTTATCTTAACAGTGATTGGATAAATTAAAATGTTTCCACAGCAGCCACCCAAAACCTTCAAATATTTATATTTTGAGCCATTCAGAGGTGGTTTGCAGGTGTGCTTCTGAACATTCTTCTGCAGAATAATCCAAGTACACTTAAAGTGTAACTAACCCCTAAATCAACTTATTTTTGCTGATGAACTGTCTCAATAGGTTATTTAGGGTTCTATCTTTATGTTTCTGTGTGAGTTTTGACATTTTCATGTAAATTTATTTAGTTCTCCAATATTTTTACCTAAAACTGCATCAGTACTGGCCTCCTTCAGTCTAACGTGTGTCTATGCAGTTGAATTTTCCTATTGGTTACAGTGGTACAACTTGGTATAACTTTGTCACAGCCCCGTGTTGAGAGTATAAAACCATCTCACTCAGACACACGACCACACCCGATGGCCAGTCAGGAGTTGGAATAGCGAGCCAAACGTGACTGCGGTGAGCATTGATTGATATCGTTACTCGGCTTTGCAAATATGTGATTGATTTGCAATGTGGACACGGAGTGAAATGGGTCTCCTCTCCTAGGACTACCGGTGATGGTATTGTGTTGAACGGACTGTGTCAGACTAACTGCAGTGCTTAGGAAGAGGGAGAGGCACACGACAGCCACTCACTGCTCTGTTTGCACAGCAGAGCTGCAGCTGAGCTGCAGAGTGTTATCACCACAAAAGTCTCCAAAAACACAGAAAAGAGTCACTAGATTTATCACTAGTTGGATTTTTGAAAAAGAAAAGAGTTGCAAGAGGGTCTGAAAAGTCAATAAATATAGTAACAAAGTGGATAAGTTGACAATAGCGCTTCTTTAGTCCTGATCACAACCCCACTTGCCCCCTCTGCTCTTCCCCACACTTGGCCATATCTCTTGGCTTCACCCACTTTGGTGGAATTTTTTCAAAATTTGCTGGGGGCAGGGTTTTGCTTTCACAGGGGGGGTTACTTACGCTTTAAGGTCACAAATTGATCAACAAACCTTCTCCTTCAGAATTTTCTGGTTCTTAAGTAGCCCTGGACCATCGCACTACTGCCACCATGTTTGCAGATATGATGTTGCTTTTAGAATAGAAATATACTTTAATGTCCCATGATGGGGACATTTCTGTGCAGCAGAACAGCAGCAAAGTGGCAGTGACAGGCATAAACAGAAAAATAGACTTACACAAAGAATATAAAAATATGTAGAAAAAACAGAATAAAGAAAAAATGCTGTAAAGTAAGGCAAAATTTCAACATGAATACTGAAATACTTTTCTAAAGAGATTTGTATTTATGGCAGATCACATACCTTTCAAATAGTTCATCAATATATTTGCTGGAAAAAGTGATATGTGTGCATATTAGTCAGCAGTAGTTTTACTCTCCCACGGAGGGGATTTTTGCTCAGTCTCCTTATTGCTGAATCATGAACACTGACCGTGAACGGAGGCAAATGAGGCCAGTAGTGTTTTAGAAGTTGTTTTATGACCTCCTTGACGAGTTGTTGATGCGCTCATGGAGTGATTATCTTGTACAAGAATGACAACTTCAGCTGATGCTAAAAACTCAAAATTATGGTGTGGAAATTAAAAAGCAGCACCCATCACTCTTTTTGAGGAGACCATCTTTTGATTCTACTGTTGAGGGCTATGAACAGCATGTCTGTAAGATACATCATTACAGGCTCTATCCAAGGAGAAAGCCCTATTAATTATCCAGTTAGAATCTTTTTTTCTTCACTTGTGTTATGGAAGCATAGCTCATTGGATCATTTAGTTTAGGAGAAAAAATATTAAAAGAAAAAAAGTAAGGCTTATGAAGAGGATGGCTTTTAATAATGTTGTAAATATAATCAGACGTTCTCACGGGCAAGATTACAAATCCACTGCTTAAACACAAAAGGAAAAATTCACAGACTTTTAGTGTTGTTTATTAATATCAAACAATTCTGCAAGAACTATTTACACTTTTCCAAAACTACATATGATTTGTTTAGTATTAAAGAGTCTTTGAGAATAACCAAGCCCATTACTTCCCTGCCTGCCTGGCTCAGACAGCCACTCTGTTTCCCTGTCAGCTCTGCTCGTTACGCAAGCGGCAGGCGGATGAGTCACTCCGGTTTGCCAAATTCAGCAACGTATGTCTCAGGTGTGTGCACCCGCTGCCGGTGTAAGTGAAACCTCCAAGCGAGCGCTGAGGCGTGGATGATGTATTTCTCAGCAACGCAGATGGGTTACAGAAACAAAGAAACCGAGAGAGAACAATGGAAGAAGAAATAAAAAAAGATCTTGTGGCTTTTGTTTCTTGAAGTCTGTACATGAATGTGCATGTGTACACTTGACATTACAGCAGCCTGTGAAGTAGATATTTTAGTACATTCAGAGAATTACAGTTCCTTGCAAAAGTATTCATACCTTTTGACAATTTCCACATTTTTACAGCTACAAACTTTAATTCATTTATTTTACTTTTGTTTGACCAACACAAAATATTGCATAATTACAAAAGAAGTATGGCTATTACATTTTTTTTTAGAAGTAAAATCTGAAATGTGTCATGTTTTTTTTTTTTATTCAGCTCTATTACTCTGATAGTCCTAAATGAAATCCAACACAACCAATTCAACTGAGACGTCACATCATTATTAAATACAGTGCACCTGCGTGTAATTTAATCTCAGTATAACTCAAGCTGTTCTGTGAAGGCCTGAGGAGGTTTGTTGGAGAACATTAGTAAACAAACAGCATCATCAAAACGAAGGAACACCGCAGAGGTCAGGGAAAAAGTTGTAGGGAAGTTTGAAGCAGAGTTAAATTAGGCCATTGCTCTAAACTGAGAGGCTGGAATAATCAGGAATGCAGCCAAGAGAGGTAGAATAACTGTGGAGGAGCTAAAGAGATTCACAGCTCATGTGGGAAAATCTGACAAAATGACCATTTGCTCTGTGCAGCACAAATCTTTAAGGAGAAGTGGCAAAAAGAAAACCATTAAAAGTCTAAAAATCTGTCACAAATCTTCTAAGGGACACAAAAAAAAACATGTGGAAGAAGGTTTTTGGTCAGAGGAGACTTGGTGGGAAGATGGATGGAGGTAAATCAAGAATAATCCTGGAATGAAACCTGCTAAAGGCTGCAGAAGACATAAACCTAGGGCACAGGTTACACTTCCAGCAGCCAGAGTCTCCGAGAAACAGTTTAGGTCAATTCAAATTCAATTCAAAAATACTTTATTTATCCCAAAGGGAATTTAAATGCTGATGTAACTCATTTAATTAAGGAGTTATTATAGATTGTGATGGTTGTGGGCAGGAAAGGTCTCCTGTAGCGGTTCATTTTACAAGGAGGTTGAAGGTCAAGGCATATTAATGAGTTAGAATGACCTAGTCAAAGTCCAGAGCTAAATCCAATTGAGAATTTGTGGTAAGTCTTGAAATTTGATGTTCACAGACAATCTCCTTTCAACCTGACTGAGTTTGAGTTATTTTACAAAGAAAGAGTGGACAAGCATTTCACCCTCAAGATGTTCAAAGACATACAAGAAAAGACTTTAGCTTAAACTGCAATAAAAATGCAACTGAAGCTATACAAACTATAAGGTAGGGGGCTGGGAAGCTGCAAGGGAATTACACTTACATTTAAGAATAAGAACAAACACATATTTTGTGTTGGTCTGGCCAATAAAATCCTAATGAAATACATCAAAATTTGTGGTTGTAACATGGCAAAATGTAAATGAATAATTTTGCAAGGCACTATGAGAAACATGACTTTTTGGTTTTACATAACTTAAAAAAAGTGAAAACACCTCACAGAAAAACACATGAAATATTCTGACAGCAAAAATGAAGCTTTAAAATAAAAATGTGAACTTAAAATTAAAATTTTAAAAATGGCATGGACACCATGATTTGCACTTATGTCAGTGAAATCTCAGAGATTGTTGTCAAACAGAAAAACCAAACTATGCAAAATGTGTGTCACAAGCAAGAACACACACAAAAAAGGTAGAAGCAAAGTGTTTATTCATCATGAGAAGATGGGGTGGGGGGGAGAACAAAACCAAGAGGGATGACGATAGCTGAATTACACAAGGAAATAGTGAAAACTTTTGGGCTTACCTTCCTCAGTCATTGAGTGATAATATTTTAGTTTCCCATAAGTCCCAAGTTCTACAACATCACAGCAAAAGACATAGGGTAAGGCAACAGACACACAAAGAAAAGGGAAATAGTGAACATGACAGAACAGCACAGGTTCGCTTGGCTCAATGTAGATCACATACTGTGCAAAACATTCACACAGACACAAGACCTGACAAATAGAAAGACAAAGATCTCTGAGTCCTCGCTGAATAAGTGCAAAACAAAGACTGAATTGCATATACAATACTGTGGAACCTCACAGTGACTCAGTCTGAAGAAGAGCCTCCCAGTGGCAAAGTTTATTTAGATAGAAAATGTGTGGAAAAAAAAAAGGAGCCGGATGGAATTATGACGTTTATAAAGATAAATTAAAAACAGACTGAATGGGGATGTAAAATAGAATACACTGGGTCAACATGCAACAAAAAAGATGAGTCCTCCTCTCCTCTGTATGCAACCTTTTTCAAATAAAACCTCATGAGTCAGCATTTTATTTCAACAATGAAACCACAATGGCTAATTTGATTCCCTTACTGAAGCAGTTCTCAGTGCCACAGGGACCGGGACGGTCAGCACATCTGCATGATGAATTAGCCAGGAACACAAATCTGCAGCAACAGCTGAACGTGGATCAGGAGAATACAGGCTTCTGCCTCCCACGTTGCTCTTTGCCTCAGAAACAAAAAAAAGCAGCTTGCAGCTTGGAGCTGTTCTGTTTCAACTATAAATATGTTCGTTTCTCTCCCAGCAGAGGGTTTTGGGTTGTGTGCTCACTTAGATGATACACACAAGATTAAACTACTGCCTGAGTAGATCTGTTAGGACAGAAAATCATTTAATAAACAGAAAACCAATGGTATTTACAGTACAGAGTCTTAAAACAGAGGTCCCCAGTCACCTGCTGTGAACATGATTGTTCACAAACTGAATTGAAGTAAAACAAAGCTAAGGAACCTATAAAACCAAATTCTAATGATATCATACACAACACAACACAGACTGCAAAACTACATCTAAAATGCTTGTTGTTTCACTGGCTATATGAAGTTAATGAATACCTAGCTGATATTTGCCTGTTTGACTTCCCACTAAGCAGAAGGTGGAATCTAAAACACTGAGTCTAGCTGTAGCCCAAGTTTAGACCTGAACTACCAGTTAAATTTAGATCACAAGGACCTTATTGAGAATGGGAAGATTAAACAATTTCTTTGTAAATCTTAAAGTTTTCGTAAAATACTTTGCAAGAGACTAAATAAACGACATAAAACCCCTCAGTTAAGGTCAGTGTTCAGGATTCAACATAAGAAACAAATGGGGCAAAAATGGCAAACATAGGAGAAGTCTAAGACCAAATCACTGGAGGCTAAAAAGAACACAGAGGCCAGTGTCACATTTCCAAAGTGACATCTTGATGATCCAAGACTTTTGGGAAATTATTCTGTGGACAGAAAAGATAAAATTGAAACTTTCTAAAGGTGCGTGACTCGTTCCATCTGCAGTAAAAATAATCCATCGTATCAGAAAAGGAATATCACACCTACAGTCACACACTGTGGTGATTGTATGAAGGTCTTAGGGTGATTTGCTTTATCTTGCCTTGGCTGACCTAAAATAATTGAGGAAACCAATCAATTCTGCTCTCTACTAGAAACTTCTGAAGGAGATTCTCCAACCATCTTACCAACCATCTCCAATCATCTCACACAATGATTCTTAAGCACACCATTAACTCCTCTTCTGAATGGCACAAAAACATGGAATTATACATTGCCTTAAATACTTGAATATGTGGTTGTTATGTTTCTAGAATGTCTTTTCATGAGGAAAGACCAATTAATCTCTTGTTAGGGGTCATGACTGAGTGGGACTCAATTAGGATTTGTTTGAAAGCTCTCACTTGAGTGACTAAAACTCAGAAGAATGGTACAGTTCAAGTAAATCATTGAAAATCTCTGGAAAAACTGCACATTTACACAAGTTGGGGAGGTCTGCTGTACATTGTAGACAACTTTCTAAATAACTACACACAATTATCAGTACAATATCCAAATGTGTCACCACTTTGTCAAGGCATGGAAGAACACCCAAACTGTTACCCTCACAAAAACGAAGCTGGCACCATCAACGCTTCACACTACCAAGAACTGGAAACTGCTCGATCCTGCTTCACAACAGAAACTTTCAAACTTAACTGAAATTTGCAGCTCCCCAAATGTACAAGCTTGAACTTTTGTTAGTTTTGTGTTTCTTTGAAACACAGTTGAAATGGGTGTTCCTATTGCACAATGATCCCAAACAAAAATTCAAACTCATTTTAGAGAGGATAAAGCTGGCTAAGTTAAGTTTCTGGAATGACCTTTCTAAAGTCCTGACTTCATCCATGACGACTTGACAGGAAACCAAGTGAACATCTATCTAGAAGTATGCCACAGGCTTGCAGATGTCTACAAAAAACATGAGGTCAAAGTGCAACTTCCTAAAGAACATTCAATCACATTTCAGTTTGGGTCCATGTATATATGTAATAAATGTAAGCTTACATTCAAATAAATAAAACATCTGTAATATCCTATAAAAGACTAAACCATAACCATGGATTAAGCTATATATCTGCAAATGTCTTCGAAAATTAAAATATGGCCAGAAACCGGGAAAATGTTTGAAGAATAAAAGTGTATTCAAGAAACAATGAAACAAAGAAAACACTTTCCAACTTAACAGCTCATAGGGCTTTGCCAAATCAAACCAACCTGATTTAATAAAAAAAAAAAAAAAAAAAAAAACCTTCAGAAATGGGAAAAGGTGTAGCAGCTGCCCTAAATATGATCATAATCAGCTTTTAAAAGAACTGTGCACTCAGGATGTCCTAAAGTTAATAAGTATTTAGAGAAAAAAAGAGGGCATAAACCCCTTCAACAACTGAAAGACTAAATTATAAAAGCTATTGTTACACTTTGTAAATGGGGTGACAGAAAGAACTGGAGGGATGCACAAATTATTTTAGGTCACTGTGGACTAACCACAATAGACTTGAAATATTTCACAGCTATTTGGAACATAACCATTAGACCATCTGGCACATTTTAAGATGTTTTTTAAAACATTTCTGCTACTTTAAAGATTGCAGTGAATTTCAATCTTTCTACCCACTAAATTTGATGATTTCTTTAATCTATACTTTTTAATCCAACTTTGTGTTCTTTGTTCTAAGCCATTTTAATTTACCAGCATAGTGCACAAAAACACCTCAGCTTCACTTAGAAGAGTACTGCTTTTTCCAGGTTCCCACAGGTTCATAGCTGACCATACCTAAAACAACAGCTTTGTCTGTGGAGCTGGCCTCCTAAGATCTCCAAAATATGAGAAGCATGTGGCCTTGTTAGTGTTGTACTCAAAAAGGTTTTTGTTGAATGCTTGTCTATATAAGCAAAATTTCCATGTTATGAATTAACTTTTTTGTTTAATTTAGAAATTACGAAAGCTTAGAAATGTAAACTTTTCATTTAATGGAATGATTACATGTTTTAAATAGTGATGTGAGGCAGCCTCTTTGTCATTTTTGATGTCTGTCAATCTAAACAAGGTATTTTCGACAACACCTGAGTCTAATGCAACACATCTCTCAGATTACAAAAATCTTCTTCTGACTGACTGATCAGGTTCTCACGATGTCTCCTCCTCTGGAGCTGAGTCCAGGCATTTAAGGAATCCATTGAGAGGGTTTGGCTGTGTCAAGAAGGCCTGTTAAGTCGCTGTGATAAATGTTTTAATTTGCATCGTACACAACACCATATTCTTCTGTTACTGTGTACAGTTACTGCAGCCCAGAACTGATAGACTTGCCTATGTCCGACAAGTCTGGGAGACAGAGGAGCTGTTGCTGCGCATGTTGCCCATCCCTTCAGAAAGAGACGGAAGTGGAATTGCATGAACAGACCTGCAAGGTGGTTCCATGACAAATGAGATGATATTGCATGTCTGACCAAAGTAACAGTTTCCTCCCAGGTCTAAAAAAATCTCCAAATGGAGGTGTCCCTTGGAGAACCCTGATCATATTGCTGAACCACCTCAGACTCCTTTTGATGCAAAGGAGTAGCAACTCTACAGAGGAAGTTTGTTTCAACCACTTGTATCTTTGATCTCTTCCTTTGAACGTGATTCACATTTTATGACTATAGGTGAGGACTTGGAATCTGACATGTACATTGTGGACTTTGTTTTTTTCAGAAACAACTCTTTCTTCATGACGATAGACAGATGAGGCCCCAACCCATCTTATTAACTTCCCCCTCCATGCTGCCATTTCTTGTGAACAAAATACCAAGAAACTTGAACTCCTCTATTTGAGCCAAAGACTGACCACAGACCTGTAGGTAGCACTCCACCTATTCCCGATTGAAAACTATGGTCTTGGACTTTGAGGAACATCCCTAAGGGTCATGGTTTGATGCAAAAAGAACATCTTCGGCAAAAAGCAAATATGGGATCCCAAATGATGCAGAACATGCATGTCTGTGAATACACTTAAAGATTTTGTAAATAAACATGAAAAGCCTAATAATGAATATTACCATTTTATTGTTTTTATAATTTTTAATTCTAGTATTGATCTGAAAACCAGATTTTGGGAAATATACCAAAGTTTCCTGGTGTTTTTTTTACGTGATCACTCAGTAAAAGAGTAAAGAATTCATCCTTCAAAATTATAATAGGTTGAGATGATTGATTTTTGATAGATGGTGAGACTGGTTGGTTTCCAAACCTCGATATAATTTGATTTAGCTTTATCTTTCTACACAAGGCTGTCATTGTAAAAAGACTGTAACTTCCTTCATGTGCAGATTATTAGTTTTCTACACAGAAATGTGTTGCAGCAAAAATTTAAAGCTGATAGTTATCAGATTAAGATGGCAGCCACTCTTCTCTCATGTGATAAGATTATTGTGAAAATCTCATGCTGGATACAAGGCCTGGCAGTCCTGGAAAATCAGTCTAATGAGATGAAAATGTGTCTCACTGCAACATGCCTCGCTCTTCTGGTACACTTCCAGAAAAGTGCTTCAATCTCATTTGATAAGATGATTTTTATTTAAATGCACAGTGAAGCAACTCTGTAACTGAGCCCAATTATTCCAAAGCAAAATTACTGCTTTCACACAGCATTGTGTTAGTTCTCTGCAAGTACGGAAAGAAGGCCAGGTTTGTTGTTGTTTACAAACCAAACTCTTGTCCTTGTGACATGACCTCCAAACCACGGGTGAGCCAAGCGTGAGAGTGAATGTGCGTACGTGTCCAGTTTGTGTGCTGGGGGCTGGAGAGTCAGGGGATTCACAGTCTGTGCAAAACCAAAAAGGCTTTTAACATTGATTATATCACCCGAGCGGTCTGGCGTGGCTCTGAGGTCTAACATGCGTGGGTATGTGGTTTGGTAGCAGGAACGCTGGATTGACGGATGATGCGATGGCTTACTGGGCCCAATTACATAACACACTGGAAATGTGATTAGTTGTCAACTTTACATGAAGTGGAGCAAAACTTTACTGCCATTTTTTGCATGATAAGAAATTATTTATTTAAACACAAAGTGGAAAAGCTTTTAGGGAGAACAAAAATTTGCATTACTGCTGAGAGAAAACAGCTACCCGAGTTGAACTTCCAGCATATTTTTAAAGCATTTGTAATTCCAACAGAGGATTAGGCCCAAAAGACACTGCTTGCATCTGACTTTGCACACTCTGATCAGATTTTTACCTGACACCCAGGCTCCAACTCAACGGGCCATCAACACACCTCCGCACTCGCAAGAGCCAGTATTAACGCAATAGTATGTACGGGAAATCCCGCCAATGTAAACACAAGCCAGTCCAGCAGTAAACAAAAAGCTGCAGTTGCTGCTTGAACAAGATCGCTGTTTCACTCTTATTTTTTTCTCTACTTCTGAGCTTCTACTATTAGTAAATACAGAACTTTTTTTGTGAGTAAAACATTTTAGCTTGTATTTTCCCCCAAAGCAGATGTGTTTCACTTTGCCACTGTGGCTCACTTCCTGTCACATTCATGACATTCCCATCAAATTGCTGTGTAGCTCCGAACAAAACAGACCTCAAGTCTTTAGTCACAGCTGAATCGTGAGCACTCTGTGAAGTCCTATTGACTCAAAAGTGTTCTAATTCTGGATGCATCATCTGACCCAATTTTCCTTTGGATCGGATACCAAAACAGATCTGGTGTGTTTTGGCCTTTAGGAGCTGACTCTCACCCAATGAACACCGAAGATAGGTACCAGACTTCCCAGTGACCTTGCCTGGATAAGTGGGTGTTGAAAACGGATGGATGGTTAAGTGCTAAACTTGCTTTGTTTTAACTAAATAAATAAAGAAATACAGATAAATAACCAAACAAATAAATAATTAAATATTATGTTTACCTGAGGAGGGACTAGAAGTCCATGCAGTTATTTAAAGAGCTAGTTGAACCCTTTTATCATTTTTGGGTTTTTGCTACATATGCTAAATAGCAGCTAACTCTGATAGCAGCTAATCAGCAGCTAACGAGCAGCAACATATGCAATCACCTTTGGTCTTGAGATTCATCATCTCAGTGGTCTCTTTTTAAATCTGCTTTTTATTAATTTCTCTTATTTTTATGTATTGTTGACTCTTGTGAAGCACTTTGTGATTTTATTTCTTGAAAGGTGCTATGTAAATAAAGTGTTTTTTGCTTTACTTACTATCTTGAAGCTAGACTAACTGGCATTTTTAAATGTTATATGTTAATTACAATTTACATATGCAAACTCGAAGCTAAGTAGAAGCCACACAGCTAGAAGCTATGTGAATAAGTCTCAAGATATACAAGCTACCATGTAGTTAAAAAGAAAGTACATATACTAACTCAAACCAATAATTATCCTATACCTATAGTGACTAAAACCTATAATTAAAAGTTGCGCTAACTAGAAGCTCTAATAATTAGCATCTAAATATGCTAACTAGTCGCTATACTAATTGGCAGCCACACAGTATAATTTCAGTGTAATCTGAAATTCAAACAGGTGGTTCAGAGCTAAATCTTTTAACTTTTAAAAATGTACATAAACAGGATGGCTTTGGCATGTTTGACACAGCTTAAAGAAGCTTTTGTAAAAATAAAATAAAAATCTGAAATAGACCAATAATAGAGTTTAATGTCAGTTTTTGTTAAGCTTTTCCCCATTTCCGATGAAAAAATTATTTTAGAAGACATGAAAACAGCGTCAAACATTTTATCCTATTCTTTCTGCCATCAGTAGTCATTATTTGTTGTTATGAGAAGAGGCAACATTGTACCTGGAGTACAAGAGAGTAGTTGCTTTAAAACAATTTTTTGCTATTTCAAATTAAAAATGACATGATACAAATCACATTTAAAGTGTTCTTTAGCATCTTATATCAGTGATTAGTGCGATAAGGGCAGATTGCTGTCAAAAAACAACAATCTTCATTTGTACTTCCTAGAATGTAGATCCTTACCTTAACTCTGAGCTTCCATATCCACCATGTTTCTTAAAAGAGATTGAAAGACTGAAGAAAAAACACAGCCTTCAGAACATCTCTGTGCTTCCTGTGACTTCCTTTCTAACCACCTCACTGATCGTGAATATAGCTTAATTGGTGTCTTCCTCTGGCAGTAACAATTTCCACAGTAAAAAGTGTTGTCAATGAAACCTGGTAGTGAACCCCCACATATTCACAGTCAGTATTTAAAGATTCACCTATTCCCAAGCAGAAAAGTGGCGTATTTGTGAAATTTTGTTCATAGTGCATATCTAAAATATTCGAAAGAAAGTGCAGCTTGGGACAGTGGTGCCCCCAGACCAGGTCAGTGGTCTTTTATTGTGGCCAGCCAAAGGCACACCTGTGCAATAACCATGCTCACTATTACAGATTTAGACAGATTTGTGAACAATATTTGAGAGAAATGGTTATTTTGTGTATATAGAACATGTTTTAGATCTTTGAGTTCAGCTCATGTAAAATGGGAGCAAAAAACAAGTGTTGTGTTTATATTTATGTTCAGTGTAAGTCCTATCTGGTAACTTCTACCATTAATGTGATATTATACTATGTTGTCTACTGTTATTAACCATGAAAGAGTTGTGTTGATACAACATTAAAGTAAAAAAAAAGTCAATGTGTTATATTTGTAGAAATGGAAAATGCATTTCGATTGCCCAGGGGGTCAGTGATAGTGAGTGCAATATTGAACTATGTGATCAATGTGGCCCTGGGTCACCAATCAGACACAGCTGCTGGTGTGGGAACGGTTACCCCCCATCTATTTGTGGTTGTTAAATTGAAGAGAAAAAAATCATGACTTTCAATATTTATTCGTGTTTATGAATGCACAAATTAAAAGCTCATTGGTTGTCCTTTGGTTTGCATCAGAAGTTTCTAAGGGAACCAACAGCTATGCCCTTCTTTCGTGCCACCAGCTTACCCTGTAAGCGGTTTGTCTGCCAATAACTGTGTGTGTCATGGTTTTCACAGATGACCTTCTCTGGTCTCGACTCAGACCACTGAGGGCATCGGTGTGACCTGTGCTCGATAAAAAAAAACAACAAAATGACCTGACATCAACAAAGATGCGCAAGGTCACTATGGCAGGGAGAGTAATCTTTCTCGTCTATCTCAGTGAGATAACAATCAGCAGAAGAGTGACTGAACAGTCTGAGCCAGTGCAACAATGCAGTGCACACAGCATGGTTGTAAGTTGGTGTATATTTAAAGTAAACAGCAAGTTAAATCACATTTTTGTCTTTAAACATGCATTTAGTTTAATCTGCAGTTCTGGTCAGAAGTTGACATATACATTTACCTAATTCTTTAAATAAGTGATGCTGAAGGTTCTATAACATCTTACACTGACAATAAACTTCTCACTGGTGAGACTCTAAGAAGAATTGTGCATTTAGTGAGGCTTGGGAAGTATTTTGGTATAATTTTTACCAATGGAAAATTCCATGATTATCTGTTTAAACAGTTACACATAACTGCAAATTATTCAGATGTGGCACCTCTTTGACAAGGTAAGTAAAAGACCTCATCTGTCACTCTTAGTAAAAGAAAATGGTGGGGATGTACAGAATCAACCAGAAACCAACAAGGCCACAAGTGTCAATGTTCACAAGGAAGCAAGTTTTAATTCCCCATGGACTGAAAGAGTGAGACTGAAAGAGAAGCCCCTCCTCTAAAATCTATACCTTCACTGAAATTTGCAGCTGCCCACATAGACACAAGCCAAATATATTCTGCAGAAAAGTTTTATGTGCAGTCAAGAATTCTAGTGACAGTTCTCGAATTGAGTTGCTGTAGGTGGCAGCATGTTGGAGTAGCTCTGTTATGTTAGTTCTGATTTCTTCTTTTTGTAGACTTTTGTTCATGAATTTTTTGGTTAAGGCGTTGCATGTTTGGACAATTATTCTCTCTGGTTTTGGATGCTGTGTATCTTGAAGTATGTTTGCTCTTACTTTTATTTGGGTAAAGATCATATCCCCGACTCCAATGTCTTGCTGGCTAACTTTCTAACCATAAGGCCAGAGAGAGATTTAAAGAAGAATGGAAAAAGCTAATGAGGTTCATTAGCAGTGTATTCCAATAACTGATGATGTCATCCAGGTCATGCTACTGTTGAATATTATCTCTGCTGCCCAGAAATTGAGCTGTTAGCATGTCATGACAATCATGAGTCTGTCATACAGCAACAGTCTTCAGTCAGAGCCCTTTGTTGCAAGACTGACCACTACTGGAGATCCTTACTGCCCACAGCTTTACCATCCACAATGACTCTTTGAAGATACTCAGATGATATGAGTTATGACAACATTTCATTTCCATTTGGGACAATTGAAGCATTTTTGAACTGAAATGAGCTTTTGGATATAGATTGAGCTGTCAGGCCAGAATAACAGGAATTATGTTAGAAGGTGTCATGATAGGATTTTCTAACCAAAGAACACTGTACCAACTGTCAAGCATAGAGGTGGCAGCATCATTCTGTGGCCCTGTTTTGCTGCTAGCATACTGGGGAGATTGCACAAAATGGATGGTATAATGTAGAAGGTTTACTTCTCCAGTTTTTAATTTCACATCAAATCAGCAGCAAGATGTTTGAAAGTAGACAAAACAATGATCCCAAAACCAGATCAAAACTGTTTTTTTAATGGATAAAGCTGACTAACATTAAGCTTCATTCATGGTCTTCCCAAAAGGCCAACCTCAACTATAATGTGAACCTTTTTGTAGACAGAGGGGTCTGTGCTAGGAAACCAAACGTCATACCGTTCCTGCAGTACAAGCACTTTTTAATGTCTGGTCAGAGATAAAGTGCAGGTCAAATCCCACCAGTCATGTGATTTCACACATCTGCCCTAATTGTTCTTTTAGAACAGTGGTGGATTTGGCAGCACGGGTCATGTCAAAGGGTGAAGATCAGCCCACAATTCAGTACCATTTAAGAAGCAAATTGCACAAAAGCATGCTAAAGAAAATGCAAAATAACACATTTTAGAGCTGTAATCATACCATGATGTTTTTACCTAAGGTTATCATACGGTCATAATTTCATACAGGCCCATGCCTAGTGGGCATTTATGTATACATTAGCCTGTGTGTATAAGTTTGACCCTGTGGGGATTAGAGAAAGTCCACAATAAATTCAAACTTGTGCACCCAGATCTTGTGTATGAAATTCATTGCATTTGTTTGCTGTATAATCATTCCACCCTGGAAAAAGAACCAAATATATGATTTAAAAGCCACAAATTAAGTGACGTGATAAAAGTTTAACAATCTGAGAAAAAAAATACTCCACCCAAACCATTACGATCCCATGCCACAATCTAAAAGTACTTCATTCTGTAACTGCTACACCTTGAATCCTTGCATTCTCCTCCTCCCATTTCACTTCCAATTATCCTCACTTTGCAAAAATACCTTGGGGGTTCAGGCCTGTCCTGCATACATAAAAAGTCCACCTAAACTCCAGCCAAATCTAATCAAAGTTACTTAACATATTCCTTTTCCAGCTTACCTTTACTATTAGGCATGGTCTGCATTATCAAATGTGATCCTAATGTCTATAATGACCGTACGTCAACTATAGTTGTAGCCATAATCTTTAATACTGAGGTCCACTATACATATGGACTCTAGAATTAGGATCCCAGTGTGATAAATCTTATCGAATAGCTTGAAGCAAAACCAGGAATGCAGTCTGAATTCTGAGTGGGGTTAAGAGACTCGTCTCAGCATCTACAGAGGCCTCAGACGGTCGAGTGAGCTCCACCCCTCCCCACTCACTCCCAATATCTCTGTGCCGTTCAATATTTGATGGCGTTCCTGAGTGATTTTGTTTGTAGCTGCACATGGATGGAAGAACTTTATGTTCGAGTCTGAAACAAACTGTCCCAGTCCATTACAACATTTTTTAAAATAGATCTCAAGAATGCCACTGCACTAAAATACATTTGAATTCAGGAAACCACAAGACAAGCAGATGGGTAAAATCTTGATGCTGAGTAAACACAGAAACCATGAGGAGCAGATGAATGTGAGTCGATAACAGTTTAATTTAAAAAAAAAAAAAAGCTGCTGAAGGGAAAAAATTAATTGATTTCTCTGTCAAGCTCTTATTGACTGTAAGTTCTGATGACCGAGATTCAAGAAAAATTGTATGTATTTATGAACTAAGGTAAAATCTGATAAGATAAAGGAACTGACACACCATCTTCTTCAAACTGGTTTGTCTAAATATTCTGGCAAACCTGGAGTTCCACAGAGAAAACATCAGCGAAAAGCTAAAACATTTGAGCATTTAAAAGAGGAGAGAGAGGATTGGGAACGATGGGGGAAAACAATGCAGAAATGATCACAGAGGGGGTTTCCAAGCAGAAAGCATCCACAGAAGAAAATGGGATATTTAAGGGAGAGAGCTGACATACACCACAGAGGCGTTAAGGAGATGTATACATAAGAGAGCACGTCGGATAAGAGTTGCCTCCCAGATGTTGGAATGAGAACAAACATATTTGCTGTTGGCGTATACGAGGGGTGGGAAGAGAGGAAAAGGAGGGGGTAGGGACACAGTAATTAGAGGAGTAACTCACCAGAGTCAGCAAATTCTGAGGGGACAGTAAAAGAAAGAGAAATAAGAAGAAAACAGAAACAGAGACAAGATAAATCCAGGTGATCTTTAGTGAGAGAGCGAGCACTGAATCATTATCGAGCATTATTTCAAGATGAGAAATGCTGAAAAAGGGTCTGCAAACCATTTTTAGATTAAAAGGTAGGAACCACTCTTGTTGTTGTCCTACAAAATATAAAATATCTTAAGGTTCAGGTGCATCTCAATAAATTAGAATATTATTAAAAAGGTGAACTTATTATACTAATTTAGCTCAAAAAGTGAAACTCATACTATATAGATTTAATACACACCAAGTGATATATTTGCAGTGTTTTTTGTGTTAACTGCAATGAGAATTATTTACAGCTACAAGGACAAGCCAACATTTAGTGTCTCAGAAAGTAAGAATATTTCATAAAACTAAATAATAACAAAAGTTTTTCTTTAAATAAAAAAAGCCAGCCTACTGAAAAGTATCTCCATGTATAGGATATACACTCAGGTCTTACTTGTGGCTTCCTTTGTATGATTTACTGCATCAATGTGGCATGGCATGGAGGTGATCAGCATGTGGTTCTGCTGAGGTGTAATGGAAGCCCAAGTTGCTGTGATCGCGGCCCTTAGCCTACCTGCATTGTTGGGTCTGTTGTCTCATCTTCCTCTTGACAATACTCTGTATTGTCATTGAAGGAGGTATTGGTATTTTTGGCAGACTGGGCAGTTCATAAGTCTTGCTAGAAAATAAGATCAGTATCATGATAAAGCTTGTCTAAAGAGTGAACCATGAAGTGCTCTAAACGTCCATGGTAGGTGGCTACTCTGAATTTGGACTTGATAAAACCTAGTAGACCATCACCAGGAGATGACATGAAATCATCACTGACTGTGGAAACTTTGGTGTCTCTGGTTTAAAAGGAGCTTAACATAAAGACTGCTAAATTCCTGCATCTGTGTGTAGATACCAGCCTCAGTCCATGTCTTGTGAATTTCTCCCAAGCCATTTGAATGGACTTTGCTTTGCAATCCCCTGTTACCCCTGTTGCTTTTGCGCCTTATTATGACCACACTTTTTCCTTCCACTTAGCTTTCCATCAATATTCTTGAGTTCAGCACAGGGTGTCAAATACTCTTCTGAGTGGTCTTGTGGGATAATTCTTCCAGCTTGGTCTTTTCTGTAAAACTAGGTTTTCATTAGCTATAATCACCAAAATTAAAATTAGAAATAAACACTTGAAAAATATTGATCTGTGTGATGAATCTTTATAGTTCACTTGCTGAATTGAATTCCTGAAATTATTTAACCTTTCAATGAAAAAAAAAATGCTGATATCACTTGTATGCTGTATCGCAGACAAACATATCCTGGTTGCATTTTTTTCTACTTTGAACCAAAAAGGAAGACTTTGGACAAGACTACAAGTAATTACATTTCTGACAAACACAGACATATGCACACACTTTAGCCATCTGCTTTTCCCAAACAATCCTTTACTTCCATGACAGACTGAAGTGTTACTTTAGCTGTTTCAACCATTTTTCTACTGCTGGTTCCAAGAATATAATTTAAATGCTTTGTTTATGTTTCAAACTATGACTGGGTACTGTTTAGTAGCACAGTTTCACTGCTTGATGAACTTGATGTAGCTATGCAGCCTATCTGATAATGAATCTGTTTTATTTCTAGTGCAATCATGTGGTTTTTAAGGACCTAATTGTGTACATGTATGTATAAGAGATTTAAAGCAAAAGCAAAAAAAAAAAAAACTAGGACTATTATTCAAATAATTTAATTAATAATAAAAGTCGATTTCATTCATTAAAAACCATAAAATGTCAGGGTGAGATTGTTAGTCCATGTTGCCCATTCGTGCAATTAGATAAAGCGAACTGGCAACAGATCTGAGTAACTCAGAGGCCTTTTAAAGTAATCTTCATCAATAGTTCTTGAGACTTTCTGAAGCTCTGTTTTAAGCATTTTCACTCATCTTCTGTGCAGTCTTTATACCTGACTAGGACAGTGTACTGTACTAGTCAGACAGTGTACTGACTAGACAGTGTATGTGTCTAAAACAATCTCAAGGATTCATAGATTAGACAAAAGTGGATTTGATATTTTTTTTAAAAAGTATCTCTCAGTTATCAGACATAAAATGAGTAAAAAAAGCAGCCAAAGCTAAAAGAAAAACTAAAAAAAAAAAAAAACAACAACTAGAAAACCTCAATATCTGCTTCTCAAAACCATATTATGATGACCCAGAAAGTCTGGCTTCCTATAAGCTTAGCATTAAAAAAATTAGTGACTCAAAACTTTTACACACTTTTACACATGTTGAATTAAATGTCTGGCTTCGATTTCCCAATGAAATAAAAAACACAAGATACCACTGCTCACAGAACTTAGCATCCAGAACCCAGATCCAATGGCGCCAGAAGAAGGTAAAGGGTTGAGAAATGAAGAACCTGAGCGGTAAAATCTCTAAAGACAAAAACGTACACACTCACATGCACACACACAACACACACACACACACACATATATATATATATATATATATATATATATATATATACATATATATATATATATATATATATATATATATATATATATATATATATATATATATATATATACACACACAACACAATCAAACTAAGTAACCCCTCTCTAAAAGTCGAACCAGAAGAAAAGCATTTCAAAGCACTGGCAAAACACCCTTAGACTTTCGTTCAGCATGGAGGCACAGACAGCTTATTTTGAGAGCACTATAAAAAATGGATGGATGGAGTCCTGCTAGCTCCCTGCAGCCCTGATGAACTGCTCTTAAAGGCCGAGAACAGACAAGGACAAGCAGCACGGTCTCCATCTTTGATGAATGCACTTGTTTATCAGTCTTCATGCTGTGAGCTCACCAGCAAAATGATCTTTTACTGTGTTAAAATCTGTAAAATGTGCCAAAAACAATTTAATGTGTCCCATGTATTATCAGCACGCTTTAAAAGGTACTTTTTAAAGCATCATACATGAGTGTATGGTTAAACTAATGAAAAAGACTAATATAATTTTTGTATGTTCTCTGGAGTATGGGAAATCTTTCTAAAGTACTACATGGAAATACTTAATTAATACATCCAAATAAGCCGAAGCCTTAGGTGTTGCTTTTGTTCTCCTGAGTAATTTATTCATTGAGCATGTCGTGTCACACTGTACTTGCTGTTTCAGTGCATTCAGTTCTAGTCATTTGTTTGGCAAAAGACCCGTCAGTCAAGTCTAGAAGAATCTGTTCTGCATTCATACTGATTCTGCTGTTAAAAGTCTTTAGTTAGTCATCAGCTCACAGGCATTTAATTTGAACCACCTGAACAGTACAATGTTTAACAGGGACTGAAACCAAAAGCAGTTCTCTTAGCTGTAAAAGTGTGGAAAGACAGAAGTCAAAATTTAATGATTTAAACCATGTTGAAGATTGAATTAGATATAAAATCCGCACAAAGTATCCATAAAATTGTGCAAATATAAGCATAAGTTGACCTACCACTGTGAGACTTATTCATTATAATGAAACGATAAGTATACAAGGTGACAGGTTGCCTTGTATTCCCTGCACAAATGCATATTGATGCATGATTCAAAAGACCATCTTTATTGTTTGTAAATCAGTCATGAGATGAGTCAATAAATGTTTTGGATTTCTAGTGAAGCAAAGTTTCTTGGAGTAAAGCTTAAGTGCCTTCTCACTACTCATTAGACATCTGCTAATGTGACTCCATGCACCCACAGGAGAACTCTGCGGTCTAATGACTTTAGTTTATGATCATATTTTTTTTTAATTTATCCTGTTGGGTATTAAGTTATGCTGTCATGCTAAGAATCGTGAATCCTGTATAACTGTGCAACATACAGAGCCTTGCAGAAGTATTCATACCTGCTGAATGTTTTTCCATTTTGTCATGTTACAACCATAAACTTCATTGTGTTTTATCGGGATTGTAACACAATGTATAACTGTGAGCAGGAGAGATTTTCAATTTTTTTTGTAAATAAAACTCTAAAAAGTGTAAAAGCAATCACAGCCACATGTATTTAGGGTTATGTATCCACCAGCTATGTCCAATTTTAGTTTTCAAAAGTTTTCAAATTCATAGCATTTTTCAATTCGCTCAAAAAAATGTATTCTTATATGACCCGTGCATTTTCTTCAACTGTTCCTCCTATGCAGTTTGTGGCAAACTGAAGAGAGAACACTTTTTTTAAGGTTCCTATGTATATAAATATTATAAAAACATGTATCATTTTCCTTCCACTTCATAAATATACCAAACTTTGTATTAATCGATACAAAAGCTCCCAAAAAACACAGAAGCCTAGGGTTGTTCAAGTGCTATAAATACTTTTGCATGGTGCTATAAATGGAGAGTAGATTTCTAAGTCTGAAACTGTATTAGAAAAGACAAGCTAATAAAATTTGCTCATGCTGTCTGTTCTAAATAAAGATAATGTTTCTCATTTTACCTTCATCTTCTCATGGTGGGACAAGAATGGGATGACACAGCATCTCTGCCAAAACATTAACATATTTATTCTCTCCCCCAGAGCTCTGACACTGCTGTTTTGCTGTTCCTTAGCTGAGCTAATATGCAATCATCTTGGATTAAAGGCAAATGATCTACCACCTCAGCTGTGTTGTAGAACAAGTGGAATAAATCATTCTTGACATACACCATACAGGCCTTCACTGGTGTTTTTTGAGGTTTGAGGGATTTGCAGGAGGTAAACAAGGCTCTTGTGGAATTATTTTCATTTGGGAATTACATTAAAAGCTTCTAGAACACTTGGTGCTGCTCTTTGTTGGCATGACTGCAAGCTTAACAGTAGTCTTACAGCAGTCTTTCAACTCCGGTCAACTCCAAACTCATACAGCTGAAAAGAGGATTACAGCAAAAGTTCACTTTTTTTTGGAGTGGGGTTCTGTGAAGTAGTTATTAGTATTTGGTACTTTATCCACAGCAGTAAAAGTGGTAGCAATCTGAATCTGGAGCAACAGGAAAAAGATTCTCATGCTGGAATACAGCTAGTCAAAGTGTGAGCCCTGATAGAGTAAGGTGAACAATTTGAAAAACAACTCCACAATTTCAAGCCTGTGAGAATGCATGCTGCTGTCAAGCATGCCATTTTGCAAAGTGATTTTAAACAGGCGCAGTGGCCTTTGTGCAAAATACAAATTATGTATGATTTTTATTGGTAGCTGATCCTACCAAAGACCAATTGAGTTGCTGTTTGTGCTTTTACTTATCAAGTACCATGCCAGGGTTCTTCTTGAATGTTTTGCATTTGGACATCAACCTGAAAAACTCTATTCATCTCTCAGCAATCCCTCTATATGTGCAATTTGGAGGTGTGAGTCACTTCTCCCATGCTTGAAGTGAAGCACAAACTAATCTCTTTGTGCAAGGCTTTTGATCAAAGCATTGTATTTATTGGTATGGACATTGTGGATTGATTGATTTAGCTGCTTGATGAGATCTTTTAGATGTCAGTCAGAGTAGTGGCAGGACATGAGGTACTTTGCAGCCACACTGTCAAGAAGTGTTCCAAACAATTACTAGGAGAGCTGCAATTGCATTGTTCTGATTGGTTATTGTGTTGGCATGAGGCAAGTACAGCTGTTTCAAAATCAAAATCTCTGATGCCCAAACCAGTCAGATGCATGCACCCCAAGACCTTGCAAAGAGCATTCATATTCTGGTGGACTTCTTATGTCATGGAGCATCATTAGTTCAGTCTAAAGAGGTCTGTCTAACTTACTACTGTAAGAAATTCTTCCATATTTTTTAAATCTCAGTTTGTTATCATTTTTGTCCCCTACAGGTAGAGCACAAAATACCAATAATTTCTCTACAAATCCACACTTCAAACAATTTCTTGAAAGTCATTTTAAGAGAAAAGGTCAAGAACAATGACACATGCCAGGATCGCTCAGTCTGATCATACAAAATCATATCATGTTTGTTCCTTATAGTTAGAAATTTTTGCTGTTGCACAAGTTACCTTACCTTCACTTAAAGGGTCCAGTGTGTGAATCATCAGTTGGAAAATGCTGTTTCTCATCAAGCTGTTGTGCAGAGAAGCAGAGCTACCTCCCCTTTGCAGGCGAGGTCTGGCCTATGAGAGAAGAGATACATTGTCAGTCGAATATGCAGCTACCAGTAATGAGCTCTGTCAGTTTGAACTTTTATCTCCAAGTCAAAGCCCAGTAAATGCAATAAAAACATTAGTTACATTGAAGTATGATTCTTCTAAGAACCTGATTTACAATGCTTAGTTACAGCATTAGTAACCTTTGAACTTTAACATGTTGTGCCAAAAACATTAGCATTTTACTGGGATTTTTTTTTTTTTTTTTTTTATGAAAGACCAACACAAAATAATGGACAATTGTGAAGTGGAAGGAAAAGCATTCATTATTTTTGTTTTTTTTTTCTATCTATGTGAAACCACCATTTTGCTGCTATCTCAGCTGCAGATGTGTCTGTATAAACTTTGCACATTTAGATACTGCCTATTGATCTTTGTAAAACAGCACAAGTTGAACCAGATTGGATGAAGACAATCCGGCCACATCAGTTCTTAAATTTTTCAAGAGATTCTCAGTTGGAATTAGACCTGTACTTTGACTGGACCATTGTAACACATGAATGTGCTTTAATTTAAGCTAAGCTTTTCCATTGTCACCCTGGCGCCATGTTTAGGGGTGTTTTCCTGCTAAAAATTCAGTCTTGACTGTTATCTTAAACCTTTTTTAAAATTTTTGCTCCAGAATTCATCCATATTTAACTTTATTTATTTTCCCATCAATCCTGACCAGCACACCCAACTCTTGCCACACCAAGTGTTTTGCATGTAGGCACGACTTTGGTCTCATCTGATCAGAGAACCTTCTTGTTTGCTGTGTCTCCTACGCAGCTTGTGACTAACTGCAAAAATGCCTGTCTTTTGACAATTCACCAATCTTACCACTTTGCCATGGTTCTGGGATATATTCAGAGCTTTAGATATTGCTTTATAGCCTAATTGTGCTTTATACTTCACAACTTTATCTCTGAGGTTCTAGTAGGTTCTACTTTGTGTTGGTTTATTACAAAAGCAATAAATACAATATATTGAAGTTTATGGTTGTAACATGACAAAATATGAGAAGGCTCAAGGGGTGTTGATGCTTTTGCTAGGACCTTTTAACATTTGTTTGAAACC
Organism: Anableps anableps; assembly: GCA_014839685.1. Lineage (NCBI taxonomy): Eukaryota > Metazoa > Chordata > Actinopteri > Cyprinodontiformes > Anablepidae > Anableps > Anableps anableps. The sequence continues at coordinate 19,459,383 of CM026085.1, forward strand.
TTATTTGTGTTAAGTTAATAGGAAAATATAGTTGAAGAATTTATTTTTTTAAGTACTGTGCAGTTCTACTTACAAAATGGATTAATGCTCCTGCATCATTTACTCATAAATGTGCTTTGACCTTGGAAAAACATCTCCCTATAATCCTCTTTTCCATAAAACCCCTGTGTGTAACCTGAAACTACGTTAAAAAAAAAAAAAAAAAAAAAAAAAAAAAAAAAAAGCCATGAAGCACAACAGCTTCTTATAAACATAAGCCCCTGCTGGTTGAGACAGGCGTGCTGAGTTGGAGTGACAGTTCAGTTTCTTCCTCTGAACGAATCCTCGCCAAGGTCACCTCCAGCAGCTGAAGCTGAGCTAGAGAACAAGGAAACAAATCAGGCTCCATCACAGGTGACAGCTGTTGGGAATGTGTCTGCCTTTGGGTGATCGCAGGTGATGCGTAGGCGCCGGAGGTGTGAGGTGTTAATTCACAAGTCTGTATGGGTGTGAGCGGGAGGCGAGGGAGACAATGCTCGACTGGTTGGGCTTGTAGATGTGCTGCTTCTCTGCTGCTTGGTTTTATTTTCCTCCTCCTGCTCTCTGGATGGAAGCTCTTACACAAGCATTAAAACAGTCTGCAGATTGCAAGACACATGCTCCCTGTTTAATTGCCTTTTGCATGCCGCGTGCAAAGGCAAACGGAGGAAAAAGCAAAGGGCTTCAAAAAACAGACGGCGCTACTCTCCACACACAGGGAGGCTGAGGGTTGGAAATAGCAGTGTGCCATGTTTCGTTCACAGTGTGGTGGGAGAAAAAGTTGCACAAAATTTACACTAAGGACATCTACACAGAGAACAGGGACAAAGACAGAAGCGAGAAGGCAAAAAGTGTCCATCAGACGAGACCTACCGACAACTTGCCATCGTCGTCTGGCGCCCCGGGGCTCACCTTCTCATCCAACACAAAGAGAAGAAGAAGTAAAAGAGGGCAGGGGAAGGAGAGAAAGAGAAAAGAGGACAAACATGTGAAGCATGCCACACACATAACCACACGGACCAGATGAAAAGACAGCAAAAGAGATAGACAATACTGCACTGCAACAGTGAAGACTGACTGTGATGTTAGTGGACAAGACTTTGAGGGACAGATTCCTCCCCTGCTGCTGTGGATGCCTGTTGTGTTTGTCGCAAGCTGAGCAGGATTGGACTGCATCTACTTGAATTTCCTTGAAATTCCTTCAGAAATGTCACTTTAGGTTTTCATTCATGTCAAGGATGTCAGTTGTTACCGGACATTTCTGTCATTTCTTTGTCTAGATTTTAAAACTGTCATGTATAGTAAAAAAAAAAAAGATTTTTCACTCAAGAAAATCCAGTGAAATACATTTAAAGATTCCTATAAAATACAAAATGTTCATAAAATCTTTGTAAAATGGTTTCATGTAACTGCTATTGTAATAAAAATAAAATTTTGAATAACTGCTAATGGAACTGCATTTTTTTTTTTCTCCGCAAAAGCCTCAGATTATCGTTCTAATGAATGGAATCCACTACTACAGACATAGTTTACTGGGACACCTACACACCTTTGGGAGCTCTTACAATACTGTCCAAAACTCCTAATGCATCAATTATTTCTTAACATTTTGCTTCCAGTTAGACAGGTTTCTTTTCATCTTTGGTGGTGTAGAATAACAATTTTCCAAACTTTCTGAATGTCTTTATGAATGTCTTTTTCTAATTGTTCTGATCATTTTCATTTGATTAGTTTAACTCTGATCCATAAGAACACTTAAAGTGTTTCCTCTTAGTTTTACAGATTTGGAAGGATAGGGCCATAGGATGAAATTATGGTGGTCACATGTTTCTCTTACTCATAGCTGTCAATTATGCTGTCGACATATTCAACGGGAACATCCATGACACCCAAGCTGGCTGAAAACTTGTCATCCAGTGGTGTCTAGACTTTTGCTGCTTGTTGCAAGGACTCTTCTCCATACTTTGGGACTCTGAGTCAAAGAGCTACTGCAGCTGGTACAAGCAGGAGAACGACTGTTTATCTTCACTATTCTGGGAATTAAAAAAACAGAAACAAAAAAACAGCAATATTTTTGTCTCCTAATGACTTTCTATCCACTGTCTATGAGTGTCCCAATATACTGCAATGGTTGGGGAAACACTGATTTTGACATATAAAGACTTCTTAACAAAAGGGATGAACGAGTGCTGTGTCTACAGACAATTTAGGAAAGAACCAATTTTAAATGGGATCTGTAGACACCAACAGAAAGAAACCATTTCCATTTATTTAGAAAAATTACTGATTTTTTTTTCCTACTTTGAACAATTTTATTGTGCATTTTTCTTTTTTCATGAAAAACAAAACACTACAGCATAACAATTTAACATAAAATATAATTTAAACACTAACAAGATGATCCCTAAAGAGCTATTAGCTGAAAACTTCACATAGTACAGTATTTGCTCTTTTGTGTGTAGACAGTTTGGACTGACATTTCTTCTTTTGCTTCTTGAGTACAAGTGAAAAATGTCAGGTATAAAAATCTGACCGTTAATTAGTCAAAAAAGATTTGAACATAAAAAAATTTAAAAAATCTTGAAAAAACATGCAGACAAACAAGACAAGATTTTGTTATCACTGAAAGCGCCTTAAATCACACTAGCCTCTGTGATTTTCAGACTTTTTAAGCTTTCCCCATTGAACAAAGTAATCATACAATGAAAGGACCTGGTGAGGAGATGCAACTAAAAAGCCAGTGGAGACCTTGAAAAAAAACTCACAGCTACTTTTCAGGGAAAACATGTTAGAAAGACCTTTCTTGGTACAAACACTCCACAAATCGCACTATTAAAGCATAGAGGTCAAAAAGAAGCTATTTGTCACTAAAAGGCCCCAGAAATCCTTGAAGGAACTTGTCCTCAAGAACCTAAGTGTCTGTAAGGCTACAAAAAGCAAAATCTAATAAGGTAATTCCATGAAAGTACATACTTGCTGGAGAAACCAGGAATGCAGCTTTCTTAGTTAAACTTGGCTTGGTGTGTCTAAAGATAATATCCAGTGTGTTTTTACAAATTATCACTGACATTAAACAGCTTTGTGATTTCCAACATTTTTAGAAAATGCACCAAAAATATTTCTGCTGATTCTGCTTTGTGTGTATTTGGGCTGATGACATCACAAGAGGCACAACAATCAATATTATGTTGTATGAGAAACTTTTGACAGATTTCAAAGCTTTTAAGTTGCACGTGTGTTGCAAAGAGCTCAGTCTTACATCTTTGAGGCACAGTTTTACTCCAGTGATCCCTAAGCAATGATAAATTCCGCCTTGAATGGTAAAGAATTTGCAGTGGGATGCAATTTTTTTTTTTTCTTACTTCTCTCCTCTGGTGTTGACTGAAATTATGGCGATGGTATAGGATGTGCTGCATGTGGATGTGTGGCTCACTATTAGTCTGTCTGCCAAGAAATGATTTTCAGCTGAAGAAGCAGAAGCTCATATCTCAATAAAATATATATATATATATATATATATATATATATATATATATATATATATATATATATATATATATATATATATATATAGCGGCTGGGTAGCTCAATGGGTAAGTCACCCGACCTTCACCCGGGAGACCGGGGTTCGAATCCAGGCCGGGTCGCTTGGTTGAGATATCCAGTGTGGGTCCTTAGGCAAGATCCTTCGCGCTACTGCCTACCTCATGATGAGTGACAAAGGAATACACGCCATGCCGGCTCAGACGTCGCCCGGCCAAACAAGGTCTGCGTCAGGTGCTGGGGAACCAGGGCACCTTCACGAAAAATGGGTTACTGGAACAAGACGGAATTGGGCGAGAGGTGAAAACTTGGATCTGTTGGAATGCTACTACTCAAGTAACCCTAGTCAGAGGGGTTACATGCAAAGAATGCGGGAGGAATGGTTACGTCGACATCCCCATTCAACACTAACTGCCAAACAACTAGTAGCTCAGTGTTCCAACATCCGCAAACGGCAAATGCTGTCACAACTTGAGATAGACGAGGTACAACACAAATGCTACGGCAAGGGGGAGCCAGGACGCCAGGTCAGAGGGGAGTTAGCTTCAACTCCCCACCCGCAGATTGGGTATGCAGCCCCAATAATGAACGAACCATCAAAGCTGAACGAGGCAGCAACTGACCTGAGAGGTAGGATTGTGGCCCGAATGAACACCAGGCAATCCCGATGCCAATTACAACGGCTGAGTGAAGTACCATCAGAAAGTCTCATTGAAGATGTGAATGCAGCATTGAGAACGATCCCTACCAACACCATAACGGAAACCAATGAGCTGGTGTACAACTCAGCATCAGTGATCCTTGAGATGCTCGGCTATAGGAGCAACCATGAGATTCAATACCCACCATGGAAAAGACGGTTAGAGGCTAAAATCAAGGTAACAAGGAGGGAAGTGAGCCAATTGTCAGAGCTCCAAAGAGGTGCAATCAAAAGACCGGTACCCAAGCGGTACAGCCAGATGCCCATACCTGAAGCGCTCGAAACTGCCAAACAAAGGCTCCAAGCCTTGGCCAGTCGCCTAAAGAGGTACACGAGAGAAAATGAAGCCAGGAGGATTAACCGGCTCTTCTCCACCCAACCAGCTAAAGTGTACTCTCAATGGCAGGGTAATAACAACAGAGCAGACCCACCAAGGCTGGAGACCCAACAGTACTGGAAAGGCATATGGGAAAGGGAGGCGACCCACAACAGCAATGCACAGTGGCTAATCTCTCTACGAGATGACCACAGCAACCTCCCTGAGCAAGCCCCAGTAACTATCACAGTGGCAGATGTCCAAGAAAGAGTCTCAGGTATGAAAAACTGGACAGCACCAGGTCCTGACATGATCCATGCCTACTGGCTAAAGAAACTCACTGCCCTCCATGAGCGACTGGCAGCTCAAATGAACCAGCTGCTACAAAGTGGGACTCACCCTGAATGGTTAACTGAAGGGCGCACAATCCTGATCCAGAAGGATCCCTCAAAGGGTTCGATCCCATCCAACTATCGGCCAATAACCTGTCTCTCTACAACATGGAAGCTCATGTCAGGCATCATAGCAGCTAAGATAAGTGGGCACATGGATAAATACATGAGTACAGCACAGAAGGGCATCGGCATAAATACCAGAGGAGCCAAACACCAACTCCTGGTAGACCAAACAGTCGCCCGAGACTGCAAAACCCGACACACCAACCTGTGCACGGCTTGGATTGATTACAAGAAAGCCTATGACTCAATGCCACACACTTGGATCATTGAATGCTTAGAGATGTACAACATCAACAGGACTCTAAGAGCCTTCATTGCAGCCTCGATGGGGATGTGGAAAACCACCCTTGAAGCCAACTACAAGCCAATTGCACAAGTGTCCATCAAATGTGGCATATACCAAGGAGACGCTCTGTCCCCACTGCTGTTCTGCATAGGTCTGAACCCCCTCAGCCAAGTCATCAACAAGACTGGCTACGGATACCGACTCAAGAACGGAGCCACCATCAGTCACCTCCTCTACATGGATGACATCAAGCTGTACGCTAAGAGCAAACGAGACATCGACTCACTGATCCACACCACCAGGATCTACAGCACTGACATTGGGATGTCATTCGGACTAGAGAAGTGTGGTCGGATGGTTACACAGAGAGGGAAGGTCATCCACACAGAAGGGGTCTCACTCCCAGAGGGAACAATAGCAGACATTGAGGACAGTTACAAGTACCTGGGAATACCACAAGCAAATGGCAGCCTCGATGAGGTCACAAGGAAAGGAGCCACGGCCAAATACCTCCAACGAGTAAGGCAAGTCCTGAGAAGCCAGCTCAACGGCAAGAACAAGATCCGTGCGATAAACAGCTATGCCTTGCCAGTAATCAGATACCCTGCAGGAATAATAAGCTGGCCAAAGGAAGAGATAAAGACCCTGGATGTTAAAACTCGGAAACTACTAACCATGCATGGAGGGTTCCACCCTAAATCCAGCATCCTGAGACTATACGCGAGCCGTAAGGATGGAGGCAGAGGACTAGTGAGTGTGAGAGCCACTGTCCAGGATGAAACATCCAAGATCCATAAATACATCAAGGTCAAAGCCTCAACCGACGATGTGCTCAGCGAATGTCTCAAACAATGGGGACCAGAGGATGAGGTGCTGGAGGAACCATCATGGGAGGATAAGCCCCTACATGGGATGTACCACCGACAAATAACTGAAGTGGCTGATATCAGGAAATCCTACCAATGGCTGGAAAAAGCTGGACTCAAGGACAGCACAGAGGCACTCATCCTGGCTGCACAGGAACAGGCCCTAAACACCAGAGCAATAGAGGCTCAGATCTACCACACCAGACAAGATCCAAGGTGTAGATTGTGCAAGGAGGCCCCTGAGACAGTCCAACACATAACAGCAGGGTGCAAGATGCTGGCAGGGAAAGAGTACATGGAACGTCATAACCAAGTGGCGGGCATAGTGTACAGAAACATCTGTGCAGGATATGGACTGGAAGCCCCGAGATCTAAGTGGGGCACACCCCCAAAGGTGGTGGAGAATGACCGAGCTAAGATCCTGTGGGACTTCCAGATCCAGACAGACAAAATGGTAATGGCGAACCAACCGGACATCGTGGTGGTGGATAAACAACAGAGGAAAGCCGTTGTGGTGGATGTAGCAATACCAAGCGATTGCAACATCAGGAAAAAGGAACACGAGAAACTGGAGAAATACCAGGGCCTCAGAGAGGAACTGGAGAAGGCCTGGAAGGTGAAGACCACAGTGGTGCCTGTGGTCATCGGGGCCCTCGGGGCAGTCACCCCCAAGCTGGAGCAGTGGCTAAAACAGATCCCAGGAACAACATCAGACATCTCAGTCCAGAAATGCGCAGTTCTCGGCACAGCCAAGATACTACGCAGAACCCTCAAGCTCCCAGGCCTCTGGTAGAGGACCCGAGCTCAGAGGTTGAGAAAGACCACCCGTGGAGGGTGAGAAGGGAATTTTTTTTTTATTTTTTTTTTATATATATATATATATATATATATATATATATATATATATACAAGGCTGCAGTTAGTAGCACTGTTGCCCTGCAGTAATAAGGTCCTAGGTTTGAATCCTGGCCTGGGGTCTTTCTCCATGAATCTTGTATGTTTTCTCTGTGCTTGCATGGGTACTCTCTGGCTTCCTCCCAAAGTCCAAAAACATGACTGTGAGGTTAATTGGTCTCTCGAAATTGCTCTTAGGTGTATGTGTGTGTGGTTGTTTGTCCAGTGTGTCTCTATGTTGACTAATGATGGACTTACACCCTGTCCAGAATGTATCCTGCCTCTTGCCGAATGACCGCTGGAGATAGGCACCAGGGTGACCTTACAAGAACAACCGGGTATGGATGATGGATGGATGAAATTTTATGGTGTAGTGTGAAAAAATGTGAAACAGCTCATGGAGTAGTAGCACTTTTACAAGGCACTTAACTGTGGGAAAATAGGTAGACCAATCATTTCCCATGTGTGTTAGTTAAAAACTAGAGGCAAACAGTTTCTGTTCCTGTAAAGACTTAAAAAGAACATATTCTGCTTGACTTCCTCTCAAGTTTCATTAAATCAACATGCCATACTTTGCTCACTTAGTTTGGCAACTGAAGCAATAACTTGACAAGTTGCACTTTCATCTTTCAGCAGGAAAGTGAAATTAGAGCATTATGCCATTTTCTAATGTGAAAACTTTGTCACAAAGAATGTGCCACAACATGCCAAAGAGACTCTTGTCTTTTAACAATCCCTCCATTTTTTCACCGCCGCCATTCTCAGCAGGGCTCTTTTTTTTGGCACGTACAAATGGTGCAACAGTTTATTTTTGAAACAAAAGACATTCTCCAACCGACCGACTGACTGAAGTGCGCTCACTTCATCTCCAAAAACTGGGGTGAGAAACAACAGTTGCCCGAGGCCCCTCCATCTCTAAATGCTAGGGGAACAAAACACAAAAAGGGCTTTTGTTTGGCTCCTGGAATATCAAGGCATTGTTTCGCTGCCTACGTGGTTTCAAAGAGGAACGTGCAGACCGTGGAGGCACTGGTGTTTGCTGATAAGCCTCCCCGATGTCCAATGAAATTCAGAAACTAATCCAGTTTGATCTTAGTGTTTGAAAATGAACAAATTCCAAGACAGGGCCTTATTGCTTGTTAACTCAGTGATTCATTTGCATACTAAATGACACAGCTTTGCACTGAATACCAAATCCTTTGATGGCTGCAGAGGGCTTCAGTTCATGAGGTGAAAATGTCAGGGGGTGTTAGTGTTACTCCCAAAAGATTACTGTGATAAAGAGGGCCATTTAAATTGTTTATGGCCTCTTTCGTGGATTATCTCACAATTATGAAGTCTTAGATTAAATTCACTCCAATTTTTCTTTGTTCCATGGATTTTGAGAGAAATCACTGAGAATGTCAGCACCCACTGCATATCAGTGTTTCTGTTTAACAGCACATAATTTATCATGTATCAGCTTTCCCTCTGCGGGTTAATTACACAAGAGAGAAGGGTGCAAAAAAAAAAAAAAGTTATTTTAAAAATTCAGCTGAAGTTTAGCTAATCCTGAGATTTTCCACAGTTATTGCAACCCACTTTCCCTATCCCCCTTTCATATTTCCAGGTTATTTCCCTGCACACTGCAGCATAATTATCTTATTTCGCTCCATAGCATCCAGCTCAAAAGCAAGTCTGGAGGTTTAGGAAAGAGCAGGTGAATGTGCCGGATGGAAATTATGCCATGAGCTCCCCCCATTAATCCGGCGTTAAACAGTATGACTAATAATCACACAGGAAGATTAGTATGTTCTCTGGAGTTTTTCTGTTCTCTAATACCAGCAGCAGCAGTGGAGCCGAGCTCTTACATAATGTCACGTCAGGATCTTTCTTGGAAGCGGATCAGCTGAGGGTGATAAATGTCCCTCCACAGCCGTGTGCATGTTAACACTGCGTTATGGAGATTTATTGATTAACAGTTTGACTGGATGTAGAAAAAAAAAATCTACAAATAAAACCGTTCGTTTTTCAACACTCACCCACATCTTAACGTCAGGAAGTTTTAGAGGGATGTATGGACTGTGATGAAAAGCTGAATGCTGCACCGGAAGTCCTGAATTTTGAATATCAATGGAGGATTAAAGGTCTTTACATATGAAATCTGAGAGCAATTTTTTTCTATTTATGGAGGAATCTCATTTGCATTTTCTTCATGTTAAATCTTCAAAGCAAAATTAAACAGAATTACAGTTTTTCCATCTTTAGTGCTTTGCTTATGACTGACTTTATTTAAATCCATGATACTGTCACTGTTACTTATCCTTTGAATAATATAATTCATATCATTCTGTATATAGAGAGTAATGTGAAAAAGTATTTCCCTCCTAATATATTTAAGTTGGATACTATAAAAGATTACTCTAATCTGTGAGGTGAAGTCGGTACCACATAGTTCAGTAGTGTCCAATGAAAAAATGGCATAAAAATATTTTTAAATCCAAATCCAAATCAAATTTACTTATATAGCATATTTAAAAATAAGTTTGCCAAAGTGCTGTACATACTAAAGAAAAAATATATAAAATAACAGCAAAACAACACACAGACATCTAAAAGACATGTAAAAGAGTCAGAATAAAACATAGATAACATAAGAGCATATCAACTCACAAGTAACTGAAGGCAGTGGAAAAAAGATGCAAAGATGCCTGTCTAATATTTAAAGGGAGTTCGTTCCAAGCTTGGGTGCTATAAAAGAAAAGGTTCAATCTCTTTTAAACTTGTGTTTAAAAAACTTGTGTTAAAAATCTACTCCGGCAAAATAAACAATTTCAGAAGTGTGTACTCCAACAAAAAGCTCAGACACCTCAGGGTGACACCTGGTCTAAATGATCTGAAATATGTATAGCAGGGAAATTTAAAAAGCCGAAAACTTTAAAACCCCAACCCTGTACAGCTCCAGGCATTTCCTACACATGCTTACAGCAGCCAGCCTGTCCATCAAAGCATGACAGAACCTCCTCTGAGATTCCTCCACCTAGATTCGTTGCATTAGAGCTAAACTGTCGAGTGGCACGATAGAAAAGCACCGCCCTTCCCTCCCCCGTTTTGCCTGAGAGGCGATAATGATGATCTTTTAAGGAAAGAAGTGAAAAGATGCACAACAAGTCAAGAAGCCATCCACTTGCTAATTAGTAACCCCTTCATTTTTCCTAACAAGCAGAACTAATTACAGGAGCTGCCATCAGGCTGATTTCCCACAAGGCGATGCTTTCCAGGACACATGCTTCCCTGTACTCAGCCAATCAGCCTCACAATTTGAAGGAATTACAAGTGTAAAAAAAAACCCCCAAAAAAACAACAAAAAAAAAAACTGCTGTGTCACTTTTGCAGGTAAATGCACTCATGCGATATTGGTTTTAATGGAAAATTGTCACTGCTTTATCTATTAGCAAACCTTTTTTGTGCAGCCATCAAATACAGCTTTTTCTACATCTTCTGCCGATTTCAGCATAATTCACAGGAAACAAGAATGACTTTATGTTTTAAGATTAGGGTTACAAACTCCAGGATGCAGACTGGCTGGAAAATCATGCCTTTGTAAATATGTCTGGAAGCGTTTGTACCACAGTTACGTTTATTCCTCACACATTAACTAACCACTTCACACACTAATCTTCATCCTGATACATTTGTGCGACAGTGTGTAAAAATCAGATTTCTTTATCAATACATCAAATTACCCTGGGAATGTTTTGAACGAGAGTGGGGCAGCATGCTTGTTAAGTCTGACTCAGATTATAGCACAGTATCAACAGGTATAGTATTATTACTGTGTATAATTTAGATATTTTAGAAATGGTGAAGTCAGTTTAATTGCATCATAAATCTGTTCCACAGTTTTTATTCTTCATGGACTGTACTGTGTGATGTCAGTAGCTCCACCCTAAGCGTACCATTGTCCTATGAAACTACAACTGAAGAGGGCCATTCAGTGGAAATGAGACATAAGTAGATTTTCTTCTCGCTAATTTATCATAAAAAATTAACTATACCTTGTTGTTTGTCAGCAGGACCAACTTTGTCTTTAGTTACAATTCTTTTCCTAAACTGCTAAATCTTTTCACAAACTTTGTCTTTCAAAATTCCTGATTCCATCAACAGCAACTGACCCATTCATTCCTACTCTATCTAAATGTCCTCGGCTATAGCTGTGTGTATGCCCTTTAGCCTCCTGCTGTGAAACAGCTGGGCAGCGTTGTTTTTAGTAAATGTTATTCAAACAGGAATAAATAGGGGATTTGTCAAGGCTATTTTTAACTGGGGATTACTGTGCATTTGGTGCTGTGGTCAAATTTTTATCAGCGGGACGTTAAAATAAAAGTAAGCATAGGAGGTTAATTTTGAAGACGTAGCATATCTACCTGGAATGTTTGATATATTGCAATATTTAAATTAATCACAATAGTCAGAGGCATGAGGAATTTATTTAGGTTTTACCCGTTACATCTTTCAAAATTGTCACTAACTCTAGTTTGTGTTGGCTGCCACATGGCTCTTTGGTAGAGCTGGCATACCATATTTAGAGACTACAGTCCTCAACGCAGCTCTCCCTGATTCAGTTCCCAGCCCCAAGCCATTAACTGCATGTCTTCCCCTTCTCTATCTGCTGTTCTTCCTATCTAGCTACTAATGAATAAACACAACTAGTGACACAAAACCTTTAGCGATACTTTACTTTTGGATTTCTAGAATCAGCATCCACAAAAATTGTGACCTCTGGATTCTTTTGAAATCATGTCCTATCTACAGACAAGTAGGCACCCAGAAGATGTTTATAAAGGACCTAGAGCTGCAGGTATGCAGAGGAAGTTCACTGTCTGTATTTCACTTTGCCTGTGGATATTTAATATAGACAATAATACGCTGATAGAGCCCTTTTGAGGTCACCTTGGTGGGCATGGGAGAGGAAGGGTTTGAGCTGATGGAAGTCTCCTGCAACAGCAATCGACATAAAAAACTGAACAGTCTCGGATGTAAAACATGAAAGAGAGGCAGACTGACAGAGACCTCACTGGAGACTTGATTGCACTCACTTTGATTTTAAGAGTTTACTTCTCTTGGAGTTGATTTAAAATTCCTGGCAATGGTCTGCGTGGTGTCAGGTCTGTCTGCAGCTGAGAGATCTGTGCAGCAGCACTTTGAGTGGTGTAGACATCATTACCCTGAATTTCAGAAATTACGGGTATTACGTGAAGCGCAACTCTGGCGGCTGATGTAACGTTCAGCTACTGCAGATTAGAGAGGCTGATGATGACGATGAGGGTAAAAAAATCTCCCCTCCTCAGAGGAAGCGGTTTAAGCCTGTCAGGACCACCAGTCATTGGCCAAGTCTGACCATATGCACATTTTCCATCATGCCAAGCCTGGGGGTGTTGTTCTGGGAGATAGGGATCTTGACGTCCTTCACGTGATGCTTTTACAGTGGCATTACATTATCCTAATTCGACTCAACTTTCCAAAATAGCCTCTGATCAATAACACTTTCAGTTTCCTGCAAGCATCGACATTTCACCTTCAGACTCTCTAATTTCACATAAGCACAACTTATCTGCTTAGACCTGCATTAAAAAAGCTGAGAACTTACATACCTTTTACCTTTGTGATTCCAAAAACACTGATCCCAAAATGTCTAATAAATAAATCAATTTCTCTCATTGTTTACTAAAAATAGCTTATTTATAGCTCCAGCTATGTAGGAATGGACTTTCAATAAAAAAAAATTGCCTTTAAAACTGGAGCTGCAGTGATCAGAGAAATGTTTATTTATACAGTGCCATCAAAAGGATTTTACACACTTTCATTGTTTTTACATTTTGTTCAGTTACAGATTTATTCTATAACAGATATGAGCATGATCTATACTTTGTACCCAATAATGACAAGGCAAAAACAGATTGTTCGAAAAATGTTAATTGTCTAAAGCTTTCTAATCAAGTGTTTTATAAGTATTCACACCCATGGCATAATTATTTGTGGAAGCACATTTGGCAGCAATGACAGCCTGAAGTCTTCTTGCATATTTCCATTCAAGACGTGACCCAACTGGGGTGCTTTTTCCTATTCTCTCCTGCGGATCCCCTTATGTTCAATCAGGTTGCTTAGGCAGTGCTTATAGACAGATATTTTTATGTGTTTCCAGATATGTTTAATTGGACTGAAGTCCAGGCTCTTGCTGGGTCATTCAATAAGGTTCATAAACTGCTTCTTAAGCCACTCCTTTGTTATCTTGGCTGTACGCTTCAGCTCATTGTTGCTTCAGCTGACTGATGTACCGCGTTAGCAATGGTTGAACGTCTAGATGGTTATCTTGTTTCCACAAGGGAAGAGAACACTGGCGTTCCACCTGATAGACCATTGGAGATCTCAGTGCTTTCCAGGATGTTTAATGCTGATGTTTTTTTTGTCTCCTTCCTCAACTTTGTGTCTTGCCACAATACTGTCTTATAGGTCTACAAGTAGCTCATTTCACTTCATTCACTTTTATTATAATATGCACTCTCAACTGTGAGACTATATATATATATATATATATATATATATATATATATATATATATATATATATATATATATATATATATATATATATATATATATATATATATATATATATATATTCCATTACAAATCAAGTTCAATCCACTAAGCTTACGACAGGTCGACTACAGTCAAGTTGGAGAAGGTTCTTAAGGATGATCAGTAAAAACCAATACATTTAATGTAAATGTTGAGAGTAATAGTAAATCGTCTGAATAGTGGTACACTTATTTTGTTAGTGTTTGAATTTTATTTCACTTTGTCATTATTGGCCATTTGTGTAAATCTTTCTGGTGGCTCTGTAAGTTAGAAGGATAGGAACTGGAAGAAAACTGATCCGAAAGGCAAGGGAGGAAAGCTAGGGGTTTAAGGGAAGACTGCTTAGGCCTAAGACGCTTTGCTCGATCCAGTTTACTTTTGGCAGATGTTCAGTCAGAGGGGAATGGAGAGGTTGCAATGGAACTCATGCTACAGCAACAGAAAATTCAAAACTGTTGTGTTCACATCTCTGTGGAGACCTTTGTTTATCAAATAAAATAAACAGACCTTGTCCAATGCTGACAGGGCAAGATTCAGGTATGATGAAGGGTTTGTGTTGGTGTGGCTTGAAGCTTAAGCACACCAAAAATATATGTATGGTCTACCCCAGATGTTCATGGACTTTTAAATAAATATTGCAAATGTGTACCATCTTGATGCAAAAATTTTGTATTTATAAAAAGAACTTCTCCATGAAAAAACGATTTAACTGATATTTCATTGTTGTGCGGACATAGTATTGTATTATGTAGTTAAGAGTGCTCATTTATATCCCAACACTAAAATGAATATTAAAGGTATCCCTCTGTTTTCATAATGAAGTGCTTTCAGCAACTAGTCTCGGGATACATTAAAGCCAATTCTTCCACTTCCTCTGAACCCTCTTCAGTTTGTATGTTATGTCAACTGGCCCACAGACAATATTATCAAACACAACCTACACACTGTCTCATACTATCTGGAGAGAAAAGCGTAGCTATCCCAGGATTCTCTTCATAGACTTCTCATCAGACTTTAATAAAATAATCCCACAGCAGTTTACAAGGAAGCTCTCATTGCTTTTGATCATGAGACAGAGAGCCCATCTACTTTCAAGACCAGGCTTAAAACTTTCCTTTTTGATAAAGCTGATAGAGTAGCTTAGGTTATCTTGAGCTGTCCGTGTAGTTATGCTACTATGCGCTTAGTCTGCTGGATGACATACAGACTGAATTACTGAGTATTTGTCACTATATTTTCTCCTTTTAAGTCAAGTCAAGTAAAGTCAAGTTTATTTGTATAGCACATTTCAGCAGCAAGGCAGTTCAAAGTGCTTCACATCATAAAAAACATCAATCAAGTATACAGCAATCATCAAGCAAATACACATGAATATGACCAAAATCATCAAGCAAATATCAATGCATCAAAATCATTAGGATCATCAAGCAAATATCATCAAGCAAATATAGTTCAATGTTTTACTTACTACTGATCAAAGGTAACTCTAAACAGGTGGGTTTTTAGCCTTGATTTAAAGGAACTCAGTGTTTCGTCTGTTTTGCAGTTTTCTGGAAGCTTGTTCCAGATTTGTGGTCCATAAAAACTGAAAGCCTCTTCTCCATGTTTGGTTCTGGTTCTGGGAATGCAGAGTAGACTAGAACCAGAAGACCTGAGTGGTCTGGAAGGTTGATACAATGACAACAGGTCTTTAATGTATTTTGGTGCTAAGCTATTCAGTGATTTATAAACTAACAGAAGTATTTTAAAGTCTATTCTCTGAGCTACAAGGAGCCAGTGTAATGACTTTAGAATTGGGGTGATGTGCCCTATCTTCCTGGTTTTAGTAAGAATGTGAGCAGCAGCGTTCTGGATCAGCTGCAGCTGTCTGATTCACTTATCAGGCAAACCTGTTACGACACTGTTGCAATAATCAATGTGACTAAAGATAAACGCATGGATGAGTTTCTCTAGATCTTGTTGAGACATTAGTCCTTTGATCCTAGAAATGTTTTTCAGGTGATAGAAAGGGGACTTTGTAATTGTCTTTATGTGTTTCTGTAGGTTCAGGTCTGAGTCCATCACTACACCCAGGTTTTGGGCATGATCACTAGTTTCTAGCTGTAATAACTGAAGCTGCGCACTGACTCTAGATTGTTCCTGTCTAGGTCCAAAGATAATAACTTCAGTTTTATTTCTGTTCAGCTGGAGAAAGTTTAGGCACATCCACACACTGATTTGTTCTAAGCATTTGTTCAGTGCTTGGATGGGTTCAGAGTCACCTGGTGACATCATGATATAGAACTGTGTATCATCTACATAGTTGTAGTAACTGATCTTATTACTTGTTATAATCTGAGCTAGTGGGAGCATGTAGATATTAAATAGGAGGGGTCCCAAGACTGAACCTTGGGGTACTCCACATGTGACTTTTGTCTGCTCCGATAAGAAGTTGCCTATTGACACAAAGAAATTTTTTTACAATCTATTTATGCATTATCAGCTATTATTAGTGCCATACTTTCTATTAAAAGAACATTTGGTCCCATGTCTGTATTTATCTGTGTCTCCTTCATTGTAAGAGCCATTGCTGCCATAACTTTGTGTTCTCTTATTTAGTACTTTATCCATATAAAGTACTACTTGCACAGTACCTCCGTGTTTAACTTTCTTTCACATGTAAAACATCCTGGACCAGAGAAGTCCTTCTTGTCCTCTCTACCTACAGCTGGTCATGGCAGTCTAATCATACTGAACCTAACTCTGCTGGAGATTTCTTCATGTTCAAAGAATGGTTTGTTTCCACCATCATCACATACTGGCTTGGGATGTGATGAGGGATTTCTGCACAATCAATGACTCGAGGCAATTCTGTCATACTGTATTGTACTGGAATTAATTGCTGCTGAACTGAATCTGGACAGAATTGGATCTTTACAAGTTAGTATGAATTGGACCTCTTTGTGTTGTGAAATACGTTGAGACGGTATAAATGCTCCCACATACTCAGGCATACTTGACCCTGCGGAGGTCTACATGTTCTCAATGCAGACTCAAATAGTGTTCAAGTAATAAGTATTCATAATCTGTTTGTCGCACAGTAAACTGCTCGACAGGAAACAGTGTTCACATTGAACTGTTTTTATGTGAAACCAAACTGACACCTGTCAGTGCATCACAGAGAGTGGCAGTCACACTGTGCGTCCTTGCAACTGGTTGCTCGGAGCAGTGTTGCTGCCACAAATAATGTCGGAGGAGAGTCTTGGAATAAATTAATTTATATTTTTGGTCTAATTTGTATTGATGCCAAATGTAGGGAGGGCAGCGGTAGGGTAACTTCTTCATCCCTAGTCTGCAGGGGCATGTATAGAATTTTTTTTCTTGGGGAGGCCAGGCAAGGGCACAGATAATAGAAGGGTGGTACACTAAAATTGCAATTTTATCTAAATTCCCTGAAGTCTTAGATTGCAATGAACAGCATGTCTAAATTTGAAGTTAAAAAGGGGGATAAACCTATTTTTTACCCCATATAAATTGGTCTTCAGTCTGAAGGTTCCAATTTAAAATAGTAGTGATAGTAATCTATGTGCACTACGAACAAAGTGATTGACAGCTTTGGTGGGGGTGGCCAATCAGATTTCAAGGGTAGCCAGTGCCCCCCCACCTCCTCCACAGTCACCCCTGTGGCCATGCCCTTACTAGTCTGGTTTAATGGGCTTATGTACCACCTTATCTTTTGGGGGGTTTTTTAAACCTAAAAGACAAAATATCTCTTCCTTCTCATCCATTGACGCCATGGCTGAAATTGTGGGAAATGAAGGAATTTGTCCCAAGAAATTTAGAAAATGGGTACACTCAACTATGAAACCTCAACGGTCCATGAACAGTGTGCACAGAGTCTGTGCAGCTTACTAGATACGCACAGTATGCCCGAGAATGTGGGAGCTTTAAATGTGAATTGGTGCTATATATAAATTAATTGAACTGAATTTCTATGACTGAAACACATCTCAAAAACAACAAAATATTGAATTTGAAGATAGAAAAACACAAAACAATACATATCACAAATACTCATGCCTCAAACTGAATACAGGAGCACCTCAAGGATGAGTACTCTGTACATTGTTTTTCAGTGTTCTCATTCAACTGTTCTCTCAAATTCAGTGAAAGTCATTCCCCCCCCCCCCCAAGTTTGCCAACTGATAGGGACAAGGATGCAAAATCTTACAGAATGATGGAACAGATGGAGAACTTTGTTAAATTTATACAGCTTCATTTTGACTTTTCATGTAGTCAGAGAAGGTTTCTATCACAAAATAAGTCAGGTAAGTTGATGTGCTCTGTGCATAGAAAAATATTCTCCTGAAAACCACACTGATCTGGGTAAATTGATAGTTTCATTTTTTTTTTTCCCTCTGAGGCTTTTGGCAAAAAAAGATGACATTAGGTTATTATGCAGAACATTAAGTACATTTCTGAACTACAATTTATTAAAAGTCAGAGGGCAATGTACATTTCTTTTTACTTGTTCTTTCAAGCAGACTCTTGATTGCTCTCCTCAGCATGTAGGATTAACTGTATTTAGTCAAAAATAAAAAGCTTCAAAAAAAAAAAAAAAAAAACTGGCTTAAGCTTTAGAAGACAAACTGACATGAACATATAACTGGTACAAATGTTGGACTTACTGTAATGACACTCAGGGAAGACCTGGAAATTCAACCACACACAGAAGTGAGTCAAGGTAAAAAAAAAAAAAAAAAGTTTGTTTTTCGGAACCTGGTAGCTGCTCCGGAGGAAACAAAGAAGGTCTCCACAAGGGAATCCAAACGCAGCACCAGGGACCAGACGATAATCAGGAAGAGGTAATGCACGGGAAGGCAGAGAGAGCAAACTTGGCTTGAGGGATAGGCAATACTCGGTGGTCGTGAGGCAGAGCTTGAGTCAGGGTCCAGAAATCCAGAAACAACGGAATCCGTAGCAGGCTTGGCAGGAGGGGAAGAACCGTGGACTGAAAAGGGTCGAAGAAACACTAGGAGGCAAGGCATGAAACGCTGGATCTCTACTGGCTGAAAGCTGTCGACAATCTGGCAGGGAGGTGGCGACTGAGAGGTGTTTAAGTAAGACGAGGCCCAGGTGGAACAGGTAAGCAATCAGGCATAGCAGGTGAGTAGAATGAGTGCTAATTACAGCATGAACAGGACCGAACATGAATCATGACACTTACACTCATTATAAGCTAGATAATGAGGACAACATAAAAAGCATACATCAACAAACTTGCCCAATTATTATCAGAGTGCAGTCACACTGAATTTGAACAAAATCAAGACAAGAAATTTTGAGCGATGTAACTGATGCCAATAAGAGCAAAATAGTTAAAGATGAAACTCTGATGAATAGCCCTTCCCTTTAATTTATGCAAATTAGCAATATTTTCGAAGTATCCATGACTTTAATCCATAGTTTGCCATATCAACTGCTCTAACAGTCCAACAACATAGCAAAAAAACAAAACTGGAAAAATTTATTCTCTTGACTGTTGCGCTTAGATGAGGAGCCGCAGCTGGAGTGGACTATTCAACTTGTACCTCTTTGCCATGGCAAGATCACAGCTACAATGTTGCTTTTTTGAAAAAAAAAAATTACATGATTCTGATTTTGTTGGGTGTAATCCAATAAAACAATTTCTTTGTTGTTTTGCAAGTTTTTGGAACCAGTTAGGTTCTTCTCATTTCTACTTTTCAGATTCATCTTACCATATGGTCTGTTTATTGTTTTGACATCCATTCTCTCACTGAAATAATCACCTTGGGTTAAAAACATCCCCTGAAATATCTCATCAGCACATGCATCTAGATCCCTCAACTTATATTTATTTATAGAACTTATGAAAGCAACTCATCCCATAGGCTTTGGTAGCCTTTTCAGTGGCATTAAGCTTGTCAGATTCTTTTTTCCAGAAACATAAAAGCTCAACCAGGTAGGACGGAGGCTGTCAGTCAAAACCTATTTTAATTTCTATGTACAGAGTTCAACTCTGGACAGTGCTGATTATCTGTTCAGGAGTTTCCGAGTCATACTTAAGCCTCAGTTGGCCATTTGTCCTTGCTTTATACGATTAAAAGTACTTTTTCATCCATTCTTTTAGCTGGATATATGGCAACACCTGCTCCACGAGTTTTGTTCATGTAGCTTGATCCTAAAATGTTCCAATACAGAAACTGTGAACTTTGGTTTTGCAGCTAAAACATAAAATGAATGTCAACAGATGCCCTTCAAAATGCAGTGAGTTAGCAATTAAACAGTAAGGGCTTCGTGATAAACAGCTGGTGCTATGGTAATGACCAGTGTTAATGTAGAAGTGGTTGTATGCCATGTCTAGATTAATTTAGATTCTTGCAGCCATTTTTCCTGCAGACAGGGTCTAAGGTGAATATGACTGCTTTAGTGTCTGTTAACAAGATTATATAAATACTGACACAAAAAACACAAAGGTAAATTCTGAGTTACTGGTGTAGAGATATGAGTGTAAAATACAAAGAATAATCACTTGGAGGTCAAATCACAGCATTAAGCGGTATTGTTGTGGTCCTAGTTTTGTCTTTTGGGTTTAGGTTTTCCAGCTCTCACAGTTTCTATAGTCATTATCCCAAGAGGTCCTTGGTTTATATTTTGTACCACGGAGGTCTTAAGAGAGACCTTTGATTTTTCTATGTATTTAATTTGCACAGGCTTCCTTTAAAGCTGCAGTAGGTAACTTTAGTAAAAATGTGTTTTTTAAATATTTGTTAAAACTGTCACTATGTCCTGACAATGCAACATGAGACTGTCAGTCTTGCTCGTGTACACGCTGCTCACACCCTCCACTGCACAGTGCGTGCAAGCTCAAGGTTGCCGGTTTCTTGCAGCTGTGCTAATGGCTTAGAAACAATCTAACGGTTCAGGAAAACTGTTTATTCGCCGTCACTGGTGGCCATGTTTACTAATCTTCACATTCACAGCAGGCTCCACTGTGGGGGAGGAGCTGTAGCGCAGCAGAGAGCAAGGGGGAGGTTGTGAGCAGCATGTACATGAGTAGGATTGACAGTGCAAAGACACTCCCCTTGGGTCTGATTGGTTGTTTCTGACTGGGAGCGGTATATTTCTGCAATTGTAGTAGGTCCACAAGGAGGAAGCAGAGGAGCTCAATTTTTTCACTGATTATCTGTCTCATGTTATAGTGTCAGGACATAGTGAGAGTTTTAACCAAAATGTCAAAAAACACATTTTTATAAAAGTTACCTACTGCAGCTTTAAAGAAAGTCTGTATAAATGAAATATATAGAAAAACCAAATTCTCTGACTTTTTACCAAAACTATGTATTCATATTTCAGTATTTAATAAAAGTCTAAGGATAATAAATCTTTACTTTGTGAATTTCACCTTTAACATTTTGATTGTGTATTTATTACATTCTTGAAACCTTTAAAAATATATGGATGCATTTGCATATTTATAAAATGCTTTTATTTAAAATTATTTGACTGATGCTTTAGACATTATTTTTATTTATTTATTTAATTATTTATTACAGCAATAACTTGTGAAAAAATCCTTATTACCTAGGTGTCCAAAGTCGGTCCTCAAGGGTTGGGATCCTGCATGTTTTAGTTCTCTCCCTTGTTCGACATACCTGGATCAAATGATGGCTCGTTAGCAGGCGTCTGCAGAACACTGACATGCTGAGGAGGTGGTTACTACCACCAGGGACAGAACTAAAAAATGCAGGATGCTGATCCTCAAGGACTGACTTTGTACACCCCTGACCTAGAGAAACAATGGTTTAAGTATACTGATACGAAATGGTTTATTTTACAGGTACAATGTGGAAGTGGGAAGCCACAAAATTAGTGTATGAGCATGGAATATATCCCTGCTTATTTTGTTTTTCTGGACTTTCTAGGCCTTAGTGTATTTAACAAAAATTTAAAAAAAATATTTAACCTACTCAGTCTTATTCAAAATGTTTCTAAAAACTTTCAAAAGATTTACCAAATTAAATCTGCATATAATGACAAGTGGTCTCACCATAAAATTACACATCTAAGCTTCTTCAGATTGGATGCTTCTCAACAAATTAAAAATCAAATTAATAGAAAGCCATTAAATATTTAAAACTACCCTTCTGTGCTCACAGTAGAGTACTTTTATATTGTATTTCTACAACTGCCACCTCAACATTTCATGAAGCACACAAGAATATTGCTGACACAAATTTAGCCTTTAATTTAGACCAAGGTCACATCTACAACTTTCTTTTCTAAGGAAAGAAACCTTCTGAGAAAATCAATTCAGCCCACTGAAGGACGATGACATGTACTACAAAAAACAGCAAAATAGCGTTTTTAATAGTTTAATCACTCTTCCTTGTGTATACTTGTACAAAATGGAGGATGAAATATTCTATTTATTTTTTGTGTTTACAAAAATCCCTCTTTATGTAATTAAATTTTGGTATTTCAGCAGTTTAGAGGAAATTAGCTTGACAAGTGCTTTTATTATCCATTCAATCTCCCCAAAAGGCCATAAAAACAGATGTAGCTTGTGTTTTTTCATGAAGCTAGCAGAGCCCATCTGGACTTTATTGAAAATTAGCCAGTCATCCACCATGATGGACAATAATCCCCTGAACATGACTCACATGACACGATAAAGAGCTAAAAATGGAGCTCATGCAGTGTGCTGTTATACTGTTATTACTTATTTACTTACAATGGACAAAAAAGAAAAACGGTGCAACAGAAGCATGAAAAATTGGATTTTGGATGGTGAGTGCGAAGCATCATCGATATGTACAACACCAGCACCCAATTGGACAAATCCTCGGGGAGAAAACATAAACAGTTTCCCTGCTGTCTACACAGGACCTGCTTTGTAACCAATCTTTAAAGCACATCCTGATGGACGATCTTGCCTCTGTAATGCTATTTATAGCTTGGTAATGCATCAGAGGTTGCACCTTCCATCTCGGCAGAACCAACATCTGCCTATGTGTACGCCGGCTTATCTATCCAACACTGACAGCAGCAGGCTTTACTTTCTTCCTCAGACTTCAGTGTCCAGTATCTATTAATTTTCAGCAGGCATCTTTTTATAGTGCCCAAAATGTTAATGTGGTGTCATAAAAAAAATATTCATACCTCTTGAACTTCAAATTTTGTCACATTACTATCACACTCAACCTCAGACATACTGGATAGAGAGCATCTGTAAAAAAAAGAAATGTTCAAGTCTTGGCACAGATTCCCAGTTGAATTTTGGTGTGGACTTTGATTAGGCCACTCTAACACATTCATTTGTTTTGATATAAACTGTCCAATTGTAGCTGTGGAACTACTGGAAGATGAATCTCTGCTTTGGTCTCATATAGGTTGTTTACCAAGATTTCCCTGTATTGAGCTCCATCCATCTTCCCATCAACTCTGATAAGCTCCCCTATCCCTGCTGAAGAAAAGCATCCCTACAGCATGATGCTGCCACAACCATGTTACACAGTGAGCACGGTACTGTCTCTCAGTGATTTTCTTCTTGCCGTTCTTTTGTAAAGGTCAGAATAATGATCTACACATCTAATAGTTGTCTTGTCACTTCACACTTGAGCTGTGGATTTCTACAGCTCCTTCAGAGTCACCATTGACCTTTTGGCTGCTTCTTTGATTAATGCTCTCCATTGCCATTCATCAGTTTACCTGGATGGCCTTCAGTTGGTAGGGTTGCCAATGTATAACAGTCTTTCAATATTTGGATAATGGTTTAAACAATGTTCTGTCAGATGTTTAATGCTTGTGATATTTTTACCTAACTGCTTTAAACTTCTCCACAACTTTCTCCTTGACCTGTCTGTTGTGTTACTTGGTCTTCATGATGCTGTTTGTTCACTAACGTTCTTTAACAAATTTCTGAAGCCTTAACAAAACATTTATACACAAATTACACACAACAAGACACTACAAATTGGGTTTTGTTTAAAAGTACGTAAATACCAGTAAAGTACACTGAAGTTTGTGGTTATGACATGAGAAAATGTGGAAAAGTTCAGGGGTTATGAACATTTTTGTTGAGTTTTTCATTTGAACACTTCCATTAGATTTAAGCAACTAGCTTTTTTGTTTAGATATTTATTAGGATATCACCAGGAGTTGTTAGGAGTACAAATATAATCATAACGTTTAGTTGTTGCGCCACTGTCCTTCATAAAACCATCATACACAAAGTGCCGGCTAATCTGATCTGTCTGAACAAGCAATTTCAAAAGCAGGCGGCCAATCCATCAGCCGAACAATGAGAGAGGCCACAAAATGACAAGATAAGCCGGGGATAGCCATGGAGAGGGTGTGTGGGAGAGGGGGTGCTAGGGATGTGGGTTGGGAGGTACCACATGCACAAACTGCTAAAGAATAAAGCCTCAACTGAATTTCAAAAAAATAACTTCAAATTGTAAAAAGACAACAATAGCTATTAAAAGCACAAATTGGTCCCGATCTAAATGCTGGAAATTGGGAACCATCAACTGGCCAAAAAGTCAACTCTTGGCTCATGTAGTGATCTTCAATGTTCGAGAGTCCGGGTTGACTCAGTACTTCTGCTGTGACCTGGAGTGGTCTATGCATTGACAATTTTAGGATTGACTGGCTGGGAAATGCTTTCATGCGATAGCTGGCTTTCTTTTGCACTCAATGTACAGAAATGATAGACTAAGTCCTCTGAAATCAGAGATGATGCAGAAACGATTGGATTCTGTCTGGTTACATCACAGACCACCCGAGCAATGTAAGGAGCTTAACTGTGATAGAACATGCAACAATTAAGAAGCAGGAGATAGTACACTGAAACCCTCTCTGACTTATAAACATCTGCAGATATAACAAAAAGAATGTGCAACTTGAATGACTTGTGGCCAAGACATTGGCGTAGTATCCAGAGCATGAACAAGACTATACAAGAAAACAAATTAGAGTCTCAACAAAGTCTTGATGGACTTCCAGGTGCACAAATTCCATAATTGTTGCAGTTATAGTTTATGACAACATAACTATGCTAGGAACTGTGCAGCTGTGAAGCTCAGCAGGTTGAGATAATATACAGTGGTGTCAAGGAATACCTGAAATCTGCAAATACTTGAGATCCCCTCTAAAAATACTTATAACTGCCTATTTTATTAGTTCAACCACCAAATATACCCTAATATGCATTAATAAACAAAATGTAAACTGCCTTGGCACTATAGCAGAAGCTAACATCCACGATCTTCCTCATCTCCTTTCATGGAGGTTCAGCCAGTCATGGATTGGCTGCTTTGCAAACGTCAGCCAACAGTATGTCATTTACCACTGCCCCTTGGTATTTCAGCCTCCCAAGCTGCATTTTCTTTCGAATATTTTATTTATGCTCTACGCAAAAATTCACAAATCCATGAATACTGAACTGTGAAAAGGCAGGAATCCACTGTGCTTGGAATCAAGAGACACTGATTATGAGCTAAGGTCATAGTGTTTTCTGCTTGTCCATCTAGGCTAAAACATATCTACATTTACAACGCTAAAAAATGTCTGAAAAGACATCATTAGTTTTCTCATTTGTTTCATTGTTTATACTGTTTAACTGGTTTACGTAACTGAATTGTAAAGCACTTTGGTCAACAACTGTTGTTTTTAATGTGCTATATAAATACATTCACATCCATAAAACCTTCACTTTAGGCCACATAAATCCCAACAGCGTAGCCTCTTACTGACAATTTAGACAATGTGTAGCGGTATTTTAAACTATAAAATGCTCACTGGGATCATGAGCTCTAAATTCATTGTGGCTGCCTTGTGTATAACAGGCATTTGTGGCTGAAGTAATAACTTGTTTATTTGTACATCTGACAGTTTGTATCTCATTAAACTAGTGGCACACATAGTGCTGTTGAACATATCGATTTGCTGTTGGAATGCATAAAATGCAGGGAAATATATTGTTATTTGCTTTTATCGTTCCTTGTTACTACGACAATGCTCACTCCTCATGTCACACCCAGTCATTGTCATTTCGCTTCAAACTACTTCCTATTTTATACCTTTGTCTTTAACATTGCATAACTTTCTATTTTTTCTCTGAGAGTAAGTATGGAAATAACTCTCCACAATTATTGGCACCCCTGGTAAAGATGGCAGCTTTTATCGAGAGCTGGAGGCGGACTCATGCTCACCAATAATCAATCAAAATGTATTTAAAACTTCTAAGTTAGTTTCGTTACAACAAAAACATGTAAAAGATTGAGCTTCACACAATAAGGGTCAGGTCAGCTGCTGGAATAATTTATTGTCTCACTGGTTATTTAGATATCACTCATCAAGTAGGTCAAAACACTGAGTAGATATTTTACACTTAATCTTTAAATGCCATTTCTAAATCATTTATTATCATAAATCAATTATGAAACACTGACAACCTTCAATTATTATCAGGTTGTCTTCATAAATTTTTCTTCAAACTCTTTTGGTAACTCCCGTTTCCAAGCTCTGCTTAATTTAATTTAATTTAATTTAATTTAATTTAATTTAATTTTTCTATTTAAAAAATATTACAATTTCATTTGGTTCTTTTGTGTGTTTTTTTTTATCTTAATTTCTCTAATCTTATTAATATTTTTAACTGTTTTTTAGTACTATTTAAGATTTCATCCAAAATGAAATGTGATTTTACGCCATCAGACTTGCATAAGAAATATCGACCACAGATGAGCATTTTGTTGCTGAACAACCATGATATGATGAAAATTAAAAACAGTCAATAAAAAAGGGAATATGAAAAAAATTAAGCAAATAATAAAATTTCTCCAGGTTGGCTTTCCTTGACCTTTGCAATAAAAACAGCAGTGCAAGCACAGTTCATTTTCCACCTTCATCTGATTGAGTCATTCACTGGTAGCTATGGATTTCACGACACGGCAAGTTTATTTTTGCAGCCAAGATTAACCTAATAGAGTGAGTGTGAAACAATCCATGTGCTGTCTTTTGTTGCTGGTACTTGGTCTTAATACACAGTGTTATGAAGCATATAGTTGTATTAATTGAATTTTCGTTGATCACTTTTCATGAGGCAGCTAAACTGCAGATAAAACAATAGCCTGAATGGATTTACTACTGCAAGAAACTCAGACATGACAGATCTGTAAGTCTTTTACTAAATGTTATGCATCAGCCTTTAGGTAAAAAAGGAAAAAAAGCAAACATCACTCTTCCAGTTTAACAGTTTGTCTGGAAGGAAGGGCCTTATTTTGTAAAAGACAAAATGGAAACAATTTTAGTTATTTCAGTCTGATAAGGAAAAGAGAGGACTTTACACATCAAAAACTGCATGTTAGAAGAGTAAGCAGCACAAGCAGTTATGTAATGAGATTAAAGGCAGCAGTCGCACAGTACAAAACCCAGCCAATGACTTACGACTGCAAAATATCCCACCACTCTCCATGTTTATGGCTGGATAATGTTTTAATTGTACATATGCTAACCATACATTTGGTAATTTCGAAGCAGGCAACCTATAGACTCAGTAATAGCCTCACCAGCCGCTGACAGTATACCATTATAATGATGTATTATAAAACCTCAGAAAATCATGTTTTAATCAACTATGTACTTCAAGATCAACTGAGGCTTTATAACTTAATAATAGTTCCAGGGAGAGGTTTATATACACTCACAATGACCATTAATGTTTTATTAATGTTGAACGTTAAATCCTTGTTTGAAAGTGGAATACATTCTCAATACTTTATAAAAGCCACAAGTTGTTGCATACATTTGAATTTATATTGGATTGTACAGGCTCGAACACAAACACCAACAATTTGAACCTCAACCAAAAGCTTTATGTTGCCATCTAAATCTTCTGACAAAATTCTGTTCAGCCATTCAACCAGATTCTTGAATTCATTTAAAATGGTTGGTTTCCTGGCAAAAACTCAAGCACTGACAACAAATTTTCAAAAGGAATGAGGTCAGGGTAATTTTTAAAAAAAATAAAAATAAAAACCAGTGTTAATGAGTGTTTGGGAACACTGTTTTCCTGAAACAGTCTGTCTGAGATCCAACTGTCAGACCCAAACTGTTGGGATGTTCAAGAACAACCCAGGAAACATTTAGGCTAAAGTTTATCATTAACTGGAGCAAGCTGGAAGGTCAATGTCACTGCCCACTGTGAAATGAGAGTAACATTGAAATATATTTCGATAGTGCTGACCAAGAACATCTTCAAATTCAAAATCTGCAGCTGTCTACACAGATAAGCCATATGCATTTTGGAGAAAGGCTGTATAGTCAGACAAGAAAAGGACTGAGCTGTTTGGCAATAACGATAAGAAGACTGTTTGGAGGAGTCAAGGTAAAGTGTTCAAAACAAAAAACATTGAACCTGTTGGAAAGTGTGGTGGTGGGAGCATCATGCTGAGGGGCTGTTTCCCTGCTAGTGTTATTAGTGCATTGCACAGTGTGGATGAAAAAATGAAATGCTTTAACTTAATATTGAATCAGCAGCTAGATGGTTGAAACACAGACACAGCTGGGAGTTCCATGATGGCAAATACACAACCAGTTTTGGAATTAATAAAGCTGAAGTTTCTACATAAGGTATGAGGTCGAGACACAACTTCTCAAGGGACATTCAGCAGGGGTATTAGTGAAGTCTGTATGTATAGTTCTGACCCTGTGTGAGTTAGAGAAAATAGAATTAGACAAAATCCATGGCAAATTCATATCTGTACACACAATATTTGTTTCTAAAATCAATAAAGTATATGCTAGATAATCAGTCCAGCCTAAAAAAGGGATAGATTAAATATGTAATTAGAAGACCAAAACTAACAAGCAAAGAGCATTTAACTTACAGTGAATTTAAACAAACCTGGAATAAAGATGACTATAATTCAGAGGAAGGAACACTTCAGACTTTTGTTTGAATTTCTCTTTTAGTACTCTAACGCATCCTCGTCCTTACCCTCTTGTGCCACTCTCAATCACTGTGGTACGAATTACATACCCAGAGACACACTTACATCAGCTGCTATCAATTAATTCTCAAAATAACACTTGTGTCCCCAAAGTGTCAAAGCTTGATTAAAAACAGTGTTTAAATGATTGTATTCTAATAATATTTGTGTCACTGTGGTTTTATTGACCCTTAAAACAAGGACAACATGATAAAAGAGGTTAAATATAATACATATCTGGTGAAATTAAAGATATAAACTCTTGTTTTCCACTGTATTTTCTTTCAATTCAAATAAGCTCTGCTGAAACTTGAGGCCATGTGTTTATTATACAAGACTAAGTACTAGTCTTTTAGAGTAGTCCTTGTATGCTTCCTTTGCAAAAACTCCCACAATGCATTGCATTCCAAGGTCATCTGAGTGTTCTCTAACAGTCACTCTCTCTCCATGTTGGAAATCAAAATAATAGGACATAAAGGTAAAAGTGACAGGGCTGTGCACCATATGGTGCTATTGGCTTCCTCCAGAGGGTTTTTCAAACATTGTGTAACCTGCTGTTTATATAAAAAAGAAACAATCCTTCATGTACTTAGAATAAATCCCGATTTAATGACAATTCTGAAATACAACTTTCTGAAAATTTAATTTCCATCTCTTGTCACAAAGGAAAATCTGTGAGGATAATCTCCGCACCAGTATCAAATTGCACTGCGGTGTCTTTTGCCCTCGAGTGTCATTGAGGAGGTCTGTGTCAGCTGAAGTAACAGAATGATGCTATTTCTGATTGACAGAGTCAAGATTTTTCTTGCCTTTTTTTTATTTAAGCAAGAAGAAAACGGCAGCACAAGAAAGAATCTTGCATACCGATAGTGCAAAAAAGGGGAAAAACTGAGATATTATGGTTGACCTCATCAAATGAGCTTTGAGGAAAATCTAAAACTGATGGGGTTAAAGTCAACCCTCAGATTTTCTAAGGGATTTGTTTGTCAGACTGAGACATAATGTGTAGAGCTTAACCCAGAATTACACATTTCACTGTGTTTTATTAATCTCACAGAGGAATGCTGTTTGTCAGCTCTTCACAGCAGTGTAGAGGCAATCATTGATGTGAAATGGTCTGTTTAGCTGTTGACAGCACTCCATTCTTGACTTTCTGTTGTTTCAAAAGTAATGAGGGAGAAGATATGAGCAACACACATGTTTGGCAGTGGCTCATACACACTGCCTGCTCCAGTAGAAGAGAACTGAGAAATGCTGATCTTAGGAGTTCTCTTCAAAACAGCTGCCTTTGTTATTTGTTCATTAGAAACCTATCTCAGACTAGGTACATAAAATTTTTAAAGGGGCCAATTTGCCAAGTCATACACCCATAGCATACTTACGCATTGCCATTTTTATAATTATGTACTTAAAGATTATGTATCAGTTTATTTCAATTTGCAAATTTGTATTTTCCCCAACAATGAAGATGAATAGCCATAAAATGATAAATCTCAGATGAAGCTTGATTTAATTATATGTCATAAGGTCAGTAGTAAACATGCCATGGAAAACTACAAAAGTACAAAATAATGAAGGGGTGAAATGATCAGCACCCCAACTTTTAAATAAAACTATATTTTCAACTCACCTTGGGTTGTACCTCCACTTCTACCACTTGGTTCTTGTGCATGCAACCCTTGACAAAGCCCTCGACTGTGCTGTTGAACTTCATGAAGACCACATAGGCAGCATAGGCGGAAAGCAGTGTGACACTTTCCCAGATGGAGATGAAGTTATCCAAGAAGAAGATGATGAGCATGATCAGATCCAGGATGTAGAAAGACACGTCGCGGAAGAGCGGCCACCATGTCAGGTTGAGGATCTCCTTGGAGAAGATGGCGCACATCCCGATGACAAAGAGGATGTTAAAAACAGCTGAGCCTACGATGGTGCCAATGCCCACATTGCTGTGCGAGATGAAGACTCCAATAATGGAGGTGAAGAGTTCCGGGGCTGAACCGCCCGCCGCCATGAAGGTTGCACCTGCCACGTCATCTGAGATGGAGAGCTTCTCCGTGATTACTGTCAGTGCTGGAACAAAAAACTCATCACACACGATGGCTAAGGCAATGAACATGTAGATCATGCCAAACATGTGGAGGGCCACTGCTCCTTGGCGCCTCTCCTCAAGGCTAAAAAGGTCCTGTGGGTACTCCCCCTGTGTCTCATTGTCATCTGCTGTGGATTTCATGGCTATGGGCATGTCAGCTGACACATTTGGGTCCCCCTGGTGTGGGGTGAAAAGTAGGGTCCTGTGTGGGGCTGACTGCTGAAGATCCACCTGGGGGTGTGATGGCTCGCTGAGCTCATCTGAACTCCTGCTCAAGGCACTGATGGAGACGGCACTTAAAGCCACCAGGCTGAAGACCAACCCCAAAACCCGAACAGGCCGGAGCTTTTTCTGCAAATACCTCCGTCCCAGTTGCTTACAGCCAGAACCTTCTGCAGACCTATTCTCCGGGCAGTCCATGCTGGGCTGATCTGAAGCCATGTTGCTGCAGCTCTCTGTGTCCTCGCTCTTAACAGGTAGTTAGGAACTTTGGGGAGCAAAACATTGTATTTCCCTCAGATTCAAATAAGACAAGAAGGTTTTCGTTGCTGTCCAGGATCCAGTTTGTCAAAGGATGTCATCATATCAGCCTTCCCTAGATAGCATTTAAAAAATAGAACAAATAATTACACAACTTGATCAGGAGGAAAGTCAATACCTCAAGACAAATTTCATTGTAATGACATAAACAATAATCTTGGCCTCTATATAAACAAAGAGAAAATGTGATTAAAAATGTAAAGTTTGCCTTTACACACCATTCAGTGTACAACATGATAATCACTGCCAGATAACATTAATTAGACTAATTATATTTCCATCATGTTACCTGCTAGTGGGTTGGATATATATTTGAAACCCGAATTTCTTCAAATTGAGAAGTTTATATAAATTTCCCTAGTATTTGATAGAGTTGTTTTTAAACTGTAAGATTTGGGTCCAATATTTCAGTATCCTTCCTGAGGCTTCTCACAAGAGTTTGCTGGAATTTTGAAATATCCCTGATGATATAACAGAGTCAGGTTTGTGGGCTCCCTTGCTTATTAGAGCAGACCACAAATGTTCAATGGGACTTAGCTCAGAGCTTTGTGACAGCCACTCTAAAACATTGACTTTGTTGTCTGCAAAGCCACTTTGTAACCAATTTGAGAAGTATGATCCGGGTCATTGTCCATTTGGAAGACCTTTTTGTGCACAAATTTTAATTTCATGGCTGATTTCTTAAGATGTTTCTTCAATATTGCCACATTATGTTTTTTCTCTATAATGTCATCTATTTTTAGAAATGCACCAGTCCCTCATGCAGCAAAAGTTTTAGTGTAGGTTTTGGAGTTATAGCTTCTTCTTCTTCTTTAAATGGCCTTTGCACTCATGTTGGTCCAGGACCTAATTTACTGTGGATTAGGACTCTCTTTTATCAACTTCAGAACATCAAGGCATTTTCATTTTGTTCTGGGGTTGACACACACATTTCCCACCAAAACACATTAATTTCTGGGACACAAAATGTCTGTCCTTCCTAAACAGTGTATTGATTGGAGATTCCCGTGTTGTTTGTGCTTGCATTTAACTGTTTGAACAGACAAACGTGATGCCTTCAGGTATCGGGAAATTGTTCCCAAAGATAAATCAGAGTTGTTATCTACCTGATATCTTGGCTCCCATGATGTTACACAAGGATTGTGTGTGAGGTGTTACCTCAAAATACATCCAAGGGTGTACCCAGTGTACCACTCAGAAGCCTATAGTCATCATCATCTAGGCTTTCCCAAATGGTTTAAAGACATACTAGTCCTAGTTTATGTAAACTTCTAAATTTCAAGAAAGCAATAAGAAAAATTATCTGTCATTACTCCAGTATTTGGCAATAAAGAAAGACAAATTATACATCTTTTTATTCAGTTTATGTAAAAATTTTGTTTTAACTATATCAGGCAACAAGTAAACAGTTCTGCCTAAAAAGTGATGCGTTAAGAGTAAGAAAAACGGGAAAGTGTAAGGATTTCATCAAGTGTGGCTTGACAATTGTGTCAGAGTGTCTTCAAAACTGTATCTTTTGTTATATGTTTCCAGTCTGCAGGAGTCAGAATCTATCAAAAGTGATATTTTTACATTGGTTAATGCTTTTATTGTCATTTTGTAGCACTTTGAAATGCACATGTAAAGTGAGTTATAAATAACATTTTTATTATTATTGGAAAGCCTAAGGATGTTCCAGTGAGAGGGTCATGAGCAACCAAGGTTTCTAGAGCGTGTGGGGTCCGATCCAGCAGACAAGCTACAAGCTCAAAATTGCTGACATCATCAGTTATTGATGGATCTGATAGAAAGGTGTCCATATTCACAGTGCATGGTAGTTTGTTGCATAGCCGCAAACCACTTAGAGTGCTAGTGCTCACCATAATGCAATGCCTGATTGGTGTAAATATCTGTATTGATGTCTGAACTCTTTGTTAGTCTAGTCAGATAGAACAATAAAACGCATTAAATAAACATGTAAATGCAGTTGAAAAGTTGTTGGGGTTAATCAATCTGACTTTCAGCGTCCTTGTTTAGGCTATATTTGACAGGACATTTTCGACATATTTTTCTGGGCTAAAACAGGATAAGGACTGTCCTAATTGAAATCGCCAGAAATCTGACAAACATCTAGCATTTAAGGGTAAAAAAGAAAGAAAGAAAGTAGTGAAAAACATAAAAGCTGTGTTTTATAGTAAAAAAGTAAAAAAAACAAAAGAAAAGTCTACTGTTTGAGCAACTGCCTGGAATATTATCCCCATGGAAGACTCTGCACTTACACACTTACAAGCAATAATAATTGTGTGTACATGTGCATAATGCAGTTAAAGACTTTATTTAATGCATATAATTATTGTTCTGTCTGACAAAGCTAAAATGAATTAAGGCGAACAAAGTACATGGATATTATAACAAAACTAAACAAGAATTGATAGTTTGGCCACAGGATGACCATCACCATCGTCATTCAGCAGCCGATCAACTAAATTGCTCTTTAAAATTAGCTGTAATTCACATTTACAGTCGATAAAATAATTGCATAAGATGCAGAGAGAAAAACTCATGCATCAGCATGATCATGACAGAATTAACGGATCAGGCAACAATTTCAGAACATAAAGATTGTATTTGCTGCTTTTACCAGGAAAACATATATAATTAAATATGACGGCCGGCGGTTCACAGACATGACTTGATTGCAGTCAGTAAAATACAATAACGTGACACTTTGCAGATAAAGAAGATAAACACCAGGCACACACGCGTCCTGTCCGCACTGTTTGACTTCTTGAGAGATGCTTGCTGCCTTCACAGCTTAAATGTTCTCTTTTTTTCCCCTCTCCACTCCCTGTCTGCCCTTCAGTTTCGCCCTTTCCGCTTAAACCACTAACCATCCTTTCCTGCAACCTGAACGTAAAGAGTCCAACATTATCAGAGTCCCATCTTTTTGGCGAGGCGCATGACGCGCACTCAGAGTCATGCCTTACCTTTGATAGAGGCGAGAGGAAAACAGGCGCACAGTTCAGCTGCACGTTGAGATTAGGAATTCCTCTCCGGTGCCCTCTTACTCTCATTGAGCAAAAGCAAAAAAAAAAAAAAAAAAAAAAAAAAAAAAAAAAAAAAAAAAAAATGTGACCACTCGCTGACGATAGAGGAGGAGCTCTGTAAACAGAGAGAGAGAGAGCGCGCGCCTCACAGCAGCGGAATCAGCAGCATCCTTCACGGTGATGAGCGCAGAGAAATCACCTCCAGTTGTTGAAAACGATGGATGTTGTTCTTGGCTTGGCTGACCACGTGAGCTGGCTGGTTTATTAATAACAGGTTAATAGAAGTCAGGTAAGCGGCAAGCTGCGTCCCTCCCCTGTTTGGATCAAGCAGAGGAGGCTTTGGTGATGTTTCAGTTTAGAGGGAGGAGTTGCCGTGGTTACACAGCAAAGGCAGCAGCTTCCTCCCCCCCGTTCCTCTGATGACGGAACAGGTGGATGCGCTCCAGCTCAGCGCTCCGACTGCACGCCTTGGGTCATTTCAAGGTTACCTGAAAGCTGGGGCTCCATTTCTTAAAGATAAACGCAGATTTATGAAGTTCATCGCCTTTATGTTGCATTCTCACCCTTTGGATTGAGGAAATCAAATGTACCAAATTGTATCTGACTTACCAATCTCCTTAATCACCATATTATCATTTACCCCTCAAAAGCGAGACATAAGTAGTGAATAGTGCTGTGTACCGTTCACATTAAAGTTGAATCATCTAATTGGATGTAGGACTGCAATAAACATGTGGCCTACGGAACCAATTAAAAACGCTACCAGTTAATATTCAAAGATTTTTGAGTAGTTTGTAGGATTTTTTTTTTTTTTTTTTTCTTTTTTTGGCACACTTTGGGTCTCTTAGTGCGATCTGAGCATTGTTTGAAGACTGCAACCTACCTCAGTATTGTTGCTGACCATGTCCACCCCTTTATGAGCATAATACCTACCTTCCAATAGCAATTTATGCCAGATAAAGCATCATGTCACCAAGCTCAGATAATCTCGAACTGGTTTCTTAAAGATGACAATGCATGTACTTTGTGGTTAAAACGCTAAATTACATGTCCAATTGCTTGGGAAGTGGATTCTGCTGAGGCTGCAGCCCCTTTTATGGTGCCTGAAGGATACAACATCTTATCTCAGTGGTAACTTTATACAAGTAACAATAAACAATACTGCAGTTAGTATTTGCATGCAATAAAAATGTTGTTAACAGCAGGGGAGAACAGAAATACAAAAGAAGCACATCTGAAACTGAATCTCATTGTTTGTGTATATGTATAGGCTAACATTAGCACTGCAGCACAGTTAGCTGCAGCAAAAAGAAAAGTATTGATTAAAAATTCCCATGGATTCTGGTATTTTTTATGACCCATATAATGCTATTTTGCCACTGTAGGAGATAATTATTGTTGTTGCTTCACAACCCATCTTCTGCAGTTTAATTCTAATGCTGAGTATGTTCCTTTAATATTAGCAATTAATAGTTACCACAATAAACTTTGCTTCAAATGTGACTCATATGCTTCCACTACTTTTTTGTTTGTTTTTTGCAGGTGAGGTTGTGAGTAAATCATATGCATTCTGGCAAATAAATATGTTTCATGATAGTATTTTTGTAAGGAACCTCAGGTGTTTTTTACTCCAGTTGGAAAAAGGATATTCCTGCAAGTATCCAAGGATGTTTGGTAATTCCTTGTGTTAACATTTTAGGAAATTGTGATGTTCACTCTGCTACTGTCTACAGCCTCTTAGATAGTAAGCACATTTCAAAAATGTTAAACTATTTTTGATGTCTTGAAACACAAGTGGAAAAGATCACAGTTGCTTTCTGCAGCTATTTCTTGTTACCTAACAGAAAATATGAAGGTTGAAAGTATTAACTTGCTTTATGTCATTTTATCAGTACTGATGCTTGGTAGCACTTATCCTTTCTAATGCATTCTGGTGGAAGGCTTTCCGGCTAAACTGACGGATCTTGTATTAATCAATTTTCTTAGATTATGCTGCATATTGCACATGTCTTTCTCTTTGTCATCCTAATAAATATGACTGAGCAGACCAATCTGTCTGTCGCTCAGTTCAATTCAGTTGATTTACATAGCGGCAATTCATAGCACATTTCATTACAATGTACTTTACAAAAAAATGATAAAAGTCAGTTCAATCCAATCATAAATGCATTCAAATTGATCCTAGTTTTCAAACAATGCAGTCGAGTTCAGTTTATTATTCAAATTGGCCCAAAAAGCCCTCAATCTAAGGAAACCTAGCAGATTGCTTTGAGTCATTGACTTGCAGCATTCTCTCCTCCTGGACGTGGAGGTAGCAGCAATGCTCATACACAGCATGCATGTAGCAACAGTGAAGAGGAAAAACTCCCCTTTAACAGGAAGAAACCTTCAGCAGAACCTGGCCAAGTGTGAACGATCATCTCCCAAGGCCTACTAGGAATTTGAAAGGACAGAGTATACACACAAAAAAGAAACAAAAGCACTGATCTAGGAGTACCTTGTAGAATAAAGAAGAGTTGAAATGGATTCACTTTAATAGCAAAACTACAGTGGATCCCCAGTATTTGCAGGGATTAAGGACAATAACCTTCTGTGAATAGATAAAATCTGCAAATACTTGAGACCCCCTCTAAAAAAATTTATGACTGCTGGTTTTAATAATTTAAACACCAAATATACTTTAATTTGCATTAATACACACAGTAGAAACTGTCTTAGCACTACAGCAGAAGCTAACATCTACAGTCTTCATTATCTCAATGCATGGAGGTACAGCCAATCAGAAGCCAAGGAAAATAAATGGCACTCCTGCATTTGCTGATTTGCAAACCCCAGCCAGTAGCGTGTCAGGTTGCCTTACCCCAAGGTATTTCAGCTTTCCAAGCTGTGTTTTCTTTCAAACATTTTAGATATGCTTTAGGAAAACATCAGTGACTAGACAAGAGGTGAATCTGCAAGTACTGAACTGCAAATAGGCAGTGGTCCAGTGTACATCCGCAACGTAGAGCATTAGTTTTCACATTAAAGTTACAACACATTTATCATGAAAAAAAAATTTAAGACTTTTCCACATTCAAATTTCTAGACTTCTCAGCCCATCCATCCATCCATCCATCCGTCCATCTATCCATCCATCCATCCATCAATATCTTTACCTGGTGGTCAGGGGGGCTCGTTCCTATCTCCAGCAGTCATGGATGGATTGATAAATGGACAGAGGGAGACATGGACGGATAAATGAATGGATGAATGGACAACAGATGGACAAACATGAATCTTACAGATACATTAAATATTATTGATAAGTTACTTTATTTCAGTAACTTGGTTTACTGCGTTACACACATTGTATAGATTAATTACAAAACACAGACTGATCTTTTCAAGCCTTTATTTCTCTTAATTAGGATGATTTTCCACTTGCAGCTAATGAAAACACAACATTTAAATGAGAATAGTACATCAGACCAATACAAAAAATGTTAATACAGAACTGTGGACTTAATTAAAAGTATGTCTAATACCTTCTAAATGGTTGTTATTTTCAAAAGGTACCTTACCTTAAATCTGACAAACAAGCCTCATCACATACTCTAATTTACTTAATTTGACTGTATCCAGTATATTTATTGAATCTGTAGCAAGCTGTCCATGATACAAATAGACCAGGTGACACAAACAGGCCTTCACATGTCCACTTCCATCTTTTTAATGATGTTTCACTGAAGAAACTTGTCTAATCAGGACACATCAGCATCAAAAAGTCTCCCACATGCTGTTCAAATTAGATCTGTCAATACTTTTGCCTATCAAATGAGATCAGATCCAAGCTGTCAGCTGTTTTGCAACAATGGGCCCACTGTGCACAGACAAGCCTCTCCTCTACCAAACATTACAAGCTTGTCCTGACCTAGCTGCATTTCCTGCATAAAAGTGATGACTGGCCATTGGTCATGTAGGCTGCGCCAGGGGAGGATGGAGGGGGGTGGAGGGGTGGTGAGTTGACTGGGTGATGGTAGCAGTTCTTTTGATTTTTCTATAATCTGTGGTGTGGCAAAAGCAACAGAAATTTCCATCCTGGCCCTGCCCTCCCCCTACCCGGCCCACCCTAACTTTGGCCCGGCACCTAAATCCGAGCCTTTGTGCCCCACATAGTTGTGTGGATTTGTCAGCAGTGAGGTACAAGCAGTGGGAGATAAATAGGGTGGCAATAATGAAGCAAGTTTTTTTCCAATGAAGAGGATAATTAGAATCAATCAAACCAAAGTCTAACTTTATTCTGTCAAAACAGTGATTTACATTAATGACTACCAACCAATGCCTTTTTTGGTTTTGTAGATCTGAACAACAAATCCTAGTCAGTGCCTTTTTTTGTCTTTTGAACATTTTCACATTTTGTCATGTTACAGTCTTAAACCTCAGTGCATTTGATTGAGACTTTATGTGATAAATCAACACAAAACATTGCATAATTATGAAGTGAAAACTAAAAGGTTTCATGGTCTTCACAGTTTGTAAAAATCAAAAACTACATTGCCGAATAACAGTTGCACATCTTTGGGGATATGTCTCCACCAGCTTTGCAAAGATTTTTGCCATTTTTCCTTTGTAAAATAGGACAAGCTCAGTCAAATTGGATGGAGAATGTCTGTAGACAATAATTTTCAAGTTTTGCTACAAATTCTTTACAGGATTTAGGTCTGGACTTTGACTGGGCCATTCGAGCACTTGAGTGAACAGCCACCATATTTTCTAGTCTTGCACCCTCTAGCAGCTTTGCTTCATCCATCCATCCTCCCATCAACTTTGACCAGCTTCACTGTCCCTACTAAACAAAAGGACAAAAAAATCCCCTCAGCATGATGCTGCCACCACAATGTTAACTGTGCATGGATAATAAATTCACTAAGCTTTCTGGAGTCCTTCAGAGTGTTTATACGTCTATCTGTCTGTCCATCTAGCTTGTTAGCTCCATTGAAACTGACCATGGTGGAAAACTACCCAACTAATAGCGCTGTAGAAAAAAATCTTATGACTAGGTTTTCATAGGTGATTTTTTTTTTTCACCGATTCAAGGAAAGAATTTGGAAAAAATGTGTTTGTGTGACAGTCTGTTGGTTACAAAGATGCTGAAATCAACTTTAAAGTTGATTTTTGCAAGTTGTTATGTTAGCAAGAGAAGATGGAAGAAGAGATGCATGTGTGAATGGTGGATGAACGAACAGACAAACACATGGACAGCTGGACAGACAGATGGATCAACTATAAGACAGAATGTGGAAACACAAATATTTATAATCTTAAACCTGGAAGGTACACACATCAAATTTCATACTTTTCCAGACTGGAGACGAACCTTTTTATGTAATAAGGATCGATAACCCCCTCCTATTCGGAGTTCACTGGATTCACGGATTCACCTATTCGTGGATTTTTCTGTGGAACGTAACTCCAAATTCATGAAAAATTTGTCTATTCACAGATTGTTTTGTACAGTGTATCGAAAATATTCAAAACAAAATGCAGCTTGCGAAGCTGAAATACTTAGGTGGAATGCTACTTGGAATGCAGCCACTCCAGGAGCGCCACTCATTTTACTCGGTGATGATTAGCTTTACCCTGGAGATAAAGAAGACTGTAGATATTAGCTTTTGAGGTAGTGCTAAGATAATTTACACTGTGCGTATTTTAAAGTATATCAGGTGTTTAAACTAATAAAATAAGCAGTTATCAGCGTTTTTGGAGGGGGTTTCAGATATTCGTGGATATTAGCTAATCATGGACAGTTATGGTCTCGAAGCCTTGCAAATACTAGGGGTCCACCACAACATAAAAATCACTTTTATGAATACATCTTGTATTGTGGTCATGAGGTCAGCTAATGTATGATGTCCAACTGACGTTTGCAGGACCCATTCCATGTAATAGGCTTGCATGCATTGTTTGTCCTCATGATCTTTTGTATATATGAACACCTACGAGTCATCCTCACAGAGCAATAAAGATCAATTTCTACCTTTTCGCACACCTAAAGTTTAAAGGACCTTACAACAAAACTGAAGTTTACGTATGTTGATTGTTATCTGTCATGGAGAAGTCTCATCTGAAGTGGTATAGCACTGATGCAGGATGTATGCTGCATTATAAGGTTAATCCATAAGTCAACAGCAACACAGATGGGCCGACCTGCAAGGCTGCAGGGATGAGTTTTTAACAGAGAAGGGAGGGAAGAAGCTCAAAATCCATACCCATGTGTTTGTCCCTCTGTCTGTCTGGGACAAGAAGAATGGAGACAACAGTATAAGCGTGGGCAGAAACCCAAACAAGAGGAGGAGGAGAAGGGGGGCAAAGAAGCACAAAAAATGTTTCGTGAGATGATGACGTTGGCAAGGCAAAAGTGGAGCTGTAATCCTATTTTAATCGCAGTGGATTTATTAAACAGAAGCAGCAGGTTTAAATCTCTGCAGATTACACAGAAGGCCCAAGGAGATGTGTGTGTACGTGTGTATGGGGGGGTTCCTAGGTTAGAGAGGCTTGTGTAATCAAGTGGACTTTAGGTGAAATGGCTTTTCTTTAAAGAAAATTTTA
Organism: Anableps anableps; assembly: GCA_014839685.1. Classification (NCBI taxonomy): domain Eukaryota; kingdom Metazoa; phylum Chordata; class Actinopteri; order Cyprinodontiformes; family Anablepidae; genus Anableps; species Anableps anableps. Next base: position 19,500,326 of record CM026085.1, read on the forward strand.
AAAAACACAAACGTGAAATTTAGTGACTAGACATTAGCTGACTTAAATAAAAACATGCAGCCATTATGACTTTATTGGTATTACTTTTGATTAAACTGCTGGAATTAAAACTGAGGCAAACCGTTTAAGAATAATTACTTCTTGAGAAAATAAGGCCGCCTGCAGATGTTACAAATTGTTTTTTGCTTGGACCTCTGTTCATCTTGGCTTAAAGCTTCTTTGGTGTCTTTGTAAAAGACCTTGAATCTCATGGAGAACAGGTTGATCCCTGATCCCCATGCAGATGCAGTTAATCACACTATCACTGATCGGTTTAACTTTCAGAGATCAATGAAGATAAAACACAAGAGATTTGTCAGTAGCACATTTAAAATACAATAAGATACATTTTACTTTTTTTCCCCACATATACTGTTCCAGCTGCAGTTCACTTTTCACATTAAAGCTACTTTTTGTGTGTTCATCTATAAAGAGAAGGTAAAACATTTACATGTAAAAGTATTGAAAAAGTATTTAACACCCTTGAGCTTTTGTTCAGATTTGATCATTTTAATACCAGAAACATGGATGTATTTTATCTGGATTTTATGTGATAGACCAACACAATGTAACTCATAATTATGCATTTGAAGAATTTTTACAAGATATAAGACCAATCATGCACCTAAAGTGACAGGTGAGCTTGAATCAGAGTAGAAGTCAGGAGGGATATGGTAACTCTGAAGGAGTGACAGAAACCCAAAGCTCAGGTGGGAGAGTCTGTTGCTAGGACAACTAAACAAGTGGAAGAAGGTGCTCTTTTCAGATGAAAAACAAAATATTACATTTTTTGGCCTACATGCAAAATGAGACCTACAAGAAACGCACACCACACAACACTAGGCATATATCAATCCCAGTGTTAAACATGGTGGTGGTAGCATCCGACTGTGGGGATGCTTTTCTTCAAAAGGGACAGAAAAGTTGGTCAGAGTTGATGGGAAGATAGATGAAGCGAAATACAGGACAAACTGACAAGAAAACCTAATAGAGGCTGAAAAAGAGTTAAAACTGGATGGCTTTCATAAACACATAACCAGCGTAACAGTGGAAAGGTTTAGATTAAAAGTATATTCATGTGTTAGAATGTCCCAATCAAAGTCAAGGTCTTGATCCATTTGAAAATCTGTGGTAAGACTTGATCATTCATGTTCACAGATACTCCCCATCCTATCTGGCTGAGCTTAAACTGTTTTCCAAACATGCATGAGCAAAAACGTAAGTTGTTAGATAAGCAAAGCTTATAAAGACATACCCTAAAATACTTGCAGCTATAGTCTTGTGAAAAATGCTTTTTACAATCTTGAATCAGAGGGGCTGAAGACAAATGCATTCCCTAATTTTCAGATTTTTATTTGTGAAAAATTTGGAAAACCAAGTATCCTTTTCCTTCTGCTGCGCTACTTGATGTTTGTCAGTGTGGTGTGTAGTTCATTTACATAATATATTTAAAAACATCAGTTGACCAAAGTGCTTCATAATTACATCCACAATCATAAAGTCGTAAACAGAATAAAATAGGAATAAAATTAAATAAAACACAGAGTCAGGATTTAAAATAACTTTCTAGTGTCTCATATACACTATCAGTCATAGACCAGAGAAAAGCGATGAGTTTTTAGCTGACATTTAAATGACTGTATAGTTTGAGCGGTAGAAACAGGGAGAGAAGTAGGTTATTCCAATCTTGGGGCAACTACAACAAATGCTCAATCGCCTCTACATTTTAGCCTTGATCTCAAAACATTGAGGAGAAACCAGATTAAACCTGATTAACCAGAGTGCTCTCAAAGGTGTATGGATGTTAAGGAGATCATATAGATAAGATAGGGTTAGCCCATTTAAAACTTAATAAGTGAGCAATTAAAAATGTAAATCAATGCAAAGACATACAGGAAGCCAGTGAAGAGATTTTAAGACAGGAGTTGTATATTCATTCTTCTTTGTACCAGTAAAAAGACAAGCTGCAGCATTTTTAACTATTTGTAAAAGTGTCAGGGAGGATTGATCTCGCCCGTGATATCAAGAATGTGAAATGTGAATGAATGTGAATGTGAATGTGAAAAATGTTATGGAGTGTAAAAACTTCTCTACAGCAGTGTATCACAATCATAAACAAAGTCAAGGCTATTAGGAGTTGTGGCTAAATTTAGTGTTTAAGAATCCAGTTTTACAGTTTCGCTTTCTCTTGTAAAATAATGTGAAGCTCACTGTTTGTTTCAATCTGACCAAAACCCATGGTGAGATGTCTTAACTTGCAAAATGTAACAAGAAGGGAATGTGTGATGGGAAAATATTTCTGTGTTGATGTAAAGTATTTACTTTGAAAAAACATTTAAGGTTTACTGAAAATGAACTGCATTGGATCCAACAATGTCAACTGAGCCAGTGGCAAGTATGTTTCATTATTTTTCATACAGTACAAAATTATTTTTTTAACTGTACCAGAGGTTTGATCAATTACTTTGTTCTTAACTGTGTCTTCTGTCGTTGCTTTTTTATGATATTCAGTACAACAAATATTAGGCAGAGTATTTTTTAAAGAAAAAATTATTTAGAAAACTATTATTTAAACAAAATGCTTTCTTATACATCTTTTTAATTGTTTACATATAAACATAATATAGAATTAATAAAGTTGAATTCAAGGTAATACGACCATACATAGCTTTTAAATGTGAAACTTTGCTTGCAGAGAGATGCAAATTTATTTCAAGTTAAATATCAAAAAACTTTTTCTTTGCTACGAAGTTTTCATCTGAACACTAAACTTTACATGAAAAACATCCTATTCATAAAGCTATCTGTCGCCTCTCTACTGCCATCTACTGTAAAGTGCGTTGGTGAATGTGCTGAATTTCTCTCTAAACTGTCTATGCTGTTCACAAATTGAAATGTAATATGAAAACCTGCATTATTCTTATATTTTTAACCAGACGTTAACATAATTAACATAACACCGGAGCACTGAAAAACAGTAGACACACCACTTTGTTTTTTTTTTTGTTTGTTTTTTTTTTTTCTTTTTTTTAATAATAAAGAGCATGACACAAAAGTAGAACAAAGCCTAGGAGCCCTTAACCCCTAACAGGTTTACAATGGCGTTTGATACAACACATAGGCCTACAATGTCTTAAATGTGCAATAATGACAATGATGATTTGCACAGTGTCTATTTTAATTCAAACTGTATTTTTTCCATTCGTTTATTCTGGATCCCTAACAGTAATATAATCAACATTGCTGTTTAAATTTTTCTATTTGTCTCCTATAATAGCATTAAAAAATTATTTTTATTGATTAAATGTATGTTTCTCAGAAACAACAAAAAACATCAACAATAACAACAACAAAAAAAAAATTCCACCAACTCACCAACAGGGGGCAGAAACTTTAACCTTAAACATCCGGCTAGCTCCTTCCTCTTCCGGTTACGGCGAAAGCAGGTATGGCGGTTCCTATTTTCATCTGCATGATTAGAAAATCGTAATCGACTGTAATCCTCCGGTTAAGAATATAGTTTAATATATTTTAATATGTTGTTTGACTCATAATAAGTTTTTGTACTCAAGGAAGTGATGATTTTATTCGTTAGATGGCTGTACGAAGACGTTTTTACTCATCTGTGTCGAGATAAGGCCGCTCTGTGTGGGACTAGATACACAAACTGGCTCAAGGCTGATGTGTAATAATAAAATGAACACATAGTGGTGCCGAAAGTCTCACAGTATACATACCCCGAGTTTAAAACATGAAAAGGGGGCTTTAAACTGATCATATGTTGACGAATAGTAATGTGAATGAACGTAATGAACAGCCGCACAGTTACAACCACTTTCTCATTCAACTAAAATTTGTCTCACAGCTTCAAGATGGTGCAACGCCTGACTTACCGCCGCAGGTTGTCCTACAACACTGCTTCCAACAAGACCAGACTGTAAGTGAGCCGCTCACTGCTATCTTTGGAGAAGCTGAAAGCCTTCTCCCACGTTTGTACCTCCGCAACATAAGTGCATGTAGTAAAGAAGCTTTCTGGTGGTCTGTAGGTCCCGGACTCCTGGTAACCGTATTGTGTACCTGTACACCAAGAAGGTTGGCAAAGCCCCCAAGTCAGCATGTGGCATCTGCCCTGGAAGACTGCGTGGAGTAAGTAAAGCTAATGAGATTTATTCTAATATATTTCTAGATAAGGAGGGGGAGAACGTGTTATGTTACGTAAAATTCTTTATATATTTGCAGGCACAATATCTTTCCCACTATAAATATTCATCAATTAGATAAGGTAATGCTCATACCTGGAACAGTACAAGAGTAAAATTATGCTGTTTGAATCAACTTAAACATTACAATGTGGAGGTTCAAAGATATTTGTATCATTTATGTACAAATTGATCACAGCCCTCGATATCTCTATTTTTAAAATTTGAAAAAGTATTATTTTAAACTAAAATGCTCGCACTAAAAGTGGACCCAGTGCATTTTCTTCATGTTATCAGTATTGATATTGGCTAGGGGTGTAGTGGTACGCGTATTCACACTGAAAATTTTTGATACATCCTTTTAAGTTCAGTACGTATGCATAACGAACAAATACAGAGCTGCTGAAAACTTGAATACATGCAGAACTAAATCCATCAACCAACTTTAAAAAGCAATACTAAAACTAAACTATCAAAAGACTGCTGTTTGGGAACATTGTGGTTTCTAGTTCAGCTACAATGATGATGAAAAAAGAAAACTGGTGGTAGTTTCTAATTTGTGAACAGTGATCATGTACAGTAGCTCGCTCTATACCAAATTTACTCACCTGAAACAACTTCAGGTTGTATGTAAACCCCACATATTGGAGAAAAATTGTATGACATCTATTAGTTCAAGATTAGTTCAAACTCCATACATCCGATGATGGGGTCTGCTGTACTCAGCTGGTGCTGGAGGTTTCCTGCATGTCAAAGTAACACGATTTAAATGTTGTAAAATATTGGCACAGTCTTATAAAAAGAAATTCTAAACATCAATATTGACCTTTCTCAAGTGGTTATATTGTTTAGCTTTTTATAAGTTTTAGAACATAACAAAATTAAATTTTAGAATTGAACAAGAATCTTGTTCAATTAGAAAAGAAAAATATACATTTAGTTTTTCTTGCTTAAATGTACCGACCTGACGGAGTTCGGTACTGACTGAATTCTAAGATACCTGCTGAACCTTGATTTTTGTGTACCATTACACCTCTACTAGCAGTAGTGTTTTATGTCACAGTCATTAACCATCACACACACAGAATGTCCTCAGTGTTACATTATATCTTCTTAATCTATAGTTTTTGTCTTGACGTTGAAACATTTTATTTTAGTGGCGTTACATCTGTAAGTCATTGTAAAATAAAAGCTACATAAATAAAAACCAAATTCTAGATTTGCGAAACTGGCATACAACGACAGTGATGGTAATTCCAGTGAAACAGAGGTTCACCACAAAAGGATTTGTGCTAAAGATGACACTTTTACTGTTTGGCAAACGTATACGGTGTAAACGTCCTAATTTCTGTCTGCGGTGCATGGCTCATTGTGCATCCAGCATTAAGGCCGTTGTAAAAGTAAACAAACTTGACTTCTGCTCTTTATTAAATGATTTTGGATGCTTGGATGCTGGATTACAGCCTGCGTCATAGCACACCCAGCATGTAGGCTGAAAGATGGTGCAAGCTGGTAAATGCATTTAAAATGTTACTTGGAAGTTCTGGTTATGTTTATATTTTTTAAAAGACTTCTAGCAGTACGTTGTCTCAGTTAATCTGCTGTTTTAAGACTTCAGGGCAATCTTTATGTTAAAAGCAATACTAACTGTGAAGAATTTTATTATTAATTGCTTGTAGATAAAACAGTTTTATCTCTTTTACAGATTTGATAGCACTTAGTGTTAATACTGTGTTGGTGATTACACATCTGCGCATCAGTTTGAATACCACATCATAACATGATGTGTTTAAAGAAGATGCTGAAGTGGTCAGAATTTACACTGACGTTCACCACTGGGGTTATTTCAGTTTCCAGTTATTTCTGGAGGTTAAAGTAGTTTTGCTTTTTAAAGATAACATTTTACTGTTTGGGAAACAGTTCTTTTAAAAATAATGACATCACTCAACATCGGGAGTAAAAAGTAGCATAGTAAAACTCATAGGAAGATTCCTAACAGTGGAATCATCTACAGGCGTATAAGGTGTTGTCCTTTAAGAGATTTAATCTTGATTTCCATATTGACCTAGAAAACATGGTTGTTGTCCTTACCTATAATCAAGCCTTATCACCTTATTGTAAAGTCGACTTCCTATAAAAAGTTTGAATACTTGAAGGAAATTCTAATACATAAATGGTGCTGACCTTTTGAAACTCATGAAAACATATACATTATAATTCAAATGAAGAAAAAGGAAACCACTTTTGAAAAAGTATTAATTTTAAAATTGATATGAGTAACATGCCTCAGAAGATTTAGAACAGCTCAAAAAATGCTAGGAAGCAAGTATAAGCTAATAGAAATCAGCTTTAAGAAATGCTTTATACCTAAATGGACTACCCTGGAATATGATAGGATAGGTAATAATTTGTTTCATGTGAGTCCAAGCTGTCTTGTAGGTTTGGAAATCTCCTTTGATCATCTGTCCTGTTATTACCGCACAAGTAAAAACCGGTATTTGTTATGGGTGCTTGGTGCACGCAGTATGAATTTCTGTGCACACAGATTAATGTTGTCGTCCTTAACTGTTACTTTTAAGTCTTTTGCAGTTTTCTGCAGGAAAATGTCAAGCACATTGCAAAACTATAATTTTAAATATAAAGCAATGAATGTTAAATGTTTCGTTTTCTGAACTGTACAGAATTTGTCAACAGATAAACATATGATGCAGTTATCTACATCTTTGAAATGGACTCAACAATGACTTGTTTTACTACATAAACTTAATTCAAGTCGAAATGTTGTGTTGGTGATAGTTTTAATCTCATGCATTTGTAGGTTTTTGCATTTCTTTTTGTGGTGTTTTTTTCTAGTGATTGTCTACACACTGGTTTTAGGTTACAAGCATTGTCGTATAATCTTAAAGTGAAATACCATGTCATGTACATCTACAAATTTTTAGGGTGAAAAAAAACTAGCAACTTATCTATTAAATCTAATCTATTAAAATAAACTAACCTACATTCTTACATTTGTTTTTGTTGACGTGGAGAGCAAAGATTAAACTGGTCTGTAGGCTATAAATGTTTCACAACCAGCTGTTGGCAGAAAGAACAGAGGGCAAGTGCTTTTAAGTCATGTTGGACCAAATTAAACAGAACTTGCTGTCAAAGCTAAAAATCTGCTCAGAAGGGTTTATCGGCAGCTTTTACTTTATCAATTCAGCTTTTCCGTATAAGTAATATTTTATGTTTTTATATTGATCTAAAGTTGTGGCAGGTATATTGCAACTCCATTGTGAATGTTACAATGTTAGTTACCTTCTTGTTAATGTCGAGGCTCCTTCCGGTAAGACTTTCGGGGATGAGTGTTATTTTTAGACTTATAAAATAAAAATCAACCCAGTGAGATGAGTGCTTCTCGGGTTACTGACGAGCCACTGTACTCGTTTCATCGACTATTCAAATGTCTGCCAAAGTAGTTTCAGCCATTCATTTTTAGAGCCTGTTCTTAAGAGTGATGTTTGTGTTACAGATTCGCGCTGTTAGACCTCAGGTTCTGATGAGGCTTTCCAAGACCAAGAAGCATGTTAGCAGGGCCTACGGTGGATCCATGTGCGCCAAGTGTGTGCGTGACAGGTAAGAGAAGCCTTTGCATTCATTTTAGGTCTTTGTTGCTGAAAATTTGGACTGAAGCCCATGTTGGACATGATCCTATTCAGAACTACCATGGATGTTGAAAGATCTACAGTACTGAAATTTAGAGTTATAAGCACATGTTGCTCCCCTTGTGTTTTTTGTTTTGTTGCCATTTAAGAATTCAATATTGCCATGGACAAAACATTTCTTGTTTTTAATGAATAATGCATTGAATTTTCTCTTTTGATGTGATTCACAGGATCAAGCGTGCTTTCTTGATTGAGGAGCAGAAGATCGTTGTCAAGGTGCTCAAGGCACAAGCACAGAGCCAGAAATCGAAGTAAAATCTGTATTTGTATTGCCACAATAAAAAAATGACCAATAAATCAGCTTTGTTTGTTTTCAGTCTGTCAGCTAAGATTCAGCTGTTTGATCGGCAATTCTCTGGACAAATGGGCAGTTAAAATGTCAACTGATGAAAAATCCTTATGTTAAGTTTAATTTCGACAAGTGTTGAAAGTGGTAGAACCATCAACTGAGTTAATTTTTTACTTAAGGTTGATCAGGCCTGAAATCATGATCCACTGAAGAATTTCTGGTCTAGATGTATTAGCAAGGTAAAGGACTGTACTGAAAATAAATGAGAAATGTAAATATAGATATGCCTTAAGAATAACTGTTAAATACTAATAACTTTGTTACGTCGTTAACATTGCCAAATGGCACCCAAGTTGATTCAAACAGGTAAAATGGAAAAAAAAAAAAACTTTTTTCCAGTAAGATGGAGGCTTTCCATATTTTATCTGTACGTAAACAGTATTGTCTTACAAGTACTGACTGCAATTCTCCTTTATGTTGGTTTTGTGTACCATATTGATTATTTTGTAAAATGCCTGAAGTATAAGTTAATGGTACCCTCCAGTGGACCAAGTTGCTTCCATGGAAATGCTTCTATTTTTGGTAAACAAAATGTCAAAGTTTAAAAGCTCAGTATGTGTCCGACTTTCTTCACTTGAGTCCACCAACAGAAAATGAAAACGAAAGGGGGGTGCACCATACAGTCAAATCTGAAAAATAAAAATCAATTCATAATGTTTAAATGGATTTTAACTACCTTGATCGCAATAATTGGAAAAACTGCGAATGGTAAGCCCCATCATACTGTTACTGATGCATAAAATATAAAACTATACAGCGTTTCTTAGATGTAAATTAATGTGCAAATTGCTGCAGTGATTAACTGGTAATACTCCCTTAGGGTATTCATATATTTTGGGGGATTCTCGACAACATGCAGCATTTGCATGCTAGTTTTTATGGTAGGATGAGCAGTATAGAGAATAGCCATTTTAACTTTAGCAGTGCGATAACTTGAGGATAAATTTTACTAGAATTCAAAATATTGCGTTTAATTAATTAATGTTTAATTTAATTTAATTAATGTTTAATTTAATTAATGTTCCAATACTACAACTCTCCAGTTCTAAATTGAGTTACATTGGGCCTCTGAACATTTTTTTTTTTCATGGATATAAAATATAACCAATACAAAAAAAATTCATGTTTAATTGAAACGTTCCCATAGGGAAAATATGTTTTAAGTTTTGCTTGCTGAAGTGCCTTTTTACGGAGAATTGTTACTATCTCTTTAAGTGACGTTATTAAAATCCGCGAAATATTTCTTCTTTTTTTTTTTCTTTCTTTTTTTTATGTTAAATTCTGCAAAAGTCATAGATATTGTTGAAGCCACTGTGTACGTTATATTTAAAAATAATAATAATAATGAAAGAAAAGAAAAAAAAAAACGCATGTACTTCCGGGACACGTCAACTAAATTAATGCGCAGGCGCACCCCAGCCAGTGGTGAAAGCAGCGTCGCTGGAAAGAAAGAAATTCTTTTATCATGGAGACTTTATACAGTATTCCGTTTGCTGTGCTCGAATGTCCGAATATAAAACTGAAGAAACCCTCATGGCTACACATGCCGTCGGCTATGACCGTGTATGCGGTCGTCATTGTGTCCTACTTTCTCATCACAGGAGGTAAATGAAGCTAACGACGAGCTAAGAGACGGCGAGTCTGTCTTCATTTTAACTCTATCGGTATACCAATAGAAGTTTTAATATTCATGGTATTGTTTTATTTGCATTAAGATGTGCTTTGGTTGCATTTGTATAGCTAATGTAAAGGTAGGTTAACTTTTCAGCTAAACCAAGATGAGTTTTTCTTCTCCCATTGTTGTGCAATTTGAATCATAAAAGACAAAAGATCCTGATCAAGCCAGCATGAACATTTTGTATACAACTGAGGAAGAGAATATATCATAACGAAAGCTAAAGGTAGGTCTGAAAGCCTTAGACGTTGGACGTACTTAAAGCCCACACTTCTATTAATTTTAATGTTTAAAACCCCAAAAATCAATTTCTCAGAAAATTTGAATCAGAAGATAAAGCAAATAAAAGAGGAGTTTTAATACATGCTGGAGAGCCTCAACATGTATTGGACAACATATGCACTTGGGGTTGGGGCTCCTTTTGCATTAATCACTGCATGGAGGTGATCAGCCTGGGATACTTCTGAGGTGTCGAGGAAGCCCATGTTCCTTCTGCCCATACCCCAGAGATCTCTGTGCAGAGCCTTTTAGAACACCGACTCCAGCTGCAATCCGCTACTTGTGAATCTCCGCCAGACTTTGCTTCACTATCATCCTAAAGCTGTAGTCATTCCTATGGTTTGTGCACCTTTTTTCCACCACATGTTCCCGTTCCTCCTAACTTTTCAATAATGTGTTTGATTACTGCCACTTTCTTCAGCTATGAACCTTTGTTGCTTTCCCGTTCTTGTTCAAGATGTCATTGACTGTCTCCTTGGCAACTGTTGAATCCTCAATCTACATGATTTCAGTTTCAGAAATCTTTTTTTTATTGGACCTCTGTAATCAAATTTTCTGAGACACCCACTAGTCACTTATCCTTACACATTAATGTAGCAAGTGCAAATACCATTAGGAATGAATTAAATTTGTGGCGGGATTCGATTATAATTTTTTATCGAGTTAATTGCAGGGTTTGTAATTAATAGCATTTTAATTGAAAACCATATATCGACAAAGTAAGCAACATTCTTAGTTCAAAAACCCTTTTTGCTGCTAAATTATTGACTAAATAAACATGAGTTCAACAACAAATATATTTGTTTTTAATCTTTTATTTAGGTTATTCAAGCAGTAGATTGGTGCAAAGTGCTATTATTCTCATTCAGCATTAAGTGTTTCAGGAACCCCTGATCATACATGTTAACTTCTTTGAAGAAATGTTGACTATTGACACTGACAGTAGTGTTGGTTACGTCTGTGCTTACTGCTGTTTGTTGCTGATATTTTTGCATTGAGATGGTATTTTAGGCTTGAATAGCTTTGGTAATAGGCTAACTCATTTTTGCACAATTTGCACACAACAATAGTCTTTTCCAGAGTCTCATCATCTCATTTTTTTGAAGCAAAAATTAACCCCCAGCGTGCCAAGAGAAGCAGCTTTGTCATCCATCGCTGTTGTTTGCAGCGGATGTTGTTTGCGCGTCAGATTTACGGGTGTACAGAGAAATGGTTCCACTTGGAACTTTTGTTAAAAAAAAAAAAAAAACAAACAAAAAAAAAACATGATTACATAATTGTATTAAATTTTTTCACGTGTTAAAATCTATGTAATTGATCAAAATGAACGTGTTAAAATCCCAGCCCCAATTATATTTGCACTTTGCTTATGAAGTGTGTTTGTATAAGTTTATCTTTGATCTGTATCTGTTTGTCCAACATACAGGTATTATCTATGACGTTATTGTAGAACCTCCAAGTGTGGGTTCAATGACAGATGAGCATGGACACCAGCGACCAGTCGCCTTTTTGGCATACAGGTATTACAATCTTTGAGTACTTAAACACATGGAAAAAAAACCCAAGTATTCTCACAACTTATTTGGACTCACTTCTCTTTCAGAGTTAATGGGCAGTACATTATGGAAGGATTGGCCTCCAGTTTCCTCTTCACCATGGGAGGCTTGGGCTTTATAATCCTGGACCGCTCCAATGCACCAAACATTCCCAAACTGAACCGCTTTCTTCTGCTTTTCATCGGCTTTGTCAGTGTCCTCCTCAGCTTCTTCATGGCCAGAGTTTTCATGCGCATGAAACTGCCGTAAGTTAAAGCTCAGTATTTGCTGAATTATAAATTAGGGTTGGCACTATATATTTTTTCTTGTATCAAAAGCACTTAAAAACTGTGATTATGGGTTTTTTTTTAGGGTAAGAATGTAGTTGTTGCTTGCCAAACTGTGCTAATTTAACTCTCTATCTTTTCAGAGGGTACCTCATGGGCTAAGGACATGGACAACAGAAATTTACCAAACAGAATCAGTTATAGATAAAGGTGACACTTAACCAAATCTTAAACAATAAAGACTGAAAGCACTGACTTTGCTCAAGAGAGGCAAGCAGACTGACCCCTTCACCTGGAGGAAAAAAAAACCCAGAGCCGATAGTAAACCTCTTGATTAGGCTATGTGTAAATGTTACTGGCTCATCAGATTTGTTTTAAAATGAGTGGGGGAAATGTTTATAAAAAAACAGTAGAAAGAAAACCAAGTGTTGATGGGATGCAGCCACCAATTTAAATGCAGAATTAGAATTGTGCGCTTTGTTTTGTTGAGTGTCTGAAAGTGTTTCAGTTTTTGTGTTAAAATCATTGAAGAAGATCATGAAACCGAAAAGTTTTGTTTTTGTATACGGTTAAATAAATCTTTATTTACACAAAGTGTTGCAGTTGTTATTTATATTTGAATGATTGAACTTGGGATCATTAATGATCCCCCCCCCCAATGCTTATGTTATTTAGATTGTTTCCTGAAGATACATTTTTAAATTGTTACAATCATCACAGCTTTGTTTTAATTTGAAAATAATGTATAATGATGTTACCAATTCAACTGCCTTTTATAGCAAGAAATGCAATTCTGACCACTATTATACAGAAGAGAACAAAATGTCTTGTGCATTCTTTAATAGAGGCAGTATCTAATCCAACAGAAAATAAAGGAATTACAGGATTATTCCCATATGTCACTAACCTTTAAATTCAACTCAAACTAGTTTGTTGAAGGAAATTAATACTACAAATATATTAATACAAAAAAAGTCTGATTCAGTATTTAAACTTCTGATTCCCAGTTGAGGGAAAATAGGCCATTTTTGATCTCAGGCTGATTGGTTGGAGCATCTTTATCTATGGCCTTGTGGCGTTTTCATCCAAGTGCATTGTCACAATTCCTCCACAAGGTGGTGATGTTATTCCATTTACTGTTTAGTTTGTTTTCACTGTGAATGGTCACTTTAGTTTGTGACGGTTGGAAAAAAATAAAAATATAGGCATCCCCAACTTTAACACTAGGTTTAGTATAAGTTTTTGAAAGGATTTTTCAAACCAAAATGTAGTTTTTTCTTTTTTGTTTTGTTTTTTTTAATGATCCTTGTGTAACATTAAAGGCAGAGGTCTTTTTATGTTATACTAAGTACATTCGTTCTGAGTTGACAGGTTTATTTTTCTGTGGTAGCAAAAATAAACACTGGATTAACAGCTTCCAAAACAAATAACGTCTGCCATAATAGTAGCCCTGCATCAGTAAATCTGTCAGTTGTAATTCCTCATACCTTTCCTTGGCATGATCAGTCATCAGTCTGGATCTCTTGTTGGGAAACTCTTGTGTAATTTTCGTGGATGTGCTTTTTGAATCCTTTGCATTGATTTACATTTTATACACTTCTATCAACTAATTTGGACCTCTGTTTTACACCTTGGAGTGTTGTTTTCTGTTGTTGATGTATTAGGCAATATTTTAATTGAACCTATTAATATCAATCTCATCTGAAAAGTAATAGGTTTCTAGAATTCTTCATGTTGCTTCAATCTGTTTTGGCAAAGTTAAAAGCGACTTCAGTTGGACATTTACATAAACCCAGAAGAAATCTACAGATTTCTTATGCATAGCTCGGAGTATAAGTAGTTAACACAGTTTTCCATAGTAAATATATTTCTAACAGGGCTATTGGAAATGTACGTTAGATGAAAGGAACAACCCATGTAATCCATGCATACAAAGAAATAAAATGAGTCCATAAAATATCTGTAATAAAGTGAAATGGTAAAGGCAGTAAGCCAGGAAAAGATTTAAAATTTGTCAGTACTTGTAAAGCAATCCTAACTGATGGCCTATAAAAAGGATTTCCATTACGGAAGAAACATGTCATAATGGGTAAAAGCAAAGTGCTTTCAGGATCTTTACAAGCTTATTGTAAAGCATACTAAAGGCATTGGTAACAGACTTCTTTCTAAACTTCAGAACTTTTCATCGCCATTGCTGCTGGAAGTGGAAATCATTTCTTTGTGAACTGCCCATGACCAGATGCTTTTTGCAAGATTTTTGAGAGAAGTCAATAGAAAACTTGGAATAGTTTTCCAACAGCCAAGGACCACTCAAAGTTTCAGAAAGACCTGAAATTAGTAGGGACAGTTGTTTAAAAGAATTCTACATCCATTTCTCAACTAGATGTAGGTCTGGTTTTTGAAAGACCCACTCTAACAAATGAGCATGCTTGGATTTAGATCACTAAATCTAATCCAGCTGTTGTCCTGCTGGAAGCTAAACCTCTGCCTCAGTCGCAAGTCTTCTGCTGCCTCCAACTGGTTTTCTTAGAAAGATTGTCCTTTATTTAGCTCCAGCCATTTTCCCATCAACTCCGACCAGCTTCCCCCTCTGTCCTGTTGAAAAAGCATCCCTACAGTATGACGCTGCCACCACACTTCCTCGTGTTTCCTGTGTCCCCTACATAGTTTGTCAAATGCTTTCTTTCATCTTGCCAATTTTCTATAAAGGCTTGATTTGTCTAGAGTAAATTACAAACAGGTGGATTCTACGGACTAATTTAGCCAGTTCTGAAGGCAAGTGGTTGCAATGGGTTGTATTTAGTGGCATCAGAGTAAAGGGGCTGAATATGCAAACCACACCTTTGATTTCCAGTTGCAAGAAATATGTTATTTCTTTTGCATGTCCTTATACTCACAACACACTAAGAAACACATTCAGTCTGTGTGGAATATGGGAACATTGGTAAATAATTGAAGACTTGTCAAACAGTGTCCCTGTTTGACAGGTTTGACAGGAGGTTCAGTACAACAAAGAAACAGAGCTGGTACATATTTAAAATAAGAACACTAGGTTTAAAAATACCCTTTTTAATTCAACTGTAAAATGAAATACAGTATTTCATATGATGCAATACAACTGTTTTCGCTGGTCCATCCAAGTATTTCATATATTCCTAAGAAGGAATGAAGTGTTCTGTTTCCAAAGTGCCACATAATATTTTTCACACACGCACACATATTTTGATTAATAGGATAATAGACAGAAAAAAATTATTATTTTCTGGTTCAAAGTTATTTTGAACACCTGCAACTGCTGCAACTTTATTAGTGTAAAAATAAACCTGAAGCATTTTCCCCCCCAGCACCTGTAAATGATTTTAGTCATCTTTATGTCTTCATCCGTTTCCTTTGTTTGGTTTGTTCTTGGACACCTTCACTGCTGTGATTTAATCCATTTTCGTTTGTTGGCAGCTTCAGAACAAATGAAGCACAGATCAAAGTCGTTAAAGCTGGATTCATGAGGTAAACACTTTTCAGGGTTGGTAGGACTTGCCATACAGCTTACCTTTCTTCTCTTTTCATTTTCTGTGTTCACTGAGTTGTTCATCCTCAGGCCTAATGCTCCCTCCAGCTCTGGAAGAAAGGAAGTAGCAACATATCACCTTTGAAGTCTTTCACTGAACTTCCTCAGTTAATAAACAAGTACCTGTAAGAATGAGGTCGATCTTCTCCACCACCAGGTCAGCATCCTCCAAGGTGAAGCACAGTGGGGGCTTGAATTTCAGCACGTTACGATGAGGTCCATCAGCGCTTAAAAGGATGTGCTGTTCCTTTAACCTGGAAATATTTAGTATTTAGCTCTCTGTGGTTGTTTATGCAGCCTTACAGTATACGATGGCATAGCCAGTTTTGACTTGTCTTGTCAGTCAGCGCATGGATAGGAATATACAATAAGCACCTGTTCTTTCGTGCAATCAACTGCTCAGTTCTCTTCCTGGTTCAGCTGTCAGTCAAAATTCCCCTAATAATTAAATCTCAACCCTACAGAATTACTGTAGATCTTATCCAGCTCTACAGGTTGCAGACTCTGCCTGAGCTAAGTACCCAGCTGGTTAGGCTGGTGTTACTCTCTAAAGAGCAGAATAATGAAAATGTATATTCTGTGCAGTTAGCCCCTGCAATAAGCATTAGTGTTTTATTTTCTCACTGGAATTAGTATTAATTCATTAGCCAAGAAAAATATGTGAAACATCACTGAATATCAGCTTTATACAGTGATCAATAGTGTTTTTTATAGTTGGTAGTTGTGGCATTCTTGGCTTTTGCAATCTGAATATTCAGCTTATCTGGCTTCAAGACAAAGCTGACTGGGAGCAGTCAACAACTTTTGTCCCTCCTGAGTTGCTGTCTGGAAGAACCGTTGGCAGATTTGTTTCTGAGGCAAATTTGTCTATCTAGATACAACAAATTGTAAAGGTCTGCAAACATTCTCTTTGAACGACAAACTCATTTGCAAACCTACACTAGAACAGGAATTCCTTTTGAAAAACGCAACTCAAAAAGCAATTTCATAATGGCTTTATCCTCTTTACTAAAAAAATAAAATAAAATCAAGCCACAGTTATGGAATGGTTAATAGTGAAATATTTTTATTCAACCCAACTCAAAATGAATTCATTGTAATTTAGCATGAGAAGTAATAATATACGTTTTTATTTATCTAATTTTCCATGCTTTCTCTCAATAAAAATGATCCTACTTTTAATGTTGACTCTGTGTCATATGATTATAGATAGTGTAAAAACAGCACTGAAGCCTTAGATTTAACACTTAAAACTTACTTATAAATGACCTCCTGGGCTTCTGCTGTAGCAGGGGTTAGCTTCACTCTGTCCCTCACCAGCTCCATCCCAACAAACAGACCGCGGCCCCTGCAGAGAGTGACGCCTCTTTGTTCAGCCTGAAGCCATGTCTGATGTACAGATATTGCTCAAAACATTTTTGAACATACAGTCCTAAATGTTGTGTTAGAGACTGTTAAAAATATAAAATAATGGAGACCAGGGTTTTGTTTTTTTTCTTCATACTTGCAATAACACAATTTTAACTTTTAAGCCGCTGATGTTCTATGAAGCACCACCTTTCTATATTGTGGTACAAAGTGTGTGTATCTATGAGAAGTGTCATATGAGAGTGTCAGTTTGAACAATCTTCAATAATTTGCAAAAATGTAAAAAAATAAATAAATAAATAAATAATTTAAATGGTATTATAAAACACCAGAATTCTCACAGCTTACTTGATTTCATTTCAAGAAAGGATTTCAAGTTTTGGCATGGAAATACCACACAGGTAAAGAAAAGGTAATAAGATGTAACAAATTAAATGAAATGCTGCCAGTAGTTCCACACAAATAATGTACCTTCTACATTTTCTTGTGAAGTCACTTATTATTTAGAGTTTTTGAGTCAGCATTTGCCTCACCTAATGTCTCCTATTAGCAGATGCTTCTCCTTTTGTTTTTCCAGCAGGTTAGTGAGGTACTGGCCAACACGCAGTGCGTTTCCCTGCAGATCCTCTTTTTCAATCACATCCAGGACAGCCAGACCAATCGCACAGGACACGGGGTTACCGCCAAACTAAAAATATTAATACATAATAATGAAAAATATTAGGTTTTTACATATTTACATACAATTTTTCAATGAGTTTTTTGCAACATAATATATCAAACAAAGCCAAAAAACACATATCCATAACTTGAGTTGCTTTAATTTTCCCTTTATTCTTAAAATAAGCTCTTACTGTGTTGAAGTACTCCATTCCAGATGACATGAAAGCCTCGGCCACTTCCCTGGTCGTGACCACACATGACATGGGGTGGCCATTGCCAATAGGCTTCCCCATTGTGACAATGTCAGGCACAAAGTCGTCTCCTTGAAGCTGGAAGGCCCAAAAGTGAGAGCCAACTCGGCCAAAGCCCACCTGAACCTCATCTGCGATAAAAACGCCTCCTGCCTTGTGGACATGACTGTCGAGAAGGAGATAATAGAAAAAAGATTATTCAGACAAGAGTCATGCATTCAGGTAATGAGGAGAGACTAAGGCTGCTGCTCATGACTATTTCAGTCTTTATTTAGTAAATAGTTTATCGATTATTCTATCAATTATTCTGACAATCGATTAATCGGATAAAAAATTGGAACATTCTGCAGATTTATAATTTAACCTCTTAGGCTTTTTTATACAATATTAGAAATACATTAAAAGAGGCAAATAAAAAAATTAAATTCCTTTTTTAAAATAGGAAAATACTTATTTATCTATATTGCCTAAAATGCAAGAATATAGCTTTTTTATGCTTTCCTTTTGTGAATTTGAACCAAATGAAGCTAAAGCTGCCACCTTAGAAGTTTTTGTGTAGAACATATTTACAGACAAAGCTTTTTTTTATTTATCTTAAATGCAATATATATATATATATATATATATATATATATATATATATATGTTTTTTTCAGCAAATGGCCTTTTTTAGAGTACTAAAAATATACTCCAGTTAACAATTAATCGATTACTAAATTATTTGACAATTATTTCAATAATCAATTATTCACGATTAATTTAATTAATGGATGCAGCCCTAGGACAGACACAAGAATTGATATCAAAAACATTCTTTGACACAGCTTTTTGCTCTCAGGGCCTCCATAGCTTCCAGTGTAAACATGAACATGCTGGACACATACTCAGCCACTTGCTGGAAGTAATTCACTGGGGGGATGACCTGCCCGCCACAACTCTGCAGCGACTCAGCAATAAAAGCAGCAATCTGCCCAAGAGAAAAACATATCAGCTCCATATATCTGAAGCCAGACTGATAAACTGCAAAAAGGAAGGTTCTCATCGTCTTTGACCCGTACACCTCTCTCTCTCAAATGTGCTACTTTAGTTTTCACTTGACTGGGCTAAATAAGACTGTGGCTGTTGTGTAATACTGGGACAGGCTTGGATGTTACTGTAGGTCATCAGGTCTAATGTTAGTATGGCTTTCATGCGCTATTGTCATCAAACATCAAAAACTCTGGTGTAGCAAAATATTAGTCCTGTAAGACAACGCAGAGTCCAACAACCCAAAAACATATTGAACAAATGATAGTGTTTGCAGTGGATATATAACTCACTGCAAACACTAATCCCATATACTAAGCACTATATAACTCTAAGCCCACAAGAACACTAGACATGAAGTATACCTTACGTCCTTTGTTATGGACATTGTCAATTATATCTTTGACTTCATCTGCATACGCTGTAGCTGCATCAGGATGGTCTGCCCGGTATTTGCCTCTGTACACATCTGGGCTTGGAGCCTGTGTGAGAGTTGGCATGGAGATAATTACAACTGCAGATTTAAATTTTTTTTAACATTGTCAAAAATATAACTTTTGTTCACGTTATTGGTTCAGTGTTTACACGCTATCATGCAAACCAACCCAAATTTCTTTATATGTTGCTCTTTCAGTGTGGAAATACATGTATGTTGGTGGTGGTCAGAGGGCCCAGTGGCACTGATTGAACAGCAGCCTCACAGCAGCTGTGGCTCCAGTGTAGCTTACCACCATCAGTGTGACTGTGTGTATCAATGGGTGAATGACTGATTGTAGTGTTTGCAGTGCTTGGGGTCCTCTGGACTTGATAAAGCACTATACAAATACGGGCCATTTAACATATATATTTCCACACTCTCAACTTGTACTTATTCAGACCAAGAAAGTACAAAAATCAAACTTGGAACAAATTGTCACTTTGTTACAGAATGCAAGTAGCATTTCATCTCTTGAGGTTTAGGAGCCATGAAGATGGTTAGGAACTGCAGCATCCATTTGGTCCAAAAGCATCAAAAGTCCAAAGAAAGTTTTCAAAAACCTGGAGAAGAAAGTGGCACTAATAGGCTTGAAAACAGAAGTAATTCATTTAAATTTTTATCTATAATGTTTCAGTTCAATTCAAAAAACTCTATTTATCCTCTATTTATCATCTAAGTATATTAAAAGAGTCATTGTGGATTGCAGTATGTGGGTTGTTAGTACACAAAATGTAGAGCAAGAGGTTTTTAGTTTAGGGTAAAAAATAGTTTTGGATGCATTTTTAATCTCCTGTCTATCTTTCCTTCTTATCTCCAACCAAGTGTATACTGAAAACTCAGCAACCTGCCAAAACGCAGTAGAGCAGACCAAAGTTATGGTGTTTTAATAGCGTGCAGGCAGGCGGAAGGTGAGAGCAAAGCCCCACTCACCACGTGGACGTACTGACTCTGCTCAGCATCTGACAGCTGGTGGAACTTATAAGGACTAATGTCAATGAGTGATGACACGTGGCCGTGGTACGCACTGCGGACAGAGTAAACACAAACCAGAGGATCACCTGGAGCTCTGGTGTCAAACGCTAGTCTTCTAGGGCCTATTAATCTAAAGAAAGAAGATGTGGCTGCTTCATCACAACATACACTATTGCTGAGATATAGTGGGTCTTACTTTTCCAGTGTTATGATATCTTTGTTGCCGGTATACTGCCATGCAAGTCGGAGGGCCAGGTCGTTGGCTTCAGAGCTGATGGGGCAAAGGGTTACATGAAGTTATTCAGTCACCACAAAACACACAGGTGAAGCCTCATGGACGTCATTCACAGCTTGTTATTTTAGCTCCCAATGTAAGGGCAGCTGAGGCTGCCCTTACATTGGGAGCTACACCTACACCTGTTTATTTATTCCGTGTGAATGGATGAATGCATAAATAAATAAATTGTTGATGCACTTTTAGAATCTCAAAAATGGCTTTTAAATTCTTCATACTTCCAAATCTCCAGATTAAAAATGCATGTTTTCTGCCTTTATTAGTACATCGATAATACCGTACAAAACTATTTGTAACTCTTGAAGTTTTTATTTTGTTAAAATGCGACCACAAACATCAATGTATTTTACGAGGATTTTTTTTGTGACAGACCAACATAAAGTGGAAGAAAAATAATACATGCTTTTCATGTTTTACAAGCAAAGGTGCGAAACATATGCCATGCACTTGTATTCTGTCACCTTTACTTCAGATGGTACTATTGCAAACCTACTAAGGCAAGACAATCCACCTCAACTGACCAAGAGAGCATTAATTTGAGAAGTAGCCAAAAGGTTCCAAGAACTTAGGAAAAGCTGCAGAGATCCACAGCTGAGCTGGGAGAATCTTTCAAATGGACAACTAATTGCTCTGAAGAGTGGTGAGAAAAAAACACTAAAAAAAATCTGCCATCTTAGTTTTTGCACTCTAAAGACCTTTATGAGACCTCTTTCATGTCAGGTATATAACTTAACATCTCTGATATGTCTTCTGTGTAGTATTGAGGGTTTATGGATCGTTATTAAAAGCATAATTACCTCCTTCTAGATAATTCAGGCAGTTAATGTTGCAGTACTGTGAGAGAGTGGTGTAAATAAGTAACCATGGATCAGTTTGATAAATCAGACCTTTAGGAAGCAAATAATGCTGAGTGTGCATGTTATCCTTGCTTTGTTCACATCTACAATATCTAGTCTAGTCAAACCAAGAGAACTTTGCTCCCTAAAATATTTCTAAATTAAATGCTTGATTTTTTTTATACATAAGTAGGATACACAAGTTTTACTTTAAGAGAGGGTTTCTTGAACTTTCATTATTATACTGTAGATCTCACACACCTTCACACCAAAGTGAAAAAACAGGTCTGATGCTCACTAATGCCTATTTAATTATGTTTTCTTTGTCTGTTTAAGGTGTGCAAAAATATGCCTCTGGATATTTTACCCTGAGTTGACAAAGTAGCACACGGAGAGTTTGCTTGGCAATGTCGCTTGCAGCATCTGGGCATACAGCACCAGATTGTCATGTAAGAACCGGGTGTTGGTGTTAAGTAATGCCATTTGCTCAGCTCCTGCCTTCACCACATCCGGGTGACAGTGGCCCACTGGAGAAAGACAGGAGGCGTAGATCAGACTTAGGCAGACAATCATGAAAATTAAAGCAGATAATGGTAGAGAAAAAGAACAGAATTTACTAATACTTTTTTGTGCATATATGTTACATGTTATATTTTTATGTAATGACAGAGTTGCCAAAAGACCTTTTTAGAATCTTAAGAACTGGACTTTTTTCTTTTCTTTTCTTTCCTTTTTTTTAACCTTTAAAAGTATGTTTATTTGTATGCTTACCATGAGCCACATTGTTGATACAATCTAAGTAGCGCTGTCCTTTTTCGTCATACATGTACTGGCCTTTGGCTTGGACAATCTTGATGGGATCATGGCTGAAGAAGATCTTACAAGACGGTCTGCAGAGGAAGAAAGTTATAGCAACAATACAGGTGAATCCCCTGATTCAGCGCTTTAGTATAAAATATGTACTAGTATTATTTAGAAATGTCATTGTGACAAAACGGTAACCACGTAGAACTGCGGTAATACTTTGCACAAATGGTGTGAAATGAAGTTTATAAGTAAATAACTTTGTGATGGTGGTAATAACTGTTGGCAGATTTACTAATGATAAGGTAAAAGTCATACAAATATAATCTTTTTGGCCTTCAGAAGCCGACATAAGCGTCTACATAAGCAGACTATCGTTTGTGTAAGTTCTCTGGAACATCTGCAGTCACATCAGAGTAGGTGTCTTACCCAATGTGCTTTTTTCTCAAGTCTATCGTCTTCTTTTTCTCCAATCCTTCAACCGACATCATTATGCCATGCAGCAGAAAAATAGGTCGAGGACCAGCTGTTCCAGCTGAAATACACTGGTAAGGTGTTTTTACCGTGCGCGCACGGGGCAGGACAGGAGTACCGCCGCTCCCGCTGTAATCAAGGTTTGGCAGAGGTATGGAAAGCCAGAGAGGCCACGTCGTGGAAAAAAAGAATGAAGAAAAAGTTTAGGAAATAAATCATCTATCTATCTATCTATCTATCTATCTATCTATCTATCTATCTATCTATCGATCGATCGATCGATCTATCGATCGATCTATCGATCTATCTATCTATCTATCTATCTGATTGCAAAAGTATTCATACCCCTTGAACTTTTCTATATTTTGTCACATTACAGCCACAAACTAAACAACTAAACAAATACATTTCATTGGAATTTTATGTGAAAGACCAAGACAAAGTGGTATGCAATTGTGAAGTACAAAGAAAATTGCAAAACAGCTCAAGATCAGTCAGATTAGATGGAGAGTGTTTGTGAACAGCAGTTTTCAGATCTTGGCACAGATTCTCAATTGGGTTTAGGTCTGGACTTTGACTGGGCCATTCTAACACATGAATATGTTTTGTTTTAAACCAATTCACTGTACCCCTGGCTTTATGTTTAGGGTTCATTGTCCTAGTGGACGGTGGACCTCCACCCCAGTCATGTCTTTTGCATACTTCAACAGGTTTTCTTCCAAGATTGCACTGTATTTGGCTCCATCCATCTTCCCATCAACTCTGACCATCTTCCCTGTCCCTGCTGAAGAGAAGCACCCTCAGAGCATGATGCTGTCACCATCATATTTGACAGTGGGGATGGTCCATTCAGAGTGATGTGCAGTATTAGTTTTCCATCACACATAGCATTTTGCATTTTGGCTAAAAAGTTTAATTTTGGCTTCATCTGACCAAAGCACCTTCTTCCACATGTTTGCTGTGTCCTCAACATGGCTTCTGGCAAACTGCAAATGGGACTTCTTATGGTTTTCTTTTAAGAATGGCTTTGTCTTTCATAAGGACCACATTTGTGCAGTGCACGACTAATGGGTGTCCTGTGGACAGATTCCCCCACCTGAGCTGTGGATCTCTGCATTTTGTCCAAAATCACCATGGGCCTCTTGGCTGCATCTCTGATCAGTGCTCTCCTCGTTTGGCCTGTAAGTTTAGATAGACGGTCTTGTCTTGGTAAGTTTACAGTTGTGCCATACTCTTTCCATTTTCGATGATAGACTCAACAGTGCTCTGTGAGATATTTAAGGCTTGGGAAATCTTTTTATAGCCTAAGCCTGCTTTAAACTTCTCCACAACTTTCTCCCTGACCTGTCTGGTGTGTTCCTTGGACTTCATGACGCTGTTTGCTTCCCAGTATTCTCTTAACCAACCTCTGAGGTCGTCAAAGAACAGCTGGATTTGTTCTGAGATTAGATTACACACAGATGGACTCTATTTAGTCATTAGCAATCATCAGGCAACTTCTGAAGCCAATTGGTTGCACTCAGAGAAAAGGGGACTGAATACTTTTGCACACCACACTTTTCAGTTTTTTGTTTCGAATCATGTATAATTTTCTTTATACTTCATAATTGTATACCAGTTTGTGTTGGTCTTTCACATAAAATTCTAATGAAATATATTTATGTCTGCGGTTGTCATATGACAAAACATGGAAAAGTTCAAAGAGTTTGAATAATTTTGCAAGCCACTGTGTACATACACACACACATTATACACACACACACACACACATATATATATATATACACCCCTAGTCACAATTCAGTGTCTGTGGATTAACCTCATTCATGGAAAATTAGATTATTCTTTTGTAAGACATATCTAAAATATTAAAAAGAAAATGCACCTTAAAACGCTTAAATGTTTCAGTGCAAAACTACTTGACACGCTATTGGCTGGCGTTTGCAAAGCACCTAAGGCAAAGTAGGAAGACTGTAGAAATTATTTTCTGCGGTAGTGCTAAGGTAGTTTCCATGTTGTGTATTAATGCATATTAAGGTGTTTGAACTATTAAAATTGTCAGTCATAAATGTTTTTAGAGGGGGTCTCAAGTATTTGCAGATTTTAGCTATTTGCAGGGGGCTATGGGGGTCCACTGTGTGTGTATGTGGGTGTATATATGTACATTAGTGCCATAAAAACCTTTAAAAAAACCTCTAAATATATTTGTCAATGGTTATGCTATCAATGAATTCGGTTTTTAATTATTTAAGCATACATAGGAATATTGCATACATCAAATTAAAGCTGGAAATAAAGGCAGACATGCGTTTTGGTATATTTAAAAGACGGTTTATTTGCTTCCAACAGCACAGTCATATGAAATATCAAATTGAAATACAGAATATGGGATCAAGAAACGTAGATAAAGTTTGTATTGCAGCAATAAAAGAAAAGGCTGAAAAAATACATAACGTAAAAAACATATCCAATAACTCAGACTTTGTTTCATCTAACTTTAGTGATTGAAATAGAATTAAGATACATGACAAGATCTCTCTCCCTCAATTTGGCTGCAGGGTGGATAAAGGATTTTTGGTAATCCAAAAAATTCCTGTGCTTTACACATTAATGCAGCAGCAATAACACTATGGATGCAGCGTTATTGTCTCATATCTGCTTTCTCACTTGGAAAGTTTCAATCAGTGAAAAATAATGTTTGCACTTCACTCACTGTGCCCACTATGGAAGCCCTGAAAGGTTAGCAATGATTTCTTTCTAAGTCTGACCAAATTTTTCTCTCAGTACACCAAAGACATATTGGCTGACATAAAATATTTTATTTTTATATTTGAAACTTTTATTTGTAGTTATTAGGTTTTAGTTGGCCTTGAAAGCCACATGCAAACAAATTTAGGGGAAATCAAACCTGATCAGTTTTACTTTTCTCCTTGTGTTTAGGACATTCAGACTTTATAAAAAATTAATTTCATGTAACTTTAATTTTGTTTTATTGTTTATTCAGTCCTCAAAGTGGGATTTTATTCAGGCAAATTTCTCTGTTTTTTAAAATTCTTTTTGCCACAAGAAGCACTGTAATGTGAATCTCTGACCCTTACTGACAACAGTCTGACTGAAAGTTTTCCTCCAGAACAATAATAAGAAATAAAGTCCAAATGTGGTAAATACAAGAAAAAACATTATCCATCATTTATTTATATTTTTACTGCCTTTAGGAGCCAAACTATGAAAAAAGATACCTGGAAAAATAAGACTCTTAGCTTAAATATGTTCCAAGCAAACACTAACAAAAAAAAAAAAAAAACTTTTTTAGTGAAAAACCAAATATACATTTTTGATCAGACTTAGAAATCTTAAAAAAAAAAAAAAAAAAAAACTCAGCATGTCTTTCAGGGCTTTTGTAACCTTTAGAGCAGAGTTTCCCCAACTCTGGCTGTCAAGGTACACTGCCCTGCATGTTTTAGATGGCTCCCTGCTTTAGCACACCTGATTTCAATTGATGGCTGATTAACAGGTTTTTTTTGTAGAACTGCAATCATCTGAATCAGGTATGTTAAATCAGGGAAACATCTAAAACATACAGGGCAGTGTGCCTTGAGGATCAGGACTGGGAAACACTGCCTTAGAGGAACCTTAAGCTAGGGGCTTTTGTGCAACACAATATTACGGATTTGAAGCATCCTACTAGAATCAACTGCGCAGTTCAATAGAAACTCAATAGTTAATATAGTTTGGCACTTCTGTCTATCTTAATAAACTAAATGTGAAACGAACACCAAACTCAAACAAACAAAGTTTAGTAAAATAAAAAATAGCTGCACATTCTAACGTTACAGCACCTTATGAGAACAAAGGCTGTAATAAAGGCTGGTAATCAAAACACAAAATTAAAATAAATCCCCAAAAAACTATCAAATACTGACACAAATATCAATAAAAAAAGAGAACGAAACAAAAATCCTGTAAATTAAGATTTAATTAAAAGTCTGTGTTTACATATTCCTCCATGTCTCCAGGTAGTGGTATACAGGGTCGCACGGCTGAACAAATGAAGCTAAAGAAAACCACTGTAGTGTGATATTTAAGCAGCATTTGATGCTACACGCATGAACCAAAGTATAAATTGCACTTTATATCAAATGAGCACATCTCAACAGTACATTAATATTCCACTATACATATATATCAAACTACATTCAATGTAAAGAGACAGAGAGAGAAAAAAGAAAAAAGTGTGAGACAAGGCTGTCATGAATTTATAATTGACGTGTCATCAGAGCTGACACACAGTTAGAGAAAGCAGATGTACTTGTGTGATGTAAGGCGTATAAATTGAAGTAAATGCACAGAAAGTACACACTAACATGCAAATGCCCTCTTAATTTCCACCAATGTTACATTTGCAGATTTGTTTTATGATGCCTCATTATGAGCTTGAAGTTCCTTCATATCGACACAAAACTGGCATCAGAAACTAAAAAGGAATGCTGCTCAGAACCCAAAAAAATGCCTTCATTTACAAAATGAAAACTGTAGAAAAATAAATAATGCACCACTTAGAATACTGAAACAAATACACAAATAAATGTTCAAAAAAAAAAAATTCCTATTTCAGACATATGTAAAACTCCAACAGCTGTAAAGAAATCTGTTTTTTTAGCTGTAGCTGCTGGTACAATTAAAAATAACTGGTTTGTACAGATGTGCATCCACTTTTTATCATGATGAGATGAACACTTAAACAGAAACATCCTTTCAGATCCACCTGCTGTTATCACATCTGCTCCTACAATAAATGATTATGATCTGACTGTACAGCGCCTTGCAAAAGTTTTTACACCCTTGGAACTCTTTCACATCTTGTCATGTTACAACCACAAACTTCAATAGTTTTGGGAATATACGTGTTTTGTGCTAAATCAACACAAAGCAGTGCCCAACTTTTAAGTGAATACATGATACATAGTATTCTACATTTATTTTTCCAAATAAAATTTTGAAAAGTGCGCCATGCATATGTATTTAGCTAGTTTTGTTCTGATACCCCTAAATAAAATTCAGCATCCAGCAAAACAGCCATTTATTGTAACTAACATCCTCATCGTAATATTTGCCAGTATTACTGCCATTGCAAGACTTTCTAATATCGTGCATCCCTACTAAATATTAAAGTAGGATGCTGAATATATATGCATGCCATACTTTTCAGACTTATCTCTGAAAAAAAAAAATATTGAGAACCATTTACTTTCCACTTTACAATTATGCACTTTGCTCTGGTCAATCACAACAAATCCCAATCAAATTTAATTGAAGATTTTAGTTGTTACAACTCAAAATGTAATATAGGAGAAGGGCTTTGAATGCTTTTGCAGTGTACTCTATATGAAGAATAAAAACAGTATTACCTTGCATAGCACCTACAATGTCAAAATAACCTATTTTAATGCTGGAAATATGAAAAGTGAATGGACTTGTGTGAAAAAAATAAATATAAATCCTAAATTCTGATAATGTTTGTTCCATGTGATGAGGAATGTGATATAACTGGCCAGACTGGTGTTGGTGGAAGATGATTAATGTCCTGTAATTTAATAGATGTTTTCACCTTATATTTAAGACAATATACAAGATGTATAGGTGGAAAGAAGCTTAGTTTAGACTGTTATGTTGATGATAACCTTTTCTATGTTTAGACCTAAAAAACTGTAGGCTTAGTTAAAATTGATTTAAACAACCTTTGGATACACTCCATCAAAAATGAAAGTTTTCTTTTAAAATCTACATTTTCTAAATGGTGTTCATGCAGCAAACTTGAGCATACTGTACACATGAGATCCATTACAACAAGTTCAGCATATTTGCAAGCGAGTTTTTAACACCAAGAGTAACTTATAGACCTGTAGAGTTTGAGTAGTATGACATAAGTTGTCCCTGGAATAATGTTTTGACAGCTGCACTACTGTTGTGCAGTTAAGCCTCACAAGTAAACCACAAACTGCAGAAAAGTGAGACTTCCAGCTACTTCCATTTACTGCTGCAATGTTTTATACAAGCACTGCACAGCTTTAGTGGATATGGTTGAAACCAATGCCATCATACTATATAATCAGGT
Organism: Anableps anableps; assembly: GCA_014839685.1. Lineage (NCBI taxonomy): Eukaryota > Metazoa > Chordata > Actinopteri > Cyprinodontiformes > Anablepidae > Anableps > Anableps anableps. Next base: position 19,529,243 of record CM026085.1, read on the forward strand.
GGAGTTATTCTTAGTGAAGATAAAACAAATCAAAACAAAAACAGTGTGCAGTGTCTTTTCAGTCTTTCCCAAACAAAACATCTCCTTCATTTTGAAATAAACACCACTCAAATGGTTTAAAATAAGGTATAAACTCTTTTGATAAAGGAATGAATAAAAGCTTGAGGCACCAAAGGCTATTATACACAAAATACAAATGATGTGTAAAAAAAAAAAAAAAAAAAAAAAGAGTAAAATAATAAAAAATGAATAAAGAAAAACATCACAACTGCATTCTATCAACGTTCTCGGAAAATCTCGAAGCATCTCCCATTTGATCTCACATGGAGAACGATGACTGACTCCATTTCCATTCCCCGTGTTTACTACGCACGCCTGTCCAGGCTCCAATCAAAACTGTGTGAGACTGATTGGTTTTCCTGCCAGTGCAGAGACTCTTGCTGAGCTCTTGTCCAGAGATACGCAACACTGAGGAAGTGCTGCACTGATGATGTCGAGCCCCATGAGTGCAACGGCAAAAACCTGCTGAGACTGTTCGCGCCGCAGGCCTCGCCACAAATAAAGCAAAAATTACCGACACCTTTACTTTCAGAAGGGGAAGGAGGGTATTCAGGCTACAAGCCATGGTGTGACTCCCTTAAAAAGATTAAAAGGAAAGAATAAGTTATCATTTCAGAGCTTTGGGCCTTCTGATTTTTCTGTTTTTTTCCCACACAAATTATGAAGCAATTACATAATAGTGACATGTATGTACATTACATTTAAATATAGTACACTACTCATGCTTTTTCAAGGGATGGGGGGGAAGCAATGTTCAGTCAGATCAGTGCAGTCTTTTTCCCTTTTCATATGTTGTTTTTTTTTTTTAGTCTTTGAGCAAATGGTACTGCATGAATAGTTGGTGAGCTCATGGAGACAAAACAGCACACGACACTTAGCGTTTTGTGTTAAGAAGCCAGTCCAGATCCCATTTTCTCCACTTCCCAACTCCACTTCTTCTTGTCTCACTCCTTCCAACCCTTAGGATCTGGCGGGACTGCCACGCTCCAGTTTGAGCCATGCAAACACCTAAAGACGCGAGTTCTGCCGCCAGCCGAGGATCTGAACTCCATCACGAAGCAGATGTGAGACAGCGGGACGCACACGTGTTTTTGTTTCCACACAGCGATGTGAGTAGAAGCAGGTTACAGACGGTTATCTCTTTTTTTTTTTTTTTTTTTTTGCATTGTTGCACACATAGACTTATTTCTTTTTGACTCTTTTTCCATTAAAAAACTATAAATACCATAAAAGAAGCATTATTTACAAACTCCATGCGTTTCAGGTTAGAGTGATCACTGCAAAAAAGCATACAAAAACAGGTTGTTTCATCACTTTGAGTGGATCTTTCAGTTTAACACAATAAGATGTTTTACACAGCACTCATATATTGTTTTGTCCAGTTTATCAGAGACCCCATGCAAACACAAATAAGTTAAAACCCACATAAGAAAAGCTGCCATTGAGTCAACAAAATGAAAGAAACCATTACATCGTATATACTAAAAAAAAAAAAAAAAAAAAAAAAAATCACTGATAAAATCATTAAACAGAGAAAATTTAGATAAAAGGGCAAATACAATCATACTTTATACCTTGAAATCTTCAATCTGCTTTTCTATTGTTTTTTGTTTTTTTTTTAAAGTTGATAAGTAATTTCGAAATGTACTTGTCTGACACAAAAAGAGCCTTTATAATCATGTATCCCTAAAATGGAGTCAGCATGATCATATGTGGATAGGTCGACCTTTCTAATGGGAACAGGCCAAATGGATGTGGGACTACTTAGTGGCAACACAGTCAATGATGGGGTGAGCACTCCTACTTTTCCCAAAGATCCTGCTCTTCAGGAAAAGTGGGTAAGATTTGTAAAGTGAGGGGAAATTCTTAGACAGCAAAAACTGTCTATGTCTTAAACAATCTTTGCCCCAGAGAACAATTTAAATCTTGAATTTAAGGGAAAGAACAGCTGAAAGCCGAGAAATCACATCCTTTGAATCATGTTTTGACAGCTAAATAAATAAAACAAACTAATGGGCTGCTGAAAAATAAGATTTTTAGCTGCTTCTATTCACTACTGTTTTATACAGCAGATTATAGGCTATTCTGGTGATTATGATGTTGGCGTAAATGAAAGTGTTGGTGTATACCAATGCATCGTAATCACAATGTTAGTCAGAACCGGAGCAGAAATTAAAGGCTTTATGATTTTTTGTTTTTGTTATAAGCTAAAACTCTCTACTGTGGAGAATTACAGACATACTAAGCTCACATTTTCATCCATGGGAAGGGTAATTGTTCAAGTTAATGCCTCCTTAAAAACATTTATCTTGATTTGCACCTCCGCCCTTAACAAATAAATCATCAGCTGTGTTTACAGTGTATCTGGAGACTTTGCTATGACAAATTCTTTGCTTAAGTGGCCATTTTGTATATATTGACACTCAAGCTTGGTATTCCATACATAACTTCACTTTTCAATAAATTGTGACTGCAAATTCACCTATCTTGTGGTAGGCATCTTTCTTTTACACTCTTTGTTACACATTTCTCAACTTCAGACATGGAAATTAATTTAAACATTGAATGCAACAAGCCAATAAAATTTTAAATTGCAAAAATGATGATAAAAGCCTTTTGATGCTAAATTCTATTTTCCTATTAAATATAGTTCGCTCTGTAAATTTGCCATACAAATTGTAACATTGCTGAAATACACTGCCTGGAGATCATCTCACCTTCTGCCAGCAACCAGGCATTGGTAATCCATCCGGACCCTGTTAACAGAAGAGAAACAGTTAGAGCTGAAACAATCACTTACTGTTTACCTGTGTAAGATTGTTACATACTGGTGATTAGTAGGCTTATACTGTATACAACACTTCACATAGGTCAAAAGTTAAATTGTTCCGAAAAATTCATTCATGGACCACAAATCTATGAAGTTTACTTCAATTGAATAGACATGCAGCTTTAATAAGATGACAGCAACATCATTCTTCAGACTGTATTGTTTCCAAAGTAACAGTTTTAGTCAGTGGGCATAAAAGTGTATTATTAATTAACTAAACTGATTTTGAGAAGAAAAAAAAGCTTCAAACTATCCCTAATTTTTATTCTTTGTGATAGACTTTCTAGAGACCTGATAATGTTCTTTAAATTGTTTCTTCACATTTTTTGAAAATATTTGAAAATTTTCTTTGGACTTTGGATGATTTTTTTTTTCACTTAATTTTAGTCCAGCATTTGCATCAGTAAGTTAAGACCATTTTGCTGAGGACAATAGGAGCATCATTCCAGCATTTTATTTTATAGTGTTCTCTGTCACAATTTTTATTGACTGATTCTACTAACTAACTACTAAAATTCAGAGTATTTTGGGAGGCAATCTCTCTTGGAGTAGCGTACTTTACATGAATAGCAAATGTGTTATCAAGTCCTTAATGTGGAATGTTCTTTTATATTTCTTCTGTCCTTTACTTTTTTGTATATACATGCCAACTGTATGAGGTTTTATTATGACACTGATGAGTGCCAGATGCTGAAAAATATTTCAAGTATAAATAAAGTTGATTTTTCTGAAACTGCAGATTTTCCCTCTCCATTTTATATTTTTCATAATTGTAGTCAAAGTCCAAAGAAAAATTTAAGGAAGCTTGAAGATCGACTGATAAAGACACTTTAAAAGAATTTAGTTAAGTCTGAGTGTTTGGAAGTGAAAATCTAAAAAAATAGGAATAACACCCAACTTTTGTGTTTTTCATCAATTATGGGCATGATTAATTCTGAAGATGTAAAAATGGCATGTGAAAGTAGAAAAAGGGTGCAAAATCTGTTCACCTAACTAGCATCCTACACAGTTAAGCACAAGCTTTAAGTCAACTTGAACACAAAAGTTTCTCTAAGAAAAAACCGTCCATGCAGCATGAAACCACACTCTTTATTAAAAAAAACGAGATCTGTTACTAGCTTGTGGACATTAAGGGTGATCCATACATTTAACAAAATGTTCAAATTATTATTTCATATTACGCTTATTAGCTGTTTTCTGACTGTTAGTCTGAAAACACACACTGCACTTTATTCTAGCCAAAAAAATGAACCTATACATGCACAAAATACATAGAAACATGTTGCTCATGCACACCATAGGGATTCTGCTGTTGGATTTTATTATAGTTGCCCCTGGGCTGAGTTTAAAAACAGCAGTAAGCTGAAAAAAATAGCAACTGGACACACAGCTCAAGTTGTATTGAAATAAAAATAACACAAGTTTCAGTACATGAAAATATAATTATAATCTCTGAATGTTTTCTTACCCACTATGGCCCATTGAATGTGTGTGTGTGCATAGAATGTACAGCGCCTTGCTACAGTATTCATGCCCCTTTCCACATTTTGTCTCATTACAGCCGCAAATCTCAGTGTATTTTATTGGGATTTTACAAAAAGAACCAACACAAAGTAGTGTCTAAGTAGAGGGAAATGGAGTTTCTCACTTTTTTTTTCGAGCAAATAAAAATCTAAAAAGTGAGACGTGCATTTTTGCATGAACATGCTTTTATCTGAACCCTTCCATTGTATCTCCAGCTGTATGTTTTGGGTCGTTATCCTGCTGGAGGGTGAATCGCAAACTCAGTCTTAAGTCTTTTGCAGCCTTTTCACAGATCAAGAAAAAAATTGGCACAGCATCATCCTGGCATCACCATGTTCAACAGTGGCAACAGCATCTTCAGGGTAAGAAGCAGTGTTGGTTTCCCCCCCATTCACATTTGCAGGCTTGAACTCCTCTTAGTCTCATCTGACCAGAGCACCTTCCTCCACATGATTACTATGCCCCCTTCATGGTTTGTGTCAATCTTTAATCAAGAGTTCTTATGGCTTTCTTAAAACAATGGCTCACTTTCTGCCACTCTACTATAAAAGCCAGATTTGTAGAAAGCATGACTAACAGTTTTTTTTAATCTCCCACTTGAGCTGTGGGTCTCTGCTGCTCCTCCAGAGGAACCATGGGATTTCTAACATCTTCTCTGATTAACGCTCTGCATCTACAGCCTATCAGTTTTGTTGAAGAGCTGTGTCTTGCTAGATTTACCATACTCTTTACCATTTCAGGTGACTTTTTGTGAAGTGTTCTTTGAGATATTTAAAGCTTGGGAGATATTTACACTACATTTTGTACAAGTGGACTCTACCAATAAAGTAATCCAATTAAAAAAAAAAAAAAAAAAAAAAAAAAAAAATATATATATATATATATATATATATATATATATATATATATATATATATATATATATATATATATATATATATTCCCTTCTCACCCTCCACGGGTGGTCTTTCTCAACCTCTGAGCTCGGGTCCTCTACCAGAGGCCTGGGAGCTTGAGGGTTCTGCGTAGTATCTTGGCTGTGCCGAGAACTGCGCATTTCTGGACATTTCTGGATTGTTCCTGGGATCTGTTTTAGCCACTGCTCCAGTTTGGGGGTGACTGCCCCGAGGGCCCCGATGACCACAGGCACCACTGTGGTCTTCACCTTCCAGGCCTTCTCCAGTTCCTCTCTGAGGCCCTGGTATTTCTCCAGTTTCTCGTGTTCCTTTTTCCTGATGTTGCAATCGCTTGGTATTGCTACATCCACCACAACGGCTTTCCTCTGTTGTTTATCCACCACCACGATGTCCGGTTGGTTCGCCATTACCATTTTGTCTGTCTGGATCTGGAAGTCCCACAGGATCTTAGCTCGGTCATTCTCCACCACCTTTGGGGGTGTGCCCCACTTTGATCTCGGGGCTTCCAGTCCATATCCTGCACAGATGTTTCTGTACACTATGCCCGCCACTTGGTTATGACGTTCCATGTACGCTTTCCCTGCCAGCATCTTGCACCCTGCTGTTATGTGTTGGACTGTCTCAGGGGCCTCCTTGCACAATCTACACCTTGGATCTTGTCTGGTGTGGTAGATCTGAGCCTCTATTGCTCTGGTGTTTAGGGCCTGTTCCTGTGCAGGATGAGTGCCTCTGTGCTGTCCTTGAGTCCAGCTTTTTCCAGCCATTGGTAGGATTTCCTGATATCAGCCACTTCAGTTATTTGTCGGTGGTACATCCCATGTAGGGGCTTATCCTCCCATGATGGTTCCTCCAGCACCTCATCCTCTGGTCCCCATTGTTTGAGACATTCGCTGAGCACATCGTCGGTTGAGGATCTTGGATGTTTCATCCTGGACAGTGGCTCTCACACTCGCTAGTCCTCTGCCTCCGTCCTTACGGCTCGCGTATAGTCTCAGGATGCTGGATTTAGGGTGGAACCCTCCATGCATGGTTAGTAGTTTTAACATCCATGGTCTTTATCTCTTCCTTTGGCCAGCTTATTATTCCTGCAGGGTATCTGATTACTGGCAAGGCATAGCTGTTTATCGCACGGATCTTGTTCTTGCCATTGAGCTGCAATTGGCTTGTAGTTGGCTTCAAGGGTGGTTTTCCACATCCCCATCGAGGCTGCAATGAAGGCTCTTAGAGTCCTGTTGATGTTGTACATCTCTAAGCATTCAATGATCCAAGTGTTTGGAGCTCTGACAATTGGCTCACTTCCCTCCTTGTTACCTTGATTTTAGCCTCTAACCGTCTTTTCCATGGTGGGTATTGAATCTCATGGTTGCTCCTATAGCCGAGCATCTCAAGGATCACTGATGCTGAGTTGTACACCAGCTCATTGGTTTCTGTTATGGTGTTGGTAGGGATCGTTCTCAATGCTGCATTCACATCTTCAATGAGACTTTCTGATGGTACTTCACTCAGCCGTTGTAATTGGCATCGGGATTGTCTGGTGTTCATTCGGGCCACGATCCTACCTCTCAGGTCAGTTGCTGCCTCGTTCAGCTGTGATGGTTCGTTCATTATTGGGGCTGCATACCCAATCTCCGGGTGGGGAGTTGAAGCTAACTCCCCTCTGACCTGGCGTCCTGGCTCCCCCTTGCCGTAGCATTTGTGTTGTACCTCGTCTATCTGAAGTTGTGACAGCATTTGCCGTTTGCGGATGTTGGAACACTGAGCTACTAGTTGTTTGGCAGTTAGTGTTGAATGGGGATGTCGACGTAACCATTCCTCCCGCATTCTTTGCATGTAACCCCTCTGACTAGGGTTACTTGAGTAGTAGCATTCCAACAGATCCAAGTTTTCACCTCTCGCCCAATTCCGTCTTGTTCCAGTAACCCATTTTTCGTGAAGGTGCCCTGGTTCCCCAGCACCTGACGCAGACCTTGTTTGGCCGGGCGACGTCTGAGCCGGCATGGCGTGTATTCCTTTGTCACTCATCATGAGGTATGCAGTAGCGCGAAGGATCTTGCCTAAGGACCCACACTGGATATCTCAACCAAGCGACCCGGCCTGGATTCGAACCCCGGTCTCCCGGGTGAAGGTCGGGTGACTTACCCATTGAGCTACCCAGCCGCTCTCGCTCGCTCGCTCTCTCTCTCTCTCTCTCTCTCTCTCTATATATATATATAAAAGCATAAACTTTTTAGACTTTTATTTGTTAAAACTTTGAAAATCATGTTTCAATCACCTTCCACCGGATAACTGCCCTGCTTTATTGTGTTGGTCAGTTATGTAAAATCCTGATAAAATACACTGAAGTTTGTTATTCTAAAGTGACAAAATATGAAAGGAAACTTAGTTAAAGGCAAAGCACGATATATGAATTTGTCCAAAATTTGTTCAACCCATAGTACCAGTGACTTCATGCATCAGACAGGATTGCTTCTGTGAAATGAGTATCAATAAAACAAAACAAATCCATTTGAATGGTTCAAAATGCTGAAGGTCTGCAGTGGCAACTAGCTTGAGGTTTGATTTTATTTTCTTGTAATGGTCTGGCCCAATTGGTACAAGAATAGGAGGGGATAAGAGAGTTAACGGATTGAGAGAGGGATCCATGCGCTTGTAGCATGGCTAACTCATCAGTGTAAGGGGTTTATGTTAGCATCAGGTTAAAAGGTAACTGGTCAAAGGTGGGCTCAGCAGGGTGGACACATGATTTTTAGCCTTTTATTCCAGTTTTATTCAAAGGGAAGACAGGAATCAGTTAAAAGGATAGACCAAATAAATCATTAATTAATTCTGTGTATTTCAAATGTTTATCTAAAAGAGGCTGCTTGCAGTGAAGATGTTAGTCACTAAAAATGGAATATGAAGCCATGATTAAATAAAGTGATCATGCTTGTCAAGCTCTCACTTCATGCATGAGTGTGTTTATTTTTTTATTAATGGGCTAAAGGTGAGTGGCATGCACAGGTAGGAGGTTTAGGAAAAAGAGAAATACTGTACCAATTGGCACGGGGCATCCAGCCCGTCCAGACCTGGCTGCCCTGGTTCCCCCTTTTCACCCTTAAATCCCCGGAAACCCTGTTTGCAAAGATGACCTAGGAGTGTTACTGGGAGAGAGGTGGACGACCCTTCACCCCCTGCATCGGTCTGTTTCGACAGACTCGTTGGGAGTGTGAAAGAAGGAGCTGCCCTGTGAGCTTTCTGACTCCACAAACAGGCCCAGTCGCATTCTGGGATTGAACCACAAGCTTTTAAATCCAACTTAAAATTATCCCATTTCCCAGTTTTGTTGGTGATTTCCTGACTGTAAAAGCAAGAAGTTGGGAGTCAGTGGACCCAAAGGGAGCTTCCTCCTTGTTTAGAGCAACCGCTCCACGTAGCTGGTAGACAAACTCCAGCTCACGGTTGGGACATACCAATGGGCAGGGTGCATCTAATCCTGGGGCACCCTGTTCTCCTTTCTCGCCCTTAGGCCCTTTTTTGCCCTTCTTTCCCTTCTCCCCCTGTGGATACAAGGGTTCGGTCAGGTTAAATTCATTTTTTCAACAATTTTTCAACGACTGCTGTGAGAAGAGATAAAAGAAGGGAAGTCCATGACCCAAAAAGGAGTGAAGGCACATGGTCAGATAAGTTAGATAGGAGGGGATACAAGGCAGAATTGGATATATTTTAAAGGAGGGGGAAAAAAAGCAGGGAAAAAGGTAGAGTGGGAAGCACTTTGCCAAAGTGGTGTCAAGGGCACAAAGGATGAGAAAGACTAGCAGGGAAAAAACCACCAGAGAAAACAGGGAAAGCCTAAACTGTGTCACTTCAGAATTCAATGCACAAGATTTCTATAAAGTCATAAATAACATATCAGCATCCATGCAACATTTTAAAGAGTCATATTATGTTAACATGAGTTATCGTTGAAGTTGTTTAAAGAACAATTTCAAATCATCATTCTATTAATGAATTGACACATACGCTTCGTTGACGTATTTAAATTGGTCGAAAAGGGCTTCATCTGAGTCACAATGATCAAATATTATTAATCTTAAAAAAAATAAAGCCCACAGCTGAGCACCTTGTGAGGGGTAGAGTTGCCTTTTTGTGGTTTTGAGTTGAAAGAAGGAAGGTTCGAACTGTTCTTATATGCCCAACAGAAGTTCAGATGGTGTCCTAGGAGGGATACCTTCTGGGGATTAAGTTGTGATTCTTGTGCACTTCAATGACTATGTGGACAATAGTGAGGTCACTTGCAGGGTTACAATCTAAATACAACCTGTTTGTGTGCAATGGTTTGTCTATATCAAACAGTGTTTGAGCAAAAGGTGGTAGCTATCAGGCCACCTTGGAGCAAAGGTTGACTGATCTTGTAATCATATCATCAGACCTGCAACTATGTGTCTTGGGAGCGTAGGAGAGCAAAAGGGCAAAGCGATCAGCTGATCACCACTTGGTGGTGAGTTGGATCTGGTGGCAGGGGAAGCTGTAAGCCAGACCAGGAAACCCAAATTAGTGGTGAAATGGTAGCATTGTCAACTCACACCTCCAACAGAGTTTCTCTCATGTTCTAAGGGAGGTTGCGAACATGGAATTGGACTAAATGATGTCCAGGTCTTCTACTTATTTACTCGGCTTTCACGAGTTGTCTAAAGGACATTGGTCTAAAGGACTTTCTGCCACAGATGATGTGGCAGAAAGTTGATCTGTTGGGAGACAACAGCATTGATGGAAGCTGTTAAGTTAAAAAAGAAGGCCTTCAGAGCTTGGCTATCTGTCTGTAAGGACTCCTGCACCAGCTAACAGGTATTGGGTGTCCTGGAGAACATTAATTGTGGTTTAAGAGGCAAGACCTTTTGCGTGAGAGGAATTGGTATAAAAAAAAAATAAATAAAAAAATAAAAATAAAATAAAAAAAAAAAAAAAAAGCTATGAAAACAAAACTTTTGTTGGCCTCAAGACAGTTTTGGCAAATTATTTGATGTGTCAGAAAAGTTTGTGTTTGGAGAAGGGACTTTAGACCTGGAAGAAGCAGTGTATGAGGAATCAGTGAAGGCATGTTCATCACCTTGGCTGAAGTTGCTAAGGAAGATTAAAATGCTCCCTAGCAGCAGGGTGCCAGAAGTGTACAAGTGTACAAATTCCAAAATTTCAGAACATTGTGGGGCTGTTGTGGCTTTAATGTTGCACAGAGGACTGATACAATACCTGTGTGGCGGACTGTGGTGGTGGTCCAAATTCTTAAGAAGGCGACCAGAGAGTGTGTTCCAAGTATGAAAGGATCATACTTCTCTGTCTTCCTGGGGACGTTTCCTTCATTATCAATATTTTTGAATTATATTTGCTTGATGATCCTCATGATTTTGATATATTGATAGTTGCTTGATGATTTTCATGTATATTTGCTTGATGATTTTGCTGTATACTTGGTTGATGTTTTTATGATGGGAAGCACTTGGAACTGCTTTGTGGCTGAAATGTGATATACAAATAAACTTGAACTTTACAGTGTTGGAAAACATACTTCAACTGACTGCTAAACCACAGATTGAGGAGAGGCATTATGGGTTTCATCCTGCCTGCAGAGCAGTGGATGTTGAAAGGATCTTTACCCTTTTGGAGTTTATGACCTCCAAAGCATTCTGTGGATGAGGGTCTATGGTAGCATGGAGTGCCCAGGATACTTCTCAGAGCTTTCTGCTCTCTGAATAACTGAAGCAAGGGTTGTATTTTCATCCTTGGTGCACAATCAGGCTTGTTTCAAGGAAAGGTTGGACACAGTCAATGTGAGGAGGCAACTTCGCAACCCAGAACTGTGAAGCAGCATATATTTTCTAGACTACGAATAATAAAGGGTATGGTTTGAGGGAGATGGCTGTCATAAATTTTATGAATCATGTCCAAAGTCAATGTCTCTGAGTTCCACAGAAAACTCCTTTTGCTTCTGTAAAGCCAGCTTCATTTATCACAGAATGCGGTAGGATTTTTTTTGTGATTAATGAATCCAGCTCATCTTTGTGATCGCACCACAGAACTGTTTTGTGAAAGAGACTAAAGACTTTATACAGCAATATAAATTCTACTTTAATTTCAAGCAGATTTCTGAAGAAATTAACCTGCTTGCTTACTCTTTAGATAATTATTTAAGAAACCAGATCTTAAAAGTGAATCTAATCTCTGCTCTTCAATCAATGCACTGACTTTGTACTCAAATGCTTAGAGATCTGTACAAATCAGTCTATTCTTACAGCCCTAATGGATGAGTGTATGTCAACATCTCATTACTGATCTTAAGAACTTGAAAGAGATTTAATGTTAAGATCTGTTCTGTGTTAGAAAACAGGAGACAAAATCCAACTGAATGCATGGCAGAGGAACAGGATGTAGTTTCTTAAAGGCATACACAGTGGCGCTCCCAGAAGGTCGGGGGGGGAGGCAAGATGTTGGCCACCCCACTGGCAGAGAATCACAGAGAATCATGTTCAGATATATATATATATATATATATATATATATATATATATATATATATATATATATATATATATATATATATATATATATACACACACACACATACACACTGCTCACAAAATTAAAGGGAACACTAAAATAACACATCCTAGATCTCAATTAATTGAGATCTCAATTCTCATTGAAAAACTTTATGATTAACACAGTGGAATTGATTGAGAAGAAAATAACACAAAAATTATCAATGTAAATCAAAATTATTACACCATGGAGATCTGGATTTGGATTCATACTCAATATGACAGTGGAAAATAACATGACAGGCTGATTCAACATCAGTGAATATTCCTCAAGACAAGTCTAAATGAGGCTCAGTAGTGAGTGTGGCCTCCACGTGCCTGTATAACTTCCTGACAATGCCTGGACATGCTCCTGATGAGATGGCGGATGTTCTCCTGAGGGATCTCTTCCCAGACCTGGATTAGAGCATCAGTTAGCTCCTGAAAAGTCTGTGGTGCGACGTGGCGTTGATGGATTGACTGAAACATGATGTCCCAGTTGTGCTCAATTGGATTCAGGTCTGGGGAATGGGAAGGCCAGTCCATAGCATCAATGCCCTCATCATGTAGGAACTGGTGACACACTTCAACCACATGAGGCCTAGCATTGTCATGCATAAGAAGGAACCCAGGGCCTATTGCACCAGCATATGGTCTCACAATAGGTCTGAGGATCTCATCTCGGTACCTTATGGCAGTCAGGGCACTCTAGCTAGCACATGGAAGGCTGTGCGGCCATCCAAAGAAATGCCTCCTCACACCATGACTGACCCACCACCAAACCAGTCATACTGGAGGATGTTCTCCAAGGTGTCTCCAGACTCTGTCACGTCTGTCACATGTGCTCAGTGTGAACCTGCTTTCATCCGTGAAGAGTACAGGTTGCCAATGGCGAATCTGCCAATTTTGATGTTCCCTGGCAAATGCTAATCATCCTGCACAGTGTTGGCTTGTAAGCACAGGGCCTATATGTGGATGCCAGGCCCTCATACCACCCACATGGAGTCTGTTTCTGACAGTTTGAACGGAAACATGGACATTAATGGCCTGCTGGAGGTCATTTTGTAGGGCCCTGGCCGTGGACCTCCTGTTTCTCCTTGCACAAAGGACGAGGTAGCAGTCCTGCTGCTGGATTGTAGCCCTCCTACGGGCCCCTCCATGTCTTCTGGTGTACTGGCCTATCTCCTGGTACCTATTCCATGCTCTGGACACTGTGCTGAGAGACACAGCTAATCGTCTTGCCACTGCTCGCATTGATGTTCCATCTTGGATTAGCTGCACTACTTGAGTAACTTCAGTGGGCTGTAAAAAACACCTCATGATGCCTCTATGCGTGACAGCACTGACAAAATGAAAAAGTGGTGACTAAAGGTTAAACCAGAAAGGATGAGAACAGAGAAATGATCTGTGGTCACCACCTGCAGAATCACTCTTTTATAGGGGTTGTCTTGCTAATTGCCTCTCATTTCCACCTGTTGTATGCTCCATTTGCACAGTGGCAGGTGAAATTGATTCACAATAAGTGTTACTACCTAACTGGTGACATTGATTCCACAAAGGTGTGACTGATTTGGAGTTACATTGTTTTGTTTAGGTGTGCCCTTTATTTTCTTGAGCAGTATGTATATGTAAAAAAAAAAGTTTATATATATATATATATATATATATATATATATATATATATATATATATATATATATATATATATATATATATAAACTTTTTTTTTTGGCTGTGCCCCCCTAAAGTTTCTACTGGCCTTGTCCGGCCACCCCTGTGAAAATTTTCTGGACATGCCACTGGTTATACAGTTTCTAATACAATATATCTATATTACATAGATAAACAATGTGTGCAAACCCAAGGAAAGGAAGGGTTTCCAACAGGCTCAAGAAATGAGGGAAGTGAAATGTTACTTTATGTTCATGCATGGAAAACATGGAAAACAACACATATATGATACTGAAGAGCCTGTTGTCAATGGACATGTTTGGATTTATAATATGTTGATCTTTCTTTTTGATGCCTGAAAATGAAGTTAGATTTGAAACAATGAGATGGTAGAACTGTTGAAGAGGGAGGAACAAAAATTTGGTTTGAGAGGACAGGGGTGATTGTTTATGATTCTGCAAAAATAAAGAAAATTCATTAGGATTACAAAAGCAAGTGATGGAAAGTAGGACCATTCCTTTTCAATTACAGTTTGGTTTGGAGGGAAAAGGTTTACCTCAAACTGGGGGATGAAAAAAACCCTTCAAATACAAATTAAATCGAAGATCTCTACACTGTCCATTGACATCAGTCCTCTTATGTTAGGGATATTAATAAGCCATTAAACCATTTCTACATCTACCTTTTCTCCTCTCCCCCCATCGTCGCCTTTATCTCCTTTTAATCCAGGTAACCCCTGAAAAGGTACAACTTTACTTAAGTACTCTGTCTTAGCTGACAGAACACAATTTTTGTCATCCATACAAAGCTAACCAGATCAGGATCAAACAGAATCTGAAGGTAATGGTAGATGATCCTTAATATTCATTTATTTATGGCTGAAAAAATTGTGAACAAAGAAAAAGCTGTATAAGAAGAAATAAAGCTGTTTAGTTTGACTGTGCATGGTTGGATTTTAGGTTATAAAAGAAGAAACTTTCTAGAATATAACATCAGCATCTGAACAAAATATTTAGTGTAATGTTTTTAATTAAGTAAAGCTACATTTGCTTCCTTTATCCAATAGTTGATCATTATCAGTTTCAAACAGAACTTTTTTCCCCATGGGAATCTCTTTAAGCTCTACCAAACAACTTTGTGAATTTGAAGGAGTTATACTAGCGGACTTTGAACCCCATATATCAGATCAGGAGTGTAATTTTCCAAATTGGATTCAGTTTTAATGTTGCTCACATATCTAATAAATGCTAAAACTGAACCATCCAAAAAAGGAAGTTTGAGGCATATTCAACTTAAGCTTGGTTCATGCTCGACACATCTGTGAGTTCTACCAAATTATGTAATTTCAGGAACCATGCCCCTCTGTGCAGCCCAAATTTTCCCTGTAAAGTTTAGCTGTTTCTACTCATAAGTTAACTCATGAGACAAAAAAGTCAAATCAACTTACATCCAAACCTGGTGTTCCAGCTGCTCCCTGGAGAGAAGAAAAAAGAAAAAATTATTGCCAAAGACTTGACTTTCCCAAATTCTGTTATCTACGCTACAGTACAGCGTACTTTCTCGATGTTAAGAATACGGTGTGAAACCAGCAAGAAGTATTTATATGGATAAATTCTCAGCCAACAATGAAACCTGTCAAACAGTTCAATTACTTAATATTAAAGGGTAAAATGTAAATATATTGAGTGAAGCATCCTAAAACAAAAAAACACTGTATTTAATGTCTGCAAATATTAATATTACAATTTGATACAAATGCTGGTGAATAAAACAAATCAAATTTAATTTGTTACTTTCATATAGCGTCATCACCTAGAAAAAGTGCTCACTGAGTTTTTTTTGTTTGTTTGTTTTACTACAAATTACTGCACAGTCTATGACTTCATCATATATGCTTATAATGACAAAATTTATACCAACAAAATTCAGTGCCAGACATGATTTATCTATGAATTGCCTGATACTGTTGTGAGACTTACTGGTAGTCCATAAGGTCCCCGTGGTCCTGGCTCACCTGGTGCACCTTTCTCACCCTGTTACAAATAAAACTACATTAATGCATTCCTTTGTATTGAGGAAGTGATCTAAAATTGCAGTTAAAATGAGCTGCATCATCTGTCAGATGTAAGAAAAGAATGCAATTTCAGCCTTACAATGTCACCCTTTGGCCCGGCCGGACCAGCTGGACCCGGAGGCCCGTCTGTGCCCTGCAGAGAATAGTGTTGCCAGGGTGAGTTTAAATTTTTTGACTAATACTGGGTCTATCTTCCTGAATTCATCGGCAAAAAAAAAAATGGTGTAATTGTACGGTACTGATATAGGATCTGAGCTACAACCAGCACACACAGCTTGGAGACGTGCATTGGCCACAAAGGACGCTTACAACATTGCCGACACAGTTAATGTATGAGTGTGTGTTAATGCGACACAAGACAAAACAAGAATCTCAAAATGTTTTGTGTAGCAGCTTTCTGTGCCTTGATTTAACTTAGAAGACTGATAACATGAGAAGTATATAAAAAAGCTTAAATTATTTGCATTTTGGAACAATGTGCAAATAATATGGTGACAAGAAAAAACACAAGGAAAAAATGAACAATATGGAGGGAGACAGAAATAAAGATGTTGGGTGGTGAAGCCCCTTGATCACATGACACTCACCCTAATTCCGGGCTTGCCGTCCAAGCCGGAGGCTCCCTGTGTGGTTATGGAGGTATGAGTGACATGAACAAGGCGGGATTAGTACCAGATGAACACTGTTATTAGGACAGGTTGATGGCAGGGTTCACAACAAACTAAATCACAGGGAGCTTTGGCTAAGGTAGTCAGTCCAGGCAAATGAAAATGAAGACAGAACATGGACAAGGCACTTTGGACACACGCATGTACAAACTCACAAAAAGATACATTCATATGTGCACCTAATCCTTAATAAGATAAAAATAAAATTCAGACATAGAAGTGAATTTCCTTAAAAGATGTTCTGTGCTGCTGCTCAACTTACAGGGAGACCCAGTGGTCCACGGTCTCCTTTGTGTCCTGGTTCCCCTCTCATGCCCTTTAGTCCATGCAAACCAGGTTCTCCCTACAAAAAGGAGATGTAGAAGATGATTATGTACAGCTGATGTTTAACACCTTCAAAAAATATTCATGCTGCCTAAAACTTTGAACTTTTTAATCACCTATAAATCTAAAATTACAATGTATCTTAATATGATAAGACCACAACAAAGTGGTACGTAAGTGTAAAGTGGAAGGATGTGGAAAATAAAAATCTGATAAGTGTGGCATGAATTTCTACTCAATCCCCTTTACTCTGATAATCTAAATGAAATCCAGTGCAACAAATTAGCTTCAAAAGTCACCAAGTAGTTATGATGCCCATAACGGGACAATGAAGGAAAAAAATTAAAAATACACTTTCTCGTGCACACCAGATAGAATCTCATGCCCGCTGTAAGTAGTAGTAGCAGTTTAACGCAAAAATTGAAATGTATGACACAACTGCAAACTTACAAACATACCAAGATAAGCTACATAGAAACTGACAGGCTATGCAAAGACAGAATTCCACAGAGAAGCAGACAAAAGTTCTTATAGATGGTTATAGCAGTGGGATGGAAAGATTTCCAGAAGTGGTCTGAGCTGCAGCTGATCTGTAGATAGCTGAAGAACAGTCCTTTATCAGCTTTAGTCTTATATAATAATAATAATAATAATAATAATAATAATAATAATAATAATAATAACGATGGTCTACTAAACTAAAGCAGTTCCAAGCTCACTCTTAACCATAGAATAAAAATAAAATAGCAAAATGAGTTTCCTTCAGATGTACAGTTAAGTCCAAAATTATATAGACCCCTAGTAGTATAAACTTTGAATTACTTTAAAAAAAACACAAAAAGACCCCATGTTTTTTCTAAGTGTAAGTAACGTTTTGGAATGGCCCAGCCAGAATACTGAGAGGAATCTGATGAAGAATTCGTTCAGTGAGGTAAAGATTAGGGTGATGGCAAGGTGTCCTTCCAACCTCAAAGACTTGGAGGTAAATTCTTAAAATACCAGTGGAAACATGAAAAAAGTTGCTCACCAATTATAAGAAGGGTTTGATTGCTGCAATACTGAGGAAGGTTTTCCATTAATTACTGAGACAAGTGCAAATAATTTTCGACATGCCACTGTACATTAAAAAGTAAATTATTATTATTTGATTGTTTTTGTTTTTCTCTTTTTCCTCCTTCTCCCTCCCCACCCCCTTTTTTTCTAAACAGATAAATAATTTCTTTGTTAAACTGATACTGATTTGCTTTCTTCTCTTTTGAGAAATGCCTGTCGCATTTCGAAAGAAGTTCTTGGTTGAAAGAAACTAATATTAACATTTAAATATGCCAGGGGTATGAATAATTTTGCACTTAATGGCACAATGTATCTCTTTCTGTATTTTTAACAACATTTACCTTAGGTCCAGGGAAACCATGGGGTCCCTGAAAAACATTCAAAAGGGACACTTTAGGTCACAAAGTAACTAGCTGGTACATAAATAATGAAGTCATTTATTGATTTAAGTACATCAGATGAGCTTCTCTGGAATCCTTTTGATGACATGAAAGAGAAAGGTGAACAAGTTCAACGTAAAGAAATTTTCCACCAGCAAGCGTTATCAGCCAGTCTGATGTTTTGATATTTAGTTTGGATCCGAGTGACTTTCAAGGAGCCAAACGGCAGTTTTAAAAAAACAAGTTAAACTGATGAGTGGCAGCTGACTGACAGCTCAGTGTACGTTGGGTCTTTCACCAAGGTGTGAACATGCTGACATCAAAGCACTTTACGTGGTGTCATTTATTCTACTCGTGTTAGCAGCCAGAACACCATCCCGCCGTTAATAAAAAAAAAAAAAAACAAAGAAAAAAGAAATAAACATACTGGAAAAAAATGGTTCAACAGGTCTACCTTATCCATTGCATTCAGTTTAATTTCATTTATCCAGAAAATACTTTGAGTGTACAAAATCCACAAACTCACCATAGGTCCTGAGGGTCCGTGAGGTCCTGGTGGCCCTGGAGGACCAGTTATCTGAAAATTTAGATAAATTACAAAGCTAAATTTTCAGATGAGAACCATGTTTTGACTGTACTTCAAGATAACAGTAGTTACCTGTATGTTTGGTTACACACAACCTCTGTAAAACCAACTCTAATGCATTTTTATTATAAACACATTACTCACAGATGGACCTTGTGGACCTGGAAGTCCTGGATCGCCTTTATCTCCTTTTGCTCCATTAGCACCCTATTATGAACAAGCATTATGAGAGAAACTATTTGAACATGTTGAATAAAGATGCATTTTAAGAAACCGTTGTTAATGCAATAGTGTGTGTGACTCTTACAGGTAAGCCAGGTAAACCAGTGCTTCCTTTCTCCCCTGATGCCCCGGGCATTCCCATGTCTCCCTTGGAACCTTTATAACCCTGAGAGAGGTCACACACATAGAAGAATTAAAATATTTCAGTTTTAATTCACGATGCTGCAGATTAATTCAGTTATTAGATGACTCCACAAACTTCACTTATTCAAAGTGAATTCATGTTCAGGGCTAAGTTTTGTGCAAACTGGGCAATACAAACCTTAAGTCAACCACTTAAAATTTGTACATCTAACCTGAGGTATTTATTTACATAAATGGACTTATTTTTTTTACTGTAACATTATTAATTGTTTTGTTATTTATTCACATCTTGTACTTGTATGGCTCACACTGGGTTGACTGCATCTTTTTAATTTCCTTGTTCCTTTGTAAAAAGTGACAATAAGGATTTAATTTGATTTGGTTTGATTTTAAATTTCATGCCATTTCATGTGAAAGAACACAGCTGAAGCTTCTAATTCTTAAACTGCACACAAAGAAAGATTTATACTACAAGATGGTGCTGCTGAGAAAATAGCAACTTTCTCCAAAAATGACATTTATTTGAATTATATTCAGAAAAAATAGCACTGCATTTACAAAAACATAGTGTTGCTTGCATAAAATAATTATCATCTCTTGAAAGAGAGAGCAGTAGAAAGAGATGGAAAAAGAACCCGCTCTTTCTGTGATGTTTTGAAAAAACAAGGCTGGGATGCAAAGGAAGGCTAAATTAATTTTATCATCCAGTTAAGGTCTGTCTGATGTTTCTGCAAATGATTTCTTTAATCAAATATGCTGACAAAACTATGTTTGAAATCCTTCTGTTGTTTGCAAAACATGGTCGCTGAGCTGGGCTGTACAGCGGTGCAGTGGGTAGAACTATTGGCTTGCAGCAAGACGCTCTGGGGTCTTTCTGCATAGAGTTGCTCCGCCCTGCATGTGTGGGTTCTCTCCAGGTACTCCAGCTTCCTCCAACAGTGTAAAAAAATATGACTGTTAGGTTAACTGGTCTCTCCAGTTTGGCCTTAGGTATGAGTGTGTGCTTGGTTGTTTGTCCTGTGTGTCTCTGTGATGGACTGGTGACGTGTTCTGGGTGTACCCCCCCCCAATGACTGCTGGAGACCAGGCTCCTGCGACCCTGCAAGGATAAGCTGGTATAGACAATGGATGGATATATTGCTGAACTTTCCTGCAGATTGAGCTCCAAATGCCGAGGTTAGTAAACTCAACTAAATTAACTTCATAAGGAAGGTTCATATTTAGTGTAAGATGCTGTGAAGCACACGGATGAATCTCTACCCTGCCCAGCTCATTTGAAGATTGTGTGAGAACCTAGAACTTCTTTTGTAAAATATTTTTCTCTTCCCCTTTGAACACCTCTGTTCCTGCTTTGTTTGCGCCTTTAAAGTGGAAAATTGAAATCTGGTGTAAAAACACATATAGACTTCTCACATCTGCTGGACTTGATTGCATGTATTTAGTGCAATCTGCAATGCAGCACAGAAACTGAGAAGATGGCCAGTCCAAAAGATGCACAAATAATTTAGCAGAACGCACAGCTTTGCAAATGTATCCCTTAGTGTACAGAAAAAAAGCATTCTACTCACTCTTTCCCCATCAAGTCCAGGAAGACCGGGTAAACCACGATCTCCCTGACACCAGACAAAAAGACAACATTGTTACAACAAAAATCACATCCTCAATGAAGTGTTTGGACCTTGCACAATATGTTTTACACTACAGCGTGTTTAAGTAAAACCTGAAATAGTATTTAAAACATGAGGGGAAATATGTTAATTGTTACCTTAAAGCCTGGTGGTCCTATTGGTCCAGGTGGCCCAGGAGGACCCTGTACAGAAACAGTGACAGAAAGGTGGAAACCAAAGATGATTCTGTTCAACTTTCAGATGAATCTATGTTATGTCCACATTACTTTCACCATCAGGAGTGACCACTGGAAACACACAACGACAGGATTTTAAAGGAAAAAAAACACTATGAGAATGATGGTTTAGACACAGCAGAACTACATTAGCGGTCAGTCTCACACCGTGAATGCTGCGGTGAAAAAACATGCAAAGAGCAGAGCAAAGGGAGTTATAATAACGACAAAAAACATTTGGGTGTTAAAATGTCAGCACAGCATTATAATAGCATATTCTGCCATTTAAAACAAAAGAAAACATTTTTTTATTAGAAATCGAAAACATCCATATGACTATGTTTGGATTAATAACTTCAGAAAGAATACATGAGAAGGAAATAAAACAAAAATCCCACCTAACTGTAATACTGTGCAATAAATGGATAATCTTTAATCGCAGAATATGATTCTGAAACTTGCTGAACAGTTAGAAGAATGTTAAACAATCTAGCAATCATGCATCCCTGCATATCACTTTCCAGACACAGTTCTAGAGAAAATTAACCACTGCAAAATGTCTCTGAAGTCATAAATCAGGATCTCGACATGCATGACAGATATTTTATTCCAGAGCTGGATTCCACGCATCATTGTTTGTGGTCTGAAAAAGTATTTGTCTTATTTTGGCCAACTGGCCGTTAATGCAGATAAAAGTTCAAAATTACAATATTTTTATTTGGAATTTCTGAAAAATGTCAATAGCTTAAAGAACTGTTAATTTCACTCAAACACATTTGTATAAAAATAAATTCTGAGAAATGAAACATTTTGCAGTGGTCTCTTAATTTTTTTATTTTTTTATTTATTTTAACTTGAGTGTTTCTGAAGATGGACAATCCCAGTATAATAATGTGTCCTCGACTAAACTCATTGAAGTTTAAGTTGTTTATTTACTTTATTCTTTGTCAATTTTCATTTGTGTGCTGCACAAAATAGGAGGAACATTGCCTTCAAAATGTATGAATTGAGCTACGACTTTTTTTTTAATCAGAGTAATTTTTATTGTAAAGTAATAAAAAATCTAAACATAAACCACGCTGAACTGATTTCTAAATACAGGTCACTTATTGTTACACTATTTTATCTCCATATGCTTTGTTGTGGGGGGAAAAATATTTTTAATTTGTATTTATTTAACATAAGTTTGACATTTTTGACATGTTTGTCAACATTGTGAATGTAACATGTTTGTAGAAGCAAAAGTTAAAAAGAAACTTTATCATAGCAATTAGCTGATAAAGAGAGACTCAGTGTTTAGGCAAAATTTGTCAGGTAAGCAGAAAAATCAAAAATAAATTTTTCCTTGAAGCATCTTTGCTCACATACTAAAATATTTGCCAGAGACGGTATTTTAATTCTAATTTCTTTAACTTTAATTTAACATGACAGGAGTCATCTTGAATGCAGGGTTTGTTTGACTAGATTAAAAAAAAAAAAAAAATCAAACAACTAAGTTTAAGACAAATGATTATTGTAAAATATATTTTTCAGACACTTAATGTAAGGACTGTTACACAGAAACACGACAATGACACAGGACACTGCTTCATTCACTGTAAAGCAAACATGTCGCTGGACGAGGGAGCATGGACACACACTGGGCAGTGCAAACCAGTATTGGTATGGCATTGGCTCCATGCTGGGACAAAGATGGATCATACGTGATGATGACACAATACACAGAATACACACAGCCTATTTACCGTGACTGTAATAGTGGTAATCCTCTGCAGTGGGCCGAAAGAGTGGGAATGGAAAGCAGGTGGGAGATAAGATTACACAGGTCATTTATATGAAACTGTTGTGCCAGCACTTTTCCCCAGTTGTGCTTATGAAACTTTTCTATTTATCTGACACATGAACAAAGGCCAAGTTAAAGAAACTGGAGTTTATCTTTACAGGAAAATTGTGGTGTTAGCATGGCATGACAGCACATTAGTTATACTTCAGTGAGATGCCAAATGAAACAAAATGTGATCTTTCATCATACCCTCTCTTCTGATAGATATGAGAGTAATGAAAATGTGATGAGTTAGGCAATAACTTGTCTGACCTGTAGGGCCTCTTCGATGTTCCCATTGTAGTCGATGATTTCAGTGGCTCCTCGGTCTCCTTTCTGCCCGGGAGGGCCCTGCAACACACCAAGAATCACATATCAATATAAAGGACATTTCTTATTATCAGTGTCTTATTCTGAGTAAAACATAATTGCTGCCACCTAGTGGAGAGTGGTTTTAAAGCAGAGGCATCATTACAATTTTGAGTAAAAGCATGCACAATTACTAAATTAACAATTTAGGACATTTAAATAAGTGCTTACCCTTGGGCCGATAGATCCCAAATCTCCTTTATCTCCAGTATCCCCCTTACATGAAAAAACAAATGAAAATGTACATCTGTACATGTCTTATTTGTGAAAATAAAAGCAACGTATAGTAAATACAAAAGATAAAATGTGGTGAATATACATTTATGTTTTTTACATTTTTTCTGAGACTGCCTTTTCTCACTACGATTACCTTATGTTATTATTTATTACTGTGTATGATTAGATTTTAAAATGCAGATGCAGAAATTAGCAACAGTGCCTTCAACACGTATTGGTACTCCTGGTAAACATGTGTACAAGTCTTAGAATCAATAATTTGTTAGCATAATAAATAACACCATCTCACAAAAAACAGAAGCACCCCTCACCCACCCCCCAAAAAATAAAATAAAAATAAAATTAAAATTTGAACACATTTCATACAGTTTGTATAACAACATAACTTTATCCTGTTTCTTCAACCTTGTCTTCAAAATGGGGAAAACTATCGAAAATACTATTACAGTGAGACGGATGCTGTATGTTATTCTTCATAATTCAGGAAATGGCTTCAAAAAAATAGCTCCTTAACTAAACTTACTCATATCTGCAGTCAGAGCAATCACAAAAAAAAGATTTAAAATACTAGGTATTATGACAAAAGACTAAACGGAGAACCAAGCTTATCTTATAACTACACAGTGAAGAAAAGGATATGGAAGGTATGAAAAAAAATCTCCAAAGTTCAATGTTAGAGAAATGCAAGAAAGAGTAGCATCATAGGGTCAACAAGTCTCCATAATATACATCAGATGCTATCTACATTCCAACTTGTTGTTGGGCAGTCATGTCGAGAAAACCTTTCTCTTTGCTACCATTACAAATGCAAACATATGGCGTTTGCTAAACTCTATTGGGATTTCAACTGCAACCAGATGGCTGAGGTCAGATGAGATTGAGCTTCTCTGCAAAACATAAATAAAAACACTTCGGGTGAATCTGCCATGAAACAGAAGATGACTATGGAAAAGCTCCTCATCCACACCATTAAGTATGGCAGAGGAACTGTCATGCTGTGGGCCGGTTTCTCTTTCAAAAGCTCTGGGAACTTTGTTGGATTATATGTCATCACAAAGCCTTTGAAAAAACAGGACATTTAAAATGAAAACCATGTGGGGTCTGCCAAAACAATGGGAAAGTTTGTCATTGGGTCTTTTAAGAAGAAAATGACTTAACCATATGGCCAAATTATAACAAATATGGTTCATGAGAAAAACAGTCAACCTTCTTTAATGACAATTACAGTTCCCCCCAAAAAACAATCCTACAGAAAACCTGTGGTTGCGGCAGACTTCTTTCTTGTCAGTCATTTTAACTGACAACTGTCAAAAAAATTCCATCATAATATATTTTTACGCATCAATTTTTAAAATGGTCATGTTGACATATTCAGTTGCAATTAATTTTCATTTGGTTTAATTAATATTGAACAAGCTGAAAGAGAGTCCACATTGTGCCATCACACATAAAGCAGATGAATACAAGCAACTTTTTCTCTGCAGTGACAAAAACCACTGACTGGCCCCAGTAACAACATAGAAACAATGAAATTAAATGATCGCACTTAAATTATGAATGATTCACCTGCTGTCTGCATGGACCTGAATTGCGCACCCGATTATGCGTAATAAAATGTCTCAAGGTTTTTATGCTGATCTAGCACCTGAATCCACACTCTGTCAGCTCCTGGATAGTGATTGAGTCAAGGTTGGAGATGATACTCTGATGGGAATTTGTTTTATTGACTGATCCCTACGATGTACTCTGTGTATAAAGTTGAAAATGTCTGTGCGTCTGCATCAAGTGGTCAGGGGTGTGAATTGTAATCTGTCAGAATGACAGATGGCCTTCAGATTTTTCCATCAATGTTTAAAAAAACAGTCAAAGACAGAAAATATTCTGTTAATACGACCCCTGATGAATGTCATAGAAGACGAAGGGCTGTCTGGCAAAACTGGATTAGACAAAGTATAAACAAAAGAGTGTTGTTAAAAGTTATCCTTTGGTGTGGGAGTTTTTTCTCCACTGACATTTAAAAAAATGTTTTTAAATTATCAGTGTTTGATTGTTTTAAAGTTTTCCCTACATCATTACCAGGGGTACCAATAGTTATGAAGGGTGCTGTGAATATCTGATATTCACAAAATCAAAGAAAACATCTGTGCAGTGCTCACCTTTGACCCTTTAGGTCCGGGCATACCAGACTCTCCTTGTGAACCCTGACATGGGTAATAAAATAAATACAATTATACATTTCAGTTATTAAATAAATTTACTTGATGTGGATATCTGTGCACATCTAATACATATTTCACTGTGGAAATATCATCAAACTCCCAGATTCCTCTTGGGGGACCACCACAGCTAGCTGAAAAACAAGCAGCTTTAAATATCATGTTACTGCTGAGCAACAGAGGATGTGTTTATTTGAACGCTCTCCCTAACAAAGCCTGGGTTTAACTATTGGGGCTTCTAACAGGATATGTACTGGAGTCATCTGAGTCCTCCAAGGTTAGACTGCAGCTTAAGCTACCAGCAGGGTCATTGGCAGACATAAACAAAATGGTAAAGTCATTTAAAGACAGCTTAATTAACTCGAACTCCTTTGAGATTCTAGAACATGATAGTTATACAGCTTTCTTTGTTAAAAAAAAAAGTGCGTTTCTTAGTATGTTGATAAAAATATGTTCTGCTTAGGATTTGTAACAGGATAATTCCTCCACTGTGCTTTCAACAGGAATACGCTAGATGGCAGCAAAATCACAAATATGAGTCTTGTTTATTTCATCATGGTTCATATAGATGGGATTGTGCAAGTATACTTTATGTCCTTACCTTTGGCCCAGCAGGTCCAATTTCTCCTCGATCACCCTTTCCTGCTGGTCCGTGATCACCTTTCTCACCCTGTTCAGACAAAAAAAAGCCATGCTCTTCAAAAGCTTTAACTTGTACTCCAACAAAGAGTTGCTGAACAACGCACAAGGCTCTGGTTATTTTTTACAGTCAGAAGAACAGCTTTAGAGCAGAAGAGTCCAATTCCAGTCCTCATGAGCTGGTGCCCTGCATGTTTTTTGTCCTTGCTCCAACACAACAGAATCAAATGGCCAAATTACCCCCTCAGTATGTCTTCAAGGGCTGCAGAGGCCTTCTAATGAACTGTTCGCTTGATTTAGGCTTGTTGGATCAGGGAAACACCTAAAACATGCAGAGCCCTGACCTTTTAGGATCGTTACCCAGCAATGATAATTGGTTTTGTATGGTTGTACTTTCATTTACAGTACTGTGCAAAAGTTTTTTTTTTTTTTTTTTTTTTTTTTTTTTTTTTTTTTACACTTTCCTTTAAAGCAGCCAGATTTCCCCAAAATCTTTTTAAATGGTCTTGATTAATAGTTCTCCAGGGTTTCTGGAGGTCTTTCAACATTCTTTTTTGGAGTTTGGCTGGGTTTTTTTGTTAGTTTTTTAAAATTAATATTTAGTTCAGTTCTTGCACATATCTGACCTTGACAGAATATTGTGCAGTTTGTGCTATTGCGTAGTTTGTGCTAAAAGTAAGCTAGACAAGTGGAGGACAAATGGCTTAAAAGCCACCTACCCTTAACCATTGGCTCTGCCTGCTAGCCTTCAACCACTGGCCTTGTACCTAGCCTACCTGGTCCAGCCTGCTAGCCTTTAACCATCAGTCCTGCATCTAACCTACCTGCTAGCCTTCAATTATGGGCCATGCCTACTAGCCTTCAACCACTTGTCCAGCCTGCTACCCTTTAACTGCCAGCCCTGCATCTTAGCCCTCAACCTTCTAGTCTTCCTGCTAGCCTTCAACCACCGGCCCTGCCTGCTACCCTTAAACTATCAGTTTTACCTGGTAACCATCACTTATTGGGTCTGTTAATGTCCAGGTATTGTCCTTAACTAGTGGACTCAATACCCACTCAGCAATCACCAGAAGCAGTAAAACAGTGGATTTTATCCTTTCATTATGTCACAAATTTTTATATTGTATTTTATACTTTTGTGCGTTTTTTCTGGAAACCAAAATCAGTCTGGTAACTCTCCTTTATGAGCCATGTGACTTCAGAAGAAACTGTTTGATAATTATGATAAAATTTCAACACTGTGGCAGCTATAAAATAACCTCAGCTGCAACCTCAGGATCTTCTTGACATTGGACAAGATGAAATGGCTATATACATTTGGTGAATCCATAGACTCCTTTCTTGTTTTGAGACAGCATTTTTACCATAAATATAGACTCTACTTTTGTCAGCATATTTGTCATATTTCTTATTATAATTTGTACACAAAGTACAACTTTATTTGTTGAATTGTTGTTACTGCTTTGAGGAAACATTAAGACTAATCCAGGCTCCAACACACCTGTACAATATTTTACACCTGCAGATTTTAAACTAAATCTGGTTTTGGGATTCTTCATATAATTCATATCAATGTTCGGAGTTTACTCTCTAAAATCAATATGATCAAGAACTGGACAGACTCAACAAATGTTGATATTTTATCTGAAACCTGGCTTAAACAATCTGCCTATGATAAAGATATTTACATTAATAGTTATAGTTTTATTCATACGGACAAAGGAAGGGTGATGCAGTGGCCATATATGTTAAGCAAAATTTTAATGTTAAATGTGTGCTCTCTAAATCAGTAAGTAAAGAACTTGCCACATCTCCTGACAGCCTAAGCAGCGGGATGACCTAAATCAATCAGCAGCTCCTCAGTGATAAATGTCTATACACTAGTGTTCAGTCTCCATAGTCGCTAACTTCTCTTCTGGCCAATGGGTGGTCTCTGCTTCTACATACCTGAGTCGAATAATGAGGTCAATAGCAAGACTCTGTAGAACTTGACTGCTTACTGAGGAGGTGATTCAGCCATTTGATTTAGGTCTGTTGGACCAGGAACACATCTAAAAGTTGCAGGACACCAGACCTCAAGGCTTGAATTTGAAAATCCCTGACCAAGGGTTTTAATTTAGATATTTAATGCAGCATCAGGATATAGGTTTAGCAGCACACCCACCCATTGCTGGTCTGTACAAAAGGATGCTAGTTGCAAGTAAAGCTCATATGTCCAGCTCGATTCAGATGCATTGTTGAGAGAAGGACATAAACAAAAGCTCAGCAGGGGTGTAGTTGTTACACCACGTCATATACATTTGTACTCCATTTTGTTTCCAAGCACACCACATTCTGTGCCTCCTCAGTCAGCTGGCCTCCTCCCTCAGCAGTGGGTGCATAGCTTCCCCTCCATTAACAAACTATCTCTTATCATCTATACATCATTGAATCCTCATATCTATAGAAAACTGAAAAAAGAAACCCCACATTCCAGCACATGGAGCTAAAACCTCCAAAATTAAAAGCATTTTTCCAGCAGCAAGAAGGGGACCTGTGCACCTAAAACATTCTGAAACTTTACGTACATAATGATTACGTAATGATTTTGTAAATCATTACGATGCAGAAACGATAAGGGAATTAAAGGATGACTCAAAAAAACTGTTGCACCCATAAAAGTGAGGTACTAACCCAAGTTTAAGTTGATGAGGATAAATAAGTTCAAAGTTTTTTTTTGGCCACACTGAAACATTGCACTAGCTATCCAACATGCAGTATAAAGTAAAACATTGTGGCACAGTTGCTGTTGGCAAACAAGAGAAAAACTTTCTACACCAGATTGTCTTCCAAGAGAGTAAAATCAGCAGCTACAGAGAAGAACCTGCAAAGCCCTTATTTATATGTAATTTAATTGTAATAAAAACCTAGTTTGAGTGTCCAAGTACATTTCTGCCTGTAGTTCCCCATAAAACTAACAAAATGTTGCTCAAAGCAATAGAGGGTGATGTAAATAGAATACATCTTGATTATCAAAGCACTGCAAACAGCCTGATATTTGGATCATCACCCCTGGCTCCACAGTAGGATAATGTCATGACTCAAAGGAAGCAGCAGAGGATTAGCTCATTCTGAACCATTTAATGTGACATTTAGAGGAGAAAGAGTTTTAATAACATTGGTGAAATGACAATAAGGTTTCCAGAGTTTTGATAACACAGTGTTATTAAAATCTGTCAAAGATGTTGCATCTCATTTATCGTTGATCACTGTGACACATGAAAAAAAAAAAAAAAAAAAATCAGACAGGAAAACTTAAGTCACTCACTTTAGTTCCTGGGAGTCCTGGAAGCCCCGGTTCTCCCTGGGGCCCGAGAAATCCTGGCTCACCCTGAAAAACACCCAAAAGAAAGAGAAACTATTACTCACTTTTCCATTGGGCGTTTCTAATGAGCGCAAGAAAGCACACATAAGATGAGCGGCCGAATACATTCATAAGGACAGGCATGCACTTACTGCTGCTCACACACTCCCACATGCACACAAACAGAATGAGGATTGCATGCATTAATCACAAAGACAGGCAATTTGTTAATTGCTCCTTTAGTTTCACATATACTAACATTTTTCTTTCTCATGAGTCTAAACATATGATACGACTGGCCTTAAGAGAAACTCATCAAGACCCTAAGAAATAAGGTAGCATGTGCAAAGAAAAAAAGGCGCTTCACATTTTTACCCAACTTTCAGTATGAGGTGTGATTCCGCATTGGATTTGTACTGAATTTTGTGGTAAAGCATGTTTATCATTAGACCATAAACAACCAGAGTACTTCAGGTTCTCAGGAAACCCTTGATGAAGTACTGGCCATGTAGTTCTCTAAGTGTTAAACCTGGATAGGACAAACAGCAAAGAATGCAAAAGAAGAATAAAGGGCAAGGCGAGCTCAGAACCTGTTAAGTGCCACGTTAGCAGAACTTCTTAGAATCCATCAAACATACAGGCCTGCTAAGTAAAAACAGGAGTGTATGAAATGTAAAATGAAAGGTGTTTTTTTAACAAGGCAAGCACATTGCAGGCATATAAAGAAAGAGAGAGAGAAACACAAACCAAAAACAAGAACAAGCATCAGCATCATGTGAGCATTCACACATTATTTTTCAAGCCAATGGTCCTGAAATACAATAGTGAAGTTACACTAACATAACATGAGAAGGCAGTAAGGCTATTGCTTATATATATATATATATATATATATATATATATATATATATATATATATATATATATATATATTCTAAAGATTCTACAAATTAAACTTCCTCCCCTTAAAGACAGTTTGAATTTTTTTAAACTGGGGTTCTATGGAGAGGTTATGTCTCAGAATCTATATACCTTTCTGAAAGTCTAAATTTGATTAAGTAGAGATTAGTTGTCCCCAGAGGAGGAAAGAGGAGGAGCTAAAGTGGATTTCTAGAATCTGAAAACAATTTCAGATTACTCAAATTTTAAATATTTTACAGCTGTTAATGAGAGTTGTCTATTTTATAGACTTTTAAACTGCTGTCATGTTTGCCTTACATTGTCATTCATACTGATGACAAGGAGTGTAACGAGATCTCACGGCATGAAATGTCATAATACTAAACCATTGCATTACTTCTTTTCAAAGTAAAACCCGCCTTGAGAATTAAGCCTAACTGAATATTATGAGCATCTGCTCTATTTGACACCCTGTACCTATGTTTGAGTCTTTTATTTTGAAGTAAGAAACAAAGCAATTCTTTAATTGCCAGAGAACAATGTTCAGTTTCTACAACTAACCTGAAAGGGGCACCACTATACCTGAGCAGCCAGTGATGCGGCAAGACCATGTTGGTGTAAACCAGTTGGCAGAATCCACCAAATTTTCTCAAGAGCTGGTGAGCTTAAAATTTAACGAAGGAGGAGTGGAAAAGAACAGAAAATTAACTCACCAAAGTTATTTTAGGGGCTGATTTGTCATGGGAACAGTCTTGTTATTAATGTCAGCAGTAGTTGCTTTTCATTTGCCCATTCGCCATACCATAATTTTGCAGATTTCTGTCTTTTTTTGCCAGACAACCAACACCTTAAATAAATTTTCTGTAACCCGATAATGTATGCTGTAAAGAAATGTCATGTGACATCAATAAATATCTATCAGCAGATGGTCATTTAGTGTTATTTTACTTTTGATCAGGGTCATATTTCATAGGAATATCTTGTGATCAGTGGAAATGCAGAGCTATATGAAATGTTCAGACAGTGATTTTTATGACTATCTCCATAATTCATTGAAAATACTCAATTGCCGAGGAAATAAACTGATATCCATTGGTTAAGTATGAGTGTGAACTGTAGGAAGAGACGAAAAGCACACTCCAACAACCATTTTATGTAAGATACACATGCATGGTCTATTGTTACATTTCTTTTTACATAAATATAAAGAGATAATGTTTTTAATAACTATAACAAAAATAACAAAAGTTCAACTGAAACAAACCGCCTGTAAAATTTCTAAGTGACTGACGCTAACTTTCATCCCTGCTGAAGACTTTCAGAGTTATCCACCTCAGGTAAGATGCTAACTACTCAAAACTTCTCCTTAGAACCCAAATTGAAATCTTCTTAACAATTCCTTTAACAGCAGAATTTCCAGTATGTTTTGAACAGACTCTCCACATTTCCAGGAAGTGGGTTAAAGCACTTAGATTGGATGTTATTCACTAGTTCATAATGACACAATTATCCTGCACAATCTTAGCCCTAAAATCCAAAGTTTTTATTGCACTTGAAGATGGTTCTGCAGTTCCTGCAGAAGGAGCACTCATCTCTGCGTGCAAATCCCACAAAGCATGGAAAAAGCAAGATTGTCAGACCTCAGTGCCATGACAATGGGTGAGCTGAGCTGCTCGGAGCTCTCTCAGATGGGCAGAAGCGGATGGACATGGACAACACCGGGTGGACATGACTGAGAGGGGGGATGAAAACAGCGAAGCAATTACCTTTATCCCTGGGAGTCCAGGCAGCCCTGGAAGTCCTGGCTCTCCCTACACAGGAAGAGTGCGACATGTTACAGCCAAGCCAAGCTAAGCTGAGTCAAGCCTCATTTGTAGGCTCATTGGGGTTTTTATTAGCTCTACACATTATTTCCTGTTTGTGTTTTCACTGGCTATCGAGTTGCCGCAGCTCTGGAAAGCAGTCTCCTGGCTTGAGTTGACTGTCATTTGCTTGAATGGGGGTGGGAGCATTAGCAGAACAGAAGGCACATGCATCTTTTTTTAAATACTAGCTCATGCAGCTGTAGCTTGACAGTCTGATTAGTGCTTGTTATAACACTCAACCCTTCACAAAGAGCAGCAGAGTTTGAGTCTGAAGATTTTATTGGTTCGGACAGGTGTGAAAAGTTCTGGTTTCTAAAAAGGAAAAACTGTCAGTTATGTTGGGTTATGGTTGCAAAAATTGTTTGGGAGAGCTGCAATGGCTTCTGTATCATTAGAATTAGGCAGCGTGGGAAACTCCCATTTTTCCCTATTTTTCTGTTACAAAAAAAGTTTAAAAAACTCCAGAAGTTTGAGCATTAAACAATTATAAGATCCAACTTTAGGTAAAAAAAAAAAAAAAAAAAAAAAAAAAAAAAAGACCCCAAACACTTCAGAGGTCACGTCCTTTTTGAGGCATCTGTGAGACTTCAAAGATAAAAATCCTGACTGGGAATAATTTAATGCTCAATTAGGCCCATTGTATTTATGGCTTCTGAAAAAGAAATGATTAGTGCAGCACGAGAATGATCAACCTTAACGACACTTGGGGGATCCAAGAGGAGGCTGTAATGTTACTTTGTGGCTTATGAAAGGGACTGTAAATTAGTGAATAAAAGTCTTTCTTGTGGATGAACACTTTACCAGCAGTTATTGGCAATCATCTAATGAGAAACAACGTCTTTATCTCAGGATTTCTAAAGATGATTGGAAATAGTTTTTGGTGTGTCTGCACAAATAGGCAGAATATGAAATATATGAGAAAGACAAATATAAGACAATATATGTTTCGTCTGCAGCTTCAAAAAGGAAACCAATTTGCAAGAAAAAGGAAAAAAGATGACAAATTATGTAAGTGCAACGTATAGGATTTAAAAATTAATTTAAAAAATAAGATCTGACAGAATCTGAGTTGCAGACAGGTCTTTGTAGATACCTTTTCTTCTGCTTTGCAGCAGTTTTCATCACAGTGACTTACAATGCCTTGCAGAGATATTCATGCAGTGCTTTGCCCATTCAACATTTTGTCACATTACAACTGCAAACTTTGACGTACCTAATTGAGATTTTATGTAACAGACCAACACAAAGCAGTGGAGCATTGTGAAGTAAAAGGAAATATTGT
Source organism: Anableps anableps (assembly GCA_014839685.1). Lineage (NCBI taxonomy): Eukaryota > Metazoa > Chordata > Actinopteri > Cyprinodontiformes > Anablepidae > Anableps > Anableps anableps. The sequence goes on from CM026085.1 coordinate 19,562,763, forward strand.
GTGACATGTATCTGTATTCATTTCCTCTGAGTGTGACTTTTTCTCTACCAGCTTTTCACTTGTAGAAACTGATATTTTTGCCCATTCTTTTAAAAAACAGCTCAAGCTCAGTTAGATTGAATGCATAGCATCTAAACATCAGTCTTTCTGTTTTGTCACAGATTCTCAAATGGATTTGAGAATAGATTCTGACTGTTCCATCTTACATTAATATGCTTTGAACTAAACCTTTCCATTGTAGCTTTGGCTGCATGTTTAGGGTTGTTGTCCTGCTCCATCCTAGTTTGAAGTCTTTGGAATATTCGAAGAGGTGTTCCTCCAGGATTGCCCTGTATTTAGCTCTATCTGTCTTCCCATCAACTCTGACAAGCTTACCTACTGAAGAAAAACATCCCCACTGCTTGATACTGCTAACATTGGAATGGTGTGTTCAGGGTGATGTGCAGTTTGGTTTTCTGCACACAGGGTTTTTGTACGTTTAGTGTGATATCATCTAAACAGTGCTCCTTCTACTACACACCTACTGTATAATCTTACTGCTTTTCCATACAGGCCAGATTTGTGGAGTGTACAACTAATCATTTATCATACAACAGATTCTCCCACCTCATCTATGGATCTTTGGAGTTTAGGTGGATCACCATGTCTTGGTAGGTTTGCAGAACCATACTTGTTATATTTTCAGACAATGGATTGAACAGTGCTCCAGGAGATGTTCAAAGCTTGGGATATGTCTTTATCATTTAACCCTGTGTTTTTATCTTCCACATCTTCCTCTCTGACTTGTTTGCTGTTTTCTTGGTCCTAATGAGGCTGATTGATCATCAATGTTCTCTTATAAACTTAAGGCCTTGACAGAACAGCTGTATTTATACTGATATTAAATTACTGCACAGTTGCACAGTGAGGTGGTTGTTAGCACTGTTGCCTTGCAGCTAAACGTTCCAATGTTTAAATCCTGGCATTGGGTCTTTAAGAATTTAGTTTGCATGTTCTTTCTGTGCATGAATAGTTTTTTTCTAGGTATTCCAGCTTCCTCTCACTGTCCACAAACAGGCATGTTAATTGATCCCTCTACATTGCACTTAGCATTGAGTGTTTGAGTACATGGTTGTTTGTCCTGTTTGTCTCTATGTCTCTATTGTCTCTATAATAGACTGGCAACCTGTCCAGGGTGTAGCCTGGCTCTCTCCCAATAGCTGCTAAAGATGGGCTTCAACCCATCCCCCCCACAACTCTTCGTGGATAAGCAGGAACAGATAAAAGATGAATGAATTAAATTCAGCATGTGAATGTGTGCGTGAATGACTGAATGTAGCGTGAAACGCTTTGGGGTCCTCTGGACTTAATAAACCACTATACAAGTACAGGCCATTTACCATGACACTTAAGTGAACTCTGTTTATTAATTAGGTATCATTGAAAGGTAATTGGCTGCACTTCATTTAAAGTTATCATTGCATAGGGAGATAAATGCAACTGCAAGTCACAGTTTTCAGATTTTTATTTGTAAAACAAACTTCAACATCTGATCTTCAGCATCACAGTTATACACTACTTTGTTTTAGTCTATAAAACTCACTAAAATACGTAATTTTTTTCACTATATAATATGGAAATGTTTAAAGGGGTCATGACAACAAATTTAATTTTTCTGTGGTTTTGGGGGTATAATATGATCTGTTATACACTGGTGAGGCCGTGTGAATGTCAAGAGGTGGTATCAAAAGCCCTGCTCATAGGCGGTCAGCTTTGTTTCTTTGCTCAAAAATGGACAGCTCTCCCTCTCCCCTTCCCTCCTCCCCCAAGCTGATACACCTGCTACTTTAAGGGCTAAGTTGCGCTAGCATGTCTGGCGACTCCTCTTGAGAAGAGAATGGCTACTAAAAAGGAGAGCTGTTATGTCCGAGGGTGCTCAAAAATGGCTGGTAGTTTTCATTTACTCCCAAAGGAAGAGAGAACTAGAGAAGAGTGGCTTAACTTCATTAAGGGGGAAGTACCACACAATTATAACCTCAATTTGAGACTATAAACAGTGCATTTTACTGGTTCTAAAGAGTTTCCCAAATATGGTTGTAGTCAATCAGAGTGAAGTCAACTAGGTAGAGCCACATATCATTACCTTACCCAACCCTTTTACTAAGGAGGGAAATTTGGCCTGCCAAAACAACACCCTACAAAAAGGTGAAGTTATTATTTTTTTCAATAAAAATCTTTGGAGAATTGACATATGCAGCAATATCAACGACATGAAATAGTTTATACAGTGATGTCACCACCCCTTTAAGGGTGCTAATATTGTATTTTAATTACATTAAAATACATTCAGCTTTGTTGTGATGTGATTAGCCAAAATTTTGCAAAGCACTTTAGTTTGTTGCCTATGAAGGCAATAAACACATGTAAACAAGTTGCCATTGCTTTTCAGTTGCACTGATGCAAAGCTATGTAATGCAAAAGACTGGTAGAGTTAGACAAACCTAAATAAATCCTAAATAAAAAGGGAAACATACCCACAAATGTTAGTATGGTTTCTGAGAGGTTATAATGGCTGAAAACTGAATCACAGCTCTATAATATTTAATCAGCTTTAACTGAGCCTTTATTATGTAGAAAACATGTATTTTGCACAACAGACTCCACTAAGCTGTGAAATAACCAACCTTTAATTGAAATATCTTGGAATAAAAGCTTCCCCTTCTATTGAGTACGTCTAGGTATGGGCATTGACACTGTGAACAGACATGTCAATATGCACAGACAGTACCTGTCTGTTGCAAGTTTCTGTTCATTCATGAAAATATGTGGTTTATAAGAAATTAAAAGGATTACCTTCTGTCCACTCCGTCCAGGTTCTCCCGGTTCACCCTGTAAGACATAAAACTATGTTCTTCTCAGCTGTTTCATGACAGATCATTTTAGCCAGAACTGCACTGCATTTATACAGAGCTTTTCTAGTGTTTCTGACCAATAAAAGTGGATTCATTTTGCCTTTACATGTATTGCCTATAGTGTCTGCTGACATTTCTCATGACATTAAACAGGCATCTTAGTTAATATAAACATTCACCGTTTCTAAGTTGGTTGACTACAACCTTATTTTTTAATTAACTTTTAGTTACCTAAGTATCTTGTTTATTTACTAAGATCGAGTGCAAAGAACAGGTTAGTTTGTGTGACTAACCTCTGTACATGTTTCTCTTTGCATGTAGTTTTAAATTTCACACCAGGTTAGGACCACCAGAATTTCTCCTGGGTCTCCTTGCTGCAATGTGGCAAATTAGGAAAATCTCTTTGTAGTCGCAAGGTAAACATGGTACTACTACACTGTTAGTACTTGGTAAAGTACCACCATTGGCCTCACATCTGCACCAACATGTTTCCTGACAAATATATTACACCTTTGAATTGTAGCCTGAAAAACTCATGACTTCCTTTTTTGTCACCCAGCAACCTGCTAATATGCATTTTGGAGGTGTGTGCACTTATCCTTTGCTGGGAGCACATTTTCACAGGTAGTGTAGCAGACACCATATGTATCTGAATAGACAAATGGCTATTTGGTGGGATCCTTTTTGTTGTAGCCAGAGTAGTTGCCATAGCAGCCAAGGTGCCAAAAGTATTATAATATATCTCTGAAAGTGTTGAGGTAAGGACACGCTCCCTTCAAATTATCCTATGACCAATCTATGAAGAAGTGTGAAGACAGTATGACTGCTGGTATGAGGCACCCATAACACAGGTATGCCGTCATAACCAAAATGAAGTAACTGCAACTTCACCAGATAAAGTTTACAGGTGCAGTCTCCAGTCATGGACCTTTTATGTTCTATCACACACTGATGGTGATATAACCCAGAAAACCTTTCAAAGATCTTGGGAATTATCTTTCACTTTGTGACTGATTTTTATTGTTTTGGAACAGTCTTAGTCTTGAGTGAAGTGTTCCTAAAATGCAACTAGGTCCAACTGATCATCACAAATAGGAGCCACACTAAAAAAAACATGAGAATTTGTTTAGGACTTACCTTGATGCCTGCTGCAGAAGAGCCTGCATCACCCTAAGGTAAAAAAAAAACAAACAAACAATACCATAAAAATACATGAAGAGATAACACTGAAACCAAACTGTGAGATTTTATTTTATGCATCATGGGGGCTTCCTGCAAAGTTAAAACAGAAAAATTTACATATCAGAGCAACGGTTCTAAAAGTGATTTCAAAAGAAGCCAATTTACTGAACAATGCTGAATAAAATTACGAAACAGCTGCATTTTTGTGGTGAAAACTGCGAGGAAATCCAATTAGAAAGAGGGCTGTTTGCTGTTTTAAACAATGAAAGCAGCATTTACCTTCCCACAGATCTCTGATACAGCATTTAAAAAAGCTTCAGAGCTGGAAATCATTTCAGTGTTTAAAATGTCAGAGCACAGCTGCTTCGCGATTGTGACATGAGAAGTGAAATCTAACACTATAATAGAAAAATCCACAGTAAAGGAGGTTAGAAGCTTGATAGATGTACTGTAACCATTCAAAATGTACATTTCTCCAGGTAATGCATTGAACTGTATGGAGACAGAGCTACTTAGGCTGCGTTTTTTTTTTCTTCCAACAAAGTCGTCCAGACATCCAGAAGCGAGGCCCTCTGCTATGCATCGCATTACTACTGCAGTGTACAGTTAAAGCAGACATAAAACAAGGGGCCAATAAGTGTAATTATGGGCGGTTGGTGGGAAAACGGAGCAGGGAGGAGGAGACTTGGTGCCTTCAGCTCTGGTGTGGACTCTGCGGTTTCACTACACATACGCCTTACGCTCAGAAGTCACAGCAGGAATGCATCTCGCCCTCAGCTTTTTATGGGAATCATTATGATGCATAGCGCAGAAGTCAGTGTTTAATTGAAGCTCATTTTCCTTTTTTCCTCTTCATAACAAACTGTGTTACTGTTTGCAGCTGTGTTTCTTTTTGAACATTCAGGGATGCCTCTATGAACATCTCAAAACAAGCTATTCCATTTTATGAGAATTTATTTTACATTGCATTCAGGGTATAAGATCTAAGTGCATAAATGTTTACAGTTCGGAGCAAAATCAAGTTCAAGTTACATTTTATGGCAAAAAAAGCATTTAAAATAAGTTTACATGATCAAACAGAAACACTTAAGGGGCGGATTTCATGTTGTGGTTGACCAAAAACTAATAAAACTGGTAAACTTTATAGAAAGGCCTTATCAAATGCAAAACAAACATACATATCAGAGTTGGTTTTCACCTGTTGCTAGTTGGCAGAAATATTCACATCTGTACGTCATTGCGACATCTCACAAAGATGAAACAAGAAAGGATCTTAGCTTGTAAAGCTCATTGGCATAACATGTTTGCAGTGTTCACAGTATAAACAATGCTTTTCCCACAATTAATCACAGCAGGACCACACTATTGTGGGGAAAAATGAATTTATAGGGCATTTTTTCATGAGAGGCCAGCGTTACTTTTGTAGCGGTAACAGAGGATTCTACACAGGCGATTAACACTCTGCTCCCTCTCCTCTGCCGCTTCTGTCACGACACATCTAACACGAGCGACACGGAGCTCGAGAACCAAGTGAGAGTTATGACCATACTTTAATCTCTTCCAAATGTACGCCGTATGAGATGGAAAAAGCGGTAGAGCTGGGAGGTGAGCTGAGGTGTGGCAGAGAGAGAGTGCTGAAATGTCCCATCTGGGCCAATTACCAAGTGGAGGCTGCAGAACTGTGATTTAACCACAGAGCTGAGTGAGACGGAAAGCTGTCACCGCAACTCCTTCATTACGGGCACCCAGACCTGCCGCCGCACACTGGCATTTATAGATAATAGCCCAAAGGTCTCATAATGCACGCGTGGTAAATTGGGCCGTTTAGCAGCTGTTTGCTTGGATGGCAAGATGCGCAAATGAGATGGAGTGAATTAATTTGGCAGCAGTGAAGCCGGAACAGAGCTCCGACACATGTCATGCCACTGCAATCCTCAAATGTGGCTCTTATTCAATGTTATGGCCATTAGAAGAGATGACCAAATCCACTGGCCTCAGCTAAATATCAGCCTCACTCACTGAGAAAGAATATATGTGAGGTTTGGAGGGCAGAAGGAGCCTGCCTACACTTTAGATGTGGGCCAGTTCTTAAGACCTTTAGGATGTAAAAATAATTTTTGCCATACTGCTCACAGCCTGGAACTTCCCAAAAAACCAAAGCAACACATTGATAGGGTTCATTTAATTCTAAAAACCTTAAATGTTTTTCTCTATCTGCAACTTTTCAAACAAGATGAGTCACAGTTAATTTCACACCTAGTTAAATACTTAGACAGTAAATGGTTCAGAACTAAAGCTTTTAACTGGGGTAATGATTTGTTTTAAATGAGGCCAGAGAGAAATACGCAGACACAGTTGGAAACAGCTATTTTCTCTGCTGATGATGGCAGCACAGCACTTATTGTCTTATGTGTATGTAAAATATCAATAATAATGGGAAAAAACAATTACTCTATAACAATGCTGTTCCTTGCCTTGTAGAAGTATTCATACATTTTGAACTTCTTCACATTAGGCCACATTACACAAACTAACTTTAATATCTTTTATTTTGATTTTATGGGATAGACCAACAGAAAGTAGTGCATAGCTGTCGACTTGGTGACAGGTAGGCATTGACAGACAATAAAGAAGCCATGAGGCTCACGGTAACTCTGGGGGGCTGCAGATATCATAGCTCAGGTTGAAGAGCGGCAGAAAGGAAGCCATTAAGACCTCCTGTTTAAAGTTTGCCACAAGTCATGACGGGACACAGCAAACATGTGGAAGAAGGTGCTCTGCTCATTTGAAATTAAAATATAACTTTTTGGCCTGCTATGTGCAGCGCTTCACATCACGCTGAACACACCAACCCACTGTGAAACACAGTGGTGGCTGAATCATGCTGTGAGGATGCTTTTTTTTCAGTAGGGACAGGAAATCTGGTTAGAGTTGATGAGAAGACTGATAGACCAAAAGGAGGTTCACCTACTGCAGGACAACAAATGCCTTATTCAAAGTCCAGAACTAAATTCCATTGACAATCTGTGACAAAACATTGATTCAGAAGGGTGAATACAAATGTGCACCATATGTTTAAGAGTGTTATTTGTAAAAAAAAAAAAAAAAAAAAAAAAAAAGAAAGAAAAATAGAAAGAAAAAAGAAAGTCATGCTTCATTTTCCTTCCAGTGCACAATGATGCATGACTCAGTATTGCTCTGTCTTTGTTGTAGTAAAGAGAAAAACAGTTCAAGATGTATTGATACCTTTAAATTTTAAATATTTTGGGTATAGTAACTAAAAACATCTTCATAGAGAATAGTTAAGAGTTGTTTTGTTGCTAAAATGAACCTTTATAAACAACTTGCCTGATGTGTGTTCACTGCTCATCATCAAGCTTATAGTTGCTGTTAAGGTCTTTTTCAATATTTTTTTATGCAAAATGACATATTCAACACGCTTAGTTTTATCTTCAAAAACAAATGTAAATGTAACTGACCTGTCCTGTCATTTAGAGCTCTGCACTTACAACAGACCCCCTACCATATAACCAGTCTCCCCTCGTCTCAGGAAAACTGTGCCCTGACTGCTTACTCTGTCGTTTTCCTCACCGCTCTACGCTCCCTGAGGTCTCTAAGCTCAACATAACAAAGCGTATGCTGTCTCACCTCTCACTTAGTGTTTCCACATTTTTTCCTGCAGTGCGTGCTGCGTATTGTTAACTTTGGCATGCTTAGTCTAGAGGACTGAGGATGCTCTCCGCCCCTCTCATGTCTCTCTGTTCTCTGGTTTCTCCAACCAGCAGTGCTACAACAATACCATGGTGGACGAGCAATTGATCAGACAAAAAACTCTGATGACAGCAGCCCTGCTTGAGCATACATTTTCTTCTCCTGCGCTGAATTTCAATCTGACATATGTTAAACTCATCTGAAGGTATCTTGATTGAGGCCATTCTTTCCATATGTTGTGTGCTATGTTAAATAAAACATCTAACCTGATGTTGACAGATTGAGATGAGGTAATCTTATCCATCTTAACCTAAACACTCGACTACACTGGACCTAAAAAGTTTACATAGTCCATTTTAAAATTAAGATTTTTGTGGTGTGAAAAAATAAGAGCTGATTTTAAAATATGTTTAAACGGTAATGCGACCTATCTGGTGAAATTCAGCTGAAAAACAAAAATATATCAGAGGAAACTGTAAAAACTAAGGAAGGTAAAACAATCTGGTTCTGTGACTTGGGACATAGGAGGAGCTGAAGAAATTTTGGGATAATACTTCTGCTATATGTGTTACAACAACCTCCTGTATTCTTCATATGTCTGGGCAAAAGAAGTTCCAAGAGAGAATCTTTTCCCTGTAATGAGCCGTTATTGCACAAAAACACTACTGTGCATCATCAAAACAACACCATACTTGAAGAGAAACACAACGGCAGCAGCACAATGTTCTATGGATACTTTTCTTCAAGTATGACTGTAGGTTTTGTGAAGATCAAATTCCAAAGACCAGTCAGTTTTAAAACAAAACGTCCAAGTATCTAAAAGAAAACATCACAGTGAGTTCAAATATACATTCAAATCATTAAAAATGGCTTCAAAGATTTAAAACTAAGTTAAAGCCAGGCTAGAATCTAGAACTACGTAAATTTGATATAAATTGTGTGGGTCAGCTAAAAAGGGAGATGTCCTCACAACGTAAACCAGAAATAAATTAACAAATGTAGATGTAGCACACTGATATACTACCAAAAATGCCAAAATTCTGAGATTAAAGCACAAGGTGCTTCAACAACAGATTAGTTTAGGCATGTGCACAGTTATGCAACCAGGTTATTGTTCCAATTTTATTTGCTACATTTTTCACCATATTTGTTTATACGCTGAATTATTCAGGCTCTATGTCACTACATAGGTGGAGAAAGTATATTGTTTTTTTTTTTTCTTTACCATAGTCTCATTTTTTACAGCTGCGTGTATACTTTTTATGTCAACTGTATTTCTGCTTCTTTACAGTAACTCTCCCTGGAGTATGCACTTGAAGGATGAGTGGTAACTTCCACTCCTCCAGGAAAAAAAAAAATCATTTTTTCCCCTTTGTTTGCTCTAAGGTACACTGGATCAAAGCGTTGCATGAGCTGCAAAGTTTTATCACCCTACGCCTACCTTTCCATTTTGTTCATTCATTTTCCACAGACGATATCTTTCATCTGTTTCCCTCGAATTGTATCCTTCGTGGCTGCTGAGTTCGGCAGCCTTTTAAAAACCGCAGCGCCCATAAAGCAAGAGGTTATCAAAGTTGTTCTCCGCTGAACAGCAATAAATTGGCAGTGACGTTTTGAGTACACTGCTTCCACACGGCTGCTGGTCTATGAGTTACACTTTGTTTTCATACCTAGTAGTATTCAGAGCAAAAAAAGGAAGCATCTCCGGTGCATAATACATTAAAGGCTGGCTGTCTTTGAGCAGCAATTGTGTTACCACTTTTTTGGCAATCTTTGAAGAATCTTTATTCTTTCCCAGAAATGTAAGGAGCTGAATCAACATTTTCATGTAATGGTTTATTCAAATCGATAATGGCATTCTGAAATGCTTTAAAACAGGTTTGCAGAGGAAAGAGGTCCAAATTCTGTTGTGAGCTCATAAAATTGAAATAAGGCTGCAGTCGGTTTCCATGAATGCTGCTTTAACATGATAAAAACAGCAAAGGCAACATGGTGAATTTTAGATAGAAAGAATAATAACTCTGAACATGATGTCAGTACTCATATAAGACAAGCCTTTACAGAAAACAAAAGCTTTTTGGACAGAAAGATTCATCTATTCAGCAAAGCTTGGTTATGCCTATTGTTCAAAATAGATCTCAGTTTGACAAGCTGTCTTTATGATAAATGGTCCCTCCAGAAAAAAGGAAAAAAATAGCATCAGTGTACTGCTGAAATTAAGTTCACGTATAATACAAGGACAAATCAAGTACTGGGATGATTGCTTTTATTCAGCCATCACAACTGTTTTGGTGATGGCACATGACCTCAGCTGCCTCTGGTGGTTTTGATATATCTCATCTCAGATGGCTAACATTAACTTTGAGTAATGTTTTTTGTTCAAAGCCAGACCATCTACTGTTTCTCAGAGTAGGTTCCAAAATATAAACAAAAAGAAGAAATTAAATAATTTACATACCTTCTCGCCCATGTCACCTTTCAGTCCGTCTTCACCCATATCGCCCTGCGATGAGATCACATGAAATCATATTCAGCCCTTTTTACAATGCAGGAATGAATCAAGGCTGAAAAACTGAATGTTTAAACACAGTTGCTTCAACAGGCACACAGTAGGACAGATTTTCTATCTGTGACTGACTGCCATGTTAAACAGCGTAATGGACGCTTGAGGAAAAGGCCAAGAACACTGGAGCCAAAATTAAGTATCATTACTATACAAATGCATGGTAATGGCCCTTTATCTTCACTTTGGTCACTGAGTCATCACATGTGTTTCAAGTATGGCTGATTTCAGGTGATGTAATGCATTCTGCAGAGTAGTGCGGGGGTCCGAAACTCCTGGCATTGACAACTGTACCACGGATAACTAAATTCACAAACTTGGCTCTAAATAACAGTGCTGTTTTCTATCCATGCCTAATGCATAGCTAAATCCCTAGCAATTGTATTTATCTTTTTTTCTTATTTTCATCTGGCCATTGGACAAAAACATAAACATTAGATTCACATTTCATGACTAGACCTCTATGACAGCTGCCAAAAGGTTGATATCTTAGTAAAGAATTGTGCCTGTATGAAAAAGGTTGACATGTCATCTGAGTCTGAAAGGAGAAGAAAGTACCTTTCATGAGCATTATATCCTGTTTCAGGCAGCGTACACAAAACTAATGGTCAAATTACATTGGTAGCATACCATGCATGACAGAAAAACGTAATAATTTTAATAACAACAACCCAGATTGATGGTGTCAGACTGCAGTGTCTCAGTGCCCAGCCAATCAATCACAGTTCAGTTGTCCAAGCTTCTCAATTAAGGCAAATCATGGGGCCTGCATGGTTGGGCTGACGTGCCAAAATTGGTTCTCATTGTCGCAGTTGCGTGACAAAAATCATGTCATTTTGTTCTCAGCCTCAGGTCATCCATCCCTTCTTGTCACAACCCCCCTGGCAAGCTTTTTGCCCCCCTCTGCATGTAAAACTATTGTGGGATTGGTCAGAATTTAATGGGTGGGCTTGTTTAAGCAGAAAACACCCCAACAACTCAACTTTCAGACACCGGTTTTTCAGCCAGAGAGGAGGATGGATAGTTTTGAGGAGCAAGGCCTTGAGGAAGTACGTACTGTTGGACCAAAACACTAAATTCCCCCTGCTCAGTTTTGGTCCGATCCAGCAGAAGAAAGTCCCATAGTTGTCTTCTGCTCTTTTGTTTTTGACTTCTGATAACATTGAAAATAAAATTAGATTTTGCAGCCCGTCAATCAGTACTGTCTCCTCCTCTGAACTTGTGAACGAATAACAATTGTTCCTCTACCATAATTGCTGTTTACGATACTGTTGTAAACTACACAGTAAGTGTAGACAATATGTAAACACTGTGACATATACTGCACCGGGAGAGATTTCACTGAAGCTCAGCTCAGTGTGTCTATTATTGAATAAATACACATATGAGCTCAACAACAAATATATTTGTTGTTTTTAATCTGTTATTTAGGTTATTTAACCCTCAGATCGGTGCAAAATGCTAGTATACCCACTCAGCTTTCAAGTGTTTCAGGAACCCCTGACCATTTATGTAACTTCTTTGAAAAAAATACTTCTTTAGAAATGTGGACTGTGGAAACTGACATTAGCGTTGGGGACATCTGTGCTTGCTGCTGTTTTTGTGTTGCTGATGTTTTGCATTGAGATGGTATTTTAGGTTTGAATAGCTTCGGTAATAGGCCAACTCCTTTTAGCACAGCTTGAACACAACAATAGTCTTTTGCAGTGTCCCATCAGATCATTTTTTGAAGCAAAAATTAACCCCCAGTGGGCCAAGAGAAGCAGCTTTGTCATCCATCACTGCTGTTTGTGGATGTTGCTTGTGCATCAGATTTATGGGTGAACAAGAAACACAATAATGTTGGTTCTGAACTTTTGTATGTATAAATAAAATTTGAATAACTGTGTTAAAAAATTTTTTAACGCATTAAAATCTATGTAATTAAGTAATCAAAATTAACGTGTTATAGTCCCAGCCCTAGTTTATATCAAGGTAATTAGCCTAGTCTGCAAGCAATTGGCAATTGCTTAACATTGATGTGTAAGCATGCTACTTAGCATTTTCTTCTCCAAGAGATTCTTTCTGCTCAATATAAAAGTTTACCAAGCATTCTAGTTAGCATTTTAGTTAGCTAACTGACCAGCTAGAATACTATACTTGTTAACTAATGCTGGAATGCTGTTGGTTAACATGTTAACATTTGAAGTTTTGAAAGGAAATTTTAAAAAGGCTAATTAAAGGTATATACATTTTACTAATCCAAAAAGGAATTCTTGATAAAATAATTTAAAAAGTGGTCGACATTAAATATGTCTTTGTAAATGTAGAACCATAATACTCAACTATTGTAACACAGAATCAATAAATCACAAGTTAGATGTTGACAATGTTGTACATTTTGTCTGGTGGTTAATTGGTTTATAGTCAAAGCCCAAAAACAACAGTTTATGTTGACATATTAGGCTCCTCTAAACATGAAAGCTTCTGGTATTTGGCCCAAGTTTTCAGTTTGGCAGTGAACTGGTCATTTCACTTTCCATAAATCCGCATGGTTTTCTCTAGACTACAAATCATGCACTGACTTAGGAGGTCTGTGGGTATGATATCAAAGCTTGTTTCCTTGTGTAAATTATTGAGGGATAACCTAAAGAAAAAAGCTTACTCAAGCAGTTTGTCTCCTTGACATGTATGTTTTTTCATCAAGAAATCTATATGTTGGAAAGTAAAATGACTACGAGCATGGAGTCAGTATCATAACAATTTAGTTTCCTGAATTTGCTTGCTGGCTCTTGAATAGGAGAACAAAGCCAAAGACTACAATTTATATTGACAATACTGGCTTTACTTCAGAGAGGCAATTCTCAGTTTGGAGGTTCAGACCCTCTAAGAGGTCTGACAGCTCTGGAAATTAACTAAAATTACATTCTGCTGAACAAATAAATTAATTTCTAAAACTTCACTCACAGAACCCATGCAAGCATAGTTATTTTGAGAAGACAAAGCCTGTTTACACTGGGTCATAAAAAGGTGTGGAAACTCCTGGTATGAAGTGAAGATTTTAAGAGCACCGTATTGTGTGTGGGGAGGCCTGGAAATTGGTTTTATACTGTTTTAAACTAAAACGTTGGAACTCAATCTACCTTCTCAGACCACTGATTTATGCTTATGACTTTTTGAATTGACGTGATCCTGCATCATTAGAATCTGCTGGGTGCAGTTTCAGTAACAGCATATTGAGCTGTTATTTGCATCCAGCTAATTCTCCACAGGACACCCGTAATGTGCAAGCAGCGGTTGCTATGAGATTGTTTCCACAAAGCCTCATTATTAAAGTGAACCAGGTATGTTGGCAGTAGAGAATAAGTCTGATTTAACTTCAAAACAAGAGCCCAAGGGCCAAATTTGTGGTCGATAAAGCACATTGAATCATCAGTTCCTTCCTGATCACTGTTGACTTGGTCAGTGTTTACACCTCCCACTCCAACAAGACCAAGTTATGGCTCCATTAGAATCATGGAATGGAGAAAGTAAAGAAGTTTTTCCTCTGGGAGGCTATTTTTTGGAACCTGTAAAGGCCATTGCCCAGAACTGAAGAAACTGGGTGCAGTTTTATGACTCATTTATTCACTGGCTAACTGATGGCCAGATCTTCGATGGGAGTCACCTTTGAAAATACAAGCTGCAGTTGTGAGGCATAATAGCAGAGCTGCCGTCATTTCACCACAAAGGCTATTCTAACACATGGTGGGATACTTAGAAGGATGTGTGGGGATCTGAGTTATTACTTTACCTTTTCACCCTGTTCTCCCTTTTCACCCTGTTGGAAAAGAAAGAAGAGAATTAGACAGGACAGGTTGGGGTGTGGGCGTGGGGTTACTGGGCTGAGCTGCAGCTATGTAAGTGTAATATAATATAACAGCTTCTTGTTTCTTAGACACACCTGTAATTGTCAGATTTTCAAAAATGTAATTTGTAAAATGATAATTTGTGCAACTTTGCAAACTGTAGTTCCAAAGACTCAAAATTACATAGCAATATTTACAAATAACACAGGCCACATTGTTGTCTTCATGCTTAATGATAGAAAAAAATGTATATTTGACCAAACAAATGGCAGCACAACACACAAGCCACTGACAATGGGCAAAAAGTAAGATGACAAGGTAAAGCAATATTTCAGGCAGAAATAAAAGGTGACGTTAAAACAATAAGAGCACACAGAAACCATGTGCACCAGACCTTGGCCCCTGGGATTCCGTCCCGTCCTGGGATGCCAACATCTCCCTATTGACAGTACAACACACAGCAGCTGTATTCAGTGTGCGTTTTATGAACGTTTGAACTCCAATTCAAGATCTGGAGATACACAATGGCATATTTGCAGTGTGCGTTCTATTTTTTATCCCTAAAATTGAAATAAACTCTAAAGACATAACAGAGTCTACCGTTAACTCATACATGTTTGCACTAGTCCACTAAGATTCTTGGCTATGGGCTATGTTATGTTACCGAGGTACTGTGTTGGCCAACAGTACATGCTTTTTAACAACACCCTCATACAAAATGTTGCACTAAGGACACAACCAAAAACAGAATGGGAGTCAAAACACAAAAAGTAAACAACAAGCTAAACTAATGATTTGAAATAAAATGCCTGTACTGGGAATATTTTAAAAATATTTTGGAAATTTACAATCACAGAAAAAAAATCATCATGTAAATAAGAGACAAGATCTATACTTTTATTTTGGCTACTTGTAAGATAGACAGAGGCAACAGATAGAATTGACAGTATGCATTAAGGTGCAGGTTTATTTCTCTACTTGCTTCTGTTGAATCTGTACACCCACCTGGTCTCACACCCTGCCTGCAGCAGGCTCCCTGGCTATACAGATAGAACCGGGATGCAGAAACTACTCAGCATAGTCTGTTTAGGACCTAAACCTTCAGTTCATATTGTTAAATTCAATGTGAGGCATACATATTATCCAAAGATAATCTCACAAAGATAGAAATATGTGTCCAAAACAACCTAAACCACATCCCTGCGCACACACAAACTTCTGTCACTAAGATCTTGCCTTCAAAGGGGAATTTTGCAAATCTTTCTGCATAATGAAGTGAAAGTTTGTCCTTAAAGTTTCTAAGTTAACAGCTTTCCTTCACGTTCTCTTTACTACCCCTTTTTCTCCTACTCATTATCTTATCACTTTAACAGCACTTTCTTCTGCTCTAGTTAATTAACATCAGTAATTTATAGCATACCTTTTCTCCACAGATACATTCTAGAGCTCTGGTTCCCAACCTTCTTTCCAAACAGCCACAAAAAGGATGAGTTCTGTCCCAACCTTCAAGCTCACCTGCACACTTGAGCATGTGCACTTTCCCCATGAAAGCTCATACATATGTGCAGATTTATCAAATCTGTGTATGTGTGCATAAGAAAGCCCAAAATAAAATCAAATTCAACATTTCTTAATCTGTAACATAGTTCTGATCTTTTATATTTTTACAGACACCTTGATCTTTCATCGCTCTGTCCAGGTCCAGATCAGATGTTAAGCTGCAGCAGCAGCTGTTGTAGGTTTGTTTATACTATGACAACAAGCAAGATTCACTTTTGTGTATATAGTACTGACTGAACTTCAAATTTGCCAATCTTAGCCTTTTCAGTTTGTCACCAGCTTATCACCTATTGAAAAGAGCTACTTTAGCCTTCCTCCTATTAAAACAATAACCATGAGCCTACCCAAGATGAAGTTCAATCTACTGATTAATGTATTGTCTCATCCTCTCTTCTCCTAGACTGAACTAATGAACACGCATGTTCGGGCATGGTCCTTGCTGGTGAAACCCTGAATTTATTGAATCTGTTTGGCACTAGAAAAACAAATAATAATAAAAAAAGAATCAACATTAACAAAGCTAAGTAATAGCTAAATATTTATTGTTTTGGTTCTTAGATATCAGTAAAAGAGGAAAGCCAAGTCCATCTGGTTCTGCTGGTATAAAGCTTTAATCTCTCTGCAACTCAAAGCAGTGAATCTGACCTCAGAGAATTTATTGCCAAAAATAATTAACCTCCTGACCTTTGCAAACCTGCCACATCATTACCTTTTCTAGAGAAGCAGCTACTTCCAAAAATAGACAGGCAGCTCTAACCAGGTGAAGCCGCTTAATGTGGCTAAGATGGAAAGTACAAGGGTTCAATGTTTTGATTAAAACAGCAGTCAGTAAGAAGTTCAAAATTAATCAAACTTCAAGAAAATATATATATAGCAGGAAGCTATTTCATTTCATCGCCATAAATAAAACGTTCACTGATGTTATTCCTCTGTTTCTCATCCTTGTTTTCATTTTTAACCCAATGCCTTGATTTAATGAAGCCTTGTGGTAAAGATCAGTGTGTATGATCCATGTGTGAACTCCCCCTTTGCCCCACTACCACCACAGCGGTGATGATACTTCATGAGCACTGGGACTCTGCATCATTCATCAGACCACATATGGGAGTCATTGACATAATGATGATGCTGTACTGCCACGAATATGATGGAGTCTGATTAAAAACTAATGCTGATAAGGTTTGCCTTACCAATCCCCTCCCACCCCACCCCTTCTCAGTGGGTATCACTGTCAGATCAATATAATGTCTGACAGTCAACCTGCCACTGCAGAGGGATCAGGCTTTGACTGCCTCCAAGTTCAACTTTCTGCATGAATGAGACTTACATACCATAACAGACTGTTTTATAGATGGATTGCACAGCTCTGGAGTTCTATTTCATGGCTGCTGGCAAACCCAACTCATTTCACAAGTGTGGAATTAAGCCTCCAGCTTTAGTTGTTTCCAGGGTTTGTATGGCTTTCACACTGAAATGAAACTTCTTTACTCTGGTTCCTATTATAGCCACACAGGCCTCTGCTCTTTACCAATGTGTGCTTGAAATGATAAAGATGGCATGGCTCTCATCACCTTCTCATTTATTCCTGTCACCTAAGTAATTGTTTATTTTGGAGTAAATATTTTCTGGGGGATTTTTTTGTACTTTTTTTTTTTTCCTCGTTCTCCAAAACACCTGTACTGTGTCTCCTTTACTTGAAAGTGAATTGCAGAAATGAGCTCAGCGTGGGAACAGAGACACATGCTTCCAAAACCATACTCTGTGGTTAGGACTTGTAGATGCAGCCCAGGGGTATTCTCCTAAATAGAAAAATGGCTTGAAATTGTCAAAATGCATGTCAGAGCCCTTCTAATATGAATAGAGCTCCATGTGGCTGATCATACGGCCATTTTTTTTGTTAATATTATGCACTATAGTGAAGGATTTCTTTTAAAAAAAAAAAAAAAAAAAAAAAAAAAAAGAATGCATATATGATACAAAATTATTTGATTTAACAGCTAACCCTCGTATAACATACCTTTTTAAAAAAATAATTATTGCCAGATTTTCTTTTTCAAATCCATTTGAGAAAAATGTAGAACCATTCAATGCTAAGGAACAAATTATGGAAATTAGCCTCCGGAACCTAGTGTGTAGTGCATTTGTTAATCAAATTGCTAGGAGTGATTTGCACACTTGGAAAATATTTTAAAACAATGAGGAAGGACTGGAAATCTTTTGTTTAAAATTAAGAAAACAAAACAGTTTTAAAAAAGTTTTTAAAAGCTGTTAAAAAAGAGTAACATCACAACAGGATTGAGTAAATAAGAAGGTACACTATGTCTTATCTTGCCATATAAGATGTCACATTGCATTTTGTAAAACATTAGGTTGAGTCCTGTGAATGAACTATGAGTATTATTAAAATGCACCCCACTTACTTCTAAAGTGCCATAATTGTCTTGTTTTGTTTTATATACTTAATGATTACCTGACAATTTCAAGCAAGTTTGAAAAACTGTACGCAGTCTCTGAGTGCCTCCAAATGGTCAAAAAATGTGAGATGACTTATGCATTAGGGAGCATCCAATTATGTTGAATTATTATATTGTTATTACTGTCTTATCATTACGTCTTTTCCAAAGCACTTTTGGAAAATTTTTTATTGCAGTAGAGCAAATATGTATCTGAAACCTAAAAGACCCCAGCTATAACTATCCAATATATTTTTTTCAAATGGATGTTTTTTTTATATATATTTTTGAAAATACCTGTCTATAAAGTCTCTAGAAACCTAATCAATAAATTATGTAATATGTATGTGTTATGCCAGGAAGCGGTGACATCAACATTAACAACATCAAAATTCAAATGAAGATCCTCAGCATGGCTAAAGCTTCAAAAGATAAATTCCCAAAAAATGGAATTCCTTCTTTGTTGACAGTATTTACAATTTCCTTTTCATCAACCGTTACTTTTAAGACTAGGCTTAAAACTTTCCTTTTTGATAAAGCTTATAGTTAGACTGGGTTAGGCTATCCTGAGCTATTTCTGTAGTTATGTTGCCATGGGTTTAGGCTACTGGAGGACAAACTGACCACTTTTTCTCACTTTCTTCCTCTACAACTTACTTCTCCAATTTGCATTATTTGCTGTTATTTCAACTGCTAACTTTTTGTTTTCTCTCAGTTATTTTTATCTCCATAGAAGCTACACCTGGTCTGGCGTTCTGTTTGGTTATGTTACCTTCCTGGAGGAGGGCATCAGCTGAGATAATGCTGCCATCAACTAATTGTTCTCCCTCTCCTGCTATTAACTTTTTATTTTCATGAACGTCAAAAATAATCCTACATCAGTTCATCTGTTTTCTTGTGCATTCTGCTCTCTCTTCTCAAGCCTCCAGTCAGTTGTGGCAGATGGCCGCTTGTACTGAGCCAGGTTCTGCTGGAGGTTTCTTCCTGTTAAAGGGGAGTTTTTCCTCTCTACTGTCGCTACATGCATGCTTGGTATGAGGGATTGCTGTAAAGTCAACGGCACAACGCAAGCTATTGTCTACAGTCGCTATGTGCTTGTCCAGGAGGAGTGCATGCTGCAAGTCAATGACTCAATACAATCTGCTGGGTTTCCTTAGAAACCTTTTGAACTACTTTGAATAATTAATTGAGCTTACTGTACTGTTTGATAACTAGGATCAATTAGAATATATGTATGATTGAATTGAAATAAATTTTTTGTAAAGTGCCTCAAGATGACATTTGTTGTGAATTGGTGCTATATAAATAAACTGAATTGAATTTAATAGTTATATAACTTTTTGGAGTCAAGGCAAAGGAAGAAAAAAGAAATTGTGGTTTTTATCACAAAAAGCTATAGGGGGCATGCACAAAGTATCCTTCTACTTCATTTTTTAATACTCTTTGGGCAACCTCTCTACACTGGCACACAAGAAACCAGAGTTTGAAAGTGTGAACATCTGTGTAAGTTGTGACCCTTGTAGGAAAATTTGAAAGTTTATAACTTTATTTACTAAATGTTGTGCACCTTTCTAAACCGTAAGGTAG
The DNA here is from genome assembly GCA_014839685.1 of Anableps anableps. Lineage (NCBI taxonomy): Eukaryota > Metazoa > Chordata > Actinopteri > Cyprinodontiformes > Anablepidae > Anableps > Anableps anableps. Next base: position 19,582,537 of record CM026085.1, read on the forward strand.
ATAAGCAATAGTTTAACAAGACTAAAGAAAAAAAAAAAAAGGAAAAATACTTTTGCTCAGCATACATTTTCTTTAGATGAAAACACTCACCTTCAATCCATCAGTTCCAGGGATACCTGGAGGCCCGAGTGAACCCTGGCAAATAAAAACAAAGACTTATTCTTTTATTTAGATTCATTTTTAATCAATAATTCCAGCAACACAAACTTTCTTTAAAAATCTCTGCATCCTTCAGATACAAAACAGGTTTGTTTTTAGTCAAAAATAGATTTAATAATGCACAGTTAGCTGTAAATGGCCTGTACTTGATTATCACTTTATCAAGTCCATAAGATCTCAAAGTGCTTTATGCTACATTCAGTTATTCACCCATTCACGCACACATTCACAGGCTGATGGTGGCAAGCTACTGGATTGTAGCCACAATGCCCTGGGGCAGTCTGACAGAGGTGAGGCTGCCATACACTGGCCCCACTGGGCCCTCTGACCACCACCAGTAGGCAAGGTAGGTGAAGTGTCTTGCCCATGGACACAACAACGGAGGCTGACGGAGCAGGGGCTCAAACCAGCAACTCACCGATTACAGGACGAACTCCTACCACCGTTGTCACCGTTGCATTGTATTTTCTTGTTTATTTTATCATCCACAGAACTGTTGCTGTTTGTTTTAAAGCACTGCATGGCCTTGCACCACCCTATGTGAATTTTTGAAAATTTACCTGTCCAGCAGTACAAAAGGGTCTGCCGGTCAGTATCTACTGGAGGTGTCTTGCTCTAGGTGTAAGCAATGGAGGGACCAGTCTTTTTCTATGGCTGGCCCAACATCCTACAGTCTTCCCTATGAGTTACACACCATCTCTGACTTGGTTCTGTTCAAAACTAAACTTAATCCCCATTTATTTAAAAAGGCTTTTTATGTTTGACTTTTAGTAGTTTTATGTTTTCTTTTCTTTTAATGTGGTTGTGTTTTCTAGCTTTTTACTTGGCACTGTTTTTGTTTTATGTTCTGTAGTTATTTGTGTTATTTTGTAAAGCACCTTGGTCAATGCAAGGCATAGTATGAAGGTGCTATATAAATAAAGTTTGATTGATTGACTAATTGATAGAATCTCTAAGTGGACATCTTCAACAGTTGCTTGTACTCAGGTGTTAAGTGCTGAATGTTGAGATGTTCATCCCAAGATAGATTGTTTTTTATGAATCCATAACTACTTCATGATGATCGTCAAAGCTGAAAGAGGCCACCTCAGTGAGGTGGCATTCTGCAAACTAAAAGCATCTAGAAGCTACAATATTATGCTTTTAAAGCAACACAACTACTGCTTAATCTAAATATTTTCTAAAATGTTTTATGTTCCCAAAGCAAGAGAAACAATTAAATCTAGGATTCTCCAAACAAGCTTCAGTTTGAGGCAACTTTGCTACTTCAGTCTTGTTTATTTAGAATATTTAGAATATTTGAGGAGAAAAATTTAGACCCATAGCACAAAAACTAGCAATGCATAAGATGCAGAGTCATCTTGAAACAGTGGTTCAAACTAAAAACTGATGACCCTGAGAAAGGTCACAAATAAAACATACCTACAGATTACTCTCACTCCTACACACTAAAACAATGACATAAAGCTGCCAAATCAAACCTTTTCACCTAATTTAGATAGTGCAGCATAGTGTACAGAGGATTCTTTCAAACTGATACCTGCTCTGAAAAATGAATAAATGCAAACAGTTTTGTCAGGAGGAATCCTCCAAAATTTCTGCCCCTGACTGAGAAAGTCTCATCAGCAGTAACAGGAAACGTCTGAGGGAGTTTCCAATAAAGTGAAATACGTTTTCCAGCTTGCTGTCTGTATGAATGATTACTCGATTTGTTTTAATAAAGAGATGAAAAGTACAAATGTTTGTGGGTTATTAGCTTTGTTAGATCGATCTTGTCCGCAGTTCTGGCTGTGAGGAAAGTCAGTACATCTGTGCTTTTACTTACTAAAATGTTATTCATTTCTTTATGAAGTTCCTTTCCCATCTTACTGGGTTTTATGTCAGCTATTTTCTGCAAAAAATGCCTTATTGTTATTCTAGTTGTAGATTTTGGAAAGCAGTAACAATAAAAGGGAGTCTTTGAATTTCTTTCTCATTTTTTCCCCTAAAAACACTGAGTAAACATGACTCATGCCTGGTGTTTTATCATTTAATAGCAACCAAACAGCCACCGAGGTGATGAAACTTGATCAGGGTCTCCATGTGGCCTCTTTGCCAAACAGCAGAAGATCTAATTGAGCAGCCTCTGGGCCTGGATTATGAGTCATTAACGCAGCGGTGGATCATCTTTGACCCCTTCACATACATACCACCGCCTCGTCGACAGATGACGGCGCAGACAGGAAATGTCTGATTGGGTTACACTGAACAAACACTGGCAGCTACCTGATGGCTGGATTCAGCCACCATCTGTTTCCCACATCAGTCTGTATCGCAGCACTTAACTCCAGGTTCTGTGTTCTCCATCTCTCATTCATCTCTTTAGCCCTTTTCTTCTTGTGTTTACTTGACCTGACTGTGGCTCTCATGTCTCTAATCTCCAGGTAAATATGTTAAACACCAAACATATTTTACAGCCACTTGTGTGACGTCAGCCTAGTTACTATCAAATCAAAAACAATATCCTTAAGCCAGAGGATGATACCTTTTGGTTTATGTCAGAATTCTGTTTTTTTAGAGGTGAAAAGTAGTTTCAGTGCCTTGCATAAGTGTTCATGCTCCTTGAATTATTTAGTATGTTATATTGACAGACATTTACTTGATTGTAATTTTACTGGGATTCAGCCACCTTTCTCCATTCCCCCTTAAAACAAAACAATGTGCGACCAACTGCTTTTAGACAGTCAACTGCCTGATTAGTAAGTAAAGTCCACCTGTGTGTGATTTAATCTCAGTATAAATACAGCTGTCCTGTGAAGCCCTTTAGAGGTTTGTTGGACAATATTAGGGAATTAGGGAATAAACAGCATCACGAAGATTAAGGAACACAGCAGTCAGGTCAGGGAGAACATTTGAAGACATTTAAAGCAGAGTTCACTAAACAACATCCCAAGCTTTGAACATCTCACAGATAAATGTTCAAATGTTCAAAATTTGTGCTTGCAATGTGTGAAAATGTGAAAAAGTTTAAGGGGTAAGTGTACTTTTTCAAGGCATTGCAAATAAGGCAGCTGAACCCATATAATTAAACTCTGAAATAAGAAGGCAAGATCTAAAGAACAATTAGTGATTTTCTATAACTTACCTTTGGCCCTTGAGGCCCCTCAAGTCCCTGTAAAAGATAAGGGAGACAGAGACAGATTGAGTGGAAGAAAAATACAGCAAAGAAAAAAGAAAGAGTCCTGGTCAGATGAAATAATGCAATCCTTGAAGCCAGCAGTGAGCCTGGCAAACTCATGGGAGGATTTCATGCAGTGAGCATACGCCCTTCAGGCAGAACTGAATCACAATCAGCCTCTTGTTTAATTTCTCCGGCAAGAACTGAAAATCGTCTCACTCTGAGCCTTTCTTGTCATGGAACTGCACCCTGAATATGAATCCTTAATGAGACCACGAATAACTAAAACTCTTAGGGTTTTATCTTTTATGATTATCTCCATCATTACTCATATTAGCAACAAGAAAAACGTGCCTCGTGTTGGCCACGCCACACTCCCAGTGCATAGTCCAAGACAAGGGAAAAGTTCATTACTTAAATGGGCCAATATTTGGAAAACCTTACAGAGATAATAAGTTAGAAAGCGCAAAAAAGAAAAGGCGCCACGTTTCTGAGATGTAAATTGGTGATGAATGTCTTTGGAATAGTGCCGTTCATTGGAATTAAACAGGAAGCCATGTTAGATTGTCAGCCTTCTCATCAGTTTTATGGACAAAACGTTATAAAAAGAAGACTGAATACTTGCCGTATCAAAGCAGTTTATCAACACCTTTTGGTTCTGGCTGCTATGACTCTCCTTATCAGCCAGTTTTGTGCTTGCTTTGGGCTTGAGAAACTGTGCCATTTGGCACTTTGTGGCTCAGTTAAGGCCAGACGGACCCTTTGCCCCACAAGCATTCAACAGCAGCAACTTTTCAACTCTTGTTTGCATTGATGCAGTATAAATGTCAAAAAGATATGGTCCCCTATTGAGTTTAAAACTCTGGTGTGCCTGCATTACGAGAAAAAGTTCCCAATGAGGTCATATTAAAGTTGAAAAGTTTGTCTGTCAGTGTAAATGTCTGTGCAAATCAAGCATGGTTTGGTTAGCGCCAAGTTATGACTTAATAATGATTGGCTTTCTGGGAAGGAGCTGCTTGTTGGATCACTTCTTGTTAAATTTTTGTTGATAAAGCAAAGCGTTCATCACATAGCTTAAGGTATCCCATTTTCCCATTTACATTTTCCCCAACATTCGCCTTTTAAAGTCTTCCTAGCAGCAAGTTCTCACATACACAAGTAAGGCCTGCTCAGTGGCAGCTCTTTTATTGTGCATTCCATGTACACCTATAACAAAAACCTCAGAAAAGAACTTTCATTACTCTATCCTGCCAAGAGAAAAAGGTTTTCCTCCTGCTTGCCTTTAAATGCCTTTGTTTGCTAACCTCAGAAGGGCTTTGTAAATATCTTTATGACCCAATAGGTATGTGTGAGCATGTGCCACTTGCCTGAGTGCTAATTAACTTGGCTGCATCTGAGAGCACTCAAGACTTAGTTGCAGGAAAGGATTTTTTTTTCAGAAAGTCAAGTGCCCTCCGGAAGTCCGGACTCTTTTCAAATCAAACTACATCTCAAACATTTATAAGTAGTGCCAGTAATCTAAGGTAAATGAGACTTTCTTTGAAAGAATATGTTATTATTGTGTATGCTCAGCATTTTACACCTTAGCACCCTCGTTGAGCAATCAGAAAGTGTACAACAGGATGCTTACTGTAACTGAATATCCGAGGACACATACAAAGCGCTGAATGCTTCGTACTTCCATTCATGGTTTTGAAATTGGCCAACAAGGAAGTCCCCAGGTCATTTCCCACACTCGACCCCAACTTCACTGAAATCCTCTGCCGATGAAAAAACAGCAGAGCAAGCATCTCTTGCTCTGCAGTTAAAGGAAAACAAATTTGGGCTGATCAAAGCGCCATGTTTGAAACTCTGGAGAGAAGCTCAGAGGTCTTATCGAAAGTATGGCTCAGTCGCTTATTGTGCTTTTGAAATGTACTTATGTTCAAAACCCACCAGCAAATTTGTTTGGTACTTCTTGTTAGTACCTCTAGAACTGCCTTAATCCCCTGTTTGGTGAGATTCAACAAGGTGCCTGAAACATTTCTCAAACATTTTGGTAAATTGTGACACCCTCACAGCTACAGCAGATTTTTTTTTAATATACATCTTTAATGCAAATCTTCAACGACATCCCAAGGTGTTTTGTTGGATTAAGATCTAGTAACAGTGAGTACAGTAAACTCATTGTCAAGTTCATGAAACCAGTTTGAGATGATTTAAGCTTTATGAAATGGTGCATTATCCTGCTAGAAGTAGCCATCAAAAGGTGGGTACACTATGATCATGAAGGGACAGGCAAGGTTAGCAACAGTACTCAGTTAAATTGTGGTTTAAATAGTGCTCAGCTGGTACAAAAGGCTTCAATCCTCAAATCCTAAAGTCTGCCAAAAAAAACAAACAACAAAAAAAAAAAAACATCCCACAAGCCATTACTACCAAAAACAACTTGTACCACTGGGAAAAGGCAGGATTGAGCCATGCTTTCAAGTTGTTCCTGCCAAATTCTGACCCTACCAGCTAAAACTGAGACATACTGGGTCAGGAAATATTTTTACAATCTGTTATTGATGAACTACGATGAACCTGTGTTAATTTTAGCCTCAGTTTCCTCTTCCTAGCTGAAAGGAATGGCACCAGGTCTGGCATTCTGCTGCTGTATCCCATCTGCTTTAAGGTTCTGCGTGTTATGCTTTCAGATATGGTATTCTGCATACCCTGGTTGTCACAAGTAGCTTGAATTTCTGTGACCCCACACTAGTCTGGTCTGCAAGTTCTTTTATGATCACTGACATCAGCTAGACATTTTCATTTATTTACTGCTCACTGGATGTTTTCTCTTTCTCTGATTATTCTCTATAAACTACAGAGATGATGGTGAGTAAAAATCTAGTAGTAGATCAGCAGTTTCTGAAATACTTAGACCATCCTGCTTGGGACAAACAAGCATGCCATATATAATATCACTTAAATCCTATTTCCTACCCATTTTGATGTTTGGTTTGAACTTGATAACGCTGTCTTCTGTTTAGATCTTTAAATTAATTGAGTTATTGCCATGTGATTTGATATTCCCATTGTCTTAGCAACCAATTGAATAGGTGTAACTAATAAGGTGGTCATGTATTTAAGTAAATGTATTACTGTGATGTATTGCTGCAGAAACTTTAAACCTATGGTTTTTACTTCTACTGTCTGCATGGTGTTTATTTTCTCAGACTTTTCAGTAACACCCATCATAGCGGTACAATCAAACTATATCAAGAAAAGCAACATATAGTCCATTTGATCAACCTACAATAAGAGCTTCAGTAAATACATGATTGTGTAGTGACTGTAAAATAGATTGCTGGTTTAAGAAAACACAACATCTGTGATAAAGATTTGAAATGTGAAGTTTCACTAGACTCCATGTTACAGAGCTTGATGATGATGCAATGACAGTCATGGGTACAATGTTATGTTAACATAGTGGACTATGATTTCTCTAAGGGCTGCAAGACCAGTTACTCCGTATATTTTGGTTAGTTCAAGATGTTAAATTGGTGGTTCCTAAAGTTTTCAGCTTCAAATTGATGAAATAATACTGACAGAAAGTTGTGGTCCCAATGGGTGGAAGCAAACAAATGGTGCTAATAGGCCATTTAACATTCAAACATGCATGGAATTGCAGTTTCAACTTATTTCTCAAGATCATTTCAAGACATTGAATAGTTTATAACCCACATTTCAACAAATGTTGCATTTTTTAACTAATTATGACCTGATGAAATGCATGTAACTTTCAAGACACAAGTTCAAATGAAGATGTGCAAACTACTTTGATTGAAAAAAAAAAAAAAAAGTATGAACATGGGCATAATTTATAATAAAAGCTTCTTGAATGCTTTTTTATTTAATTGTTATTGTTTCATGAAATGCAGAGAAATCGGATTTAAAATCTAATATTGTGTTTCAATATGTTGACAATAAAAATGCAGATTAATGATTTAAACACAGCTGCACAAACATCCAAAGCCACCTCTCTTACTTCAGGAAGAGTATATTTATTTTTTCTACAAGTACAATGTTGGGGGGAGGGGGTGTTTTGATGGAAATAAGGACAATCTTCAATAGAGTGTGGAAGATGACAAATACCTTGTAGAGAAGGTAACAGCCAACGGACGCAGCCAACTTACTGAGCTGACTATTACAAGTTGCACAGAATACAGTGTGCTTGGAGAACCAGACTGGGTAGCAGAATTAGAGAGCTGGCTAGACCCTGGTTATATCTAACCTGCATGAAACAGCTTCATTGATGCTTTTTCCTGCTGATGTTTGTCTCTTGGAGTATAGAAAAGATTATTACCAGATATACATGAGCACCTAGCATGTGGATCTAAACTATGCTATGCTATGGTTTGGTTTTTGAATGTCACCGTAGCAAAGATTTTGAATGTGGATGGACACACAACTGGTGCTTACAGCTAACATTCTTCCATTAGATGACAAAGTGGTAGGTCAGGACAGGTAAGCACAGTGGTAAGCACAGGAAACCAGGTAATCTCATAACAGCAACTCCATGCGTTTAGGCATCTGGATGTGGTTAGGATGACATGCTTAAGTTTAAAGTGAGAACTAGAATGAAGAAGAGAGGAGATTTATTTATTTATCTTCTAATCTGGCATGGTTGTTGATGCTATGTGGGCTGGTCAGAGTAGCTCAGAAACCGACGATCTACTTTCATGCAAAACCATCCCTCGGTTTTACAGAGAATGGTCTAAAAAAAGGAAAAAAATAAAGCGGTTGTTGTTTGGACAAAAATGCCTTGTTGTCTAACAATAGAGGAGAATGGGTAAACTGGTTGAGGACAGAAGGCAACAGTAAGGCATATAACCACTTGACACAACTAAGGTATTTCAGTTACTATGTCTGAATGTACAATTTATCTTACCTCGAAGCAGATGGGCTACAGCACCAGTGCAACCACACCAAGTGCCACAGGCTCCAGTTCACCCAATCTTGCCAAATGATTTCATTGTACTCTAATGGCCTCCACAGATCTCAATCCAAAAGAGCACCTCTGGGATGTGGTAGAATGGTAGATTCATATCATGGATGGATAAAATCTTTGTAATACCATCATGTCAATATGGACCATTATCTCTAAAAAAAATCTGTCCAACACCCTGCTGAGTCAAAGCCATTGAAAAATTAAGATAGTTCTGGAGGGAAAAAGTACAACTTGGTGTATCTACCAGTAAGTGTATGTGAAATGCAAAATTACTTGTTGCTTGTTACTTGATTGTTAACATTATATAGACATAGTTTAAATATTTTGGTATTATGTGTCCTGCCATCCGTTTTGCATTCAAAACAAAAAAAACATTATTTAGCTTTGAACAGGTTTCCTGACAGTTAAACAAATAACCAAAGTTTTTAAAAACATTTATTCCAAAAGTGGTTGTGAATATTTGCCAGATGTACTGGTTTGTTTCCAAGCAATTCCAAAACATCTCTTCTCTTGCTTTGGATAAACATTTAATGAAAAAGTAGTCAAAGACATCAACAAATAATGAGTTTGTTCTGACTAAAAATGGCATATTGTAAAAGTTACTTGTACAATGTGGGCAAACTTTGGAAGGATACAGGATGAAAGTGGGAATTAAATGGGAAATAACACCACAATGAAGACGGAGGGGTGCTTTTTTCAGTTAAGGATAGAGTCTCTTTAGGCTTATTTAATCTTTTACAAGCAGAATCAAGATCCAAATAAATACTTTGTGTAAGACTGCAAGTCACTTTCATGGAGTTGCAGAACACCTTTTTAATTTACCCCAGAAAAATTTTGTGGCACTGATCGTTTTCAACCTCTGAGTCCTGAACATATTTCCTTCTCTTCTTTGTCATCTTGCCACCTCCCCTCCTCCTCCTTGTTGTACCACAAGAGTTTAATCCCCCTAACCAGCACCACATGTCCTGAAAGGCTGTTGGAAAACTCTGGAATCTACTTTTGCCCCTTTAATAATAGTAGCTACATAAAAAACTGTTTGCTGTGTCAAAATAGGTGTCTTGCTCCTAGAGCACTGCAAGGAAGAAAAATGTTAATGGAGTTTTGAACCTAGAATCCCTGTCTTGAGAGGAATGGAAGAGGATCTTTTTGGCCCTCAGCTCCAAATGTTTGAGAACATCAAATTCCTCAGATTTAAGGATGGATGCAAGATTTGTTCTTGAGTGACAAGTTAGCTTTTATGTTCCCTCTGCAGTCAAAACACACAAAAACAGTCTACTACAGGAATGTCTCCATCAATCCAAAATCTTATCTTTGCTAATAGACCTAACATAGTAGCAAGCCATCAGCCTTTGGCTTAAAAAAAACAAAGCTTCTGACATCGTAAATGTACTGTGTCGCATCTTTTTTTCCCTCAACAACAACTGGTTCATGCTGATCTCCTGCTGATATAGAGCAAGGAGGCTTGTTTCCAGATGATGACTTTATCCCTTGTCAAAAGTATATCAGTGTCATGCAGCGTATTTACACATGAAACGCTGTGCTTTATTTAAAGAGTCACAGTGAGAAGTGATTATTTCTACGCAGAGCTCTGCAAGAGGACATTTTGGAGAGGAACTCCAGCTGTTGCTGTCATAAACAGCTGTAAAAGCAGTACAGACTTATGGAAGAACACTTGGGACCCTCCACGTTACGTTTTTACTCTCATGACTCAAAAACTTTGCTACCTTCACAGCTACTGTATGAATGCAGATAGGAACAAAACATTTGGGAACAAAAAAAACACTGAAGGGTCATTGTAGAGTTTAGTTAAAGGTAGTTGGTAATGTATTGCCAGATAAAAAGGCACTTTCTCCCAGATCATTTCCCGTTCCTGCCTTTGTAAAAATCCGACAGCAGCATGTGATTTTAGTCAATTGTTCTCCTTTGATTTTTTTTCCAGAGCTTGCTTTGACCTTTTCAGTGTAGCTTTTATGAGGAAACTTTAATCAAAAGCTTTATTAGCTGAGGCCCGCAAGTGGCATCCACCTGCTGTCAACCGGATTGTGGCTTGCCCCATATGTTTTGCTTTGTGAGAGAAAACGTTTTACCAGTTGCCATAAAATGTATCCTTAGCATTAACTAAGCCCACCTTAAAATCTCCCTGCATGTAAAATTACAATTAAAACTGCCATCAAAGCTATGTGATGCAACTAAGATAACTTTTAACTTCCAAAAATCTTTTTTTTTTTTTTTTTTTTTTTTTTTTTGCTTACACTTTATTTCTCAGCTGTCATGTATAAAGTTGAGATGCTTCAGTCAGGACATTTTTGTCCTTGATGATGATTCGAGTCATTTACGAATAGGTGTTTACAGATATCAAGTCATAGCCTGATATTACAATTAAAGCAATCACATTTACAAGCTTTAAAACTATCCTCAGAATTCCATGGTCAAGTAGTGTGAGTGTGTCCCATTTAACTCAACAATGGTGTTCAGTTCATGACAGTGATGGATATTATGCTCCAACCAGAGGTAATCTGTAACATGCTGCCTCAGCACAGTTAACAAACCTACAATAATGCCTAGTCTCATTCATATCATAGGTCCACAATAAACTATCATAGCCCCCATCCCCCGTACAGTAGAATCCTGATATTCACAGGGGTTAGGGACCATCTCTGCCTGTGAATAGCTAAAATCTGCAAGTTCTTGAGACCCTCTCTAAACATGCCTATAACTGCCTATTTTAACAATTCAAAACAGCAAATATACCTTAAGATACATTAATACAAACAGTGGAAACTGTCTTAGAACTACTACAGAAGCTAACATCTACAGTCTTCCTTGTCTCCATGTCTCCAATCTTGGCAGTACAGACAATCAGTGCTAAGGAAAACGAATAGTGCTCCTGGATTGGCTGCTTTGCAAATGTCACCCAATGCAATACCAAGTAGCATTGCACCTTGGTATTTTAACTTCCCAAGCTGCATTTAAAAAAAACAAAACAAAACAAAACAAAAAAACGAATACCCGAATTTTCCACAAATAATTTGGATTCACATTCCATAGAAAAATCCATAAATAGATGAATCCATACATACTGAACCGCACATTGGGGGGTTCACTGTTGATCATTTTGTCCTTTCATATAATAGCACATGATTCATCAAGATCAAGGGTCTTGTGTGCTTTCAGATTATGCAGCCTTGGTTGCGAAACCAAAGGTATGTACACAAATACACTCAGTGTTTGAATTACAAGAAAAGTTATGGAGTGTCATCCTTGTCAAGTTAAAATTTGAATAAATTCTTCTGATTAACATATTACTCAGAACAGATGGCTATTCAACAGATCAATTATGTTACTGATATGCAAAGCATGAATGCATAACACCTGAATTATAATACCTAAACCTTAACATTGCATCCGAGTGGTCCTTTGTGATGAAAATATGCCATGACGACTGAGATTCAAACTGTTGCACAGCTCTAGATACTATGAGATAAAAAGGTGGCATCCTCCTCACTGGTAAAATTACCCCATAAATTGTTGCATTTTGAACTCAAATTTGAGCAGAAGATATTTATTATCATAACTTCGTCTTTGATCATCATTTTGCATATGCACTGATCCTTAAGTTTGGTGTTCTGTTTTTCCTGTCATGGCTCTTCTGCAACTCTCTCCTATGCATTCTTGGCTACTTATTCTTAGATGATGAAAAGCTAAGTAACACTCTAGATATAACATTTCAAACTATTTGCTGATGCTAGTTTCCTAGGGTAACCAAGATATGGTGCTGCACCTATTGTATGAAAAAAGGTAATTTTAGAAGGTAAAATAAGTACTCACCATGAGTCCCATTTCTCCTGGCTGGCCTGGATCACCCTAAAAGAAGTAAAAATAAAAGCAGTTAATGAAAGAGCAGGGACTTGTTTAAAAAGATTCAAACATCAATTAAATTTTAATGTTATTTGAATGTTTTTGGATGCAAATGATTCAAATCTTCTGGTCATAAATATGCAAAACAGTATCAGACATATCGGAATTTTTCACAAGTTTAAGTTGCCTGTGAGGACTTTATTTTGCTTTATCACCTGTCCCCTTCTGTGTCTCTGTTTCACAATCTCATTCTGAGTTCTGCTTTTGGTTTAAACATCCTTCAGATTTTGGTACATCACAAAGAAACACATCATTTAAAGTTTACATACAGAGCACTTCTTGCTTTCTTCTAAATGATTCACAGCAGCCAAAAGTAAAGAAAAGTATACCTAGAAGGAGAAGTGTAACTTCTTGGAAAACAAGTTTAGCAACTTCTTCAGAAAGAACTGAAAACCATCACAATAAAAAAAGTTGGAAATAACCACATAAACAATTCTTAATATATTGAGCTCCTACTGAGATCCCTGCCAACACAATAATGATCAGCTGGAGCCTACATAAGGTTTTATGGCTGAAAATAACTGACAATTTTTTCTGTTTCTTTTTTCTCTCCCACTTCATGTAAATTAGCAAAAAGCCAGTGGTAGGCATGAAGAAATGAAAAACATTATGTTGCAAACAGAAACATTTAAATCAACATAAATCTGTGTAATAATAAAACTATTCCCTCGGGGGTGGGGAGGGGGACTTATTCTTATCTATAAATATTTGAGGAAAAAATGCCAAACAGTTCTTCCACTCTTCATTAAAAACGTTTCCACAGGCAGTTTCCCTCAGAATAATAGGTCAAGTCAAATTAGATGCGACTACAAGAGGAAAAATGTAGCATTTTCAAAGAAAAGTTGCCGGAATTTTGTAGACCCACAGACATTTTAGTGACTCATTCAAAGAAACCTATTTAGGCCTTTGCCTTTACCATTTAATCTGCTTCAACTCTCCCACTAACACATGTTCATGTCCAAATATAAGGATGTCTCAATTATTCAGGACCATCGTTCATCTTTAAGAACCATAAATAATTCGGTAGTTTGGAAACTGTTGCCAAATAATAGATAATTACCTTCTTTAAAAAGATGTGTAAGAGGCCTCAAAAATCTGTAAATTAATCTTTTACTGCAGCATAATCTAATCTAATCTAATAATTAATCTAATCTAATAATTTTACTCAGCATTTTAGAAAAATCCAACCTTGAATTTTAATAAATTCATTTAGAAGAGAAAACAAATCTTACATTATAAAATAATTCTTCAAAAAATTATTGGTGCTACACTCATTGGCAAGTCTAACATTTTCCATAAAATAAAAGTACTGGAAGAATAAAAAAAAAAAAAAAAAAAAAAAAAAAAAAAATTTTACTTTTTTCAGCATGAACTAAATTTCTAGAAACATTTTCCTGGTACCCATGGCATTCTGTTTCGCTGGGTTATAAACATGACAAGAGAGAAAGGCTGATTTCTCATTGGCCACTTTTCCAAATGGGAAAGAAAAGAAAACATTCCATTCAAGTAAGGCAGATGTGTGTTGATCTTCATAAGACAGGAAATGGTTACAAGAAAATAGTTGCTTGTCTCAACGTGCCCATATCTACAGTCAGAGCACTAATTAAACTGGAATTGTTTAAACTAGCACATTGACCGGGACTCCACAGTGGCACACTGTTGCCTTGCAAAAAGAATGTAGGAATCCCAGTCTGGGCTCTTTCTGCATGGATCTGTATGTTCTCCCCACACATACTTGGGTTCTCTCTGGTTACTCTTGCCTTGCTTCTTCCCACAGTCTAAACACATGACTGTTAGGTTATTTGGTCTCTCTGAATTGTCCTTAGGTGTGTGTGTGTGTGTGTGTGTGTGTGTGTGTGTGTGTGTGTGTGTGTGTGTGTGTGTGTGTGTGTGTGTGTTGCGTGCTTGGTTGTTTGTCCTATGTGTCTTATGTGTCCTATGTGACTATAGCCCAGTGACCTCTGGAGATAGGCAAAAGACCCCACCACCACCACCTCAACCCTGCAAGGATAAGCGGGGATAGCCAATGGATGGATGGAACTTTGACCAATAAGGCTAGATGAGGTCCTAAGTTTATTTTGCCAACATGCACAGGCAGTAGTAAAAGAAAAAACTCACTGTTACATAACTGCAGAAAAGAGTGGTATCTTAGGGCCACAAGGTCAAATACCATCATTTAGACGTTATCTTGATGCCAACCACTTATTTCAGAGGCATTCCAGGAAAGAGTCTTTCCATAAAAACTTAAACATGTGAAATTTGCTAATCTATGCTGGAACTTCAACTGCAACTAAGTCCTATGATCAGATGAGACTAAGACTTTGTTTACACAAGACTGCTGTCTGGCTAGTATTTTCAGATGTTGATAGGGGAAAAGTTCCATGTTTAGATAACACTACATCACTGTTTAGATGAGACTGCCAAAACACCATGAAGGCCTGGGCAGAGCAGCTCTGTGGGATTCTATAGCACCTTTTCAACCTTAGCTTGACCCAAGAGAAGGTACCACGGTTGAGGAAGATATCCTGCCTGGTTCTGGTACCAAAGAAAACTCACTCATCAGTCATTGATGACTATAGAACTGTTGCCCTGACATCCCACATCATGAAGGTCTTGGAGAGACTCTTGTTGGCCTGTCTGAGTAAGCAAACCAGCAAATATCAGGATCCCCTGCAGTTTGCTTATTGTGAAATTGGAGTTGAAGACGCCATTATACACTTGCTTCAAAAAGAACTCACTGTCACCTGGAGAAAGCAGGCAGCACTGTGAGGATCATGTTCTTTGATTTCTCCAGAACATTTAACACAATTCAGCCTGATCTGCTTTGTCAGAAACTCCAGAAAATACAGGTGGAGTCCTCAACAATTACCTGGATCAATGACTACCTGACAAACAGACCACAGTTTGTGAGACTGAAGGACTGTGTGTCTAACCAGGTGGTCAGCAGCACAGGGTACTGTACTGTCACATTCCTTTTCACTCTGTACTCTTCAGACTTCCAGCACAAGTAGTCAGACTCCTGTCATCTACATAAATACTCAGATGACTCTGCAGTTGTCAGGTGGATCAGAGATGGACAAGAAGCTGAGTACAGAGAGCTAGTGGACCGCTTTGTGTCATGGTGTGGAAATAATCATCTCATCTTGAATGTGAACAAAACAAAGGAGATAATTGTAGATTTCAGGAGAAACAGGGTTAGATCAAATCCTATATCCATCTTGGGAGAAGAAGTTGAGGTGGTTGAGGAATATAAATACCTCAATGTTCACCTGGACAACAGACTAGACTGGAGACTCAACAGTGAAGCCATCTACAAGAAAGGACAGAGCAGACTGTACTTCTTGTCGAAGCTAAGATCCTTCAAGGTTATCAAGATGATGCGTATATTCTATAAATCTGTTGTTGAAAGTGTTGTTTCCTATGCTGTCATCTGTTGGGGCAGCAGCATCAGAACCAGGGACCTAAAAAGGCTCAATAACCTGATAAAGAAGACTGGTTCTGTTCTGGGGACTACTGTGGAACCTCTGGAGATGATGATGCAAGAAAGGATTTTGCATAAAATCAAGAAAATTATGGACAACCTTGAGCATCCTCTTCATGAGACTGTCAGTGAAAAACATTATCTTCAGTTGCTGCAATACAGACTGCTACAAGAGGCCTGGGGCACTGAGTGGTGCAGTGGTTAGAGCAGACACACTGTATACAGAGGCTGCAGACCTCAACGCAGCTGTCCTGAGATTGACTCCCATCCCTGTTTCCTTTGCCACATGTCTTTCCCCCTTCTCTCTGCCCCCTTTCTGTCAAATTACTGTCAAATAAAGACAACTAGTGCCAAAAAACTTCTAAAAAAAAAGAAAAAAGAAATCTCTCCTATAAAACACAAAAGAGGTGGTCACTGGGTTTTTTAGCAGGGTAATAGTCCCAAATATCTGTCCAAATCAACACAGAAATGGTTCACCAGACACAAAATCAAGGTTCTTCAATGCCATCTCAGTTCCCAGACTAGAAAAGCTTGGGGAGGAAGCTGAGAGAAGCCCCAGGACTCTGGATGGTCAGTGTGGATTGTGCATGTTTATTTACATGTTAATTCTTCCTTCACTAAATAAGTATGCCATTTTTAATATATATTTTCACTCTGAGATTGCGATACTGCAATAAAAAATACATTTACTTTACAGCTTTTAATACATTGTTAGCCAGAGGGTGCTTAAGTTTTACAGCATAATGTAATTCCAGTAAAATATAGCCATGGAGACACTAGATACCAATTACCAATTCCTAGCAGTTAGAATGCACCAAATCCTTCAACAAGCCCCATAACTCATTCCTTGAATGTGAAGATGCTGTGCCAATATTGTTATATTTGTCATGTAAACAGTTATTTTATCATACCAGACATTCAATGGTTTTTGCATTTTTGGAGTTGTGACAGCAGTGAACTGTATACTTGTTGAGATGATTTAACACTGATGTGAACATGGATAATTCAACAAAAACACCAAAAGTGATAAATTAGAGTAAATGTCACAAAAATTTACAGTGGATTTTGTATTTGTAAAAACACATTAATGAGGAAAAACTTCTGCAGTTTTTCAATTTCAAATTTATCCTTAAAAAGTCTTTCTGCACAGGGCCAGACAGTGCCATCATTTCTCCCCACTCTTTACATCCAAAAGGTCTTTGGAAAGCCTTATCCTCTGACTAAATATTTTTAAAAAACCGAGTCAATTAGGATTCAACCAAATTTAGGGATATGTTAATGGTGCATATGGGATTTGTGCAAAACTGTATTTTTGTTCAAGTTTGTCAAGCTTCTCTTCTTATCAAAAACCAGTACTTACTGGTAGACCTGGCAAACCTCTGGGTCCATCCTTTCCAGTGTCCCCTGGAGGACCCCTTGGTCCTGGAGGGCCAGGTGGGCCCGGAGGCCCGGGTGGTCCTGCCTGGCCTTGATCTCCCTGTATGACAAAAAGAACACATTTCCACATCAGTTCTATGTGATATTGTTGGATCCACCAAGACAGAAGCAACTACAGTTAAATGATGATAAAGGAAGTGGTGTAATGATCTTGTGGGTAGCTATGGCCTACCTCCATTCATAACTAGGAGAAAAGATTGCATTTTGGAACTAGCATGAAACAACAAAAAGGAGCTGTAATGTAATGATTTAAAATTAAAGCATTACTTCTTTAAGATGCATACAATCTTAAGTGGACTATGCATTAAGCATAGTCTGAAAAAGGTCACATTTGCCAGTGAAGGTAATTAGGAGAGAAATACTGAAATGTGTGGTCCATTATTTTACTGGATTATGAGGAATTCTGAGAAAATATCCAGCAATTGAACTTGCAGGGAAATTCCTTTTAACAGTGCCAACACAGTAATTCATTTTACTTTTACAAACTTCTATTAGGACATTTTCTTATTTCCTTTTACATTAACAGAAGGGAGCATGAGGGTGCATATGACACTATCTATAGGCTTGCATGCTCTAGACAGAGAGAAGTGAATTGGTGACACTTGGCACAGTGGACAAAGAGACAAGATAGAGGACACACCCACTACCTTAATGAGCCGACGCTTTATGAGCTGCTGGTCAGCAGAAAGAAAGCCATGATTGATCTTTGGGAAGACCATCTGAGCAGGTGTGTGAGGTCAAGAAGTCGGAGTTCAGAGGTGAGAGAAGATTGAAGAAGGAAGGTCCCAGAAGAAGAAGCAGCAGGAGGAGGAGGATGAGAAGCCAAATGCAAAGAGAAACAGATTTTGTTAGAGAGACCCATGTTCACGAAACCCCACCAAACAGCGCCTTCACAGATGGAGGTGAATCCACACTTTTCCAACACTGAGGTGACTTGCTTCGGAAGTCTGGGTTTGTATTTTGGAGCTAGAGCCCGTAATTACCACCTCTGGAGTGTGAAGTGGGTTCACAATCCCCCCCTTGGAAAAATGGGAATCGCTCCTTGTCTGTGAAAGCACCGCCATCGTCATTGTGCCTGCTGCCAAGTCAAACCCTATGAGCTGCACACACTGAAACCAGCATGGGTCAACCTTCTGGGTTGAGGTTGATTTCATACCTTCCGACTATCAATGCATGCATTATTCTGCTTGTGCCCATTGGCATTGCCACCGATGAAATAATTATGACAGCCAAATTGGTGGTTTGAAGGTTGTGTGGTGAACCATGGGCATGAGCTATAAAAAAACATTTTGCCACTTTTGGTCATAATTGAGTATTCCCTTTAGAGCTCCTTCCATTCATTTCAATGTCAATGGACATGAGCCAAACCATGTCTTGGTTTCAGGATACAGAGTTTTGTTCCAGTTAACTACATATTACAAGGTTGTAAAAGGCCACCTTTGCTCTCAGTGAAGGATCTGGTATGTAAAAGTGGAGCAGAAGTGAGAGCAACAGTAGGGTAGAGAGGAAAACTATTGACAGAGGTTTTCCGGTGAATACTCAATCATCAGGCCTCAAGGAAAGCGGCCAGTGTGTGCTTCAGAGGGGGTCGGACCAAGCAGCTAGGCAGCACCACCACAGACAAACCTTGACAGTCAGGATCTGATTGCTGTGCAAAGCAGCCAGCGTAGGGAGACCAGGCAATCCCTAAAGGGACAAATAGCAGAACATGGCACAACACACACATGACATTCAAACACTGGATGAACAAAAACAGTTAAAGGCGGAAGGTGATAACAATCCAGCTGGTATTCTTAAATTGTCTATCACAACCTACGGAATGTGGGGAAAACTTGTACAGTAATGTGAAAATGTCAAGATGAATGAGTTGAGGATCTGCCAGCATTTACATATGGACCTATATGGGTAGTGTGTGGGTTACATAATGTCCCTAATGTTACCTAACTATTACAGATGAAAAGGTCTTGTTAGAATGTCAGATTTTTGTGAAAAGAGTGAACCCATAATAAAATATTCGGAAATAAATTTCCACCTTTAATATGACCTAAAACCCATATCACTCACTTGAAAAGCAAACTGAAATCTTTGAGGAGGAAAGATAAAAGACAAAATAATGTGGTTGCATATGTTGCAACCCTCTTAAAACTGGGGATGTGGTTGTGTTCACTATTAAACACCACATTCAAACTCAAAGGAGTTCATCATTTATAGTGCCTTTGATAACACCCAAAGAAAGTTCAGCTGATCTTGTAGGCTTTTCCTGACATCTCCTTTTTGCATCCCATGGCAAACCAGCCAGAATCTGCAAGGAGCTTCCAAATATCAGAGGGATGACATTATCAAAAAGTATCAGTCAGCATAAGATATCAGAGCATTTCTTTGGCATCACAAGGAACACAGTCATCATCAAGGTAAGAAAATATGACACAACAATGACAATACCAAGAACTAGGTGTCTTTTTTAAAATTGATGAAAAGCAATAAAGCAACTTTAGCAACTTTAAAGGAGCTGGAGGAATTTTCTGGCTTTGTAATGTAACAACAATCTCCTGTGTTCCTGATATGCCTGGGCTATAGAGTATGGTGGCAAGACAGGAGTCTTTTTTACAAAGAAAATTATCAAGGCTATGCAAAGTGTGGGAAAATGTTGTGTTGCTCAATTTTAGCTGATTTCCTAAGTATCAATTTAAGACTCAGCATAAGGAGTTCAGCTCTGCTGATATGGCTTGTATTTCATTAACTAAGCAGTACCCCATGCAAGTGCCCATCTAGCCAGAACAAAATACATATGGGTGCCAAATATCCACAATGTCTGGGTAATACTGTTTACCTGGGGAATATTGTTTCCCAGGTAAACAATATTCCTGGGAATATTGTTTACCTGGGATGTTTACTTTTTTAATAAAAAGTATCAACTTTTAAAGTAAAGGAATTCATACCACACAAAGAGGAATTACAAGTACAGTACTTGTTTACTCAAATTCAGACACATAGAAAATGTTAATATTTTATTATAAATGCCATCTTACTTTTTTAAATACTGGTAAACTTTTGTGTTGTTGCCTATTGTGCTTCAGGAAATAGAAGATTGAGATGTTTATTGGAAATTCAGCGAAATAGTTCTCTTTTGTTTTCCACAAACCTCATGACAGATGTAGCCAGATGATCTACCCATGAAAACTGAATAAAAGGAGAAAGCATTGGGACTTCTCTGTGCTGAAAGGAAGCAATGATTTACAGCTGCATAACAACTTTGATCTGGATACAGACTGTGATTTTTAGTTCACTAAACATGGTTTTTAAATCTCAGTGAAATAAATGTCCCATAGTAGGTTAGATCATTTTGTGAGATAGTGTCCATAGTTCTATTTTGATTTTTTTAGCACTTTTATATCATTGTCTCTAAGGCAAAACACAAAGCCATCCTAACTAGTGATCAGGCCCAAAATCTGGGTGTAGTGATGGACTCAGACCTGAACTTTCAGAGACACAGAAAGACAGTTACACCTGAAGAACATTTCCAGGATTAAAGGACTAATGTTTCAACAAGATCTAGAGAAACTCATCTATGTGTTTATCTTTAGTCACATTGATTACTGCAACAGTGTCTTCACAGGTCTGCCCAAAAAAATTAATTAGACAGCTGCAGCTGATCCAGAACCCTGCTGCTCGTGTTCTCACTAAGATCAGGAAAATAGAGTACATCACCCCAGTTCTAAAGTCCTACACTGGCTCCATGTAGCTCAGAGAATAGACTCTAAAATACTTCTGTTGGTTTATAAACCACTGAATGGCTTAGCACCAAAATACATTAAAGACCTGTTGTTGTTGTATCAACCTTCCAGACCACACAGGTCTTCTGGTTCTAGTCTACTCTGCATCCCCAGAACCTAACATGGAGAAGCAGCATTCAGTTTTTATGTACCACAAATCTGGAACAAACGTCCATAAAACTGCAAAACAACTGAAACACTGAGTTCCTTTAAATCAGGGGTGTCAAACTCATTTTCATTTTGGGCCACATCAAGATCATGAACGTCCTCAAAGGGCCGGTTGTGGCAGAATGTATTGATAAAACCACCTACTAACAACTTGTTAAAATATTATAGCTTTCTCTGCATTCAATGAGTATTTCTTAAAATTAAATAATATTTAACATCTTATCAAAATGATGTAATTTGGCACGATACAAATAAAAACTGATTTGATTTGACTGATAGAAAAATATTTAAGCACACAACTGTTGTCTTAAAGTTATTTTTATGTGTCTCTCTAGAGTCTTGATTGATGTTTTTATGATGTGAAACACTTTGAACTGCCTTGCTGGTGAAATCTGCTGTACTTGACATGACTTGACTTGAGGGCCACAAAAATAGTTTTGGTGGGCTGCATTTGGCCCCCGGGCCTTGATTTTGACATATGTGCTTTAAATCAAGGTTAAAAACCCACCTCATTAGAGCTGCCTTTGATGAGTAGTAAGTGGAACTTTGATCAATATTTTCGAATTATATTTGCTTGAGAATCTTTATGGTTTTGATTTGCTAGATAATGTTGATGTATACTTGATTGATGTTTTCATGATGTAAAGCACTTTGAACTGCATTGCTGCTGAAATGTGCTATACAAACAAACTTGACTTGGTTTAAAACTTGACTAACTAACAACAACAACCAAAACAGTATTCCTTTTCTTCTTTATTTTTTAACCAAACACCCATTAAAGCTTATACTGTGTTGGAGTTTGCTTGTATGTTTCACTTACTGTCATGCTGAGAGTTAAACTCTCAGATCTGTTTTCAAAAGAAGTTTCATGATTTTTTTTTTGATTTTTTTTTTTTGGGGGGGGGGATTAAAGTTAAACTATATTAAAGATGTAAACTAATGTTATTACTCTGGTGACAATGTGCTATAAATTTGCCTAAAAGTGTATTTATCAGAAGTTATCATGAAGTTAGCCAACCGGTTAGCTTACTTCATGGTAACAGTGTTTTATTTCTCGGTTTGAAAGCTGTGCTTTTCTTCACATCTAAATTCATATAATTCTAATAACATCTGAAACAATCTGCAATTATTTTATAACTAAGGTTTGCCTCAAACAAGCATGGCTTTCTTGTAATTAAAATGGTTATTGTTATTCTCCAGGGTTTTTTGTTTTTTCTTTGACGGCTTTTCCACTCATTATGTAGCTGATCATGACAGCATACTGTACAGTATGTGTTTATAATAACGAGGAAAGTCATCAAAACTAGATGTTTTAGGTCTAAAAAGAATATCTGAAAGTCATGTCTTTAAGGAATAGGAAAAAAAATAGATGGACTTGACACAGAGCACTAGAAATGGACCAAGCCAATGAAAAACAACTAATTTATTGTCATGATATATTGAATGTTCTAGGTTAGGTCTAAGACATTCAACAGTTCTACCAAGCCTCTGTCTGTAAGCAGTCCGCATTCCATTCATCCTTACTATGTTAGCTTACTACCGCCAAAGCAGTTGGCCATGCAGCTTCAAATCCTTAACAATATGTCTATTATCTTCAACACATCTTCAAATATTATAGTTATCTCCATCAAATACCAGGAAATGATAGCATGTAGCGATATGTGCATGCTAGGTTTAAAAAAAATCTCATTTGGAGACTCTCGTGGTGTAAAGATATTTTATTTTACTGTGATAACTTAAATAAACTAACGTGAAGAAACTGGAAAACTTAGTCCTGCTGGAAGCACAAAGGTATTACATTCAAAATTGATTCTCTGTTGACAAATAGCCATAAAACTAGATCACCTTCATTTTTGATCAATTTATTTGTAAGATTTAGAAACTTTTTATGTCTAAAATCATTTACAGGTGAGTTAAGTGGCTCAACAAACAAACAAAAAAAACACTCCTCTTTGGAAATGATCCTGTATTAGATTGAAAATGAGTGGAAAAGCAGCCAAAGTAAGAAAAATCTTTGAAAGACCTTAAGAAATTTTTTTTAAAAACCCATACTGCTCAAGTTCACTTACATTACATGAATGTCTGGCTCTTTGAAAGTAAAATATAAAGAAATGATGGATGAGCCAAAACCTTTTGCACTATATTGTTTTTCTGAAAACATAACCACCTATTCTCGGGAACAATGATTGATTGAGTTTGAACAATAAAATGTAAAGCTTACTTTTATCCAAGTTCTAGTTGCACAACAAAGAGTGTGCCATACTGATTCCACAATGATTGCATATTCTGTTGATGATCTTTTTGCTGCAGGTTGTGCCCTACCACAAATACCTACCATCACTAAACAGATGAAAGTATTTCTTAAAAGACTGGCAGATAATCATAAACATGCCTTGCAAAGGATCAATCTTCATCTGTAGTCAAGCTCGAGATAAAAATCTGGCTTGTCCAAACATGGCTTTTGTGCCATCCCTCTGGTTTTCCAAAGATAATTCAAAAAGCATGGCTCATTAGGAATATGGCTTTCAAGGCAAGCTGTTTTGATTCATGCCTGCAGCATAAATGAGCAGTGAATACAATAGCCTTGCTGTGTGCAACTGGAATCGAAACACAAGTATTTCTCCAGTTATTTACGACCTCAAACATTTTAAAAACAAAGAAGGGGAAAAACAAGCACTGGATTATGGTCAGGGGGAATAGACAATACATTGACTTTAGGCATGAGAGCCAGTGTGTGGCAAATGCAAGATGATACATGTTGTGCTTTTCCTAACATTCTGAGCCATATGCACGCAGAAAATTTTGGAGTAAAGCTGTGGGCAGGTCAACACAATGTTGACAACCTTGCTGACCGGTGTGTGTTTAAAGTGTGGGAAAAAAATAACCATATTACTGCTCAGTCTCCATACTGCTTCAATGCTGATGTCCATGTGTAAGAATGATAATAACATAGTGGCTGACAGAAAATCCTAACCATTTACAGACTGCTTTTGTTTGCTTTGCTCACAAAACGGATGTTAGTTATTAGGTGGGGAGCTCTGTTACTGCATATGTGCCTGCAACACAGGGACTTGATCTGTAGTAAACAAAAAGTAAGAAATGAGACCAGGCCAGGCCAGGCCAGAATCTCCTGAAACTAATCATACTCACCAAAAAAACCCTAGTGACACCCGACTGTGGCATTTTCTGAATATTTATATATGGAATGGCTTTAAACCATTCAAACCATTTAAGCACAATTCCATATATTTATATATGGAATTGTGCTTAAATGGTTTGAAGACTCTAGGGTGTCTTGTTCAGAATTATTGTAATTCTTGGAAATTACAGTGCACAAAAAAGGATTAAATATATCAAGATTTTCCCTCATTAAGTTACATCTCAGATGTTCATAACAAACCAAGTAATCCACACATACAACCAAATCACCACAAATTAGTTTTCAAATCAGTTTTGTGTATAGAGGTGAAATGACATAGGAAATAAGTATTCAACATGCTTAACTCTTCCAGTGTTTTATTGCGTTGGATTTCCATTTTACTAAAACAAATTGATCGGACTGCATTCCCCAGCATTCATCGTGCTGGAGACATCACTGCTAAAACTCCCTAGACCTGAAATTAGCCTTTTTCAACCCCCCACCTAACACCACCACCCTTTTTGTTTCCTTCACCTCATCCCTCTCACTGCAAGGGGAGATCCCACTGATCTGCAATGAAAATTTGATTGGCTGCATTGTGTTTTCAAACATTCTGATTTTTAATTATTTAAACTTATATTTCTTCCATTCCATTCCTTTTTGTTTATCATGGTTCAATAATTTTATTTGATCCTTTACTTATCATTCAAGTTTTTCCTTCATAGTTTGATCACTTAATAGGATATTTTGACTGTAAAGTTGGGCTAGTTTGTTGATAAATTCTCAGACTTAATTGTGACTGTGTTTGTGATCCCAGAGATACTGGAATTAGTACCCCAATTCAACTAAAAAAAACTTTAACTTTATCAATAATGTCAATAATAATAAATTATTAACCATAATTATTAGTAATTACATAAGCAAAACATTGATGCAAATTTTGATTCCCAACAATTGTTTTATTTGTGAAAAATGTACCTGCTAATTTTAAGTCTTTCTGAACCTCTCTCACTCTCAGTATTCACTGGGTCTTGGACAATTCTCCAGAATATTATTTTTGATTACTCTATCAGAAACCTTACAAAGATCACTGGGTCACAGCTGGTTCATGCTGACATGATTTTATTTCCTATTCAAGATCATGGCCCCAAAGTTTTTACTTGAACATTCAGGAGTTTAGAAGTATGTCTGCAGGAAATAGCATTAGTATATTCTCTGCTGCAGTAAAGTTGCAAGGACCACAAGAGAGTTTTTTTTACTCATCATGACATCCTTTCTGTGCAATACCTTGATAATCAGAAATCTTTTAATAGGCCATATATTAGAGCAAAACCAGCTAATATTAATTTGCTATCCTAAGGAGCAAGACTTGGAAAACTTCCATATTTAGAAACATGGAAGTTTTCCACCAGTTTATTGGCTTCTATGCCTTTTTACAGCACTTTCTTGTCCTGTGTTCAACATTCCCAGTCTCATTTGTCTTTATTACAAAAACCTTCTTTCATGGACTTGTTTTAATTTCTTCGTCATTATGGATTACTTGGGTTGTCACAAAAACATGGTGTGAATTTCGTGTCATTACAAATATATTTCCTGGGATAAAAAATAATGGGTTCAAGACTTTTTACTATTGCTTTTAACAATATTAGGTTGGGTGTTTTCTTTTGAAGGATTTCACACAGCCTGATAAATTCTTATCACAATTACTGGACAAAAAAATGACATTTCTGAGGATAAACTTTTAAAAGGTCTCCCCAATGTAACCCATGAGTTCTCCAACCTTTCCGTGACAGCTGTAGTTGCTGCTAACCCTCAAAAAGGACCACACACCTTACAGTGTGATGCATGCAGCCAGCAACTCATGCTAATTACATTCACAAGTGTGGCTTCAGAGGTGGCCGTGTATTTGTCAAAACTGGTCAATTCATTATTTGCTGCTTGGTTAACCTCTCATATTTGGATATGACCTGTGACCTTTCTGGACAGACAAATGGGTGACCCTGACATATGGGCAGAAGCCAGAGGAAGTGTGCCGTGGGACAGTTCTCACACTCTCTTCAGCTATAAAAGTAGGAATCTGTCTTTTGTTTTATTCTGTGGAAAGGCTGATTTAGATGCAACCCGGCATGAGCGTAATCTATTCTACACGTAGAGGACATTATCTTGACATGCTCAGTTGTTTATATCTCCTTTCATATGGGTCTAATCAACTCCGTGCACAGACTCAATATGAGCCATGAAATGAGGTTCATTTCCACCCGGATAGATAGAACGAAAGTCGGCCAGCTCTTGTCCAGCTATGCCTTAATTTATTAAGAAAAATCTTTCAAATGCTGTTCCACTAAATTTACTCACTAATCTAATATACAAAGTCAATATGTTGCTTTGAGAAAGTAAATAATATATTTCTGGGGAATGACCTACTCAGCTTTCTGCCCTTTAAGGTTTCAAATGTGAATGTGAGTTAATTTGTACCTATTAAGGGACAATATTGCTGTAATAGAAAAACTGTTAAATACCATCTTAAAAATGCACTGTTTATTTATTCTCGAAGACAAATAGCACTTTGCTAGTTCTACAATAATTTGTCCACATTGGTGCTTTTTCTCCTACAATAAATCATCTAACTGTACAATGGGCAATTATACCCGCATTATATTTTGTCCCTTTTTCCACTGTGTACCTATAAACAAATCTTTTTTTACCCATTGTTTTCACTATTGTGTATTCATATATTCCTCTTGGTTCACTTTAAATACTTCATTTTTTTTGTCATAATAAAACTTTTATGTGATATATCAACACAAAGTAGTGTACAACTGTGACACAGAATGGAGATGACGCATGGCTTTAAATGACGTTAAAGTTTAAAGCAGGTGGGATCTAAAACAATATACCATGCTTTGAATATCTCTCAGAGCAGAGAGCACTATCATCCCAAAATAAAATGACGATGTAACAACTGTAAAGACACCTAAACCGCCAGGCTGAGAAAGAAAAGCATAAATCAAAGAAGCGACTAAGAGACCCATGATAACTCTAGAGTAGCTGGAAATATCGATAGTTCAGGTCGGATAAACT
The DNA here is from genome assembly GCA_014839685.1 of Anableps anableps. Taxonomy (NCBI): domain Eukaryota; kingdom Metazoa; phylum Chordata; class Actinopteri; order Cyprinodontiformes; family Anablepidae; genus Anableps; species Anableps anableps. The sequence continues at coordinate 19,609,822 of CM026085.1, forward strand.
TAGCAAAAGAACTATGAGTTATCCACTCTATGAATCTGGCCTTTGTGGGAGAGTGGCAAGAACAGTCATAGTAGAAAGAAAGCCATATGAAATCCCATATGCCACAGTCTGTGTAAGTGATACAGCCAACATTTAGAAGAAGGTGCTAAGGTCAATTAGACAAGAATGACATTTTTAATGCTATCTAAATGCTATCTGGAGAAAAAAAATTGCACAAACACACCCTGTGCACTGTAAAACCTGATCAGGGAAGTGTCCTTCTGTGAGTATACTTTTCTTCAGCAGAGACAAAAAAGACGGCCAGAATTGGTGAGAACATGGATAGAGCTAAATACATGGAAATCCAAGACGAAAACCTGCTTGAGGTTGCAAAAAACTTGAGAATGGGGCAGAGGTTTACTTTCCAGTGGGGCAACAACCATAAAGTCAAAGCTACAGTGGAATAATTTAGACAAATCATATTTAGTCAACACCTAAACCCAACAGAAAATGTCTGACTTGAAAAATATGTGTTCACAGATATTCTCTATCCCAATTGAGCTATTTTGTAAAAATGAATAAGGCCCATTTCCATCTCTAAATGTGGAAAACTGGTAAAGACACCCCAAAATACATACTATTCCAAAATATTTGAAAGCTACGTACATAATTTTTGTAAATTTTCTACTCTGTGTTGGTGTGACTCACAAAACTTCAATAAAATTTGACAAATTGGAACAAACTGACACACGGTTAATAAGAAATTTATGGTGGATGATGGTTCATTTTTCTACCCACAAAAGTCGGGCATAAATCAACCAAAACTACAAACGTCCAAAATATCGATGGAAAGAAATGACCAGCATACACTTAAATTCTTGTCAAAAATGATCCAAAATAAAAGAGTAAAATTAATAACTTTAATAAAAATATTTAAATCAATTTTTGTTTCCTTAATCAGTGCAGCTCTAGCAACACCTTTAGTTACAGTTGTTGTAAAGGTGGGAATTTATGTTGGCTACAATATGGTGTATCCTTATGAGAAACATTAGATGTGTCACTTGGAGACCACTAATTCAATTTCACAGAAAGGGTCATTTGTATCGACTCTCAAATCATAAAAAAAAAAACCTGGTGAAATTGCCTGGAGAGACGAAAGTTCCTCTGTGAACTACTGATGTATGGGTGCGGGCCAGCTCTGAATTAGGATCAGATCCGCCTAAGAGACGGCTGGAGTTCTCCTGACAAGACGAACTGTGCTGCTGAATTCTCTTTTTGTGCTGTGCCAACCTCTCTGTGCTCTTTGGTCCATTATAAATCAATTACAGGCGTTCAAAGTGACTCTGACTAGCATACAATCCGCCCTTGATGAACAACAGCAGACAGAGGAAGTGAAAGTGTGCACATGCATGAGCACATGTGACCCCTCTAAATGCAGTCTACTTTAAACAAACCTGTGCAGCCTGTTTCTCAGAAGGATGGCTCATTTTTTAACCATTATTGGATGGGGAAAGGAAGGCTGCACTGACTGCTAAGCGGAGATAGACTAATATGTTTCAGAGTGCGTCAAGCATGGAAAAGCACTCACATTAGCATCATTTAGATGCTGTGCTTTTATAGATGTGTCAGACTTACAGAGACATGATTAAAGCAGTGAATATGCCACATCACATCTAGAACTGAGGTTAATCATGACTTAGTGTGAAGAAAGAACTGGTATTTGATTGTCACTGAGACTGAGCAGAGCTCGTCTGCTGGTGGGAACAAAATCCAAATTAAATCCAATGACAAGAGGCAAAAATGAGTATTTTTCAACTTGCAAGAGGACTCTAGTGAGAGTCTCCCAAAGTTTCTCACAAGTCCGCCTACCCGCTGCCGATGTGGAAATAAGCAGCACTGGGATGCTTGTTATATTTGGCCACATTGGAAGAACTCTATCCCAGGAATTTCATGCACTTCAAACCTTTTGCCCACAATTCTGCTGGGGGGTGGGGGGAGAAGACACACACAGTCACATTCATCTGCTAATCACAAAGAAGTCAGAGAAAACCACATACCCGTGGTCCCTGGTCACCTTGATCTCCCTGCAAAAAAGTAGAAAAAAAAAGAACTTGTCTCAGGATCTCAGGTCAAAATATACAGGAACACAAGCATAAATACAGCAATGCAGCAATAAGCCGAGGCTCACGGCAAAATCACTCAGGCATAATTCAGAACATATTGATGAAGTGAAATAATACAGGAACCCTCAACTATTCATTGTGGTTGAAAGTAAAATCACTTATGATAACATGGAATGACATGAATTGGGTATGTGAGAAGGAGAGAAGAAGGAGAGCGGTGGTGTGAGGTTTTGGTGAGGGGGCGGGTGGGAACCACATTTATGCCAGATTTATTTGCCCCAGAGATCTTCTGGCTGTCTGCCTTTTCTGGGGGTAAATGTCTGTGGACGGAGGCCGGCTCTGAAGGTTAAAACATTTGGTTTCCAGTCAATCCGCATGCCAAAGACTGTGGCTTTATCACATTAGAGTTAACCCCAAACAAAAGCACACTGTTTTTTAAAATAAGCAAAGACAAGTAAATGCTAGAAGGTGAATTATAACTCTAGTGGGTCTAAAATCAGATAAATGAGCATCTTCAAACCATCTTGTTTGATTGGGTTTTGATCTGTAGTAATATAATAGGCTGAGCGACTTATCACGCATGGATGGGAAGTTTACTCAAAACAAGCTTCAATGTGCAATTTTAAATAATAACAGTTCTTGGAATTTTTGTCATTTTTCATCGAGCTGTTTTGCCAGAACCAAATTAAATGGGAAAACAGTTGCGAATAACTATGCCGACGAACCCTTTGTTCATCCTGGGTGGGAAAAGGAGCGCACAGTTGTTTTGGATTTCATTAAACTGCAGATGAAGTAGTTTACATGAGAGGAGTGGACACCAGTTTATTCGATGGGACCCTGCATTTCATGGCTTTTTAAAACAAATGTTAAACAGTTGTGTAAATCTGGTAGAGAGAATCACGCCATTGTGCTGATAAAAAGGAAAAAAAAAAGAGAAATCACTGTGTTGCTCTATGACACTGGTCAGCAGAAACAACACGCATCATTCCACACTCTGCCTTACAAGAGATAATCAGTTTCCAATGAGTGCTGATTGGCTAAGATGACAACTGCAATTGTTTGACTTTACCTTTGGTTGGAATATGCACACTAATTCCTATTATTTCACACAAGAATCCTAAACTCATCAATAAACATATACAAAAGTGACTGTTTTAATGAAGTACAGTTCCTTGCAAAAACATCAAAACCCCTTGGACAACCACAAACTTCAATGTATATTATTTGGATTTAATGTGATAGACCAATACAAAGCAATGGATAATTGGGAGATGGAAAGGAATGGAAAAAGCATTTGTACAAATCAAAATGTGAAAAAGGTGGCCTTAGTTTCACTACAATTACTGCTGGAAGTATTTTGAGGATATGTCTCTACCAGCTTTGTACATCAACAGATGGAAATTTTCCTGCTGGGAGGTGAACCTCTACCCCAGTCGTAAGTCTTCTGAAGCTTCTTTTCTTCCAGAATTAACCTTTATTTAGCTCCATCAATCCTCCCATCAGCTCTGTCCAGCTTCCCTGTTCCATTAGAAGAAAAGCATCCCTAAAGGATAATTTTTGTTCTTATTTGATCACAACACCTTCTTCCACATGTTTCCTGGGCCCCCTAAAATTCTTAGGGCAGGACAAGACTTGTTATGGCTTTCTTCTTTCCACTTTTCACAAAGGGCTGATTTATGGCAGGTCATGTTTATAGAAGCTCTCACACGAGGTGAGGATCTCTGCAGCTCCTCCAGTGTTACCAGTGATCTCCTCACCTGGTCTCTCAGTTAAGGTGGATGCCATTGTCTTCGTATGCTATTCCATATTCAGATGATGGACTGAACAAAGCTCTGTGAGATCTTCAAAACTTGAGATATTGTTTCTTGACTTTTGGAAACTTTTCCACAACTTTATCCCTGAAATGTTTGCTGTGTTTCTTGGTCTCCATGTTGCTGTTTATTCATTAATCCCAACAAATACATTGAAGTTTGTTGCTAGAGAAAATGTGAAAAAGTTCAGAGCGAATAAATAATTTTGTAAGGAACTCTTGCTGCTAAATTATCATTAAATTACTTTTAAATGCTTTAAATCTTCTTTTAAGTTTCAATGTTGATGTCTTCAAAAGTCTTTTCACTTTAAATTCAAACACAAACCTAGTTTATAATAAATAAATTCAGGGATATGATCAATGTTGGTGTTATTCCACAGGCATGCTCTTTGTCCCCAGACCTTCAGAGCTGTGAAGAAGCTGTGTGGTTATTTTGCACGCTTCATTGTTGTTTTATGGAGCATTGCGCATTGAGGCATTTAAGGGTTTCAGCTTGCATGGGACTGTGGCTTTTAACACTCTGCTCTGTGGATTTGTAATCTTGAGAAAAGAATGCTAGCACCGAAACCTAAGGTCAGGTTGACTTAAATTCATATAAAATGGGAGCAGATACAAAATTACACTCTCTGTGGATAAATGAACTACAGCCTCTAAATGCTGGATGTACTTAGACATGTTTGTTACAGCTATTTCAGGTTAGACAGTCACTTTCCCTATTTGAAAAACAGAAAAATACATTAAAATATATTTCTTTATTTATTTTTACCTCACATGATCTTTTCTATTTAGACTTAAGTTTGCTATATGTTGAAAGTCAAGCTTGGTTAACCTATTATCTAAAAACTTTTCAACTACATTAAGACATCAAATTTTCAACTTTTGGTTTTCAATCCCTTGAAAAGCTTATAGCTCAACATCTCTGGAAGCTCAGAGAAGGATGATAATTTTTTACTAAACGGTTCTATTATATGGCCATTAAGACACTCTTTAATCTGCCTTTGGCTGTTCATATATTACCAGTGGATCTGCCCATGTCCCACACAGATGTGAGCTTTCATAAATGACCACAGGAACCGTGAAAAGGAATTTAGCAGGGTTTATATACCTTTATAAAGGGTAAAACATCTGTGGGCTTTGACAGCTGTCAAAAACTAAATCTCTGCTATGTTTAATTTTTAAAGATGGCCATCTGGCCAATGACCACTGCCCCACAACGCAACACCCTCTTTGGTTTCTTTTCAAGCATTAGCTCTACTGACGAAACTTTCCCTAACTCGTGTCCATGGATTGGTTCTCTCTGTACACTTAGGCTCCGTCTAGCCAGTGTGGTAATGGTGAAAACTAATATGCATTGCACATCATGGTGCATACCTGGTCACGCAGACCAATTGTCATCGTCATTTGGCTCATGTACCAGACAAGATAGTGATTCCATGAGAATTAGTGATATTTTGGAGTTAACAATGAATCCCATTTCTGACAGCTAATCCGAACTCTGATGTTCAGATTAGCTGTTAGCTGTTCGGATTAGTTTAGATTTAAACCACTTTAAATCTAAGGTGGTCCTGATGTCAAATCAGTAGTGAAATTCCCACTTTTTGGGTTTTTGGGAATGGAATAAATGTTTTATAAAATCTCGAAAATAGCCCTTTGGTTTAGTTCTGATAGGAACTCTGATGAAGGCCAAACAAGAAATCTATGGTGAGCATGAAAAGGTAGATTTTGGGTCACTTGGAAATAATACTGCAAATAGACCATCTTGTAAACCAAAGAGATGATGTTTCCCATAGGTATGATTTATGAACATGTATATAATCTAAAACTATTTAAATCCTTGCAACCACGGTGAGCTGCTGTGTAACTACAGAGTCTCTCTTAAATTCTTCCTATCTACAATAGCCATTGTGGATTGCTGAAACTGAATTGTTGCAAAAAGAAATTCTCATTTCAGATATCCGTAATTCAAATGGGAATTAGAGAGGGGAGTGTTTTTGTTTAAATGTTAAACTAGCTTGCTATTCTCATTTGCTGCTCAGGTTTGGCATCTTGAGATTGCACCCCAAATCCAGGTGTTGTGACTGCATGACATAGTCAAAGCACTCTGGTCCAGTCTCCAAGGGAACAGAGTCTCCTGGACCATGCTGATATGAAATCACTTTAAATCTAAGGTGGTCCTGATGTCAAAGCAGTAGTGAAATTCCCACTTTTTGGGTTTTTGGGAATGGAATAAGTGTTTTATAAAATCTCGAACTGTACTTTCAAGAATTCTTTCATGAATGAGCTTCTTTGGATTTTATCAGTCAGTATTTTAGATTTTGAACTAGATACACTGAAATACAGTTCAGACTGATTTAAAAAACAGTAAAATAGCCCTTTGGTTTAGTTCTGATAGGAAGCAGATGTCAAGTTTTGCAATATTTCTTGCTAACTGTTAGCCATTTGAGGTATTTTCAGTGTTTACAGATCACTGTTTTTTTGTCTGTCACTGTTTTACTTACTTTTCTACAGAGTGCCCAGATGAGCAATTTAAAAGTAGTAGATTCTGCAATCCTAATGTGACTGAGTGTTGTAAGTGAACCTGATAAAATCTTTATTAATGGATCACATCAAAACAAGAGGATAATAACACAACTACTTCCTTTTATACTTCAAAATAAGAGTCTGAAACAAATACAACACATTTTACAACTGACATCAATATATATTAAAGCATCAATAGCAGTGATATTGTCTATTTATTTCACCACAGGAAGTTACTTGCTGTCAGCGACGGGACAGGCATGACAAGTAATACCATGGATTCTTAACATCACAAATAACATCTTATGAGATCTCACTACACCTCTCCTAACTTCCAGGTGAGGAAGCACCCTTTGCTACCTTGGCCTTTCCAGAAAACACACAGACGGCCTCAAGCACTTTTCACCAAATATTTCTAAGTTGACTAACTTCTTAGATACAACAATCTTCATCTTAAATGATTCTGTGCATGCATCATATCTGCACCAGCATGAGTGTTTGAACCTGAAGCTCTCAGATTCACTCTCAAATTCAGTGTTTAGGAAAAACTCGGTTACCTAATTTTTCTGTATTTTCACTGAGTAAAAACTTGTTTGTTGCAATGTCAAGGTTTCTGTTTGCACTTTAAATAAATATTTTGACAATATAAATAAATTTGAAAGTTTCAACATAAACTATTTAATGTAAGATCGAGGCTTTAATCTTGTTAGCATTTGGCCTTAATGGACAAAAAGCTTTCCTCTGCTTCAGTTTTATCACTACTGACCAACTGCTTTTCAGTTATTGACGAAAGTTAAGCTGTTTCATTAGGACCATTGACAAAACATGGGATAAATAATTCATATATCAACAGAAACATTTAAAGTTACTCACCTTTTCACCCTGTGGACCTGGAGGACCCTAAAAGGAGACAGAAAAGGGTTGTTTAAATTATTTAACCAAATTAGAAAGAAACCAAACAGTGCCCAATACAAGTTTTATTTTCATTATCCAAAAAAAAGCCTTACTTGGAAGACTTGAAACGTTACAAATCTGATGCAAAAAGTATTAATACACATCACATTATGTCATGTTATACATTTCAGTGGATTTTATTAATGAATAGAAAATGATACATGTTTTTAAAATTGTTTTAAAGATAAGCAAAAGCTAAAAAAGTGCACATTTAGATGCAGAACCCATTTATTATGATACCTGTTGATAAAATCCTATGCAACTGTGATCAGAGGCCACCTAATTGGTACAAACAGAGTCCACCTGTGTGTAATTTAATTTATGTGGATACAGCTGTTCTGTGAAGGCCTCAGAAGTTTCTTAGAGAACATTAGTGAACAATCAGCATTATGAAGACCAGAGAACACAGCAGGAAGGTCGGGGATAAAGTTCTGGAGAAGCTCAAAGCAGCGTTAGACTTTAAAACAATATTCCAAGTTTTGAACATCCCATGAGCTCAGCTTGAACCAGCATCTGAAGAAGGAAAGAGTATGGCACAACTGCAACCCTATCAAGACAAGACTGTCCACCAAAGCTAATAGCCAAGGAGAGTATTAATCAGAGAAGTAGTCAAGAGGACCACTGTAACTGCAGAAATCCACAGCTCATGTGGGAGATGCTGCATAAGCGATAACTATTAGCTGTGCTCTCCACAAATCTGGCCTTTATGGAAGAGTGAAAAGAAGAAAACTGTTAAGAGAAAACAGTACGAGGTCCTCATTATCATTTGCTGTGTCCCTTGCATCCATGTAGGGGACACAGCAAACATGTGGAAAAAGTTGCTCTGGTTAGATGACATCAAAATTGGCTTTTTGGACAGTTTATAAAATGCTATGTGAAACAGAATAGCTGCATATCAATCTGAATACACCATATGCACCATAAAACATGGTGGTGGCCAAATCATACTGTGAAAATGTGTCTTTTCAGGAGGGACAGGGAAGGTGGTCAGCATTGACAGGAAGAGGAATGGAGGTAAATTCAAATCAACCCAGGAAGAAAACCTGTGAGAAGCTGAAAAATTATCAAGAATTGGCAAGAGGTTCACTTCCCAGCAGGACAACAAACCTAAACATACAGCCAGAGCTACAATGGGAAGGTTAAGATCAAAGCATTCCGTAGAATGGCCCAGTCAAAGTCCAGACCTAAATCCAACTGCGAATCTGTGGAAATACTTGGAAAATGACATTCACAGAGAATTTTTCCAATCTGACTTAGATTGAGATGTTGTGCAAAAAAGAATGAGCCAAATTTTCTAGCTTCACAAAGCTGGTACATACTTACCCCACATACCCTTTAACTTGTATTTGTCTAAATAAATTAATTAATTAAAAACCATGTATCACTTTTCTTACACTTCAGAATTATGCACTTCTCTGTGTTGTGGAATCTCTATTCCATAAAATTGCTATAAAATACATCAACGTTTGCGGTCACAAAATGCAAAAAAAAATTGAAGAGGTAGTAATACTTTTGTAAGGCTCTGTAGCTCAGTACCTCAAAAGGCCTGAGATCTCCATGTCTTTTTAATAATAAACAGAGACAGAGTTTAGCTGAAACCAGCCATGTGTACTTTCAGACATCATTTTTAAGGATTTGATTAAAATCCTGTGTCACAGACTGGCAAGCAGTACCTTGCGTACTGTAGACAGCAGGACTTATAAAAACATTCAATTAAAACATAAAACAGACCCAAATCAAGTCAATGTTTACTTAGAGGATTAAATCCAACAATCACGAACCAAATATTGGCAAGCAAGTGTTAAAATACAGCATGTACAGGAGGAATACTTTTTTCTTTTGCACGCAGCTTTTTTTTTTTTTTTTTTTTTTTTTTTTTTTTTTTTTTTTTTTTTTTTTTTAATATAGTTTTTGTTCTTTTCTGTGAAGCAGCTTTGCATTCAGCTTGTCAGTCAGAAGACAGCAGCTCCAGGGTGGCCTCCATAAACACTCAGGGTCAAAAGAGACAATTTGACAATGAGCTGCGCATCCATATGGATGTGTGCTTAAAAACAGTAACTTTAGCAGTCAAGCGGAAAGGTGAAGCTCACGTGGGCTCTTTCCTCACTCTGAGGTTTGACATTTGAGGGGAAAAAATGCTGACTTTAATTTTCATTTTAAGACCTGTTGACCGATTTCTCAGTAATGAAAAGTTACTGTTCCATGCATATATATATATATATATATATATATATATATATATATATATATATATATATATATATATATATATATATATATATAAAGTAGAAGTAGTACAGTTGCTATCAATACAGTGATGGCCAAGCAGTTCTTACTTTTTCTAAATAACATTGGTCCAGTTAACTGTATTCCATACATTGATGACATTCCCTGGATGATGTTCCTTTGAATCAACAGACCAGTGACCCAGAATTGCAGGCTTATAGATACAGACAGGCTTGAAATACATTGGCACACATTTACACAGTCTAAAAGTGAAATGCAGAGGTAGCTTAGGAGTTTCTCTCCGCCAGTTTCCAACAGACTGCTCAGAGGAGAAGACATTCATAGCCAGGTTTCTGCCTGTTCTCTGCCACTGCAAATTATTTTTATGCTTAGCTAACTATCTCTAGCTTTCTGCTTATGTATAGAAGTGCATGCAATATCAACTCAATATGCCTGGGACCTTTCTTCTTTTTCCCCCTTCACCATGAGGTTATAAACCTGCAGCACAACTGTGGTCTATCAATCCATAAATGAAAGTGTTCAGGTTTAGGCAAGCTGATTTTAAATGCAGCTTAAACAAGTGCTTTCCATGAGGTGGTCCTGCTGCTTGGTACTTGACCAGCTATATAAAAAGCAACAGCAACCCTTGTAAACATGAAATGTGTTATTGTAAAAAAACAATGTTTCCGATCTTGGTTTCTCTGGGCAGGAGTAACAGAGCCAATGTGTTGAAGTAAACTGAACAGTTTACATTTATATTGATGTTGAGGCATTCCAAAAAAGCCAAATAAGTTTCCAGTGCTTTTCTCAACATCGAATGAAGTGAAAACTTTCAGCTGGGCATGGAAACTGGCTTTGAAACAATACCAGGCAGCAGACAGATTGTTATTGCAAACCTGTGGATTTTTGCTGCAGAGAAACACACACACACAGACACATATGCTAAATGCTGCTATACAAGTAAAGCAGATATGTACTGATCTTCAAAAGACAGCGGCGTCCAAATCGTCAAGTTCAAATTATTCATGTGCCACAAAAATTAGCGGGTTTTTTGCATAAAAACTGAAGAATAACATTTTTGCGATGGTTTTTTTTTTTTTTTTCTGCCTAATAATACTAAACATGCAAGATTTTTGTGAAACGAACAGTCTAATTTTTGCTGATCCAAGACATAAAAAAGCTCTCATACCACTGACTTTTAGGACAGGTAAATTATTTCTGAAATTTTGGGAGTCCATTGTTTTTGATTTGGGCTGAAAAAAATGTTGTTATATACATACTTTTTTTAAAAAAAAAAAAATTGCCCTGGGCCACACTTTGGACACCCCTGTCATAAGAATATAAGGAAATATGTACTTTCCTAGTCAGTGTCTGTTGTTTGAGAAACAAGTCAAGAAAGGGTCTTTGCTGTTTCACCATCACAAACGTAAACGTGCAGTTTGCTAAATTCTACTGGAACTTTAACTGAAACCACGCACCGTTATCAAATGAAACTGACACTGAGGTTTTCAGCATCTCTCCAGATGGAATGGCATGAAGCAAATGATATATGTAGAAAAGTGCCTCATACCCACTGTTAAGTACAGTGGGGGATCTTTAATGCTGTGGCCTGTTTTTCGTGAAAAAGGCCTGGGTACTGTGTTATAGGTTATGGCCTATAACACATCTATTTAGCGATTAGCGACAAATCTAGCGACATTTTTCTGTATTATTGGAAGCTTTTATGGCAACATGTGAAGCAACAATAATTCTCTCCCAGTTCATAAGTAATGCAGTCAGTCTGACACAGTCGTCCATCCTGCAGCATACCACCAGCAGTCAGAGCAGAGAAGACCCTTTCCACTTCTTGTCTACACTGCAAATGAATCTCACATGTGCAAGGCTGGGAAACACTATTGATCAATGCTCACCGCCTTCACTAGTCCAGCTTCTGACCATCAACCTGTCTGAGTGAGATACTTTTCTACCCAAACATGGAACTGTGTGACGAAAAGCTGTACAATAGTAAGTACTGGGAAAATTCAACTCCAATAGCCACTGTTCAACCCAAAGAGGGCTACAATGAGATGGTTTTAGGCAAAATATTGTTATTTTTGCTATTTTTTCCAGATCGAACTCATATACTCAAACAAGAAAAAAAAAAAAAACAATTTTGTCAGTCAGTTTATTTTGGTCAGGTATTTGACTGGACAACTGTAACTCACATTTTACGAAACTCAGTCACACTTTACTATTGCATCTCTAACTTGTGCAAAATACAGGTGCCCATCTTCTTACTAGAACACAAAGCTCACTGGCATATCAGAGAACAGATTTTCTGACTTTTACATTTCTGAATGGCCTTGTTTTCCAAAATCTGTTGATTCCTATAATCGCTTTAAAAATCTGATCTTTTTTGATGGCTTTTAATACAAGATGAGGATTATGAGTTTTATTTTTTGATGAATTTACTTTGTTTTATGTTTGGATTTTGAACTTAGAGCTTTAGTTTTTGTCATTTGTTTCAATCTTGTTTTAAAATGCTTTGTAATGTACTTTGGTTAACCTGATAATTTAAGTTAATAAAAAATATTGAAGCTGACATGTTTTCCAGAAATGCAAAAAAAGAATAAGATGGTACAATAAAGTATAAATAAAGGTCTTAAAGTCGAAATAAAAAATAAAAATAAAAATTAAAAAAATAAAAAAGTCAAAGCAATCCTGTTCACTTTGACTTTTTGTTTCACTGCAAACAGCATGAACCCAAGACTCCTCATGCTCAGACTTGACAGCTTGATTTTACAGACCCTGGATTTGGGACAGTTGGCTGATGACAGCCTGGATGTTCCTTTTCTGTTTTGGTCTGTAGCACAAGGTATCCATTTCTCCCAGACAGTGCATGTTTCCACTTCTCAATGGTCCATTGCAGACGCCTCGGAGTCCTGAGAAGTCTCCTCTCCCTCTGGACAAGATTAAAATAAACCTTGTATTTTGGCCAGTATAGCATTTAACTGCATTTATGGATGTAACTCTTGTTATATTTGATAAATGGTGTTTTTTTGATGCAGAGCCATGTGAGGGAGCGTTTACTACAGGTGCCAAGCTTAGATTTCACTGAAATTCCTCCAGATTTCTTCATCTTTGTGTTACTTATGAATTATAGTGAGAAAAAAATATGCATGCATCCCAAACCTTTGAGTAATTTTCTGACAAACTGGTTGAAAAAATTGGAGATTAAATCCTGATCTTTATAATGATTGGGTTTTATGAACATCACCAGTTTAATATAAACTGACAGACTTTATTATTAACTTGTAACCTCATAACCAGCCTCAAAATTCTCCTACTGCTCTCCAAAAGTTTAAACTTTTTTGTTAGGAATTGTACAGATTGACTGAGATTAGATCTGTCTTTTGAACTGTGTTACTGTCTCCTTTTGAAAGGATACTTATCATACTTGAAACCAGAAAATTTTAATCAGTCATCAAAGCATTGAGAATCACTTGCAGAAGTTTATTCGGGTCCTCCTGCTTTATGACCAAATACTTCTTTCTACACAGTGTGCACCTGCTCATTATACAACTCATCATTTGCACATCGTTTGGAGACAACACCCACCGGAGTATTTCCAAAAGCTTTAGGCAGGTACAATCAAAGCCTTTTATAGAGCGTATAAAGCAACTCTCCAGGGAGATTTTTTCAAAGGAGCCAACTGTACTTCAGAGGGATTTCTACTTGTCAAACCATTGCTTTCGCTTCTTCGTTTCAGTCTGTCTCCCTAAAGGGTTTCTAATCAGCACCTGTGTATGCTTTTCAGAACTTATTACAGATACAACTCTGACTCCTCTTCATAAGGATCCTGCCTGCAGATCCTCCAAAGCTAAGACTGCTTTTTCTGTTTGATCAAACTTGCTTGTTTTGTATTTGAAACTTACTTTATTAAACCAGCTTAGCTCTTAATTGTACAAATGTTTAGCACTGAAATTGCTGGCTATGGAGAAAGGCGTGGTATGTAAAGTATTAGGTTTTTGTGGACGATCATAAAGAGCCCTTAAAAGTTCCTTTTTTTTGCATTTATGGTAATCTCTTTTAAGGAGGGGACATCTTTAAGTTTAATTTATTCTAAGCAATATTTAAGTTTGAGGAATTGAAAGACCTACTGAAATTTTGTTATACCAGAAGTGTCCAAACAGTCCATCATGTTCTGGATGTGGACACAAATGAAATTCTTTACAGAAGACAACTTCTTAAATTGCTATCACATTGTTTCCTATCTTGGCATGTATGATGGCATGTCTAAAAATGCACGGTGGGGCATGCTTGGGTGACACAGAAACATTAACTAATTGGTCCTTTGGACCAATTTCATTTTTACCATGATAGTTTTACTTTAACAATAAATTAAAAGTTAAGGTTTTGGTTTCAGCCGTATTAAGATGGAATCAGTTTTCATCTGCTAGATTAGGATCCTGCAACCTGTAGCTCTGGAGCCAGAAGTGGCTCTTTGGCTCTGTGGCACAATTAATATATTAAACAACCTTGTTTCCAACCCGGAGAGAACTCTACCCTATTCCAGGTACATATGGCTGAAATCTGGTCATCAAGTGTGGTGTATTCTGATTTTTTATATTTGGTATCATTGCCAAGCTTTCTTCAGAAACCAAAAAATTAATAAATTTAAGACTAAACTAATGGGAAAATCCTGGAAAATCACCCCAAGTCTTTTTGTGTAAAAATTAATTGGTGACAATCTATAGCCTCCTATATTGGTTTCCCATGTTGTAGAGGAACATCCATCCATTATCTTCTGCTTATCCGGGGTTGGGTCGCAGAGGCAGCAGCCTAATTAGAGATGCCCAGAATTCTCTCTCCCCATCCACTTGGGCCAGCTCCTCTGGGGGAATCCCAAGACGCTCCAAGGAACTGAACATGCAATTTTATATTTACATTTGCATTTACTGATGAATTTGGTGTAAACTATTTCCAAATCACTATTAAAGTTTAGGACCATCACTTTCCAGAGAACCTTAAATCTGAAACTGGTTTAACACTACTTTTGTTTTTTATGTGTGGCACAAAGCTGAAGCACTATGTTCATTTATATTCATCAAGCTAGTTTATGATGAGAAAACCTCCGTCAAACCTCCTACATGATACAATCTGTAACAGAACATCATATGCTCATGATATTGTCAGGATTTTTGTGGACCACTGGACCTGATTAAGAATCTTTTTTTCTTTTTAATAGATACACGGGTAGCTTCTCATTTGAAGCCAAACCATGACCACGGTCTCCTGTGGAAGTCCTGAATGGGCTCTTGGTATTAAAAAGAGGAGGAAACCTTTGCCGCCTTTTGAGACTGAGCGGGTGAAAAATATGGAAAGATCTGTGGGAAAACCATGGAAAAGGCAAAGGAAATACTGGCCAAAACCTCAAATAACGTGGAGAACACTGTCCTACAAATCTGACAATGTCACTTACATCACTTCATATTAAAATCAAGAGTAAATGATGTTCAGTGAAAGGATTCTGGCATGGAGATCAGTTTCTGATGTGCCTTCTGCGAAGCTTGTTACACTGGCAACACATTTATTATAAAATAACAGTATTTTACTGTTATTCTGCACCAGAATTCATTGCTGTCTTAAAGCACAACACTGTCATTTTCTAAATTTATTTTTATTGTATTTTCCCATGATGCTACCATTCATCTATAAAAATAAAAGTTATTCTTGTCATTTTTACAAGTCTGCATAAACTACATTGTATATTATTTAAATGATTGAACTTCACAGACTTACATTACTTCATCATTTAAATTTGATCAATGGGTTAATGATGCCTTTCAATACCAAACTTACTTAAGACCACATTTTGTCTTAAGGTTTTGTCATAAATTTAAAACTCTTTAACACTAATTTGTAAATGTAGTCTCTCATATGTCTTTCCATTCTTAGTATGGTGGTTGGTGACTTCATGACATGAGTCTGCTATATTAGAAATAGCTTTAGCAATTTTGGTCTTTTTTAAAAGTGGGTTGTTATGTATTTTCCAGGCACACAGTGCCATTTTAAAGCACATATCTGTTGCCTTGAAATTGGCATCTGTCTCTTAGAGACAGAACCTAGTACCCTTTCTGACACTTCCCCTTCGGCACATCATCACAACAATGCTTCTCCATGCTGCCCATTGATGGTATTTACAACCATTCTTAGGAGCTCAGCAGACACACAGTTCTACCAGGTATTTCCTAATTGCTGCTGCCGCTAGTCTGGTGGAGCTGTGTATGAGTGTGTGTATGGAGGTTGGGGTTGTTCTGTGGGTTGGGAGCTTGGCTGGGGACTGAAGCACCAAGGTGGAGCTTTGGGTAAACAGGTACCCATTGTATGACCAAGCATTTAGGCACCCCCGAATGGCTGGCATGGGAGATTCAAGGATTTCTCTAACATGCATGAATGAGTCAAAGCAACACTCTGGGTACATATTTGATGAGGGAATAACATTATAACATGATATAAAGCTCAAAAAAGTTGATTTTGCATAATACCCCCTCTTTAAGATTACTTTACAGTCATATTCTTTAAATTATTTCTGTTGTTCCAGTTTGTGTTCTTGTGCCAGTTCCTGCTTTTTTTTCATTTTCACACAATGTGCGGCCTCAAAGCCTGTTTTACAAACCTGATGAACAGCATTTATAAGCAGAAGAAATCTATAAAAAGGCATGGTTGTCAAATTACAAAGAACATATTTTTTTATAACAGCTTCATCTTAACATAGGACAGATTTTCTCTCCAATAATCTAGGAAAGTGCAATACATAGGAAAATCAATTTTAAAAATTGTGTCTCATTGAGTAAAATTATTTGATAATAAACCAACATGCAAATATTTTGGGACTAGACAGTAGATCTGCACTAAGCTGGAATGGGCTCCACGACCATCAGCAAGAAACTTGGTGACAATGGTGCTCTATCTGGAGCCTCTCACAAGATATTGCCCAGTGGAGTCGAGAATAATCATAAGAATAGGAAAGGTAAGGAGTCAGTTGAGTTTGTTTAGGAACACATCTAAAAGTTACAGAACACTAGCCCACGGGGATTGAGTTTGACAACCCTGAACTAAGTGATTCAGCAGAGGTTTAGGGAAAGTGTTGTTGTCAGGTAAGATAAAAATTAAGCTCTCTGGCATCAACTCAAGATGCAGTGGTTGGAGGAAGAGAAATGCTAAGTATGAACCAAAGAACATCATCCCAACAGTTAAGGATGGAGAGGAAGCATTATGCTAAGCATTATGCCCCACTTTTCTACTAAGGGTACAATGAGTACGCAGAGGAAAAAGGTGACTTGATTGCCCATCAAACAGGACCGTGTACAGTAAAATCCAGGACAAGAAACTTTTCCCTCAAGCAGAACACAGAAGATGGTTATTGGATGGGTCATTCAGCATCAAAAATCAAACAACCTGCCAATGTAACAAAGAAGCGGAGTAACAAAGAATCACTGGCTTAGCCAGTCTCTACACCCAAACCTTTAGAAAAACCAGACAGAGGGAGCAGAAGCTTCAAGTTGCTCAAGGGCAGCCAAGAAATCTAGAGGATAAGTTTCTGTACAGAAGAGCAAGCCAAAATCCCTGCAACCCTGGGTGCATACCTGGTGATCAGCTCCAGAAAATGTTGCAATATAGTGCTTTTCATTGAAGGTTTATCCACCAAGTTCTAAGCCATGTTTTGCTTGGGCATTTATACTTGTATGAGCAGGGAATCAAATTCTGTTTTCTAGAACTGTAGTGTTGAGGTGAAACTTTTGTTGTAAAAATATCTGAATGCACTCTTTTGTATTTGAGAGATTTAAAATGCCAGCATTTCTTTCAGGTGAATGAGCTCTGCTAATTATTTGTGATGATGTTTAAGGAGAAAACACTGTTGATTAGAGTCAAACCAAAAAGCCACCCATAGCTTTTACTGTCAGATGCTTATCTCCCCAAAAATAACAGCCACAAATTCACTGAGTGGCTGCTGAAAGATATTTAAAGTGATGATAGAAAATCTAAATAAATTTATTTTTTTCAACAGGGTTTTTAATCTGCTCTTTTTCCCATTTCTTATTTCCATTATATTTGTTTTTAGCAACATTGGTGTTGTTAGAGTGCAATTCCAGAAACCACTCATACCAAATTACAAGTTACAAAACACCCCATTTAGGTCAGTGCAAAATCAAAATTGCCTTGCATTCCTCTCTTACTGTAATGCACTGCATAACATAATGGACGAAAGCTCAACAGAGCTTGCCTAACTTAACAACAGGAGGCGAGGGGCTGGCTTGTGTCCACATCTTTAACTGTTGTTGACATGAGCAAAAAAAATTTCTCTCAGGTTTGGCTGAAAGCTGCTTGTACAATTTTTGTGAAGCAATCCATATATTACAACAAGATACACACTGTCAGTAACGAGGGGATCAGCATGTAACCTCTGTCTGGGTGAAGTCGTCTTAGTTTTCATCATAGTGACCAGTTAAACTTTTGAGATCCAAAATAGCAGTCCATCAAACGGAGCTCACATCCTCTGTGAAGAAGCTGGGCCAAACGGGTTGGCAGACATTTCTGAAGCCTAAACTGCTGGCCACATGGATTCAATCATCTCACCCTGAGGCACTGGCATCTCTAAAGGCTCCAGCCAAAAAAAAAAACTACCACTTTTAGAACCTTTACATTTCTCACATATTGGTTACACAACATTAATAAACATGCACGTATACAGGAAGTTAAGTTAAGCTGAGTGTTGACAAGGAACAAATAAGTGAAAAGAGGGCAGGTGAGGGATGCAGATCACCATCAAGAGGCAGTTGGACCAAAGCAAAGGTCTGAACAGGGTGAGCTATGACTAACCCACTTCATACAGTTGAGAGACACATTGTGTTTGTCATACAGTGAAATGAAAAGGCAATCTTAGATTTTATAAGAGTCTGGAGAACGATTTAACTTGGCAGTGTTTTTAGAAATATGCAGTAACATCTTGTCTGAAAGAACAGAAAGTAGCTTATAAACTGAAATGCCTCATATTGTTGTAGTAGCTTCAGATTTACAGCACTGCAAGCTCAATTGTCAACCATATTCATGTTTCCACAGGAGAGCAGAAATGCAATTTTCAAACAAAATGGCCAAATATAAGGGAGTAGGCCAATGCTGGCACATGGCACAACAATGCAGTGTACTGCAGGAGGTGACTGATGTGCTGGGGCACATTAGATGCTCTCAGACCATACGTTCAACTATCTTGAAAATGCTATTGCACTGGTTACTTTCCTGACACATATGCTGTCTTCTTGAAAAATGCAATACAGGAGTCTAAACATGAGGAAATGAAGTGCATTTTGAGGAAAATCAAGTCCTGTCATGTCATAGAAGAGTGTATGCTGCTTCTGATGTTCTCCCATTCTGAATTGTATAATGAAATCAATAGGGTGAAATTCACAATGTTCTGCTGTGTCATGACTGAGTATGTTACTTTTCTGTGAAGTCACCATGTTGTTTAATATTTTTTTTTATATCAAACAATCAACTGATCATCTGGGAATTAAATTTCAAAGCTCTATCAGTGCAACCCAAGTGATCTGATATTTATTAGCCAAACTAATTTTACATTATATGATGACACTTTCACTTTCAGTTTCAAGATTGACCATCTTGAGGTGACTCAACCATCTGGCTGGTGTAGAATTAAAGTGTTTTCACACCTGAGCTGTTTTATTCATTTAAAGCGAACTCTGATTCATTTCTCTCTTTGGTGCGATTCATTTGTGTAGATGTGAACACAGAAATCGCATTCGGATGCAGACCAAAACCACTGTACCAAGATATTGGGGAAGTGGTTTTGGAACTGTTCCAAATGAACACTAGAGCCTTTTTTTTTGTTGTTGTTTGTTTGTTTTTGTTTTGTTTGTTGGTTTGCTTGTTTTTTATGGAGTGAAAGTGATCAAACCATGATATGACACAGCTCCTGCTGCAGGCTAGAGCCAAACACCTTACTATGGACAGGTTTGCATTCCATGATATGATTAAATTCTTCATGTTTTCTACTAGTTCAGAACACAGTATCTGTTTCCTGTATTTATATTTGGTGCTCAAGCCCAGGACACCTCTGACCAATAAATGGACTGAATGTTCTCATGTGGTTTGTAGAGACAGGTTTTGGTTAGCTTGGAGTTTTGTCTGAGGGAAAAGAAACCAAAAACCCCAAAAAGTTATGAGTTAAACTCATCAACTGATTCTGACCAAACTAAACGCACCACAGGTATGAAAATGTCCTAAGTCAAGGTCATTAAATTGATTCTCCAGTAGTGTTGCATTTGCACGGAATACATGACATGTAAGAGCTGCAGTGCTCATATGATGGAATTTTTTTTGAGCTGGCATATTTTTGACATCTTAGCTGGTGATCAGATGCTACGGTGTTAAATGCATAGGAAAAACAAACCGGATGCATTATTTTCACATAATATCTCTTCCAGTGTATGTTCAGTGTAGAGCAACCCAGTCCAGTCTTTTTTCAGCTTCTATGCTTCACCCAATCTAAAACAGTCAACATTCAAAATACTAGATTTGTTTTGTTTTGTTTTTTTGACAGTGTAGAACATCTACAAATGTAAAACTTGATTTTAAAAATATGCAATCAGTGAAGAATAAACCAGTTCACGTTGAGACTGATTTTAAACTGTTAATCAGAGAAAACAAACATGTTTTCATAGCCAGGTATCATTGCCAAGACATTCATTTAATGTATTTTTGGAAGATATGCAATAGTCTAGAGTCATTTGGATGAAAGTCACAGGTATGGAAACTTCATACCCATACCCAAAACAGAAGGTGCACCCATACAAAAGAGAAATGGATAAAAGTTGCAGCCCTTAGCTTTGGTGTATTACTAGCCTGGCCATTGCCCTTCCTACACAATTCTGCTCAATTCTAATCTCACTTCATAGCTCAGTCTGGACTTTTTCCACATTGACTTGGATTCTCCAGTAGAGTTTCAACCGGGCCAATCAGTGAACAGAAGGAGAAGCTGTGAATGATGGCGTTGATTTTCTGCTCTGTTTTAGAATTGTAGTCAGTCTGTAGTTTTAGCAATGGCAGCGGATGAAGTGTGCATTGCCATTCAGTTCGTGCTGGCCACGCTTCCAAATATTGAATTAATATTAACAGCCACCTTGTTCAGCTTGGCGCTTCCCTCTTCGAAGTGGAGGATGGTTGTTAGAACAGGCAATTTCCAGTAAGCTTCATAGCGTCGAACTGGCGCTAGTCGAACTGGTGCTAATGTTAGCGAGTGAGTAAAATTTAAAACTTCAACAGGATCCACGCCTCCAGGAAGCAATCGTTCCTCAATAGCCAAGAGTCCAGACCCTCTGTGTGAAGCAAAACATAGAATAAGGGGCTGGTTTTTACCAGGCTACTGCATTACAAATTTTAAAAAAATAAAATCAGAAAACCTGATCTTCCAATCACAAGTTAAGATATAACATCCAACCAGTTCTGGTAACATCCCAAGTAACTGGTGCATCCCTACTTGCATGGTACATGGTTATTAATATGGCAATGATGCAAAGAGTTCAAATATATAAAAGCACGCAACCTCATGATCTGCTGTATGAGTTTACCACTCAGTTCACCACTGATTGTGTTGCTCTGAACTGCCTCTGCTGTTTTTTCTGATGCCAGGATTCTCATCTGTTATTGCACCTGAATGGTTGCATAATTTCAACACAGTCAGTGAGAAACCTTGGCACATTTCTTTAAGCTCAATGATTACTTCAACATATGAGCTTGGAAAAGTCATTCCAAAACACACATCTAAGCAAAGAGACGTAAACTTGCAACAGACAGAAAAATATCCTCATATCTTTAAGTAGACCTCCATCTGTTAGTTCTGCATGGGAACTTTCGATCATATTAGCGTGGGCCCTGGGGGAACTTCTCTCTTCATGGCAGGAAACTAATGGAGGACAGGGATGTGAGTAATCAGAGCAGAATGGGCAAGAGGGGATGACCACAAGTGGCTGGTGCTCGTCGCGGGAATCTGGACGCAGAGGTTAGGCAGGGATAGGAAAACCACACTGGAAAACCGTCTTGAGAATGGCATCTGGTTCCCATATCCACAGTGTATCACAATTAGACGCCATAAAATGTCTTTAATGTGTGTGTGTGTGTGTGTGTGTGTGTGTGTGTGTGTGTGTGTGTGTGTGTGTGTGTGTGTGTGAGTGAGAGAGAGAGAGCATGTCTGCGTGTCTGTCTGTTGTTATGTATTGGATGTCCCTGTGGGAGAGGGGACTATGTGAACTAAGCAGAATGAAAAGATAATACGACCGATTATACGTGTGCGTGTCTAGTGTGAGTAGAATGTAAGAATATAAATCAAGCCTGGATGGATTTTCTGTCACATAGTGTCACTTCTCTCCTCAAAGGGGAGACATTTAACACCCTATAAACAGAAAAAGTTCAAACTGTCCTTGTGTCATACACACGCAAATATCTGACCTAGAAAACTCTTGTTGTGGAAATGAAATTCGGAAGAATGTACAATGTTCCAGGTGGAAAAGTACTTTACTCCTGTCCAGGTCTTCTGTTAATTCTATTAAAACCACACACTCAGTGCTCTACATTTCTCATCATTAGATGTTGTGAGCAGGAGGAAAATTGATCTAAATTCAAGGAATGTGAAACTTTTTTTTAACAATGAGCATAACATTTAAATTGTGCAAGATCTCCTGTGAGTATTCAGCCTGCTCAGCAAAAGTATCCTGGTGAGTGCCTCACATCCCAGAGAGTGAACCACTACCCTTAGCATCATTTCCTGAAAACAGCTACAGCTGATGGGCACTGACTGAGCAGGCAACTCATAGCTAAAAAGGTCAAGCTCTTAATGTGGTCACACTGAGTGCAAGCAAGCTTCCTCGGGCACCGCTGCCCTTACAAGCCCAGATGCTGTCACGTTAGATAGATCTACTCTCAGCTCTCGGCAGTTTCCTCTGTGTCACTGTGTCTTTGTGCTTTTCTTTATTTATTGCTATGTACAGTGCCTTGCAAAGGTATTATTACTTCTTAGGCTTTTTCTCATTTTGTCATGTTGCAACTATGGATTTTAATGTGATTTTGAAAGGCACACAGTTGTGAAGTGCTACCAATTGCCTTAAAAACATAAACTAATTAGTGAACAGTTGCTCTGTGTGTAACTTAATTTCAGTATAAATCCAGCTGTTCTTTGAGGGGCTCAGAGATTTGTTGGAGAACATAAGTGAACACACAGTATCATGAAGCCTAAAGAAACAGATCATGGATAAAGTTTTGAAGATGTTTAGAGCAGGGTTTGATTATAAACCAATATCCCAAGCTTTGAGCATCCCATAGAGCTCTGTTCACAAAATGGAAAGAATATGGCACAACTGCAGACCTACCATATCATGCCCGTCCAGGTAAACTAACAGGCCAGGCAAGGACAGCATTGATCAGAGAAGCACCCAAGAGTTCTGGGGCAAATCTTCAGAGATTCACAGTTTAGGTGAGAAAACCATCACCATGGCAACTGTTAGGTGCATAGTCCACAGATCTGACCTTCATGGAAGAGTGGGAAGAAGAAAACACTGTTCTAAGAAATCCATTTGACAAGGAAGCTAGCTGAAACTGATGGAGAGATGGGTGGAGCCAAACTGAGGGCAATTCTGACAGAAAACCCTTCAGAGGTTACAAAGAACTCAGATGAAAATACTTGGACAAAGTCTTCCAGCAGAATGACAACCCAAAACATAAACCCATAGCAACAATGGAATGATTTTGATGAGTGGTATCCAACTCCAGTCCTCAAAAGGGCCAGTGTCATCCATGTTTTATAGCTATTGCTGCTCCAACACAACTGAATCAAATGCTGCGTTCTGGTTATGAACTACTCATTTGATTCAGGTTTGTTGAACCAGGGGAACATCTAAAATATGCAGGACAGTGGGTCTTAAAGGCAAAACAGTTTGCCACCACTGGTTCAAGATGTATTTATGTGTTAGAATGGCCTCGTCAAAGTTCAGGACTAAATCAAATTTAGAATCTGTGGCAAAACTTGAAACTCGATATTCACAAACACTCTCCATTCAATCTGACAAAGACTGAGCTGCTTTGAAAAGAAGAAGCTGTAATTGAAGCCAAAGGTCGTTTGACAAAGTATTGACACAGCAGGAAAAATTCAAATCATTGCCACATTTTTAGAATTTTTTTTTTTTGAAAAATCAGTTTGAAAACCATGCATCCTTTTCCTTCCACTTTCACAATGTGTATGTACTATCTTGTCCTAAAATCCACAAACATGACATGTAATAAAGTTCAAAGGGTTACAATACTTCTTCAGGGAACTGTATCTATATGGGATCTTTCTGTTTCAAGTTCTTAATGCAGCAAAAACTAAAAATCAACAAAATTTGTGAGTTTGCAGAGCCTCCCTCAACTTTAGCTGGGTTGAATATAGTGGCATATGAGCAGAACTGATCAAACTCCTGCTGGAGAGATGTTTTATTAACAGGTATGAAGCTGTGGTGAATATCAGATGAGGAATGAAGGGTTTAGGGTGCCTGGGATCCTCTGCTTCACTGCCACACTTCCTCTAATCACTGTATTGCAGATGCATAATTCATACGTTGTGACAGATCATCCTCTTATTGCATCCCAGGAATCTCAGCTGATGAAGCAGGGAGGTGGAAACTACTTGTCAAATACAGATGCAGGAATATCCGGCTTTATTTACCTGACTGCTAACATGACTGAACTTTAGAGATGGCTTGTGTTGCACTGTAACTGAGAAGCCAGTGTAAATGGCAAAAGTATTTATTTTTTTTCATTCCAGCATCATAGCAATTTTAAAAGTCTCTCTCTTTTAATCAGATTTCAAGGGATATTAGTTTCTCAGTTTAAAGTTCATTTGATGTGGCATTTCAGTCTGTGCTTGAAAAAAAAAAAAAAAAAAGAAAAAAACACATCAGTGTAAGCGAGTAGTTGAGTGCAGTCTCTCAGGCAGTGTTTTATGCCTGATTGGTGCTAAATGGTGTGCACATTCAGCGGTGAGGTTTATTTTTTCACATGAACCACTCTCATATTCCCAGAAAGATGAGAAAAGAACCCTGATAACTGCACCTCAAATATTTCATAGTTTATACTTATTTATATGAACACTTTCACCAAGATCAGAAGCATGTGGCCTCGTATAGACTGAGAAAACTATGCATTTGTCTCAGGTTTGACTAATATAGTGATATTTTATCATACTTTCCCTTAAGCTCAGAAGACAGACTTTCCATGGTACCAGTTGGAAAAACAAGAAAAAGGCCCCATAAGGTCAGAATTCAAACTAGGAAAGCACTGAGTAGCCTCAAGTGTAGCAATATGGGTGCCACAAAGATAAAATAGTACAAGTTGCCTGTAGAAACTATTTCCGAGTACAGTTACCAGCCAATCCATTGGCATATTTCTGCTTGAAGAGTACGTTGCTATTAGCTCACCAAATTTAGGGTCCATTGGTTGTGACTTGGTCATTTAGGATTTGAAACGGTAGAGTAGGCATAAAACCTGAGATGGTAGCATCATACTAATGTGCCAGGGTTTTGTATCAGCATCTTTGCTTGCCAAGGGAATGTGATGCTGACCTAGAACGAATGATGAAGGGGCAAGGGAGCAAGGACAAAGGAATAAAAACAGAGGAACACCTGTTTGTCAGGTACTAAAAGAGTAGCATTGGCATAATTAGATTATTTTCTCATCCTGTGTGAAAGTGGTTTAAAGAGAAAGAAAAGTTTGGGTCAGTTTAGGTAAGAGAAAGTAACTCCTGAATCTACCCCTCGTCAGAGTCCTGAGTCTTCGTTAGCTCTCATTTCTTCTTGAGGCTTTCTCCTAACTGACCCCTTGACATCTTACAGTTGATTGAGAACCACAGCTCTTGCAAGTTCTGCCAACAAAGTTCACATTTCTCAAGTTTTGACTTCTCTGAACAGGCTCCCTGTTAATTTTAAAATACATTTCAAATTCCTATAACAACACACAAAGCCCTCACTGACCTAGCCTCACAAAATTTAAAACAGCTTATTGTCCTTATCAACCCACAAGAACATTTTTCTGCGGGTATTAAATGTTATTGCTAAGCTTTCCAGAACAAGAACGTTTTTAAGTTCTTCTGCTCTTGATTGTTTCCTAGGTTCAGGACTCTCACTTCTTCCACATTTATGAGAAAGTATCTCTTTAAAAGTCCATGCTTAATTAGCATTTGTTCAGTACTTTGCTAGTATTAATAAGTTCCTTTTAAATGTTTTTTTCATCCATTGTTTTTAAAACCTCTGTTATCTTTCTTTTTAGCAATCTTTCTACTTTGTACAAATTGCAAATGTCTCCTATAAACCAAAAACCTTTCCTTCACATTTTATTTTTTTTATTTATTTGCCTGTTTATTTTAAGGCCTGCTTTACCTTCTTCTACTGTGATGTACTTCTATTTGAAAAACTAATAAACAAAACCATTTTACCATCTTTAGCAGCAGATGAAAGACAACAGATGTAACTGTTCCGTTACACCACATCAGTTAGTTGGATTCATTTGTTTTTCCAGTCTAACTAGAGTAGTCAAATAGGTATTAAGCAAAGCATCGGCCAACAATTAACCTGTGCTGCAAAACTGACAGAAATGCTCAAGCTGTAGTAGTAAAATGAAAATCAAAACAAAAGCAAATTACTTCTCCATGTGTAACTGGAAACTCAAGCTTCTAAGGAGGTTAAATCCTCCTGAGGTTAACAACTGTATGTTCTTGTCCATTTATCAGGTTCAAAGAACAACAATTAGGTCATGCAGCTCTCTGATGACGTCTTCTACAGTGGTTGGTTTGTTTGGAGGGATCAGAAGGCTGTGTACAATTTACGTGTTCTTGAGTCAAAATCGGAGCTGCTGAATATTTATAGCGATGTGTCCCCTTCCATCCCCCGGGTGGGCATGCCAAATGAGAAACCACATGTGATCATGTACAATGCTGTCTCTTAGATTTGGTTTGCACTGGGTAAGCCACTGCCAGAGTTCAGAATTACTTTAAAGCCATTTCTAAAAATATGTGATTAATTTCTTTGCTGGGTAAATTCTGCTTAGTGCACTATCACAGGAAAATAAATGTTGAACACGTAAATGTTTTTCTTTAATTGTTTTTCTTTAATTGGTTTTCAGCTATCCAATGATCCCAAACCCACAGCTAAGAAAACCATCATTTACTGATCAGGGAAAGGCAATAAAGCTGCCAGTATGTCCCATTCAATTACCTGACTTTAATCCAATTGAAAATACATAGAACAAACTGAAGAATACATGGACGAGACCGCCAGATCTCACCTTAGCAACTTGTCTCTCCATAACGAAAACGTCTTGAACTTGATATCAGCAAAAACTAATTTTTCAACAGCAAATGTTATCAATTTCAGTAAGACCATTCAATACTTATTGCACTTTATTACTCTGAATTTATGTAGTACTTTGGTTTAATTCTTAGATGAATTTAGATTACTTGGGTTGTTACGAACATCTAAAGTTAATTTTATGTCAGTGGACCCACTGGATATATATTAACTTAAAACACTGATGTCTAATAATTATTTTTTCTGCTTTATAAATTTATGCTACCCAATGAAATCATCAGAGTACAACCAGCTGGTCACAACTAGAGTCCTGTCAGGTACTCAAGTGGTTTAAATTTACAATCTTACACAAAGGACTAATTGTGAGAGTTTCAGTAAATAGTTATCCTGTACACATCAATGTAAACTACTCAAACCACACAAACGTTTCAGATAATTTTGGTACTTCTGTCCCATTTCGAGACATCTCACAGAATGATTTCATTTGTCAGCTATAAGGCCTGGCGAGAGAAGCTGAAAAGCAAGACCACCTGCAGTTACTTATATCCCAGAGCCCCACGAGCGAGTGTCTGAGAAGGCTCAGAGGATTAACTTACAACTTTTACAGCTCAGTCGGCACACGCTATTATACCTATTCAGCCACACTTGCCTCTGGGCTATGCACAAAAAAAGAAAGTAGCGGCACGCACACATATGTATGCACACACGCAATGCCCGCTTGACCTGGTTATAAAGCAAACTGTCACAACCCTACTGCTTATGTGTGCATGTATGTGTTTTTCTTCATCTTTATGGGAAACTCTGAAGTTTTCCATCTGTTCCAAGGAGTGAATCTGTGATCCGCAGCCTGCGTAATGAGGTGAGATAATCTCTGCAGGTTCTGGGAGCTGCCAGGGATGGATGATGGTAGCAGGAATGTTAGAAAGCAGACTGCCCAGATGACAGCAACAAGGGTCCCTATTAGAGGAAGGCAGTGATGAAGAAGTAAATTTAATTATATACTATGAATACTCACTCCTGCTAGTTGGCCATCACATGTATTTATATTAATACTAAAAGCACAGTATTTTTGTGATTGCTCCTTTAATAAATGCAATTCATCAGTAGGCATGGACAGCATTACAGTTAAATACAAACAATGAAATAAAAAAAAAAATACAACATAATTTAACTGTTTCTGTCTAAAACAGAAAAACAACAGTTATTACTATTGTTTAAATAATGTCTACAATATTCACTTTGTATAGACTTTTGCAAACTTAAATAGAGTGGTAGCTTTTAAGTTCTTATTGCCTAGAATGTTATTTTTGCTGTTCTGCACTTCACAGAGTAACACAAGTATAACTAATAGTAACTGGTTAATTAGTTGGATTATCTTCTCTTTTGTTTCTTATCTTCTCTTTTGTTTCATTGCACAGCAGTCCGTGTCCCTTTGACTGTCCAATAAAACTCAAATTCTGTATGATCTGAATGTCGTCAACTTAACCAGTCCAGAAGGTTCCTCCAACTCCTTCTACATACCACCATGTGAAGCCTAAATTTTTGTAACTATACAGACTTTTCATGAAAACACATTTCCTATGCCTTGGAAAAAGTCCTGTTTAAAGAAAACTCTAGGCCAAAGAACAAGGACAAGACAGGAAACAAGGACCCTTGTTTTTGAGAACTTAATGCTTCAGGAGAATTTTTTTTAGATGCAGCTGATGCAAAGTCTGTGTAAATATGAGCTTCTGTGTGGAAGAAAGGTGTTAATAGGGTGTATAAGTGGATGTAAGAAAATATGTCAATGGCATTAAAGTTAAACATGCTACAAAAAGGGCACACCAAACCTATTTCTCATAGCAAAAAAAATATAACCACTAGTGAGCCAGTACACGAACAATCTGTCTCAAGGGGTTTGCCTAAATTATACTCCCGATACCTCCTGTTGGTCAGCTGTCTAACTTTATGTCAGCTACAACACTGAGCTGTGCAGTTACATTTTACAGGTCCACTTTCCAAACAACCACGGCTTGCAAAATCGTAGGGTGTGCATATTTTTGTTGAGCTAATGAACCTGGGTTCTCCCATAAAATCTCATGCTACAATTTAGACCAAACGTGATTTGAACATCAGGGGCATCTGGTTTGAATGCAAACTCTATGGTGGATGCGCATCTAGAAGTCTTGCGGTGCGTTTGGAAGCGTTTTGAGCATTTCCAGTGGTCAACGCGCGTCCGGCATGGCAGACACTGGAGTTGGAAAATCTTAACTTTTGCCGCTAGACACGGAGCGTCAACCAAAGAGACTCTGCTATGTGACATAGTGGTGCATTTTCTGACGGGACAGAAGGACCAAAAGCCCATCTACGACCAGTCGAGCTATCACTACAGAGAAAGGGACAGAAAGGAACTTTCCTGCAGGAGGATTAGCGAGGAGTCGGGATCTCGGGTCAAAACATTGTTACCGGTGTAAACATTTCCCCCCATTTGAGCTAGCCAAATCCATCCAGCACAACGTTGAGCAACTACTCGTTTCACGCTGAAGAATTAATGTATTTATTCAGAAGAAATGTGCAGTAGGTGAAAGATTCTATGTGAACCTTTTTGACGCGCAAAACGCTTTTGGTCTGAACGAAGCATCTTTTAAACCCGTATGTGCTCCAGCTTGATGGTCTGCCTGTTTCATATGAACAGCAGTTCAGTGCAAGCTTTTAGACAGCCTTTGGTATGGGGTAGAATTGTGCAGAAAGTAGCTGAAACATGACTTGATCGATTTTAAGACGTTGAAAGTGTTTTTTTTCTAAAACAGTAGTACAACTTCAGTTGTTTTCTCCACAGAAAATTAATCGTAACCATAACATGACCGTCACCTTGAAGAAGATGTGGCTTTATTTAAGACTACAGCTGTATATGTTGAGTCAAGTACCACATATCTTTAGAAACAAATAATGCTGTGCATGTTATTGGTGATGCATTGAATGAACAAAATGGTAGCTTTCTTAACCCAGAGTTGGAATGGCATACTAAGGCTAATCTGCAGAAAATCAAAATATCTGTTCTTTTATATTGAAAATGCTGTTTTTTGGTAAGTGAGTTAAATAGTGCAAAATCACAACACTTCTACTACTGGTGGCAATTTTAAAAAAGTGTTATTTTTGTGAGAGCTACTGATTTCTTTTAACTTCTACATGGCGTTGATTTTAATAACTTGAATATTAAATTGGACTGGTATACATCTTAAATGATATGGAACAGCATTGGTGACAAAAAAAAAATCCTAATATGACCTTCCTAATGAGAGTAGTTGCTTTTTAAAACACATCTGCACATCGAATCAAAGTCAAATATTATTGTCTTTGTAAACTGGCTTCAGGTCTAAGTCAGAGATCCAGAGCAGAAATCAGGGAGGTGGAGAGAATAAACCTGTGAGGTTGTAGAGTCCTGCTGTTTCTCCCCTTCA
The DNA here is from genome assembly GCA_014839685.1 of Anableps anableps. Taxonomy (NCBI): domain Eukaryota; kingdom Metazoa; phylum Chordata; class Actinopteri; order Cyprinodontiformes; family Anablepidae; genus Anableps; species Anableps anableps. The sequence continues at coordinate 19,640,261 of CM026085.1, forward strand.
TACCTTCATAGTAAGGAGTCAATGGACCTGGAACTCTTTCTCTTCTGGGGCCTATGTATTAAAGTGGCAAGCATTTATCTGTGTTTACTGGGTTTTTACCTTCACATCGATCTCTCAAATGAAGAAACAAGGCAGGAATACTTACAGGAGGTCCTGAAGGAGAGAAGAAAACAACAGTTAATGTATTTTCAAACACCAATCAAAAAGAACAAAATCATCACTATGTCAAAGAACAGTAACTTGGAGAGAAATAATTTCACCAAAAAAGCTCCTAAGTATTGAACTGCAACTTTCTGTTTTCCATTCAGTTGGAAAAAATTGCCACCAGGCCTGGCAATCACATTTTAAATTTGTAAGTGGCTCTGATTTTATTATACAAGGGGTTGTGTGCTTGTTAAAAATCTCCAACGATTTTTGTGAGGTGACACTTTTTCCCCAATTACTGGAGCTCAAAGGACTCTGTGAGAGCAAAATGCTGCACTCCCTAGAACCAAGCAAATATTGAGCTTTTTATTAAAAAGGTTCCCAGCTGCTTCAACCCTGAGAAACAGGATTTTATTTCTTTACAATCTCTATGTCCTCCCAATCCGCTCTTCTTCATGACTTTTGCAAATCACTCCAACAGCTGGGGCCCATGAGGAGTCGTGAGATTGAGGCTCAATGGGCCGAACTTCTTCGTTGCTGTTTAATGGATGATTGAATTAGAGGAGACTACTTTGGTTTCAAAAAACCTGCTTCAATGTGTGTTTTTGACACATTTGGCTGTGATCGAATGGTTTTTAACCAAGAGTTCTGGAATAAACTAACAAAACAATGAGAAAAAGTGATAAATGGGTAGGATTTGGCTCAGTGCAAATAACAAATCAGTTACATTTGAAGTTACAATGATTAATTCTTGATGATTGAACTTAAAACAGGTTAAAATAATTAATTATAAACACAAAGCATTGCGCTCAAGCTCCATTTTTAAACATCAGCTTCACATTCTTCCACTGACACCAGCCTGGTTCACTAGTATAACAAAATTTATTGGAAAATGTTTTTTATGGAGCATGAAATTACCTACATTATGGTAAATTTTTAGAGTTTAGCATGGCACTAATGTTAGGTGTTACTTTCTACCTAACAGAAGGAAGGGTGAAAGATAGCGTCGTAGATAGGTAGTAAGTAAGTATAAAGAGATGAAACTTGGCAAACCTCAGTCTATTTTAATGGCATTTTATGTAACAGATTAACACAAAGCAGTGTGCAATTGTGAAGTGAAATGAAAATCATGTATTTTTATTTTTTTTTTATTTTATTTTTTTTTTTTAAATAAAAATCAGAAAAGACGGACGTGTTTGTATTCATTGCCCTCCCTTATTTACCAGACTGAAGAACTGCCTTTTGCTGCAACATTCCACCAGGTTTGCACATATGGGAACTGACATTTTAACCCTTTCAACTTTTAAAAATGGCACCAACTTAGCAAATAGGCTATGAAAAGCATTTTTTTTTTATTTGTCTTTCCTAAAATTTGCAAATATATTCAAATCAGGACATCAACTGGGCCATTCTAACACATAACTATATTTTGAAGCATTCTATCGTAGCTTTAGTGGGATGTTTACAGTCACTGTCCTACTGGAAGATCAAATCTGACCAGCTTCCTTGAACATAGAGACTGAACAGTGCTCAGTGAGCACCACAACTTTCTCCATGACCTGTCTGTTGTGTTCCTTGGTCTTCATGATGCTGTTTTTTCACTAAAGTTGTATAACAAACCTGTGAGCCCTTCACAGAACACCTGGATTTGTACAAAGATTAAATTGCACACAGGTGGACTCTGTTTAGTAAACACATGGTTTCAGAAGGCAATGGATTGAAATGGATTTTCAATCTATTGAGGTGGGAGTATCAGGGGTAAATTGGGGCTAAATACATATGTATACCAAACAATTCAGGTTTCAGTTTGAAAAAAGAAAGGAAAAACAAAAAGAAATAAAAATGCTTTGTTTTACTTTACCTCCACTTGTTTTGGTTTATACCATAAAATCCCAATTAAATAAATCATGCAGTAGTTCAAAGGCTTATACTTTTGCAAGAAAGGAATGAGACTGGAGTTTAAATACCAAATTATACAGTAATAAATGATTGCTTGTATTTATTGGTGTTTTTAGCAGCAGCCTAAAATAAACAGTGTTTTTGGTATTTATACAGCAACTGAAAGTTTCCTTTTGTGAATTAAATAATCTATCATTAAAGTAAGTGCATTTTGGGGGTTAAAAAGACACATTTTAACACATTTTTTTCATCTATATTTTAAGGAATGCACATTGACACCTGTGTTTTAGTCACATAGTGTTTTTTATTCAAATTTCAAAGGATCAAACATTGTGCAGCAGAAGACTTATATTAATATCCTTATGGGGACATTAAAAGTCCATTCTTGATCTATTTGTTCCACTGTCAGATTCACTTGCTGATGCTTGTCAGTTTTAGGATCAGTTCCTTCTTTTATTGGTGCTGGTACCAAACTAACAAGTCTTGATTGTTCACAGAGAAGGAAAATATTTAACCAAACCTTTCCAGCAATGACTACCTGTTAGAACATTTTGACACTGTGGTGTTTCTTTCGGCAAAACCTTATTCATCTCACATTTTTTTCCTTTTCCATATGTTCCCAGTAAGCAGCAATGTGAGCCTAATGAAGTATTTTATTCATATTTAACACCGGAAAATATCGCTATGTCTTTTTCCAATTTTTCTTCCTGTCAGTTTCAGCAAAGCCTGAAAGCTTCCTTCTGCTTTTAGAAATGATACTTTTGGTTAGAGTGAATCATGAAAAACATATGACTCGCTTTAGTTTAAAAACAGAGTTTTGAGAAATTCTGGGAGATTATCGAAGTGTTATAGTGAAGAATTCACCACATCTGTACCCATCAATGACTTTTTTTTTAACCATCTGAGATTTAACATTCAGCTTTTTGTCCTTTTGAAATACCACAAACAACCTGATTTGATCTTTCAAATTGCAATTCAAATTATTAAATGTAGCTCCTGTTTTAAATGATTCAAAGTATATGCACTCCCCTTTTTAAGCAAGCAAAATTTGAACAGGAGGAAATATTAACTTTCATGCAACATCAATCTGAAACTATAATTTTATGTTCCAATGAGGTATTCCAAAGCCATATAGTGCCTTGTAAAAGTATTCACACAACTTGGACTTTTCCAGATTTTGTCATGCATAAACTACAAATCTATGTATTTATATATTTTATTGGGATTTTACATGACAGACCAACACAAAGTAGTGGATAATTCTGAAGTAGAAGGAAAAAGACAGATTGTTTCAAAAGTATTTTACAAATAAAAATAGAAAACATCTGGCATGAAGTTGTGTTCTGCCCCCTTTATTCTGATACGACAACAAATAATTCAGTGCAACTTCTGAAATCAACTAATTACTAAATCAAGTCCAGAATCATCTTCTGTGTAACTTAATTCTTGTATAAATGGAGTAATTATTGAGAGAATGAGTGAATAAACTGCCCTAAGTAGACCAAGGAACACAACAGACAAGTCAGGGATAAAGTTTTTAAGAAGTTTAAGTCACAGTTTTAAAAGAAAGTATGGCACAATGGCAAACCTAACACAAGATCAGAAAACGAGGAACTGAGAGGGCCATGGAATGTTGAAGAACCTGCAGAAATCAACAGCTCAGATGGGAGAATCAGTTGACAGGACAACTCCATAAATCTAACACTGCACATCCCCCTGGACACATCAGCCCCTCAGAGAAACATGGTAGTGGCAGCATCATGAGAAAGGCATGCTCTTTTTCAGCAGAGAGTGAAGCTGGTCAGAGTTATTGGGAAGATGGATGGAGGTAATATTAGGGCAAGCTGGAAAAAATCCTGTTAAAGGATGCAAAAAAGACTTGAAATGAACATCACTCCTTTAAGAATTTTTATTTCTAAGAAGTTTGCAAATCATGTTTTTTTTTTTCCCTTCCACTTCACAATTACTATTTATTACCTTGGGTTGGTCCAGAACTTAAAATCCCACTAAAATACACTGAAATTTGTGGTTAAATGTGACAAAACGTGAGAAACCTCAAAGAAACTTCAAATTCCTTGCTGGCATCTACTAAGCCTGACTATTTTGTCAACATACGTCATCCAAATTGTAAAAACAATTTATGATATTACACAGAATGTTGAAGCCTATTGTTCCAATTGTCTATCTGACCACTGTGTCCTAAACACAATGAGTGGGTTTGCTTGTTTCCAATTGATTTGTCAAGAGGAAACTATTCACATTCTTCACATTTGCTCTGGTTGAAAAGCAAAAAGAAAAAAAAAGTCTCTACACAGTGGTGTCATTAGAGATATGAAGCCATGATAACCATGATAGATGTTTATTTGGGAGTTTGGCTGAGCATAAACAAAGCTCAGTGGTATTTCAGATTCGCAACCAGTTGTAACATTGAAGTTTCATTTGATTTCCCAGTTTTTATCTTGTGGCTCTAAAGTGGTACACTGGAACGCTTTTTGTGTTAAATGAACAAAAAGCTGGGGAAAACTGAGCCTCGCCACCCTAATTTACAAGATGTATAAAATGACCTTGAAAAGGATAATAACTTAATTAGGAAAAAATCAAAGTGAAAGAATTAATTCAATCTTTATTACTCCAACAGCAAACTTCATTTGATTAGTTTTCATTTCTCTTGACTATAAACAGCATTTTTTAAATATACATTTTCCCTCACAGACAAAGTGTTTCATTCTAAGGCTGTGAATCCAGACATGCTCCCCTTGATTTGCCCTGTCTGTATAATTTCTTTTTTTTTTTTACAAGGACTATACTTTTGTTTCCAAGTCTTTCGCTGTGCTCTGTTGCACTGTGCTTGAGTGCAGAAAGCCAGCACACTCGAGAACCCATTATCACTTTTCTATCAGGTGAAGGGAGTGTGGATGCAGCTCTGCCAAGTGCATGTTCTTGCTGCAAATTCAATTTGTGGTGACACTCTTTGGCTGTTGAGGTGTCACTGTACAAAATCTCATTCTCCGTGATATTCAAGGGCTCAGCTGGGCCAGGGTTCCTGATTCAGATCAGGAGGGAGTGTATATGAGAGGATGGATGGGGGAGATTGGATATAATAATTACAGCTACAGCAGAAGGAATGTACCAAATTTTTTAATCCCAAGGTTTGTTGCATCAGGGCATTCAATCTCATGTAGCACTGCCTTTACCATCAGTGAATTAGAGGAAATATAGGAAACTATAATGATCTAATCAGTCACTTACACTGCTTTGGTAAAACAAACCATAAACAATCCAGTCTTCTTTGTGGTGTTGTTTAAGTTTAATGAGGTTTGCAGCATTTTTTTGATGCTGCCATTGTCCTGCAACATCATAAGGTCTGGGCTTTGACTGGGCCATTGCAACACCTTGACGCTACACTTTCAGCCCTTCCTTAAGCATCCTGTTTGAACCAAGCTTTAGCTGTCACACAGATGGTCTAACGTTGACTCTTCTTAATAATTCGGTAGACCAAAAAAAATTAGTGAAGCTGTATTTCCATGATGTTTCTAAATGTTTCTTCCCTGGAACTTAACGACCCTGTACCCTAAACCGCCTGTGAGTTGTTGTAGAAGGAGCTAGAAGGAGAGGCACAGCCAGGGCACTGTTCATGAAAGAAGTGCAACTTTCAGTAGCAACTGCTTGCAAAAGCGTTGTTGCTTCTGACAGAAGTGGCTAACATAGTACTGAGGTACTAAGGCATCTAAGCACTGTGTTACTGTTTTGCTTACAAGACAATACATGTTCCTAGGCTCTTGATAACCAGACAATTTTAACAGTATTTTGGGAAAACTAGAAATTCTCATCTTTTTAGAAAAAAAAAAAAAGAGTTTCTCAAATCCCAATCTGTAAACAGTTTAAAAAATAATAAAATCCAGGTTTGACCAGTGCAAGCATTAGTTTTAATTGTTGTTTCAATATGAGGTGGTGCTAATGCAAAAAGCATAGGAAATGCCCTTTTTGTGTTTTAACAGAATAAAGAATAAATATCAGTTGTTCATATCTTGTCTGGCACTCTTATCACCGTTTTGTTTGTGCTAGGTACACAAAATCCAAAATGCTTATTAATTTAAAAGCGACAGGCATGTCCTGACAATGAGTGTTGTCCACTATCCAACAAACAATCTTTCTCAATCTTTTAACAACTCAGGAACTACTTGTTTTTTACTTTGAATAGTCGATAGAGAAGCCATCGCCTGAAATATTGTCTCGTGGAACACAATCTTGTGACACCTTTAGTTATAACACATCTGAATGATCCAGGAAAATTTCCAAAGCTTCTGTTTGTCTGAAACACTGATTTACTATGGAAGGAGCTCCTCTGGGGTTATAATCATAAAGTTTTTATACTTAGTATCAAGATAGTATTTTCCTATTTTGTCCTGATAAACAAAATACTAGAATCGAAGCACGGTTTTCCTTATTTTCTCAAGACATTTTACAATGACAAGTTTGTTGTTCTTAACAAGAATGAGATATTATACTAAGTGAAAAATACTGTATTCATGTCTGGTATCAACTCTGGGAGATACATGGATTCAATCTAGAGATAGCAGCCTCATGAAGATGTGATATTATTTTCTTTTTACATCATCTCTCCTCTTTACTTTGAAAATTTTGTGCTTCCATAGAAAATGGACCAATCTCAGCATGTCCTCAACTAACCTCTCTCACATATTTAAGCCTCTAAACATATGCATTGTTCTTCAAAATGACTACAAGAAAACCTGCTGGTGTCCAACTGAATGTTATTTTTTTTCTCAGAACAAGAAAATTCTGATATCTGATCCAAATTATAAATGTACATACCAGGTTCTCCATCACGGCCTCTCCTTCCTCTCTTACCAGGAGGTCCTGGAGCAGAAAGAAACAAAACACATTTCGGTCAAAGAATTGACTGCCTTAAATATGTAAGACTTTGGTATTCTTCAACTGTTCTCACAGTCAAATTGCTCTCCATGAGCATGAGAAGGCACTGTTAGAATTTGGACATCATATTCACTTTAGCTGCAACATTTAGGTGTTTCTATTGATGGATCAAACACAAAGGCAGTGAATTTCAGGGCCCTATTAGTATACTTCATTTTCAAAATGCATGCCCTTCTTTTTAAGTTTTTACATGAATTATGTGTTTCTGTTTGTTTTGTTTAATGACATTATCATGCTGATAAGGCTCAACCAGGGGGTGAAACAACATAATGCTATTCCAAATTGTATAACTCTTAACTTGATCTGCTGTATGTAGGTAGTTTGTACGAAGTGGAGGAAAAAAATTCAAACTTAGAAGCAGATTTATTTGGTACCAGAAACTGGCTGTTACTGACAGTTTAAAAGCTTACATTACATCAGACACATTTCAGATAGCTATGCTCAAAACTTTAACATGTAAGGATTGATGAAAAGCCATATAGAGTGAATATCAGTAAGGTTCAATGCCAGTTCCATCAGTATTAAACAAGACTTGCAATGTTGGAAAATTAAATCCGTTAAACACTTGCCTGAAATTGTCAAACTATAACATTACTAATTCTAGCTTTAAAAAAGGAACCTCAGTGTACACACAGAGGTACATTTATGGTTGAATGCATACAATCTTCTATCCAATACTACATTACACTTTCTTTTCCACTCCCAAAAGGTAATAACCTGAGATTCAGAGCACATAGGTTGTGTTTTAGTGCTGTAAAATACTTTTGATCCATTTTCTGCAAAATAAATGAGGAATTTTGAAGCTGCTGTCACAGTGTTTTGTAATTTGGCACCTATGTTGGTGTATCAAAAGATGTATTTCACATTGATCTAAACATAAAGAAGTTTTCAAGGATCAAATCTTGAAACGTCTATAAAGAATGAGTGTTGCTTATGATGCTTTCCTGTTCTGCATATTGTATGTGTATTGGGATGAAGGAAGTAAAGTCAACAGTGTGCTACTGCTTAAGAGCAAGCAAAATTACTTTTTATTGTAAAGTCACTTACTTGTTTTTGTCTTTTACCATGCTTAATGATTGTCTGAGCATCTTCATCTGAAAGTTCAATGCTCTATAACATATGCCAAGAAGTGGGGCATATAATTTTTAGCATAACAACCATTAAAAATATGTCCAGTCCCTCTGCCATGTCATAAATACAAGCATTTGCCCTACCTTGGTCAGTCAATTTTCACCACTGCAGACAAAGTGTCTGCATAGAATAACCTGAGATTATTTAAGGCAATTATCAGGTCATGTCTGTGACATTTGAGAAACACTCATGCCACAGAACCTTTTGAAATGTCCCCAAAAAAATTTGCAGGAGCCTGGCTTAGCTGAAGATGACATTGAATGTGCAACAGTACCAGATATACAGAATGACAATGTTGGAATGTTATTTACTTCAATCTGAGTAACTTTATATGTCACAGAACTGTAAGGCAGGTACACAAAGCTGTGATGGAGGGTATTGAGAGATGAATTCTAAAATTACATAATGGATGTTATCTTTCAAAAACACAGTGAATCATACTTTTTAAGGCAACCGTCGGGAATACAACTTTAGAAGTCAACAAATCTGAAGGCAACAGTGTGCTTTAGATAGATTACTGTATGTTCATCCAATGTTAGGGAGCAGTTTTTGTCAGGTTATTTATCATAAACTCATAGTTCCTCAAATCTTTGATCATGATTCACTCCAATGTATGCTTTGGGTTGCCATGTATAATTATATAATAATGTCTGATTACACAGCTCTACATCAAGTGGCTGTGTGTCAAGATTTCCTCAAAGAGATAATTTTTTTAAAACTGGGTTCACATCACTGTCCATGTAAACTCATTTCTATGTTTATAAAGTAGATAATAGTAAAAACTGAACAAAAAAAACAAAAAGAAGGATGAGGTTCAATCTTTCCTTCATCTGATTTCTTGAAGTCTACAAGTGTTACTTGGGTGCAAAATGCAAGACTATATTGAAAACTCCTTGTATGATACTAAGCCCTGAATCTGATCCTGTCGTTTGGCTCAGCTTCGACCTCCAACTCTGTTCCTTTTGAGCAGGCTCCAAGATAATGTCAGGCACTGCCAGTGAAGGGTCCGGGCTCAGTTCAATGTAACCACAGGTGGAGTTTACTCTACTACATGAGTCCCGTTTGCTTCCACAGGTTTGTTTTTTGAGGTTTTGTAAAAAACAGAAGGCGGTTTACTGCACTTGGCACTCACTTCACTTTTACACACTTTGTAATGACACTTGACACCTCTGTAAGGAATATTTTGTACAACATTATGACATCCTTCTGATTTCTGTGGTATGACAGCTGCTAAGAAAACATTTTCCATATGGTAGCTGCTGTTCCAGGCAAAATACCTTACGTTATTTGCAGATATCACCATGGTTTATAATATTCCTCACTGCTTTTCATTCTAATTTTAGACTTTAAGGAAAGTCTGTTAAAATTGCAGTAAGATATAAAAATAGAAAAACTTGGCCGGGACTAGTGTATGCCAACAATAATATTTCTGCTTCTGAAACAAAAAAGATTTACAGTATGTTATCAGCAAAAATAGCTAAGACAGATTTTCAGACATATTTTAAAAACTGATCAAGTGCTCTGCCCATAAATGAAATAAGACTTGGTGAAAAAGCAATTTGGCTGCAGTTTTCTCACAGATTCCCAAATGTTGTCGTGGAACAATGGTTTTTGGAGAAAAAAAGCTAAATAAAGTGTGGGTGGGAATTTTACGATGAGGTTCAGCAACTATGAACAATCTGTTAAAACCTTTTCAGCACTTTTTTTCTTTTGCCTGTCAGTGAAATAAATCAAAATGAACTTAATATTCTTTCAGATGTATGGTCAGACATAACAAAATAGATGCTGTGGTTTTGTGTATTTCAAATTGTGTTCCACATTTGGTGGCGTTTGCATTTTAGAAAGTGATGCAGCAGATAATATTTTCTCTAATGCTGAACCAGAAAGAGGAAAGTGTCAGTAGAAGTATGATGGTTTGGCTTCATGTTTAGCTATGCTACCAGGGTGGTGGGCAGGAAAGCCATGTCAATCAGTCTGCTTTGTGCCAGGTTAAAATCTCTCTACAACTATCAAATGAACTGTCCAGAAATTTTCTTCAGACAGTCGAGGTTCCCTGACAGTTTAATGGCTTAAGTGGTGGTCCAACATTTTCTGTGGCAACGTCTTGGGGTTGACAGTTTCCTGTTTAAGCAAAATACCGTAACAAGTGGTGTTCATTTCTATCACGGGATTAATCATAGATCTGCTGATGCTCAAACTTTTAATTTCACCAGAGAGGATTATTTCTTCATGCCTGTCAAAAACTTTTCAGCTAGCTGTGCAAGACTTTTTCTAGTTCCAGGGGAAGCCTACTTCATGTTAGCATGCTAATACATTACAGAGAACAAAGCAATCTTATATTACACATTGTGATACTTATCAGCGTATTAACAAATGCCCTGAATCTATTTCTGCTGAAAATGTTTTCCATTTTAAAGGTGGTCTTTTCTTTTCACTGTATGGATAGGGGTGAGGTGATGAATTAAGATGAAAATTCAACGCAATTTAAATAGTTTCATTAGATACACAACTTTTCACAAGTTCTACGAACCTGAAGTGAACTGGACTGAATAGTAAAACACACTCAGCTACTTTATTTTTTAATTGCTTGTGAACACTAAAGTGATTCAATCACCTAGAAGCAACTCAGGCATCTAGACATGGTAAAGATGACTTGCTGAAGTTTAAACTGAGCATCAGAATAGGGAAGAAAAGAGATTTAAGTAAACATGTCATGGTTGTTAGTGCCAAGCAACCTGGTCTGAGTATTTCTGAAATGTACTGAGCTAAATGGATTTACAAGACCATCTCTCCAGATGATAAAAACGCAACAGAAGTTTGAATAATCATTGGAAACAGGTTTGAGGAAAGCCATCTTGGAATGCAACACACTTGGAACATTGAAGTAGTTGGGCTACGGCACCAGATGATCATACAATGTGTTACTCTTCTCAGCTCATAATAGGAAGCTGCGGTTATAATTACCACAAGTTCACCAAGATGGTAGTTTGCAACATGTAGAGGGTAGGGTCAGAAATGGGCCAAAACAACATGAAAGAATGTATACTGTCTTGTATCAATGGTTCAGGCTGGTGTGTAATGGTTTTGGGGAAATCTTCTTTTTCTTACCATACTCCTTAAGTACCACCTGTGAAGCATTTAAACACCACCACCCACTTGAAAGTTGTTGCTGACCATATCCATCCCATTTTAACCACACTGTACTAATTTTTTGATGAATATTTTCAAGAGGATAATGCATCATGTCACACAGTTAAAATCCTTTCAAACAGGTGTGTTGAACATAGTGAGTTCACTGTGCTCCAATGACCTTCACAGTCACCATATCTCAATTCAACAGAGCACCTTTGGGAAGTGGTGAAAGAGGAGATTCACATCATGGTTTTGCAGCTGACAAAATCTGTTGCAACTGCATGATGCTCTCTTGTCAGGATGTAAAAAAATCTCTGAAGAATGTTTTAGACATCTTGTATCTATGCCACAAATAAATAAAGCTGTTCTAAAGACAAGGGAGATCCAACCTGGTACCAGCAAGTTGTGCCACAGAGTGTGAATGCAACATCTAAGATTTCAGTGTGTCATTAATAAAAATGAGACCAAAACAGAAACACTTATATAAAAAAAACTAAACCCTCAAAAACAATCCAATTAAGGTATAATGTATTTGAAATGCTGGAATATTAGGTAAGCATACTTTCTTTTTTACCATGACTGTATCATCTCCTCTATTATGCTAAATCACTACATTAACTCAACAAACTGCTCAGATAAAGTAAACAATGTCCAGTCTCCTTTTCACACGATTGTGACAATGGGACTGTTTTATGTCATAGTTCCTCAAGAAGGAGAATCAAACCCTTAGACAAAGAAAGTGTATGAAATGTTACCTAAACTGGATTCCCTGATGTGCTAGTCCCATGATTCAGTAATCATCACATGACACTGAATTTTTACATCCCACACTCTCTGCTACATTCTACTAGAAGTCATTTGAAAGCTATTTCATACAAAACAGTTGGAAGCACGACAAAACATAAAGCTTTGATCCATTGTTTTAAAACTTTGTGCAAATATTGTTCATTACATTATTTTGAAGTTATGGATTGTTTGACATGATAAACGTCCTGTTTATACTTCATGCAACTGAGACACAATTGTGCTTCAGCATTGCCCATCATCCATGAAGTATTGATTGGCCCTGAGCAGTGGCCCTCTTTTCACTTCTCTTTTTCTTCCAAATCAATCAGTCTGAAGCAAGCCAGCACTGGGTGGAGCTATTTACACTACCAGCCATGTCTCAGAGTGCAATGTACATAATCAGACCGCTTAAAACCCTCTCTCATGATGTAAATGAGCCATTCCTCAGAATGAAAGTCAAACTTATGCCAAAAACAGCAAACATTGTACCAGCTGTAACCTCCAAAGCAAATCAGGTTTAAAGAGAATTGGCTTCAGATCTCTCTGTGAGCACAGATCTACTTCAGTTTATGTTTTATTCACCACACATGAACCCTAAAATTTATAATTTAACTGTGTCACAAGCTGGGTTAATACTAAATGCTATCAGAAAAAATATATTTAAAGTTTTCTCAGATATACTGTGATTTTCCAATAAAATAAAAAAAAAAAATCTAAATCTCACCTTTTTAAAGGCAAAACCTTTCACCACAGCTTATACAGTAAAAATGAACATATTGAGGTGAAGGACTGGTTTGGAATATGTTCAGAGAGATTTTAGAAAGTCTTTATTGACATTAAATCAGTTTTGCTATTTGCCCTTTCTACGATTGGGATGTTTGTGCCATGGTGTAGGAGTTTCAACATTTGGTTACATAATAAGGGATAATTTGTCATTCAAAGTTAGATATTTAAGAGGCACAAGTCAAATGAAGTGTTATGATTTGCAGAAGAATCTATTGATCTTTTGCACCCACTCAATACTGTTAGAAGTCTGAGTGAGAGGTATGGTACATATTGGACAGATCACCAGTCTAATCGCTGAAACAACCATTCCCCCCCCCAAACTCACATCTGAGGTCAGTTTACACTGCGAACTGACAATAAAGATGTTTTGTTGTGCCATCCACCCGTATAATTAGAAATACACAGATAAATCGTCAGATGACTAGAATCAAACAATATTGTTCTTTGCCACCTCTGAATGGTGATCAGTCAATCGAACACTAACTGTAGAAAGAAGAGTTAGCCATGTAGCAAATATTTAAAAATTGTTTTTTTTCTCGAAATGCAAAGATTTGTCTGTGGTTCATTTAGGTTCCTTTATCCTTTGTGAAGGAGTGTAAGAGACCTAAGACAAGACCTTAAAGAACAGGAAGGATGAACACAATACAGCAAAGTTGCTTTGTTTCATCCTTTTTAGCTTTTAACCTGCCTATCATGTAACACACTGGATTTAGAAATGCTGGCATACTTTTGGAGAATTTAGAGTTAAGTAAGAGTTCGCATTATAGCAGATAGAAGACAGACACAGAGAACTTTCTAATGTTTTATTTTTAGTGTCATGGCATATTCTCATGGCGGTCTGATCCTCAGCTGCAGAAGCTGGCTGTTGGGATGTGGAATGTCACCTCTCTGGTGAGGAAAGAGCAAGAGTTGGTGTGCGAGGTAGAGATGTTCCAGCTAGAAATAGTCAGACTCACCTCAACACACAGCTCTGGCTCTAGAACCAGTCTCCTTGAGAGGGGTTGAACACTCTTTCACTCTGGAGTTACCCCTGGTGAGAGCCGCCGAGTGGGAAAGGGCATACTTGTTGTCCCCATCTTGGCGCCTGTACGTTGGGGTTCACCCTGGTGAACGAGAGGGTAGCCTCCCTCCGCCTACGGGTGGGGGCATGGGTTCTGACAGTTGTTTGTGCTCATGCGCCAAATGGCAGTTCAGATAACCCACCCTTTTTGGAGTCCTTGGAGGGGTTGCTGGAGACAGCCCCCCCCCCCCCCCGGGGACTCCAATGTTCTGCTGGGGGACTTCAACGCTCACATGGGCAATGACAGTGAGACCTGGAGGGGTGTGGTTGGGAGGAATGGCTCTCCTGGTCTGAACCCGAGCAGTGTTTTGTTATTGGACTTCTGTGCTCATCATGGATTGTCCATAACGAACACCATGTTCAAGCATAAGGGTGTCCATATGTGCTCTTGGCACCAGGACGCCATAGACCACAGTTCGATGATCAACTTTGTTGTCAAGTCATCTGATCAGCGGCTGCATGTCTTGGACACCTGGGTGAAGAGGGGAGCGGAGCTTTCCACTGATCACTACCTGGTGGTGAGTTGGATCCAATGGTGGGGGAGGATGCCAGTCAGACCTGGCAGACCCCACACGTATTTTGAGGGGGATGGAGCTGTAACTCCTACATCCGGGAGATTCAAACACGTTTCAGGGGAGGTGGGGGACATTGAGTCCAAGTGGGCCATGTTCCGCACCTCCATTGCCAAGGTGGCTTACCGGAGCTGTGGTCGCAAGGTTGTTGGTGCCTGTCGTGGCGGCAATCCTCAAAACCGAAGGATGCTGTCAGGCTGAAGAAGGAGTCCTATTGGGTCTTTTTTGGCTTGTGGGACTCTGGAAGAAGCTGATGGGTACCGGCAGTCCAAGCAGCATGCAGCTCAGGTGGTTGCTGAGGCAAAAACTCGAATGTGGGAGGAGTTCTTAGAGGCCATGGAAATCAACTTCCTTACAGCTTTGAGGCAATTCTGGTCCACCATCCAGCATCTGAAAGGGGATGAGGGGGGGGAGAGGTGCACCACCAACACCGTTTACAGTGGGGATGGTGTGCTGTTGACCTCAACTCGGGACGTGGTGGGTTGGTGAACAGAATACTTCGAAGACCTCTTCAATCCCACCAGCATGTCTTCCACTGAGGAAGCGGAGCCTGTGGACCTTGGGTTGGGCTCTCTAATCTCTGGTACTGAGATCACCGAGGTGGTTAAAAAGCTCCTCAGTGACAAAGCCCCGGGGATGGATGAGATTCGCCCGGAGTTCCTTAAGGCTCTGGATGTTGTGAGGTTGTGTTGGTTGATACGACTCTGCAATATTGCATGGACATTGGGGGCAGTTCCACTGGATTGGCAGACTGGGGTGGTAGTACCCCTATTCAAAAAGGGGTTCTATTCAGGGGTTCGACTATCCAAGGGATAGTCGAACCCCTGAATAGAACCCCTTGGATAGTCGAACCTCAGATTCAGGAAGAGCAGTATGGCTTTCGCCCTGGCCGTGGAATGCCGGACAACTCTACACCCTCAGCAGGGTCCTGGAGTGTGCATGGGAGTTCACCCAACCAGTCTACATGTGCTTTGTGGACTTAGAGAAGGCGTTCGACCGTGTCTGGGAATCCTGTGGGGGATACTCTGGGAGTATGGGGTACCAGGCCCTCTGATATGGGCTATTAGGTCCCTGTATGACCTGTGTCAGAGTTTGGTCCGCATTGCCGGCAATACGTTGAGCTCTTTTCCGGTGAGAGTTGGACTCCACCAAGGTTGCCCTTTATCACCAGTTCTGTTCATAACTTTTATGGACAGAATATCTAGGCGCAGCCAAGGTGTTGAGGGGATCCAATTTGGTGGCCTTAGGATTGCATCTCTGCTCTTTGCGGATGATGTGGTCCTGTTGGCTTCATCAGCTCGTGATCTACAACTCTCGCTGGAGCAGTTCGCAGTCGAGTGTGAAGCGGCCGGAATGAGGATTAGTGCCTCCAAATCAAAGTCTTGGATTTGGAACCGGAAAAGGGTAGAGTGCCTTCTCCGGGTTGGGAGGGAGCTCCTGCCTCAAGTGGAGGAGTTCAAGTATCTCAGAGTCTTGTTCACGAATGAGGGAAAAATGGAGTGAGAGATCGATAGACGGATTGGTGCTGCATCAGTAGTGATGCATGCACTGTACCGGTCTGTCGTGGTGAAGAGAGAGCTGAGTCAAAAAGTGAAGCTCTTCATTTACCGGTCGATCTATGTTCCTACCCTCATCTATGGTCATGAGCTTTGGGTCGTGACCAAAAGAACAAGATCACGGATACAAGCGGCTGAAATGAGTTTCCTCTGCAGGGTGCCTGGGCTCTCCCTTAGAGATAGGGTGAGAAGTTCGGTCATCCATGAAGGACTCAGAGTAGAGCTGCTGCTTCTCTTTGTTGAGAGAAGCAAGTTGAGGTGGCTTGGGCATCTGACAAGGATGCCTCCTGGACGCCCCCCTGGTGAGGTGTTCTGGGCACGTCCCACTGGAAGGAGGCCCAGAGGAAGACCCAGGACACACTGGAGGGACTGTGTTTCTCGGCTGGCCTGGGAATGCCTTGGGATTCCCCCAGAGGAGTTGGCCAAAGTGGCTGGGGAGAGGGAAGTCTGGGTCTCCCTGCTTAGGCTGGTGCCCCCGCAACCCAACCTCAGATAAGCGGAAGAAGATGGATGGATGGATGGCATATTCTCATTACTAAACATAAAATAAACACCTTCTGCAGTCATAATACTCTTGTGAGCTAAAAAACTTGTAAGGAAATGCAATTAACCACAATAGCTCATAAAAGCCAAACATACCGCGTAATATTGTGCTTTGCGAGAATGCTTTAATTTTTTTTTTTATTTAAACGTAACAAATGAAAGCTGTAGACACAGTAGACTTAATTTCTGTTTTTATAGAATATTTAAAGTCCATTAAAACAAGTTACATCTGTTTTATCTATTTAGTAGGAAACTGGGGGGTGGGGGGGGCGAGTGAAAGTAGGAAAATAGGATTTCACCTTGATACAACGTTTAATGTGACGTTCAGTACAAATATTTGGCAAAATGTCACTTGCTTAATATACTTTTAAAAACAATGGCTTTAAACAAGCATAGCGATGCTTTGCATCATTTGTTTTAGTTGAACTAAATCATCATATGATCAGCTCTAACATTCTCAAGGTGGCTCCAACTACCCTCAGAACTTAAATTTCAGCTTTTTTCTTGAAATGTTGAGAATATGTAAGAAGAAAAACCTCTGCTGATTGATGTCTTTTGAAGCATTCCTGGGACTTATAAAGATGTAGTCAAAACAGACTTTAATATACCCCATTTAATACCGCAACAAGGATGGATGAGTTTATTAAACCTCACAACACTTGGGTATCCAGGTCAACGGAACTAAAAGTGCACAAAAGCTGGCTTTCTTCTGTCTTCTACAATCATTTGTTACTTTACAAGTACATTTTTGTGGAAATGTTTGGCATAAAGGCACCCTTTCAGTCCAGGATCATTATTCTCTGCATGACAACGAATAAATCAATACATGAAATGCTAATTCATGGGCTGCTGAGTCCGGTGTCTGAGGAAAGCTATGGAAATTTAACAATATTTTAGAATAAGTCTGGTCTGTGAAGGTCACTGCTTTCCTCATCTACTGACAAATGTGAGCTGTTGTCAGGAATAGAAACGGCAGACTCTAAAAGCAAGCAAAGAATGCCTAACCAGCAGATTAATTATGTAATAAGTGCATTTTCTGGAAAAGAACCACTAAAGCTCCTACATACAGCATTATAAGCAAGTTCAACACAAAAACCTGACAGACAAGACTGCAGACAATGTATATGTTTTTGAGGTTGCACAGATGCAGAATTCTGTCTCAACATATCCATCTTTTTTGACACAAGCATCCAGTTCTTTCTTACAGAAGTCAATACATCCAGATGAAAACCTGGACTCTGTCTTCACCACTTTCAGACTGTCCATGTGATCATCAGTCATTGGCACTGTCGAATGAAACGTTAAAAGTCCCATTAGTCTTGTGACCTACTAAACTGGATCCGGAAGAAGAGCACTTGAACTCTTGCTGACCCGGACTTCTTGTGCTAATTCCTTGACTTCCTCAACCACTTTAGGAGAAACAACGAGCCAGAGGCACAAGCAGTTTCCACATAAAGAAAATGAAAAAAAACCCTACTTTTTATAAGAACAGTTATGTTTGCTTTCTGGAAAAAAGAACTTGAGACATTTGAGTTCAGCTTCTGGAAAACCAAGGTCAGACTTCAAATTACTGCAGTCTTAAAGTAGAACTAAAGGTTTGACATTTCAAAGAAAAACCCTATTATAAGCCTTGCAAAATATACTGAACAAATATCTGCAGGAATGTTACTTGGAATGCTAAAAACTGTGCAAATAACAGTGATGCAAACACCTACTGAGTTTGAGTTTGCTGGAAGCAGTGATGGTCATAAAGTTTAACAGCCATTGGGAGGTAGGACATGTGATAACGCTCCTTTGTGCACCTATGATGCAGCAGTCTGTCACTGAAGGAGCACTGTTCAGCAACAGCTTCATGCATGGGGTGGGAGACATTGTCCAACAGTGATGTTATATTGGCCAGAGTACTTCTATCTCCCACCACCTGGAAAGGGGGTATCCTAGAACAGAGCTGTCCTTCCTGATGAGCATATCTAACCGCTTCCTCTCAGCTATAGATATCCTGCTGCTTCAACAGCCAACACCATAGAAGATGGGCACCACAGAGTAAAAAAAAAAAAAAACTCTTGATTCTTGGTTTACCAAAAGTGTTGTTGAAATTGCAACAAAAGGAAGTTTTTCAAATAACTGACACTAAATAAAAATGTGTATGACATTTTTTTGGTTTCTATTTATAAAATGATTGTAAAACATTTATCCTTCACCTTTCACTTCACAATTATGTGCTACTGAGTTTTGATCTGTCACATAAAATCCCAATAAAATGTACAGACGTTTGTGGTGTAATTTGACAAAATGTATGGATACTTTAGGAAGGCACTGAATAATGTATTTTAAAAGAGGAAACCCTTTGTTTTAATGGTAGTGGTGCTTTGGCAAAAATAGACAGAAATACAAACAGGTAGGATTTTTATGTAGTGCTAGGCTAATAGTAAGTAGGGAAACTCCTTTATCCTTTGTTATAACAGACTGTCAAGATCTGTTTGGCAAAGTAATACAAACAGAAATTTCAGGAAGAATTTGGACCTCAACTTTAATTTTCCCCAAGACCCACATTTGAATCCCAACCTAACCTACAAAAACAATGTCCTGAAGGATATTTAACATCACTCTCCGATTCTGAGGCATAGGTCTTCATTATCCCTTTTTTCAACTATATTTAACTCCAATGCAACAATTTCCTGACTAAATATAATGATTAGATCCATTTCCTAAATACGTATTTGCAATTATATTTAATTTCTTCCCCAGAAAAGAGACCATTGTGTCTGATTTTTGCATTTACTCATTCTCCTTTTTTTGTGTGCTAACATAAATTCTTTATGGTGAACACAGACACACATTTATCCCATTTAAATCAGTATAATGCTGACAAACCACTACTTCCCCTCCAATCAAATTTATTCTGTGCTATAAACTTTCTCTTATAAGCTGCTGGATTTGTGTTTACATAGCTGCCTCAGAAAGAAGGATTAGTTTGGGAGAATTAAGAGTAAAGTAAGACATCTCCCTGATTACACTATAATTTGGATCTAATAAACACTTAAAGGGCATAATGAGCGCTTGCTTTGCACTGTTCTATCATTTTCTATTGCAAGACATCAAGAAGACGATTTAAATCTTTCTCAGAGATGTCATCTTGTCGCCAACATTAAAGCTAATTCTCTGAACCAACTGGGTTTTTGTTAATGTCAGGAACTCCTAAGATGTCTCCCAACAGGAATCTGAAAGTGATTACATGAGGCAACGATCATTTCGACTGGAAAACACAGAAGCTGATTCCTGTTTTAAGCTAAAGGTGCTTTTTTTCTTCCTGTGAGCGTCTCTGCATGAAGGCTTAGGAGTGGTCAGATAACTTGAGCTTGAAATGAATTCATTTCTCAATTCATCCCTAAGGAATATAGCAATTTTGTGCCTGTTTCAGTGTGTGTTGGTTGGATTCTGCCTGTGTTTGTCCAGATGCCAGTTATGAGTTCATTAAGGAGCGAGTCCATCCATTAAGATGTGAGGAATTCTGTCGCCGCAGGCTCTGATTGAAGTTGGTATTAAAAATGAATCTTTCTCTTGCTGCAATACATGAATTAGCCAGCCTCAACACTTAGTTTATCCTTACAGAGTACTTGCTGGCACACTGCTTTCACACTCCGGATTAGACTTTTTTTGCATAACATTTAGGGACTCGTACAAGCAGTTCTTTCCCAAAACTAAATTCTTTCTCAGAGAAGAGAAATGACACGAATTCGAGCATGGCTGGAAGGGATGCATGGATCATCTCCGTTTTTGCTCCGGTTCAGTGTTCAGGCTGGAAGACTCCAGGAGGACCCAGGGCTCTTTAAGGGAGCCTTTTCATCACCTTCAGAGATCAATGTGTTTTCCTCTGGCAAGAGGCTGAGTGCGAGGATACTTGAAACCAACCCTGTTAGCTGCACACTGCAATTATTCTTCCCGCAGCGCTGACTGCGGTCGTGATGGAGGGAGAACACACTCCCTGATGAGGAGAGGTCGGTAATAAGCGGATCGATCAGCCAAGTCGCGTCCCTTTATTCTGGAAGCTAAACTGGCACAGGCGGCTACCCCAACAGCTCTGTCAGAAACCTCCGCTGTGTCTTTAGGACATCCAGCAGCACAAAATACATTTGCATGAGATGGAGTGTAACTTTTGGGGAGGCTTAAAATCATTAGCTGTTGAATTTCAAACTGCAATGTTCTAAAAATGAAAGAGGGAAACACAAAGATGAGACCAGCTTGGCTTGGCCAGGCTAAGGTGTAATCCACAATGGAAATTAATGGTTTCTTTTGACTGTTAACCCAGTTATATCTTGGCACACCTTTACAATGGATTCCAGAGCCTCTTAGGAACCCACTAAACCGCCAAAACTTAAAACACTTGTCATGATTTAGTTGTAATCTAATGTCTGGTCTTCCCTAACAAAACTATCATCTTCCACCTGTGCCTTTCAACCAATTAACACACTCATAAGATCATAGCAAACAACCAACCTAAAGACCAAAGATCTTAAATCTTATTTTATAATTTGTACAACCAATACAAGATGCTCTTAGAAATGAACAACACTGATCAAGGGATAATTCATCATGTAAAATATTCCCATTGAGCAAAAGAACAAGCCTTATAGTCTTCCCTCAAGAGAATTGATTTCCCACATTTAACTAATGATTTAAAAAAAAAAAATAAAGATCTCAAAAATGTGACATGCATTCAAATTTACCTCACCTGAGTCAATACTGAACCATCTTCAGCTGCAGTTACAGCGGCAGTCTTTTGGGATATGCCTCTCACAGCTTTTCATGTCGGAGAGTAAATAACTCGAGTTCAGTCGGACTGGATGAAGAGTGTCTGACAACATCAATGTTTAAGCCTTGTCACTGATGTTCCATTGGATTTACGTCTGAACTCTGGCTGGGTCACAGTAACACATGAATTTAATTTGATCTAAACTTTTCCATTGTATCTCCGGTTGTATGTTTGGGGTCGCTGTTTAGGGACTTGAGCAGCTTGATCAGTGACATGATATCTACTGAACAAAACAATATGAAGTTCAAAATATGTATAAAATTAGAGTTAAGAGGAAAATGTAGAGTTTTGTTTGCAAGTTTTTGAACTGCTATTTCTTTTGGATTAGGTTAAAATGGCTCAGTTATCTGATCTGGCCCTGCTCTTCCATCTTGTGCTCCTTTACTGTCTGAGCCTCTGATGACCCTTGGGTGCTGCTGATTCAGCTAAGATAAACCGAGCGAAAGGTGAAATATCTATGAGCCATTTATCATTTAATTCATCACAGTAATGAGTAACCAACACTATGCCAACCCCCGCCTACTGTGTTCCTGACTCTGTTCATGAACTCATTGCATAGTACTAGTTCTTACCACAATATGCATTTGATCACGTTTATAATGGATTTACATGATTAGATCTTTTAGTATACCAGCCTTAATCTCAAACTGTACTAAATAATTAGCTAAATTTTCTCTTATCACATTGTTACAAGCCAGTGATTCACATGAGAGTCTCCTGCCTATCTACCAGCGTCTCCACCTGGTCAGTTTGCTTCTGTCACCTGACAAAATTTATAAATAGATCGTATATTAACTTTGAAAGCCCCCAAGATAATACTGAGATTAAATTAAAAGGAGACTGACTTTATTTTTTAATTAGGGGAATTCTGGTGGTAATTAGTCTAAAGGAGGGTGAATCCAAATGCACACCAAACTTGTTTGGAAAAAAAAAAAAAAATTGTTGAAAACACAACTTTCCTACATTGTGTTGGTCCATCACATCAAATCCCAATAAAATACAAGTTTGTGGCTGCAAAGTCACAAAATGTTTGAAAGTACAAGGTGTCTAAATACTTTTGTAAGGCACTGTAAAGTGGGATTCCCGTTAGAATCATGCACAATCCTATACCTGCTGACATGGCTGCTGGCTGACCTTAACACCAGGAATGTGTGAGCTAATATGCAAAACATGGATGTGTGTCTGTGGTGTGAGAGGAGGTAGATTTAAAGAAGCAGAGCTGCTTAATATGGACCGCAGGGCCCCATACTGCTCAAGGACAGTCGTTGCAGTTCTTCAACACAGATGAAATCACTATTAAAAAAAAACAACTGCAGTCAAGGGAAACATGTTATTGGGACTCAAAACTATGTCACTGGACTTCCATATGATATTTTCAGTTTAAACAACCTACTTTTAATACATTAAGGTTAACAAAAGTAAACAAAACTGTCATATTTTCATTTTTAGCCATACACCTGGTACTTTGTGAAAGTAAGAAACGGTGCTTTTACATTTTATGATGTCAAGTTTTTGCAACAACCAAAACACTTTTTAAAAAAAGGAAACAAATGTCTGTATTTCCAAAATGCATGTGTAATTTCAGGAAGTTGTGAGATGGCATTATTAGCAGTTTTAAAAGGGAGAGCATCCATATCACATGATAAAATGCAGAACTGCATTGCATTTTAGAGTCATCTAAATCTACATCTAATCACTTATTTCTGAGTGACTTGATCCAACTCAAACTTCAAAAGCCTCAGGAATGTAGTTCTGATAAAAGATAACACTATTTTGTTAACCAATTCATTGTGTTGTTTTTGCATTAGACATTTTTGACAGCTATCAGAATATTTATAGTGAAGAGCAGTCCACTGCAACATCATGCTTGTAAAACACATCTCGAAAAAGTCATAATGAAGCAATTTGAACAACTATATGATACAGATGTATAATGGTGGTAAAGTATTAATAGATTTCCTTAGTTCATTCAAATTAAAAATGCATTATAATTTAAGAGGACTGTGTGCCTTCCGCAGATTTACATGGAGGACTGTAAAATGTGAATATAGAAGGACCTTGTGATGGGTTAAACATCTATTTTCAAATATCATTTAATATCAAAGTTGTTTATGGACTCTCAGATAAAATATCAAACATCTGTTGCAGGACTTGAAATTAGAGAAACTATGTTGGTGTAATTTTCTGCAGTGCACTGAGTAGTGCACAGAGCCAAGTAATTCTACATTCTCAGAAGTAATCAGTGCTTTTAAATTACAAAGAAGTAACACAGTTTTTTCAATGAGTCAAACATAAAGAATCACACATAAAGACATTAATAGTGACCATGTGTGCAGATTAGAGTTCAAACTGTTGGGTTTTGGTGTCAGCTGTCCTAAAAGCCTGTCAAATTGTCCCCCAGATCACCTGAGACAGACCTGGAAGTGGTAACTCTGAGTGGTACAGCTTCTGTACAGGTCAAAAACTCTTAACTCCTGTCCTGCCCCAAGGAAATCATGAACCCACAGCCTCCTAGCTGCTGCTCATCTGTTGCTTCCCATCAGTAAGAGTAATGTCAGAGCACTTCCTCTGACAGCTTGATAGATACGTCCTGCATCCAATGCTGCAGCTGGAAAAACTGCTACACAGTATATGTGTGTGTCCTGCTCTACTGCTCTGAGTCCTACCTTTATGCCAAAGGCAGTCACCACCAACACTAATGCAAAGGAAGTCATTTCCTAGTCTGATCTGTTAATTTGCCGTTTATCTTTAATGCACCACCTTAGGGTTGTCCATATCCTTTACTATGTTTCACTTATCAGTCAGCTCTGATGGTCTCAACGTTACCTTTCAGAAGTTTACATATCCTCATCATCAGCATGACTGACTCTTTTTAACAGTTTACTTTTAAGGGTGAAATCATTGAAAATGCAAGTTCACTGATTTTTAGGAACAAAAACTTCATATAGAAGTTTGAAACTATTTTGGATTTTCCTTTAATTCACTTAGGGATCAAATTATAAGTACAAGATCAAAAATAAAAATATATGCTCACTGCTTTTTGGTTAAATGTTTTCTTAGCAGGTTCCAACTTTAACACAGGCTTTGAGATTCTGGTTTTGGAAAAATGGTTTTGGATTCATCAATGAGATTCTGAATTTCTGAAACTCATGTGGAATTGATATAGCTCATTTTAATCGGCTGGCTTTTAAGCAAAAAACACATTTTTTAAAAGAAGTTGAAATCAGAGATTATTCCAGAAATCTGATGTTAGCTTGATTTAGCCATAGCAAAACTAAGTTTTTTGGAATTATTGTCCTGTTGAAATACCAAATTCTCTCCAAAGCTCAACCACGTAGCTGTAAGTTTGGAGGGATGTTTAAGAATAAGGAGGCTGTCCTCATCTTTCATTATTCCAGTCACTTGCAGTTCATCAGTACATCTGGCAGCAAAACAGACACTCCGCTTGATGTTACCACCACCATGCTAGACAGATGGTAGAGTTTTCTCAGGTTTGTAAGATCCATACTGCCTCCTTCAATCACTATTCTTGTCATTGTGGCCAAATCACTTAGTCTTTTTCATCTGAACCTGAAACCTTCTTCAGGAGGCAGTTTGTTTATGTGGGCAGCTGTTTCAGTCAAGCTTGAAGGTGTTGATTTTTGAGTCAGAGCTTCTTTCCTGGTCAGTGGCTGTTTACTCCATTAGTGATATTAAAGTTGCTTCACTGTGGACAGTAACAGCATTTTCAATTTAGAATTGCTTGAACCTTGGTGGTTCTTTGATTTTTCTTGAACACCTGACCAATTTTCAATTTGCAACAGTGGCTCAGGAGGTAGGAGTTAATCATGTAATAGGTGGGTTGCTGGTTCAAACTTCAATGAATGGCAGCCTCGCTTCTGTCAGTCTCCCCCAGGGCAGCTGTGGCTACAATGTAGTAGTTTATCACCACTGGCATGTGAATGTGTGTCAATGGGTAAATGACTGAATGTAGTGTAAAGCACTTTGGGGTCCTCTGGACTTGAGAAAGTGCTATACATGTACAGGCCATTTAGCATAGACAGTTTAGGTCAAAACATTGAAAATTGGACACAGTTATCTGTTCTACACAGACAATGACTCCAAACACATTAAAACTAGTTTGGAAATTAGCTCAAAAAATTTAAATGTTGTTTTGATAGGCAGGAAAAGGTCAAACTTATGGAATGGCCTCCCAACCTCAACCCCATTGAGAAATTTTGGACTTTGCTTAAAAGCCAGGTCCGTGTCTGGAAACCAACCAATTTAAATAAGCTACACAAATTCTGCCAAAAAAGTGGTCAAATATTCAACCAAAATTATACCAGAAGATTAGTTATAGCTACAAAACCTGTGTGGTCCAGGTGTAATTTTGTAAGTAATATTTCAGCGAATGTGGAGTGGAGTTGTACGTATACATTTGACACTGTATGTACATGTTTTCTGTGGATTAATGAAAACAAACAATAAATTCAAGCTACTCTGACTCTGATGGACTGATCTATAATGGATTATTGTTCCCACACTTTGAGCATCCACACAAGAAACCTTATGTCATGGTCACTGGTTTGTCAACAGAAAAGGAAAAAAAATCCCCTCAATCAATCCAATTAATCCAATTCTAGTTTGTCAACAGAACAGGAAAATGTATGGTTGATATAAGGGCCAGATATTACTGCAAATCCATCCATCCATGCTCTATACACGGTTATCCTTGCAGGGTTGCAGGGGGGACTGTTACCTATGCCCAACGGTCATTGGGTGAGAGGTGGGGTATACCCTCGACAGGCCTCCAATCCATCACAGGGCAGCAAAAAGGCACAGGACAAATAGCCAAGCACACATATACTCACCTAAAGGCAATTAAGAGAGCATTCAGTTAACCTAACAGTAATATTTTTGAACAGTGGGAGGTAGCTCGAGTACCTGGAGGGAACCCACGCATGTAAAGGTAGAACATGCAAACTCAATGGGCAAGGATTTGAACCTTAGACCTTCTTGCTGCAAAAGTCTGAAGTCTAAACTTTATAGCATATTGTTTTAGGCAAAAGAATTACTGATTTATAAACGTTAGTTTATAAATCTTGGATTTCATCTTGACTAAAAAGCTCTACTGAGCACTGAGAAAATGCCCTCACTAAAGATGAGAGACAATTTAGCTCTCTGCTGGTTTCTGGCTGCAAAAAAAGCTCAATCCAATTTTTTTTCCATTCAGATATTCACTGAATCATAAAATCATGGCACAGAATGTCATTTCAGCAGTGTTTAATCTTTCAAAAGACTTGCTCGTTCTGGTGGAGCTGTGAAAAGAGAAGTGAAGCTAAAAGCAGCAGCATTTAAACATCAAACGATTTAAACATAACTGTAACTTGCAATCCCTTGTTCACATGCTCTCACATTACAAACACAAAATTCAATGTGTTATGTTGGGATTTTATGTGATAAAGCAACATAGCAACTAGTTGTGAAGTGGAACGCCAATGATAGAAGTAATGCACTCTTAGCATAAATGCAGTAGTTCTCTAAACACCTCAGAGATTTGTTAGAGAACATTACTTATCAAGAAACATGAAGAAAACCAAGAAATTACCTGACAAGCCAGGGTTAAAGTTATAGTGAATTTCAAAGTACAGTTATGAAACAATGTCCCACATATATCACAGTTATCAAAATTGTGCAACTTTTTCCATGCACTTCACAATTTTGCTCCACTTTGTCTCTCTTTTACCAATAAAATCTCAATATAATACACCAAAAATGTGGAAAAGGTTCAAGAGATAATACTGTTTCACAGCATTTAAATGAGATACTTCATACCTTTAAATCATTAAGTTGGAAATAGCTTGTAAAGACTAATGAAAGCAACCAAATTACAGAACATCAAGGGTATTGTAACTGCTATGAACAAAAAAAAAAAGCTTGGTCAAGCTTTGGGAGGATGCTGAAAGCTATAAGTGTCTCACTGGCCTCAGCAGGTCCTCAGTGGAAATAAAAATAAAGTGTCATCATCAAAATGTCAACCAAAGACTCACTGAGAGTCAGCCAGCTCAGAGTTTATTTTCAAAAGCCCAGGAATTCCCTTCTATATGCACATGGATGAGCAGCAATTCTTCTAAAAACATCCTCGAATCAATAAAACTGTTTATTTTAGGCACAAATTCAGCAACTCTTTCAAATATAGACTAAAATCAGTGCCTGGTCAATAACAATAGCTATGTCCAGAAGTCAAGGAGGCAGCTGAGGTATAAATCGGACTTCGACAAATGATTGCAGAATTGTTAATTTTAAATGCAAAAAGCTGACCTTTTTTTACAAACCAGTGTCAATATTTTCTTTTTTAAAAGAAGCCAAAACCACTATACCTTCTGCTAATGTGGTTAGACACCATATTCCTGAATGAAGTCAAGTTTTTCACGTCACTTAAACAGAAGTTTCAAACAAGAGCTTTGTCTGGAGTTTAGTAAGAGTTGGCAACCATCAGCTTTAAATCTCGCTGGATTTGCAAGGCTGTACACAGTGTTCAATCAGTTTTGTTATTCAGTCCAGGTACTTTTATAAAATCTTATTAAAACATAATTAACAATTTATTTTTCATTTTTTAAATAAAATTACTAAACTAAGGAAAGAGTTCTATTGATAATTATTTCTCTATGTTTTAAAATGTTTTCCATGGTCTTATTTCTTTAGACCACAAAAACCTGGCATTTTAACAGGGGTGGGAAAATTTTGTAAAGCCACTTTATCCAGGCATAGGGCAGACAGAGTGACATCACACACAAACTGGAAGCTGAAGCAGTCAAAACTGTCTCTTTTTCACTGCTATCATCACTGTAAAAAAACACTTTGAGGGTAAAGAATAGTCAACATATTTTAGATCAACAAAATACCACCGCCTAGAATATTGCTTTGTAAGCTGTGTTCATGAAAAGGCTGCAGGTCTGGGAGGAGAAGACTAAAATAGCAGACAGTCCACCAACAGTATGTTTCAGGAGTTGAGTTTAGTCAGGGAATTTGATATAGATCATTATTAAATTCCTTGATCAAAACTCTGGTTTGATACTTGGATCAGATTGCGACATCACAGGCCAAGCTGATAAAAAAATCTATCCACATGAGGTCATTCACAAGTGCATTACTCCCTAGTTTCACTAACAACATGGGAACTATAAATATCTTAACAACTAAACTACTTATACACCTAACAAAAATACTCATCTGTGGCTGTCAAAATCAAACTATAGCAATAATAATAAATAAAATACTTCAGAAACATGTAAAACAAACCATTTATATACCTACTATTAACCTATTAGTCCTGAAAATGAAAGCACAACAGCAAAATTCTAAACGACACTGTGATACAGAAAAAAATATTTAAGGAAGATTAAAAGGTTCTCCTTTTATCTTGCACTCAAACACCAACTAAGTTTCATGAAAAACACAGAGTAAGCCTTTTTCCTTCTCAGTTGTGAGATTGACATCATTGGAGGGCCAAAGGACTGAGCGCAGAGATGTACGGCACACGCCAGCATGCAAATATAAAACACTTTCAGCAAACCCAAAAAGACTTTTAGATATCAAAGTGACTAGCTCATTTTTTTCTGGTGGAAAAAAGTAAAACATGTTATATCTGGGGCATGCAGGAGGAGTTTTCTACAACTAAAGTAGAAACGCTAGACATTGCAACAAAATGCCACAGGATAAATAACAGATTTTTTTCATTATCTCTTGAAGTTTCACAGAAAAGGCAAAGAGTGTTTTGAAAGCGTGAAGTCAACTTTTCCATCCGCATCATGTTTCCTTCCTATGTGTCAGTCAAACTGACCAAGTCAAAGGTTGTAGGAGAAGATGGAGGGCAGCTCATTCTCTAGGGATGCTTGTAATCCCAACCTGTAGTTTCAGGTGGTCAGAGGGCCACAGTAAAGTTGGTGGAAGGGGGCCAGCTGTTCATCAGAGCACATTGTTTCTATTAGCCGTTTAATCCTAAATTTCAAAAGGTTTTTGACAAAGTTACCTTTGTCCTTTTTAGTAATTTGCAAAAACGTAACATATATTTATGTTATATGGAGTATTTAGCAACCAGACTTTATAAATATTCCCATGATTATTTCAGAACATTTGTAGAAAAGTGATAGAATTCAAGCTTGTGACCAGAAGGCTGAGAGTGTAAATCCCCAGATAGTCTGTAAAAATAAACCCTGTGCTGAGAAAGTTTAATGCATCAAACTGTTACCTTATCCCCTTTTTCTCCAACTAATTTCAAAGTTCCCATGAGCGACCAACTTAACCCCCAACTGCGCAGCTATAGCATCCAAGCAGCCGAATAAAGTGCTGCGGTTTCCTGTGGCAGCTTGTGGGTGAGATTACAAAGCAGGCAGCTGCTAACAAAGACTCAGGGATGATTTTCCTTTCTGAACCTATGTAACTGACTCAACGCAATTAAAGTGGTGTCACCTATACCTTCAAAGCATAGTTCTAAAGCTATGTTAAGAGACAAGGACTATTTCTACCTTAAATACCTCAGCAAAAAATGAATAAGTCCCAGAACAGCAAACTACTGTTTTAAATATTATAGCAAAGCTTAAAAAAATGGCTGGAGGCAATTTTTTTCAGCACAGATGGGAGAGTTGTCAATCTTCTCACCTAAGTCTTGGCGAGAAAAGTAAATCATATTTCCAAAAACACAGAGCTACTAGGAATACAGATGTGTTACAAGCATCTTATGGACTCTAAAGGTTTCTGTGTCTGTGAGGAAAAAAAACATTGAAGAGGACACAAAATGACATTTATAAATATTTAACTTCCACAGCAACACATTTTCACTCATACAGGATGTTTAAACAGAATATACAATTAGCAGGAAAGTTGGGCTAAAGCATGGTAAACAAGGAAACTAACTCAGTGTTGTGTGTTTTTCCTGTGCAGCCATCTCTTCTTTCCCCTCCCTCTCATTCTGCTGATTCTCCTCAGGCAGTGCTACTTGCATAGCTGTTTCTAATCATCTCATCAGGCCAAACCTCTAAAGGACCAGCAAAACTTCTCAGCACTGCCAGATTGTCAAATATAGTTGTGCTAATCAACCCTGCCTACCTCCTATCTCCTAAAGATTTCCTAAACTTATCTCGTCTCTCTTTGTTTTCTAGAAATTACCAACTAGGAAATTACCTTGAATATCTATTGGAGTCATCTTCATATCCTCAAATCCTTTTACATCAGTCCACTACCTGTGCTATGGCTCCATCTTATTTAATTCAAATTAGCTGACAGTTCGCCCTCACCAACAACCTCATAAGAGGTGACACAAGATTTGACATTTACCACAACTTACACCCTTGTTTCTAACTCCCCACTCCACTTCAAGTTACAGCTCATAACAACCAGCAGGACTCCTTAAAGCTGCCAGATTGTCTAACTTGATTCCCAAATCAAGCTGTTCTAGCTGCATTACCCCAGGTGACTTCCTGTTCTTTCGTTGGAACTGATTGTCTTGGAACAACCTATATGTAATGTAGCACAAGCCCCCACAGGAATCATACTTGGATTTTAAAGTCACTTTCTTTATACTTGTCTGGCTCCGTCACACTTACCTGTTCACTCTCATCAACAACCAATCACCAGAAAAGCCAGCAAAGCACACCCAAGATTGACTACTCAACAGAAGACTTTACAGCTGCCAGATTGTACAATTTGGCAGCAGTAATCAAGCCCACCTACTTGTGATACCTTTAGTGATTTTCTGTTGTTTTCCAATGAACCAAGAACTTAACTTAAGCATCCACAGGTGTCATCTTCACATCAGAAAGTCTCATACCACAACAAGCAGTACCTACTTAGTAACACACTTTTGCCACATGACAGTAACTGTGGTTCTATTACTCCATATCACTTACCTCACCTCCCTGTCCACCTTTGCAAACAAATAACCAATGGAAATCATCAAAGTTTTTAGAGAGACACGTGATTTGATATACAAGACAGTTCACCTCAATCTCAATACCAAATATCAAATCTTAAACCAGGAGGTAAAGGTCAATGAAACAAGCCTGCAGGTAGTTTAGAGGTATTCATACTCTGAGAAGTTGTGTAAGCTTCAGAATAAGGACAAAAATCTGTGTGCATATTCAGGAGTAACTATTTTTTCCCCCACACCACAAGGTTGTTACTGTTTTAATAAGCTTGTGAATGAAGTGGAAATAAAGTTCAGGGTGTAAGCACCTTTTTTGGCAATGGAGATTGGGCTGTTTGAAAATTTAGAGCCAACAAAAGAAGGTTATGAGAAATTTGCAGATGTTTTTAATCAAGCTGGACAATAATCTGCTCTTACGTAGCTCGTAATGTAATGAGTAAGATTGCAGGAGATCAAGCCTCTGAATCCATTCAGTCTCTCCCATAATCATAGGAACAAATGTAAGATTCAATTAGTCCTGCTCCCCTAACCTCGGTAACACGGAAATTGCACAGCAAATGAGAAAACCTCAAGTGCATTATGAGAATTATTTACAAAGGACATTCAAGAAGGCAGGCAAACAATGGCAAACAAACAGCCATGTCTAAGAATGAATAGAGTCAAGATTGGCTTTGGATAAACAAGACCAGCAGTGCAGAACTGGTTGTTTTAATTAAAAGGTTTATGAGGAACCTAGATGCTGTTTCCAGGCCACCACTTTGTTTGGTTCAAGGTAATTTGATGCAAGATAACAGGTGAATTTCTGGATGATGAAAGCGATAAAAAAAATCCCCTCAATTAATCCACATTTATACCAAACAGAAAAAGGGAAAAGCTGCAGATACAATTCCAATGCTTCATTTCATTATTTTTCCTCTAAAATGGGTCTTTCATGTCTACAAACCACTGGATGTTTGTTACTGTCGCTTGTCGAAAAGCTCCCGTTTAATCTACAAACTACAAAGCTTTTGGTTGCATCAATAAAAAGAAAAAAGACAGAACTGGGCTGAAATAAGGAAACTCCTTTTTTTTGGGGGGTGGAGATCATATTCGTTCCTATGACCAAATACCATAACTAGTGTTGCTTTGAGCTTCCTGTTCTTCCACTTTACAATTCTAATGAAAATAGGATCAGACATTTTATAACATATGCATGTTTCCTTATTTACAGTATGAGACCACTGAGCTTTAGCCAGGCTGCACTCAAGACATGAAACCTTTCCACCCACAGAAGGTAAAAGGCTATTTGTGGTAGGTTATTGTCAGAGATAATAACAGATAGTAATACTATTTAAGTAAACAAATTTCACAGCATGGTTTGCCTGGTTTAATTATCTATCTACAAATACAATGAAGTTTGTCTGAAAGCAAATTGTACCACCTTTACAGAGGTTTCATGTCTTCAGACAAGCCAAACTTCCTCCTCACATTGGACTCCATTCTGGGAATGGAGTGGGCTCAGCCTCTCCAACAGGACACTGATTGTAACTCTGCTGAAGTCAATTACTCGTATGAGTGGCAGCATGCTGTTCGCATTACAATCTCCATGTTGCGCCGTTTATTGCCGCCTATATTCCATGAGAACTTGTGCTTTTTGGACATAGATGAAAGGAATTCCGGCAAATTACCGTACTCCTAAAGAGAAGCACAATTACTTGCATTTGAAGTCTGCGTGTGAAGACGCTCTGTTGCAAATTCAGAAGAGAGCCATCTCTGACAATTTTCTGCAAAATATATCAAACCTCTGAAACCACGTGAGGCTGTGTCGCTCTGGTGTGTAGCATGTTGTCGTGTGCATGTGCTGCTTGGTTAACTCTGTGTGATGTTGTACATGTAACACCTACTCTGGCAGCCTGTGTTTTTCCACAGGCTCCACTTTATCAATCATTACTGAGGGGAAAAAAAGTCGCTGAGGAGAGGCCCTGAGCTGCATTTTAAAGGATGCATGCTAAAGTGGTTGTGATTTACGTAAACACTGAACATTTACAGATGTGCATTATTGAAAGCAGGCCATGAAGATTTTAATCTTCAAGTGTTTCTGCCATACAAAATCATCAATTTATCTTATTTAATTATAGAATAAAATGTACTTATTAAATCTTACTTTAAAAAGTTTTTAACTCAGTTGTGACATAATGACAAGAGGTTTGTTTTTTTTTTAACTACTACTTGAATAATGAGGTTATTATGAAATAAGTATATTATTTGTTGGGAATGGTGCCCTGAATGATGTTGAGTTAGAAGCCAAAGGTTTTTCCCTAGCAACAGTTCTTCTATAGAGTTGTTTTTTATCATGCTGCTAGTGACCAAGCTATTCAAATAAGAAAACCTCAACTAAGAATCACAAGGTGGCTTATTTTTCTCAGGTTTCAATTTTTTTTTGTTTTTGTTCCTTTTTTGCTGAACAGAAGTCTCGAATCATTTCTAATTTCTTTATATTTTTATTTCAAGGAGACAGACTTTTGTCATTTGTAAAGCAGTTCTGACCAGCAAAGCATTCCGCCCCAAAAATGTCCCTGTGTAGTAGTCTACACATATCAGACGACCTGGCAAAGAACCTGTTCTAAAGTGGATCTTTAGGAACTTTGTTATGAGCTGTTCACTAACTAATTTTAACTAATCTTGACTGGACCTGACTAGTGATCGACCAGTTGGAAAATCAACAATCCAATCTGTTTGATTTGCAAATGCAGCATTTATAAGCACTGCCAGGTTGCTCTAACCACAATACTTTTCAGAGTGAAAATTATTACAGATAGAAGCAGATTCAAAGTTAACTATTTTCAAATGTCTGCAAGATATTTAAAAATGAAGTGAGAGGAAGATGGCATAAAGTTTAACCATCATAGGGAGTTAGACATAAAAGGACAACTTTCCAGCAGCCCAACAAGAACCAAGAACAGTAGATGATTGAATGAAAGTAATAGTCAGTTATACAAAGAGATGAAGTTGGAACTTCTGTGTAGTGCATGTCCAATAAAAATATACAGAGATGAGCCTGGAAATGGTAAGTACATTTCCACAGATGCCGATGACATGGGGTTTTATATAAGGTAGCAGACCAGTGGGAATAGAAGTCCTCACCTCTATAGTCTATACATGGGTGGGCATTGAAATTTTAGTCAGTAAATCCAGTCTGGATGAAAACCTTCATTCTCCCCCTGAACTTTTCTTGATACACCTTTGGCAATGTTCTTCTCTCACTAATGGTGATGTTTTTTGGGGGTTTGCTTGACTCTACCTCTTTATTGGCTACTCTTTCTAGGAGTTAGCAGAGTTTAACCATCATCCACAGCAATTGTTGTAATCAGAACAGTTGCAAAGGCCAGAAAAGCTGCAGCACTTAAAATAAACAGGTGTAAATAAAAGACAACATGCAAAGGTTAACAAAATATTCTATTAATTTTGAAAAATTCATCTACAGAAATCTCCTCTTTTGGATTGAGTCTACCTCTAAGGATGTGTCTGTGTGCCTTTCTTTCTCCAAAGGAAGAAAGTTAGCCAAGTTCAATTGTCATCAGTAGCAGTCGTCTTAACCATGTCAGCTGTAGAGCCTGGACTAGTTGTGTAATTTGAAAGGGACTGAGATAAAAATGAAAAAATATGTCTATGCTAGAACTTGACCCATTAAATTCCAGTAACCTATCTGGAAAAGGTTCCCTTTGGCTCAGATCTGAACCTTGTTTCACCTTCTGGTAGTTTGGGGTACAGACCATCTTGTTGGGAAATTCCCAGAACTTGGATGATAGTATAAATTGCAGTTTTTGATTAAGACCCCATAACTTTTCCTTTGTAATCAGATGGCTTGATAGTTTGTCCAAGGAATAATCTAACACCACAGAATTATTATCTCAAACATGTTTATCTTAATGATTTAGCATCTATACACATCTGCATATATAGCAGATGTATAAAACAATATCTGCTATATATGATTTTCTTTTTTTGTTTAGTCAAAATTCCTTGAATATGTTGCTTTTTAGTGAATTTAATAGTTTTATTTTTACTCTGGACTGACCAATTGTTGGTCATTGTCATGTTGATCCTTATTTGTACATAAACAATAAAACATATTTGAAAGTAAAGATTAAATTTACTTTAAGGCATCTTTAAAGTGCATTTTTCTGGCTCTTTTTTAGTAACTAAAGGCTTGTCAAAGCTTTTGTTAGATTTTGTAGCTTTCATTTCAACAAAGACACTTGGCTGTGACTCAGCATTTAATCAAAATCTTGGCCAACTAATTAACACAAGATTTCAGAAAAACAAGTGCAACGTAGGACCCTGGGGTCTCCACACAGTGTTTGAAAACTTCGAGAGAAATATCCAGATACAAAACCTTCCATTTCCATTTTCACCTGCAGTAAACATGAGGGGGTATCTTTATGCTCTTCTAGTAGTGACTGTGTCAGAATCCATTAATAAACATTTCCAAGGTTCCTGCAGATTTTTCTTGTAAGAATTTTCCAGACTTAAACTTTCCAGAGTCCCCAGACCTTCGCCTTCATTAAAAAAAAATAAAAAAAAAATACTAAATTTAACTAAGAATTAATGGCAAAAATTAACAAGGAAGGAAGAAGAGAAAGAAAAGACAAGGGAGGTAGGATGAAAGGAAGGAGAAAAGAAAATAAAGAACACAAGGAAGGACACAGGAAAAGATATAAGAAAAGAAGGGAAAAAAACAGTGAAGTTTTAACACAATATTTTGACACTGAAACAGGGAATAAAGTATGAAAATAAACATTCTCCAATACCCTTTTTTCTTTTTCCATGACTTACCCAGACCTGGAAAATTTTGAAATCAAATTTTATACTTTTTCATACCGAGTAGGAACACTGGTTTTTTTTTTTTTTTTTTTTTTTTTTTTTTTTTTTTTTTTTTTTTTTTTTTTTTTTTTTTTTTTAAAGGCTTGCCCTTCTACAAGAAGTAAAATTTAATAACCTACATTTGTTTTGCTATTTTTAAAGTATATGTTGTAATTGAAACTCCTGCTTCCCACAGCCGATAAAGTTATCCAATTATTACGACATAGCAGAAAAATGGTGCTACACTGGAGACAAACTAGATTTGACATCTCACCACCAGCACTGTGCTCTATGCCTCACTAAGCTTTGTAATGGCCAGTTTTACTTCTTTCCATAATCAAAACTATTACCATTTCTAATAAAGCTTAAGAAACTGTGTTGCTTTGGCCTCAACCCAAAGCAAAACTGCTCACAAGCATGTACACAGTGGAAGCATAAGTTTTCCTTCCAAATATATACCATTTACACATGGTGAGACTTTTTTTTAACGGTTCTCTGTGCCAACACATTGTCCAGGTGGTCAATTTAATAATGAACT
Source organism: Anableps anableps (assembly GCA_014839685.1). Lineage (NCBI taxonomy): Eukaryota > Metazoa > Chordata > Actinopteri > Cyprinodontiformes > Anablepidae > Anableps > Anableps anableps. The sequence goes on from CM026085.1 coordinate 19,676,920, forward strand.
TTAAATGGCATTTGCAGCCATTCTACAAGAAACCCACAACAATGGTTTCCACATAACTTTTTTACTGAACATGTAAAACTAAGGTGACATTTGCTTCATTGAGAAACATAAACTCAAAGCTCAATAGGACTGTGTCCATCAAATTTGAGAACATTGTAAATTAGACAAATTTTCATTGAGAAGTTTTTAATTTCACTTTGCTTACTTGTTTTACTCTGAAAAAGATTTGTCACTATTATTTATTCATGAAAAAAAAAAAGCTAATAACACTTAGCTTGCCTTAAACACAGTAGGTACGTAAGGAAAACTGACAATTTATAGCCAGTTGTGCGGCGAGAGCAGAATACAAGAAAAACAAATGTGAAACAACGAAAGAAAAACCTCAAAATAACAAAATCACAAAAAAAAAAAAATCACAGACCATGTCCCATAGATGTACAGTGGACCCCAGGTATTTGGGGTTCAGGACTCACAGATTCACTTATTTGTGTATTTTTGTGTGGAATATACATCCAAATTATTCATGGAAAATTCACCTATTAGTAAATTTTTTTTGAAGAACATATTTTCTAAAACATTTTTAAAAGTGTATTTGTTTTCAGGCCCTCTTAGTCAAGCATCGCTGTAAGTCATTTCGGGCATATCTCTGCCAGCTTTGTATATCTAAAGAATGAAATTTTTCAGCATTTTTCTTTGCAAACCTGCTTAAGCTCATTCAGATTGGATGGTAAGGATTTGTCACAATCAATTTTTAAGGATTTGATTATATTTGCATCTTGACTCTTGGATAGTGTTTTCAGAGTGATGTGGAGGAATATTTTTCACCACAAAAAACTTGGTCTCATCTGAAGAAAGCATAATTTTATACATGCTTGCTGTGATCTCGACAGGCCTTGTGCAAAACTCTAAATAGGATTTATTTTGCCATAAAGACCAGATTTGTGAAGTGTATAACTAATACTTATGTCAACAGATTCGCCCACCTGAGCTGTAGATCTCTGCAGTTTCTCCACAGTTACCATGGGCCTATTGTATGTGTTCTCCTTGCTCAGCCTGTTAGTTTAAGTGGATGGTCATGTCTAGAAAGGTCTGCAATTGTGCCACACTCTTTCCATTTGTAGTTAATGGATTGAACAGTGCTCTGTGAGACGTTCAAAGCTTGGGATATTGTTTTATAACCCAATCCGGATTTAAACCTCGCCACAACTTTCTCCCTGACCTGTCTGCTGTGCTTCTTGGTCTTCTTGTTGCCGATGTTCACTAATGTTTTCTAATAAACTTCTGAGGCATTTCTAAAACATATGGATTTCTACTAAAATTAAATTACATACAGGTGGACTTAACATTTAATTTTTAATTCTAATATAAGAAAATAATAGTTCAAAGGGTATGAGTATCTTTGAGAAGTGCAAGCTTATGGTTTTACATTCACTTACATTTACTTTATGACTGTTCCTAAATTTATTATTTAAGACCCACCTAAATTTATAATTTGTCTTAGGATGTGCCAAAAAGCTGTTTTTGTACTCTAGAACTGGATTACAAGCAGTGAGCTAAAGCCTTATTTTTAAAAAGTATACAAAGTTACAGTGTTTTATCTAACTATCAGCAAGGAAATAGTGTGAGTGGATTTTCCCAGAACGTAGAATCTCTAAGAATTTCCTTTTTGAATCACTGGCTTAGTTCCAGTAAGCTTGATGGATAATACAGACAGCAGCACAGCTCTAAGGTCCAGAAAGCCTAGAACCTCCTAAAAGCTGGTCCGTTGCTCCCTGGATCTGTTAATTGCTGCCTCAAAGCATGTACAATAGACCAATTGTTCAGTTTCTGTATGATCTGTAAACAGCTCAGTTTTTACCCTGTCAGACAATAAGATGAAGGACATGAGAGTGACTGAGCCTGTGAAACGCATGTGAAACGTTACCACAGAGGGCAACAGTCCCCTAAACCCCACACATGAAATCCCCTTTTGACTATTGTTTTGTGTGATTTGTCTGGAGGGTAGCTGGAGTTACATCACCAGCCATGTTAAATTTGTGAAGCTGCCAGCCAGATGGTACAAAGGAAAAAGAGGTGCGGGTAGAAGATATGTGTGTGGGAATTTGAAGCTTCACAGGAGCTTCGAACCTCAGCAACCTGTCTTTACTCAACATTCACCCCGGTGACACAGACAGGGGCTCTGAGAGATGGAAAGGGATGGAAGTGGATCTGTCTTTTATCACTGCACAGTGGCAACCTCTGGGGAAGATCTTCTTTTAGCACAGCACAGACAATTTCTAACCTTTCCAACTTAATTCCACTAATAGCTTTATTTCACAGTTGGCTGTTCTACTTTAAAACAGAAATCCGCATAAAGCAATGCCTTATTTTCTTCCTAATAATTGTGTGAAAAAAAAAATACAGCTTATCTTTATCATTCTACTTGAACATCAATATTTTGCCATGTAACTTTTTATTATACTTTGGCCTACAGGGGTGCACAATATATCCAATTGCAATTGTCAATGCAATTTCACTGTGTATTATAGCAACTGGAAAGGTTTGCTTGGATGTAAAATTTATACTCTGTGATACTTTGATGTGCCGTGTAATTAAACTGTTTGGCATTAATATATTTGGCTATTTGAATGGACTTACACTTCTTTATTACCACACCTTAAATTGATCCTATTCTATAGCTTATGCTAGCATTTTAGCTAATGCCAGCATACTGTCTAGTAGATCATGTTTTCTGTTCATAGCTAATATGTTAATTTTAGCCAATATTGGCATTTTAGCTAATTCATGTAAGATGATAGTACCATACAAGTTAGAGTTAGCCCATCTTAGCTAACATGATACCACCACTATGTTAGCATTTTAAACTTCTAACTCCCTGCTCAGACTTCACTGCACCTTTCTACTACAGTAGAACCGCCAGTATTTGTGGGGGTTAGGGACCACAGCCAGACACAAATAGTTAAAATCCATGAATACTTGAAAGCCCCTCTAAAAACACTTATAACTGCCTATTTTAATACTTCAAACACCAGATATACCTTCATTTGCATTAATCCACACAGTAGAAACCATCTTAGCACTACCACAGAAGCTAATATCCACAGTCTTCCTTATCTCCGCTCTTGGAGGTATAGCCAATCAGTGGCAAGTAAAATAAGTACTACTCCTGCATTGGCTGCTTTGAAGATGCCAACCAATAAGTGTGTCAAGTGGCAGTACGCCAAGGTATTTCAGCTTCCAAAGCTGCATTTTATTTCAAATAGTTTAGATATGCTCCACGAAAAAAAAACATGAATAATTTGCATAGGTGAATCTGCAAATACTGAACCACGAAAAGGCAGTAGTCCATGTTACATCTAAAATTTCAGGTTCTAACACCGTGCCTTAAGTGTACTTTTTTAACCCTGTACATTTCTGCTAATTTGTACTTTGAACAATGAATGGGGGGTCCTGAGTTTTTATAAGGGGATCCAAATAATGCTATTATTAATGCAGTGGATTTTCTGATCCCACGCTATAATGGATAAATATTGTGAAATGCATGTCATTGGAAGACATTACTGACAATACTTAAACACAACTATAGATTCTTCAAAAAAAAAAGCAAACATAAAAAATAATAATATAAATTATATATTTGTTTGCACTTCAGTTAAATCAAGTAATCAAGTAATCGGCTATTGGCTTTGTCTTAAAACAAGCTATGTAATGCTGGTCATATTTAGAGCTGACCAAAGGCAAAGGTGGACTACGCAATTGCTTAGAGCCCCCTAGACCTTCAGGAGCCCCCCCATAAATGCTTATATTTTAACACAGACCCTAGATCTAGAATTTTAACATTTGTTTATTGAGAATGACAATGCTATTAAATTTAATAGTTTCAGCATAGATAAATTAAGAGCCTTGAATTGTTAAACATTTTAATTTAAGATTTAAATGAGTTGGCAAGTTTACTTTGTAAAAAAAAGTGCAAAAAAAGATCCTAATATTTTGATTGTTGTGTTTCCATGGCTACAATCTGATGCTATGAGCTTATTCTTTCGTTAGAGCTTGGTTTGTTCTCAAATACATCCCAGAAAATAACAAACATTTTTTTAGTGATTGTTTTAAACCTCAGCCAATTAAACCTGGCCCCCTCTCCCACATTTCACCAAATTTGTACTGAAATGCTGTTAGTGGTGGTGATGCTCTTAACAAGCACAGAGGGGTCCTAAATTAAATTCTGCTTAAGGCCCCATAAAATCTTGAGCCAGCCCTGGTCACATTTAAAATTTAAAAAACTATTACCTAAAAAATTGTCAATGATAAGTATCTATATGCTTAGCTAAATATACTTGGGATACAAAATTCAAGTATTTCTGGTATAAAGTTCTGAGTTTAGTAATAACTGCTGCTTGGTGCAGTATTTTCTGGTTGTGATTGGTTGTTATTTATCCAAGCCAATGCAGGATTTTCAAGGAATTCTCTGGATTAAAAAGATCTGTCAGTGATTAACTGCTGGTGTGGTTCATTTACATTCACTTTATCAAGTTGCAGCGCAGACAACCATGTGCTGCCACAACACGTATTAAGCAAACGTGTGTGAGATGTAAACACATCAGATGTTCACAAAGATATATCATTCTCACTACATGCTCAACGTGGCCCTCTAAAAGCGCAACTATATCTTAAATCATATTTGGGATTCACATTGATCTTGTGTGAGCCAAGCGAGTGGCGTTCTCCTTTATAGCACATCAAGCCAAAAATTCACAAAAGCACATCAAGACATCTGACATTGCCAGATATAGTTCTATTTGTCCCCTTCATGTTTGTCCTTGCAAATCTTTTTGTTCCTGTCTGTTTACCTGATGGTTCATTTATGCTGAACCTCTACAAGCTCTCAGCTTCTGGACCACTTTAAAGACTTCTTTTAAGGGCAAGAGAACAGTGATGGGTGACATCCTGAGTGCATTTAGAGGAAGCCAAATAGACAGGTGCTTCCCATGTTAAAGAGGAAAAAAAAAACAGGACACTAGAGACCCGAGAGGGGTTAGATGCTCCAGACGAGGTCACAAGCTGTTTTAACTTCACCACTTGAATTTTCTGAATGCTTTGGCAGGTGGCGACAGCTGCTTGTGTAAGGGGGGTTTCTGTTTGGTTTTGAGTCTTCAAGCGGCAGATTATGAATAAAGACTAGTTGTGCATTCTAAAACAGTATTTTTACACCTTTTTAGTTCTACTACTTCACAAATTCTCAAACATCTTGAAATGTGATCAAGAGCTGTATTTATTTTAATCACACGAAGTTGTGGTTAATAATTGCCAAAAATGAGGCACACAAAGAGATTAAAATTATATATACTAACTATACACCTTAGGCAATTGATTTTCCATGGATGAGGCTCACCTGATCCTGGTTCCACAAATCACCTCCATTTATAAGATGGTCAATTTCGTTAATCTTAATAAGATTCCCGTTTACTGGTTTCCCTGTTGTCATATCTGTTTCCCTGTCCTGTTGCTTTGCCTCTTCCCGACCACTTCTCCATTGGTCATTTCATGTTCCTTGTCTGTTTATTACCTTTGTTGTTTACTCCATATCCTATAAATGTATATGATATGGAGCAAACAGGAGGTGATGAAGGTGTATCACCACTTGCTGTATATTTCTAAAAGTCCAGCAAATGCATTTTTAAGGACATGGAGAGAAAACAGTTAAGGTAGTATTAGGCTAAAACCAGTGTTTTCATGTTGAGTATAAACTTAAAAACAATAGGTCTACTTTTGACTTTTTTAGCTTTTGCTCTCACAGTTCTTGAAGCATGACAGAAAAAAAATTAAATCACTTGCTTCTGTTATTACGGTACTCATGGTTGGAAAAGTGCTCTGAAGCAAAATCCCTTACAAAATAATTAAACTATTCATCTGGGCCCTTTCAGTCCTCTAACTGCAGGCCATGTGATTGATAAGGAATTTTACCCCTTCAGAGGTACAAATCATAAACAGTAGTAAGTCAAATAAGCTGTGGGAAATAAAGGTTCACATCGACTACAGAAAGAACTATAATTCTTCTTCACTTAGCAATTTCCAGAGACGGTTACATCCTACACACATCCTGGAGAATACAGACTTTAGTTCCATAGTATATCAAAGTTTGTTAGTAAGTATGTCTGAAATCCCATTTCCGTTGCCGGAAACACTAAAACTGTCCTGGTGTTTCAATTCTTCATGGTAATTACTGCATTTTGTCTAATGCTTTTGCAGAGATAAGTCATGATAGTTCTTGGCAGATAATGCTAACAACATACCAATTAATCTGTCCTGTCCAATCCTATCTAATAATCAGAAAAAAAGGAAAATCATATTATACAAAGGTTTTATTGTAACCATTAATATTAAAGTGAAGACACCCTAAAATCCCTCTCCAGAACTCCAAGATGTTCCCACATTTGGGAACATTTCATTCATTAAATTATGAGGACAGGTGATAAAATGTTCAGCTTGGACAGATTAACCCAAACATATTTTTTGAAGATGAAGATGCATACAGGTAATCTTTCAAGTACAGATGATGACATCTGCTGTCGTAGACTATGTTTGATAGTTTGTGCACAAAGTGTGGGAAGAAAATTATAGAATCACTGAATGTTTAGGAAAATGTATGAAACAACTCTGATTGTGGATTTCTAAAACAAATACAAGCATACTTATGCAAATGAGCCTGTAGTTAAAAGGGAGTACCTCCAACAACCTATTGCATATGTTTCATTAACAGGAAACTTGGCTCCAACAACAGACCTTCCAGGTGAAACTATGGAACAGATTCTAAAACTCTGTAGAGAAGGTACAAGATCATTGTTTCAAGTCAGCCTTGTCTAAACTTTTGAGCAAGTAAAAAAAAAAAAAAACTTAAGTTAAAAAAAAAAACACAGGTAGAACAAGGAAAACACCCACTGTTCCACAATCATGCCAGAAAACCAAGGTAATATTCCTTGGAAAAATAAAATGAAAAAAAGGGGGGCAGAAACAAGGGTGAATGTTTGTGACCAGTGTGTATGAAATCAACTGAAGGACATGGGGTTCACATACAGAAAAGCAAAATATAAGCTACTGTTGCTTAAAAAGAAGGAAACAAGACATAACTGGGCTAAGGGAAAGCAGTCATGGATGCTGTTCAGTGACAAATCCCAAATCTCCTTACATGTTTCTCAGATGATTCCTTAATTCTTTTTTGGGTAAATTCAAATGAAACATTTATGGATGACTGTCTTGAGGTAACTTCCACAGTCATTATTGATATGGGACTGCAGGTCAGATAAAGCAGCAGTAGAGATGACAGTCATTGCTTCATCATGAAACGCATGGGTATTTACAGAAGTATTAGACTCTTTTCTCTTAATTTAAAGACCTAAGGTTTACTGACATTAAAATAGTTATTCATGTTGATAATGCAGCTTGCCAATAAGTAGTGTTCAAATGTTTCTTAAGAAAAAGGAGATCAACTGAATGAATTGATCCGCAAACACTCTAGATTTCCATCCAACAGATAAGTTATTCCAGAAAAAGAAAAAATATTAATTGGTCCATGAAGGCTTCGACCTGCAAAACTGATCTTTCAACTGGTGCGTGAGCATGATGAAACTAGTTGATGAAGAATGTAGCTTTTCATTCAAGAAGTTCATTCATTAAAGAATCCAAACTGAAATAAAAACCCATGGGAGGTGCAACAAAGTACTAAAAGTGATGGTTCTAGATTCCTTTTTTTCCCCTCAGCACTGATTTCCTAATTATTTCCCAAACATGATGATTTTTTTTTTACACCAATTATGTTATTTTTATTTTTTGAAGTTGTTTGGGAAAAAAATGAATGTTCAGCCATTAAATACCACCAAACTGAACATCCTCCAGAAACAGTGATTCCATATTTTGCTGCCATAGATATGCATTGTCAAAACTACCTAAATGCCTATGCCTGTATGGATAATTTTGGAGTGTTAACACAAGAAAGCCACAGTGTAAGCATAATTGTTAACAACCACAAACCAGGGAATGAAGTTTCAGAATCCCACCAACATCTCTTGTTCCAGGAAAAATTGGTTGTGTTTTTAGTTTTTGGCTCAGTGTGTAGTTTTTTTTTTGTTGTTTTTTTTTTTTACAACTTTTGATCAAGACAAGAATGGAAGTTAATAGATGGGTTGATAAAGAAGGAGAAGCTGCATGGCCAACTAGTGAGTAAGCAGCTGACCAAGCAAGAAAGCACAGCATGCGGTGTGCTTGGAGTCGAAGGCTGAACAGCAGATCAGTTAGCTTAGAATGAGCTTAAAGCTGACCTGCATGAAATGACTACGCCACTGCGTTATCTTCCTAATGTTCCTTGGATAGAAGCAACTTTTTTACTGCATTGGTTGAGAAATGCATTTTAATTTCTTTAGATGTTTCTTATACGTATGAAATGACAAATAAATTACTTGTTACTTCTTAAACAGATTTTTCTTGAACAGCTAGCAGTGGCTCAAGTTTTAAAAGAACAGCAGCCAAAACTATTTCTTGAACATAGCGTCTCTATTTTCCTCATGGTATCTTCTCAAAGAAACACCAGAGTGGTTGGAATGGAGGAAATTATCTTAAAAGGGCAAATGAGTGTCAGTAGGGTTGTAAATAGTTTGCAGAGTAGCCAAATTTAAAAATGTGAAAGACTCATTAACAGAATAACAATACCTTGAAGAAAAGGACTCGTTATCAAGCACAGAAATGACAAAACGTTATTTGTCATGTGAAAAAAACAATATGTATCATCAAACTCAAATATAACTAATTTAATCAATAAAAATAAAAGAATCAACATTAACCTTTTTGGTCATTTAAGAGCTGAAGTATTTCACTTCAAGCAATAAAACAACAACCAGATTGTCTTGAACAAGCCTAAAAATAAAACAAAGTAGGAAATCAGTCTAACAGGGTTGTTAGTTGATCTTAAGTGAAACTATATATCAGGAATAACTTCAATAATTTCTAGCAAACTGTGATTGCCAGTAAAGATTATGACTGTGCCTTTTTGCACAGGAAACCAATTAAAGTTACTGTTTTAACACCGATATTGCAGGCTTGATTAAATCCAGGAATGTGAATCAATTACCAAAACAGGGAAAACCACAAAGATGTTTTCTCACATTTGGAGGAGCAGCTCCTGCCTTTCATCAAGACTGGAGTGCCCCTTAGCAGTGATGATTGGGAAGTCATTGCAGCTGAAGAGAACAAGCTTGTCTTTGTCCGTGGCTGTGCATATGTTTTGAATTACTGTTAATATTTTTCAGGTTGCAGCTGTTATTTCTGGATAATAAAATATATTGTTTGTAGAAGATTTTAGCTTCATGAAGCTCACGCTTTAAACAAACAATAAAAACAGAAGATGGAACTTGCTGGATATGAGGTAATCCCATAAACTGTTAAACAAATCCTCATTGGTGCAGTAACTGTTTGTTTGTTTACATGATAGAAGAGCCTCTGCACTCTGAGTCTGTCACCCATAACAAATAGGACACAGGGGATTTATATGTGGTAAGGGAGGGGAAAAAATCATTACGACCCTACGTCAGCCTCTAAGAAGGGCTGGGGTTGTAAACAAGAAGGTTAGACCAGAGATATTGATTGGCAACAAGGGATACAGTGCCTCTCAAAAGTATTCATACCCATTGAACTTTTTCACATTTTGTCACTTCACAACCACAGACCGTTTGTATTTCGATCAGATTAATGTGATTGGCCACCACATAGTGTGTATTTTGTGGAGGGGGAAAATGACACTGTTCATTACAAAACAGTTTGTTCTTGGTCAGACTACATGGAGAGGACTTCTGATCAATTTTTTAAGTTTTGCCACAAATTTGTAACTGAAATTAGGTCTGCACTTTGCCTGGTACATTCTAACACATGAATTTGCTTTTATCTAACCCACTGCACTGTCGTTCTGGCTGTTTGCAGAATTGTTGTTCTGCTGCCAGGTGAACCTCCACCCCAGTCTAAACTCTTTTGCAGCATCTAATCAGTTTGCCAACAGGATTGCCATGTATTTAGTTCCATTCATTTTTTATCTGCCCTGACCAGCTTCTCTGTCACAGCTGAAGAAAAGCATCCAACAGATTTATGTTACCACTATGTTGCAGAGTGAGTAAAGTGTACTCTTGATGTACAGTTGATTTTTTGCCATACAGTGTGCTTTGCATATGGGCCAAAAAGTAAAATTTTGGTCTGACTAGAGCCCCTTCTTCCACAAGTTTGCTATGTCCCCAACATGACTTGTAAACAACTGCAAACTTGTGTTTTCCTTCGGCAAAAAACTTTCTTCCTACCACTTTGTGGTGTGCAGAACTAATAGCTGTTCTGTCAACAATATCTCCCACCTGAGCTGTAGCTCTCTTCAGGTCCTCCTGAGTTATGCCCTGGGAGCTGATCTAACCCTGTTATAAACTTCTCCAGAACTTTACTCTAAACTGTCTGCTGTGTTCCAATTCAATTCAGTTTATTTATATAGTTCACAACAAATGTTGTCTTAAGCCACTTTACAAAAAAAGTAATTTCAGTTCAATCACACATACATTCCAGTTATTCCTAGTTATCAAACAGTGCATTAAGCTCAGTTTATTATTCAAATTAGTTTCAAAAGTTTTCTATCTAAGGAAACCCAGCAGATTGGATTGACATGGAGCATTCACTCCTCCTGGATGAGCACGTAGCGACAGCAGACAATTGCGTGCATTGTGTCATTGATTTTGCAGCAATCCTATACCGAACATGCATGTAGTGGCAGTGGAGAGGGAAAACTCCTCTTTAACAGGAAGAAACCTCCAGCCGAACCTGGCTCAGTATGAGTGGCCATCTGCCACGACCCACTGGGTGCTTGAGAAGACAGTAGATACACAAAAAAACAGAAGAACTGATATAGGAGTACTGTCTATGTTAATGAAGAGTAAAAAGTTAATAGCAGGAGAAAGATAGCGTTTAATTGTTGGCAGCATTATCTCAGCCGATGCTCTCTTCCAGTAAGGCATCACAGCCAAAAAGAATACCAGACCTTGCTCTTCATAATGATGTTTACTTCACTAATGTTCTTTAACAAATCTCTGAGGAACTCACATAGCAGCTGGATTTAAACTGACATAAAAACCTCTAGACAGGTGGACTGACTTTATAATTCACTGCTTTGTGTTTGTGTATCAAATGAGACAATGTAAAAAAAGTTCAAGGGATATGAATACTTGACAGAAGGGGGCAGAAAAACTGCATTGCAAATTTTGTGAAACCCAAAAACACACTTAAGGCAGTGTCCAAAGACTTAATTTTCTATTATTTTGATCATTTCTAAGAGCAAGATGAGCAACTACAAGTGCACCATGGTGATGGTGCAAGTAGCACAGTAATGTGGCTGACTTTTGTCCTCTTGTCTCTGTAAAGGGGAAGGCAGAGGGAAAAAAAAACCAAATAAGGCCATAAATCTGTCTTGAGCATAGTGTAGGGGAAGCAGCACTGATAAAGCACCGCATTAATGACTGCTTCCTTATGAAATGTTAACTAATTTGTTAATTACAACCCCCTACTGTCTACTACTTTTCCTTTTCCTGGAGTGCTTTTACAGTGACTTCCCTTTAAATCCCCATTAAACCCTGTGCTATCTATTTCACAGAAAAGCACACCACTCCTTTGAGAAACAGTGGTACAGTGCTAAATATAAAATTTTAATTGTAAGCTGTTGTTTTAAAGAATCAAGAAACAGTCAACAGAAATACATTTGGAAGCATACAATGCAACCAACGCCTCATTAAATGTCTACAAAACAAAAAGGGTCTAAATTTTCCCACTGCACTGATGTGATAATTACAGCAAAGAACAATGTTATTGAACTGCAAGGCTGTGATCAGACAGGAGAGAGCACTGAATAATCGTAGGCCCCACTCTCTTACTTACCCAATCACACACCAATAACGTTCAAAGGAAGTGTAGTGCTTAATTGGAGAACAGACATGTATTTACTCTGCAAAGTGAGAAGGAGGTTGGGGAAATTATCAACAGACAGGTCTGCTGGAGTGCAGTCTGCCCTCAAGCACTCAGCTGCTGGCCCAGGGACTTATATGGGTGTCTACTTTAAATTCATAGTAGTTTGCATATAATTAGGGTGGTGGTTGAGCAATCATTAATCATTCTGAGTATGGGGAGGAAACGGGAATATACCTAAAAGTTCAAGAAATGCTGAAAAACCTGTTTAAATATTTAATTTTGAGGCAAAACAGCAGCGATACGCATATAAAAACACAAATTCAAGTGGCAGGGGAAAGATTCACAAAGTGATGTAGCCTTAAAAAAGTAGGTTGTTTTGTGTTTGGTAGGCAGGGATTTCAAAAGGAAAATATATTAAATATTTAATTTTATTATAAATTAATAAAGTTAAGTCACAATAAGAAGGTATTAGTACCAAATCACTTTCCAAAGATTATTAAAAACTGTTCATTTCTTCATACTTTTTTCCTTTGACTTTTAATCCTTCAAGGTAATTTTGAGCAGCAACACAACCTCAGCCTTTCTGAAGCTCTTTCAAAGAATTTCAACACTCTTATTCTGCCTTTTCTCTCACTTTCTGGTTCAAAAATCCATCCAATACCTGACACAAGATTTGATAGATGTGCCTTTTAGCTGATCATCTACTGTACACAAACTGTCTTTGAGAAAGACTGTTCAACAACCATGACAAAAATGGAAATAAGTGTTGGTACACTAAATTATGGTTATGACACTAATAATGAAAGAAAAATGCAGGAAAAAGCCACGTTCAGAAGTAATGTGTAATCAATAATGTGAATTTGTATAAATGAGTGAGTAAACAAGTGTATACAAGTGTATGCACCAAAACAACAAAATGAGAAGAAAGATAGTGAGAACAGTGGATAACAGGAAGGCTAAACAAAGTATATCAAAGTTGCTCTGTTTTGTCTGTTTGAGCTGTCCACCTCTGTTCGTTACAGAACAAGCTGCAATTGGAAATACTGGCAGCCTTTTGAAAATCACAGAATTTGGGAAAGGATCTAAGGTATAAACACAGAGACTGACATTTGAATCAGTCATGTTAACCATGCTAATCACAATAACTGCTGAAATTAGATGCTAATGTTCAGTTTAAAGTGTCAACTCCATAATCATTTTGTGTTTGTTTTGAAATAATATGCTTTACTATTTCAGTGTAGAAGAAAGACAATGACTTTCAAAACATTCACATCTTTTTTCAGTTTTTCTTCCTTTAAGAATATGCTAATCATTTACACCACCAAGTAGCCACAAAGAGGAGTTGACCTTTATATTTCTAAAAGTGTCACTGTCTACATTTACCCAATAAGTGGACCATTGTTAGCTTGATTGACACCAACAGCAGGGAGCCAAAGCAGGTATGTAACCTTCAGATAACTCTGTAGTGACCCTTATGGCCCTTAGGCAGGCTGCAACAGGAAGTCCAACATTCAACTATTTATTCTACTGCCAAACTAGAGAAAAATGCAAACAGCACATCAAAGCACCTTATGCCGCCTGCTTTTAGAAAGTCTATACATGACTCTGAATGTTAGCAACCAGGTTGTATGCTTTATATCTATCCTGCATTAATGTCCAATAGCTAAATGCAGGGTTGAACATCAGTGAAAACCAACAGAAAAGGAGGAGATGCTGAGCTGAATAAAATGCAGCACAGATCAGACAGCTAAGCAGGGTTGGGAAAATGTGTTCAACACAGGGGGCAAGTACGCTCTGACCCTTTTTAAAGAAGGCTGCTGATGCATGAAAAGATATCCACTGAGAGGTGGCGGCACATTGGCAATTTATAACTCTGGACTCCTACTGTACAGTTTGCAAAACTGGCTCATGTCTCGAGTGACGGCTTAGAAATGATTTGCATGCAGCTTCAATGGTACTAAGTGAACTAATATTCCCTAAATGGTTGAGAAATTTAAGTCCTACAAGCTGAAAAGGCTTTTAGACTTTATGATGCACTGCTGAAAATAAAGTGATTGATGAAAGGAGAAAAATCACCAGAAACTATTTCAGAGTCTTTTAATAGACAGGAGATCCCAAAATGTAGGTAGCTGAATTTAAAAAAACAATCTTACTAATACAGACCATTTTATAACAGACAACTTCTAACTAATCTGACAAAAAAGTATCCATTACTATCAAACTGTTACACTTCAGCCTTGTTACCCACTGAGTTGTGTGACTCATGCCAAACATATTAGCCTTTTGTGAGAAAAAGAAAGAAGCAGTTCCAAGTTTCTGTCGCCATCTTGACAGGACCATTGAAGCTTTCTGGATCTCACTGCGACTTCACATTAGTAACTGTCTTTTTTAAAAATCAGCAGAATTTTAATTGGCACCTCGAAAGCTGCTTGCTGAAATGTCAAGACAGTTTTTTGAAAGACCTGGTGGTGCAAATCATTGGAAGCATCTGTAAAAAGTCAGCACCACTACAGCTTTATTTTCTCTGTCACATTTTGTAACCAAATTAATTTTGAGATGTATAATTGGTCTATAGTTAGCTTTATGACTGTTGATGGTGGCTCGAGAAAGAGGGTTTCAGTGATGTGAATAAAGTTCACAGTATTGGGCCTCTACTTCTATTGGCACTCCAAGTAAAGACATGTTGGAGGCCTTGAAATAAAGCCATCTTATATAGCAGTGGAATAAACCCAAACTGAAAAAGTAAGGAAAAAACTTCCATGTCAAGAAACAATTGCTTTAAACAACCAGTCCAACAACCATTGAAATCCCTTCCAATTCCAATAAATTAATTCTAAATGAAGCATTATTTCTACCTAACTGTAAGCTGATCCAAGCATCTAGGAACTTCTGTTTATTAATGACTTCCAGTCTTCAGGTATATAAATATGATGTAACATGGACCCTAATTTCTTACAGTCATTTTTCAAAATAAGGAAGACAGGAGAACATGGTTTTTAAGTAATGAAGATGTATGTAGTCACTTTTTCTAATTTTCCAATATCTACATTAAGAGGAGTAACCAGATTTTTCAAAGGCTTCAGTGACCTGCTATCTATGATATGCATTGATTGTTTAATAATTATGGGAGACTTTAACATCCATGTTGACAACCCAATAGACAAAGAGGCAAAAAAGGCTGAATGATAAACTTCAAAACTATTGTTTGACTCAAGATGTTAAACAACCGACACACAATCGAGGACACACTCTGGATTTGAACATTGGCAAGGGTGTAAATATACCCAAGGTCTCTGTAATTAATGTTGCTCTGTCTGATCATTTTTCTGTTGTTTTTAAAGTCTCTGTTGACTCACTGAGCAAAACAGATATTATTACAAAACGTTCTTTTACAGACAACACAGCTGAAACTTTTAATCAAATCTACTGCTCAACCTGAATTCTATCATCAATTCCATTGCTCCTGTTAAAGTGAAGGTTGTGTCTGGTAGAAAAATCTCTGTGGATAAATACTCCACTTGTAAGAAACGAAAGAAGCCTTTGTTGAAGGGCTGAACGTAAATGCTGTGAAACTCGACTTCATGTTTACTATGAAATCTACAAAGAAAGCCTGCAAAGCTATCACTCATCACTAAAACGTGAGGAAAACAATCTTTGCGGAAATCATAAACAAAAACAACAATACTCGTACCTTGTTTGCCACAGATGATAGATTGACAAACTCACCTGTGACTGTAACACCTGAACTTTACTCTATCAGGGCCTGCAATGAATTTGTCAACTTTTTTAAAAAATTGGAGGGTTAATCTGCACATCCACACGTAATCCAGTACCATTGGTGTGCCCAAATATAACAAATGCAGAGAAAATGGCTGAATTTCACCAACTCAACCATGAAAACTTAGAAGAAATTCTGAAACAATTAAGCTCCTCCTTCTGCTGTCTTGATATCCTACCTAGAAGCTTCCTTAAGAAAGTTCTGCCTGTCATTGCATCTGATCTGATTCAAAAAGTAAACTCATCCCTCTCATCGGGTGTTTTCCCCAGGCTTTAAAAACAGCAGTTATCAAGCCACTGACAAAAAAGAACAATCTAGATAAATCACTACTGCAGAATTGCAGGCCAAGCTCTAGCCTTCCATTCATCAACAAAATTATTGAAAAAGCTGTGTTTCAACAGTTAAACAGTTTCCTTACAATGACCAACCGCTTTGATGTCTTTCAGTCCAGTTTCCGTGCTCACCACAGCACTGAGACTGCCCTCAAAGTGTTCAATGACATCTGCATAAATACAGACTGTGGAAGAACCACTGTATTGGTTCTGTTGGACCTCAGTGTAGCATTTGATACTGTTGACCATGATATACTTTTAAAGCGTTTGGAGAGTTGGGTCGGACTCTCTGGTACAGTACTTAATTGGTTCGAATCCTACCAAAGAACAGGGACTTTTTTGTGTCAGTCAATTTCTCTTCGGAGCAGACAAAAGTCACGTGTGGAGTACCCCAAGGTTCAATCTTGGGACCCCTCCTATTTAATATCTACATGCTCCCACTTGCTCAGATTATAACAAGTAATAAGATTAGCTACCAAACCTACGCAGATGATACACAGCTCTAATGTATGATGTCACCAGGTGACGTTGAACCCATCCAAGCACTGAACAAATGCTTAGAACAAAACAATGCGTGGATGTGCCATAACTTTCTCCAGATGAATAGAAACAAAACTGAAGTTATTATCTTTGGACCTAAAGAGGAACGATGAAGAGTCAGCAAGCAGCTTCAGTTATTACAACTACAAACTAGTGATCAGGCTCGAAATCTGGGTGTAGTGATAGACTCAGACCTGAACCTTCAGAGACATAAATGCAGTTACAAAGTCAGTCTTCCCACTGTTAAGTAGGCTGGAGGATCCATGATACTTTTGGCCTGTTTCTCTTCCAGAGGCCACAGGAACCATGTTTAAATGCAATGCATCATCCATCTACTCAGGATATTTTAAATAGAAATCTATTGGTTTCTGCCAAAAAAAACTAAAATGGTCATTGTTAGGCAGTTTGATCCAATATGGCAAAATTAAAATAGAAGTGGTTCACCAGATATACAACCTTTTTAAGGCACAAGTGAGGTCCCAGCACTCTGGAAGATCTAGAAAGTCTGTGCCAAGAATAATAGTCAAAGATCCCTCTTTCGGTGTGCTCCAAGCTTGTGGAAGATTATATAATAAGTGCTGTCATCTTAGTGAAAGAGTCATACAAAGTATTAACAGTGGGGGGAGGAATTAACTGTGGAGGGTGTTGATTATGTTCTTTGATATCCAAAGGATCCTTTTGTCCAGGTTAACATCTGGGCTAGATTCATCAAGGCACTGGCTCCAGTGTGCAAACAACTGTAATGGCAAGATGGACCGATAAACAGCCTGCATGACATAAATAAACAAACCAAACAAGAATACAAAAATCCAAACTGGTGTCCCTATTTTTAAACCCAGATGCTTTGTGGCCAGAAAAACCCAAGCCTTTAATGAGACTTAATGACAGGAGTTGGAAAACAGTCAATTTGTTTCTGCAGAGCTTTGGCTCTTTCTGCGGTCGCACACAGGAACAGAAATGGGGACGAATCAGTTAACAACTTTCTGAGGCTCCTTCAGAAGCATGGGTTTAATTTTCCACATAAAGGCCCTTCTTCCATAACATATATTTATGTTAAGTCAGAGAGGTTCAATATCAACTTTTAACCTAAGGTGATTGAGCCCAAAAAGTCACAGATACACCATGGTCATTAGTGTTAAAAGTGCAGCAACAGTCTTTTACAGAGTCAAAGTTGTTGCCAAACCCAAGAATTTCTTTATTTTCTAAAATTTTCAAGAGAAAATTTAGAAAAATTTAGAAAAGGATTAATCACTCAGACATGTTCAAGCATGACAACCTGTTGAAAAAAAAAATCAATCTTTAAAGGGATTTCTCTCTGTCCTTATCAAAAATTTGATTTTAGGTTACATGTTTCTTAACAAACCAATAATTTAAATGAGTTCCTTTATTCTCTCAAATGCATTTGGAGAAAATTATCTTGCACTCTACTTTAAAACCTGAACATCTGTTGAAAATCAGAGTTTGGAGGGCTTACTTTGTTCATTTCTTTTCCCATCATTATTCCATTATAGAAGGGATGAAGGACTCTTATCCTCCTGAAGACGCTGTAATTACAGCTGATGAAAATGAAACGCTTTCCTTTCACATGCCTCTTACATCTCTGACATGTTTTGGCATTCGGAAAAACGGGCAAAATCTCCGCAGAGATACCCACAAATCTCACCGGAAAGTGCGAATAATGGGAACAAAAGGACTGATTTGCAGGGAATGAAGAAACCAGAAAGGGCCTACAGAATCCAAGCTATCACAGATATGAAATAATGGCATTCCTCATCAACAGCTTTAGATTTTCTGGGATCAAGCAAATGCTGCAGAGCTGAAGGACAGGTCTTTCCAGGCTAATTGTTTTAGGCTAAGCAGAAGGCAGCAGAGTATGGAGCTGACACTGAGCACATGTGATGCCAATCATGAGTGCCAAAGCATGCAGGCGGTGCGATCTCAGCTCAAGAATGAACAGGCAACCTCGGTGTCAGGCTGTTCTCCAACAAACCCATGTTATTTGGCTGTTAACAGGTCCCCAGCTGGCGTCTGCAGCGTGCTGTATGTGCTAGCATGCCAATGGTTTGGTCTGCGGATGTTCACGGCCATGTGTGAAGCATGGATGTTGGCTTAAAAGCATCCAGAGGCCCCCTGAGCGTAGGCTGCCACCAGAGAAAAAGAGGCAACAGCGAGCATTTATTTAGACAGCTTGTGTCTGCGACAGGAGGAATGCAGACCACAAGCTCCAGGCCTGAAGTGACTGAGGGCTCGTTTGGACACAAAAGGCACTGGGCAGGGATTGGGTTACGACCAGATTAGACTCGGACTGGTAGCAGTATTGCTACTTGGCTGGTGGGATTTTTAACAGGAGTTTTCTTCTGGGGGTAGAAGAAAAACACAAACTGATCCCTGAGAAAGGAGCAAAAGGATAACTTACACAAGCTTATTAGCAATACAAAGAGGAATCCATCGCTTTTTAAAAGACTTGTCTAAAGGCTTATGTCATTGTTCTTTTCTTCATATATGTTGCATTAAAGTAGGAGACGTGACTGCTCTAAATCACAGTCCATTTCCAAACTACCTCTTTTAGTCAAAGGTCTAGAAGCTTTTGTTTTTAGTAAACTTCAAGGATTTCATCATTCTAAAAGCTTTTTATCTGACTTTAGCCTTAAAAGGGCTAAACAACAAGGAACATTGTACAGCTGGTTTTATAGACTTATCAGAAGCATTTGATGCTGTAAATAACACATTGCTGAAACAGAGACTGACCAGCAAAGGCATGCATGACCACATTGTTAGCTAGTATGATAATTCAGCTAATAGTGTCCCTCAGGGTCTGTCCTCTGGCCCCTTTTATTCATTCTCCATATCAATACTGTTGACAGCAACTTGTCTACTGCAAAATTTCATGTTTAAGCTGATATGTCATAATGTAATGCAGTTGACTATTAAAAACATGCAAATAAATTGCCATGTCTTAAACCTTGTTTTGATGTTTTCAGATTCTAAATCTAAATCACTGTGCCATTAGTTAGGGTTCAGGGCTCACAGATAGAGTATCTGTTATTACTGAGCTTTCTTTTTGATGATTCTTTCTCTTTTAGGTCTTACACTGAGTTGAGATGTTGATGAAAGAGTAAAAGCTGAATTTTTGTTTTAGAATTAGGTCCATTTCTCTATTTAGGCCAAAAAAGGCTTTGTTGCTGCTACGTTGAGCATGTCTGTATCGCATTATAGTGATATGATTTACATGCACACATCCTTACAAAGCACACATGTCCTGGATATTGATTATCAGAGATTCACACACCACTTACAGGTATAAGCTTGTGTTAGATGGTCTGATAGTCTACTTGCAGACTGAGGCATTGGTACAATTTAGAGACAAAGTCATCCAGATGAGCAGTTTTTGCTGAACTGCTTTTAATAAAAATATTGTTTATGTATGTGTTTATGTGCTTCGTTAGATGTAACTTAAAGAGATTTTAAATCTCAATTAGTTATTTCCCCTAGTTAAATATAGAAAATGTAGCCAGACTAATTTATTCTTTCAAAGTGGTCTTGATTAATAGTTCTACACAAGGTCTTTCCAAATTTTCCTTTCAGACTTTGGCTGGTTTTTCACAGATTTTCAGTCCAGCACCTTAGCATTTTTCATTAAAAGGCTTGTTTTGGGTCCTAGTCATTTCACACATTACAATATTGTATTTTCTGAGTTTTGGTTGTTTTGTACCTGGCTTTTTCACATACAAAAAGACATCTTCTGCCACGGGACATTTTGTACTGACCACCCATGGGTCTGTAGCTGCCATGGTGGCAGTTCATCCTGACTTTGTTTGACACACAGTTTGACATATTAAATTGTATTTTAGCACCAACCAGGTGATTCCCACAGAGCTCTTAGCTGAAAGTTTTGCATTTAGTAGATTTTCAGCTGAACGATGATGCATCAAGCAGTTCATTGTTTTATTGCTTGTTAGATTTTTTTTTCTGTTTCTCAAAGGCATGACTCTGATACTGTGAGGAAAATTAATAAAAAAGAAAGTCTAAAGAAAAACTTGGAAAAAGCTTCAGAAATTCTGAATACATACTGAGACTGGTTTACATGATTAAAGTCTAACCACTTAAAGCTCAGCATATAAAGAAATTGGGGCTGGTTTGAAAATATTTGCACAGTATTGTGTTTTTTTAGAAAGTGGCATCATTTTGCGATGTATCATCACACAGTTTCAGCACACAGAAAGAAAGTAAATTAAGAAAAGCCAGTAAAGTGTGTCACTAGCAAGATGGCTTTCTCATGTCTCTAGAGGAATGGGGGGTGGGAATGCCTGTGGTTTTGGTTTTCTTCACTAAAACTTTGTTAGGTCACAAGTATCATCCAGTGAATCCCTTTGGGTTGGTTTAAAAAAAAAAAAAAAAAAAAAAAAAAAAAAAAAAAAAAAAAAAAAAAAAAAAAAAAAAAAAAAAAAAAAAAGCAGATGAGCCCTTGAAGCCACAGAAGTGGCTTCCCACCGCTGATCATACACCATGAACCCCAAATGAGAGGCTGTCAGTTCTTCCCAATTCTTCCCGTAACCGCTGAACAACCTCTATCTATCCAGTTATCTTCTCTCAAACCCGCTGTTATAAACATGAACATAGTACCAAAGCTATTCACACAAATTGAACTTCTCCAAAATTTGTTACATTAATGAAGTAGCTTGTAAGTGTGCAGTAGTTTTTTGGGGTATGTCATTATCAGCTTTGTGAGCAACAACTTCCAAGCCAACAGCAAAAACATATACATAAACATAAAGACAGAAAAGGTAGAACAGAAGGAAATAAAAATGAAGATATAACATCAAAGCACAAAAAAACAGAACTTATATAATACAGCTAAAACCTAGGTAAAAGGCTCATCAATAAATTAGTCTTCAGCTGCTTTGCAGAAGAGTCAAAACCGCATAAAGATCGAGTCAACACATTCCACAACCTGGGGGTCACTACTCGAAGATTTATTTCCCCTTGTCTGTAGGACAACTATCCTTTGACCAGAAGATCTAAGAATGCAAAAAGGGGCATGGAGGTCCACAGGGTCAGTGATATGGGGTGGGGCTCTAAATGTTAAGACTAAGATTTTAAAAAGAATTGTATATATATGGAGCTAATGCATAATGATTACAACAGGTCTGAGTTAGTTAAAAACATTGAAGTTCCATTCTGTACTGACAAGAAACAATAAAGGTCCTTCTCATTCAATCATATAAAGGCTTTTAAAACAGAGAAGACAATTCCCAATTAGTAGCATCATACTGTGGGGATGCTTCTCAGCAGCATGTCCTGGAAGACTTGTAAAGGTAGAAGATAAATCAAATGCTGCAAAATATAGGGAAATCCTGAAGGACAATTTGTTTCCATGTGCAAGAAAACTGGCTTCAGAAAACATTTATTCTCCAGCAAGACAACAGCCCAAAGCATCCAGCTAAAGCTACACAGAAATGGTTTGAAGACAACAAGGTGTATGTTCTGGAATGGCCCAATCAAAGCCCGGACCTCAGTCCTATAGAGAATTTGTGGCTGGACTTGAAAAGGGCTGCTCACAGCCAGTTCTCATGAAACCTTACAGAGCTTGAACACTTTTGCAAGGAAGACTCAAAGAAGAAGAATAGTCAAATTGCAGCATCCAGATGTGCAAAAATCTCAAGATTGATTGAGACCTATCCACACAGACTCTCCTGCCCTCATCATGCAGGAACTGCTGACACACTTCAGCCACATGAGGCTTAGCATTGTCATGCATAAGAAGGAACCCAGGGCCCATTGCACTAGCATATGGTCTCACAGTGGGTCTGAGGATCTCATCCTGGTGCCTTATGGCAGTCAGGGCACCTCTGGCTAGCACATGGAGAGCCTCCTCACACCATGACTGACCCACCACCAAACTGGTCATGCTGGAGGATTTTGCAGGCAGCATAACGTTCTCCACTGTGTCTCCAAACTCTGTCACATCTGTCACATGTGCTCATTGTAAACATGCTAAATCAGTGAAGAGTACAGGGCGCCAATGGCAAATCTACCAATGGTGTTTCCTAGCAAGCGCCAATCGTCCTGCACGGTGTTGGCTTGTAAGCACATGCCATATGTGTGGATGTCGGGCCCTCATACTATCCTCCTCATGGAGTCTGTTTCTAACAGTTTGAGTAGAAACATGCATATTAGTGGCCTGCTGGAGGTCATTTTGTAGGGCCCTGGCAGTGGACCTCATGTTCCTCCTTGCACAAAGGACGAGGTAGCAGTCCTGCTGTTGGGTTGCAGCCTTCCTATGGGCCCCTCCATGTCTCCTGGTGTACTGGCCTGTCTCCTGGTACCTATTCCATGCTCTGGACACTGTGCTGAGAGACACAGCTAATCTTCTTGCCACCGCTTGCACTGATGTTCCGTCTTGGATTAGCTGCACTACTTGAGCAACTTCAGTGGGCTGTAAAAAATGCCTCATGATGCCTCTATGTGTGACAGCACCGAAAAAATGAAAAAGTGACTAAAAGTTCAACCAGAAGGGATGAGATTAGAGAAATGATCTGTGGTCACCACCTGCAGAATCACTCTTTAATAGGGGTTGTCTTGCTTATTGCCTCTCATTTCCACCTGTTGTATTTTCCATTTGCACAGCAGCAGGTGAAATTGATTCACAATAAGTGTTACTGCCTAACTGGTGACATTGATTCCACAAAGGTGAGACTAATTTGGAGTTTTACTGTTCTGTTTCGGTGTTCCCTTTATTTTTTTGAGCAAAAATGTTAATTTTTGATAACTCTTGGAAGAGGTTTACAGAGCCTTTAGTAGCTCTGGAGCCACAGCTTGAAGTCCCCTTGTTTAGGTTTATTGTCCTGCTAAAAGGTTAATCTCTGCTCCATTCTTTAGTCTTTTGTTGTCTTTAACAAATTTTCTCCCGGCATTCTCCTGTATTTAGGTCCATTTATCTTCCTATCAACTCTAACCAGCTTCCCTGTCCCTACTGCAGAAAGGTATCCCTCAGCATGATTCTGCCACCACCATGTTATTTTGTTCAGTTTCATGTGCAGTGTTGGTTGTCTGTTACATATTTACCTGTAGGCAAATTGCAGCTATAGTTATACTGAGATGAAATACTACTAACAGGTGGACTCTATTTACTAATTTGGTGACTTCTGAAGATTGCTCTGGATTTTATTTAGGGACATCTGAGTAAGGGGGTTGGGGGTGGGGGTAAATGCACTCCACACTTTTCAGATTATTAATAGAAAATTTTTTTTAACCAATTTAACACTTTGTATCCTTTTCACAGTTATGCACTACTTATTGGTCTATTACATAAAATCCCAGCAAAAAACATAAATGTTTGTGGTTGTAATGTGACAAAATGTAAAAATGTTCAAGAAGAATGGATACCTCTTAAAGGCCACTGCACCCCTCCTTTACCTATTTGCTCAGTGCCAAAAAGACATCATAAACCACCTACCATGAGATGAAAATGTTGTGCTTCACTGCACTGTTAAAAACACTGACAAGTCTGTTCGGAAGAAGTGTTCAACAGAAACCACATACAGAGGAGACAATTAATATTGAAGCATCCCACTGCCAACGGAACCGTGACAACTCCTCATAATGAGCAGTTTATTCAAAATGCAATTAACTGTTCACAAGTGGTGACAACAACTTCTATTTAATAAAACGACTCGCTCAACCATGCCCTCTATCTATAAAACAAATGCTTTAGACTTTTGGGATTTGTTCAAAAGAAAAACTGCGAACAATGTGCAAAAAGTCCAAGAAAAATAAACAATCCTCCCCATGAAGGCTTAGCTTTTTGTTGCACTTCACATGAATAAAATGACATTAAAAATTGATGGGTTTCTGTTCTGAAAGTGGCCAATTTGCTGACAGTGAGAAATGAGACTTTCATTCTTCCAGAACAACACAGATTCGTTCTTTATATTTGAAAGAGTTTGAAAACTGTGATGGAGGGGGCAAATGGGAACAAAATGTGTTTCCTTAGTGACAGCAACAAAACTGCACTTTAGACTTTTAGAGACACATACCTGTATGTAGCATACAAAAACACTGACTGCAATTATTTAATAAACTGACAATCAGATCTCTGACAGAATTTACATATCAGGATGGGGTTTTTTTTATAGACAGTGAGAGCCAACAGTTCAGACAAATGATTCAGCGTACAATCATTGATGTGTCAAACTGTCGACTCACTGTTGGATCTAATTCATTAATCTTGTCAAGTCTATGCCCACAGTTGTGCTTCACTACCCTCCTCTCCACATTATGCCATCAGCATGTGATTAATGCATAACAGTTTTTTCTCTTCGAAGACAATTCTAACGCATCAAAGAGGAAGCGAGCAGGACAATAGATGGTGGCTTCTAACATCAGGGCGAGCATTCCGATCATTGGGAATTTCCCTGCAACGGATTCTTTCTGATCAGCCTCGCCTGGATTAATTTGAGACGACAAAGCCCAATCAGTTTGAACCTTTGCCCATTCGCATGACTGCCTCTGTTTGGCAAATTATGTGGACACTAATGAGTCCGAGCTGGACCGAAAATGAAGATCAAACAAAATCGAAGGTATTCTAAATACAACATGCACCTGCACCAAAGGTTGTTAAAGTAGAGGGTGGGGTTTTTTTCAGAGTAATTTGTGAGTTAAAGATAAAACAGATGTGTCCAAACAGAAAAAAAATGCTTTATTTGAACTCGTGTGTGCTGTTACATAAACACAACTTCCAATTATGCAGCTCAGGCTATGTTTTGATAAGTGCGGTTGTTGATACAGGAACATATTAATGAGATCGAGGCATTTTCAAATGCAAACGGCTAATCCCTAACAAATAAGGTTAGTGCATGTACATATACAGCATTCTCTGGATTATTGTCCCCATGGTAAAGATGTCTACATCCCTTCCCTTCCCATCCTCCTGACTATGCACAGTGGCAAGATGAATGGGTCCTCATCCAGCCTCCTTTGTCACAGTCGCAATTGTTTTAAACTTCTTAATAATTGCTATTTCTTTAGATATCAGCAAATTTAGTTAATAGGTACATTTATTTATATAGTCTCTTTCACAGATAAAAATCACAAAGTGCTTCTCAAAGACAGAGCATGAAACCTAAAACATGATCAAAAAAAAGACAAAAAAGGAAATTATTGTTTAGGTGATTAGCTGTTTTCCTGTAGCCATGTCCTGCCTTGTTAAATAGAACACATATCTGCCTTGCTCAGATGTAACATACTTTTGGTTTTCCCATTCTGAAAACTGCCTAAGAGAAATTGGAGGAATGGTCAAAGATCTCTCTCTGTATGCTTCAACCTTGTGAACTGCTATAGTAGAAGAATAAGTGCTGTCTTACTCACAAAATAGGGTTGTACAAAGTCATAACAGTAGGCGTGCTTTTTTATCCATTGAATGATGTGCTAAAGTCACATAATGTGAAGGGCACTACAAAAAGCAAACCATTACAGGGGAGAAGGGTGTAGAAATAACCAAAAACAAATCATTCAACATTTATAAGCTCATTTTCCAGCACCTTTAAATATATTTAAACATATAAAGCTCTTGTTTTAATACAAAAAGGGCCACACTAATGCTTAAGTTACCTGAACCTCCTTTCTATGGCAGTCGATTGGCATTGCTCAAATTTCCTGACTGACATCAATATCTCAGCAGCACAGAGAAGACTAAGTTCATTTCCCCACCTATCAGTCTTTTTCCCCAAGTTTTTGAATGAGACTGTCTCACTGTGAATCTTGAGTGTTCTGGATGTTGCTTTAAGTTGCAGCGAGGAGTCAATATTTGTAGAAAAAGGTTTCCGACACATTCCTAGACCAAGGAAAACTCCAAAAAAGCCAAAAATAAATACAAAATAACAGTTTTAAGAAGGAGGTGATAACTGCTTATTCAAAGCCCAACACTCACCATCACAGAAGGATTTTATTTTAGATGTACTATACCATGCACTGCGCTTTGCATGGCACAGCCATTTTTGTTTCTATAGCAACCAAATTACAGGGTTAAAAGCTTAAAGGGTGCTGATCAACAAAAGAGACTAAATCGTGGCTTTGATGTGGTTTATTACTCAAGTAGCAGGAGGTTGAGGTTAAACTATTGACTATAAATTCGCTGAATTCATTTTTGGATTGATTTAAGTATAATATGTCAATTAATACTTTTATAACAGTATGCATGTTAATGTATATTTTAAAACTTCAAATTATAATACCTCTAAAAGCAAAACCTCTCTGTGGTTTTTAATGTTGGAGTTATTTTTAAGGCTTCACAGAATGAGCAATTTCTCGTTTATGGTTAGTTGATACCACTCTTCCACAGCTTTCACTGGGTTCAGCTTCTTACAGAGGTGCTGACAGTGCCAGAATTAATGACTCCAACTTCCCCCACATTACCCTGTCATATGTCAGCCATAGTCACTTTCAGACTCCAAGGAACCCCAATGAGAAACGGGTGATGTGATGAGATAAACTGAGGAAAAGCCTTATGTGGTGTCTCTGGTTGCCACCTCTGTGCCTTCAGGTCTGTGCCAGACTGAGGCTGGATAAAGGAGGGAAGTCATCCCTCTCTTCCTCCCGCTCCTGTCGCCTGTGCCTGTTGTCAGCGCTTTTCTAATAGAGTGAGACAGAGGCGTAACAGCCGGTGAGACCTTGTAGATTGGTCCTTGCAAGTGTGGGGGAAATATGACCAGCATGAGTTTCCACCAGGCAGTCACCCTCCCTGGGAATCCAATTACAAGATTACAGTGGGAGAGAAAAAACAGCCCCACTGGGTTTATACAAGCTGTATTACTATAATCCCTAAGGTTGTGTGTGGGCACAAATTCCACATTATTGTATCCACTAAAGGTTTGTCAGGAACAAACTTCTAGAAAACTGCAAAACAGCCAAAACACTGAGTTCCCTTAAATCAAGGCTAAAAACCCACCTGTTTAGAGTTGCCTTTGATTTATAATAACTGGATCATTGATCATTATATTTGATGTAAATTTGATTGATGATTTTGATAGGATTTAACAAAGTGTAATCTTTATTGTTTTATTGTTTCATAATTGGTTACTGTATTATGTTGCTGTGATGTAAAGCACTTTGTACTCCCTTGTTGCTGAAATGTGCTATACAAATAAATTTGACTTAATTCAGTCCAGGTTTGACCTATTTACAAGTCGTGGCTTTTTGCGTTTTTCTCAATCTAAAGTTATCTTGATGCCAAAAATGTAGAACTTTTTTTTTTTTTAGTTTCGCAGAAAGTACAATGATTTAATGTATCTTAAACTATGCTTTATAGAATTGTTTACAATTTGAACAATTGATCATCAAATTCTGACTACCTGAATCAACTTGAATTTGTACCTTAGAGCTTACTTTAGTTGTTTTATTTATTTGTCAAACAATTTTAAGATTTTTATTTGTCTTTTTCTTTTACTTTGACAATTACCTGTTTTTTAACCTGTGCAATGCACTTTTTGTTACATCCATTTGATTCCTTGTTTGACTAGCAGTATTACTGTAGCTCTCCAGGTCTCAACTGGGAAGAGATAAAAAGTGAGTTTGCACAACAAACTGTGAGTTATTTAAGGTAAAAGTGTAAAACAAAAACTCTCCCTACTTGACAAAAATATGGTGAATATGAATAATTAAAAACTGCTACATATATGATTGATTTGATGCTAAAAGGCATTTACACTTTAATTAGTAAGAGTCAAAACCCCAGCTTCTGATTATTACACTAAGAGACAAGCTTCAGATATCCAAATGTTTCTGCTTTCAAAGCCTTTTTTTGCAGAAGTCATGCCAAACACTGCATGCATACTGTATTATTTTATTTTTTGTGGGGAACAATAGATAGATTGCTCATATAGAAACTCTGCAAATACTTAATCTTTACTTTTACTAGGATTTAGCTTTGAATCATTAAAACCATTTTCTCTTATGAAACAACTCATTCATTGGCCAGATGGATTATGATCCAGCTTCTGCTTTTTTTTTTTTTTTTTTTTTTTTTTTTTAACAAGAACCACCACAGGGCTTTGCTTTGTCCCATGTGCTCAAGGTAAAAGCACATAAAACATTGATGGAAATAAAGGTTAAATGTTCTGCTGTGAGGGACTTTTGATGACTAATTGATTCAGAATACAGAATAGGCTCAAAAGTTGTGCAGCGTTGAATGCAAAAAAAGGAAATGGCTTTGTTTCTTGTGGATGTAACAGTAATTAACAGAAAACTGCAGAAAAAGGGATACTTTTCTGTCCTTTGGAGCTGTGTGGCATTTTGTCCTTTATGAATAGGTAGCAGGTTCTAATTAACCAGCTGCATATTTGCCTCCAAGCTTTTAACAAAAAGAATTTACAAGATGACAGAGTCACATTTGTGCTTGCCAACAGATTTTGTCTAAATTAATGCATTTAATCTTCTTTCTGAAGCTATTGTTAAACAAGCCAACAATGTGCTACACAGTAAAATCTAACAAAGCAAAAAGAAACTTGGAAAGTCATTCTGTGAAACACAATGAATGAAATGACATAATCTAAATACACACAAAATTAATGCTGATGAGAAGATACACATCTTTATTGGAGTTGCAACTAGATGTCTCATGTAATTTATCTTAATATAAACAGATCCTGCAAATAAGATGGGATAAGTCTGGGCCTTTAAAACCAACCATAAAATTCAGTAACTGATTGGAAGCCAGTAGAGCGTGATAACCACATGTTTTAAACTCACCTTTTCCCTTACTGTTAAAAGTCAAGAGTCAGCATGTTGTACCACCTTTAGATGATAAAAAAGATGTATAATCTATGCATATTATCACAATTTATACAATAATCTAGTTGAAATACAAGCATGACCAACTTTGAATTTTTGGTAAAGTAGTAAAGATTTACCTCAGCTAAAAGTTGTGACTATATTTATCAAATTAAAAAAATTAAACAGCCTTAATTATAAAGTCAGCCTCCTTTCACACAAGATTAATATTTCCCTATAATCTCTAGGAACTCAATGACTTAACATTGCTGGATTGTGGCAGATTTATAATAAATATACTATTATTAATATTATTAATTGAGGGAAATATTCTTGCCAAAGAGGTGTTACCATGCACTTGGGTTTTGAATCATGATCTATGTGATTTTCCCATATATAACTTGCTCTGCAAGAGCACATTCGAAATTGTCCAGTTGGAGTGAAAGGTGGTGAACAATCTGTGATGAGTTACAAAATTTCAGGGGTCCACAACCTGTGAACACTTACAATTACTACATGTCGTGATGTTCTTGGGAGGAAGGGGGCCCCTTGGAAGGGCGCCCCTATTGGATAATGATAGGGAAAATGCTGTATACACACACACACACACACACACACACACACACATTTTCTCCACCTCAATCATTAGTTTCAGCCTTATTGTAAAGACTGAAGTATAATCGGTATCGTCATTAGATTACTGATGTCATGGAGTTTGAATTGTTTGAGTTGTGATGTTGTAAAATTATATCATGAACCCTAAGAGCCACTACTGTCACATTTATCTCCTCATCCTTATTGCTAAATGCAACAAGAAGGCTTCTCTTTGACAGCAGGATATACATTTTATATTTGAACTGCAAGCTGAAGCCTTAACCACCCTCAACCATCCTGCTACTGCCTTTTAAGTAATTTGGAGCTTTGCGCACCTTCCTCCTCCTTGCAGCCCTATTCCAAAAGGGTCTCAGCACATCCAAGAAGTCTGATCAGTGTCCTTTTGGAATTTATTGGTGTGGTGATTTTGGATTGTTAATTTTAGCTGCGCAGAATTCAGTTGAAGCCAGAACTGCAGCAAGACAAGATAGACCTAGCATCTGCAAGGCCAAGAAGAATAAACCACCAAGGTGAGCACCATAACAGATTTGTGCATCCTCGAAATGTCTGGAAGCCTTTGCTCTCCATCATGTGTGATCAGGAACAAGCTGTTTTATTTATACACCCATGAAGACCTTGAAGACCTCTCTAAGAGACTGCTAGGACCATCTGCATTCTGGTTAATCTGTCTTAGTCCAATGTTAATTTTATTCATTGACAAAAATAAAAAAAAAAATAAATAAAAAAATACTCCTTCCCTAGAGTCATTTTCACATTCTAATTAAGGTCTCAGAGAACAAAACTTAGATTTCAATATTTATGTAACAAAATAGCAAATCAAAATACACTAAATTTACTTAAATTCCTATTCAGTAAACAGGATTTTAATGGGGTCTGGATGAAAAAGAACAGAAGCCATGTTTTACAAAATGAAAATATCTAATCACCATCTGCTGGCAAACACTAAAGTCTCATCTAAGCAGTCACACACAGGTCTGCAGACATCAGAGGAGATGCTGGGGATTTATGTCAATCGCCAAAACACCACAATAGTCTTCTTTCAGAGCAGCATTGGAACATAGAGATTCATGCAACCAGAATCTCTTGTTTTTATGTAGAGGCAGTGAAATAAGATATTATATCTCTTAAAATGCACCCCAAGGGCAAGTTATATAATGAAAACGGCTCAGAACCAAGAACGGCGCCTTGAGGAACTCCAAATGTAAGCATTGCTGTAGCAAAGGAACGTCTGTCTACTTAGACTTGAAACCTCTTTTCTATGAAATATGACTGCAACTCCTGAAGAAGTTTATATATACAAAATATACATTTCAAACTGTGAAAGATGATGGTATGGCAGTATTACAACAATCATAGGCAGCATTCAGATCTAAGAACACAAAGACTTTCCCAAATTTCCAGTTCCACAAAACAGGTAACTTAAGATCCAAGATCTAAGACTCATGTGATCTAGTTCATATGGTATCTGATTTGAGTCCAGATCAGGTAAAAGCTCATATAGTCTCTAGAATTAACCTGCTAGGATTAATAAATTATCTGAAATATCTTAAAAGAGACTCTTAAAGAAACAATTGCTATTGGATAAAGAAAAGTATTTTTCTGAACAACAAAAACAAAGATTTACCCAGAAATTCAGAATATTTGAGTGAAAGGAAATGTCCAAATTCTTCTGTTGGAAAAATAATACAACCTATATATGTTTGTGGAATTGTTGTCACAGAGTTTGAATAGAAATAACAGTAAATGTTAGGCTGGTGTTAATACCCTTTAATGCATCAATAATTTGTTTATTATACTTCAAAAACAGCATGTTATCATGAAACGCACCACTCAACCCTTCCTTCATCATCTTAAAAATAACCAATCCCATGAAGGCACCTGACACGACAACTGTGTCTGATGGCAGGCCGTGGTATGCCGAAAGCTGCCCTGGCATTCGAGAGCAGCCAAGGCAGCTTCCCATTTCAAAGCCAAAAGAGCCGATGGATGGTTGTACTCACCGGCGCTATTTGAGAGTTGACCCCTGACCCTATCACCCACACCCTGATCACGTCCCGCTGTGCATGCTTTTAAGTCCTCAACACCTCTAACTCTTTGGCTTTAAAGAGCAAAACATGTATTGATTACCCAGTTCATCATCTGGATAACACTTTTTTTCCCCCCAAGACACAATTTTGGATAAAAGCTGTTTTATTGCACTTGCAGCACACTTTTACAATCCAACTTTATTCAGTTCTCACTATCATCATAAATCCTTTAATTCATTCCTTAAATATCTGGAGAGAATCAGAGGTCCTTCTAACCTTGGCCTCATTGCTCCCATGTTCTCTCCCTTCTGGCCTCACAAGCAAATGCATTAGTCAGTGAGTGCCAGACATAACTCCCTGTGCCAGTGGTATGACTGGCTTACACTGTGCCAGGCACCCTCATTGGCCTTTCTTGCTGATTTACAATTTTGTGAGTGTAATGAAGGCCACGGACCAACAGGTGGCATTATTTATAGTGAAGCTGTACATAGATAAGGAAGAGGTCCAGGGGTGAAGAAGGGAAGACAGAAACTAAATATTCTGACAGGAAACACAAAGTTTGACAAGGTCCCAGGAGGTAGAAAATGTGATTCAAGATGGAACATAAGAGGAAAAAATGCAGGGATGTTTGAAAATGTACAGTGCCTCACATAGGCATTCATACCACTTTAACTTTTTAACTTAATCAGAAGACAGCCAAAAATATTGATGTATTTTAACAAGATTTTTCTGAACACTACAATGCAACTTCGGTCAGAAGTTGCTTGATTACGAAGTAGTTCACCTGTTTGTAATTTAATCTCAGTATTAATCTAGCTGCTCTGTGAAGGCCTCAGAGGTTTGTTAGAGAACATTAGTGAACAAACTGGTTCATGAAGACCAGGGAACACAGCAGACCGGTCAGGGATAACGTCGTGGAGAAGTTTAAAACACATTTATGCTATGAAACAATATCCAGAACTTTAAAAGTCTCACAGATGTTCAATCTATCAAATAACAACTGAAAGAGTATGGGACAACAGTAAACTAACCAAGACATGGCCATCTTTGCAAATTGACAGGCCAGGCAAGGACAGCATTTCTGAGAGAAGCAGCCAAGAGGCCCATAGCAACTCTGGAGGAGCCCCAGAGATCCACAGCTCATTTGGGAGAATTATTGGGTGGGAGAAGTGGTAAAAAGAAAGCCATTTTAAAAGAAAGTCATAGAACTGCAGAAGTTGCAGTTTGCTATAAACAATGCAGGGGACACAGCAATATGTAGAAGTTGCTCTGTTTCGATAATACTAAAATCAAACATCTTGGGCTGAATGGAAAATATTATCTGTTGCATAAAACTGACATTGCACATCACTCTGAACACAACATCCCCACTCCTAAACAGCAGCATCATGCTGTGGGAATGCTTTTCTTCAGTAGAGACAGCTAGTTAGACTTGATGGGAAAATTAAAAACATGCTGGAGGCTCCAAGACAAGGAACTGGAAGAAAGGTTCACCTTTTCAGTAGGACAACAATCCTAGACATAAAGCCACAGTATAGAATTGTTTAGATCAAAGCATATTAATGCAGTAGAATGGCTTAGTCAAAGTCCAGGCCTAAATCTAATTGAGAATCAAACAAATACTGCCAAATACTGTTTCAGAGTAAAACTATACACTTTTGATGTCTTTTTTTCACTCTCATATTCTTGATATTTTCAACTAAACCAGAGTGAAGCATACAAACAGTGTCAAACACAAATATCCTATGTTAAGCAGGGATAATACGCATTACTCTGATCCACAATGTAATGACCATATCAAGCAGATATAAGGGATTAAACTTTTATTGCCCTCGTTGGTACAAGCTTCAGGCTCAGATGGTTAGGTTCAGAGGATTAAAACTCGTTTAAACTGATCCCTTCATCTCTTCTGTCATCAGGAAAGCTAAACCCTTTCATTATATCATCTGCTTTTGTGTTTCTCAATACAACTTCATAGCCAAAATTTTTCTTTTTACCGCCTGGTATTGCTAAACTATGAAAACAGGTACTTATCACCTCCCAACGTGAAATTATTAAAGCAAAATACACTTAAAGTTTAGGGGGAATGCAGTCCAACTGAGACTGTCTCTGCATGACATTACTGCATTGTTGCATAAATCTGATCCCTTATATAAAACTAAAAACATTCCTGCACTGTTGGGGATGGGTTGTGCAGAAAGAGTCCATGGCTGAAAACTTGTAATGCTTGTTTGTTCTCGGCCCGTAAAAGTGGGGTACAAATTGCCTGGTTACTCAATATGAAGAAAGCAGAATATAAGAGAACAGTGCAGTGAAAACATGATGGCTGAAAGAGCAAGGGGTATTTTACACTGATGTGAGGGAAAACATCAAAGGTACGGTGTGGTACTCTAAGTACTTCAAAGCCTCATTTAATGTTCTCATTCAAGGTTTGGTGACCTTGATCTGACTGATCACTTCCTTTAGTGTCATAGAGACAAATTTTGCTGGGACTCCTTGTAAAGACATGTAAGAGCCCTTTAAATAAATGCACCTTTTAATGCAGTGACATTATATCATGCTTTCAGAAATCCTGATTCATGCACATGGAAAAGGAGTACAGTAATTCTATTTAACAAAACTGGAACACAGTTGTTAGTATCTCTGCTATTAATCTTCCTTTTGTCAGTATGACAGCACTTAGTCAACTTTTGACATTTTCCAAAGATGGAGGAAATAGAGAAAGGAATCTTTGACCATTCTTCTTTGCACAAGTTCTATTGTTAGCATCAATTTTCCACAGTCTTAGGTCCCATCTTTATTCTTATTTTGTGTCTAGCCATTCACACACACACACACACACACACACACACACACACACACACACACACACACACACACACACACAAACCATTTCTGATGGTAGGAGGAAAAAAAAAAAAAGAAGCTTTCTGGCATCACTTTGAAACAATCCATTGGCATGTGTAGTATCTCATGGTTTTTATGGACACTTTACATTGTGAATATAAAAAACATTGATTTTCAGTTCATGTCAAAGAGATTATACTTTCTAACTTGTATAAAGTCACTCCAAACTTCATTGAAAGGGGTCACTATAACAAATTGAGATTGCAGCGACAAAGACTTCCTGTTTTTTTACTTTTGAAGTCAGAAGAAAGCGAAAGCAAAGGAAACAGAGCTCCAGCCTGGATTAAAACCCAGTGTTTAGCTTTAACCATTTACTCCACAGTGATGACACTCTGAAACAGAATTACAATATCTTGTATGTTAGAGGATGTTTGTAACAAACACGACTTTTCACATTATTAAACACTGACAGCAGCTTTCCCCTTTTGTTCACTTCAAATCTATTAATATACACGACTTGAGTTTGTTTTTAATTTGTGCTTCAATTAACAATGCTTAGCCCTTTTCCTCCAAAAAGATCCATGTAAAATTTCATAGCAGATGAGGAAGTACTACCCGAGTACCAACGCCTTTTTCTGGGGTAAATTTCTTGAAGCTGTAGTGAGAATGGATGGGAGTAAATAGCTCTAGAAAATTATACTGGTCCCTGAAAAACACTCTAGCAGTTGAAACATCCCTTAAAACAGCAATCTAACATTCCAGGCCTTGTAGGTGTTTATCTGCTTCAGCATGCCTAAATCAAATGATTAGATCATTAGGACTTTGTAGAGCTTGGTTGCCTTCTCAGGAGGTAATTCAACCATTTGATTCATTGATAAGTCTAAACATTAAAGTATAGGCCCCAGAACTCTGGAGTTTGAGAACTTTTCCTTATACCAAATGGACTCCTGTGTCATGTCATATTTATAACGCAGGGAAACGGGAGGTCATTCATTGCTAAAATTTCCAGAAAACTTGGATCAACTTTAAAAAGCAGCATATCAACCCAAAATATTATTATGGGTGTCACTAATTGTGTAAAAAAAAAACAAAAACATGAAAATCTAAAAATGCCTCATTTATATTCATTTTAAAGGAATGGTTAGGGGTATCAACAATTGTGTCACTGCTGATTTTGATCAAAACAAGTTTTTCTTTACCTTGGAATTTTTTTTCCTTGCTTAAATGTACAGAAATTAAAGGTTGCAATTTTAAACACCTTTTTCAGTGTTAGATTAAATGACTATGACAAAAGCTGAATTTTCTTTGTGTCTGTTTGTATGAACTGCAAGAGTCACCCTGTCTTCTGCTTGCTTATATTACTTGTGGCAATATGTCGTTCTTCCTAATGAAGACCAGAACTTCAGCACAGTTGTGTGTATGTTGCTGATTTCCCACAAAAATTTTGTTGAAAGGAGGGAGAGAACAAAGCGATTAGGCATACCTGAAGTTATTGGCGGCATTCCGAGCAAGCAGTTGATTTTCCAGCAGAGAAGATGGAGAGAGTTAAAAAAAAAGAGAAAAAGAGCAGTGTTAGCACTTTTTACAAACCTGAATACATTTTTGTATCATGGTAAAGCATCTCTGACATCCATTTAATGCAAATCATTATCCGCACATACACACAATATTTCAGCCGGAACTCATTGGTCTGCCACTGATTGATATATGAAGACTGGTCTAAAGATGCTTGAGCTGCATGGTTTCAGTTGCATTTCCAAAGTTAATGAGAAAAACATGGCATCATCTTTGACCAACTGTATGCTCTTGTTTCTTTGTTTTTCTTCAGTTCATCACATCTCTGACATTTTCTAAACGCTGTCATAACACATGAAGGCCCCGGGTCCTCCAAGTTAAATATCTGGTCCAATCATGGTGGCTGTTTACATTTGCAAACACTCCGGAGGGATGAGGAAAGGCAGGGGGGTCAAATTCAGGATATATTACCTGACGGAAAAAACTATCCAGATGGATTTGTTGACACTATTTTTTCTCACTTGCTGGCAAAACCCTTGCGGCTGTGCTGTTGACAGCGCACGTAAATACATGGGATATTGACCATTTACAAACAACCCAACAATCGGATTTGATGAGTGCCAGACATAATGTTGAAGAAACACCGTGTTTCCCAGTTCAGCCAGTTCAGGTCCAAGAAGAGCTCTGCTCTCTGGTTCTAAGCTCTTATTATCAGATTTCTGACCTCACACAACTGAAATTTTAAAGTCTTTAAACTGATTAAGGGTCTATTCAATTTGGATTTGAAGTACCTTTCAGATTTTCCAGATGACTGTCTGTCTCTACATTTCTCTCATAGTTACTCTGCAGCTACTGTAGTGCTGATGTTATGCCAGTGTTTTGGAAACCCAGCTGTTTGTAGTTTTAAGACTCTTTTGAAAATGAGGATCAGAAATCAGCTGAACTAGAAAAAAAAAAAAAAAAAACAGTGCTTAAAATCTCCTTAAAAAGCTCTAATATATAGCTATACCCATCTTCCCATCAAATCCTTTCTGAAAAAAAGACCTCCCCACAGCATGATAATGCTACCAACGTGTTTATCAGTGAGGATGGTGTGTTTTGCATGTAAACCAAAAGTTGAACTTAGTTCTCATCTGATTGAAGCACATTCCTATCCCATGTTTGTGCTGTTCCCTTGATGACTTGTTGGAGGAATTGTTTTCCAGTGTTTCCTTCATGTCACTATTGCGTAAAGGATTTAATTGTAGAGTGCATAACTAATAGTTATCATTTCATGATGTTCAAACACACGAGCAGTGGTTCTCTGCAGGTCCTCCTGTGTTAACGTGGGGCTCTTGACTTATTCGTTGATTAATGCTCACCTTTTCTGATTAGTCAAGACCAACGTATCTTGGTGGGTTTGCAGTTGTTCTCTAATAATCCTGAGTCCTTCGCAGAACAGGTGAAGTCATACAGTGGACCCCCTGATATTCACAGGGGTTAGGGACCACATCCACCATTCACAAATAGTTGAAATTAACAAATACTCGAGACCCTCTCTAAAGATGTTTATAACTGCCTATTTTAATAGTTCAAACAAAATATAGCTTTATAGGCATTAACACACAGTGAAAACTGTCTTAGCACTACTGCAGAAGCTAATATCCATGCTCTTCCTTTTCTCTGCACTTAGGGTTAGAGCCAATCAGTGCCAAGGAAAATGAATGGTGCTCCTGGATTGACTGCTTTGGAAACATCAGCCAACAGCATGTCAAGTTGCATTGCATCTAGGTATTTCAGCTTCCCAAGTTTCATTTTCTTTTGAATATTTGATATATACTCCACGAAAAAAAAAAAAAAAATCTTTAAATAGGTGAATCCGGCAGGGGCCTGCTATACTGGAATGGAATTATTCAGAGGTTAACTCCACTTCTTAGTGACTTCAGGAGGGTGGCCTGGAGTTTATTTGAGGGCATTATTTTAAAGGGACCTCAATATACATGCACAACAAATTTTTCAATGTTTGAAGGGACATGATGAGCACAAGCAACCTGATAGTCTGATTAAATGAGTACCAGTTAGATCTGAGTTGGATTTGATCATGGCTGTCAGCATTCCTTGTATCCACAGGCCCCTCAAGGTGGAAATAAATTTTAAAAAAAAAGAGATTTACATGAAAACCTGTATTTAAATCTCTCGATATCAGTCCTTTTTTTGAACATATAAAACAAGATTTAAATGGCATGAGTCCCATCTTTGATTAACTGGCTCTGCTTGCAAAAGGTTTCATTGTGCTTTGGTGACTAAGCAAATGATTGGAAAGCCTTCTGCCTTTAAGCACAAACTGAAAGCTGCAGCAACAGAGCTTTACATTTACATCCCTCTATATTTGTGGCCACTGAAAAGTCGTCTTACCTAATCAGTCATGGAACGTATGACAGACGAGCATTTGAATATTTAAGGTCAGCATAAACAGGATAACGGGCAGCGTCAAACACGTCTTCGATTCTCTGTACCACTCTGGTGGGCCCTGCCATTTACCCCTTTTGATATTTTTATGAACTGATACCAAGAAAGATGGATTGGATAGAAGGAGGGATAAAGATCAAGTCAGAGGGTTTGGGACACCCAGGAGCAGAACAGCTGTCTTTCAGATTGCTCCAATGTGCGAGTGCAAGCAGGAGAAAGAATTCCTTTGTTTCTGTGCGGTTTGCTACTTCACCGCAGACCTTTTATCTGCATGGCATGCACAAAGGCCCCATGCATCTCTGATGAGGAAGAAATCCCAAGAAGCTCATGCAGGAGATGTAATGAGTGAAGAGAATAGGCACAAACATATATTAGAACTGAAACTGGATGCATAGAGAGAAGACTTAAGATTGAACTGAAGCAATCAATGTGAGTGGGATCAGGACATTCCTGAAATTGTGATCCAGAACTAGTTCAAGAAATCTCACTTTAGAAAAAAAAATTTTTTTCTTTGACCTTCAACACCTGTCTCCTTTCTCATTTGAAAGACTGATTTGGGTCCCAGTTTTAACTTCCTGCTTGATGTCTTGAAATGTTGCTATAATATGCACACATAATGTTTTTTTCCTTATGATTTTTTTCCTATTTTGTGAAGTCCACCAGTTCATCCTGTAGCAAACACACACACAACTTGATGCTGCCACTCCTGTTCTTCACAACTGGGATGGTATTCTTAGCTTTATAAGTCCCTTTGTCCCTCAACTGTAACTATAGTCATTATGGCCAAAAACCTAAATTTAAGTGTCATCAAACCACATGATATGTCTCTAAAAATGAAGGTTAGTGCTCTTGAGTGCATTTACAAACTGTAATCTGGCATTTTATGGTGCTTTTTAAGTAATGGCTTCTTCCTCTCTGAGTGGCCTTTCACCCTATGTCACACGACTCATTTCACTCTGCTTTTGTTCTGCATTTCACACCAAAACCACATTCATCTGTAGGACACAGAGTTCATGTACTTCCTGACTGGTATGATGGTATTCCAATGTTATTTATATTTGCATATAATTGTTTGAACAGATGATTGTGGCACCTACAGGCATTTGAAAATTGTACCCAGTGGTGAACCAGACCTGTCGAGGTCCAGTTTTCTCTTCCTGAAATCTTGCCTGATTTCTTTTGATTTGTCCATGTTTTTTTTTTTGTTGTTTTTTTTCACGAACTGAAGCATGGCCAGCACAAAACATCCCGGATAACGACTAAATGGAGTTTTCATGTTCTTCCTGTGCATGCCCAAGTTTCCTCTGAGTACTCCGGCTTCTTCCCTCAATGTAAAACATAAATGTTAGGTTAATTGATTACTATTAAATTACCCTTAAGTATGAGTGTGTGTGTCCATGGTTGTTTGTCCTGTGTCGCTGTGATGGCCTGGCAACCTGTCCAGGCTTTACCATGTCATGTCCTGTCCTGTCTCTTAAGCAATGACCACTAGTGATTGGTATCAGCCAATAAAACATGTTATTATTATAATAATGAATTATGCAAACATATATTAATATTTTAGCAACTCTGTTTTTACTGAAATTGTATTACATAATTTAAATATTTCTACATTTTTTGTTTTAACTTTTTCTTTTAATACAAAAGAATGTAAAAGTGTGATGTTATTGCTCAAGATCATCAAACTGTCAGGCTCTTATATCAATCTCTGCCTATTATTCACAGTCTTCAAAGACCTTAGACTCACAAACAGTTACATGATCTCCACTTTTCTACTTATCAAGAGCAAACTGTTTTGATCCAGATTTTTAACACAACTTGTTGATCAAAAGGCATAGAAGTCTGTCCTTCAGCAATCACCTTTATAAATTTAAGGAAGAAGCAAAGCCACATGATACAGATTTCATTTTTGAGGATGAATCCAAAGCACATCCTGTCCTCCTGACTTGTTGCCAAACTAAAGCACAACACAGAAAAACTCTTTTACCAAGATACGACAGATAATGGTGAAAGATGATGGGAGGTGTGAGCGTTTAAGAGTAATAAAATTCCCTTGCTGCCTTTGAAGTGTTTTTTTTTTAAACAGCAAATGTTGGAAATAGAGCCATGAATGACTCTTGCATAACCATATACGAGTTTTGTAGCTTCTCAGAACAGACTGAAGTATGTTTTTTTACTTTAAAATGCCTCTGAGATACTGGAATCTGCCACTAAGAGCCTTAGTGCCTTCTGACTTTGTCAAACTGAACAAATGACTGAAATATAATCTTGATATGGTGGATATGTAATCTTCTGAACAGAGAACTGCAGAATGATGTTTCACACTTTCAGAAGAAACCTTATTGCAAGCAAGGGAGCCTTTCACTTTTACCTACATGCTCACAAATCAGCTACTATTAAAGAAGTGAATCTATTCCCAATGATATGCTCAGCCAAACTATAACTGTTTTAGTAAGAATTACTTTTTTATTTACATTTCCCCTCAGCTTCCATAATTTTGTGGTGTTGTAAAAACATTGTGTCTTCTACTGAGTGTTCAAAAAGTTTGAGTTTTGGACCTAGTCTCTCTTTAGTTTCTGAGTCTCATCCATCATCTTGCAATCACACTTAAAAAAAAAACAGATTTTCTGTCC
This sequence comes from Anableps anableps, assembly GCA_014839685.1. NCBI lineage: Eukaryota > Metazoa > Chordata > Actinopteri > Cyprinodontiformes > Anablepidae > Anableps > Anableps anableps. The sequence goes on from CM026085.1 coordinate 19,718,393, forward strand.
AAAATACTTTATTTTGAATGTAGAATGGAAACAATTTATATACACTTTTTTATTGAAAAGTAATTGCTTTATGGAGGGCCAGATGATCAAGTTTTTCAGGTAACTAGTTTTTTTTTTTGTTTGTTTTGTTTTTTTTTTGTTTTTTTTGAATGAGTCTGTTTGTCAGGGTGTAGTTCAGTATTCATGCTCAGCAACCTGATCTATCTGTATTTTTAGATCTAAAGCAGAACATATTATGTCATCCAAGTTGTTGCTCAATTCATGTTTTAAATATAGGCAAATAAAAGTGTCAGTAATCTGTAGTATGAAGAACTTGTTTGCTTGTTTGAGCTAAAAACAGCTTCAAGACAACATGATAAGAGGTTCCCAATTACTACCTTATATGATCATCTTTATACACTGAACATACGTTACACTTTTGTACTTTTGCTATGTTTGCGTGGCCTTTGTGTCCTCAAAATACTCCATTTACCTGCATGGGTATATATATTACAATAAACCCCCAGTATTCATGGCAGTTAGGGATCTCAACCACCCACAAATAGCTAAATGACTATTTGTGGAATACTTGAGTCCCCTTGAGTCCCCTATCTAAAAATGCTTATACCTGCCTATTTTTAATAGTTGAAACACCAAATATACCTTAATAAGCACTAATACGCACAGAGGAAACCGTCTTGGTACTACTGCAGAAACTAACATCCACAGTCTTCCTCATCTCTGCTGGCTGGGAGTTCAGCCAATCAGTGACAAGGAAAATTAATTCCTTGATTGGCTGCTTTGCAAACACCAGCCAATAGCATGACAAGTAGCAGCTTTTATTTCAGCTTTCCAAGCTACATTTTCTTTCAAATACCTTTGATTTGCTCTGCGGAAAGAATCTGCGAATACCCACATTTTTTGTACATTTCCATGAATAGTATGGAATTACGTTCAACAGAAAATCCATAAATAGCCGGGGGTCCATTGTGCAAGCAATTAGTAGATAAAAACTGTAATAAACTTGAAACATAAGATTTGGCTCAAATAAAACATGACCTTAAATAGATCGAAGCGAAGAAAGACCACACCTTGCATTGCAGAAACTAAATTACTTTCAGTGCTTTTCGCCTATCATAGCATTTCTGTCTTTGTATTTCATTGATGTACAAAGTAAATTAAATTCAAGCATTGCCTTTCATTGTGATTCATCTAATACTACACCATATATAATGTGAGAGCCTGCTAAGCAACTCAGAGACAGCACAAATACTCCACATAAACACCAGATTTCAAGAGTGCATTGACGACCCATACAGGAGGTCACAAAAGAACCAAGAACAACATCTAAAGCAATGCAGGCCTCATTTGCTTCCATAAAGGTCCCTGTTCATGATTCAACGATAAGAAAAAGACTGGGTAAAAGTGGCATCTACAAAGGAACTCCATGGTCAAAACCAGTGCTGAGGAAAAAGATCACAAAGGTCCATTTAACACTGATCAAATTAAAAAAAAAACCAAAAACATTAAGATGATTCCCAAAACCTTTGGGAAAATATTCTGTTAAACTGACATTTCAGAATAAGAACGTCTAACCAATAGTCAAACATGCTGGTGGTAAATGCAAAAAGAACATTTTCTGGTGTCATTGTGTGGGACTGCTTTACTGAAAAAAATGACATTGCATTTCTATGAAGGAATTTGGTCAAAATTGATCCATCGTGATGTGTGATACTGTTATTGCAAACAGTTGATGACAGTTGTTGCCACCAAGGGTGGGACAAAAAGTATTAAGTTAAGGAGGCAACTACTTTTTCACCTATGGTCAAGTTGGTTTGGATAGTTTTTTCTCTTAACATATGAAATCTTGTTTTTTGTATTTACTCTTGGTAATTTTGTCTGATATTATAATTTGTCTGATGATCTTAAACATTTAACAAAAAATATTGAATACAATAAAGTTGAAAATGTTCTGCTCTTCCACACAAGCTCCCTTATATGCTGCAAAATATGAGTATGCCTTTATAGTATTTACTCTGTGTGGTCATAAATTATTCCCTCTCTTCAATGGACCTTAATAAGAGCGTCCATTGTATTTCACTTGGACGGTTGGCTGGTAACGTCAAATCATCATCATTAACAAGAGGAGACAAGCTGCAACCTAGGCTTGTGGAAAACTGTGAGAACAGGGCATTCAAGGACACACTCTGCAGACTCTGACTTCAGTCTATTTTCTTTGACTTTAAATGAATAAAGAGCATCACATAAAAATTGCTTTAAAACAAGAAGGAAAAGAGACATACTGTAACGTCCTGCCAGGACAGTGGAAAAAAGCAAGAATTCTGGAGGAAGGGTAATAAACCCAGGTACATTATGCACTCCATAAAGGGCAAGATCCGCTGAAAATGACTTCATCATTGTTAAGCAGCATGGATGGCAGTGGGCTATGAATAAATGTAATTCAAGAGGAAATTGTCACAGACCTAATGAGTTATGTGCACTTCTTAGATGCAAAGAAACATGCGGCATGTTTGCACTCAGCACTGCCCCATTATTTTTCAAAAGGAATAAATAAATGAAATGCATCTGAGATGCAAAAACAGAATAAAATGAGGTCGTGCTGGGCTTTTCGGGAAACTTTTTGTAAAAACAAAAAGGAAACACTAGTTTCTTTGCAGGTATTCAAGCTGTGCAAACTGGATAATGTTTGTGTGTGTTAAAGGAAGATCTGCATTTTTTTAATAAAATTTCCAGGCCAGAAAATGTTCTTTTTGCATTTAATTTATTAAGGGAGGGAGTCATCCATCTAAAAGCACCGAAAAGTATCAAGAAGGGATTACACCATTGAAAACATACCTTAAATCATCGCAGACGAAAAAGAAATCAGATTTATTCTAATGAGATTGAACCAATATAAAAACCATTCATATTTTTGTGTGAGAACTTGTACCAGGTATTGTATATCCAGCAGGCATACGCTCACAGCCTTCACAAAAACAAGAGGGCTGGCTCAGCTGTTGGTTCCGACATTAAAGATACTATTAAAAGAAAATATACTACATGCTCTTGTCTCTTGTTGGCATCAGAGCCTTGACCACCATCACCATCTGTCTGCTACACGTCACTGTACACATTCAGTCCACACACTTTTGTTCCAAAAAGGAAATGTATTTGTCCCTGCAGATTAAAGATTTAATCTAAAAAGGAATGGCTGGATTTATGTGAAAAATCACAAACAATCTGTATTCAGATACAATCTTTCAAAACTGGTATGTGTCCTTCAGGCAACAGGACCAGCAAACTATTTACAGATTTACTTCGGTATGTTTTTCAGCACTGATCCACGGGAACAAGAATCTAACGTGGCACTAAATAACAGGTGTAAATACTGGCTGACTCAGCCTCTGAAGCATCCTCCCCTATCTATTCCCATGCTGTACCCTCTGATGTAGCTCCAGCAACAGCACTTGAAGAGTAAATACATGCTGCAAACATAGTCGGTGTAACACAATCACTTCTTCATAAATCAAACACTGTTCTTCTGAGGACACGCAGTCATTAGTGTCAGTGATGAAAAACTTCAGGAGCTCTGATGTCCTGATGGCGGGCTGAATGTCGTGTTCACTTGACACATTTGTAGCCTGGGCCCGGCTGTGAGATTTGTGTGCTATACTCTTGTCCTGCACATTTTCCATAACTGCTCTTTATCCAGAAGAAGGTGGCTCTTACGTTTTCTGCACAGGTTTGACTGGATCCACTGTAACTTCTTTCACTGTGTCAGACTAAAAGCATTGTGGGCTGAGCTCCCCTTAGTCCCATATGGGGAGTGGTTTGAGCAACAAAAGGGGTCAGAAAATGTGGTAAGCAACTGGCAGTTGAGGTTTAATGTTGACAGCTCTGAGGGGTTTGAAACCAAAAACCTTGTCAGTCAGTCTCATGCTTGGCCCAGGGGGCGATGACGGGAAATGGTAGAAGGCTTGTTGGTGTATTTTCTTTTCAAAATTACCCTTTTTTCCATGAATACACTTGCTGAACAAAGGATGTCAGGGTTTTCTTTGCCTGTCGGAAGGCCGTTTTACAACATAAAACAACTCACTCCAAAGTCTCGTACTCATACAGACATATGAGGAGCCTTTGGCGTTTCACTTTGACAGACTTCAGTATCAGATGACAGCATCTTGCTCAGTGGATGATATATGGAAGCCAACAAAATCTTAAGTTAAAGAAGCAGAAAGAGAAATCCAAAAAAACACTTTCATGCCCAATGGGATTTGTCCACTTTTGCTTCTTTTTTTCTCATCTTTTGATCGTTCGCCCCATTGTGATGGCTAAAGCACGAAGCAGCTTAACTTTACAGAAACTGGCAGTGTTGCCACCTTAGCAACTTTGGCACTATATTTAATGACTTCAGACCCCTCTAGTGACTTTTTTCTGGAGTGATTGGAGAGTTTCATATAGAAGCGTGTATCATTCGTATTCTTCTCAACATGTAGTGAGTGGTGCCATGGGCCCCTGTCCTGTCCAAAAGCACTCAAAGGCAGTCCAGTCCTCATGAAACAGTCCCTCCAAGTTGCATTCAGAGCAGTTTCCTAATATCCAGACTGCTAACAAATGACACGAGCAAAAAACTGCTAGTGGGTGATCATGTTTTTTTTTATATATGTGTATGTTTCTTGTTCATACCATTGTGTTAAATTTGCCTTCCTTGGAGAAGGTTGTGTGATTGTAAGTGGACCTATACATTGTTTAGGTTAGGGAAATTCATGCATCACTGACGTTTCCCAGCACTGAAAAGTCATTCACCCTCACATGTTGTCTGTGAACTTCTTTTGAATCTCAGTCGAGAAGTTATCCATGTTAAAAATAATAACTTAAAAGAGTAACCCGAGCACTGACCAGAGTGGAACTGAGAGTGTCCAGACCTGATTTTTCAGGAATAAGCATTGTAAAAAGGTATCAAGAGGAGTAACTGCACATGTTCAAACATTGTACCAAACATCACCTCACCTAATGATCTGCACAGTCTGTGTCAAACAGAATCTTGAGAAAAGTACAGCAAAAAGAAAAAAAAAAAAAAAAAAAAAAACTGTTCCATTTCAGTAGATTTCAAATAAGTTGCTGCATTTACAGTGTGACACAGTTCAAAGCCTTTTTTGCAGCCATGAATTTGTTTTTTGAGGGCTCGGTCATATAAGAGCATCACACAGACAGATGGGAAGATTCTTACATATCATGAAGATTTGTGTGACTGCCTATGCATCCCATGAGTTCTGTAGTGCTTTTGAGCTGATGTATTTCAAACTGTACTGTCAAAATATTTATTCTCTAACAGTTTCTATATTGATTTACTTCCAAATCAAACTTTAAGTCTAAAGCATATGAGCCAGATGCAAAACGCTATATGTTGCTAAAAGCCAACACTGCACATCATCCTTACTACACCATTTCTATCTATATTAAGGTACTAGCATCATGCTGTGGGAATGCTTTTCTTCAGTAAGGCCAGTCAAAATCCAGACCTAAATCCAACTGAGAAGGAGCTGCAAAATTTAAAAAATGCTACTCAACATTTCATCTGAATAAAATTGAGCTATCTTTGCAAAGACAAATTGGCAAAAAAAAAAACTATCACTGTATATGCAAAGCTGGTTTTACAAAATGTTGGCTCAGTGGAACAAATGTACACCAAACCTTTCAGAATTTTATCTGCAGAAATTCTTGAAAAGCATGAATTATTTTCGTTCCACTTAAAAATTGCTACTTTACGGTAGTCTTTCACAAATCCCAATAAAATACACATTCATGTTTCAAACCATTACATTAACATGCACCATTATAAACAGCTGAGATGTTACGAAATGTGAAGAACTTCAAGAGAGGTATGAATACTTTTGCAAGGTAATATACATGACTCTAAGATTTTCAAGAGATTAGCAACTCACTGATCATTCTGAAATGCAAAAGTTGGTAATAATGCATTTCTTGTGCTACAGAATGGTTGTTAATATGTCAGTGGAAATCAAAATACACCTCAGATATTGCTAAATTACACTTAAGTAGACCATACAAAGATCATTCTTTTAAAAATCTTTTTGTTGTGCCAATGAAAACTCAAGTTGAGGGCCAATTTTGGCTCACAAGTCACTCCCTGAGCAGACTTGGTCTCAACACAGAATGCTGCACTGCCAAACTAGACATCCCAAACCTCTCCCACCCCCCAACAAGCAGTGAGCTTGAAGAGTGTTGTGGCCACGATGGCACAACCAGACCTGGCCCAGTTTGGTCTCCCTGGAAATGAATGGCTGGACTCCTGACTCGAGGTTTAAGCGCCAGACATTTCAAATAGAGCATGGAGTTACCAGCTGCTCTCATACTTCAGCAGCAACTCCCTCTGCAGAGACATGCACCAAATCTCAGCTTCCCTATTAAATCCACCCCTTACACACACACACACACACACACACACACACACACACGCAACACTCCATCTTCTGCAAATGAAGTGGATCAGGACAGACACAAATAACTCTCTGAAAGTTTTAAAAGGATTCCTGTGGACCCCTTCTTCCACAGTGGCCACTTGTTAGCTCACAGCAGCTCCAGATGACAGGATTTCAGACAGTCTTACAATGGTTGTAAAGCTCAAGATCCTCTTACAATCTGACAATATGTCTTCATAGCTAGTAATACATAATTTAAATTTAGCCTTATCTGGATGTTACTGTATCCTGATTGAACTGTATATAAACAGGACAATGCAGTAAAATACAACAGTTGTAGCTATTTGCATCACATTTTTGATTAAGCATTTATATGACCGACTACACAATGTCTTCAAGAAGCCCAGATATTACATTACCCAAGGGGTTTAACTCAAATCCTCAAGAGCCAGTGTCCAGCATATATTAGATGTGTCCCTGCTGTAACACAGCTCAATCAAATGAATGGTTGATTAACAGGCTTCTCCAGAACTTGGTGAATTCAACCATTTGATTCAACTGCATTAAACCAGGGACACATCTAAAACACACAGGACACTCTCTCTTGAAGACAGGAAATCCTGGTATATTTTTTCTGTTATGCATGCAAATTGTAATCCAGGCTGTGTACATTGATTTGTCAGCTAAACAAATCTAGGTTTTCCCTTCGCAGTCTAAATGTTTTTCACCCTTTACAGTGCTGTTCACTTTAAGAGACTGTATTGGCTGTTGCAGCTTCTTTTCTGTCTATGCACAAATAGCCCAAGCTGTTGCTGTTGGGAAAACTGTGTAGCTTAGATGTTAGACATTATATATCATGATGTCAAAAGCGCAAAGCAAGATTACCTGGAACCACATTGAAGTATGTTGCTTGATTATCATCAAGTTGTACCAAAACAAAAAGCAAGTTATATTTTAGGCAAAATACTTATTACAAACTAAATTAAAATGTGCTGCCAAAATAATACCTGTTTGAGTGCCATATACATCTGACTCAACTGGGTATAAATATATTATATCTCAAAAAGATATATTGTTTTCTTGATAAATTACCTGAAACATTTCAAAAGCAGAGAATTATGTCTACCCTTTAATAAGTCCAATAAGCCAGATAAAATATACAACCATTGTATCTCGCTGCAAGGTCACCCACTGTCGTCTTTTAAAAAAAAAAAAAAAAAAAAAACCCCTCAATTAATCTCCACACATTCTCCCATCTATGGAAGGACCGATAGTGCCATATGATACTTTGAATTTTTCAGCTGTTGAACCCCCTGTCATTTCTGGTGGGCCTCTGCTGCCTAGTTAACAACTGGCCTTGTGCCACCGGTTGTGCCTAAGTGTTGATGTGATGTGACAATTGAAAGTTTGCATAGACTGTTTTGTTTTAAAAATCTGAATAATAAGCATTGCTTATTATTCAGGCAAAAAAGGGTCAGAATGCAAAACAGCTTTGAAACAAACAGGAAATGGTCAACCTTGAATAGTAAAATAAAGGTTAACTAACTAATTTAAAGAGTGATTTGGGGTATTTATTTAGAACTGGACAAATATTTTTAATCTTTTCTGCCAACAGTATCTGAAAATGTCAGCCTTGTGATGGTTTCAATAGGATGAGATGGAGGGAAGAAGAGTTGGCACTGGAGAAAAGAGCCGTTTGTATTGAAAGGCCTCCCATCGTGAGTCAAACATGCTGTCTCATGAAGATGACAAGGACCCCATCAAACACACCCACAAACAAAGGGGATCTTTGGGATGCTGACAATGTTGGCCATTCACAGGACGGGCATGGGGTTCTTCAAAAGTCCACCCACTGCAGAGCTCCCACCAGACCTCCAGCCTCAATGCATTCCCATGACTAAAAATAAACAAACTGAGCGATGGCCAAGGCCATCAGAAGATCGACAGCTTTCCAAACAACATACAAACTTGCTTGATTAGCTCTGATTAAGTTTGGAGATAGGAGGTAGATGGTTAACTTTACTTCAGGAATAGATCTTGAAAAATCATCAAAAGAATTTACTTGAAGTTTTGCTGTTTAATTTCAAGCTCTATTAACTACAAGATAATAGAAGACACAAATAGGAGTTTCACAACCTCTAAAGGTTTATGTCTTGGTCCATCAAGCTTATTTTCCAGCAGGTTATTAGTTTTCATGAATGCAAGGTTAACACATCAATGTGTGTTCGCTGTGAAACGCCATCAGTCTCCATGAACAATAAAGCTCTCAGCCCATTGCTCTACTGCTACATTTGTTGGGTGAAGACTCAGTGCAACAAGTCTGCACAGGAGGACCAATACAACAGCATATGCAGAGCCTAACAAAAGTATTAAAACTCCACTGACCTTTTCGGATTGTGTCACTGTTGGGAAAATTAGTATTAAGGAAACATTAGAGACAGATACTCACAAATGTTTGTTTCAAGAATTTTTACTTAATAAAGGATTTTACTTGATTAAGGAGAAGTACCATGAGATACAGAGTGTAGGTCATCAGACTTCTAACTAACAAAGGAAATGATCTGCTTTTATGCACTTCTCTGTGACCTTTTGCACAGATGCAAGGAAAGTGTTTTTTCAGCCTGCAAAAAGACCGAGAAGCGATGGTTCCTCATCTTACAGACCGTCCTCGTCTCATAGACAGGAAATGAACTTATGAACTTACACTATTTATGTCACACTGAGCAAGTCTCACTTCAACCAAGAAATGTTAGACTGTCTGGAAACTTTAGGTCAAATGAACATCAAATGATAAATCAAAAACAATGTAGTCATTAAATCCAATTGACAATTAGCAGATAACATAAAATAATGATCATAAACAAACATTTTTCCAACAGTCACATTACTACTTTATTGGGCTGTCATGTGAAAACAAGCACAAAGTGATGCATAAGTGTAGAATGAAACAAAGATAATGCATGGGTTTTGAATAGTTTTACAATTTAAAAAAAAACAAAAAAAAACCTGTAAGGTGTGACGTTCACTTGTGTTTAACCCTTATACTCCATGATAAAATCCAAGGCAACCAATATTTTAAAATATCTGTTAATATGTTGAAAAAATAGTTAAGGTTTATTTTAATAGACAGTTCCAGCTGGGATAAAGATCTTCTTGAATTGGTTTATTCTGCATAACTAAACTTGGAATGATCTGATTAGATAGGAGGTGCAGAAATTCCTTAGAAAGGGGGTAGGAAGCACCATTTATGTTGTGGCTGGCTATCTGCTGTACCTGCCAGGGACTCAGATGTGACTCCCTCATCTGTGAGTGGATGTTTTATAATTTGGTCATCTCTTTTCTGGTCATTTAAAGTTAATCAATCCATGCAACCCCCCAAAAAAATAACTGACTATAATAAAAGTCTGATAAAAAAAAAAGGGGGTCAATATACTTTGATGTGGGAGGGCTGGCAGCATCATGCTGCAGAGATACTTTCTTCAGCAGAGACACGAAATTCTCAGAGTTGATGGGAAGATGGATGGAGATAAACACAGGATGATCCTGGAAGAAAATCTGTTAGGAGACACTACTTTGTGCACCACTCTTAAGCACTTCTTGGTGTTGGTCTGTCACATGAAAACTCCCCAAAATACATTGATTTATTGATTGATATTTGCTGTTATAACAAGAGAAATATGAACGAGTTTAACTGGTCAGAATATTTTTGCATGAGACTATAAAGCAGAAAGAGAAAACCCTCAGATGTTGCCAATATTTGCTGCCTGTCTTCAGTGATGTATCCAAGTAATTTATGGTTCATATTAACTTTGGATACATATATTTTCCAGCATTTATGGAGCATCTCTTTCCGTGGGTGGAGCACCTTTGATTAGCGGTTTTCCTAAGTATCAGTGCTCAGCTCCTCTCCACATGGCTCTTGCTGCGACTGAACATCGGGCTTTGCCAGAGACACAGTACTCTCCACAGGGCCTGGAGTTTGAGCTCACTGTTGGCAGGGATTGGGTTTTGGACACTTTAACCTGCCAGTGAATCTGGGTGGGCAGCTGGTAGTAACCTGAGCTCCATCAGCTCATCGCCAAGTTCTAACTCGGTGCTGTCCCTGGGGTACTTTTTCTACCCCTGCAGTCTTGTGCCCGACTGCACCCTGGCTGTCTTTAGATGCCACACAAAGCTATAAAGTAAAGCTATAAAACAAAAAAAGTACATCCTCAGTTGCGAGTTAAGAAATTAAATCTTACAAAGTCGCTAAAGCAGACACTCATCATGATATCAGGTCAAGTCAAGTGTGTCCTGGACTTTTCTCTGCAGCATTAGCTTTGTCTCCCCACAACAGGATTGCAAAGGACTTAAGATGTTTTATTAAGATAGACATGTTACTCTCACCATCAATCTCAAGTGATGTAACTCTGTCTACTTATGCTGGATTTTCTTTCGAGGCTTGGAAGAAGAAATGGTGAGCACTGAGTCATTGCTATTCCAGCTCTAGTGTTTTAGTCATTACCAGACTTTTCATTCATTCTCTTTCAGGTGCAGAAAACACAAAAGTAATATTGGGATTCAGTTTCTGAAATAGAAAATATGAGACTTTCTGATGTTCTTTGACATTTTTTCCAATGAAGATTTTGACCAAATCACAATTCTGCCCTCCCCTCACTCAGTTGCCTTACTTGCATGTTCACATTGGAGGGTTGGGGGGTGCCTCCAACCCCCTGATGTATGTTTAGTGAGATACATCAAGAGGGTGAAAGGATAGTGCTATCTGTTCCTTCAAATAGACAAATTTTAGAAGCAGAACTGGAGGAGGTATGAAATGTGCTTGCAATTACAATTAACATTTTTGCTATAAAAGCTTTTCTTATTTGCACAACAAGCCCTCTAATGTCCAGTTTGATGTTCTTATATTTTCTTTGGTACTATAGACAATTCTTCTAAATATATATCAAAATCACTACAATAGGGATGTATTTCTCAATCTTTGGTCAGTGATTTTTCAAGCCAACTTTTTTGACTTGGGGAAATATAGAGATTCACAAACACATCAGCCAATGAAATTCATTTTTAACTGGGCCTTACAGGTGATTGGCCAGTTTGAAGTAAAAACAAAATTCAGTCTTTTTTTCTGATCACACCAGGCAAAGCGCCACCAAGTTGAGTTAACAACACCCTTCAGTGTGGAAGTTGTTAATGATGGAAGACGACTCAGTTAGCTTGTTTTAGTATCAGTGAGGTTCTTCAAGATGAAATCAAAGAAAGCATCATCATGCTAACCGCTAACACAAGATGCTAAGAATATCTTAAAGCTGTATTCCCTATGTCTTTGTTTTATAGATTAAAAATGAATGAAATTCTCTGTAGCTACAAAACTGTATAACAAATGGTTTCTCTGTCACCCACACAGTATGATGTCACATTTGGTCCCAATATAAATAATTAACAATCAACAATGACAGAAAACTACAATAAATGAATGAATGAATTAACAAGCAACGGCATTACTGTAAATCAGAGCTCAGAGAACAGCTGTATTATTTTAGTTGATCTAGTAAGTTGAATGTGATTGTGATGGTGCGCTATTACATTCTGAGGTATGCAAAAAAAAAAAAAAAAAAAAAAAAAAAAAAAAAACAGTGAGCCATGTTCAGTTTTTTAAAGAGTAAACAAGATGTGCTGTAATTATTTTTAGATAAGTTTAGATACCTCTGTCCCATAACCTACAAGTTATTTCTGTCTTCGTTGAGATTTTCTGGGATGCAGAGGAAGACAACTCTGTAACTTTTAGCTGTTTTTGAAAGCTTCTTGTTTAGTTTTACAGTAAACATTGTATTAAGACAGTACTTTTTTATTTATCCAGAAACTATAAAATAAGTATTTTTTTATTTAGAGTTTTTGAAATCTGAATTGGCAGGTCAGAGGTTTACAAAATCTTGGAGCAGTGTATCTGAGTAAATATTACTCAAATGTGCTATTTTTATCTTATTAGCAGCAAGAAATATTAATTTGTGTTTTTGCAGGGTCTTCCTTGCTAATTCTCTTGAAGTTGGAACTCTGTTTCTCATCTTTGTCAATCCAAAGTACTGCTGCAAGACTGCTAACCAAGAACCCAGTTTTGCTTTCATTTTAACCCAGTTTTTATGTTTCTACACCAGCTTCCAATCACATTCAGGATTTGAGTCAAACTTTTTCTTTTCTAAACCTACTTTCTACATCAGTAAACTTTTAACTCCCTTTACTCCCTTCAGATCCCTCTACTCCCTGTAGTTATTCCTGCTCTGGACTTAAAAAAAAAAAAAAGGCAAAGGTCTGCGAATTTGCTGTGCTGAATCCCAGATCATGGCGTAGTCATATTCTCAAAGTCAGGATGGAAAGCTCTCTTGAGTGCTTTGAATCACAGTGGAAGACCTCCCTCTTTTCAAAAACGTTTTAGTGTTTGACTCACCTGCTTTAGAAAACTCACTCAACAGCTATTCTTTTATTGTTTCTTTTTTGAATTTATGTTGTTTGCTTATATTTTTACGTCTTTTTATATAAAGCATTTCACAATTTTGCTTTTAAAATGTGCTATACAAATAAAAAATACTTCACTTATCTAGCTTGAAACCTGGCAATTCAATTAGTCCTGTGATCTGAATAGAGATTCCAGATGCCTTACGAGAAAAACATTTATTACTCACAAATAAACACGTTTCTACTAAGGTAGGGTTTTTTTTCAATGCATGTTAACTAATTCCCAGATGTAGCTTTATGTTTCATGGGAAAATGTCTAAAAGGAATTTCCAATTTGTATGTCAGCATTTTGGGCAGATAAAGAAACCAGAAGGCTGCATGTTCAGCAGAGGACCAGCCCTAGTTGGCAGCCCTGTACAGTATGAGGTAGTGTTCTGGGGAAGGGTGGAGGTGTTCATCAGTGTACCAACAGTTGCCTTTTGTATATACCTTCATATCCAAGCACAACATTAAGTTGTTAAAGGAGTCAAAGTGTAGCTTCATCCAGTCTTAGCTCAGCAATATTTACAGACAGCACTGATTTAGTCTGCTGGCATCAATCTTATGCCATAATAATGAAAGGCAGAGACTGTGTTGACACCTAACTGGCCTGATTAATCTGGCTGTATTTACAATCTGCTAAACACCCATTTAGGATAAATCTTTAAATCCTTTACTGCAATATAAACATTTGCATAACACTGATATGTGTAGTGCAAAGATTTTACAGCAGAATACATCATTAAGGATGTATTTTTTGTGGTTCACCTGACATGTTTTTTCTTTTGGAAAGTATGTTTTGGTATTACTATATGTAGAAAGCTACTTTTTGAGTCCTGTGATTAAAGCACATCTTTCATATGGAAGATTAATTAGACATGCTATATCCTGTTAAATCACAGCTCCTATATCTGCCAACCAAGCAGGAGTTAAAAAAAAAAAAAAAAAAAAACAAAAAAAAAAAACGAAAAGACAGACAGCAGGATGGCTGCTGTGTAAATCATTATTATCAGTGATTCAAATAAATGCACAAACATAAAAAGATAGAAATTGTTTAACTAATATGGAATAACAGCAGCACAATTGAGTAAAATAAAGCAATAAAGAAAGTAAAGCCTGGCCTATAATACAATGGGGAAAACCTTGATTTATATATTGGTCTATCCTATTATTGGCACACCTGCCAACAGCCTTAAAACAAGTAGTTATTATTGAGATTGGTGACCCCATGTTGCATCTCTTTGTTAGAGCAAGCTTTATAGATGTTCCTACCATCCTACTCAAAGCTGGTAGTGACAAGAGAAGCATAAGTTGTTTTAACCTTTTCAACTAGCACTCTGACTATAGACATTGAAAACTTTAGGTGAGCAGCTATTGGTTTTCTGATGTTTGAAAATGAACACAAATTTACCTTACTCCGATGACATTTAGTGCAGGATAAAAGTGAAATTTGATCCTGCCACAGAAACATTGAGTGAAAAAATTAATAAAACTATGTTCTGGGCTACAGAACTCTAATATATATATATATATATATATATATATATATATATATATATATATATATATATATATATATAGTGCATACTAATCTCAGTTCAGCCCCTAAATACTTCAGCATTAAGCTCAAGTGGTGTGGACCTCGTAGTGAGCCAAAGCAGGAACAGGTGCACGCCAAATTTTACTGTGGATGACAGCAAGCTTCAGACAAAGTACAACAAAGGTACTAAGGAGACTAATTTTGAAGGAAGTGTGAGATGGTGCCTGAGATAAACAGCTACTATGCATTTGTCCAACTCGTCAATCATCTCAGCTCTTTTGGGATTTGAGAAAGGAAAAAAAAAAGGGGAATCAGCTGCTCTGGTTAGTGTTGATCCTCAGATTCCAGAAGCAGGTGCTGCAGAATAAGCCTGTTCCCTGATTGCATCCTGGGGTTTTTGTGGATCTTCACTACATGACTTGCATGCATACTTCTCAGCACGGAAATGAGCATGTTGTAAACAGGTACAGCTGTTGTGAACAGGGATAACTGCAGAAATATCAATCCTTTATATAGGTTAACAAAGCAGACACAACTTATACAACTTTGTTTTGATTGATCTCTTTAAGTATCACACGTTAAGCTTCAGCTGAATGCTCTCTCTGTCTGTCCTTTTATTGTGAATGTTGATGTATGGGGTGAAGAAAATCTTAATCTACTAGGAAAAATCCAAATTTGTTATATCACATCCATGTCTTAAATTCTATGACGTTATGAATTTTATTGTAGATTCCTACATTAGACGGATCAAAAGCTGTAGCGAAAAGTACAGTCTTCTCTATCAATATTCTTTCCATCATAAATAACAAAAAAAAGAGATTTGTTTGTTAATATATGGATGTTCTCTAATTCCATTATATTATTTATTTTACAATGAATACTTCAGATAGACTGGTAGCTGCAGTAACAACAACGTCTCGGATTTGTCTCCCCCTTTTTCAGAAGACACAAGAGAATTCCAGTTTTATTACACTTAAGCACTTAGGGATATATCTGACATGGTTTTTTTATTAGAAGTGATAAACTACAGGGTGAATAACTCTTAGTGTGTTAGGTAAACCCAAGATTCCTAAAATCAAACATCCAGATGTTAAACTATTACATGCTTTTCTGTCAACTCCTCCATTGCACAAATCAATAATCTTTTAAACAGACAATTGTTTTAGAGTGGACCCTGGGGTTTAGGGACCACTGTCATCCATGAATTAAGACACCCTCTAAAGATGCTTCTAACTGCCTATTTTAATAGTTCAAACACCAAATATACCTTAATATGCATTAATACACAAAGTGGAAACCGTCTTACCACAACAACAGAAGCTACTGTCTACAGTCTTCCTTATCTCCTCTCTTGGGGGTACAACCAGTCAGTGCCAAGGAAAATTAACGTCACTCGTGGATTGGCTACTTTGTAAATGTCAGCCTCAATGCATGTTAAGTAGCATTGTATTTCAGCTTCCCAAGCTGTATTTTCTTTCAAAAATTTGAGATATGACCTACAAAAAAAAAATTCAACAAATTGGCAGATTTTCTGGGAATAATTTTGAGTTTGGTTTCACAGAAAAATCCACAAACAGGTGAATCCGTGAATACTGAACTGCAACTAGGCAGAAGTCCACTGTATAAATGTGCTGTACTTCTATAGTGCTTTATCAAGTCCAGAGGACCCCCTGCCCCCCAAAAGTGCTTCATACTACAATTAATCATTCACCCATTCACTCACACATTCACATGCTGATGGTGGTAAGCTACTGGACTGTAGCCACAGCTGCTCTGGAGCAGTCTGACAGAAACAAGGCTGCCATGCACCAGCGCCACCTCTGACCACCACTGGGGGTCGAACCAGCAACCCACCAATTATCAATTATGGGACCCACCAATTATGGGACAAACTCCTTCCACCATCGCCACCATCAGTGAAGGTGGAAAAACTCTCAAGTCAAACGTTACACTGCAGTGGCAAAATAAAGAAAACAGAGAAAATACAGAATACAATTAAAGATGTGTTTATTAATCAAAGGTAACTCTGAACAGATAAGTTTTTAGCTTTGATTTGAAGGAACTCAGTGTTTCAGAATTTTTGCATAAGTCTTTGTTATGCAAAAGTTTGGCAGAGAAACCCCAGATTCATTAGATTAAGATACATATTAAAGAAACAGTGAGTTCCTTCAACAGGCAGACCAGAACCTGCATCAACAATAGAGTCTCTCTGGTAATGTTCTTTTGTTACAAACAACAATGCATAGGTTTTTTAAAAAAAAAAAAAAAAAAAAAAAAAAAAAAAAGGTTTTTCAGAGGAAGCTCACATTTCTCCATATCAGTTTTTTAAATCTCAAGTCGTACTGGAAGTGGAATGTGTAAATTTCATAAAAATCTATATGTCATTAATGGGATGTTTGCATGTGATTATTTGGGGAAGAAATCATAAAAGAAATACAGCCCTAAATAACATACTTCAATGGTCTTTTAATGTTGGATCTTAGAGTTAGTGCTAGTAACAAGAACCTGATTTGTGCATTCCAGTAATACGGTCATGTCCTCAGTGTTAAACTAGGCCCCATCAGTAAGCCCATTTACATGTTCCTAAAAACTACCATTACGTCTCACCAAGTCAGATTCAAAAAGCAGCTGCCAGTCTAACAAATACACCACGAGCCATTCAGCCAGGACACCAAATATCCTGGGGTTTAGGAGTGTGGGTTCAACAAACAAAAGGAGAATTGATTACACCACATTGGGCTGTTTCTCTTCGAAGGCTGCTAATAGTTCCCACATTGCAAACATTTCGCCACAAGACTTCATTCAAGAAAATGTTTCCCAGAAGAAGGGATAGCCACTGGCACCCATCAGTCCCCATGGTGCAGTGTAAGAGTGGGTCTAGGCCTGATGGCACTGGTAACTGAAGAGCGAGGAAAGGAAAAAATGCTGGACTGTTGACAAGGAGGAGAATCTGTGTCCCTGCAGCTCCGAAGCTCAACGCATAAACTGGTTCCACAAGATTTACAAAATGAGCTGTTGGCCAAGGTTTTACCACATACACAAAAGAAAAATATGCTCAAAGAAGAGAAACTCTTTATTTTGGTTTTAGGCAAAAAAAAAAAAATTTAAATAACACTTCATCTTCTAAATATGCAACGACAATTCTGTCTCTTGGCAGGTCATAACATAGACATTTTGTACAAGTTTGTTTATTGAAAGTCGTTCGGAAAAATTATATATGCATGTACCAGCACAGCCGTTTCAATCAACACAGTTGTAGAGGTACAAATTTGACACTGGTGTTTATAGAAAACACCCGGTGTGCAGCGTTTATTCATCATTCTCTGTTAGTGACTGAGCAATCCAAGCTCAATGGACTGATTAATTACACCAGACGCATCGTCTTTCATATGAATTACAATGCAGATACTCAAAATAGTATTGTTAAGAGTTCTTTCAGCGCCATATCTTTGGGATTTAAGCATCACAACAGATGGTGTGAAATCTCAGATTTCTCTCCAACTATTTTGGTCTCAAGTTGTTGTTCCCCTGCCTGCCCTCACCGCCCTGATGAAAGCTCTCTCAGGTCAGAAGCTGTGTCCACTCTGAAGGCACCAGACCATAAACAAGCAAGTACCCATTTCCCATTTTCCTCCCCTCTTTCTGTTTGCCAATGCTGACGTCAGAGTGCGGTATCTGTGGCATCTCCGAACAGCCTTGAGAGCCCAGAAAGGTGCCGATTGATAGATGAGCTCAGGGAGTCATCAAACACAGGCTCAGCTGCCTGTCTCAGAGCCCTGTCTGTGCCAGACAGTAGAGTCGGTCTGTCTGCCCAGCCACCCTGCCTGCAAAGTCCAGGATGTGGCAAACCCCGTCAGCACTGAGAGACTGCTGCTATGTCACAGTGTTACCCACAAGAGCATGACGACTTAAAGGTCAGTGGCACCCAAGGCTAAGCCATCAGACCGCAGACCCTTTAGAGTCTTGAATCTCTTGCGTTGCTAAAAAAAAAAAATAATAAAAAAATAAATAAATCCATACCACTTGCATAACATTTTAGTTAGCATACCATGCAAGAACTCTAATATTGTCATCTTCAACATATTTCCTTCTGCCTTTTCTTTATTCCAAATAAATGCCCATATTATTAATAAGGCTTTGCATGATTAACAGTGGATGACAAACAGAGCGAGGTAGATCATCCAGCATATGTCACGGAGCAGTACCTTCTTTTGTTTCAGACTCTACACAAGCTGCCAAAGCTCACAGGAAAGTTACAGCAACCTGGGCATTAATCTCCTCATGCTGTTTCAGGTTGGTGAAAGAAATACATCTCTGCATGGTTCTTGTAGTCAGTGGAGTAGAACCTTGAAAGTTATGGATCTACGAGTGTAGATTTTCAAGCCACAAAAATGACAAAAGGGTCGTTTAAAGGGAGGGTATTATGTAAAATTGACTTTTGAGCTTTACATCATGCTATAATGTTATTCCCTCATCAAAAACATAAATAGAGCGTTGCTGTGATTCTTTCATGCATGTTTCATCCATCTAAGGGTGTGCTCTCACAAAGCACTGCCTATTTACCCAAAGCTCCTCCTCGGAGCTGCAGTCTCCAGCCGAGCTTCCACCCCACAGAGCAGCCCTCCCTTGCGCCTCTCCCACACAACTTCTCCAGACCAGCGGCAGCAGGAATTAACGAACACCTGGTGGAACTTCACATCTGCTGAGCTCATCATATGAACTACTTCTCAGTCCAACGCTCCTAAGAACGGTTGTAAACAGGATAATAGATGAACATTGTTGTGAAGACATGCCGAAGGCAGAGTGTTGGAAAGAGTAGGAGCTTCTTAGAGAGACAGAGGCCAATTTCAAGGCATGAAATTGCAAAGTCAAATTTCTTTGAAGTTATGTTGGATAAACATACAGCATTTTTATCACAACTGAAGGTAACATAGTTACTTGATTGTGTGATTGTGCTATAAAAATGGCATTATGTGCCTGGAAAATCTATAATCCCCCAAGAAGCCCTGGTTAGAAACATACACCACTTTGTATGGACTGCTAAATTTAATAAGTCAACTTTTGTTGCAACATCAGTAATAGTGCGTTATGCTAAAATACAGATACTGGTGGGGGGGCTTTTTTTTAAATTTAGTATATTTTTTTGTATTCAACAGTTCTGCCACTTTTTTTTAAGATTTTAGAATATTTTCCTTTCAGAAACTAGACTGAAAATGTACCAAATTAACACCTTCAAACCTAGGTATAATACTTCACCCATGATTCTCATGTACAGCAAACATCCTTGCCTCAAACCCCTACACATTTGCAATTGACTGTCAAAAGTGAGTGAGTGAAGCACAGTAATTATTGTTAAAGTAAAAGATGGGCTCAATTTTATTTTATTTTATTTATTTATTTATTTATTTATTTTTTGTTTCTTTTTTTTTAAAAAACACAAGACAGGCAGAAGAATAAGCTCTTTGGAGCATTTACACAATTTCCAGTGTAGTTTCTGAGGGGCAGACACAGAAAAAGCACCAAACTAATATGATCAACATGAATTTAATGTCGATTCAGGCAGCTTTAAGCTGCAAAGGGAGGCCTGTTTTGACACCAACAGGGGGATGAGTCATTATTGGATTTTACAGCATGTAAACATATGATACAAAGACCAGCAAAAGCGGGGCAAATGAAGGCACCATGCCATGCTGCAACATGGCTTATATCATGTGCAATATGGTAGCCATATCCTATTGACACTCCTCAAGGGTAAACACAGACGCAGAACAGAAGGAGAGCACAAGTTGGCTGTTCAGCCTCCCTGGCTCCCCTCCTTCTGTCATCTGTTTTCTGTTTCTCAGGCGCTGGCTTGACTGCACAGCAGCAGCCAGGACTGGTCTTGTGGCACTGCTCCCACCACTATCACCTTCTATAAACCACCCCCCCCACCACAGCAACCCGGAGGTGCAGCAGACATCCACCTGTCTGTAGGGATTCATAAAGACTTATCCGCATGTTACACCAGACCCCAAAATGTGTATCCACAAAGATCACTGAGCAAACCCAGTCCTGCAGTGACATAGTAGAGTTTCACAAGGTATAGATACAGTTCTGGCTAGTATGAATGTGACATGTTTCTCTGTAGTATTTCTATAAGTTAGGTATTTTATTGTTTGTTATAGGCATGCACTGATATAAAGGTAAGCTTAGGTTTTCACCAGTTACGATTTCTACATAATGAAGATATGACTCACGGAAAGGGGGCCCAATGTCAGCTATTTTAAAATTTGGCAAGGTGTTTCAGTGAGAAGAATTTTGTCGGTGGATCTCTTGTTCTGTCAATAAGAGGCCAAAGAGAATACTGAATGTCTCTAAACCTCGACCCCGTTGCTGAGGGTCAGCTGGCTGAAAGAAGGCAATGACACTTTACCTGCACTTAGAAGATGGACAGATCTGGATGTTTGGAAATATATCAAGTCTTACAAATAAATGGCTAAAACAAACATAGTGTGGATATTCAAGGAGTGCCACCTATCAATCTTGTTAAACTAATGCTGCTGGATGATAAGCTACAAGCTACATGTCTGAAAAACAGCTAACTGAACGCTGGCAGACAGCCAAACTAATTTACACACTTGTGTTACTTTATGAAGAACAGGACAGAAAAAAAGTTGCTAATATTCTGCCCAATAACCAAGTTATTGGAAAAATTATTAATGGTATTAACAGATTTGATCTAACTCTAACAATGAATATGTTATGTTATTTTAGTAGCAGTAGGAATAATTGCTTTCCCATTTTAAATTAAACTTTTTTCTGTAAATATTCAAACACAGGAGTACAGCATAAAGCTTGAGTAGCAAAAAAGGAACCTCACGTATTTAAAGTGCACAATTCATCCCATCAATATTTTAAAACTGAAAGACTTAATTTGCAATAATAATATATTTGATAAATCTCTTGAAATTTTTATCCATGTGGTTTGTTTTCATTGCACAAAAGAATGAGGATATTCTTACACATACACAAAGTCTGGCTCATAGACACTGGAAATCCATCTGTACCAGAAAATAATTTAACAGAAAGGCGCAAATTCCCCCATTTTGGCAGCCGTACTGGACATGTTATACACTAGTTTGACTTTTTCCTCTGGGAGCTCTCAAATCCTTGTTTAAATATTAGCCCATGCTTAACCTAAGACACCCGACTTTAAATTGGACTCCACATAAATTAACTAAATGTCTATTAGGTAATCAAATTTGAGTGTCTGACAACCTAATTCAGGAAATTATATACTCAACAGCCATTGGAAAGCTTGGGTTGGAGCACTGAATAAATAAAGAATAAATAAGCTTCATGTCACAGTAAGATTACAAAAAAATAGATATATTACAGCCAAGAAGGTAATACTATGCTTTAAAGTTGTAGTTACCCAAATAGTGTAATGAAAAATCCACGCCTGTTCCAACACCTCCAGCTCTCTAGTAAAAAATAAAAATCTAAGAACCACAGCAGGAGGTCTTGTAACCATCAGCATTGCCTAAAGGGTCTGCTTCTGGCTCACTATTATTTCTAAGTGTCATTTTGCTCCTAAATAGAGCCTCTGTTGTTTTCAGTGACATTGCGTGGTGTGCCACATTCACTTAATGAAGCACACTGACTTCCTCACTCCCCGGCGTGCCAGCAAGGCCTCTCGGAAGACTGTGGAGTGTGGGGAGGAAGGAAGGAAGGAGGCTATAAAAGGATACTTCAAGAGACAGAGGAGAATTGCTTCATTTGCTGCTGGGTCCTGCTCTTACTGAACCCTAATCATGAATGATTTGCATCTTGTATAAGAATATGTTTGAAAAGTAGCTTCCCATCCTTATGCCATTTGAACATTTCCACATTTTCTCATGTTACCTCAACCTTTAATACATTTCATTGGGATTTTATCTGATAGACCAATTCGGCCACTTTTTTTTTTTTTTTTTTTTTTACAAAACTTGTATCTGAAACGTGTGTTTCACATTTGTATTTAGTCCCATAAGGAAAATTTAGTGCAACTAATTGCCTTCAGAAGTCACCTAATTAACAAATAGACTCCACCTTTGTGTACTTTGTGTAAATTGAGTATAAATACAGCTATTCTGAAGGCCTCAGAGGTTTATTAAAGAACCTTAGAGAATAAACAGCATCGTGAAGACCAAGAAAGACAGTAGACAGGACAGGGATGAAGTTCCTGAGATGTTTAAAGCAGGATTAAGTTGCAAAACAATACATTTGAAAATATGACAAAGTTATAATAAATTCACCATCCAAAAAAAAAAAAAAAGAGCAGGGCAGAACTGCAAACTTGGGCTGCATAATATATTGCAGCCATGTTATAATCACAATATCAGTGTACACTAAATTTATATTGCAAAGAACTATTTAGAAAGGACTAATTGTTTTTCTACTATATTTCAAGTAGCACTGGTGCCGCCCAGGGGTGTGTCCTCTTCTCACTCTTTTTCTCTCCCTAAACAAATGACTGGACCTCAGCAGACCCATCTGTGAAACTCCTAAAGTTTGTAGATGATACCACTGTTTTATTGGCCTCATCAAGGACAGTGATGTGTCTGCATACAGACAGGAGGTGGATCAGCTGCTCCACACCTTGTATGCCAATAACATAATCAGCCTTTTGGAATACTCTTGTGCTATAAAGTCCTAGTCAAAGTCTAGACCTAAATCCTACCTAAGTCCACTTGGGGTGTAAATACATGTGCATCACACTTTCAAGATCCTTACTTGTAGAAAAGGTTGGAAAAACATGAAATGTTTATTATATTTCTACACAATTATCCACCACTTTGTGTTGGTCTATCACATAAAATCATGAAAATTACTTAATTTTTGTGGTTGTAACATGACAAAAGCAAAACATTTAAAGGGTATTATTACTTCTACAAGTGAGAGAATGAGGTAAACACCGTCCCATGTGTTAAAAATTACTTGCCTCTTCCTGACTCATCTAATCTTGCACAGAATTGTGTAATTAGAGTCTGTTTACTCTCGCTACTCTATCTACGTGCTGTTTTGCTTTCCAACGGTTATATTTCCCCTGATTTGTGCGTAATGCTTCCCTAACAGTGGCTCTTTGCTCGAGGCACATTATGAGTCAATTTGTACCTCTTTTACTGCATTAACAGACTTTCCCCTCACTGGAACATTTGGGTGTGCAACCTTGGGGGAAAAAAAAAAAAAAAAAAAAAATCCCTTTGATAAACTCAAGGCACTGTCTTGTCATGAAGCCCCATGGGGGGATAGTTTCAGTGTGCAGACAGGAGCCGAGAACCCAGGACCACATGAGAGTCTCCAACGGAAACCCCTCTGTACACACTGCAAATCAAAGCAAAGACATGTAAGTGTTTTTCCACACGCTTTGAATAGACAGGAAGGGATTAACTGAGACAAAGGCCCACTCTGGTCTTTCATGAGATTTTTCAAATTAAAAACTCCATAAACATCTTAGAATTGGAATTGAAATGGAGAATGTGCGTATATGAGCTGTAAAAACTTTGTTTCTTATTGGAAGAAAAAAAAATATGTTCAGTGTTATTTGCAGTTTGGAAAAGTTTGGAATCTGATTAGAGTATATTCCGGATATGGATTAGCATGGAAAAAGAAAACACAAAGAGAGAGGAAAACATTTGTGTTTCCAGAGTTCATTTCTTGTCCAAATGTATCCCTCCATTCATCCATCCAAACCTGTCTGTCTATCCATCCACATATATTGTAAAATTTTAGCAGAATAACTTCTGCCTTTCTGTTCAGAAAGCAGTTAGGTCATATAATGTAATTTATTTTTTTGTCTAAATAGCTAATTTACATACATTATGTATGGTATTTTGTGTCAAAAGGTCAGACAAAGTAATTACAAATACCTATATAAAAAAAAAAAAAAAAAAACTAGATCAAGCTTTGCATTTTGAGATTATCAAACTTCAAATTCCCTTCCAGTGTTAGTTTTAATATCGTTTTCCCCATAATTAATAGAAATGTATTATCTTGTGCATGCAGCCATCTATTCAAAGAAAAAACTGAAGTCCACAGAAAATGAAAACTTATTAACAATGGGAAGCATTAAACACAACTGAAACTGCTGCTTGACTGTGGACAAGTTCTGCTCTGTACAGCCTGGTTTTTGATACTAAAACAGAACCTGCTTTGATACACATGGCAAATATTGACTTCTCCAGGACGGTTTCACTCCAGCCCACAGGACTGAAGAAACTCAGACCTCCCCTGCTCTTGGTCCTGCTCCCCACACCTGCTGTGGCTGAAGACTTTATTTACACCAGAACCAGTTGGAAATGCCCATACAGGGCCACAGTAAAGCCAGAGATGCAAATATACAGACATATACACCACATTCCTCCCTGTTTCATCTCCAGTCTGACAGGGTCTCCATTCTTGCTGCGATCTTAAAGTCTGTCTAACATAAGCTTGACTTGCTAAGCTAAGCTTTTACTTACACATAAAGCAGTAAAACAGGACAAGACCTAACTGACATATTTAATATTTGAACACATCCATAATGGGCAAAACCTGACCTTATGCAACCTGTTTTAGGTTTTTAACAAAAGTAGTGAGAGCCTGTAAAATCCCATCCATCTGTGACAATACCGAGTCACACAAATGTCTTCACTGACTGTTAGAAGTCACACTTGTGCACTGGAAGAGAGGCCAGATCTGAATTGCAACAGTATGAAGCATTTGTAGGACTCCTGACATTTTGTCAGAGTCACAATTAGCAACATGAAAGCATGCCATATAGAGAGGACCAAGTCGTCACTCGAAGGTGTTGTTTTCATGAACCATTTAGTGCAGCCTCTGAAGACATTTATACAATTTATCACTCTGAAACATCACAGGAACACTTTTTTTTTTTTAGAAGGAACATGCAAAAAAGCCCTGTTAGTTCTCAGCTATTTCCTCTCAAAGTCTGAGGTTAAAAACAAACAATACATCCTTATTCTGTAGCTTGTTTGAGGATGGATTTTGACGTGAAACTTCTCATGAGGGAACCATATCAGCAGTGCACACACAGACTGCTCAGAGTCAAAATGAAGCGTGCTTTTTTTGTTCACCAGTTTGCAGTTTGTGTTTCCTCCCCTTTCTCATCCACTCAATAAATCCAACAAAATGCTGAAAACTGCCAAACCGCTCACTTCCATCATTAAAAACTGGTGGGACACAGGAGGAGAAAAGAAAGGATTCTCCTTAGGGAACAAACGTCTATCCAGAATCAATATTTGTACAAAAAAAAAAAAAAAATCTCAGTTTTGCTGTTGGATTAATTAGAACTCTTTATTGAAATTGTCGAGAGTTTCAAAATGGGAAAAATAAATTAGATAAAAACAGTCACGAAAGTTTATGTTGTTCTGTGCCACCACTACATACCAGAGTCAACTGGTTTGTGTGCTCATTGGTAAGTTTTGTAATTGGAAATTAAACTTTTGTGGATTGGAAAGAGGTTTCATGTGACCCTTTCTTGATATCACAAGGTGGCAGTTTTAGTTTGTGTATTTCCTCTAATCCACAAAGGGTCAAAATTACACATACAGGCTCAAATACAAACATACACCCGCACTGATACTTGGATAATTAACCTTTAGCAAGTAGTACCTCGACCACTCGCTTTCTGTAGTCACCAATGAGCTTTTAGTATGGCCCAATCAAGGAGAGATATGTGAACACCCTTCCTGGCAGATTTTGTGGAGTTCATTTAAATAGGTTGTGGTTTCCTATAGTTGTATGATGTATCAAAATAAAATCATAATTGCAATATCAAGGTCTGCAATGTCAATCACAAAGGATTGTTTGGTGAAATATTTGGTAGGCTTTTAAATTCAGGTACCATGCACTCAAGTTAGGCTTACAAACAACATATTTGGCCCCTTGGATGCCCCACATATGCTGTAGATAGTGGTGATGAAGATCATAAAGCCCAAGGAGAGTGGTGGGGACATTGTTTTGATGGAAAAGAGAGTACTGAGGAAAGTGTAGGTTAATTGCAAACTATGCTGTCTTCTGACTAATAATATCCCTATGTGGCCTTTTCCAAAAATTGTGCAGCCCTTGTCAGAGATTTTCAATCAAATTGAGGTCTGGACTTTTAAAAAAAAAAAAAAAAAAAAAAAAAAAAGGCCACTCCAAAAGCTTCGTTTTAGATAGAACATTAAGAATCATTTGTCCTGTTGGAACATCAAATTTTGTCTCAGTTTCAACCATCCAGCTATTGAACTGAGTTAAATATGAAGGATTTGGAGGCAGTTCTTTATTGTTTTATCCACTTAGTAAAAGTACACCAACAGAATTGGGTAGTGAAACAGCCTCTCAGCATGATGCTGCCACCACCAACACAGCTGGTACATTGATCTTAAGTTCAACAGCATCACTGAGTCCTCCAAACATATTTCTTGCCATAATGGCCAATTAGTGCAATCTTTGCCTCATCTGAGCATAAAACCTCTGTTGAGAAGGCATTTGGCTTGTCTATGTGGGAAGCTCTAAGTGTAAAAGATTTGATTTCGGACAAGGGATTCTTTATGGTTTAGCGCAATGTAAGTCAGGAGTAGGCAATTTCAGTGCTCCAGGACTGCTGTTCTGCAGATTTTAGATGTTTCCCACCTTGAAAACAACCCAATTTGAATGACTAAATAATTAGCATGCTTTTGTGATTAATAAAGAGACAATTTAGTGATCTGACTCGTGTGGTGAAGCAAGGACACTTCTAAGACATGCAGGCCACTGGCCTTTGGCCACTCCAGCTTGGAAAAGCCGAGTTATAAATTCAAAAGCTCACCTAAAAGTCAGTTTTTGGGTAATATACTGCAGATACCAAAAGACCCCCCAAAATTTTCCTAGTATGGAAACAAAAGTTTATTTTTAAGTAACCCTTTACTAATATGAAGATCTAAAAGGTTATGTTGGCCTTTTGCCAGTAGATCTCCCACAAAGAAATTAATACATCTTAGCTCATATTTGTCAAACTGACATTTGTTTGAACACACCTTTTATTTGCAAAAACTAGCTGCCAGTCTGCGGGTCTTGTGAGACATTAGCGACTTCGGTGCAAATTAGAGAAGCTGTTTCGCCTCTGCCTGTGTTGTTGATTTTGGCTAGCACTTGCTAATCTGAGAACAGACCAGAGGGGACCAGTTTACCTGGGGTAGAGTGTCAGAAAACTGAGAGAACGATATGACATGAGTGCATTTTTCCTCTCCTGCAAGCTCTCGGTGTTACCCCCTTGAGATCGCAAAACATCTTAGCCTCTAACCCCATGCACTTCACTCAGTGTGCAGTTCTTACAAGCCAGCGTACAACCACAAATGAGAACTTTATTCACTGCATATAAAATTTACCCAGTGGCTCAGGTTGATCAGAGTTCATCAGAACTTATTTATTCAGCAAAGCCAGCTACCATAACATTATGCTTACTGCAGTGAAGAAATTTGCAGACTAAAATGTTGACCTTCAAAAATACATATTCAGCCAGCCAGGACCTCTTCAAGAAGGCTTCATCCTGTACCATGATTTGGTTTGCTTAGCCACCTTTACATAAACGCAGGCATTAGCAATCGTAAAACCTTATTTCTATAGAAAGTGCTTTGCAAAATTATTCTTATCGTTTTAACATTTTCACATTCTGTCATACTCCAACCTCAAACTTCTATATATTTTTGGTCAGGCACAAAGTGGTGTATAACTGAGAAGAGAAAAACTGCTTCATAGTTTTCAAAATATCTGAAAAGCTTGCTGCGCATTTGCATTCAGTCTCTGTACGTCACAACTTTGTAGAACCACCACTTGCTGCAATTACATCTGCAAGTCTTTTGAAGGTATATACTTCCCAGAGTTGCACACCTAGAGAATTAAATTTTTTTTCCCCCAATTGTTTTTGCAAAATAGCTCAAGCTCAATCGGACTGTATGAAGATTTTCAAATTTTGCCGCATATTCTCATTTGGTCTCATGTCTGGACCATTCTAACACATGGCTGCAGAAAAGTAAACGTCTGCGTCATTCTCAATTCTTCTACAGCCTCTTTCAGGTTTTCTGCCAGGATTCCCCTTATTTAAGCTCCATCCATTTTCCCATGAACTCTGACCATCTTCCATGTCGCTGTTGAAGAAAAGTATCTCTACCACATGATGCTGCCATCATTATGTTTCACAGTGGTGGCTGCATTTATAGGGTGATGTGGAGTGTTAATTTTCCTCCTTACATAGTGCTTTCATGTAGGCCAAAAAGTTCAGTTCTGGTCTGATCTAGCCTGGCCATTGCCTTCCTAAGCAATTCCGCTTGATTATCATCTCCATTCAGATCCAATTGTTCAAAACTTCAGAGTCCACACCTCCAGGAAGCAATCGTTTCTCAACAGCCGAGGGTCCAGATTCTTGGTACAGAGCAAAGCACAGAACAATAGAGAGTGATTTTACCAGGCTAGGTCTGATCTGACCATAGTACCCTTTTCCACATGTCTGTCTCCCCTACATGGCTTGTAGTAAACATTACACGAGTTCTTTCCCCTTTCTTTTAACTATAACCTTCTTCTTGCTACTTTTTCCAAGCAGACCAGATTTACAAAGTGCATGACTAATAGATGTCCTCTGAACAGATTCTACCACTTGAGCTGTGGATCACTGTAGGTCCTACAGAGTTACCATAGGGTTTTTGGCTGCTTCTCTGATTAATGTCATCAGCTTAGGTGGGCGACAATGTTTTGGTAAGTTTTTAGAGGTCACATAGTTGTTTTTTTTTAGACGATGGATCAAGCAGTGCTCTGTGGGGTGATGAGAATTTGGGATGTTGTTTTATAACCTAGAAAAGAAGAATAGAAATAACCTTTATTGTCTCTCAGTGGGGAAATTCAGGAGCAGCAAAGTGACAGGCAGGATGAAGCATGTAAATTTAAACAAAAACAATACTATAAAAACAAAAAGAACATACTGTACAGCTCATTTACAGCATAAAATATTGTGCAAATATCACAAGCACTCCAAATCAAACAAATGTGCAATAAAGCAGGATAATTTTAAATAATTTCATCTACAAGATGTGCAGCTATATTTGTGCATTAAAAAAAAAAAAAAAAAAAAAAAAAAAAAAAAAAAAAAAAAAAAAAAGACTGTCCAAGAAATGAGAGAAGCTCTGCAAATAACAGCAGGTAAATGCATGACTAAACACTTATTGAGTTTGTTGAGAGCAGTGATGGTTATGAAGCCTAACAGATGCTGGGAGGATGGATCTACGATAAAGCAGTCTGTCACTGAAGGAGCTCTCCAGCTCTGCAACAGATTCAAGCATGGTGTGGGAGACATTGTCCATCAGTGATTCTTGAACAGTGCTGGCCTTCCTGATGAGTTTATAACTGCTTCCTCAGTTGTAGATCAGTAGTTGCTCCAACATACTATACCACAGAAGAAGGCTGATGCTACTACAAAGTCAAAGGTGTTCAGCAGCACCCTAACTCCACAAGTTTCTCCCAGACCTGTCTATTGTGTTTCCTGGTCTTCATGATGCTTTTCATTCATTAATGTTCTTTAATGAACCTTTGAGACCTTCATAGAACAATTATATTTATAAAGCAGATTAAATTATGATTAAATACACAGAGGTGGACTCTACCTACTGGTTAGGTGACTTCCCAAAGCAACCACTGTATTTTGGGGTATTAGAGTAAAGAGATTCATTTAAATAAAAAAAATTTAAAAACTCATGCTACACTTTCAGATTTTATTTTTAAACAAAAAACTGAAAACCATTTATTATTTTCATTTCAATTTGTAGTTATATACTTATTTGTGTTGATTTACTATATAAAATCCCCCCAAAATACACAGAAGTTTTTGGTTGCAAGTTGGCAATATGTGAAAAAGTTCATAGGGTATGAATGCTTATGCAAGGTGGTGTTGAACCTTCAGGTGTTGAATAAGTTAACGCTTATCTTATTGGAAGTTCTTTTTAAACACAAACTAAAAAAGAAAATCCAGCTTAAGTGTAACTTTAATTACATACATCAGCAGAGACTGGCTTAAACTTCTACCAACATCTTTCAACTCAGCAACATTTTCTCAAACTGCAACTGAATCTGGTGCTGGCAAAATGTAGATTTATGGCTATGACATTCACAGGCAAGCGTGCCTGAACTCCTTCGAGACTCAATGTTTCTTTGGTTTAAGTCCTGAATTCCACTCTTATGTTGTGCTACCCCCCCCACCCATGTCTCAGACGAAACCTACACTCATGTTATTGGGCCATGACATTTGCAGAAACCCAGATACTTTGTCTGCTCCTGCAACTGACCTCCACCTTTTTAAAAAAGTAACTACCGCCTCAGAGGAGTGATGGCCAATGGTAATGAATCATATTGAATAACCACTTCTAAGAATAACAAGTTCATAATCTAGTAGTGGTACTCAGGAGGGGTCTGAAGCCACACATGTGTAAGACTTTCCCCATCATTTATTATATTACATAAAGGGTTGGGGGGCGGGGAGGGCTGCTACAGCTGACAGCAAACGTATGCTGAAAATGAAATGCAATAGTCAATTTGAGTGTCAGCACGTTTATGAAATGCTCCCTGTTTCTTGAAATTGATTTTACACATGCATTTGGCACCAGGCAGAGCATAAACGAATCTGGTCACTGTCGTACTCTGTTGTAACAAATACGCTGAAGCTTACTGGGAAGCCATGCCACATTCAATCAGGAGCGTCAGGTCCCGTTTCTTCTCTCTAATCTATCAACTGGCTATCAGACCATTAACGCTAAACAGTGGCAGCTCAAGTAAAGAAGGAAAGCAAGAGGAAGGTCATTTGTTTGGACCAGTTCTCTTCAAATCTTTCTGCATTGAGAAAGATCATAAGCACATCAAATCAGTCAGCCTGACACCCAGGATATCATCTAAAAAACAAAACAAAAAACCCTGTATTGTTGCGGTAACCTTGACCACACATTTCGCTTAGCTGAGTTATAACTCTGCTGGGGTTTTGATTTAAGTTCGTCTATTAATTATCCTTGCTTTGACCATCTTGTGCTGCTCTGCCTTTAAATTATAAAAAAGCAATTTAAGTAATAAAACTGAACCTTGAGAAAACATTGCAAACACATGGTAGGCGTATTTGCAAGACAATAAAGACCGAAAGTATGCTATTAAAATTAGTGAGCAGATATGGTACTAATTAGGCAAGTGGTTTAATAATATGTCCCTTTTTAACAGGCAGCAGGTTTTAAAATGTGGTAACATTGAAAACTTCAGTTCCATTTATAGTATGCATCCTTAAAATTTCTTATATAATGCATGTTTTACCTGAATATGCAACAGCAGGAGGTAAATGTGTTTCAAATGGCACTTCAGTTCCAGGAACATGCATATCAGGCCTCTGACTGAGAAGCTGAGCTCAGATTGCACTAACAGCCACAGAAGCAGGACCTCATGAGACAGGAAACTGCTTGAGATAGCAGCAGGACTCGAAGGAAGTGGCTCATTAACCTGGATTCCAACAAAGCTTTGCAGGGCGCCATGTTGATTGGTAATAGTAAGAGAGGTCAGTATATAAGAATATACAGTAATGCCTACCCATGTTATTTTTAGAAGTGGTTATGTCTGATTAGAATCTAAAGAGTGGTGTTTATATGCAGCCTAGAATTATATATTACCATTATAATTACCATATTACCATTTTTGTAGCTATGGGGAAGTATGGGAAAGACAGTGAAGATAAATATTTGTGTCTAAATGTTTGTCCTTCCATCCTCTTCCTATGCATTTCTTTTCTTCCTTGTGCCCTTTCCTCCTTGCTCCCTTATGTGCTTCCTTCTTTGTGGTCTCCTTTTTCTTCTTTCTGACCTTTGTCCATTCTATCTTCCCTTCCCTCATTTTCCCCTTCTTACCATGTGTCCTCACATTCCTCTTTCTTAGCTTTCTGACTTTCTTCCACAAGGTCCTTTTTTCATTACCAATTTTTAGTGTCCACCATTTTAAAATTCTGGAAAGTCAAGGCTCCTTCTGTCCTTGATTTCTGGTTCTCACTCCTTTCTTTATTTCCTGTACACTTGCTACACAATGACACATGCTTCCTTGTTTTCCCTCTTTCTTCTTTTCGCCTTTTCTGTATTCTACCTGTGTTCCAGCTTGTCTGTCCTCCAGCCTCCTTTCCTTATGTCCTTCCTTCTTTAATTAACTTCATTATTTTTGTTTATATGCATTCCTTTCCTTGTATTCTTCCTTCATTTTTAATTCTGTCCTGACTTGTGCCCTTCCTTTGTCATTTGTTCTATCATTCCTTAATGTTCTTGCTCTCTTCCCATCTGTCAGTAAGGTTTTCCCATTTCTGTAGCAAAAAACATTGTTATGGACTAGTGGAAAGTAGAGTAACACCAAAAAAACTTGAACAATACAACTGAGTTCTGTGTGGGGAAAATGCCTGGAACTGATTGCTATAGGGATTGGTTTAGGCAGGCATGAGAGAACAATGGAATGATTAGCTCACCTGGATCTCCATTTTACTAAGCCCTCCGACAGCAGCTTCTCATCTGGTTGCCTTTACAGCTCTATGCAGTGCCATACTGGGCAGCCAGCCCAGTCAGGTATTCAGCCCAGTTTTATTTAAAAAGGTGTTTGTTCCTGGCTGCGAGTTGTTTTCTTGCAAAAACACTCAACTGTGGTTTCCTCAATTCTCTGTCCTTGTTTTGCATCACATCAACAGGTGAAACTAATCAGTCTAATCAAGGCAGTGTGCACCTTTACATGGTGGTGCATTTGTTGCTGCAGGACATTTGAGCACCAGACAGAGGACAGCTACGCCACACATTGTTACTTAGCCAAAACCAGCCCAAAATGGACACATATCCCATAACTCTTAACATCATCCACACTGTAGAAATATCTGCTACAAATTCATAAACATTTTGTATTTTATATTTTGAAATACACATAAAGGACTGAGAACTCTGGATTTTTTTTAGCCTGGAATATGTACATGGCAGATGTGAGGAGCCATCTTTTTCCTGATGTTCATCAACTCTGTTACCACTGGCTCTCATGCACTGGTTTTAATGTTTACACCTCAGCAACATAAATCCAAATAAGGTGCTCTAATTTACAAGCTAATAACATTTCAGCCCAATGGAGTTGAGTCATTATCAAACTGCACAGCATGAACACAGAAATCCAAAAAACCCCAAATGACTAAGATTTTCTGCTCACCTCGTTCTTAAACAGAGCATTAAATCATTTTAACATTTTTAGCAATTTATGATATAAATTCAACCATCGTGACAAGCACTGCTTCCTATGATTCTTGTAAAGTTTATACCTGGTAATGCTAATTATTTGGATGCCAACACCTCAGTCATTGGAACTATCAATGTAACATTTCTGAGAATAGTTTGAATAGAATAAAACATTAGAAATCCTTCAATATCAAAGCCTTCCAAACTTGATGCTCAACTTCAATAAAATAATGTTCTTTTAAACACATTCAATAAACCTTTCAAACCACTGTTCCAAAGTAATCATAATTTTCTCTATCTAAAATAAGAAATAAGTTACCCATTTTACCTATAAAAAAGTCTTAAAGCCCACATATGCAGCATAAATCACTTACTGCATGTCAGAAATCAAAGTTTAACATTCTGTCTTCTCTGCTGAGTACTTTGTAAATCTAGCCAATCTGACTGAAGTATATGTTTTTCCGTCTTTCTGATGGATTTTCCAGAGTTTACTTTAACTGCATCTTAAACAGCTGACACCATCTACAAGAAGAGTCCATAAAAGCAAGACTTACTGAGCTATGACCAGACCCTCTTGTTCCAAATAAATTAATTTTCACTGATGACACTTAATGAACTTTTCCATGTATTTTAGATTTGCCAAGTTGTCATTCAAGGCACTGGAGTGTTTGAAGAAAATTTGTCTGTTGCACATTTCAAACTGATTGCATGCAAATCAAAAAGCATATATAAATATTGGAGCAAAGATTACACAACACATCTTAACATTGCAGATTAAGAAAACAGGGCACAAATTAGTCCAAACCATATCTTCCATTTTTCCCATCCCAATTCAGAAAATTAAATTAACAAACAGCAATGACTTGGAAAACCTTTGCTCTTCATTAAAGGAAAACTCAAATTGCTGCATGCTTCTGTGGTACTGCTGTCTATACGTGTAGATCCATGCATCCATCTTAGTCCACAGGTGTGCACCACTACGTTTGCTGGTGCACAAGGGTTCAAATACTTGCAGTGTGTGTTTATTGCCCTTTCAGATCCACAGCCGGATTCACATTTCATGTCACATTTAGCACAGCTTTGAGAAGCAAGAGCCGCCTGGCATAGTGCCCCCCCCCCAGCCCCCCTCATGTGCAATGGCGAGGAGGGGGACGGTGAACATGCCAACAAGATCTCAAGCAGAGTTCCTTTCATTGATGAACACTCTGGAAATCCAGTGCATGGTCCACTGGACACCAAACACCAATAAGGGCTCAGTTTGGACAGCATGATTTTCTTTAAGTTTCAACTTTTGGTGGCACCCTGAGGGACTCTGGGAGCATACATCATCTGGCAAGCTGCAAGGCAAATCCTGCTTTTCTCCATCACTTTTTCCACTGTGAAAAACAGTTTGAATCCCTGCTGTCTTCCAATGGCCTGAGGGACAAGCTGCTTATTTTTGCTCCGACAACTTGGTTAAAAAATTGAAAAGCTCTCATAAATGTTTGCATCAACTATAAATAAATTGTTCTCAAAGGATTACTGCCAGTGCAACACTGGGTGTACACCAGCTTGTCTTGGTTTCAACTTAAACAGTTAAAGTCCCACTCTACTCAGCTGTTTCTTTTTGTCATTTTTACTTCTCCTAAATGTTTGAAGAGTATACTATGTTCTGAATGTGAAACTGCACTCCCAGACAGGCAACAATAAACACCCAGAACTAGCAGTACAATTTGGATTTAATGCGGTATGGAAAAACATAGGTCTGATGTTGAAGTTACAAAAAAACATTTTTATTTACTTTCCTAATTGCCTTCGCAGTAGTGGGAAAACCTCTCCTCATTCCCCCTCCCAAAACACAGAAATGGTTCAGTCACAGAGAAAACTTATGACTTTGAGTTTATCGCTTTACCAATGCTGGACTAAATGACAGCTGTGCTACAGGCAGGAGAAGAAAATATGCAGCCTCAGTCAATCCCTCTGCTATGGGCCAGGCAGCCTGATATAAAGAAACTGTACCCCAAAGGAGCTCAAAGCGCAGGTACTGCCTGTTCACGGTTCCTTGCAATATAGGAATTTTTCATATTTAACTTATTTGAAATTTTATTAATAATTTTACATCATGATTGAAGACGTACAAAGGCAAGGCAGTATATTTGTGTTGCACCTTTTAATATATTCTGGTGCAAAGCCATTCAGTGATTTATAAACAGAAGTATTTTAAAGTCTATTCTCTGAGCTCCAGGGACCCAGTGGAAGGATTTTAGAACTGGGGTGATGTGCTCTATCTTCCTTGTTTTAGTGAGAACACGAGCAGCAGTGTTCTGGATCAGTGGCAGCTTTCTGGTTGACTTTTAAGCCAGAGACCTGTGAAAACACTGTTGCAATAATCAGTGTGACTAAAGATGAATGCATGGATGAGTTTCTCTAGAGTCTAGCTCTTGCTGAGAAGGACAAGTACTCATTAATATAATTTATCTCTTAACCTTACAAATCTAAATCTCTCAGAGGTGCAAACATAGAAATACTCTGTAGTTAACCCCTCTGAGCTATTTTGATCTTTAAAGCAGTCTGCAGCTGAGCTGCTGTGAAGGTTAACCAGTCAGATATTATTAGGGTTTATTTAGTAAGACAGTGTAGCAATTTAGATTATTTCATAACATACTTCATAATCAGTGACCATCTCTCTTATGGTCTTTTCAAGTCAAGTCAAGTTTATTTGTATAGCACATTTCAGCAGCAAGGCAGTTCAAAGTGCTTCACATCATAAAATCATCAATCAAGTATACACCAAAATCATCAAGCAAATATCAATGCATCAAAATCATGAGGATCATCAAGCAAATACAATTCAAAAATACTGCTCAATGTTCCTCTTACTACTAATCAAAGGCAGCTCTAAACAGGTAGGTTTTTAGCCTTGATTTAAAGGAACTCAGTGTGTCGGCTGTTTTGCAGTTTTCTGGGAGTTTGTTCCAGATTTGTGGTGCATAAAAACTGAATGGTGCTTCTCCAATGCTTGGTTCTGGTTCTGGGGATGCAGAGTAGACCAGAACCAGAATACTTGAGTTTTTTGGAAGGTTGATACAATGACAACAGGTCTTTAATGTATTTTGATGCTACACCATTCAGTGATTTGTAAATTAACAGAAGTATTTTGAAGTCTATTGTCTGAGCTACAGGCAGCCAGTGTAGGACTTTAGAACTGGGGCAATGTGCTCTATCTTCCTGGTTTTAGTGATCATGCGAGCAGCAGCATTCTGGATCAGCTGCAGCTGGCTGATTTTTGAGGCAGACCTGTTAAGACACTATTGCAATAATCAATGCGACTAAAGATAAACACATCAATGAGTTTCTCTAGATCTTGTTGAGACATTAGTCCTTTAATCCTGGAAATGTTCTTCAGGTGATAGAAGGCCAACTTTGTAACTGTCTTTCTGTGTCTCTGAAGGTTCAGGTCTGAGTCCATCACTACACCCAGATTTCAGGCCTGATCACTAGTTTGTAGTTGTAACAACTGAAGCTGTGTGCTGACTCTAGATCGTTCTTCTTTGGGTCCAAAGATAATAACTTTAGTTTTATTTCTGTTCACCTGGAGAAAGTTTTGGCACATCCACGCATTGATTTGTTCTAAGCATCTGTTCAGTGCTTGGATGGGTTCGGAGTCACCTGCTGACATTGTGATTTTGAGCTGTGTATCATCTGCATAGTTATGGTAGCTAATCTTATTACTTGTTATAATCTGAGCCAGTGAGAGCATGTAGATATTAAATAGGAGGGAGCTCAGGATTGAACCTTGGGGTACTCCACACGTGACTTCTGTCCACTCCGATGAGAAGTTGCCAATTGACACAAAGAAATCCCTGTTCTTAGGTAGGATTTGAACCAATTGAATACTGCACCAGAGAGTCTGATCCAGTTTTCCTGTCGCTTTAATAATATATCAAGGTCAACAGTGTCAAATGCTGAACTGAGGTCCAACAGAACCAACACTGTGGTTCTTCCACAGTCTGTATTTGTGTGGATATCATTGAACACTTTGACAAAGGCAGTCTCAGTGCTGTGGTGAGCATGGAAACCGGACTGAAAGACATCAAAGCGGTTGGTCATTGTTAGGAAGCTGTTTAACTGTTGAAACACAGCTTTTTCAATAATTTTGCTGATGAATGGAAGGTTAGAGATTGGCCTGTAATTCTGCAATAGCGATTTGCCCAGATTGTTCTTTTTTGTCAGTGGTTTGATAACTGCTGCTTTTAGAGCCTGGGGGAAAACACCTGATGAGAGGGATGAGTTTATTATTTGAATCAAGTCAGATGCAATGACAGGCAAAACTTTCCTAAGGAAGGTTGTAGGTAGGATATCAAGACAGCAGTAGGAGGAGGTTAATTGTTTCAAAATTTCTTCTAAGTTTTCATGGTTGAGTTGGTGAAATTCAGCCATTTTCTCTGCATTTGTTATGTTTGGGCATAGCATTGTTTTTTGATTTATCCTCTAATTTTTTTTTTATTTCCTCTGTAAAAAAAAGTTGGCAAATTCATTCCAAGCCTTGGTAGAGTGGAGTTCAGGTGTTACAGTCACAGACGAGTTTGTCAATCTGTCAACTGTGGCAAACAAGGCATGAGCATCGTTGATGTTTTTGTTTATGATTTCCACAAAGAATGTTTTCTTTGCATGTTTAAGTGATGACACGATAGAATTGGGGTCGAGGAGTAGATTTGATTAAAAGTTTTAGCTGAGTTGTCTGTAAAAGAACGTTTTGTAATAATATCTGTTTTACTAAACAAGTCAACAGTGATTATACTTTCAAAAACAATAGAAAAGAGATATCAGACAGAGCGACATCAATTACAGAGACCTTGGATATATTTACACCCTTGCTGTTAATCAAATCCAGAGTGTGTCCTCGATTATATGTCAGCTGTTTAACATGTTTGAGCCAAACCAAAGTTTTGAAGTACATCATGAAGCTTTGGAGCCCAGCCCTCCACCACTTTCAGCATCAGGAACAGCAACCCTTCAACAGCAACATTGTACCCATCAGGGAAAACACAGAATACATTTGCTTTGCATTGTTCCCACATGATGACAGTGATATAGTATGATCCAATTCCATATTAGATTCTTGATTAAAATGGGTTTTTGCTGTTCTGTTGTTGTATGTTATTTTAAGATCTTGTTTTATGTGCCTCCTTTTAACTTTGAGCACCTACCCCTCCATAGGTCTCTGCACGGGCCTGCATGTGGATGAGCTATGGGGATTTAACCGATTCAAACTCAAAAGAGGTGATACAAGTATAACAGGCTCAAAACTGTACAAGACACAGACAATCCCTTGTACATAGCACCACAAGATCTCCAACCATTTGATCAGGGTCACACCATGAGTAAGTATGAGGCCAAAGGGTTTATCTTCTCTTGCAACAGCTATTTTTGCAGCTGCCTGTAACACCATCATTTTATTTGCAGTAAATGTGTCCAAACCCAAGATATGAAAAAGTGCATTTGTGATCCAAAAAAGCAAAAATGCTATTTGGGGGAATTTTTTGCCTATGAGGCAGACAAATTGAAAAAAAGTCTCAGGATGTAGATAAACCATACATGCTATGACTATTGGTGGCGGCTAGAAAGCTAATATGAAGAGGAATTTTAAAAGATTTAAAAACGCTCATCTTGACATGAGGGATTGTATAAGGTGACATTATGTGCTTAAATACTAGCAACCTGCTGCTGGCCCAGTTACAGCTTCATTGCCCTGGTGGGTGCAAACTGATGCAAGATTGTGTACGAAAGCAAACGGCTTCATCAGGTATGACACAACCAAAAGTACAATAGGGCAAAATAATTGGCATCTTCACAAATCCCAATAGGAAAGATATTAAGGGGCTAATAACAATAATAATAATTATGAATAATAATAAATAATATAATAATAAAATCACTTTTATTTTAATTCTGGAAAGTCATTTTCACAGTGAAAAAAACATTGATTGATCAAATGAAAGGGGTGAATTTCACATGATGTATCCTTGGGTTATGTTGTAAGTTTCTTAAAGAGGGTAAAGAGGGTAGCTTTAAAAGCAGTGCAATGTCACACAGAAATCCTTATATTAAACAGAAGACATGCTGTTCAGAGAGGATGTCACACATAAAAAGTCCATTTAGATCAATTGGAATAGTTGTGGGACAGGGACGATTAAGTGGGAAGAAAAGCAAAGCCATCATAAAGGAGACTCCTGTGACTGAAACTTTCAGTGCTGAGCACCCAGCATTATGAGAGCGTTTGTAAGTCATCTTTTAGCGCAATGAGTCACCGCGTTCTGATGGATTTCTGCTGGACGCAGTGGAGCTAAAGCGGTGATTTTACACAGGAGGTTAAAAGGTAAAGAAAGGTGGAGTCATGATGAATCAATCATCGAGGGACCCACAGAAGTACCATCCAGGTCCGTTAATGTGATAAATAAAACACGGCAATATCAAGATGAGAAGAAGCAGAAGCACAGCTTTAAAGGAAGAATACGCAAAATGAAAATATATATCCATATTTTGGGTGTACCGCTAAGTCAGAATGATGGAAACTTTTTCATTTACCTCCAAGAAGTAAGCTTGTGAGCAGCCAAGACAGGATCTCTGAGCTTCCTGCTTTATTCTGCACAAAAAAAATGACGACTGCGGATCACTGCCAAGAAACATTCAAGGACACACGAGACAAATCATTAGGGCTGGGGCGCTCTGATTCTCCTCCACTCTGTTTTTGGCCATCATCCTCAAAGCCCACGGTGCTGAAATCTGCAGCAAAAAGCCATGGTGACCTCCGCAGTATAAAATCATGTAATCTGCTCTCCAGTCACCATGTCACCCTCAGGTTAGTGTTGAGTAAAAAGGGAAAAGTGTGCCACTCCGCCTGCCCTTTAAGCTCATTTCCGTCTTTTTCAGCTGCCATTCTTGACCGCATCTCATATAAACGGCTATGTCAAAAGTAGAAAGAGGCCGTCTGTGCTTTTTGCAACGTTCTTCTCCTGATAATCAGCACTGAAATCAGGGCAAAGGTAACATTTAATTTATTTAGACTATGTAAAATCTGAGCTCATTGCGACAGTTTTTTCTGTAAAGATGTATGATGTTTTGAATTTTTCCTCATTCTATCGTGTTACTGCCACAAACTATTATTTTAGAATTTTATGTGACATAAGTTTCCTTCCACTTCACTGTTATGAATACTTTGTGTTGGTCTATTGCATAAAATCCACAAAAAACACACTGAGGTTTGTGGCTGAAGGGTATGAAAACTTTTGCAAGGCTCTCAAAGTAAATTGCAATGAACTCCAGATTTATACCTAGATAAAGTTAGAAGCTTTTGAGCAGGAAGCACACTCATAATTGGCTTTTCAGCACTGGACGCAGGTGAAGCCTCCCACGCTCCTTCACCATCATCTCCGGCTTCAGTTAGTCACAAAGAGGGCCAAACCTGACTCACCTAACCAGAAGCAGCTGGCCTCGGCAGCTACCTGGAAGTCTGCTCTATTTTACCTAGCACTTGGTAATTACACGACTATTAGGGCACCTCCTGTCTCCAAACCACACAGAGGGCTTAATTCAGAAGCTGTCAGTAATTAATTACAGGTTGCCGACGAAGGTGACGATATCAGAGGGGGGCTTGCTAAACTGTAACTGTAAAACCCCACTTGGATTACATATTTAGTGTAGCAGAAAGGAGAAGAGTAAACAAATTTGTCTACAAGAAGCTAAATAAAAAAGAAAAAAGAAGTTCTTAACCCTTAAGGCCTACGATCCCAGTGTGTCGGTTTGTGTGTGCAGTTTCACTTTTCGAAATGTCAAATTTGGTTTACAGTTGACAAGCTAGCCATCTGCTTACGATTATATTTTGAACAGTGAGGTCACAACATCCAGCTGATCTAAGCCCTTGCTACCCCTTATTTCACACATGACAGCCAGTTCAGTGAGTGTGTAGTAAGGAGAAAACAAATTCCTGTAATCTGCAAGCTGTACGTTGCTGTACTCTCAAGTGTATTTTGACCGATGTTTAGCTGCCAAGACCTTTGAAGCGTTAACTTGTAGAAACGCTGGAAGGAAGATTGGAGGGAAAGGGGCTGCATGAGAAGGGGGGTGAGATTTAAGCATATAAGGACCCGTGCTTGCTGACTGCACATTTTTTGATGGTCCCATTAAACAACAAGTTCTGCACTGAAAGCAGAACCCAGAAAAAAGACAGTGTAAATAAATAATTGAGAAGAAAAATAGCCTGCTAATGCCAAGAAATACTTTTAGAATTACAAAACCCTACACAATTAAAAAGCCTTAAAATAAATTCATTATTTACTGAAGTAGCATATTCTCATTAAAAAAGTTCAAAAAGTTTAACATGAGAACAATTATTCAAATATGGAACTACCCAACCTGGTTTATCGCAATTGGAACTATGATAAATAGGCTGGACGGGGAGCCTAGTTTGAGTTGCCACCACACAGATTGAGCAGCGCAACATAGGAAATGCAAAAAAAATAAAAAATAAAAAATATCACCGCTGTCAGAGAATTGCAGCAAAAATTGCAATAATTGTGAGCTCAGACCCACTTGGGCACACCCAGCCAAAGCACAATAAGTACTGGGCCACCTATACATGTTTGAATGTGATTAATTTTTGTCACAAGACTGAGGAAATAACTTAAAATTTCCAATCTGCTCCACTTTGTCAAAAAAAAAAAAAAAAATTAGAAGCGTGAGACAGCAACAAATTGTTTAATTTATTCGGTCCTAAAATCATCGCTCGATAAAAATTATATTGCATGATGTAGACTTGGCTTTAAGTAAGACCTCATGAGAAGCATTCTCTGAGGATGAAAATAATTCCCCTTTGTGCAGCATTTGGGAGCTGTAATCTTTCCATGTAGATATAAAACAACAAAGAGAGGCAGGACCCAAAAAAGTGTAATAGCCTGTGCAGGTAGAAGTAAAAGCACTCACCAGTAGAACAGCATGCAGCATTCATATCTGCAAACTGAAATGTGAAAATGCTTTTAGTCACTTAAAAGCTGAAAACTAACCAGTACCTGACAATGTTACAGATAAATGACACCGGCAGGATAAAAGTCACTTTATTTTTTTACATAGAATCATGTCAACATATAGAAAATACGTTAAGGTTCAAGAGTGATTTTCTGGGGTAAAAACTATTGAAATTTCCTCTTATTCAGAAGCACAAAATACCCCAAGCTATGGCCCATTGCACTGCCTATACAAGCACTCCATCTTCTGTGACAGTAATAAAGTGAGGACTGTGAAAAGCACATTATTGTCCTCACACAGAGAGGAAAGAGAGCCACATCTGAGCCATAGTCTGTCTCTTAGACAGAGAAGATGGATACTGAGTGAACCTATTCAGAAGTCATAGAGTGTAAAGTTATTTGCTTGAAAAAAATGAAAAAAAGCTTTCAGCTTGCAAAGATTGTGTTTCCAGTTACAAAACAATTACAGCAGCAGCATCTAAAAGTTAACTTGAAAGTATGTATTGGATACTAAATGATAGCTTGACTGAAAAAAGGCAAAAAAGGTAAGTTTCCAAAAAGTTACCCTTAGCTTTTAACTCATGGAGCTTAATTACCCTGAACCCTTAGTCTCCCCTCAACTCTTAGCTAATAGTTACATTCTGGGATATATTTAAAAATTGGATGAAAAGATGTTTCTGTGATAGATTTTAAACAAAATACCATGACTTTCAACAAAAAAGAAAAGGCCCCCTCTGCAAAGGTAAAAAAAAAAAAAATCTTGTGATTTTCAGCAATAAAACTATAACCGATGATTCTATCACAGTGGTTATCTTCCATAACTTATGTAAAGTCACCCCAAACTCAAAAGATGCAACTTTTTAGATTCCAGACATCTGCATTCAGTCACATTTTTGGCAAAGGAGAGATGGACGGGATCTCTGACTAGGAGTCACTCGAAAGGCATAAGTTCTGATCATGTCTAAAACCTATTATGGCTAAGATGAATACAAACTAAGAACCATGACGGACTTTAAAACTGGGAAGTCTGTTAGCTTCTACAAATCTCCACCCTGAAGATTTAAGCATTATGTGTAATATCTACCTAGCAGGGCTCTTTCCTCGGGTAGATTTCTGTAGAATAGCTCCAGAAAACTACCCTGCTTCCTGGTAAAGGTTCCTGCGCTGGAGGTGCACCTCAAGTTGATGCGTGACATGTCATCAGCTGTTGACTGCCTCTGTTTTAGCCTCGTCACACTTCATTTAAATCTGATTTGTTTTCATGGTTTCACTTATGCTCTTTACAGAGATGTGCATGGAGGAAAATAAAGAACAGATGTATGATGAAGTGCAGAGAGTGGCGTGATTGTGATGGGTCTCATTAATGTTAATCCTTCCAGTACTTTTGGCTCATTAATTCAGGCATGCCCACTCAGCAGATGACTCATTCACAGTCGATAAAAACACTGGGTAAAGCAGGAGAACTCATTCATTCAGGATTATCGCTTCGTCTAGTTTTGTTTTTCTAACTTGGCCAAGACTGAATATAACAGATTTATGTCTGATAGAATGAATGTTTGTATTTATTCCAAAAACAGAGGATAGACTGTGTAATTTCAACTTCTAATTGGAGGTCCTGAAGTCCTGTAGCACTAATGATAGCTGCTGAGCTTTAGAAAAAAAAATCCAATCAACATTATTTTATTGCCAGCCCATCAATACGGTTCCTAGTAAAAGTTTTCAAACCTCATGATGCTAAACTTGGTATGTAACAAACAAGTTTACCCATTCTTCTACACAAAATAGTTTATTAGCTGAGAGCATCTGTGAACATCGCTTTTCAAATCTTTCCACAGAATTTTTTGGGATTTTGGTTTGGACTTCGACTGAGCTACCCTTTTATGTGTTGATATAAACCGTTATATAGTAGCTCTGTACATTTAGGTGCGTCAAAAAATTCCATTGTGGTCTCAGCTGACCAGAGTGTCTTTATCCACATGTTTGCTGTGTCGCCCTACATGGCTTGTGGGACTTCATCCCTTTTTGGCTTTCTTCCTACCACTCTTCCATAAAAGCCAGCTTTATAGAAT
This sequence comes from Anableps anableps, assembly GCA_014839685.1. Classification (NCBI taxonomy): domain Eukaryota; kingdom Metazoa; phylum Chordata; class Actinopteri; order Cyprinodontiformes; family Anablepidae; genus Anableps; species Anableps anableps. The sequence continues at coordinate 19,763,156 of CM026085.1, forward strand.
GCATGGCTAATAGTTGTCCTGTCAACAGATTCTCTCACCTGAGTTGTGAGTCTCTGCAGCTCCTCCAAAGTTGTCACCAATGTTGTCGAGCAAGCCTCTAAAGTCTTTACAGAATAGCTGGCTTTATACTGAGATTAAATTACACAAATTCTGAAATCAGCTGGTTGAGCTAGAATTTAGTCAGATTAAATGTGACTGACTATAAAGGCATAACACACATTTCAGATTTTTATTAGTTAAAAAAAATAGGAGGGGGGGGCAGTCTATTTCTTTTTATCGACTTCATAATTATTCATTACTTTGTGCTGGACTGTCTCATAAAACCTCAGTGAAATTCACTGAAGTCGGTTGTCCTGTGACAAAATGCGAAAAAGATCAAGGAGTGGGAATGCTTTCAGAGTAACACTCCTGAGGCTATGATACAGAGACTAATGGCCCATAATGAAAATTTTTTAAAAATTGTGAAACTTTGAAAACTACCTGCAGCATGGAGTCAAGTAAACAGCCACTAAGTAGTTTAGCAGACTGCCAGGAAAGAGCATAAAGTTCCTGGAAAGCACATCAGCACAGTGCTGTGGAGCAACACAGCTTTACAAAGGTTTGGTGAATGCTTTATTCTGACCTGCTGGACCTTTTTTATCCACATCTAATGAAACTAAAGATTATTTAAAGGCAAGTGTTTCATTGTTCTTGCAAAAAATATGCAAGACTATACTTTTCTTATGAGATTGCTCTAAACTAACATGCTTTTGCTCCCATAAAAGCCAAAGACTTCAAAATGCTGACTGTATGCTGCAATGCTTTCCATGTTTTTTTTTTTACCATTAGTTGGGTTCAAACAAGGTGAACTGATTTCATTTAATTTCTTTCACATCACATCTAATTACTCAGTTCATTATTGCAAATACAATAATATCTCTGAAATATACATGCTTTTCACTTGGCAATAGCAAAGCTTGGTTTCCCAGCCATTGAGTCATGAAAATAGTCTTAGCTGTCATGAGAACTATAGGATTTCTTAGCTATCATGAGAACTATATGATTTTAATTGAGCTAAAATGCCATCCTATTTCAGACTACATTTAGATTTGTTAGATATTTCATAGCTTTAAAAGAAGAAGCAGTTTTCTCTGGGTGATTGCCCACGAAGATTCAGTAAAAAAAACATGTAATATCTAAAAAGGTGAGGAACACTGCAAAACCCTTGCAAGACTTTTGCTGCATCCCACTAAAATTGTTAGAAAGCTGACCAGCACTGCAGGAATAAATGTTTCCATCTACTGGTGAATAATGTGAATTTCAAGTTGAATATATGTGTTTCCTATTATGTCAAGTGGACAAGAGCAGGCAGCATCACAAGTTAAACAGCCACGAAGAGCCACATCTCAGCATCGAGCAGTTTGCCCTTGTGGAGATGTCACTCAGCTGTTACACAATCATACCTCCCCAAACTGTCCTGTGTTGGCAGATTTTTACTCATTCCTTCACGTTTAACCGTTCCAGCTTCCTTTAGATCAACAGGGGCGGCCCAAGCCTCTATGAGGCCTGTGGAAGGATTACATTTGAGGGGCCCACCTTCAATTAGGCCCACCAGCCACTACAACAACCCAGACCCCCTTTTTATACCTTCAATACCTTCAATGCTGGGTCAGTTTTGCTATTTGAATTAACATAAGTGAACAAGCATGACTACGTAGCACAATATGCTTGAACATTACAGCAATTGCTTCACATTAATTACTAAAAGAATAATAGTCAGGGATAAAGTCCCAAGTTGATTATCTTCAAGGTATGACTGTTAAGATAGCTTTCAAGCTAGGGGTGTTTCTCCTCATGAGGGTGCATCTCAGTAAAAGAAAATATTATTAAAAAACTTCATTTTAGTATTTCATTTGAAAAAATGAAACTCATACTGTACAGATTCGTTACACAGAGGGTGAAACAATTCAAGTTTCCTTTCGAGTTATGATGGTTATGGCTTCCAGCAATAATGAAAACCCAAAATTCAGTTTCTCAGAAAGTATTACACAAGACAAAAGAGAAGGGGTTTTATTACAGTAAGATCAGCCTGCTGTGAAGTATGTTCATGTGCTGTAAAGTACATGCATACTATACTGGTCAGCACTCTTTTTGCATAAATTACTGTCTCAATGTGGTGTGACAAAGAAGCCATCAACCTGTGGCTCTGCTGAATTGTTAATCTGCATTGTTGGGCCTGGTGTCTCTCATCCTCCTCTTGACAATAATACTCTATAGACCAAGAGTGCCAAAACCCAGTCCTGAAGATACACTATTCTGCAACTTTTAGATGCGTCCCTTCTCCAACATACTAGATTCAAATGAATGGCTCTTTACTGACCTCAACAGAGCTGAATGAGTTGATGAGGTAATTTGGCCATTTGATTCAGGTGAGTTGGAGGAGAGATGCATCTAAAAGTTGCAGAATAGTAGCTCTCCAGGAATGGACTTGAGCACTCGTGCCATAGATCCTCTGTGGGGTTGAGGTCAGGTGAGTTTGCTGGCCAATCAAAGAGACCTGAGGGATTTCCAAATGAAATTCAAAATGTACTTTCTTTCAAAATGTACAAACACTTTGGACCACTGGATCCACAGTCCATTCCTTTTCTCGATGTCTATGTCTCTGGCTGAAGAAAGGTTTAGCACAAGGAATGAGACAGTACTGGCTAAGTCTGTGCAGTTGCTCTTGGAACCCTCACTCAAGCTGTCGTTCATCCCTAAACAGCCACTAAGAGCCACATCTCAGCTTCAAGCAGTTTACCCTTGTGGAGATGATTCAAACTCTTGAATGGACTTTGCTTATCAATCATTTTATGGCTGTTACTTGTGCACCTTTTTCTGCCACACTTTTTCCTTCCACTCAACTGTAATATTATATGAAGCAATCTTAACAGACAGCTTCTTTAATAATGACCCTTTGTGGGTTCTCCTCCTTATGAAAGGTGTCATTAAATGTCTGCTGGATTACTATCAAGTCAGCCTTCATGATGATTGTGTAGGCCATACCATTTCATTTCTGTATACAAAATCCTCCTTTTAATTGGTCCCATGTCGTATTCTAATTATCTGACAATCTGACAAACTGACCGTTGGTTTTTCATTAGCTATAAGGCACAACCATCAAAATGAACAGAAATAAACACATTGGTCTGTGTGCAACATACGAGTTCCACTTTGTAAATTGAGTTACTAGAATGAACTTTTCAACCATTTTCAACAATTCATTGAGTTGCACCTGTATGTGCGCAATGAAGTTCTCTCGGTGGCCTAATCAGCCGCAAAGTTAGCATATATCTACGGGTAACTCTACAGAAAAGGAAAAGTATAGTTGGCCTTACCTGGGGGACAGTTGCAATCAGCTGAGGCTTGTCTTGCAGTCCTGATCTTGGCGAAATTCTCATAAGAGCGCTGAAATTGCAAAACAATGTGACTTTTATTGCTCTGCACGGAAAAATGAGACGGGATCATATCTAGGCAGCTAAAAAATTGTAGAAACCATGGTTTACCTGAGAGAGCAGCTCATCCACTCTCTGCTGCACCAGAGAATTGAAATCCTCCATGGAGTATCCGCGGACCTGGATGAAGGTGCGCTCCGACGTCCCGCTCTCCAGATCCACAACTCGGCTCCGGATTTCTGCCGCGCTGATGCTCAGGTGGACGCAGAACGCGATGGACGCCGCTGAACATAAAGACAAGATGATGTTCAGCGCTGTCGCGCGATAGTTTCGCTTCACTTCTTTGTCCATTTCTTTACTCTTTAAATGTATTTCCAAGCACTAAAAGCTCCTCTCGTTTCCTCGATCCCCCGCATTCAACTGCGCGCAGCCGGGAGTAAACCGCATCTGGTGCGGAGTCAAGAAAGGGATGGCACGCTGCTGCTGCTCCGAGTGTGTGTGTACGTCTGAGAGAGAGAGCCTGCAACTATGCGTTCGCGTACTTTATGGTGACAGCCACGGATGGAAGACTGAAGCTCCTGCAAACTTGTTGCACAGTAGCCTGCTGCAGAAGGAAGCTGCTATTACGCACGGTAACGTAGAAGGAGACACACTCTTGGGAGGGGGGGCAGGAGGTAGTGCGCATGTTGTGGTGACAGCTCCCACTCTCATTAAGGCAACAACCCGCCTCCAATCTGCCATAAATGATTAGCATAATTTATTGAATTCCCCTTTTTTGGTGCTCCAGTCTGGGATGGGGTGGTCACAGTTGCCATTACTCGATGGGAAGCGCAGTTCTGCTGCTTGTTGTCCATGTGAGATCCACCACTTGTGGAGCTTTTTAGAGCGCTGCGTAAGAATGCTTTCAAGGGATTAAAAAGCTGCATCTTGCAAAGTATGGTTCACAAGTGCTATAAAACTAACTTATTGTTTTGAAAAAAAAAAAAAAAAAAAAAAAAAAAAAGCTGGTGCGTCTTTGCATAAAAGCGCAAAATAATATCACATGACACATTTTAGGGGGGATATAGACTATTGTGTAAAATAATTGTTTTTATATAACACAGGAAGCTGTAAATAAACTGCACTATGAGCCTGCTTTTTGATTCCTTTGCGTACTGAATTCGTAAATTGCGATTAAATATGAATATCAAGCCCTCATCATATTATATGATGGAATTTTACAAATAAATGAATTACCCAGATCTGCTACATTAAAATAAATCAACCCTAATTATTAACATGATAATAATGATCTAATTAGGATCTATGCTAAGCTTTAGCATATTTCCCATCCACTGACATGTTCTTTTATTGAACATTCTGAGCAGCGTTTGACAGAAAATTACACTTATTGCTCTTTGGCGCCACCATTCGACCAACATGAGTTCTGGCTGTGAAGGCTCCATGACTTCTATACTTGGAAGATTCCTGGGTGACATTTTCTCACTTTATAACCGGACGTTTCATGGTATTTTATCGAAAAATATTTATGTGAAAAATCAACGTTGTCCATAGGCAAGTGGAAAGAAAAGACACACACTTTTTGAAAGTTCAAATAAATAAATCTAAACATGTGGTATGCAGTTGTCTTCAAAGCCCTTGAGGCAACACTTTTTGGTGTAATTACAGCTGCAAGTCTTTTGAGGATGTGTCATCTATAAACTAAAATGTCTGCCAATTTTCCTTTGCAAAATTGCTTAAAATCTATCAGATTAGATGGAGAGTGGTAGTGAACTTCAATTTTCAAGTTTTACCAAAGTTTCTGAAATTTTTTTTTGGGGGGGGTCTGGACACTAACAGGATCATTGTCTAGCTAAAAAGTTGAACCCTCACCCCCCTGCCACCAAACAAATGAAGAACAGATTACTTCTGCTGATTAGAACTGAAGGATCAGTGTCTGAAATAATGAATAACGTTAAGCAATCTTATGAAACTGATGGTTCTTTAGAGCTCAACAGGCTTTTAGGCTTTCAAATAATGATTCAGCATAAAGGTCTGGCTTCTTATCTAGCTCTGTCTGTTGAAGGAGCCCTTAGAGTTGGATTCTGATCACCCTGAGAAAGAAGAGGGAAGCAATAAAACTGTCTGATATAGACAGATGGATGTGTTTGGATTTAGTTGAATATAATAGCTGACAAAAAATAAAAGTGTTTAAAAATAGGGGTGCAGAACACCAAACCAATCAGCAACAGTGTTAAGTAGGAGAGAATGTTTCAATAGAAAAGAACACACAAATCCATGGTTACTGAGACCTAGGGTCGCAACACTCAGGTGCAAGAATTCAAAATCATTCAATGAACATGTCCACATCATTAAAGCACGACATTCATATAAATATGTGAGTTAATCATTATGAATAACTAAATCTACAACTAATCATTAATTTAAACTGTCTACATTTCTCAGAAACACAGAGAACCTCTGTCCTTCTGCTTGGAACAACCCAAGGTCTTCATGCTGTGAAGATAAAAGTTATTTTGGTTTTAACTAGGTGATTTGGAGATAATACTTTGTGCATGGTCTGGGGAGACAACAAAGGAGAGAAATGTTACATCTTGCAGGTCATGTTGTGGTTGTCCATCATTAAAAAAATCTACACAGGTTTGTGGATATATAATAAAAATTTTAAAAAAATTGCAAGGCACTGTGTCAATTTTGATTTTTAATCTGTTGTTTTCTATGACTGTCTTGATGTCCTTGGGGCTGGAAGGATTCCATTTCTTTTGTTTTATTAAACATTTGTGTCTTAACTCGAAGGTCCTTGTTGCTCTGTGTCCATGGAGACCATTTAAATTTCTGCAGGTAGTTGGTCGTGGTATAAATTGATCATAGGGTTTATAGTTACCTTGGCAGAGGTCCATAAACTGTCAACACAGGCTGTCTACTATTCAAGTAGGCACAGTGTATTTGAATTGTTTGTCTGCATCTTTCCCAACTTCATTCCTCTACATTTGGATACATAACATAGTGCCAAACCTTTATCGACCACATTTTTTGTTTCTGGCAGGTGATTGAAAATTCTCTGAAGCAGAAATTAAAGTTCTTGGTAAGGAGGTGTGATACTGTGAGAGAGTGAAAAAACAGATGTGCCAACTGCTTATTTTCAGGTAAATACACAAGAAAGAGCTGAGTCAATCAGCAAAGCTCTTGTCTATGTTATAACTACCACCTCTGGTCAAGATATGGATTTTGGGAGGAAAAACTAAAAACCCAGATGCAAGCAGATTAAATCAAAAGCTGTCATCATTAGAGGTCAGGTTAGAGTAGAGAAGTTGCATCAAAAGTAGCCTGATGCAGAAGTCATCAGGATGTCCTCTCAGGGGTCCAAGTGACTTACCCTGACTTGACAGTTGTCCAGCAGACATTCACTGACACCTACTGCAAGGAGGATGAACCGTAGAAGGTCATTGCTGAGGAAGAGTGTAGTATCCAAGTACATTAACAGAAGGTTGAGTGGATTTAAAAACTGATGTGTAAAAAGTTGCACAACCAGCAGTGATAACCACAAGAGAGATTGTGAAAGAAGATCCAGATCCACCTTAAAAGCTAACAAGTGAGTCAGACTGCTTGGAAGAAAAATATATAAGAAGGAAAGAGCAATTCTGCATTGTACCGTTTGTGCAGATGAGACTGATTTCTAATGAGAGTTGTATTTTTAAAAAAAAAAAAGGGCTATGAAAGTTTAGAATATTTGGAAACATTTTCATGCACATGTCCAAACTTAAAAACTGTAAAAAATATATTTTTAAATTCTAAATGATGAAATATGGTTTTAAAAAAAACTTCATGTTGGACCGAGGAAGAGTGACCCTGAGATTTAGATCCCGAATTCTGTACGAAAGAGCTTGTCCGCTGGATTTTCCTCTGCGGGCAAGCTTTATGGAGATGACGATTTTATACAGCAGGACTTGACATCCGTCCACTGCCAATAGCTCCAATACCTGGTTTGATGACCATGGTATCAGTGTGCTTCACTGGCAAACAAACTGGCCTGACCTGAACCCCATCCAGAAAATGTTGAGTATTGTCAAGAGGATGAAGAGAAATCAGATCAAAACAATAAATCTGTTGAATCTGGTGGAGCCCATTTCCTTCCCTCAGTTTTGTGGTCATACTGCACAGTACTTTGACATACTTTTCAGGCAGCTGATGTTTTAAAAAGCTACTGATTATTGTTATGTAAAGTCTTAATATTTTTAAGGACCCATATCTTTTGTTCTATGCTATATGCCTTAATCAACAACATTAACAGGTATAAATACATTCAATTTTAATTGCAAATGAGTGGGATCAGCTCCAACCGACTGAAAAGACCACCTTGTTCTTTCCACATTTAAAATTTTTTTTACAAACAATTGCCCAAAAATGTGCACTATATTTGCATTGGACTTTTGAGTCTTCTGGTGTTTATTGTTTGTTTCTCTCACTGCTCTTTTGTGGTATGATGTGGTGCATCTTCCTTCAATGATCCCTCTTCCCTCGGTCTTGGTTGTAGGTATGTAAATTACATATGAAGTCATTGACATGATTTTAACTTTTTTTTTAAATTTCTTAACTAAATTAAGCTTTTGATGATGTTCTAGTCCATTGAAATGATTTGAAACTCCTTCTTGATGAAACTGAAAGAGTAACTAATGATCAATGTTCCAACTGTGCCTGGTTTAATACTTGATTTCCGCCCTCGCCTATGTTTTGTCGCCATCTAGTGGACTGAAGAAAGCATAGATTTCATCGTTCACAATTAAAGTGTTAAAAGTGTTCTACCTACCTGAACATGTCGCATTTACTCAAAGTTTAGAATATTATTTTAGAGTAAACAAATGCCCCCCCCCCAAAGAGATCTGCGGGAAACGATTTTCTCCTGAATAAAAAGTGACAGATGGAGTCCTGCTGGGACAGTGACGTTATACAGTGCACGACCCAAATTAAGCAGAAAACGAAAGAAATGCAGAGATGGCGACGTCAGTACTTTTGAGGTTATTCTGTTATTTATTTATTTCCAAAGTTGCCCCTCCGCTCTATCGAACCTACAGCGGGGGTTTAGAATCTTCTTAAGGCATCCAAAAAGCGCATCTCCAAGGGCAGCGGCCCGCCGCATCGCACAGCATCCATCGGTGTTTATTTTTAGAAGCTTCCGTTTCATCGTCGTTCAGCATCCCCACCATCTCTCTCCCCCGACGTTCTTGCAGTAATTCATGTTTGCAGGCCTGTTTCACAGCTGAATCGAGGAGAAAGGTCCGCAACAACACATCCGTCCTAAAACTGCAAACTAATAATGAGGTGAGCTCATGCATCTATGGTGGTGTTTTTTCTATGAAAAGACACCAAATTTGATTTAGGACATTGGAATCTAGATATTTACATGGATCATTTTTCTGACTTGACTTTTTTTTTTTTTTTCAGAAAATAGTTATTTTGTAGGTGCATAATTACTATTACTAATAATAATAACTATAAAATCTCTTAACTCATAAAATCTACTAAACATCAGTTTGTTATGCTCAAAATCTCTTCTGAACATTCATTATCTCCAAAGATAAGTCCAAGTTGTTGATTTGTGCCTTGATTTGCAGATTCCAAAGGCCCAAAACTGGTAGCACCACGATCACATCATATCAGGCCAGTTTTTGTCCTTCCAGCAACTACACCCCCATTAGCTCAACACAGAAGAACCCTTATAAACCACTAAGGAGCAAGAGTAACAGCATATCTTTGGCAAGGTATCTTATCAAAGTTTCAAACAGATATGGAATGGAAGAGATCTTCAATTTTTAGCCAAATGTGAATCAGTGTCACAGTGATCAGTGATGAACAGAAACATACAACTGGGGAAAATATGTGTTTGGCCTCCTACGGTCAAGATGGAATTTTAGCTTCTACAGATTGGCTGTGTCTATGCAGCGTGCAAATCAGTCAATCAATTAAATATCTCAACTTGTATGTAGAAAACACCTGTCCACACTATCAATTGCTTCCATTCTAACCTCTCCATCCCCATGGACAAGAGCAAAGAACTATCAAAGGGGACATGGGGCAAAATCAAAGACCATCACTAAGAAGCATGTTAAGAATCTGATATGGGTTGTTGTTGCTGTTTAAAACTGTCAGTCTGGTGTGTCAATCAATATTGTATCTCATGGGTATGAGGATGATCGTGGGAAAGATGATCAGCTCACAACTAAGAAAATCATTGGTAACACCCTACACTGGACAATCAAAAAGACCCAGTGTACAGACCCATGCTCCCTTGTTTAGTCCGACAGTGAACATCTACCATCTATCAATTTTGCCAAGATTCTAGGACATAAACAGAATGTTTATATTTAAAAACTCTCCAAGGTGGTTGAAGCTGAACAATTTCTAATAGAAGACTGAGAAAAAAAATTCCCATATGCTCATGTAAGAGAGTCACAGTTAGTTGATGCAAGTGCAAGATGGCAGTTATTGCTGCCAATGGAGCTACGGATTGTTAGGCGTAGGGGACATTTACTTTTCACATAGGGTCTGGTTGCATGGATAACTTTTTTCTCTTAATGAAACTGCTTTTTGCATATACTTAGGTTATCTTTGATAAATAAATTTGTTTCATGACATGAGACAAAAGCAAAAACAGAAGAAAAATCTGTAAGGGGGCAAACACTGAACAAACATTTAAAATAATCAGCCAGGGATCAAGTATTTATGTCCCTCACTGTCAATGAAGATTGAATTAAACACTGTATAAGTTTACTGTTCTTAATAAAGCAAAAACTCTGAACACTGATTTGTTTTTCAGAACAAGGTACATCAAACATCAAGCAAGTAATCTACCAAAAGCTAGAAATGATATTGACACTGCACAGAAGCATAAACACACCACAGAGACTCAGTATACGGTGGATTGTGCAGCTGTGTACGAAAGTAAGCAAATGGTCAATCTTCATCCTCACACATGCTATATGGCTAATGATTCCAATTTGATTAACATTACACTTTTGTTCAACAGATGTTTTGAGATGTTGTATGCCACAGAAGCTGCAGCCATTTAAATTGAACACCTGCATTGACCAGACATTAATGGAGACATGTTGTGTCACGAAAGGAGAAATGGAAAACACTGCAGCGAAAGAAAAGCGACAACCTTTTGGCGGCATTACCACCTATAAAGCGGATTACACCCCTCACCCGGTGCAGCCCAGGTGCAACAAGGATTGTTTATGCTGTTCAAAACTGTCAGTCTGGTGTGTCAATCAATATTGTATCTCATGGGTATGAGGATGATCGTGGGAAAGATGATCAGCTCACAACTACTAAGAAAATCATTGATAACACCCTACACTGGACAATCAAAAAGACCCAGTGTACAGACCCATGCTCCCTTGTTTAGTCCGACAGTGAACATCTACCATCTATCAATTTTGCCAAGATTCTAGGACATAAACAGAATGTTTATATTTAAAAACTCTCCAAGGTGGTTGAAGCTGAACAATTTCTAATAGAAGACTGAGAAAAAAAATTCCCATATGCTCATGTAAGAGAGTCACAGTTAGTTGATGCAAGTGCAAGATGGCAGTTATTGCTGCCAATGGAGCTACGGGTTGTTAGGCGTAGGGGATATTTACTTTTCACATAGGGTCTGGTTGCATGGATAACTTTTTTCTCTTAATGAAACTGCTTTTTGCATATACTTAGGTTATCTTTGATAAATAAATTTGTTTCATGACATGAGACAAAAGCAAAAACAGAAGAAAAATCTGTAAGAAGGCAAACACTGAGCAAACATTTAAAATAATTAGCCAGGGATCAAGTATTTATGTCCCCCACTGTCAATGAAGATTGAATTAAACATTGTATAAGCTAACTACACTTTATAAAGCAAAACTCTGAACACTGATTTGTTTTTCAGAACAAGGTACATCAAACATCAAGCAAGTAATCTACTAAAAGCTGGAAAGGTACCAGCGGAGAATTACACAACTGTGTACCAAAGTAAGCAACTGGTCAATCATCATCCTCACACATGCAATCTGGCTAATTATTCCAACTTGATCAGTGTTACACTTATGTTCGCCAGGTGATTTCCGAGGTTGTATGCCGCAGAAGCTGCAGTCCTTTAAACCAAATCCCAGAACTGACCAGGCATTAATAAAGCGACGACCTTTTGATGGCATTTCCACCTATAAAGTGGATTACACTCCTCACCCGGTGCAGCCCAGGTGCAACAAGGATTGTTTTTGCTGTTCAAAACTGTCAATCTGTAGTGTCAATGAAGATTGTATCTCATGGGTATGAGGATGATCGTGGCAAATTCAAATTCAAAAATACTTTATTGATCCCAAAGGGAAATTAAATGTTGATGTCACTCTTTTAGTCAAGGAGTTATAGATAGTGATGGCTGTGGGCAGGAAAGATCTGTAGCAGTTCGTTTTACAACCAAACTGAAGAAGCCTTTGACTAAAGAGACTCCGTTTTCCAATGACAGTCTCATGAAGAGGATGTCCAGGATTACCCATAATTTTCTTGATTTTATGCAAAATCCTTCTTTGCATCATCAACTCCAAAGGTTCCACAGTCGTCTGCAGAACAGAACCAGCCTTCTTTATCAATGTTGTTGAGCCTTTTTAGGTCCCTGGCTCTGATGCTGCTGCCCCAACAGATGACAGCAGAGGAGATGACGCTCTCAACAACAGACTTATAGAAGACATGTAACATCTTGCTGCAAACCTTGAAAGATCTTAGCTTCCTCAAGAAGTACAGTCTGCTCTGCCCTTTCTTGTAGATTACTTCACTGTTGAGTCTCTAGTCCAGTCTATTGTCTTGATGAACACCGAAGTATTTATATTCCTCAACCACCTCCACTTCTCCCATGATGGAAATAGGGTTTGAGCTGACCCTGTTTCTCCTGAAATCTACAATCATCTCCGTTGTTTTGTTCACATTCAAGATGAGATGATTATTTCCATACCATGACACAAAGCGGTGCACCAGCTCTCTGTACTCAGCTTCTTGTCCATCTCTGATCCACCTGACAACTGCAGAGTCATCTGAGTATTTCTGTAGATGACAGGAGTCTGACTACTTGTGCTGGAAGTCTGAAGTGTACAGAGTGAAAAGGAATGTGAGAGTACAGTCCCCTGTGCTGCTGACCACCTGGTTAGACACACAGTCCTTCAGTCTCACAAACTGTGGTCTGTTTGTCAGGTAGTCATGGATCCAGGCGATTGTTGAGGCCTCCACCTGTGTCTTCTGGAGTTTCAGATGAAGCAGATCAGGCTGAATTGTGTTAAATGCACTGGAGAAATCAAAGAACAGTGCTGCATGCTTTGTCCAGATGACAGTGGGTTTGTTGAAGCAGGTGTATAATGGGGTCTTCAACTCCAACTCCACGGTGATAAGTAAACTGCAAGGGGTCCTGATATGTAAATACAATATGGACGAAAACCTACTGCCAATAGTTCAGTGTCTGGCCTGCAGAGACGACACTTCACAGTAACATCTCCGGGGTATTGTTGACAAGCACTGTCAATCCACCACCTTTCCTTTTCCTGCTGCTTTTTATATCTCAATCTGCTCGTATAGTCAGGAAGCCCAGCAGAGAGATCTTGGAGTCGGGGAAATGATCCTGCAGCCATGTCTCTGTAAAACACATAAATGTTGATGCCAAGACAAAAGCTAAAACAGAAGAAAAATCTGTAAGGGGGCAAACACTGAACAAATATTTAAAATAATTAGCCAGGGATCAAGTATTTATGTCCCCCACTGTCAATGAAGATTGAATTAAACATTGTATAAGCGAACTACCCTTAATATACCAAAAACTCTGAAAACTGATTTGTTTTTCAGAATAAGGTACATCAAACAACAAGCAAGTAATCTACTAAAAGCTGGAAAGGTACCAGCGGAGAATTACACAACTGTGTACCAAAGTAAGCAACTGGTCAATCCTCATCCTCACACATGCAATATGGTTAATTATTCCAACTTGATCAGTGTTATACTTATGTTCAACAGGTGATTTCCAAGGTTGTATGCCACAGAAGCTGCAGTCCTTTAAACCGAACACCTGCTATGACCCGACATCAACAAAGCGACGACCTTTTGATGGCATTTCCACCTATAAAGTGGATTACACTCCTCACCCGGTGCAGCCCAGGTGCAACAAGGATTGTTTTTGCTGTTCAAAACTGTCAATCTGTAGTGTCAATGAAGATTGTATCTCATGGGTATGAGGATGATCGTGGCAAATTCAAATTCAAAAATACTTTATTGATCCCAAAGGGAAATTAAATGTTGATGTCACTCTTTTAGTCAAGGAGTTATAGATAGTGATGGCTGTGGGCAGGAAAGATCTGTAGCAGTTCGTTTTACAACCAAACTGAAGAAGCCTTTGACTAAAGAGACTCCGTTTTTCCAATGACAGTCTCATGAAGAGGATGTCCAGGATTACCCATAATTTTCTTGATTTATGCAAAATCCTTCTTTGCATCATCAACTCCAAAGGTTCCACAGTCGTCTGCAGAACAGAACCAGCCTTCTTTATCAATGTTGTTGAGCCTTTTTAGGTCCCTGGCTCTGATGCTGCTGCCCCAACAGATGACAGCAGAGGAGATGACGCTCTCAACAACAGACTTATAGAAGACATGTAACATCTTGCTGCAAACCTTGAAAGATCTTAGCTTCCTCAAGAAGTACAGTCTGCTCTGCCCTTTCTTGTAGATTACTTCACTGTTGAGTCTCTAGTCCAGTCTATTGTCTTGATGAACACCGAAGTATTTATATTCCTCAACCATCTCCACTTCTCCCATGATGGAAATAGGGTTTGAGCTGACCCTGTTTCTCCTGAAATCTACAATCATCTCCGTTGTTTTGTTCACATTCAAGATGAGATGATTATTTCCATACCATGACACAAAGCGGTCCACCAGCTCTCTGTACTCAGCTTCTTGTCCATCTCTGATCCACCTGACAACTGCAGAGTCATCTGAGTATTTCTGTAGATGACAGGAGTCTGACTACTTGTGCTGGAAGTCTGAAGTGTACAGAGTGAAAAGGAATGTGAGAGTACAGTCCCCTGTGCTGCTGACCACCTGGTTAGACACACAGTCCTTCAGTCTCACAAACTGTGGTCTGTTTGTCAGGTAGTCATGGATCCAGGCGATTGTTGAGGCCTCCACCTGTGTCTTCTGGAGTTTCAGATGAAGCAGATCAGGCTGAATTGTGTTAAATGCACTGGAGAAATCAAAGAACAGTGCTGCATGCTTTGTCCAGATGACAGTGGGTTTGTTGAAGCAGGTGTATAATGGGGTCTTCAACTCCAACTCCACGGTGATAAGTAAACTGCAAGGGGGTCCTGATATGTAAATACAATATGGACGAAAACCTACTGCCAATAGTTCAGTGTCTGGCCTGCAGAGACGACACTTCACAGTAACATCTCCGGGGTATTGTTGACAAGCACTGTCAATCCACCACCTTTCCTTTTCCTGCTGCTTTTTATATCTCAATCTGCTCGTATAGTCAGGAAGCCCAGCAGAGAGATCTTGGAGTCGGGGAAATGATCCTGCAGCCATGTCTCTGTAAAACACATAAATGTTGATGCCAAGACAAAAGCTAAAACAGAAGAAAAATCTGTAAGGGGGCAAACACTGAACAAATATTTAAAATAATTAGCCAGGGATCAAGTATTTATGTCCCCCACTGTCAATGAAGATTGAATTAAACATTGTATAAGCGAACTACCCTTAATATACCAAAAACTCTGAAAACTGATTTGTTTTTCAGAATAAGGTACATCAAACAACAAGCAAGTAATCTACTAAAAGCTGGAAAGGTACCAGCGGAGAATTACACAACTGTGTACCAAAGTAAGCAACTGGTCAATCCTCATCCTCACACATGCAATATGGTTAATTATTCCAACTTGATCAGTGTTATACTTATGTTCAACAGGTGATTTCCAAGGTTGTATGCCACAGAAGCTGCAGTCCTTTAAACCGAACACCTGCTATGACCCGACATCAACAAAGCGACGACCTTTTGATGGCATTTCCACCTATAAAGTGGATTACACTCCTCACCCGGTGCAGCCCAGGTGCAACAAGGATTGTTTTTGCTGTTCAAAACTGTCAATCTGTAGTGTCAATCAAGATTGCATCTCATGGGTATGAGGATGATCGTGGGAAAGATGATCAGCCTACAACTACTAAGAAAATCATTGATAACACCCTACACCGGACAATCGAAAAGACCCAGTGTACAGACCCATGCTCCCTTGTTAAGTCCGACAATGAACAGTTCCCATCTTTCAATTTTGCCAAGATTCTAGGATATAAACAAAATATTTATATTTAAAAACCCTCCAAGGTGGTTGAAGTTGAACAATTTCTAATAGAAGACCGAGAAAAAAAATTCCCATATGCTCATGTAAGAGAGTCACAGTTAGTTGATGCAAATACTAGATGGCAGTTATTGCTGCCAATGGAGCTACGGATTGTTAGGCGTAGGGGATATTTACTTTTCACATAGGGTCTGGTTGCATGGATAACTTTTTTCTCTTAATGAAACTGCTTTTTGCTTATACTTAGGTTGTCTTTTATAAATAAATTCGTTTCATGAGATAAAAGCTAAAACAGAAGATAGAAGAAGAAGATAGAAGACAGTGTTTGCCCCCCTACAGAAAAATCTGTAGGGGGGCAAACACTGAACAAATATTTAAAATAATTAGCCAGGGATAAAGTATTTATGTCCCCCACTGTCAATGAAGATTGAATTAAACATTGTATAAGCTAACTGCACTTAAAGCAAAAACTCTGAACACTGATTTGTTTTTCAGAATAAGGTACATCAAACAACAAGCAAACAATCTACTAAAACCTAGAAGGGTACCAGCGGAGAATTACACAACTGTGTACCAAAGTAAGCGACTGGTCAATCATCATCCTCACACATGCAATCTGGCTAATTATTCCAACTTGATCAGTGTTACACTTATGATCAACAGGTGATTTCCGAGGTTGTATGCCGCAGAAGCTGCAGTCATTTAAACCAAATCCCAGAACTGACCAGGCATTAATAAAGCGACGACCTTTTGATGGCTTTTCCACCTATAAAGCGGATTACACCCCTCACCCGGTGCAGCCCAGGTGCAAGAAGGCCTTACCTGTCTGTCATTGTCTCAAAGTGCTGCCAAAGACTCACGCTGCAAACCATGAATGTCTTGAAGTCTTCCAGACCTGCTCAACTGACACAGAGGATCTCAACCCACCAGCCATTAGTACGTTCCACGCTGTAACATATGAAGCAGCAAACAGTGAATGCTTCCAAAATAGTCAGTTCTCAAAGGGAATTCATGAGAAAAGAACAGAACCCCTTCAGGATTGTAGCATAACCACAACTGTAAAGCAACACATCGACACAGAAGATGTGTTGTTAGAGGACCACCCCATCGAGTGCGAGTGTCACGGCATGGCGTAGCACCAAAGTCCTGCTGAGACTGTGGGGTACCCTGCCTTTGAATGCTTTTCCAGTATGTCCTGTTCCAACCTGCTGGTAGGGGAAATGAACTCGTGTTCACAGTCCCACAACTAACCGCTGGTTCCCTTTCACATTTGGAACAATAAATAACCAAAGCAAGTGATTTTGGAGTTCAACTATTTCTACACCTATTGTCTCACTTACACCCATTTTCGTTTACAGAACTTTGATTAGCAAATGAAAACAAGTGTGTTTGCTATAATTGGTAGTTTTTAGCTTATTTACTCATGTCTTTACCAAACTTAATATTTTTAAGGCTTTTTTACTTGCTTAGTTTTCAGAAAAGTCCATCCTATCTTTAGAACCAGGTATTTTCATTCATATTTGCTCTGCAGAAACTAATCAAGACTGCAAACTCTGATCCTGGTTGAATTAATGAAACTTGCAAAAGGTTTTTGTTACTAGTCCAGAATAATTACAAGTTTAGACACACATTCTCTACAGATTTTAAATCTACATTTTTTTTTTACCACTAAATTAAAAACTTTTTGACCACAAGTCAAAATTTACAAAACCAGAAATGGTAATCATGTAATGTCATTTTATTAAAAAGCTAAAACGCAGGTGTTGACTACCACGTCTTTATTGGAGAAAATTCCTTAAAAAATATTTACATCTATACAGGACCGCCTTTTGAAACACTGAAATGATAACAATTAAGAAAAAAAAAAAGTTTCAGAACCATCTTTAACCCTAGCAGCATCCTGGTTTATGACAAGGGCTCCAGTGCAATCACAAAAATGACACAAAGGGCACATTTGGACTATTCAGCCAAGTACTCTTTAGGGATCACTTGGAGTGGTAAACCTTGGGGAAGTCAGTCTTCTTCAAAGCGGATGTGCTTGTTGGCCTCCTTGGCTCGAGCGATGATGATTTTCTCGGCTTTGGATATGAGCTGAAAAGTGTCAAAAGAATGAATTAAATTAAATGAAACATCAGATAAAGAACTGGGAGCTGCACTACTTGATGGATAACCATATGAGATACACTGTGTGGAACCTAAAACATAGAACTGGAACAATGAAAATCATGAAACAGATGTACACCACAACCTACTTGTTGCGGTGTACAACTGATACTGTAAACTGTGGGAAAAAGTTAATTTATAACAGGAGCTAGAATTTTTTGTACCAGGAAAAGAAATGGGACGAACCAGCACTCCAAAAATATACAAAAGTTTTATTAAGGGCAAGAAACGGATGCCAACAAGCTGACGACGGCAGGCTCTCCTTGCTTGTCCTGTCAATTTATGTGGACAACCATGTCTTGTTGGGTTTGCTGTTGTGCTGAACAGAGTTGTGAGAGATGTTCAAAGCTCTCTGATATTATTTTATGATGTAACCCTGCTTTAAACCTCTCCACAATTATATCCCTGACTTGTATGCTCTTCATGATACTGTTTGTTAACCAATGTTCTCTAACAAACCTCTGAGGCCTTCACAGAACATCTGAATTTAAACTGATATTAAATGACACCTATTTTGACTACAATGTACTAGTTAGATGACTTCTGAAGGCAGTTTGTTTTAGGGTCTCAGAGAAAAGGGAACTAAATACAAATGCTTGCCCCTATTTTAATGTTTTCTGTTAAGAATTTGAAAACCATGCATCCTTTTCCTTACACTTTACAATAAAGCACTACTCCATGTTGGTCTACCACAGGGGTCAGAGACTCCAGTCCTTGAATGCCATTGTCCAGCAACGTTTGGATGCATCCCTGCTTCAACACGCCTCAATCAAAAGCCTTTTTTACCTGTCTTGTATGTCAGCAAGTTTTACACAACCTGCTCATTAACCATTCATTTGATTCAGGTATGTTGGAACAGGGATGCATCCAAAAGTTGCAAGTAAGTGGCACTAAAGAACTGGAGTTCCAGACCCCTGGCCTACCACATCAAATCCCAATAAAAACACAGACGTTTGTGCTCAGTTAAACCCAGAAAATACACTTCATTCATTAAAATTAAATGTTATATGGATATCATACTCTAGCAAAATACACTTGATTTTTTTTTAAATAGTTGTTTAGCTTCACCTTTTCTGTGCCTCGCTTCTTCTCCCTGGGACGATTCAGTTTGACTTGGCGGTCCACCAAAATCTTCTGCCAGTACCGCTGTTCATGGTCACCTTTAACATAAGATTATACAAAGTATCCAAAATAAAAAGAAACAAGATATGTCTTTAAACAATCAAACATCTTAACATCATAACAGAACATTTTTCTCTCAGAAAATAAGGAGAAAACTTTCCTACCTTTAAGAATCTCAAGCTTCCAGCTATGTTCTTTCAGCAGCTGCTCTTTAGCATTGCTGATGACTGTAGCGTCCTCTGGGGTGTGGAAACGGATGTAGCCTTCGACATCTCCTTCCAGGATGTCAACATAAGCAACTGGAGATACTTTGGACACAGCATCCTATGCAAACATCAACAAAAAAGAAAACAAATAAAGCAGCATAACACTACACAGGTCCATCTCATAAAAAGATTATTAAAAGTGATAAAGTGAATACATTTTTTATACATAGTCATATTTCAACTGTATATTTCTGCAACTTTTATTGATTGTGGCTTACAGCACATGAAAAAAATATTAAAATTCACTTCCTCACAAAATCAACATATAAAATTAAACTTTTAAAAAATGGATTTTAACACAGACATGTTATTGTCTGACTTGACACTCAACCAGTAGACAATTTCTGACAACTTTCACAAGGAGGGTAAGCCACAAAAAGGTCATTGCTAGAGAAAAAAATCTGTTTGCAGACTGCTCTATCCAAGTGTATTAATGGAACGTTGAGTAGAAGGAAAAAGTGTGGTAGAAAAAAGACAGATACAAATGCAGGGGCTTAAATATTCTGGTTTTTAATGATCTTGTGTATAACTTTAACTTTCTGAGAAAATGATTTTTTTTTTTTTTAACTTACATGAGTGCTTGCAACATATCGCTAAGTATAAATCTAAATAATTTTTTGCTTTTTGAAATAAATTACTGAAACACATTAGCTCTGCTTCAAAGTTCTAATTTATTGAAGAGCATCGGTATGAAGTGTCAGAGAAGTTATTCTAATCCAGTAAGTAAATCATCCACTTTTTATGACTTTTAGGAGCTAATTAAGATCATTAAGGTATACTGTACTTTGATGATCTTCCTCGCTGGTAACGGTTTGCTGTCTGTAATCTTCACGATGACACCACTGACAAACTGAGGACCCTGTTTAGTTTCTTTTTCAGCTTTGTTGCTCAAATCAACTGAAAAACGGGAGAAAAATACAAAATTCAACAATAAAGTACATTTTCAGATATCAGTAGAGCTTGCTTTTACAGAAACATTTTTTGACACAGAAAGAGGTCTAAACACTGCAGGAAAAACCATATCTATGGTTGGAAATGTATAAACTGCAACACTACTATCACTCGCATTTTAATTTTTCCAACACGTCGACCTCCTAACTTTAGCTATTCCTGCAAATGTGGAAGTGATCTCTGAAACCAGGACAGTGGAAATTTTAGGGGTTTTATACACTTTGATGAAATTATCCTAAAAAAAAAAAAGATTATCAGTTTCAAAACAGTCTGAACTCCAAAATCACCGTTTCCATCGTGAGTAACGTCACCCTCCTTGTGATTAATCTTGCTGATACACTTCTTCAAGGACGCCATGCTGCGCTTCTGTAGGACCAGGTACTCCTCTTTCAGCTGAAGCCACTCCTTCCTTTAAATAGACAAACAGACCTTAAAAAACAACACTGTGATGAAATCCTGCAGGGGGTTCACAATATTGACTCAGTGTTGGTTTAAATGAATGAAAAAAGGGACGTAGGGGCCTACTTTGAGAGAACACGTAATGGGATGACTTCCTCTCCAATTTTCAGCTTCTCTTTGTGTTTCTTTTTTCGCTTCCTCTTTGCCTTGACCATCATGTCGTCTCTGTTTTCTTTCCCCTTCTCAGCGTTTCCCCCTGTGTCACTTTCACTGGGAAGATCTGTGAGGGGGAATGACAGAGTTAACAACCCAGCTGTTTCACTGCTGTAAAAGAATATTTTAGGCATGTGGGTAGCAAGCTTTTATCGCCATTTCAAAAAACACTATTTCCTAAAAAAGGAAATATTAACTAAATTTAGGTCATTTTCATTTGTGTACTGAAAGAGGATGTGGTTCAAAGTCATTGATTTGTATTAATGTGTGGAGAATAATCAGGCAGCAGCTTTTTTAAACTACAAAAACAAAACAACTGTAAAGGTCAGAAATTAGATTTTTTTTTTCTTCAAGACATAATTTTATAGGCCTGACCACAGACGAACACAGTTATGCAAATACTAAAGAGGTATCTCAGTGGGTCAAGACCATACATGGAATATCGAGAAGTATAAAAGCAAAGAAAAAAGCTGAAAAAGTACCGCTAATAAACTGGATTCACGGGTTGAAGCTTAGAGACAGCAATATGTGGGTCGTTACCAGATATAGTAGCACCTTAAATTCTAGCACCAGCACGGTGGAAGAAGAATAATGATATGGGCTGCCAAGTTAAGAGTGGACTTTAAAAAAACTCCCACAAAAACTCCCTTTTCTCGCAGCAAATTTTCCAACAAATAAAGTAATAATCAGGACTGCTTCCTTATGTTAAAACAGTTAGAATTACAATTATTTTTGATCAATATCAAAATCAGAATCATCTAAATTTAGAGTTTGAAAACACTGAATTGGATAAGAGTAGGGCCTTATGAAATTAGTTTTAACTTTTTATGCATTTATGTTTTTCCTAAATTCAATGTTTTGGTGCCAATCTCCAGTGGTCACTGGGTGAGGGGTGTGGGGGAGACCGTGAAGAGCTCTGGTGAGCTGTCCTGTGATGTACTGGTGTACATCACAGGACAACACAAGAGACACACAGGACGAACAAGCACACACACACACACACTCTTACCTAAGAACAATTTAAAGAGACCAATTAACCTAACGATCATGTTTTTGGACTGTTGATGGAAGCCAGGGTACCTGGAGAGAACCCACACATGCTCAGGGAGAACATGCAAACTTCATACAAAAAGACCCCAGGCTGGCAATCATCATTACACTGTGCAGCCCATAATTTCATATCATATGGTTTAAACATAAGTTTCAACAATTTAATAGCAAAACATCTCATTTTCAATATATATTAATATATTTCAATGTATAAGTGCAAAATAGCAATGTAATATTAAAAACTAATAATGTTTCTATGCTGTCTTTGTGATCTTTGCAAGCAGAAATTTGAAAACAAAACTGCATAGACCTCAAAATAATGAGTGCATTCTAAATAAATTACAGTTCAGTTCAAAAGTGAAACTCCTATAGATTTATTGCGCTGAGTATTAAATCTAAAGTCAATTTCTAAGTTAACTTATGTTAATTGAAGAGTTTGGACTCCAGTGAATAAAAACCCAAAATTCAGTTCTTCTGAAAATGCTAATATTACATAATGCCAATAAAATAAAGATTGTTAATACCAAATGTTATGGTAATGTTATGGTTAAACTATACCCCGCTGAGTCAACGAATATCACGTTTGATATCAAGTAGTGAAAAAAAGTTAACTTTTTAATGATATTCCGATTTACTGAGATGTATCTGCACATAATATGTAACAAGGTGTCAATGCTGTACGTGTCCGGATTGCATCCCCGCCTCTACACAGTGCTGCTCACAACGTACTGGTAAGTCTAACCGGGGTGACAGTGTATGAACCAAAATCAACAGTGTCTAAATCATTCACTAAAGTTAAAGCATTACATCTAAAATGACACTGGGGGAATTTTAGTGGCCCAATAATTACATACCGAGAGTAAAAGAGAAAAGGAAATGCATGAGAACTTACTCATGTTGGCTTCATCTATCTCCTTATCCCCAGTTTCACCTTCACTGGTTTTCCTAATCTTGGAAGGAACGTCACTTTCTGATCCCTCCGCAGTCTGTGACCGTCGCCGTTTTTTCTCTGATAATTTCCCCGGTGTCTTCTGTGTACTGGTGGTCTCCGAATCATAATCTGCTGTCAGATGCTTCCTCTTCTGCTCTGATGGTTCTGCTTCCATTGCAACCTCATGGACTTTTTCTGCTGATGCTTTTACTGCTCCATCCTTCTTTTTTTTCTTCTTTCTCTTTTTCTTCTCCTCTTCCCCTACGGAGTATTACCATCCAGTAAGAGGCATGAAAACAGCTTTAGGGTTAATAACAGGTTTGTAAAAATGCCACACTGCAACTTACGTGACTGCGGATTGTCCACAGGAAAAGGAATAGGCTTCCTATTTAACGTTTTGGGGAAAATCCCTGGCTTCCTTGGAGCATCCTCAGGAGGATTGTTCAACATCTGTTTCAGAAATAAAAACTTATATGGCCTCTTTCGAAACAACCATCATGTGTAATGTTTTCACATGGTTAAGGTTTCTCATCTTCATCTTAAAATGTCAAAGATCCCATGTTCTTTTCTAACAAGACACATATTGGCTGGAAGTAGCACTATTTAAACAACTGTGTTGCAAGCTGCAAACTGTGAAGTTAATCAAATTTAATCTGGCTAGTTTTAAAGATATTAGAAATAATTTAACATTAGAATCAGCAACTTTGTATATTGACGCACAGATCAAGTCAAAAATGACTAACTGCAGTACAGGCTGGACGGAAAGCAACTTTAAAACCCACTGAAATAACATGCATACAAGCTTTGACATGTTTTTGCGGAAACACTAAAAACATACCATCACTGTTCAAAGAAATATGAGTTGTTAATCTGGGAAAGTACTGCAAAACTTGATTGTATTTTAATATATACAATTTTCAATGGTGGAGCCCAACGACACCACAGGAACTTCTTCAACAAAACACAAACAGGCTGATAAGAGTTGAGGTGTAGAGTAGATTGCACTATCTCATTTATGATCTTTTTGGTAAGAATGCATTCTCATAACACCGGAACTCCAACCCCAAATCTCAGAGGAGTTTAAAAGGAGGCTTCATGGATGCAGAGAAGGGCCAAAGAGCAGAGAGAGAAGGAGGAAGTTCAAACCATCTCTTCCATCGATCATAATGTGCAAGGATCATATATCTGACTCCAATGTTTCTCTAACCAACTTTCTAACATACGGCCAGACAGAGATTTAAAGAGGAGCGGCAAAAGCAAATGAGGTGGATTAGCAGTGCGAGAACTGACGATGTCATCCAGAACATATTACTGTTGAATATCGTCACTGCTGCCCAGATTTTGGGCTGTTAGCAAGTCATGACAGTCATGAGACTGTCATACACAAACAGTGTCTTCAGACAGAGGCTTCTACAAATTGGTTGCAAGACCGACTACTACTGGTGAGCCTTCCTGCCCACAGCGTCACCATCCACAACGACCCTTTGTAGATATTTGGATGGAATGAGTTACAGCAACATCTAATTTCCCTTTAAGATAAATAAAGTATTTTTGA
Organism: Anableps anableps; assembly: GCA_014839685.1. NCBI lineage: Eukaryota > Metazoa > Chordata > Actinopteri > Cyprinodontiformes > Anablepidae > Anableps > Anableps anableps. Next base: position 19,787,574 of record CM026085.1, read on the forward strand.
ATTGAATTAGATTGGATGTCAAGCATCTTATAACTGAAACTGTACACTAAATGAAATACAAGAACATTCAACTCTACATTTTGTACAAAAAAACTGGATACTGAAAAACCAAAAGATTTTTATCACAAAACTGCATTAATTATGCTATTGATGCTTTTATTGTGTTTTATCTTGATTTTTTGGGGGTTTTTGCTCTCGTTCATTAGGGACCATCAACCTCTTCAATGCACAAAGAAGAAAATTAGACCTTACCTACAAGCTTGGATATTTACATCTACTTTGTAAATGTTCATTAATGTATGTTTACACTGGTTTTAAATGAACTAAGATAACTCCAATATGTTATATTTCCAACTATATTTAAAATCACCTCGATAGCTTTCTGAGCTTGTTCTTCTTTCTCAAACTCGACAAAGGCGAACCCTTTAGAGTCACCGGTACTCCTGTATCTGGGGATGCTGATGTACACCACATTCCCGCATTTTGTGAAAACTCTTTCGATCCAGCTGTGGGTCACGTCCTTGGGTAAAAGTTCCTTAAAGGGGGAAGAGACATTAGGAAATAGATAGGAAGAGTTCAAAATTAATCCCATCACAAAAAAAAAGAAAGGAAAAAAAAAAACACCACATCATTATGTTAATGTTTCTGTAATCGTCATTCATCTGTGGTTTGAAATATAACTTTTTCTTTCATTGTTTTAATCACACAGATAGAAAGGAATCCTTCAGAATGTGTGACAAATGAAGTCAAACTTTATGAAATTACCATAATCCTCATAAATGAGCTACCACCATTCAGACAGGTGAGGGGGAAAAAAATTATATATTATATATTAAACATAACTAATGCACAAGAAGAATATGTTTTACCACATAGACCGTCCGGCTGTCCACGTTACTTGGTGGGTTTCCAAGCGGATGTTGACGCCTTACTTTAGTTCCTTCAAGGTTAATCTGAAACAAAGAAATAAGATACTTTTATGACATAAGGAACTCGAATTAAAGAAATAGTGAAAAATATTTGGGAATATTTGCGGCAAAAGCCGTTTTGTTAGCAGTACCTGCACTATGGATGAATTCTTCAGGGCTCTAGCGATCAGTTTAGTATCAGTGGTCAGCTTCTTCATGCGACTGAAGCTCGTCAGCACAGATATGTCAACATCTGAAACACACAAACAAAAAGAGATGAAAAGTTTAATGTGTTCCTAATTCTGTGTTTACATTTTAAATCTTGTTACTAGACCCTTACATCCATTGTCGGACTCATCGATGAGCTTTTTCAGAAAGCGGTCCTTGTGCAGGTTGACTTCTCCAAACCAGAACTCCACCTGCCTCTTAATGTCGCCGAGGAGCTGTTTGACACGGGATCTCTTCTTTTTTTCTGTCTCCTTGCTCCTGTCACTGGGTTTCGTTGCTCCATCATCCCCTTCTTCCTTCTCTGTGTTCATCATGCTTAGGGTGTGACAGGAGTGTGGTGCTTTAACACAAAAACAATGTTAGAGGGCAAAGGTAAAAGTGTAGTAGACTCTAAACTTTTCTATCTCTGTAAAGACAGCATTGATTTAGTTATCTTATAATAAAGCTTCTAAAATAACACCAGCATGCTCCAGACCAGCACCTCTACAACATAAATGTGCCAGACGACGAGCAATTCTGAACCAGGTTTGTCGGGTTTAAACTTATAAGTAACTTCTTGGCTGTTAGGCTAATTATTTGTTAGTTTTAGCAACTTCGTGACGTTAATGAATGAAGACTCGCGGGTGGCGATAGATTCAAAACACTCCAGTCTTAAAATGCATCTATAAACAAGTCATTCCACATTCAGATTACACATTTATCCCTAGAACTCACCCCGTTCGAGGAGTTTACCAAGACCAGACTAATAATAAACACAAAAATATGTTTAAATCGCAGCTAGCTCCTCCAACACAATACAAACAGCTCGTTCGGACATGCCGCACAATTATCTCGTCAGAAGAACGCGCTCAGCTTCCTGTTAAGAATTTCAAAATAAAGGTCCATGCGCACTTTTGAGGGTGGTTATATCAATTTTATTAAATAAATAGTAATGTTATTATGCACAGTGAAAAAAAAGACAAACAGCAGAAGGAAAAAAATAATAAATAATAAATATATAAATTTTATTAAATAAATAGTAATGTTATTATGCACAGTGAAAAAAAGACAAACAGCAGAAGGAAAAAAAGAATAAATAATGTAGAACAAGGTATAGCTTAATGTAGCTCTTCCCAGCCGTGAACAAACCATTAAACTGATGCATTTGAATTTATTTAATGAATAATGGAAATAGCCGATATTCCCTCGTAATAGTATGTACTTCTCTTGAAACTTTATATTATACATTGCCTCCATTTATTTACATTTGAAAATTATTTTTATGAATTGAAATGTAGGAGTGCAGTTTTATTAAACTTATTATTAAATTAAGAGAACTTAATAATTAGTGTCATTGATAAATAATGCGATTTTTATCCACCAGTTTTGTTTGTTGATTGACTTCAATCACTTAAAAAGCCATATAGTATATTTGATGACAGCATATTAAATTTTCTAATGGCTTTTGGTTTAAGTATACCAACCCAGTATTATCAGTGGCTTTCAATTGGCCACCCCTTTGAAAACTTCACGAGACATCCCTGTATGAAATATGTTCCAGAGTTTAGTTTGGAAAGAAGTATATATCTCAGCTATTCAGACCGGTTAGCTCAGTTGGTTAGAGCGTGGTGCTAATAACGCCAAGGTCGCGGGTTCGATCCCCGTACGGGCCATATCATCTTGGATCACTTCGTTACTAAGGGTCCAAATGGGGTCTTTGCGGTTTGTATGCTCCCACCTCTAATTCATTAATTTTATACATGTCCCTTTTGCCCCCCACCAATCAAAATTACACTGTTCATGCATAACATTATGCTTACCTCCTGGAAGCCAAAATGTCAAAGCTACTTGTAAGTACACCCCATGCTTGACCTTTAGCAGCAATGACCTGATGTCGTCATTTTATAAATAAGTGTCAGATCATCATGGAGGATTTTTGGATCACTCTTCTTTACACCACTACTTCTTGCATTGTTGGACAGATGGTTTTATATTTGATTATATAATATTTTGGTATATAAAGGAGGACATATTAAACTTATGGATCACACGGTGTGGGGCATGTGACTGTATAAGAAATCCAACTCATCTGTCTCCAACCATAATGCTTGACGGTTTGTATAAGATGTTCGTGCTGTGTATGGTTTTCTCTAAATTTGTTACTATCTCACCTCCAAAAGACCTGTGATTTATTCAGATGCAACTTTGAAAACCAAAGTCAAAGTACTGTAATCTTTTTAAAGAGGTTCTTCTCCTAACAAGCCATCCAAATAAGCCATACTTGTTTAGTCTGTTTGTAGCTGTATTGTCATTAACTAACATTTTTTTTATGCTAACTGAGGCTTGAAGAGTCTGAGATAGGGCTTTTGGGTATTTTCCATTCTCTCAGAGCAGACTTTCCCCTCCTCTGGGTAAATTAGCATATATCTTAAAATGTTCCACTTGTGTTAAATCTTTTTGACTGTAGAAAAGTAGACTTCTAATTTATGGAAACTGGCCTTCTATGATTTACAGCAAAAGCTGATGATCTCAGGCCATTGCTGATGTCTTTCCATTTTGGCATTGTGTTAACACAAATGTGTATGCTCCAGATCAGCAAACTGACAAAACTCCTGCTTATATAGAGGCATCCATGCTGGCTCATAATAGGAAAATAAAAAGCGTGTTATCAGCTGATTGCTACTTTTTTCCAAAATCCCACTGAAGCAGCAAGGGTTTACTTACTTTTCCAAAGAGCTTTGCCCTTACAGCTTTCTTTTTAAAACACCAATAAAACAGAAGGATTTTTGTTGTGTTTTTTTGTGAATAATTTTAGAATCTGGGAAACTTTTTATTGTGACTGTATCCTATCTGGGCCGTTTTAGCAGATGAGAATGATGGGATAGCATTAAACGTTAAAAGAGAAAATAATGATTTTGTTCCCTATGCCATTAATTTTCCTTCTTCATTCTTTCAGAAAACAATCAGCAGGAAACAAATTTTTCTTATGGTCTTCATAGTTTCAAAAGGCTGTCAAATCTTTGGAGTTTCTTGCACATATCATCCTCCGTGCAACACTGTATCCGTTTCTTTATGAGCTGCGACAGTTGACTGTAGAAGGTCTTTGCCCAGTGGAGTTCCAGACAGTCGTCTGACTTTTTGCAAACTTTGTGGAGTACCGTCACTAACTTCTCATTACTGCTGACTTCGCATCGCCTAAAAACCCATTTCCCCCACTCTTGCCACAGTTCTTCATCTGTAAAATTCACTGTGATGCTGTCCTGGCTGCACATACTTGCCCTCTCTGTCTCATCCAAGTTGTTCCATATGGCTCTGCAAGTAGAAGAGGAAATTAAAAAAAAGCTTTAGATTCCTGTGGATTGTAAAAATGTGTTTTTTAAAGCTAACACTTACACAATTGTATGCAGTGGTTCAGGTGTCAAATCAGCGAGTGACAGCAGACCTCTGTGGCTCACTCGGTTACCCTCCATCCTGTGGGAACACATAATTAATTCATAAATATTCATACCCCTTTACATTTTTCAGTATTTCTCATGTCATAGTAGCAAATTTCAGTGTATATTATTGGGGATTTTTTTTATGATAAACCAACGCAAAGTATTATATGATTTTGGAGTAGATGGTAAATGATTCATAGTTTCTTTTTTTTCACAAATAAAAAACTGAAAAATCCATTGTGCCTTTGTAATTAGGCCCTGATACCCCTAAATAAAATCCAGTGTAATAAACCTTCCAAAATCACCTGATTAGTAAACAGAGTCTACCTGTGTGTGATTTAATTTCAATATAAATATAGCTGTTGGTGAGTGCCAGGTGAAATTTAGCTTACAATAATAATTTAGCTTATTATAGATTGTGATGGCTGTGGGCAGGAAAGATTTCCTGTAAAGGTTCGTTTCACAAACAGTCTGAAGAAGCGTCTGACTGAAAAGACTCTGTTTTCCAATGACAGTCTCATGAAGAGGATGTCCAGGATTGCCCATAATTTTCTTGATTTTATGCAAAATCTTTCTTTGCATCATCAACTCCAGAGGTTCCACAGTCATCCCCAGACCAGAACCAGCCTTCTTTATCAGGTTGTTGAGCCTTTTTTAGGTCCCTGGCTCTGATGTTGCTGCCCCAACATATGATGGCAGAGGAGAAATGCTTCTATACCCATTGAAGTTTTTTCACTTTTTGTCACGTTGAGATTGCAAAAAACCTCTTAAATTTGTTTTCAACCCCCTTTTTTCTGACACTACCAGATAAATCCAGTGCAATTTCCTTCATAAGTCACTGTATTAGTTATCAGAGTCCTTCTGTGTGTAATTTAATGCCAGTTTGAATCAAGCTCTTCTGTGAAGGCCACAGGGGTTTGTTAGGGAACACTAGTGAGCAAACATTACCATAAAGACCAAGGAACACAGCAGACAGGTCAGGGATGAAGTGGTGGAGAAATTTATAGCAGGGTTAGTGAATAAATGTTATTCTAACCATCTCATGGAACACTATTCAATTTATCATCTGAACATGGGAAGAGTATGGCACAACTGAAACCTATCAAGATACTGCCTAAACTCACAGGAAAGGCAACAAGGACAGCCTTAATCTCTCCTTAACTTTCTCCAGCTGAACAAAAATAAAATTGAAATCATTATCTTTGGACCTAAAGAGGAAAGATCTAGAGTCAGCATGCAGCTTCAGTCATTACAGCTAGAAACTAGTGATCAGGCCTGAAATCTGGGTGTAGTAATGGACTCGGACCTAAACCTTCAGAGACACATAAAGACAATTACTAAGTTGGCCTTCTGTCACCAGAAGAACATTTCCAGGATTAAAGGACTAATGTCTCAACAAGATCTAGAGAAACTCATCCATATGTTTATCTTTAGTCGCATTGATTACTGCAACAGTGACTTCACAGGTCTGCCTAAAAAAAAAAATCAATCAGACAGCTGCAGCTGATCCAGAACGCTGCTGCTCGTGTTCTCACTAAGACCCAGAAAGTAGACCACATCAGTCCTTGCACTGGCTCCCTGAAGCTCAGAGAATAGACTTTAAAATACTTCTGTTAGTTTATAAATCATTGAACGGCTTAGCACCAAAATACATTAAAGACCTGCTGTCGTTGTATCAACCTTCCAGGCCACTCAGGTCTTCTGTTTCTGGTCTGCTCTGCATCACCAGAACCAGAACCAAACATGGAGAAGCAGCTTTCAGTTTTCATGCACCGCTAATCTGGAACAAACTCCAAGAAAACTGCAAAACAGCCGAAACACTAAATTTCTTTAAATCAAGGCTGAAAACCCACCTGTTTAGAGCTGCCTTTGATTAGTAGTCTGGACCATAAATCTGCGAACAAATCCGGGTAAGATAAGCTTGGTTTTCCAAAGGGTAGAAGTTTGAGTGTAAATCAGTTAAATAAAGTAAGTGAATCATTGATCAATATTTTTGCTGATGATTTTGATGATTTTCATGTGTATTTGCTAGATAATTTTGATGATTTTGCTCGATGATTTTGATGTTTTAATGATTTCGCTGTATACTTAACTGATGTTTTTATGATGTGAAGCACTTTGAACTGCCTTGCTGCTGAAATGTGCTATACAAATAAACTTGACTTGACTTAACCAGAGAAGCAGCCAAGATGTCTATGATTACTTTAGAGGTGCACTCAACAAATCTGGCCTGATTAGAAAAGTAGCCCAAAAAAAACAGCAGCATGTGGAAAAGTTTTTTTTTTGTTTTGTTTTGTTGTTTTTTTTTTTTGTTGGATGAGACTAAAACTGAGCTGGTCTACAAGAAAAACACTACGTGTAGCGAAAAACAAACACTGTATGTCACTCTGAACAAACTACCCCTATGCTAAAAGAAAAAGAGCTGTCATCATTATGCTCTGGGGATACTTTCCTTCAGCAGGGACAAGGAAGCTGGTCAGAGTTGATTGGAAGATGGAGGGAGCTAAATATGGGGCTGGAAGAAAGCCTGTTAGAGGCTGCAGACTGAAGACCAGGTGGAGGTTCACCTTCCAGCAGAATGACTCTCAATATACAGCTAGAGCTACAATGCACTAATTTAGATCAAAGCACATCTATGTGTCTGAAGACCTAGACAAAGGGCAAGACACTGTTAGCTAGATGAGGTTTTAAATAAGTCACTTGTATGTGAATGAACATGCACATTTTGTTACCTTTCCTCTGCATCTCTATTGCCTAAGAAAATATATTAAATTTGTGAGTTATTTCAATATTTTGATTGGACCAAAAATAAAAAAATAAAAAAAAAAATAAAAATACAGAAGTTAGGTAAAAATATATTACACCACAAGCATTAGGATATTTCTCATTCTGATAATCAGCTTTCGTTTTTCTAAAATGTTTTACATGGTATGGTGTTTCAACCCTACGAGTTCTTTCCTTACCACAATTCTGTAACCTTTTTTTTCACTCTGATCGCAGTGCAAAGAACTTGTAGTTCCTCATCACCGATGTTTGTCCACCCAAGTCTAAAGAAAAAACAGAAAGAATGACATATTGTTCAAATGAAACTCTATAAATAAATTCATTCAGTCAGAAAAGTTTTTATTTGTGGTTAATGTTTGAAATTATAAGAAAATTCATTTAGACTTAGTGGGTAGCAATGTCCAAACAGATGAATGAAATCTTACCCAAGGTAGGTGATGTTTTCTGAGACCTTCAGCACCTCTGCAATGACCTGAACTGCATCCATATCTAAATTATTTTCTCCAAGCCTTCGGAATAAAAACATTCATTAGTGGATTAACCACTGTACATGCTTTGAGACCTGGATAATAAATACAGTGCCTTGCAAAAAGTATTCTCACCCCTTAAACTTTTTCACATTTTTGTCATATATTCATGACAAACTTACAGGTATTCTATTGAAGCTTTATGTGATAGACCAACACAAAGTATAGCATGTGAAATGGAAGGAAAAAATTCACAATGTTAGACAAATAAAAATGTGAAACATTTGGTATGTTTTTTTTTTTTTTAATTGTGTCTCCTTCATAGAATCTGGTGCAGCAATCAGTAGTGACCTAATTACGATCCCACTAACAGGTTTTCTTCCAGAATTGTCCTGAATTTAGCCTTAGTCAGCTCTTATCAAATCCCCTGTCACTGCTGAAGAAAACCACTCACACCATGATTAGCATTTTATATGTTATGTGTGGCGTATCTTTTACATAAAAAGTTCAGTTTCTGTCTCTTCTGACTAGAGCATCTTCTTCTGCATGTTTGCTTATCCCCTGCATGGCTTCTGCATGGCTTTCTTCTTGCACAGAGGCAATATTTGTAGTATGCACAACTATTGGTTGCTTTGTCAACATAACCAGCTGAGGTGTGGATCTTTGCAGCTCCTCCAGAGTTAAAATGGACCTTGTCTGATTAGTACTTTCTTGCCCAGCCTCAGTTTAGGTGAGTGGGCATTTCTTGGTAGGTTTTCTTGTGTGTCATACTTTTACCATTTTCAGATGATAGACTGAGCAGAGTTTAATGAGATGTTCACAGCTTGGGATATTGTTCTATAAGCAAACTCTGCTTTAAACTTTCAAAAGATTGTAGGGCTTTTGTAACCTTTTTGCTGTGTTCCTTGGTCTTTATGCTAATGTTTGCTCAACAATGTTCCCTAACAAACCACAGTTCACAGAAGAGCTTGATTCAAACTGACATTAAATTACACACAGAAGGACTCTAATAGGTAATAAAGTGACTTCTGAGGAAAATTTCACTGGATTTTACCTGGTAGAGTCAGAAAAAAGGGGGATGAAAACAAATTTAAGGGGTTTTTGTAATCTCAACATGACAAAACATGGAAAACGTCAATGGGTATAGATGCAATTTCAAGGCACAGTATTTTCAGGTGTTGCAAGTTAAATTTCACCTGGAACTCACCAAAGACTCTGACATCTGTGCAGAAATTGTTGAATATCTCTCAGAGAGTGACAGCTCATTCCAGTCCCTGTAAGATCCAGTTCTGATAGTATTTTGCCTTCTGTGAGAGTTAGGAAATACTTTATTGCATTATGATCCATTTGAGTCAGCATTTCGTCGCTGACATTTACTCGAAGTAATTCTGGGAGTGCTTGTAACGTCACTGAGGGGTCCTGTTGCTCAAACAAGCAATGTAAGCAGTTCAGAATATGGGCTCCGTTCTCACAGAGCATTGTGAGATCTGTTGTGATCTTCTGATGGTACATCTCCACTTTTTCCTCTTTGCAGCGAAGCCCCACTTGTCTTGACAGGAAATTAGAATTCCGATCAGAGAGGATTCCAGAGAGGAAGCGGCTGAAGAGATCCAAGTGTCCATTGTTTTGGTTGTCACTGTTCTGCATTGCATCAGGCAAAGGTTGATCCGTTACAGCACAGTAAAGAGCAGCAAAGAACTCCTGAACAGTGAGATGGGCAAAGGAGAAAACCTCTTCAGTGCAGCCAGGCTCTTGTGCAACTGTCGTATCAAGGAAAGTACTAACCAGGCTGCATCCCTCTAACCCAGCCAAATCTTGGTCGCTGCTGTAGAACAGCGTTTGATGCTCCACTAGCTTTTTAAAGGCGAGTCGGCCCAGCTTCAACACAATATTAGACAGCTGCTGGTTGGTTTTTGCTCCTTGGACTTTAGGACATGTCTCGGTTCTTGATTGGGTGTGAGAACGGAGCAGGGCCACCAGATACTGTACATAAATATCCGTCATGGTCTTGGGGCTCTCCCCACAAAGATCTTTGCTCTCATTGAGAATGCAGCACACAATGTAGCAAAAAGCAGGAATGTAGCAGAGTGTTAGCATTAGTTCGTTTGCCAAGACTGTTGAAAACACTCTGTCAGCCACAGTAGTATCTTGGAAATATCGCAGGAAGAAGTCTTGAACTTCAGCTAAGGAGAATCCGGCAATGAGCACATAGCGGTCGATGCATCCAACAGGGATGTGGTTGATAGCTGTAGGCCGGCTTGTGAGCATGACGGAGGCATTGGGTAGTAGCTCACCCTGCAACAAACTCCCTAAAATTTCTTTCACCTCTGCGTCCTCTTCTGGTTCATTCACAAATACATCAGTGTTGCAGCTCCTGTAGTGTCTGAACTCATCAAAGCCATCCAGGATAATCAGGAGTTTGTCATCATTATCTAAGATGTAATCCAGTTCTTTAGAGAGGTGCCTATTCTTACGAAGAACCAACTCTCTGAAGTTTGTAGGTTTATCAATAAGATTTAAATCTCTAAAGCTCATGTGAATAACAAAGTCAAATGCAAGGTGGTCCTTGTTCCCCCCAAAATCAAAGAGAATTTTCTGCACCAGAACCGTCTTGCCAATTCCTGCCACCCCTGTCACCAGCACTTTCTTAATAGGACATTTTTCACTTGTTCTCAAAAACAGTTCAGCTGGTGTAATTTTCCTTTGCAGCCCTGATTTATGCTGCAGAGACAATCTCTTTTGTCCAAAAGCAAGCACCTCATGTCTCTTAATCTCTAAGGCCTGGTGTCCGTCCACTAACAGGAGGTTGACGTAATGTTCAGAAAAGAGGATTTTCTCTCCATGCCTGCTGTTGTAGAAAAGCATGCTCTCACTCCTGCGCCTCAGGAAATCTTTGTGTTTTTGTTGCACCTTCTTGTACTCTGCAGAGAAAAAAAAAAAGGTATGTAGTAAATTTGACTAGATACTGTGGAGGTATATTTGGTGCAAAAGTATTTGTGCCTTATAAATGTGAAGTTCAAGTCACAGAGAAAAATACTATAGGAGTTTTGTAATTGTAGATTTTTTTTTTCCCAGTCTTTTACAGATACAAAACAACAGTTACACCTCTTCAAATTCTTAAGTATAAGTACACAAATTGTGTTCTTTGAGTCACACTTTGAAAAAACCTTACATTTACAGTTTTTCCCCAACTGATCCAAAACAAATGATGCAAAACAAATTCACATACCTGTGTAGGAAAAAAAATAACTTACAAAAATATTTCTTTGCTACTCAGACACAAAGCTACTGTTACACCCTGTTATACCACTCAAGCCAGTGAATGCAACTGACTGCACAAAAACGTTGATGTGAGTTATCTATAATTTGTATTTCATGCAATGTTTTAGATATGACAGTGAGAAAAATGACTGAAACCATTGTTTTTTTGTTTTCATAAAATACTTACATAGAATTTCCCCAACAGAATGGTAATAATTGTAAGTAATCAACCTTTACCTCGTTAGATCACAAATTGTATGTGGTTTTATTCCTTTAATTTTGTTATAAATCTTAAATACTTCATTAAAAACAAAATTTTAATATTTTTGTAAAAAAAGGTGATGGGGTTTTTTGCTGTTGGTTTGGTTGGTTTTAGCATAATGACAGAACAAGAATAACTGATAGGTAGAAAGAAAAGGGGATTGATTAAAGGCAATAATTTTCTAAAATCAAAACAAGCTCAGAAGCTATTTAACGAGGCCATGTAAAACCAGAAACAAAATTGTGTAAATGATATTTGTAGAAAATTTGTGCGCTGAAGTGTTTGCTCCAGACTAACTAACTGATTTGGACCTAGAAGAGTATCAACCATACAAATGAACATTAAAAACATTACAATGACATCTTTTAGTTCCCATTTCTGAAAACACAATCAGCTTAGTTTTCTTTTATGATAAATAAAAGTCAAGGCTATAGGAACCTAACAGAGGTAATAAATAATGACAGCTTCAGTGCATGAATCTCATCTTAACTCTATATTTAAACAAAGGTTTTAAGTTACATTTCAACCTGTTAAAACTAAATAATCCTTGTATATATGTTACTTCTCATTTTTCCTGTTAAAAATGTGCAAACCTGTGGATGGAGGCTGGCCTGCATTCTTGGTGAGCTGGTAATGACTTCTAACAGATAAGAAAACTTTCGCTGCTTCCTCCCCTTTGCACTCCACGATATCCAACACCTTTCGCACTCTGGCCCGGGGCCCCGGCTGACATAGCACTTCCTCGCGGTCATCCCGAGTGAATGCTTCCTGACCAACTAGATCTTCCAACACGGAGTCAATCCGTCCTTCTAGCTCATCCACCAAGGAAACACGTAGCACTCTCACTGCTGTCAAACAAGAGTGACAAGCGTCTATTTCCACCATAGCTGATGTGAAAACCTTCCACGGGACAGCCCAGTTTCAATCATCTGATGATTACTATTTGTGATGCATCTGGCATGTGATGTTTCCTCTGATGTTTCTGACCTCTTTTGGAGTAGAGCAACAGATGACTGGATATTTTAAACAGCAGAAAGGGGAAGCACAAGTGCTTCTGGTGAAATGAAGATTAAGGCTATGACAGCAAGGTGTTGTAAGACCTGTTAGTCCGGTTTGTATTTTTTTGTTTTTGTAAAGTTGATCTGATCCACTCGTTTTAGACAAGGGCTCCAGGTAAGCTTGACAAAAAAAAAATTCCTCTTTAAAATTCACTTTAACTTAATTCTGAAGACAGATCTTTATTGTTAGAGAAAGACAAACACCCACATTTGGAAAACGAACGTATTTTGTTTTATTTTGCAACAAAATTGTAACACCAGCAGAGGCTCCCCCCTGCATGCACAAGAATACAATCAGTGGGAGTAAATCAATGCCAAAAACACCAACCCAGGAAAAAAATGGAGATAAAAATTCATGAAAATAAATAATAAAAATGAAAACAAAAAACAAATATGTACACAACTTAAGACCATGAGCAACATTTAGTGACATTTTTCTCTTGTTATATAAAAATATCCACACCTCATTTCATTCAAAGACCCAGCAGTCCCTGCTAAGCACCTTAAGAGTATGATTCATTCTGTATCCACAAAACTAAAAGTGCAAACCCTGCTTATGAAGGACTTCTATGGAACTATGGTTAACTATTAACAATTTTTACAAGTTCCCATTAGTAATAACCAGCAACACTTCACATTACTGACATGTCAGTATGATGTCATTTTCAAATGTCTACCAACTAAAAGTGAAATCTGATTAAGAGTTCACAAATGTTAGGTATTTTTCAGAAAAAGTAAAATCAGGATGAACTTGTTTTTGTGACATACAACACCCTCCTTATTTATTAGCACTATGGTTGAATAAGTATGAAAAAACCTTGGAATAAATCCAGCTAATTTATTCCAGCTGGATTTATTCCTGCATTGTGGTTCTTGTGAATGTTATTGGTCTTCGTCTCAAGACCTGTCTTGAGACCACGTTTTCAAAGTTTTGATTTTGTCTCAAGATCATTTTTAGATCAAGACCAATTGCAATCCAGAGTGAACCTAGTGTTATAGGTTTGAAGCAATGATTACATTGTTATAATTCCAGAAATGGTCTTAATATGGTCTGTTAATGGTTTTGTCTTGCTCCAAAGTCTCCTTCTTGTTTTGGTCTTAGTCTTGTCCTGGTTTAAACTTGGTATTGAGTTAGGTGGTTTTGACTACTACCTTCCCATTATTACAGATTAATTTGTTTTGATCTAAAGCAGTCCGCTGTATGTTTAGAGGCACTGGCCTGCCTGAAGGTGAACTTTCACCTCGGTCTCTAAACATTTGCATTTGGAGTGATGTCTCAGTACTTCCAGCAATATAGTGTGATTCCAGTTGCTTTAAATTTAAACCAGTTATTTACTGATTGCTCTGATTGTTGCATATGCAAGTTTTAGTGGTAGTTACTTGTTTTTGCTTAGGTTTTTGTAGCTCTTTCCTCACTTATTGAGATCAAAACACATCTGCCTTACTTGAATGACATGTTTTCTTGTTTTTTTGTTTTTTTTTTCATTTTGAAGAGTGCACAATAGAAGTGTCATGTCATTTTTGTACATTAGAGAACCAGGAAATCACTGGGTACTATTTAAAAGAGCCTAGACACACTGATAAACCCAAAGTAAAATTTTTAAAATGCTTCAATTACATTTATATCATAGAAATTGTTGTGGGTGCTACCTATTAATTTTCTAAAAAAAAAAACAAAAAAAAAAAACATTTATTTCAAGCAGAATACATATTCTCAAATTAAAGGTTGAATTTTTCTTTCAGTTAAACCTTTCAGCTTTCTTTTCAGTTAAAACTTTCTTCACGTCTTTTCCAAGGTACCCAATAGAAATGGAGGGTGCTGTAAGTAGGGAACTTCTATGTTTACGAGAGCAACACTTTAGTGGTTAAAATAACATTTTGAACAACTTTTCATGAACTATTAGACAAAAAATATATAAACAATTTTACTTTAAGAACAAAATAAAGAAAAAAAACTTTGCAAGTCATGCTTTTAACAAGGACTTTGATGAATTAGTAGTGCAAAATACATATATTTTTTCTTGAAAAACATTGTTCACTTCTGTAACAGACATATCCCTAAGTACAAACCTCTGTAGGGGATCTCTTTATATTGTTCTACTTTCTATTTTACGGGAAATGTGGTCACCATACCTGCAATCCTGCTAACAGATGGTGACCCAAAAGGATAGAAAGGGCTGTAATTAATTTCCCACATGGTTAAAATTAATTATATCATCATATTTTAGCTGTATTGCCAATTTATTAGAAGCATCACACTGTTTTGTTTTAATTTTTTAAAAAGATTGTAGACTACTTAAAAACACACAGATATTGCAGGTGTTTTAACAATTTCATGGGTTTACAGGTAATTCTTGGCAGTGAGGTCAAGAAAATAGTTAAATATAAAAACATCTGCACGTAAAATTGGTTGTTTCTTTGTAATAAATATGTCAAATTTCCACTGTATGTCTTTGGTGCAGATTAGAAAAGGTCTAAACTGACACAAGTTCAGTCACTGGGTGAGTGAGTCATTTGTCAGTGCATCACTGTCTGTAGTTCCCCTTTCAGGGACAATGTTATCATCTTCTGTTTCTATTATTCACAGCAGTAACTCATCTAGGCTTGCACAACTTGGAAAGTAAATTTGTTAGTGTGGACTTTACGGTTTTAAAAATAAAAAAATAAAGGAAGAATTGAAACTGAAGCTTTCATTTAAGGCCTCCTCTCTTACGTAAGATTGCTTTCAAATTCAAACCAACACATGACATCCTCAAGGAGGAATAATCATCCCCACTGTGGGCATGAGACAAACATTCCTCACCCACGCAGCAACTTTCATCTGAGACGGACCACAGAAGACACAGTTGTGGGTGTCAACTTCCCCCCGCTAGGACCAATCCCCCGACCTGTCCGACTTTTCCACACGCCTTGTCCTACGTCCCCAGTTCCTCAGGTTTTCCTGCAGGAGTGGCAGCAGCGGCTGCTGAATTGGGGCAGCAGGCAGAGCTCCAGCTGGCGAACCCTCTCGCAGTACCTCGTGCTGTCACGGCACTCCTCTGCTGGAATACACAGTGGGAAACAATCATTGCTCATCATTACTCAATCAGAAGCAGCAGGAAAGACTTAAGTTAGTGTGTTCAGTGTCAATCAGAAGTTTACAAAGAGTTACAGCCGCTAGAGCCAAGTTGGTTTGCGTACCTTTTTCCATTAATGAATGAAGTAATCATTTGAAAACTGCATTTTATATTTTTAGATAAAAATTCCTTCCAAAAAAGCAAAAACTGGGAAGGAAAATACTTCTTCATGGCACTACACACTAATTATAAGCATTAATTTAATTTCACTTTGGGCTCTGAAATGATTTTTTTGTGCCTTTCTTTTTCCAGGGTGTATTGATAGCCATTCCAGTAGTCTACTGTTAGCCTGTTTTATCCATTCCATCAGCAGGTTTTGTCAGAGTTTGTGCTTGTGGAGAACCTGAGTTCAAACATGAGACAGGCGCAATCATATTAATAGCGAATTATCAAAGAAAAAGATAACTTTTATAATAAAACCTTACAGGTGGCCATAAGCAGGACGAGGAACCATTGAACAGTGGAAAACAGCCAGGAGTTACTATAAACTCCTGGCTGTTTTCTAAAAACTGGAGGGTCAAATACTGAGCACTAACGAACGGTGGAGCAGGAAACAGGTGAGTATGAATAACTGATGTTTTGATGAACACTGCTATGACAAATACAAAAAAACACCAGTGAGATCAAGAAAACTAACTACATGCAGGAAATAGTACACATCCTAACACTAATATCAAAATATCAAAACTTAAGTATGAACAGCAAAAATAACACAAAACTGAGAACCAAAATGACTAATCTCAAAGACCTTGGCAACATTACTGTTTTGATGTGTGTTTGAGATCATAGTCCAGTGGGAACACCGAACTGAGTCCAGGTTTCAACCATCTGACCCGAACTTTTCCCCCCACATGACAGGAAACTGATTAGGAGATTCAGGAAAATCCAGGATTCATCAAAACTCAAGTCTGCTATAAAGTGGAAACTGCTGGAACACCAGTGTCCCCATCTAGAGAGAAGAAAGTTTTACCTCAACATTGACTTACAGGGGGTCAAACAAGAAAGAAGCACCCGCTCCAATATTAACATTGACTGAAATTTTCAGCTAGCTACATGGACAAGTCAAATGCCTTTTGAGGAAATGTTTCATCGTCAAACAAGGCAAACACTGAAGTATCAGGCCACAAAGACTAGCAGTACTGTATGTCTGAAGTACACTGGAGTGGCTTCAGTGTTAATTTCACAAAGTGGATGAAATAAAAACAACTTTAACTCAAATCTGCAAAAAATGTCTGAAACCAACAGGACAATTATCTCCAAAGCACTTCAAAACTGGCTTTGAAGTAGATACGACGAACTAACATGACATATTTGGAATGGCCCTCCAATGCCGTGACATTTGGAGGGCCATTCCAGACCTTCTATCTGAAAAATGTAAAAACTTTGCTTTAAAACTGTGTTGATACCAGAAAACCAACCAAGATAAACTCAGCTTTGTTGATGGCTACAAAATGCATTTGGCTAAGGTGCAACCTGCTAATGGATATTTATGAGAGAGGGTGTATGTATATATTGATGTCTGTGTGTAAAAAAGGTTTGCCCTGTGTGGACTGGAGAAACTCGTGCAATGCAGTTCTTTTTTTCAAAATTCATTGAAGGTATTTTGGTTCTGATACATTTTTTTAAGGCCCTTAAGTTCACACGCTCCTTCTGAAAGTCACATATGCTGGCATTTACAGTTCCAGTCAGAAGTGTAAATAAAGGAACTGTAAGTGCCAACATACGTGATTTTGAAACATAAAATGATTTTAGGAGTTTCACAAATATTGCTATGTTATGTAAGAACTCCCTAACATAACCACAGCAGTGATATTCGGAGTTGTAAACAGTGTTTATGAACTCTTTCCTCTCACATTGAAGTCAGTGTGGTATCCATCTCATACTTTATATTCTCTGTGGAAATCTAAAGGGAAAACCCTCTTCAACAATTTTCTATCTAAAATTCCACAGAAAAACTTCTGATTAAAAAAAGCTTAGAAAGTTTGAGTTTTTCAGAAATTTTTTGTCAATTTTATAATAAAGAAGAACATAGTAAAATGTGATGTGTTTCACAACAAGTTCAGTATCTAGCAAATTAAAGATACAGTGTAAAATGTACATTAAATTGAAAAGCAATTGGTGATTTAAAACTTGAAGACTTGAAGACTTGAAGCTGCAACAATAAATCATGGTAAAATGGGGAAACATTTTGATTTTACACCTGCATCATCCAGTGTTGTGACTTAAGAGGACGGTAAAAAATGGGGAAATGCATCTTTTCTAATGACTCTATTACTTTTACTGAACTTATGACATAAAGGTAGTTAAACACACTGAAGAAATGGTCTGATTTGGAGGTAACTTGCAAAGCAGGAATGAGTATGTAAACTCTTTGACTTACAAAGAGCATCAGAGGAGGTAATTGATGGCATGATAAATTTAATGATGAGTTAGGGTCCCTGGACAAAAGGAGCTCCTTGCAGATGGATTAGACACCATTACCTGGGCTTGAAGGAGCTTGATTGGGGTTACATTTTGCATATGCATGACACTAAGTGATTGTGTCCTGCTTGCAACTGCCTAGCATGTGGGGTATGTGCCTTACAACATTGTGACCAAACACATTTGTCAGTGTGCTGTGACAGATTTAAGCCCCACACTGCCATTTATTATACTGTTTGTATTTACATTTGACAATACTAAATTTTTTTGAAAATGTAAAAATTACTTTGAACAACATCTAAACTGAGAAAATTACTCATATATATCCAGGGATAAGTATGTTTCATTACATGTTATCATTCAAATATTATTTTAAAGCCAACAAATCTCACCTCTGCCACAAGACAGCATATTGCAGCGCTGCCAGCTGGAAGGCCGAAGTCTCCACATGCAGTGGTGCTCTCGTGTTATTCTGCCCGTTTGACGGTGTTTGCAGGTGACCTGACGGGACTGAAAACCGTGTCGGCCGCAGGTGGCTGTGCACTGTGTCCATGGTCCTACATGCCAGTAAAGGGAGCATTCATCTGTGGAGCAATTTTTCACTGAGCTGGGCCTAAAGCAATAGACAGATATGAAACATTACATTCTGTTCTGGCCACAGTTATGTATTTTGATTGTCCAGTTACTTAAATCATCAATTCTAAAAGAATGTGGGCTTGTAAATTGAACTCTCTTTACCTCCTAAAACCACGACACATCCTGTAGGAAACCTTGGTACCATTTGTGTCTTTGCAGTGAACGTGACGATGCTGCGTAGTCAAACTGGGACCCACACACCGGCCATGACACTGAAATTGTGTAAAATGTAAATTTTATACACATATCTATATATCTATATATAGATATATAGATATATCTATATATAAATGCTCACCAGCCCCCAAGAGCTTGTGACCCATCTGGCACAGGGCAAGATGTTGCATAACCTGGTATTAGATGGTTTCTTTCCTTTTCCAAGGCAATGCCTGCTTTGTACTTCTCTTAAACTGCCTTCAGGACCCATCATGCAACGAACACTTCTAGACTGGGATCCCCCACCACAGGGGGCTGAGCATGGTGCCCATGTGTCCACTCGCCATCTAACCAAGCTGGAAGGAAAATAGAAAATTTACATTTTGTTTGAACTTCTCCTTTTTCATTTGTCCCAAAAATGTATTTATATGCACCAAGAACACAAATGAAGAGTAAATATAACATTTTCTGTATAAAAATCCATGTGTTTAACAAACTACACCTCAACAGTTTCTTTCAATAATTATTGTATAAACATTTTGACTGAACTGAACTATATGTAATTGTCTCTGTATCTTCATATATAATTGAATATGGAAAAGTTGGACTTCCAGTCCTTTATGACAACATTTATGGTGAACTGGCACTAAACTGATAAACTTGACTTGACTAACTTGAATTTAGCTTAACTGAATAAGAACTTAACTGGAATGAAATGAATTAAACTGAGTTGAACTGAATTCGACTAAACAGAACTAAACTGAATGACACTGAAGAAAACTGAACTGAACTATGCTGAACTGAAATGAATTGATTACAAATTTATTAAAGTTATCTTATCTAAACTGAAAAGAACTGAGTTAAACTAAACTAAATTGGATTTAACTGAACTGAACTATACTGAATTAATTTGAAATTATCTGAAATGGGCTGGATTAAACTGATATTATTTGAACTTAAATTAATTCAACTAACTAGAATTGAATTTAAATGAATTGATTTAAATTAAAATAATTATTTGAGGTGAACTGAACTGAAATAAATTCAGTACAGTTTAATTCCAAAGTACTAATTTTAAGTTGCAGTAACTCAAACTATACATATTTCTTATGGAGTCAGTCCATAACATAATCACTTACTCTAAGTAAATTAAACTGAACTGAAACTAAGTTAAATTGAACCAAACTGAATTCAACTGAAGAGTAGGACACTAAACAGAAATTAGGTCAATTTGGGTGAATTAAATTGACATAAAAGTAAATCAAACACTTAGTAACAGTAACAAACCTGAGGGGGCAGGCTTGTCCTCTGCAAAGCTCAGCTGACTGGCTGCTGTTTGTCCTCTCAACACAAGGTTGGTCAGTGCTGTTACCATGGAAACAACTTCTTCCTTTACTACCTGGATGAACAAATAAACAGATTTAGATTTATTTTAAAGATCGACAAACCTGAAAGCAACAAACAGAACCAGGAATGTTATATGGCATGTAAATTTTCTGATTTCTTTTAATTGAAAATGAACTTGATTTTTCTAGCTCTTAGATTTTCATTTCTGTAAGTGTGAGACGGCATTTCCCAAGAACTTGAAATAAAATTCTTCTGGAAGCTGCTCCTCTTTTTTCCCTCCGCCTCTGTCTTCCTTAAAAAGCTCCTGAAAACCCCAATTACACTGTCTTTAATAGAATTTGAAGTAAAATATAAGGAAAATAAGGTTGGACCATTTTTAAGCACTTTTAAACCTCTTTATCCCTTCTATTTAGATTAGCTGGATGGGATACGTCAAGTTGATCTTCTTTGATACATTGCCTGGAATCTGTAATTGCTGCCGCATGGGGAGGAAGAGTTCGGCAGAGTCAGGAAATCCTCAGTGGCGGCACTTTGATGAGGATTCAGTAATTTTGGGACTGATCTTGCTTTTCAGAGGACACAGGTCTGTGCAGTTCAGAGACGACCCAAATTCTGACGTGAAACCGGACATTCCCCATCACTGACTCAGCCAGATGTTAAGTGAAAGCTCAGTGAATGTGCATGTCTGTGGTCGCTCTTGTGTCTGAGCGTTTCTCAACTAGAAGAAAGCTTTCCCAGAACCTCTAAACCTGAACCACAAAAGAACAACACACATTACTGTAAACTCGACTATATTAATATAGAAGAGTACAAACTGGACCTGACATTATGCCAATACTGACCTTATTTTTTGTTTTCTTGGTTTCAAAAACTGTTCAAAGCAAAGTCAGAGTGATGGTTTTAGATATCGTACCAACACATAAGTCCTATTAAGTTTGATTATGTTGGAAAGGAACCTGTCAAGGGTCTTGCTAGGCAGAATTTAGGTGAAAAAACAGTCAAAAGAAAACCTTGAAAGATCTTCAGACAGGGTTCCTGCACATTTCTAATACTAAAATTCCACACTTTTCCACACTAATTTCAAAATGCTGTATTCAACTTTAAATCCACATGTAGAGTGCAAATACAAATTTTCACTGTGATTGTAAAAGAGGTCAGGCTTAAATTGGAAAACTGCAAAAACCACAAATTACAAAGAATAGACCAAGGGTCTTAAGGACAGATGTACAGAATTTTTATATGATTTAGTACTGTAATCATTGTAATTCAACTTTGTTGCTGTTATTTTGGCCACGTGTTTTTTTCGAAAAGAGAGCCGAGTTTTATTTAATCAGGTTATATAATAGAAAACCTTCAAAGCCAAGAGAGACGCGGGCAGGTGGGCTGGCTGGCTGGCTTGATGGATGGATGGATCGATTGATAGATTTGCCAAAAATAATAGGACTTTATAAGGTAGATAAACAAAAAGCTGCCAATATAACAACCATGAACATTTTTTGACAAACAAATGCATAAAAGCGCTGAAGAGCAAAATATTTTTATAAACTCGGATAACCTTCATGTAAATGAAGAGGGAACAAAGGCTGGAAATATAAATATTTTTCCAAACCAATTTTTCTTTTTCACACTTTTTTAGACCTTGAAAATCCCTTTTTCCACACTTTCCAAGTGTATAAACTCTGATTGGAACCAAAGAGTCTTGTTGTTTGCTAGTATAAAGAAGTCACAGGTTGTTTAAATATTTTTCTTATCGTTGTGTACAAATTACAGTCAACAAAAGGAATTTACTTGTAATTCGCAGCCAAGATGACAAAGATGTACTTCCATGACGATTTTTGGCAGTACACGTGTAAAGACCCTCATCTTCTTTACCTGGAGACTGGATCCTCAGTGAACCAGAGGCTGAAAGGCCAACTCTACAATAAAAACAGACAAAACACCTACACTTTGATGTGCAACTTACTTAAAAATTCCAAGTGAAAGTTAGTTCATACCTGTCATCAGAGTGCAACTGATTTCCATTTTTCGTCCACATTAGAGCTGGCCGTGGGTCTCCAATAGGGTGACACCTCAACTCCAAAGAGGCAACTGGTTTCTGCAGGAATACTGGTGTCCCAACATGAAAAACAATTTCAGACTGTGACGCTATAATGACCTTTTTAGGCTGTTGGATAAACTCTGGACTCCCAGCTGTTGAAATGTGGGCTTTGAGGTTTGGCTTATAAAGGATTGGTCCATTTGTAGAAGATTCTGCGCCATCTGGTGGATGAGCAGTAGATTCATTGGCGTCTCCTTGCATCTGAGCAATTTCACTAAGGAACTGCATGATGAAATGTTCCCCCTGTTGTCCACCAAAGCCTTCAGAGAGATTGTGTATGATTTCATCTAACTTGGTGCTATCCGTAACTAGTATAGCCGGGATTGCATATTCAGCATTTTTCCTTTCATTCTCCAGAATCAACTTGTTCTTTTCACTTGAATAAAGTTTGTCAGCAAGGTATTTTTTATTGTGGTAATATCCCTTAAGCTCCAGCAAGTGCTCTACAAGGCTGTCATATTTGTTGAGTGGTATGGGCAGCTCCTCCACTGTTCCTCTGGCTGAGGTGGTACCTGGATGCATAGTCTTGTGTTGCCCACTTTTAATCAGCCACGACTCTGGAATAGTCAGCTTTTTCTTGCTACCAATGATGTGTAGGACAAAATGTTCTTGTGCAGAGCCTGCAGTGCATGTGTATATCCCTGCATCAGTTAGATGAACTTGCTGAATCTTCAAAAACCCTTGGGATTTTATGGAAAACTGAGGACGTGTTGCCAGAGGTTTCCCTTCTTTAAGCCACTGAATGTGGCCCTTACGGATGTTGCGTGTTGGACAGTGAAGGATTAACGTTGTCCAGGGCATGAGGTATGCATAGCCACCGACCACCAGCTGAACCTTTTTGGACTTCTTCCACTGGATGTAGACTTTCCTCTGGGCAAGTATAGTGGCATCAGGTTTTGGGGAATCTGGAATGTAATTTGCAAATCACTTTAGTAATTCCATAGAGTTTCAGGTGAGAATTACTTCTTGTTGTCATCACTACCCCAAGACTGTTCTCTTATAATTAAGCAGCTTTAAATCACTGCTTAGTTTCTAGTATTTCTTTTGGGCTGAAGTGCCTTAGCAGTACCAACAACCTGAAAAAACAAAAACAAGGTGTCCCTTACCTTCACAGTGCCTGAGAAAGCATGAGCGGATCCTGATAGGACGGGCTATCATGGAACAGTTTGCTGAGCTAATGATATTAAATTGCCCATTCTCTCCTTGCTTCCTGCACACAGCTTGCAGAGTCTGAATGCCATTTCCACACGTTACTGAACACTAGAGGCAAAAATTATTATGAAAGTTAGGAGTAGGAGCAAAATTATTATTTGGATAAGTTAAACAGCAAATAAGTACTAAAGGCAGTAGGCCTAGCTACCTGGGACCAGTCAGCAGTGACCCACTGAGGTGAGCAGTCCTGCTTCCCACATGGGCGCTGGTTAGCAGGAGTCTTGGATGGACAAAAGGTATTAGGAAGCTCAAGGATACTGCCATCTGCCAGCCTCTGTTTGCAAAACACCCGTCTTTTCTGGACTCCACTACCACAAGTCTGGGAGCACTGCAGAGACAATGATGCTGAGGTTCTAGTGCAAAGTACAAGAAACATGGTCTGAATCAGGCATCTTTTATGTCAAACACACAACATTATATCCTTTACCTGGCCCCAGTCATGTGTGTCCCACGTAGGAGGGCAGTCAAAGCGGTTACAGGCTTGGAAAGGACCTGGTTTGGGCTTCTGACACATTTCATCTTTTAAAACCGCAGAGTAGTTGCTGTTTGGATAGGGCTGATGAGTGCAGGTTATAGTTCGTGTCATCAGACCAACACCACAAGTGGCAGAGCATGAGCTCCACTCCCCTGTTTCCCACCTGTGAAAAATATATGCATCAGAAGAGGTTTCTTTAAGGCTGAATACTGCCCACTTTTTGTTGACCTTTAAAGCTATGCAACGTTGACCCTTAAAGGGAATAGCATGATGACTGCTATACTTGTGTGCAAGTTTGTGCATATTGGCCAAACAATTTGTCTCTGCAGGGACCTAATAATGATAATGTTTGCATCTCAGCAGCCTTTTCAAGGTAGACAAGAGGCTGCAACCATCTTGGGAGGCGCTGCCCTTTAGGTCAAGGTGGGTGAAGTCTCTTGCCCAAGGAAACAATGAAGAAGACGGACAGAGTGGGGGAACCCGCCGATTACGGGATGAATTCCTACCATCGTCACCACCATCTCCCCATATATTAACCCTTTTTTCTTAAAATAATTGATAGATGATAAATGAACAAGAACCTTTTTTTATTATTGGAAATGTGAACTTAGTTTAGGTTTAGGTTATGACCTATTATCATGAATTCATTAAGTTTCAGTGGTTTGAGCTGAACTTAAAAATAGCTCTTGGGGTGAATTGGCACAACACTGACCAGGGTTAGCACAAGAACTCATATTAAAAGTGGCTTCCACATTCCAGAGGAAGACTGTACTTCTAGAACTCATTTCTTTTGCAGAATTTTGGGGATAAAAAAAAAAGTGAATGACAAAAGGGGAAATTGTGACAAATCACCGTAAGAAATAATGGTGTGACAACGCCTAGCTAATGGCACTGAAATTAGCAACAGATTTGTACCCACCTATTTGTAGTGTAAAATTTAAAATGCCTACACCGCTAAAACCTGAACCGGCTCATTTTGTACTGTAACATATCATTTTAAACAAAATTTATGGTTTGTTACACCAGAAAAGGATTATTCCTCTTCTGTTGTTGCCTGTTGTTGTAAACCTTTATTCTATTTGTTAAAAACCCCAAAAGGATTATATCACTTCTTTTTTGGCCTGTAGACTTAAAGCTGATGTTATCATGGATATTTTAGAAAGGGCTAACTGACTGCTTTTTAATACATTTGCACTTTTTTGATCATATCTAGTTCCAAATTTAAAACACCTACACTTTTCAAACCTGAACAGAATAATTTTACACTTAGCTATGATTTAATGAAATGGTTTGTGATGTTTATGAGACAAAAAAGGGTTTTTTACAGTTATTTTTGGCATGAGGGCCACCTTTGATGGAATCTTGCTTGAAAACTGCAGCAGTTGGAGAGGTTAAGCCAGACTTAATTATTTAACACTGAAACCTTTGCTTTTAAGGAAATTCTTAGTTATTATATCACTAAAATATATTGTCATAGCAGGTGTGCACACAAAGTACATTGGAGCTCAATTGATGTAGATATATTTTTCTTAACCCAATGTAAGGTTTCACCACTTTACCTGCATATCCATATGTAAAATAATGGAAATTAAATTCAAATTAAAATTTGTAAAGAAAAAATGATTAAAATTTCCCACAGTGTTCAGTAATATCTAAGTAAGTATTAGACAACAATTAATTAAAAATTTTAAACTGACACATGGGGAACAGCCTAATGTTGTTGTCAATGGTTATTTTGAACTGGACCATAAACTCTGCTTCAAAGTTGACTTTCACTTTGACAGATTGGGTGATATTTCAAAACCTTGTGTTTATTTAAGACTCCAGGATTGAGAGGGGGAATAGGAATGAAAGTTGTTCATGGACCGGTACAAACTAAATCTAATGGCTGTTTCCCTTCAGAGGGAACACTATCCAAAGAGTGAAGCTTATTATGAGAGGGTGAAGGGGCCTAAGGGAGGGAGCAAATGGCCAAAAGAAACAGGCCCAATGCAACGTTTGTTGTGCGTGAAAACAAGACTAAAAGCTTGGAAAAACAGGCAAGGTCAGGCTGCAAGCCTCTGAGTTTTTAAACAAGAGTGAAAGTGGTGGAGTACCGACAATGTGCACGGTGTTAACTTGAAACATGTGGCCTGCCACAGAATCCACTTACTGTTTAGCCAAGATTTAGATATGATAAACAACATGCGGCTTCACAGCTTAATATTTTAGTTAATTAACCTATTTAGTTTGAAGTACAAAATCCGATTACCTTTAAAATGTCAAATATGTAATTTCAACTTAGCTCAATAAATATAATATTTCAGACATCAGTTCAACTTATTATTTTTCTGTTCTTTTTTGCACATACAGTACTTTTGTTGTTTTACTTATAGAGCTCATAGTCAAAGACTAAAAGCTCATTCAAGCTGTTGACAGTCTCAAACCCAAGAGAAAACACTTCCAGTTAGATTGCAGAGTAACTTAACCAGCCTTCAGAAAATGAAATCTTCCAGATTTCCACAGCAACACATCTGACAAAAATCCAGAAAGTTCTTCTGAGAAGAGTTTTAATATCTCATAGGTATGTTGCTGAACCGCTGACCTTGGATCCCGGTGCGTCAGATTCCAACCTTGTTCCTCAGGGCTTTAATTTCCTGCCAGAAGTGATACAACCATTCATCTCTGTCATCCTGCCTCAGTATCACTAAGATCCAAGTCATCTAAATTGTGATTTAATTGGCTCAACTGACATTTAATCAGCCAGGAACATTGCTGAAAATCAGGAACGATTAAAAACTATTCCACCAACTAGTCAAGATGAACTGATTCAGATGGTGTTTTTTTTGTTGTTGTTGTGTTTGCTCATTTTAGCTTTAAGTGGTTGCATGTGTTTGTCCTGGTGTCCTGGTTTGTCCTCCAGAATGGCACAAAAACACATGAGCAACATATATTGCATATTTTGGAAGAATATGCACTTGGCAGGCTGCAAATGAGCACAAGATTCCAGTCCAGTTTTGTTTTAATTAATATTTTGTTCTTATATTTCACCAAACCTCATTTTCCTCAAAAAAACTAATTTCCTCTTCACTTTTATTGCTTTCATCAAAATCTAACTTAACGTTCATACACAAGCCATTACAAGCAACTCTTAAAGCAAGCTGATGGTGGTGACCAGGATATCTGATTCGGGAAGTTTTACTGTACCTTGGTGGGCATAAGTGGGTGTTGCAGTCCTGGAGGAACGGAGGGGGTCGTCGGGAGCTCACACACAGGCTTTGGTCTGCTGCCTCCCTGGTCTGCTTGTTCAAGCAAATAATCACTGCTTCCTGCACACCTGCATTTTGACAACAATATATAAACACATGAAGAGGAGTATCTCTCACGCATCTGGTATGAAGCTCATGCATTTCCTCTCGTTTTATCTGTCTCACTCTTTCCAGACAGATCTTACTCAAAAAAAGGAAAGTGTTTTTCACAATGGCAGTGTGACTTTCTCTCTTTTCAGAGGGGCAAGATTCTTCACCAGCAGGATCTTTGACAAGGGTAGAACTTATTTTAACCAACCTCCATTTATACCAAGCTAAGTTCAAAATTTTGTGCATGCACAAAATGTAAAAATCCATAATATCTACAGCTTTAAAGGGATCATGACATCAAATTTCATTTTTCTTTGGTTTTGGGGGTATAATATGATCTGTTGTGCTCTGGTGAGGCCATGTGAATGTTAAGAGTTGGTATCAAAATCCCTGCTTAAAGGCGGTCAGCTTTGTTTCTTTGCTCAAAAAAGGATGAATCAGAGAACAATTTATTTTTCTATGTACATTATCTTTCTATGGTATTCATATTCTCCAATCACAGCACACCATCAAGCAAACAGACCTCCAAACAGACCAATATCAACTACATGAAATAGTTTATACAGTGATGTCACCACCTCTTTAAAGCTGTCAATCCACCCATCCATCCACTCCCTTATTAATAATCAGGGTTGTGAGAGTATTTGCTACTAATTTTCAGCATAAGACATAAATACATAATATCAAATCCATGCTTATGTAAGTAGAAGTCTTACAGCTGACACTGCTTTACAAACACACTGCTAGAATAGATTTCATCATGATGGCTATTATTTACCCATATTAAAGCAACGTTTACACCAAAGCTGAAATACACTCAGCAAAATAATGATCTGCATAATTTGTCATAATTTGTCATTTGGGTCAATAACGGAGATCTACTAATGCTAATGTTAACTTGCATGTAAATAGTGGAAATTTGGCTTCAGCTGTGTTATTTTTAAATGTTTGTACTTGTCTGTAGTAATGTTACATCTAAAAACATTTACATTTGCATTACAGCATCATTTTTTTGCTACTCTACATGTAAAGTTCTTTTTCAGTTAAACTGTTATGTCCTTCAATCACTACACAGGGCATGGGGGCTGCAGTCTGCTCACTTCTTGTGCCAATGACCTAACATGTCATAGAGAAGACGATTTCCTACAAGTTATTATGCTAAACAAAATCTTACAGTTGGCTTCACAATCTTTTGAATCATAGGCCATACACCATTTAAGCAGTTTACTTTTTTTCTTTTAAATAAAATAATGGCAGTATAATGTTTAATGTCTAGCTTTTTATCTTAGATGGTTTTTATTTAGTGTAAGACCTACTGAGAACCAGATAGCCTGATATATGGAAAACCCTGGAACAAAGATGGTATAGTTTCTTTTTATTGTGACTGTATATAGAGCAGCAAGGATGACTGGAAGTCAACTCTCCAGTGACAAAATCCAGGCATAAGACTACCATAAATACACAATGACATGGTTCAGTTTTAAAAGAGTAACTTAAGATCATATTAAAAGTAATGCAACACAAGCATAGGAGTCTACAATAAAGGAGGCACTTCAAACGCCACAGTGGTGTGATGGTCCACAGAAGCACAGCCCTAAGGGTGTGTCTTTGACATAAGATACTTCCTTGTAATCATCCTCAAATGCAAGCTACTTTAGTTTTGGGGAGTGTATGCACGCACGCATGCACACACACACGCACACACACACACACACACACACACACACGCACACACACACACACACACACACACACACACACACACAGACACTGGCAAGTGCCTGTGTGTAGAAATAAATTTGTGACTATCCTGGATGTGGACATGGAGAGATTAAAGTAAGCCTTGGCTTGTGTTGACAGGATGTTTAGGGAAACTGTTTCAGTCTGGGACAGCATTTACTGCTGCTTTGAGCACAGGGGACTTATGACCTTTAGGATTAAATGTGGTGTTTTCTTTCTCAAAGCCAGTTTTGGCATAGTTTTAGTCATCTACTTTCTAATACTGTATCATTTCATGTCTCATTAAAATAAACTGGGCCACTTGACCCTCATGGAGTTTTTATGATTTACAGACAGTTGGTTCACAATTAGGATTAAGAATAAAATTTTCAATGAAAACATCTTTCAACAAAGCCTGAGTTTCAAGATGATAAATTATGCTTATTTTAAATGGTTCCCCATATAATAATTCAAACCTACTGCAAAGGTAAAGGTTGAAGTGAGCACTTGTTCTACAAAGATCAGCTATGCAGGAAATGTGGGTGAGCCACACAGAAGTAAAGAGGTAATTAGGATCAATTTCTCCTCACTTATGCTGTTGGAAACACTTGTTGTACCAGGAATATGAAACAATTGTAATCTCGGATTTAAGAAAAGGAACAAATCTGAGGAATGAGAGAGCAAAGTTCTTACCCTGGCTAAGGCTGATAACTTGTGCAGGGAGTAAACAGCCAGATTACTGAGGTTATCATGAGTGTTGTGAGAATAAAGTGTATTAGGTTAAAAAATTATTTCTTTTGCAATGGTTTTTACTTTTATGTTTCATCTGTCAACACGAAACATCTGGTGATGTCTGTGAATATATTATTAATACCAGCTCCAAATGTCCCTTGTGCACATTTAGCCACGATTTTTTAGCTGTAGCAGAAACTTTTTATTTTCTAGTGTTTGATACAAATGAAGAAGAAAATATCTGACCTCATATGCAGTCCAGCCTTGCATCAGTATTTTGAATTCACTTCCATCCATCATGTGTATAGCATTAATTGAAAGTGAATGCTTTGGGCCAAATCAAATGTCAGTGTGAGAAAAATAACTGTAGACTTATATTGTTTAAGTCTATCGTGTGATAGACAGTGTGTTGAAAATATAATTTCCACTGCTCCACTACTATAGTTCAGTTAAACCCCTTAACTAAAACAGAGACTGATTATGTGGAGAAAAGTGAGATTTGCACAATAATTGCATAACTCACTAGGCAATTTGGTAACAAAGATACCTATATAAATAGTTGGGCTGAATAACAATCCTAGTGTGAATAGGAGCAGAAGTTAAAACCTCTATCTGAATACGGCCAGAATGTTAGTGTGGCAAAAATACACAGAACAGCTAGCTGTAGGTTAGCGTTACTAACCTTACTTCACAGCTGAAACAGTGGAAATGTGGTGGTAAACCATCACTCCAAGTGCTCAATACTGAGTGACTGAACGAGTGTTGAGCACATCTGCTGCCTGACAGTCTTATTGTTTCTGCCAATTATAAGTTATAAATGTTCACCAAAACTGTTTTAAAAAATCTGTTTGTGAATGATTAGGCTTACTTCATTTCATAGTATACTTTCTTTGTTTTCGCACATTAAATCAAACTGCCTCGCATTGACTCCTATCAAATTAAATCAAATCACACCTTATTTTAAACCTTAAAATCAAGGAATGAAACTGCATCATAATAAAAGGGTGAATCATATCAGGCTTATTTCCTATCCATGTATCTGAAATAATTTAGATCTTCACCAGTGCATCAAGACATATATGTATCAGACACAGACCATAATTGCACAACCCTATTCACCACTGTGACAAATTACGGCAGACTTGGCTTGTCGCAAAAAGCTTTTAAATCCTTTGGTAAATTGTTAGGTCTCCACGTTACTGAGCTCAGGCTACATTTCTCCTGACCTTTTCCTCCTCAGTGGAGAAACTACCATATAAATTTTCATTTTATGAACTCAAACTAGAGCTGGAGACTTTGCTATCACTACCTTTGTCTTAGATGGCTATTACGTTATGCAATTATGCTGAAGTTTAGTGTTCCAAATGAAACATCACTCGACAGCTACTTTCAGATGCATTCTCCACTGTCTTGAGCTTGCCCATCTTTTTCCACACTCTTTTAGAGGTTTGTCAAGTTTAGTCCTGAAAAAGACATTTACTAGTGTGATACAATCCTGAACAAAATTAAAAGAAACAGCTGTGAAAATTAATAAATGTGCTATTTATGTTTTTCCAAGGTAGAGTTCATTTTATTAAATGCTTATTACTTGGTTTAACAAATTCTAATCATTTTCCTGTCGCTTGATCTAAAGTAATGTTATAAAAAGTCATGTTTATGTAATGTTTATTGTAAAATCTGGCTACATTTACTGATAATCAGTAGATGATTGAACATGTTATTAAATCAAACACACTTTAGCTGTTGGTTTTTATAACATTGATTAATATTTTCTAATTAACGGGTGTGTTAATCTTCAGTTAAAGCATTTTTAGGTTTATGTTTTAATTTTCCTCTTCTGTTCTTTTTTTTTTACTTCCCCCATACTGTAGAGATAACTTAAGATCAGTACCTCCTCCACAACTCTCTGAGCACTCCGTAAACCCCTCATACTCCCAGTCAAGTAGGTCCCCCCCTTGTGGCAGCTCCTCCTCTTCTCTATTTTGGTCCCCATGGCCAAGCCCTTGCGAGCAGGGTTTACGATAACATGGCTGGACCAAGATGGGTTTTTCCCCCTCGCACGCATCGTCAGGCAGGTCGGCAACAGTCTGGGAGAAAGATAGCAACACCTGGCACTTGACCATCCGCCGCTGGGTCCCAGCTCCACATGTTCTGCTGCAGGCCTGCCAGGGGCCAGGAATGAAGCTGGAGGAGGATAACACAGATGGAAAATATAGAAAATATTCAACTCATGACATAGGCTTCCTTTACAAATACCTGAACCCCTGAAAAGCTGAACCCCACTTGATCTTTAAATTTATTTGACTTTAGCAAAGTATTTGTTTGAATTACAAGCTTTTATCTGCTGAAAGACCAAACAGAAGAGAAAAAAAAAAAATCGAGCTATGAACAAACCACCTATCTGGTGATTGGAGAAATTTGTGAAATTTCCTTTAAGTGTCATGGGATAATACAGCAGCCAGGCTCCCTCTGTTTTTTTAATATGGGTGTAATATTTCAGCAACATAATTCGTAATGACATCCACTTTTGGAAGCTGTCTAATAAATACAGATAAATAAAACCCCTCTTCAGTCAGATTTACAAGAAGGCTGATCTGAGAAGTTTCCGTCAGTGCCAAGTATTCATGTCTCTTATAATAAAGCGGATCAAACATCTTTTTCTTAAGAGCCATGTGTTTCAGCACAGTCCATTTCCATAAACGTAACAGAAGCCGGAGCAATGTGATAACCCTGTCATGGTTATGTATAATAGCCATTAATCCTGTTGGAAAAGGGGCTATTTAAGTTTAATTTGATTTTCTCTTGAGTTGCTTTTGGAGAGAGAACACAAACATTGTTGTGCATATGCTGAAAAGGAAAGAAAGGGTTTTATGATTTACTATAATTTCCATCATAGCTGCTCTCTAATAATCTGCCGTGAACATTTTTGCAAATTTGGGCGAGTACCTTGGAAGTAACCAGACAAAGAGGACAGATTTCTCTTCACTAACCACAACTTTATCGTTGTTTTATATAGTTGTTATTTTTGCCACTGTGAGGAATTACCGGCAAGTTGTCTCAGAAGGTAGAGCTAAGAATGACGTCACACCGGATTTTAATACATTCTCATCGCAAGTCAGAAAACAGTGGGATTTTGATTTGGTGTTAACTATTATTAGCAATACAATCCTGACCTGGGTTCTTTCAGCAAGGAGTTTGCTTGTGTGGGTTTTCTCCAGGTACTCCACCTTCCTCCCACAGCCCAAAAGCATAACTGTAAGGTTAATTGGTCTCTCTAAATTGTCCTCATGTGTGAGTATATGTGCTGTTTTAGACATGTGATGGACTGGAGACCTGTTGACTAAATTGCATTTGAATGCGATGCCTGGCACAGCTACATTTGATTTGAGCTGTTATCGTTTTTGGCAACGAGATTCCCCCCCAAAAAAATCCCAAATTTTAATTTCTGGTTTACCTCGGAATACAGATTATTCAGCTATTTAAATGTGTATTTACACAACGAAGGGAGCTTCAACTCGTTGCAAGCATTCCTCCCCCCGTCTGACCACAACACAAAAACGCCACACTGTTTTATAAGATGACTCAATAAAGAGCTCATAATAACAGCAAAAGCCGGCTCTTTACGAGCGTCTGGGGGCTCGCTCTTGTTTGGACAAACGAATGAAATGAATCACTCGTAGTTAAAGCTTGGAACATGAACAACAAAGTCAACATGCAAGCTCGCAGAAATGTTTATCTTCATGGGCGGTTAAAGTACATCTGTCAGTTCAAAAACAATCCTGCATTCATTTGTGGCAGGAAACAACAGAATTTTTTTGGTTTGTAATATCAGCCAAGGTCACATATTAATTGCATCGATTAAACATCTATCTACAGAAATATTCTATAAACTGGTAGTAAAAATAATATGTTTGGCAAGGACATGGAGAACAAATCGGTTTCACTTTTCTTACGCCAACAGTAAGTCCAAAATAGGAATTTCCTTCTTCTTCTTCCTACATCCGTAACATAGCCCCATGTGGTATGCAGATATTTTTGTTGGATTGTGAACGATGGTGCATTATGCAGAGATATTTATGAGCTTTTTGACAAAAGAAATGTTTTTTATTGCAACAGAACAAAATCATTTGCATTGGCACTCCTCCCTCCACTCTCTGCTTGATCCAGATATGTCAAAGTAAAAAATGTTCAAAACTTGTTGCTAATATAAGTCATGCAAAGGCACTACTCGGCATCCAAATATTGTTCGCTTTCAGGGGACAGAACATCTGGAAGATTGTGGGGTTTGCTGAGGTAATGCTGGAAGGAAGTGCAGGTTCTCAAAACGATGTTTGTTCTCCTTCACTCTCAGTTTCCCCTTTTACCCTAAATAACCTCAAGTTACATTTAAGACACACAGATCAGGCACCCAGGAGGTATTTGCAGTCATATGGGTGAAAGGTTTGACGACTGCTAGGCGAGTGTGAGACCCGAGGTTGATGGAAATCGTTGCTGACATGAACACAACAGTGATACTATAGTGGTTTCATGGCGGCACCCAGACCTGTCCAGTTCAATTTGACCTTCAGGTTGGACTGTTTCTCTAAGCTTGGAAAATGTTTTTGAAACTATGTGTGTCTTCAAAATTACTGTTGCTTTATTTTACCCCTGTGGAGAAATTTTATGTTACAAAAGTATATTTTTCTTTTAAGACGAGATCATACTAGTTTTTTTTAGCTTCCGCACAAAACTGGAACCAGCAAATCTAAGAATATAATCATCTAAAACTTTTTACTTTCAATTCAGCCAACAAATGTTTGTACATATGTAACCTCTTACAATTTTATTATGTAACAACTATAAACTTAAATGCTTTTTATGCATATTTTATGTGACTGACCAACACAGAGTGGTGCATAATTGTCGAGTGGAACAAAAATGTTAGGGTTTTTAAAAAATTTATAAATAAAACTCTGAAATGTGTGTTGTCCATTTGTATTTATGCCCCTTTATGCATGTAGCCCTAAATAAAACCTAGCGCAAACAATTGCTTTCAGAAGAGACCTGACCAGTGAATAGATAAGTATAATTTAATCTCAGTATAAATCTAGCTGTTCTTTGAAGAACCTAGTGGTTTTGGACTTTGAAGATGAACTATTGGAATGGTTTAGATCAAAGCATATTCATGTGTTCAAATGGCCCAGTCAAAGTCCAGACCTAACTCTAACTGAGAATCTTTGGCAAGACCTGATGTTCACAGAGAATTTCCATCCAGTGTGACTGAGCTTGAATTATTTTCCAAATAAGAATAAGTAAAACTTTCAGTCTCTAGATGTGCAAAGCTGAAATTTGTTACAAAAACCTTGCAGCTGTATTTCACAAAGTGTTGACTCAGGGGTATTGACACAAAGAAATACCCCATTTGTCAGATTTTTATTCATAATGTATTGTTGATTCTACCATCCCTAAAGGGCAACCTGTGGCCATTTATTGATAATTGTGCACACCTGTGTATATCTCCAACCATAACAGGGAGACAACAGGAACATTAACAAGATTAAACACGTATCTTATAACTTGGTGTGGTTCTATCACATAAATCCTACAAAAACACACTGAAATTTTGAGATGTAATGTGACAAAGTGTGAAAAAGTTCAAGCAGTGTGAATACTTTCACAAGAACCAAATTAAAATATGTTCTAGAAGCTCAGTTAATATTCATGTTTGCTCATGCATTGTTGGTGCTTACGTTGGCTCCTCAGTCACAGTCACTTCCTCCTCCAGCTCAATGGCCTGTTTCTGCCAGACAGGCTTCGCCTCAATAGGGAGTGTGTCTAAAGCAAATTGTACAGATCCACTTAACATTGTATGAAACCACTAAGAAAGGAACAAAAGTTGCCTGGTGTAAAGTAACATTTCCCACCTATGGATTTGTAGCAAGGCACTGCAACCAGACACTCCTCCTTGATGTGGGGTTTGGTGGTGGGGTTGCAGCCTCCGGCATGGATCCCTCTGTGATCGATGCATAAAACCACCCTGTAGCGCAGACCCTGACCACAGGTCACTGTGCACTGGTGGTGACAGGTCACACAAGGTTTTCTCAGTCTTACTTCACACAACTTTTACAGTCATGTTCATTTTCCTTTAAATTTATATTAAAAAAAATAGTATTAGTCTGGAACTCAAGGGAAGTGAAAAGAGAATCCTTCCAAAATCTCATCAGATCTCTCATCAAGAGCAAACTTTGTGGATCTTCTGCCAAAATAAGCATTTTAAAGGAAGAATGTGCTGCACAAATAGCATACCAGGTTTTAAAGGGGCCACAGATCTGACTGCCGGGAATTAGCATGTTCCTGTTTAGCTGGGGAGGCAGAAAAACTGGCAATCAGGAAGTTGCATGTAACGTTTATTGTACGGCTTTAGTTCAAGAAATAAACTTGATTAAATTGGCCAGCGTGTGATGGAACAGAGAGAAACTGGTGTTAACGATGCAGCTCTTTTATACAAAGTAAAATATTTGCATATTTGTTCCCAAGCAGTAATGAGTGTTTCTTTTCCAATCAAGATACAATTTAAAACGAACTATCTGTTGTTCTAGGGAATTACTTACTGGCATAGTTTGTTTTTTTAGATTTTTTCATGAGTAATTCTGTGTTTTTTTATACTCATTTGTGGATGGAGTTCCCGTAGCTGTCTCAGTAGCTATAAAAAGAGAAAATATAAGTCACCTACAGGTCCAGACAACCTCTGACTGTATTTGGTAAGGAATCGCATTCAGAATGAAATCAATGCAAAATCATCCCATGTAGTCTATTTAATGTGTAGTCAATGTAACAAAGTCCTGTAATAATTTGTGATAAAGCATGAAAAGAAAGTAGTCTTTATGAAAACAATAAAAAAAACAAGAAGTCAAGACAAGATATTGTGGCAGTTTTCTACCTTTTTTTTTGTTAAAGTACAGTTCAGAGATGTTTTTGTTTCCAATAAAAAAAAAGAAAGAAGAAGAAATGATGAAAAAAAAAAAAAAAAAAAAAAAAAACAAGCCATGCCAAGCAGAATTTTCCAAAACAATCACAGAAAAACTCAATTATTTTTGTGAAGATCCTGAGTCTAGTTTAAAAAAATTACCAACCAGGATTTTAGAATCATGCCAAAGAATGAAAAGGAGGTACCTACAGGCGACCATTCCTGTGCCACCCAGGTTGGACAGCTAAAAGTGTTGCAGGGCTGCAGGATTGCTGTCTTTGGAGAGTAGAGACACTTCCACTCTTCAGTGGGGGTGATGTTACCCTGCATGTCTTCCTCCACACATGTCACAGAGCGACTCTGGATGCCGCCGCCGCAGGAGGTGGAGCATGCCGTCCAGGGGCTGCTCTCCCAGCTGATGGAAGAAAACGTGAGATGTGATATAGTGGATTTATGCTACGTATCTTTTTTTGTTTTATCTCACAGAGCTTTAAACGTACCGAGGCAAGGGGTGGTAGAGATCATACGGCATAATTTCTTTGTACCCATCACTAAGGAAATGAGATGATTAAATAAACTGGATTATGCTGTTAAAATAAATAATTTGTTCAGTTCAGTAAAGATCCAGAACCCTACCTGTCCAAACAAGGTTCCATGTTGCACTCCTGCAATTTGGGTTTCGGTTTAACATTTTCAGGGTAATAATGGCAATACTGGTCCACAACCACTCGACCAGTTCGTAGATCATAGCACTCTGCAGATGTTAGCTGGTAACCTGTGGACAACGTTGTGAATAAAGACTAAGAGAGCACTTAGTCAAACAATTATTAAACATAAATATTTATGTAAATCTGCTCTATTACTTTACAATTTATATATAATTAAAATGCATTCAAAATTCAATAACAATAATTTCAAATAGAACAAATAAATGTGAAGAAAAGTCATCAAAAAATAAACCACATTCATTTAAACATAAGTAATGTTAAGAATATTTGCATTATTTTTAAAAATGAATCAAATGTAAACAAAAAATTAATAATTTAAAAATAAATGACTTAGGGAACACAATAAAATCAATTAAAATAATTGATTGTAATTAGCTTTAAAAAATGTTAACATCAGATATACATGATATTTGCATGACCTGTTACAAAGTAAATACTAAATAATGCATTTCAGATAAAAATATAACAACTTGTAATAAATGGAATGCACTAAAAATTAATAGAAAAAAATAAAATATTTGCTTTATCAAATATAAATAATTAACTTCAAGCAAATTTTAGTTATTTATAAATTAAATACAAGCATTTTTAAATTATAATAAAATCTTTTTGAACAAATTAAATTAAATTTAAAAAACTAAAAGTAAATTACACCTAAAGATTAAATATATGTGAGAACAGAGAATCTGTTTGTGTCACAGTTTTCTGTGTTATGCAAGACAATTAATACATTTTTTGCAAGGTTTACCTCCACCACATGTGACGGAGCAAGGGAAGAAGTCAGTCTCTCTCCAGCGGTGGATGATGGGCTGATAGTAGATGTACTGGATCACACTGTCTGCTCCACTGGTAAACTGTATCTAAGAATTTTAAAAAATAAATTAAAGAAGTATGTCACATTTTCTATTTCTTCTCAGTGTCCCTTCAAATAAAAAACTAGAATAATGGTAAAGCTTTAGTCTCTTTACATTCAGACTAAGTTTCACCAGTGAATGATTGCATCCTGAACAGAGTAGTGTTTAATTTAAGAGCTATATTCAGTTCAATATTTTCAAAAGTTTTAGTGTCACTCATGAACATGGTCATATTGCAGCGTTCGTGCACAGCTCTGCATCTGGGATACTAATAACGCACAACACAGTGCTTCAACACATGCCGTCTTTTACAACATGGGAAGTAGTCAGGAGATTAATTTGCATTTCATGTTGAAGTGGTTTACACTACTCCAATATCTTTAAATCTAAACATATGAAACCATAGCTGCTTTGCACCCTGTTTAACACAGGGAGGTTCAGCTGGAGTTCACAAATGAAAGCCTTATCTGAGCCTAGTGTGGATAGGCTCTTTAGCGGTTTTCATTGACAGGGGTCTGAGTAAAATACAACTGAAAGGACAGAGTGTTAGTAGGTATTTAACAGTGTGAAGTTGGCAGAGCTCTGAGCTGAGGTAAGTATTTTAAAACCAGTTTTTAAACTTTTAACAGGTGTAGTACTTATTTTGAACTTATTTGGTTTTAGCATTAAACACAAGGTTGATAGCTGATGGAACAATATTTTTAGTAAACAAACTTTCATTTACTCAACCAGTATTTAATTTTCAGTAAGAGATGTCCTCCAGTTCACTTTACTCTCAAATAAGAATTTTACTTTCAAGTCAACCAGATGAAGCAGATGGTTTGCGGTGCTAACATTATAGTTCATACATCCTAGAATGTGTCACCATCCTGTGCAATGTCATCCACTTCAAGCATTCAGAAGGCTGAGGTAAGAGAATCTTCATCAG
This sequence comes from Anableps anableps, assembly GCA_014839685.1. Lineage (NCBI taxonomy): Eukaryota > Metazoa > Chordata > Actinopteri > Cyprinodontiformes > Anablepidae > Anableps > Anableps anableps. The sequence goes on from CM026085.1 coordinate 19,826,664, forward strand.
TGCAAACAGAGCGTGTGTAGAGCAGAATATGAGAATAAGTAGTGTTTTTATGGGATCATTGCTGGGACATCTTACAAGCAGTTATGTGAATTTTGTCGGAATGGAGCATATGTGCAGTATATGTGACATCTCTAAATTGTGATGCTTATCCCACTGTATTTATTAGCAAGTCTAAAAAATCCATGGCAGCCTGGCTTATCTGGAGATAAAACAACATTTGCTACAGTTGCATTTGTAGGAAGATGATGCTGGAGAATCATTTACTTTAAGGAGAATATTTCTGTGGACCACAGAAATGCAAGTCAAACATATAATAATGTGAAAGGGGTATTAGTTGTATAGAAAAATACAGTCCTGATCAAAGAGACAAGATAACAGCTAGTCAGGGCTAGGCTAGTTTTGATTAATATAATTATATCATCTTAGAACCACAGCCATGGTACTTCATCCAAGCACTAGTTGCTAGTTTAGAGCTTTTACATCAGAATCACTTTATTTTCATTTCCATTAGCTATGATGATTTTTTATTTTTTTTTTATTTTTATTTTTTTAACTTTTAAAAGTAGAGTTACTCCATAATGACAGTAATTGTCTTTTTTTGACTGCTATGCGAGACCAGCAGATTCCCAGAATGGCTCCATTATCTTGACTCTCCGGTTAGAACTAAATTCTGCTTCTTCAAGCTATGGTTATTTAAAAATTAATGGAGGATCTTTTATTTGGTAGTTTTTGATGCGGCCATAACACAACTGCATATCTGGTTTGCTGTATTAGGACTACAGAATCTGACAGTGTGGAACTTGTAATGTGATCTCCAGCTCAGATAGATTTTTGTTAGACATCAAACAATTGCAATTTAGTGAAGCAACGTATACTGTAAACAAACAGTACAGTTTGGAAATTGTTATGCAAATGACAATTCAATGATCTGATATCAATACCTCTCATGGTACTCCATGCAGAAGGTCTGTGCTCAGAAAGGATTCACTCAGCTCAGTATGCTGAATTCTTGGACCAGCTGGCCTTGCCCTGTCTTTTGATTAATTTGGCTAATCATTATTTGACCACTTGGGGGCACTCATAGATGGCATAAAGCATGGAACTTCCAGCCCAAGATGGTTGGGGATTCGTTAACAATGGAAAAAGAAAAAAAAAAACAAGAGGGTGACGCCATGGCAAAGATTCACTTTGTAAAAACCCAGGAGTGAAATGTAAATTTTTTGAGGTGCAGCATAAAAAATAAAAAAAATCACTTCATAAACACATGAGAACATCACAAAATGCTCTTCATTTTCTCATATTAGGGTCTGTCCTAGTGTTCATTTAAAGATAAGAAAAAGTCTGAGGGGACCTTAAATTATGACAGTCAAGCTTCATAAATCTCTAAAATATGATCCCTATCAGCATTATTGTGCTTGTAATGTTGTGAATCCATCATATTCTTTGTATCTTAGCAGCATCATTCACTATTTTACTGACTGTTAAATGCTGAGATAAATTCCTGTAATGGCTCTTTTATTTCCAGCTTCTTGTAAACTGAATTATTTACATATTCATCACTGGTCCACCTGTTTTCCAAATTTGGTCCTTAATCTGACCATTCCACGTGGGTTCTTTGCTATTTTTGTCAGTGGGTGAATATATTAATGTAAGCTCTTACTTTGATGGTGAAGTCCGCTCCAAGAGGACCAGCCATTCGGAGGATTTCTTTGTCTGAAAGCTTCTGAAAATCCAAGGTGGTGTTCTCTAGGTAGTATTGCCCAGATTGGTCCAACATCAGCTCAGTTTTATCCCCCAATAGGGTCTTACCCTCCACATCTAAAAATAAAACAAATTAGACAACTAAAACAAACTGTAGACTTTAGAGTTCTGGTGAACTATTGTTCTGCTCAAAAACTTTAGTTTCTTTTGCTAAAATATCAGAGCTTCATCATCATCAAACCCAATAATTTCTCGGTGGGGTTTTATTATTACTGTGTCACTGTTTTTCAAACAAAATTAAGAAGGAAATAAAAAATGTGATTAAAACGTCTAGAGGCTTAAAGGATTGCTTTGATTTAGGACAGACCACACACAGAGATTTAGTCAGAGCCAGTTACACACAATGAGCACAGTCTGGTTTCGGTGTTTGAAAGCCAAGAGCAGCAGCGCAGCACTGCCAGCAGGATCACGAGCAAGATCTGCAAGAAAGCTGTCACTGCAGTGAGCTTCTGCTCTGTTTGACCCAACCTCAGCTATGACACCAACCCTTAATGGGGTTGACTCTAATTCCAGCATGAATGTTTAGAGAAAGAAAGGCTGTGAAGAAACAGAAGAAGTATTTCAGTTCAAAAAGTAAAACTCATAATATATAGATACATACACAGACTGATAAATTTTCAAGTAATTATACAAACTAATTTTGCAAATTCATATTAATACAGCTAATGAAAACTAAAAACTCAGTATCTAATTAGAATATTACATAACACAAAAAAGGACTTTTAATAACAAAATGTCAGCCTACTGAAAAGTATATCCATGTACTATTAAGTATTTGCAGTCAATACTTGGTCAGGCTCCATCAGCATGAATTACTGCATTAATGCAGCATAGCATGGAGGCGATGAGCCTGTGGTTCTGCTGAGGTGTAATGGACGCCCAGGTTGCTTTGATAGCTGCCTTCAGGTCATCTGCATTGTTGGATCTGGTGTCTCTGATCTTTCTCTTGAGTATTTTCCCTGTGAGTGGTCAAGGCCAAACAGCAGGGGCTCATGAAAAAGCTGGCAATAAGATCATGGCCACTAAAGACTCAAGGATGGTTTTGGAGCTGAACGCTGGTTCAAGTTGTCCCATATAATGGAGGAACTATTCAAGCTTAAAATTTAAATAATTTTACAGTCTGATTCAAGGACTTGGGGTCCAAATTGTTAAGAACTGACTTCAGCTAATCATTTGTGGGGTGTCCAAGACTTAAAAGATATGCACCAGAGGAGGTCCTCAGAAAGTTGCAAGAGTTCCTCCACTGAGATGACAGTAATGTTCTGGTGGCACTAAGAAGACTAACTTAACCTTGGACAAGTTTGAATGAATTAAGTCTGATTTTCTGCTATATGTGAAAAATATTATTCCTTCAATAGTACAAGTAAGAGGTTATTTTTAAAGTGAATTATTAATAGCAAAATCACCTGAGGTATTTTGCTGTGAAAAAAAGGCCAACAATGTTTTGTTGTGTTCTCATATAAAAAGGTAAAGGAACATTTAAAATTTAATAAATAAATAGCATTAAGTTTATAAGATTCAAACACATTGTACTTCTGATCAGTGTACAACAGCTGAGAACAAAAATTACAAATCTAAAATAAATATTATAGTTTGGGTATAACTGGTTTGGATGGAAGGGCACCCCAGACCTACCAGGACTTACACAAGTGATCCGGGCCTTTCAGGACCAGACGTACATGACGGCTCTGATATGGAATGATGACCACCGTGTCCTCAGCTTGAGGGGGACAGACAAAAAAAAAAAAAAAAAAAAAGATAAGAAAGATGCATAAACATACTCATATATGTAAAAATATATTAAATGTATTTTAAACAAAGTCCCAAATGAATGTAGATTTTATATAAGCAGCAAGTGATGCTAATTCAGCAAAACATCCATTAATGCAATGATTTGTTGTTGTATTTGTAGCTCATATTATTCATTTATGAGTGGAAAGGTCAGAATATCAAATCATTATGTGATCAGAGCATTAAATACAATACAATTGTCAGATAACTGCTTTTAAGCTTTCCTTTGAGGCTAACTTCAGCAGTTTAGCATTCCCTCCAAAACAATGCGTGAAATCTGCACCATGAAACATCTCATTAAATCTGTCACCCTATTAAAACCCTCCAACATCTTTAAAATGTTGTCACTGTGAGCTACAATACATGACTTTCACTTATAACTGATCTGTTTTAAGGGAAACAATATTAACAATATTTGTTTAAGTGTGAACTGTGCCTAAGGTGTTTTTATTAAGAAAAACTATAAAATGCTAACAAGAGCATAGTAAGAAAGAAGAGTATTTACTTTTTCCTGAAGTATGCTGGGATTTGTAATGACCTCGCACCAGTCTGCAGGATGAGCCATCTCCATTGCAGATACCGCAGTTGTCTTCCTTTGCCGTGCTCCCCAGTTCATGATCACAGCCAACAATCTGCAACATACAGAAACAGTGAAACAGATGGATACAGATGGATGGATTCTAAAAAGGCTCAATGGGTAGTAGAAGTGAGGGATTTAACTGTATTGTGTCAGGTAAGGCACAATGTTCCCAAACAGCTGCTAATCTATAACATAACTGAAAAAGACAATAAAAAAGGTGCTGCAATGGCCTAATCAAAGTCCAGACCTCAACCTGACTGAAATATCGTTGTGGGACCTTAAGATATTTGTGCTGAAACAAATGTCTGGGAACCTCAATTAACTCAAGAAACTTTGTAGAGAAGAGTGGGACAAAATTGCTCCACAATCATAAGAGAGAATAACAAAGTTACACAGAAAACAATTTGTTCAGTTTATTGCTTCTAAAGGTGCTTCTACAAGCTGCGCTTATAGTTTTTCCATGTCTGTGTTGACAGTCTCTAATTACTGCATTTGTGGATGTTTATGTGAGGCAGCAGCTGGGACAGCATTAAGTGCAAAAGAAAACTTCTCAGGAGGACAATAAAGTATCCAGCATCACGTAGTAAGTCATTGTATTGTATCTTTCAACAGAAACAAGAGAATTCAGACGTGAACCTTAAAAATCTTTCCAGAAACTCCCAATGAAAGTGGGCTTTTTTAATGTTGTAAGGCTCATGAAACAATCTAAACAACCCTTTGGTGCAATTAATATTTATACCTAATCCTTGCTTCACTAAGATACAATCAAAAGTCATTTCCATCTCATTAAATTTCCACATATTCTCCTCTTCTCTACTTTTTTTTAACAATGTCCACAAGCATGCATCGTTGATTGATGGAGTTTTTCACTATTTCTGTCAGTAACACAAAACCAAAACCACACAGTGTTTCTAAGCATTGTAAAGTAGTTCACCAAACTGTGTGTCTATGCACACACGCAGCGCTGCGGGATGTTACTTCATTCAACCGAGGAAAAAAATGCATTGTAAACCATTTCCTGGATGGTCAGTCAAAAGCCACATCTACAAAATTATTCTCATTGGGTATTCATGTTTAAAACAGATGGTATATGATGTAATTCAGCGTTCTGTGCATTAGTCTTCTTGGATTTCTTTCTTTTTAAGATCATGTACTTAAATGCAATGTAATGTCATCCCTTTTGAACCAGAGTGAAAAACTGTGTATGAAAAACTGAATGGTTGTTTCAGAAAGCAGTAGCTTACTGTAGGCTCAAATGATGACTTCACCTGACTTAGCCTTTTTTTTCCCCTCACATGATCACCATTTTTTGGGTTCAGTTTTACAGTTTGGAGGAAAAAAAATATCCTTTATATGGTGTGATGACTGAAATTAACCATGGTTACCTCAAAAGAACACATCCTTCCATAGTGGCTTCACAAACAAGAATATTGCTGCTTGTAACATTATAACCCAGTCAACCATTTATCAAGTCAACAAGGACTTCAAGGAGTTGAAGAGTTCAAAGAATTCAGTTGCTGAGAAGAAAGCTTCAGAGTATCCAAGAAAGTTCAGCAAGTGCAAGGACAGCCTCCTAAAGATGAGTTAACAAAGGGATCGTGTTGTTACGAGCTTGCTCAGGAAAGGCAGCAGGCATGTCTGCATGTGTTTTTGCATGGACAATTATTCAGAGACTTTTGGATGCTGGTCTGGTGTCAAGAGTGAATTATTTTCTCCAATAAAGCTCCAAAGATTGTTTGTGACATCCTTAATCAGACATTTCTGTAGAAGAAAATGGTCAACGCTATCTACACCTTTGAAACTTTGTAATATTTATTATTGAACCACAATATATAGTAAAAAAAAAAAAAAGTTAAATGTTAAAAGAATGAATTAAACTAAAACAGTAAAGTTTGTGAATGACTTGTGAATGACTTTGTGAATGACTCCAACCTTTTGTCCAAAACCATAGCTTGGACAAGGCTTTTCAATAGATCAGTGATGACAGTAAACATTTTTTGGACAGCAAAACATTGCAGACTACCTACACCATAATAGACTATGTAACCCATTAGATATTTTGTATACAATAATCAGTGGAGGCAACTGAATGCATTGGCCAGAATATCCATAATATACAAAACTGTTGTCATAGTAATTAGAGTATACCCAATGAGGTCCCACATTAAAGCATTTGTAACTTTTTCTCCGAGGGATATATTTTTGTGAAGGATTAAATTCAAACTGAACAAAAATCAGATTTACATATTAACAGTCAATATCAACAGTCCCAGGCACACATTTTGGGTCTTAACTAAATAAAAACAACGAAGCCAAACTATTTAAGGACAAAAAGCAATCCAGCTCCGTGATGCTTTCTCTCACCTGGCAGATTCCGCTGATGCACATGTCAAAGGACTCGGTGTAACAGCGTGTTCCATCTAGCACTTTGGGCGCCAGCTCCACCACAACTCCCGAGCCTTTGGCTTTACACTTGAGAGAACAAGGATTTTCTGGGTCATTATTAACAGGCAGCCAGTCATGGAACTGACCCTGGTATCGCACGTCTGCATGAGCTGAACACTGCTGAGCCCGGAAGTCCCCAGCATCTGGCGGGCAGTCCTAAAGGCAACACCAAAAAAGGCTTTAAACTGTTTAATATGGTGATAAACACTGTGAGAGTTATAATACAGTAAATGTCTGTTTAGAAATGTTTTCAAACAAAGGGTTTGGATGTTGTGAGTTTGGTCTGTTTTGCAAAGAGGAAAGTCTTCAGGTCAGTTTAGAAGACAGGAAAAGACTCAATCTCCCTGGTTAGTTTGAGAAACCCAGTATCTATGCTCAGGAAGATATAAGCCATGGTAATTAGCATAATGTAGGACTTTAAAGATGGGAAGTGATATTTTAAAATCAACACTAAGTATAGCAGGACATCATTGTGGGTAGGCAAGCAAAGGTACAGTGGACCCTCGGTATTCATAGAGGTTAGGGACAAAAGCCACCTGTGAAAAGTTAAAATCCACGAATACTTCAGAACCCCTCTAAAAATTCTTAAACCTGCATGTTTTAATAGTTCAGACACCAAATATACCCCAAATATACTGTCTTAGCACTACTGCAGAAGCTAATATCTACGGTCTTTCTTATTTCCCCTCTTGGGGGTACAGCCAATTATTACCAATGAAAATGAACATAGCTTCTGGACTGGCTGCTTTGCAGACACCAGCCAGTAGCGTGTCAAGTAGCATTGGACCCAGTTATTCCAGCTTCCCAAGATGCATTTTCTTTTGAATATTTTAGATATGAGTTACATAGATACGTAGATAGAAAAACAGACAGACCCGTCCATCCTTGGGGTACACCACAACTCAATCAAGTTAGTAATGAAGGGAAATGATAAAATTTGTAGCACAAGAGTTCTGTGTTAGTGGTACAATCATAATAAATTCTGAGTCAAGTTGTTAATATCAATCCATGACCATAAATAATACAATTTGAAGCTATGATGGGTGGTTTTCAAGGTAATACTCAATTCTAAAGCAACTAATTGAGCTGCCACCTTTATATATACTCAAGCATGAAAATTGATGCATTCAATTTCCCAATCATCAACCCAGTTTTATCTTTAATTCCAAAGTAAAAGCCACTTTAATTAGGCATAGTTACATACATTCAGCTGTCTTGAACTTACCACATTACTGCATGTGCGATATTTGATATTCTGCCCTTCACAGGTTCTGTAAAAGACAAAAAAGTCACAAAACAAAACCAAAATGCATTGGTTGCATCCTGCATCCAGTGCATCTGGAGTCTCATCCCAAATGTGGTGTTATTTTTCAAATAACGTAATGAATGTATTAGTCAAACCACAAACATATGCTTTAGTTTGCAAAGAGAGTTTCCAAAGCTCCACAAGTATAATCTACACACACACAATGTGACTTTGTATCTGAAGACAAATGCAGCAAACCACAGAGAATAAAATGATTTATCGAGAAATATTTAAGAGATGACTTGGTAATAGTTTTTTTTACTCTTCTTTATGAAGTCCTGTTTCACTTTTGATTTAATTTCTTTTTTACCCACTTTCTGGTTTCCTGATAAGTTGTAATACAATTAAACAATTCTTCATAGAAAATAATCACACAGAGACAACATAAAGTTAACATAGGGAACTTGTATTGATTTCATTTAAAAAAATTTAAAAAAATCTATGCAAATTTTTAAATTTGTGTCGTCAAAACAAATTATAATAGGTGGAACAGGCTAAAGTACCAACCTAACTCTCAGAAGGGATCACTCTAATTTTGGACAGCACTATACTTACATACTTTATACCAATTTATAGGGAGAATTCCAATGTTTGGCAATCTATTACTATATTTTATCATGCAATTAAATTGTGCTTCCCAGTTTTATATTTGGTTAGTTGGATAGACTTTCACTGTCTACACCTGATTTAGAGCTTAGTGACTTAAATGTATACGACGATAATGAAACAGTAAGCAAGCAGTGAGAGAAATGTGGGTAAAACACAAGAGTAAGATTTCTAGATAATCTCATCCAAGTGAAAATACAGAGAACTGAGTGAACCTCAACTTTGAAGATTCTGAATAAACTGCCATTTGTCTTGCCATACTAGTCCATAAACAAATCATAGCTCCATAAATTAACAGTAATATACATACATTAGGAAAGCAGGGGATAGTGGAGTCCTGCAGTCTGCATCTGCTGAACAGATTAAAGCACTTTGGATCGTGACTCCCTCCAGTCTGTGGCGGTTCTGCCCAAACTATTGAGCTCACCACTTACTGAAACGGAGGATTCCTTTCTCGTCAAGGGATGATAAACCGCTGATGGTAACAATGATAGGCCAATCATCCGAGACCGCAGTGGAAACTGATTAGATGATATTCCTTTTGAGTTTGGAAACTTAAGAGGAATTTTACTGTCTTTGTTCCTTAGCTAATCAGAAATCATGATTGGAGACAACATTTCAGAGTTAAGACTCACACATGAGTGAAGGGCTTGAGATTTTTTGCAGTGTTATTGCAGGGAGTAGATGTGGAGCGTGTGGCATGGCAAGAACATTAGAGCCTGTGACGAATCCAGACAGTCCCCTCTGCCAAGCCAAACAGGGCCTGAACCCAAACAAGAGACTTCCAAAGACCAAGAGATGAGAGACAGGTAGCAAAGATCAGTGTGGAAACTCACTCAGGGACCAGGAATATATAAACTAAACATAAAAAAACGGTAAAGGCAATAAAATGAATTTCCCTTTTCATTTCCTTCTCACACTGGAATCTCCAAAGTGAAGTTTAAACAGAAGCAGGCAGAGCCAGCACTGTAGGGTTCATCATGGTGTCATCATTGGTTTTAATGTCAGAATATCTGGACCACATTACAGATAATTTACAGAATATGAGTCCGGTATTTTATAAATAAATTAACACAAGTAGAGAGCAAATTAGAGCGCAAACCAAGATCAGGAGCTGGAGAATTTTCCCAAGGCTTGATGTTGCTCTAACTTGTCCGTTTTGCTAGTTCATGTCAAGATGTAAAGGCATCCCAGTTGTTTTTGTAAGGTGGGGAGGACAGTGAGGAGAAATAGCAGAAAATACCAACAGTTTGCTACGTTTATATTCTATCAAAGAACCCAGCAGGCAAAGTCTAGTCAGTGGTTGATACTCCAGGGCGAGGCACCTAACAATCGGTTTTGAGCCTGTTCTATTCAGAAGTGTCAACGCTTCTGATAAAATGTTGCGCAGTTCCCTTGCATTAGTAGGAGTGTTTGTAACTGAGTTGAAAGATACTCTGCAGTCCTTCCAAGAATATTGACAACATAAAATTACTGAATATCTCCTGTAAACAAAAATACATTTCGGACAAACCTTAGGTAATTCAAGCAGAAAAGTGTCCCGACATTTCCCTTCTTGATAAGGAGCTTGGTAACTGTGTCTGTTCAAGCTGCTGTGCACACACAATGGATTAGGACCCCTCATGCTAAAGAGATTTTTTTATTGTCAATGAGCATTTTCTCATTGAATAAAGGTAAAATGAAAAAAGAATAAAATACAATAACATGCATAAGCCTCAAAGAATAGATGGTGCATTTATTTATTGCTGTGGATGCGCAATAGCATCCAGTTCTTGTAACCCAACTATGCTTTGGAGTTTGTGTGATTAGGTAAGAGTGCTGTGTGGATGGGACTAATGAAGGCCAGATGATTAGTGTCCTAATCACCTCCAGGGGTATTTTTGCAGTGGCAGCAAGTTGCTTGCATGGCCACTTGCGTGTGTGTGTGTGTGAGAGAGAGAGTGTAAAGAAGCTGGAATTGGTTTGGAGAGTGTTACAGGCCCATTTCCAGCCTCTCCTGCCAACAAAAATCACTCACTCTCACACAGAGACACACATAAGAGGCCTTGTGCTGTTTTTTAATGACACTGTTATATCTGCCACCCCTGGCCAGGCTACTGCTCCCTCATTCCCACACAGCAGTGGGGTGGATCTGAGCCCATTAACTTTAGCAACTGCCAAAGGACACATAGGTTTGTAAACAGATCCACCTGGACCCTGATGAGTATGTAGAGCTTCTCGTATGCAATCACAGAAGGAGTCTAAACCCCAAGCACCTCTTAACACATCAACTGCTTTTACAGCCAGTAGCGTTCTGAGGTTTGCCTGACCAAAAAAATGCTGGCCAGTCACCGACATCATGAACTGAAGTCCTAAAAAAAGCTCCTGACCTCAGTGTTGTACCACGGACTACAGAGGGGGTCTGGCACTTTGACCATGAGGTTTTGACAGTCTTGTTTTTCTCAGGCCAGTTCTCATGTGCAAAAAGCGCTAGAGCCATATGGTAACTCAGTTGTGACCTTAAATACGATCTGTGCTGGTTTGTCAATTTGTCTTTTACACAGTTGAGATGTTTTATGATCTCACTGGCTGCTCCTGTCATTTGGCGGCTCCCTCCTGAACACCCTGAGCAGTGAAAAAGTGGTGAATTTTAGCAGCAAAGCTCACTGGCTACCTTTAGCAAGTGAGCAATAGATTCTGGGAACTGTAAAAATGGAAGAATGTGGTGAAGTCACTCTGCTGCTATTTCCAAGCCTATAAATGTGACAACATTTCTATGGAAAACATACCCTCTCTGTCCTTATGTCCCTTTTTTCCTTTCACCCATCAAACCCAGTTATAGCTGCCTATATTGCCAAGCACAGTCAAACTCTAATCAAACTCAGCAGCTTAGTCTGAAATCATAGCAAGCAGGTGACTTTAGCTTGAGGATTAGAGGACCCTGAGATCTATACAGTGTTTTGTCACACTTAAACATTTCAGATCATGAAGCAAATTTTAACATGGATAGAAATGACCCAAGTAACTAAAAAAAATCTGTTTTTAAATGATGATATCATTTATTTAAAGAAAATAGCTGTTCAAACCAATCTGGCCCAATGTGGAAAAGTAATTGTCACCAAAACCTAACAACTGCAGTAACAACTGCCATGAAGCATTTATGATAACTGGCAATGTGTCTTTTATATTGCTGTAGATGAATTTTGCCCCACTCTTCTTTGCAGAATCCTCTTAATTTAGCCACAGTGGTGGGTTTGCCAGAATTTTATAGCATCTCAACCAAATTCAAGTTCATACTTTAATTAGCCATTCCAGAACCTTCACATTGGGGCAACGGTATCTCAGGGAGTAGGGGTTTGTCCTGTAACTGGTGGGTTACTGGTTTAATCCCTCACTCCATGTCTCAGTCATTGTGTCCTTGGGAAAGACACTTCACCCACCTTGCCTGCTTATAGTGGTCAGAGGGCTCGGTGGCACAGGTTAAATGACAGTCTCACTTCTGTCAGCCTGCCACCCAAGAAAGGTACTGCTACAATGTAGTTTACCACCATCAGCATGGTAATGCAAGTATGAATGGGTGAATGACAGATTGTAGTGTAAAGCACTTTGGAGTTCTCTTGACTTGATAAAGTGCAGTATAAATGCGGGATTTAAATTATTTTTTAAGAGTGATTCAAAGGTGGACTTAATGGTGTGTCTCGTCATCATTACTATGCTGTATAATCCAAGCGTGTTGTAGTTTATGGTCATTAACTCATTGGCCAGACTTTCTCCCTTTGAATTCATAATTCCATCAATCATGGCAAGTCAGCTAGGTCCTGAACAGGCAAAGGAGCCCCAGAACATCACATTTGACTGTTGGTATGATGCTCTATGTCTAAACAACTGTGTTAGTTTTGTACCAGATGTAGAGAGACAAATACCTTTTTTAAAGTTCCACTTTTATCTCATCAGTCTATAACAGTGAGTCACTTTGATAGTCTGGTAACTCCTGGGAAGTTTCACCACTGTTCCATGATTTTTCCATTTGTTAATAATTGCTCATGTGGTTCATTGGAGTCCTAAAACCTTAAAAAAGGCTTTGTAACCATTTCCAGACTGATAAATGTAATTGAGTTTATTTCTCATCTGTTTCATTTTTTTTAGATTGGGGCATGATGTATTGCTTTTTGAAATCCTTTACCCTATTTCATGTTGTCAGACATGTTCTGTTAAAGGGATTTCTTGATTCTATCGGTCAGAGAGTAAATGGACCAGGGGTGGAAAATTAAATTCATCTCAGCTTTTCCAAAAAATCTGTTTGATAACAGGTAATTCATGATCTGAACAGCATTTTAATTGGATTTTTCCTTGAGTCTTTGACCATCGTGTGCCTATCTGTAAAAATTAATATAAGAAGTTAAATCTTTTAAATAGACCTATGATTTAAGTATACATTTTTACTCATTTGTCTCACTTCCTGTGAATGAAGCTAAATTTAATCCCTTCATTTACATAATACGTTTTGTTGAAAGAAACAGATGGGTACATGAGATAAGGGCCTGACCAAGGGTAAAATCAAATGACTGTCAATACCCATGCTCTCTTACTCTTCATTTGTGTCTGTGTATCTGGATTGAAATACTAGTAAATTGCTGTTATAGATAATAATCAATTTATTATTTTCAAGTAATGATAATTGGTTGTCTGTTTTAAATAAAAGGAGTTAGATTATGCTTTTTGTTTCAATTTTTTGTGTTAATATGTTGTGTTAAGGTTATCAAACCGTGACAATCTCACATCGACCCATAACAACCTATTTCTCTGATTCTTTGTTTAACTCATGTTTCATTGCCTGATTAGACTTTTTTCTGTTGCCTTTGCAAAGTTAGTAAAAGTTGTGTTTGACTCCTGAACTGTTTGACTCCTGACTCCTGAAAGACACAAATAAAGATTAAGACTGAACCTCATTTTTTCCCTTGCACCCTTATTTTTGGATCAGCTTCTTGAAGGATTTTCCCATTACTCAGAGTAACAATTTAACTCCGACCTGAATCAAGTATTTATAGTAAGGGTATGGTTCTCCCCTGGAAGGGAGATTTGGATTAGGAGACTGTAAACATTGAGAGGCAACCTTACCTGGAGCTCAGACATCGTCTTAATGAGTAAGAGGCTCCTCCACCACATGTTCGAGAGCACTCACTCCATGAGCCCCAGGCGTCCCACAGTGTATCCCTGTCTTCCTCCGATCGGGCTGTCCGTGAGCTCTACACACCAGAGAAGAGTTTTAAGCATGAGTGAATAGTCATAACATCACTGAACACCAGAGAAGAGTCATTCTCAAGCATTAAAACTGTTATGCTCTTTAAGACCTGGTCAGATAAGTCTCTAATGAAGCCCTCATCACTCCTCAAGAGCTATTTTCATGTTGATCCAAGATTGTCTCAAATAAGGATATAAAACAGAAAGGTTTGCCTAAATTGACATTTATAGGTTTATGTCTTAGTAATGAATATTTAATCTATGGAGTCATAAATCACAAAAAATGGTTTAATTGAATTACGTTAGCTGCTGGAAACAAGTAGTGTACGTGACCATAAGAAAGAAAAACTTTTAGCTTTTTTAAAAAGTCAGAGCCAGTCTTTAGATGACAAAATAGTATTTTTTATAAAGTTCAGGCCACACTTCTGTGCCTCTCTGCTAATTGCATTGTGATGAATTTGGCAGGGGGGTAAGGAATACCATAGCATCGCCCAAGATCAATATTATGAGGACAAGCACACGTCTCGGCTGTGTAATGACAGCCAAAAACAGAAGATCATGTCTGTGTTATCCATCTTGTTCTGTTCCAGCTTTCCGCTTAGAGTCCTTAACTGGACTAACCATTCATGCTTTTGAAAAAGGTGAATTTATAAAATAATCTGGATTATCTATGATTGGATATAAATTACACCATAGTTCACTTTCTTGGCTTTCTGGGGTTCTTTTAGAATATTAGTGAGGGAACTCCAATGTTGCATTATTTAAAAGCTGAACTAAAGCTTCAGAAAAATTAATATAATTTGCTCTTAGTATCAGGGATACATGTTTCATCTTAACGGGAATATGACTTCCTGTGCACAAGGTGAATCGATGAAACACTTGGAAAGAATTTATAAAAAAAAAAAAAAGACTTGGAGTAAGCAAGTCTATGTCAACAGGAACATGGCTCAGTAGGAAGGAGGTGAGAACACATTAAATAAAATAAAGTCCCTCTGAACCATGGTTTTTGGGCCGTCAAAAGGAGTGCAAGAACACATTAAAATGTCTGAACATAGTAAATGCTTAGGGTATTAATTCTGTGAAAAACAGTTGAACAGGGCACCCATCTAACATGAGATGGTAGGTACTGCTGGTGCCTCCAACTCTAGAAACATGTGGTTCCTAGATGTTCAAAAAGAAGAATGGGAGGCAGGTCTTTTAATTATCCTGTGGAACCAGGTCCTAACTATTGTGTGTGAGGCAGACATCCTGTTTACTTTTAAGAATAGACTCAAACTTTTCTTTGGACATAGGTTATGGTGGTTAAGGTAAACCATTCTCTGTACAGTATCCATGCTGCTACATCCTTTGTCTGAAGGATGATGTCACGTTTATCTCACAGCTATTTTCTTTTGCTTACCTATATTTGTACATTTTGTTGTTGTTGATTGGCCCCTTTGTGTCTTTTGAAGGATGGACCCACTGATGGAGCGATTGCTGTCATTTGCTGTGTACTATCCATGTTTTTCTTTCCCATAGAAAGTATTCCTGGCCCAGTGCACCTATATTTAGCTGAGTGTCTTTCCTGAACTGATTCATTGATAGTGCTGTTAATACTAGTGCCTTCGTGTATCAGCTTTGTTATTTTCTTCCATAGAAAGTACTTCTTGTCCAGTACTTCTGAGTTTGAGAGAGTCATTTTTATGGATGGAAGCATTAACAGAGCTATTGCTCCCATTAACCTTTTTTGTAGTCTTCTTTTCCTCAGAAAGTACTCTTAAATTAATGCTTTTGCCTTCACCTGTGTCTCTATCCTCACTGAAAAAGACAGTTGATTTTTTCCATTAAAAGTACTCCTGGGTCAGTGGCTCCGTGTTTAGCTATATCTCTGTCCGGGAAAGACCCATTTACACCATTCACAGAGATCTTGCTGCTATAAATTTTGTGAACCATTTGTTTATCTTTCACACAGAAATTACTCCTACTTGATGCTTCTGTGTTCAGCTTTCTGATTCCTGGATAGATCCATTGATGTCACTACCAGTTTGGTCTCTTTTTGTTTATCTCTCCCCTAGAAAGTAGCCCAATCCAGTGCTTCTGTGTCCTTTTTTGTCTCTTTATCCTCTCAACCCGTAGCCTGCTGCAGTATACTTCCACTCATAATGAACCTGGCTCTGTTGGTTTCCTTCTGTTAAAAGGCAGTTGCTCCTCTCCAAAGACACCACAAGTTTACCTAGGATGTGGGATTGCTGTAAATTTAAAGACTCAGCAGCAAATAGCTTCTTTAGACAGACATCTTTTGGCAATAAATGGTCATCTAAATTTGACTGTATTGTATTATAATTTGGATTGGTTTAGATTGTTTTGGAATTAAATGGACCAATTTTGTCTTGCAAAGTGCCTTTAGATGACATCTGTGTAAGATTGGGGTTATGTTGAGCCCTTAGCTTAACCAGAATTCTGCAGTGAGATTTCTGATGACAGTTAATACCCATATATGAGAGATCTGATTGTTCCATATGTTCCCAATAGAGCACTTTGCTCTCAGACTGCAGATTTACTGGTGGGTGGGAGGCAGATCTTTTAGGTATTACCCTCTTCTCCTGTGGAACCAGCTCGCGTTAGACAGAAGCCGTGTCTGCTGTTTATGCTTTTTTAGACTTAGGCTGCTGCAGGACATACTGATAAAGTTTATCTCTTACTACTCTCAAGTTATGCATTATCTGCAATTACTGCTGTCATTGACTTTAAGTTCTCTCAATTTTTTTTCTCTTCATAGAAGTTACATCTCACCTGGCATTGCTATTTAGCTGTTGGCTGAACTATTGCTTCTAATAACTTCATCTTCTCTTTTCTTAGATGATAAACTTGGTCCTGTTTTTCTGTGTTTATCCTAATCTCTTTTCTTGACACAGCAATTAAGTGAGCTATTGCTGCTATTAAACTGTGTACTGATTTTAATGGCATGGATTTTAGGATTGGCTCAGAGCTTATGGCTTTAGCTATGTTTCTCTTCTAGATGAAACTACTAAAGGATCATTAACTCTTTATTCTTTCATTATATTTCATGCATTTTCTCCTGGACTAGTTACATGCATACTCATATGAGAGACTGCCGCAAACTTAATGACACAACAAAATCGTCACTGTTCTCTGTCCATATACTTGTTCATGAGGAGAGACTGTTACAAAGTTGGGGGATAAATGCAATTGGCTGGGTTTCCTTATATAGAAAAGTTTTTAACAATTGTTGGCACTGATGTCCCTGAGCAAGAAGTTCCTGGATTTGAATCCCAACCTGAGGTCTTTCTACATGGAGTTTCATGTTCTCCTTGTGCATGCGTGGGTTCTGCTCAGGTACTCTGGCTTCCTGCCACAGTCCAAAAACATGACTGTTAGGTTAACTGGTCTCTCTAAATTGCCCTTAGGTGTTTGTGCATGGTTGTTTGTCCTGTGTGTCTCTATGTTACCCTGTAATGGGGTGGCAATCTGTCCAGAGTGTACCCTGCCTCTCGCCCAGTGACCACTGGAGACAGGCAAGTATAGAAAATGGATGGATGGACTTGAAATCTGTCAATATTACAATATATTTCTGTATATAAAGAGGATCATCTGAATTGTATCTAAGATAAACTGAATTGAGCAAAGGTTTCTACAAGGTTTCTACCTCTGTAAAAAAAAAAAAAAAAAAAAAAAAAAGAGTTCAATCTTTGGTCTTAAGATGATTTATACTGACTGACCTGAAAAATAGAACTTATATTTGAGCTCTCAGACACAGTTCTTACATTTAAGTCATTTCGACCTTTTTCAGCCCTTTTTCCAACAGAATGGCACTGTGTTTCGTCTACAAGGATAAATGGATCTCACAGAGGAAAGCAGATACAATGCAATAATAGTCTGCTGATTATTTTCTTTGGGTCCTGGTAGCGACAACAACCCTGCACTCCAAAAACAGAGCGAGGTGGTGGGGTTCACATTATTAAAAAGTGCGTGGGGACTGATATAAATGCTTGTCAGCGCTGATGACGCCTGAGGAACAGCAGAGGCGGATGGCGAGACCTAAACAAAGTCAGCAGAGCATTTAGGCAAACATGTAGGCAACGGCGGTACTTTCTCCAGGAGCCAACTATTTTAATGTTTGGATCACGGTAAATAAACACAGGCTGCGCACTGGGCAGCCTGTTTCCTCGCCATCTTAACTCTCCTTTGAAAAGCAATCAGGGAATTTTTCACTCAATTACAAACTGAGAGCTTTGTCCGGGGCCGTAACAAGGCCTGTGAGGTGAGAGGAGAGGAAGCAGATGAAGAAGGGAGGGAATAAAGATGAAGAGTTGTTTGGATTACTGTGCTTCTATTGTTCTTGATGGAAACAATGGAGGACAGGAGTTTGTTCTTTGAAGAGCAATCCCTGTGTTCCTCATGGTTACCAATCAAAATGCATCAGATAATCACTTAGAGTCTTCCTAACGTTTCTCTGCCACATTTACCAGCTATGTTGCTCTGATACTTCCAGGTGGACCTTTTCACAGTGTAAGCAAACAGTCTTTACTACCAGGACAGACCTCATGTCGCTTGCTTTTATACAGCCTATCATGCGCAATATATGCTCTGGGGCTTTTACATCATCATACTTTATTCTATAATGAAGCACAGAATGAAATATCTGTGCAAAAGTTTTAAACCAATCGTAATCTTCATATCTTCCTTCCAAGAATCTGGACCTGACCTTACTGCATTTGTTTTCTGAGCTTTCTGAAGGTCTTTCTTTTTTAGTCTGTATTCTACAGTGTGTGTCTAGAAAAATGTTGAATATTGACAAATGGAGGACAAAAGAAGACCAAAAGAAATCCTTAACATCCTTGATCTAACAGTCTTGCTTTGTAAGAGAGAGAAAGACAAATCAAGGAGAGATTTAAGGATGCCTGAAGATTTTTGCAAAGTCCTTTCCACAGACCTCATTCAACAAAAAACATTATGTGGCCCAACAAACTAAAAATGACTCTTTTGAAAACAGTTGTGTACTAACCAAGACTGGTTATTATATTTCCTTGGAGGCAAAACATAAAGAAATACAAAGTAACTAAAGACCTTTGTTCAGCACTGTATATCCAAGCTATGTGTTAAGCTGTGACAGGCAGACTCTGTTTAAGACACCTGTCAACAGCTGAGGCTAAGTACATTTTCCCTTGAAGATGGAAAACTCCTGCAACAAGGAAAAGGAAACCCAACTCTGGAGCCTTCTTCAACAGACTGTGTAAATATACAAACCATTCCTTTTTTTATTCTGAAAGATATATGATATGCACACATCTGCTGAAGCCTTTGTCATGCACGACTCAATCATTGTAATGTAACACAGAGCCCTAAAAATCACAAAAAAAAAAAAAAAAAAAAAAAAAAAAAAAAAAAAAAAAAAACTGTTTACAGAATATTTCTTCTGTGACTTGGATATAAATAGGATTAATGGATTATTTTATAACACAGCAAATGAAACGTTATGAGCAAAAATACAACAAATAAGTCCAGTACCAGAATAAGAAGAGCCGTCACCAGCAGCTTGCAAACCCCCAGCTCCATGTCGTCTCAGCTTTGCCTGTGTGAGTCTGATGCTGCTCTCCTCTCTGACTCACTATTTATGTCCTCCCTGCCTGCCTGCTGTGTCCGCTCTGGCACTCAGCTGCTTTTCCTCAGGAGTAACGTGGAGCTGGAGGGAGGGGACTGGGAGGCTGTAATTTTTACGTGCACTGTGCGTGGAGGTTTAGGGGAAAAATAGCCGGTGAGGAAGTGAATCCGGCCTTCATGAGGTCTCGGTTCTGGCACTCTCAGCCGATCAGTGAATAGGCCTCAGACAAGTTTAGCAATAACAAAACGTTTGTTTTCAGCCGCCTTTACTCTGATACCTTTAAATTTGACACAAGCAAACATGTAGCAGAAGGAGACCATTTTGGCCTATATGAAAAATACTGTATGTGGATGTAACCACACAAAATTCACCACCCACCCTTTGTGAAACATGGCAATGGCAGCATCATGCTGTTGGGATGTTGAACACAGTGACCATATTTCCATGACGTTTAAAGCAGGGAGAGGATTTAAAAATAGTCCCAAGTTTTAAACATCTAACAGAGCAATGATCAATCCATCATCCAAAACGTAAAGACTATGGCACAGCAATCAAACCTGCCAAGACACCTACACTGACAGGCTGGACAAGGAGAGCATTAATCAGTGAAGCAACCAGGAAGTTCATGGTAACTCCGGAGGAGCTGCAGAGATCTACATGTCAGAAGGGAGAAAACCACAGAACAACAATTAGTCCAGCACTCCTCAAATCTAGCCTTTATGGAAGAGTGACAAGAAAAAAGACATTTTTGAAAAAAAGCCACAAAAAGTCCTGCTTGCAGTTTGCCACAAGCCATATAGGGAAATAGTTCCCGAACTTTCCAGCTTCCAACCCACAAAATAAAAATGTAAGAGGATCATGACCCCAACTCTTGGTTAAGCATACAAGCAGTCCTGTATTTTTGTTTTGTTTTGTTTTGTTTTTTTATCTTTTACAATATTTCTAAAATGAATAAAAAATAAAAAATAAAAAAAAAACACTGCACAGCAAATCACCATGAACAAACCATTCCAGTGTAAAACATGGCAATGTTTTACATTATGCCATTGCAATGGCAATGGCATAATGCTGAATCTGGTCAGAGTTAATGAAAACATGGGCAGCACTAAATACAAGTCAATCTTGAAAGAAAACCGGCTAGAGGCTGCAAAAGAATACAAAGAATGCAAATGCATGCCACACTTTTCAGATTTTTACTTTTAAACATTAAAAACCACTTACTTTCCTTCCACTTTACAATTGTGTTGGTCTGTCACATAAAATTCCATTAAAGTGGTTTAAAAGTTGTGGTTATATTGTGACAAGATTTAAAAAGTTTAAGGGGAGTGAATACTTGTGAGGGATCATATAAACCAATTTTTGTTTATCTTAATTCTGTTAATACAATTTCAGATTTTCTTTTCACCGATTCCATTCTTCCGCCAATCCCGTCATGTCCGCGTTTTTCATTGCATTTCTGGCCTGAATGGTTTTAGTCTGTATTTTTCCAGCCTTCTAACATATTTCAACTATTTCACACACAAAAAAAGCTGTAGTGTACTTTCCTTACAAATTGGTTTATATTTCCAAGCAGGAAAAGAGACAGAGACATACATTTGGCATCGCATGTACAAATCCAGACCGTGCTTTAGTCTTTCCCACCGGACTATGTGTGAGAGTCCCATGTAAATCAGATGACATGGTCTGGTCGCTGAAGCTATCAAGATAGACTTTTTTTATGAGCTGAACGTCTGCTTCAATAGAGCCTTTCATAACATCTGGCAGTTTAAGCCAGAGCGAACATGTATGCTGTGAAAGTAGGGAACGTGCCAGGTGTACCCTTGGGGGACAAACCCTCTGGTTAGAGGGGGGAAAAAAGCATACGTTCAGATGGACAGCTTTTGGCTCAGAGGGAATATACCATACAGTGAGTGGCTTTCATTTTCTTAGGCAATAGCAGGACACAAGAACTCAAATATGAAACAGAACATTCAAAATAGAGCAGTTAAATTTAGTGCCAACCCACTGGTGCTCCTTACAAGGTAGCAAGATTTAACGGGGGCCTTCTGTTGCAATGTTCCAAACACAATAAAAACGTTCCAAATCAGGAATCTCAAATAAAACACCACATCATTTTAATCAATTAAGGCTGTGTGGAATGTGTGGCACTGCAAAGCAAACAGTGGGGGACCGTAATCACTACACTGGAAACACTCGCACACACACTTATGTTTAAAATCCAGGCAAACAGACAGTAGGTACTCTGTTAGATTTATCAGATGGAGGGGTTGAAGGCAAATTATGCAAATAGGGGAGGTATCTAAAGCACACACTTTACTCACCACTTAATAGTAGTGTTAAGCACATTTTCTCAGGTCAACACCAAGGTCTCACCCCCTCCTGCTGACTTAATCCATAAACTTCTGATGTTTACTTTTGCAGGAAATCCTTCTCGTATCTGCATACATGCGACTACTGAAAATAAACCAAGGGATCATGATGTGCGGCCCCCGATCTCAAAACCAAACACACAGGGAGGAAATTAATGTGTTTGACTGACACTGGTTCTCTGCCATGGCGCATTTGGCAGCAACTATAATCGGTTCAAACAATAATCTGTGAAGGAGATGAGGTGGGAAAAAAAATACACAATATAATCTGGAATTGTTTTACATATGGAAGGTGAAGATATTGTGTAAGGAAGGAAAGTATGCATGAGGTGTGGGATAACTGTGGAAATAATCATCCAAAGACAAACTCCAGTGTTTTAGCAGATAACTCTGCTTTATTAGCACAAGATTTTTTTAGTTTTGAGCTTTTCTTTTGTCAACCATGAGAAAAAAAACCCACAAAAACTGACAAAGGAAGAGATGCCAGAAAGTGGGCTGATAGACTGTAAACCAAACCAACATTTTAGCCAGTGCTTCTCTTTAATTTGACATCAACTGACAGTACATTTACCCAAATCATGGTATTTACAGTGACTTAAGTTTACTCTTCCAAGTAAATGTGGCTAAACTTGTGGTCATTGTGAATCTTGTGCTTTTCTTTTCAAGACAGTAGAAGTTATTAATTAAAAAGGCAACAATAAACAACATCTTCAACTGAAAAAACGTTTGCCTTTTGAATGAAAATCCAAGTTTCTGGATGTTAACCATATCAAAGACAAACATTAAATTGTGCCTGTGTTTTGATACTGAACCTTTGCATGAGATTCTTTGTTGTTTACTGGAAGAGTTCTGAGTTGCTGTTTATGATGGAGAGCAGCTTTACCAGCATCCTATTCCTGACCAAGGTATCAAGCTTTGAGCTAACAACGCATTCCGCCTCTTAGTGAGCTTATTCAGTTTGTTTGCATCCTTTGCATCTCCACTCCAGCATACAATGGTTAAAAAGATGGTGCTTATTACTGTAAGAACATCTGGAACATCTTGTTGCATATGATGAATGATCTGAGCTTGTAAAGCCATCACAAGCTCGTTTTATAGACTGCATTGGTGTTGGTAGACCAGCTATTATTCTGACTCCCCTAACAACGCTTTTGTTTAAGTGAGAAGTAACATATCTTGCAACTTTGTTCTGGTGTTCATGGAGACTTTTGGACAGTCTAACATGAAAACATATAGTTTTTACTATTTTCAAGGAGCCGCAGGGTGTGCCAATTATGACTCTGCTTACTGAGGAGTTGGTACCAGTGAACGCACCATATCTACCAGATATGGTAGATATCTACCGACCTGGTACCAGAGCTACCAGGTCGGGGAAACAACAACATCCTTTTTTTGACCATCTTGTTTGGACTTCTAGTCTTCATTTATGTGACATAAAAATAAAAAAACAACCTCTTTTTTATTTTCATGCAAAATAAAAACAGAAGACAACCAAGTCCATGTTCCTATCGTATTTGACTATGGCGACAGGTGGGAGGAATACTAAAACATAAAATTCTTAGAAGAAATCAGTCATCTATGATTATCAACAATTTTGCTTTTGAAGTTCACATGGATTTTGTTTGCAAGAAACAACAAAGATTTCCTAAAGAAGCTTATTAATACTTTATTGAATTAGGAAAAGGTAACAGAATATTATGAAAAGGTAGTAAAATCTTTGATGCATCCCTAAATAACCTAACAAGATTATTTAATGCAAAGTCTTTGTAGATGGCCAGAAAAATGTGGGCAAAAGCCAGTTATGGTCTGTTTTGTGCATTTCAGCCACTTGAATCAGTTCAATTAGTGGACTTTTTAACCTCAGACTGTTTAACAAGGGAGAAGAAATCTACTGAGACCAATTTTCAAGGACAAGGGCTATGGGTAGAGTTCCCATACTTACATGGGTAGAGCTGATGAGCCAAACTATGAAGATATGGAAAAGTTGTTAAAGTCAGATAAAGAAGAGAAGTGAGGAACAGTGAGCATCAGATGGGTTCTATGTCAAGAGAGTGCACCAGAGATTTGACGTTAGCTTTAATAGCATTTATAAAGAAGGGACCCTAGAGCATATTTCCATTGATTACCCAAATGAAAAGATGACATTGTCTGGTGCCTGAATGTAAGACTGAGGTGGAAAAGTGAAAGATTACAACGCATGCACATAAGGAAATCTACTGGCATCTAAATGTAGTTTAAAAGATGTTAAGATTGATCAAATATGCCAATAATGCCTGACTTTCCACATGTTTGTTTAGGTTACATTTGGACACAACATGCAGGCTAACAATGTGCAGTTCAATATACTGGTCTGGGCAACAAAAAGACAAGAACCTGCTTAACGAACGGTCTATGGACATCTGGTGCATAGAAGAAAGTTACTCCGTGTCTTTATGGGTCTAGAGAAAGCGTGTCATATGGTACCAAGAGAGAAACACTGGTACCGGGTTAGGAAATCAAGTGTAGGGTGGTGAAGGACATATACAAGGATATAGTGGTGAGGTGTGGGGTAGGATTGACAGATAAGTTCAAGGTAGGGGTTGGATTACATCAGTGGTCAGCTCTGAGCCCCTTTTTGGTTGCAGTTGGGCATCTGTGATGGACAGATTAACAGATGAGGTTAGGTCCGCAGGTTATGACATTTGCAGATGAAATTGTGATTTTAAACACTGTGTAATCAGAGTAGGAAAGAGAGCCTGGAGAGTCGGAGATGTGGTCTGGAGAGAAGAGGAGTGAAAGTCAGTAGAAGCAAAACATAATATGTAGGTGGATGAGAGGAAACAAAGGTGGAAGAGTGAAATGGCAATTATTAGTAGTAGTGAATGACTTTAAGCACCAGGGGTTACCCATCCAAACAAATAACAGTGCACATCAGGGCTGAAGAAGAGAGAGCAGGTAGGTAGGTTGCTGAAGATTATGATGTTTGGTTTGGAGACAGTGGTATTAATAAAAATAATTTGGCTGTATTGAAGATGATATGATTTTCAGTGGACAAGATCTGAATGGTTTTATCAGAAGGACAGCGCAGGTTAAGTGGTGGAGGCAAAGAAGGGTTAGGTTGAGATGATTTGGATATGTGGATGGACCCTCGGATGTGCAGCGGAGGGATATTAGACAAATGTTACTAAGGATGCTGAATGATGAGCTGCCAAGGAGAAGAGGAAGTGCACAGAGAAGGTCCATGGAAGCAGTGATGGAGGAGAGAGCAGGATGCTTTAAATGGGATTAGATGGAAGCAGATGATACATTGTGGAAAATGTAGCAGCTGAGGGAAGAAGTAAATTCAAGTAGTTACACACGCAAAATTTTGCTTTGTTTTGTTTTTATTTAGACAACAGAGTAGAAATCCATACATTAAACATTCAGGTTTTTACACAAAGACAGGAACCCAACCCATAATAAAAGTTTGGAAAAAATGGCAATATCACATATCACTCATCATAACAGAGAAGCTCTCTCTGGCTATATGTTTCTTAGTTCTTCTAGGTTTGCTTTCCAAGCAGCAGAGGTTTAGCTGACTCTTGTCTTCTCCTCTGCAAGTTAATAAAGGGTCAAATTAAAAGGTCACCACATTATGAGGTCACAACCTAAGTTAACAGTCTCAGAGTTCCCAGAAAGAAAGACAAATGAAGCTAAAGTTACTGGTGACCGACATTAAGGTGCACTCAAGAGCTCAAACATTGGCTCCCACAGAGAGATTTTAATGATTCAAGCGGGATAAATGTTAGCCTCTCACCACCCCCACATACTGTTCAAGACCTACATGAGTTCTCGTCTTGATTTACGCCAAAGTCATTGTTTAAAAAGCTTGCCGGGTCACA
Source organism: Anableps anableps (assembly GCA_014839685.1). Taxonomy (NCBI): domain Eukaryota; kingdom Metazoa; phylum Chordata; class Actinopteri; order Cyprinodontiformes; family Anablepidae; genus Anableps; species Anableps anableps. Next base: position 19,852,204 of record CM026085.1, read on the forward strand.
GTATAAAATGTTTTACCAGGATGAGGATTTTACGAGTTGCAGCTGAAAACCAACTATGTTTCCTCTCCTCACCAAAACAGGGATTAAAATCTAGATATACCTCTGTGACAGTCGGCTAAAAATCAAATCCAACACAGATGGAAGAGACAAAAAGGTAGAGTTAAAAAACTTGAAAACATTTCCTTTATTCCTTACTGTTTTTGATGTTTAGGATCTAACTTTTGGCCTTCACCTCCTCCACACCCCTGTAAAGCAGATGTTTCCTTTTATTATTCCTTCATCCTGATTGTTTATGAGGGGAGCTCTATTGGATCGCTGCATCTCACAAATGATGGGAACATTTCCTTTACTAATTTGTTGGTGGGAGGACGAATAGTACTACACATACAAGGAAAAATGATCTGCTCAGTGCAAAGACCAATATCCCAGTGTGGTCATTATGAATGAAGTCAAGATCTTATTTAACTTCTTCAGTGTTGCAGAGGAGACATTTATTCTTCCTGGATCTTGGTCCCAGAACATTTAAAGTCCAGATGAAGAATGAAATGATTCACTTCTCAAGCACATAAGGCAATGCTCTGGAACAACTCATTAGCTTATGCTGGATGGCTGACATTGGCTTAAACATCAACCAATAAATAAACTATGGCCAAAGAATATGCAACATGGATCAGTTTGCTGAAAGGTAAATTAATCCTAAAACAGATATCAACAGATTCCCAGCACTAAGTATACCTCTGAGGAATGAAGCTAGTTTTACAGATTATAAACCAAAGTATCAGACAAGTTGGAATTTTTTCCAAATTAAACAAAAAGATAACAAAAAGTCTTAAAAGGTGCATGAACATCCATCCATCCTGTTCATTCATCCATACATTTATCCATGTCTTCATCGAATAAGGAATCAATCAGTGAATCGGCTAACACATCAACTTATAAATCCTTCCCATCCACACGTCTGTCCATCTGGCTGCCTTTGGTCTATCCATCCATCCCGTCTGACCATTCATCCATTTGTTCAGCCTGTATCCAGTTCATCTGTCCATTCGCTAATTCATTCATCCATCCAGTTATCTATTCTTTCATGTATCCTATCTGTCCACCAATCTACCAAAGCGTCTTTTAAACCTGCTGCCCCACTAGTCCATCTATTTAGCTACCCATCCAATCATTCATTACATCATGTGTCTGTCTATCCTTTCCATCTTTCTCTCCATCATCCATCCATCCACAAACCCAACGGCCCGTCCGTCCATCCATTCATCAAGATGGAATAACTGGTGAATGACATTTCAAGGTGGTTCCAAAAAAAGAATGAACATTATAGTCGCTCTGGTCAGTTTTTGGTCAACTCTGACATCTATTCCCACTGCAACACGTTAGAACAACTTCCAAAGGCATACTTGTATCCTGACAAGACGCCCAAACCATCTCAGAGGACTCATCCATGGGGAAGATGATGGAGTTTCTCACCAAATCACCCGGACAGAACGTGGACAGCCAGACACCAACAGGGTTACTGCAGACCAAGCTAGGATCTCCCTAACCCTTTCATGCTCCATACTGGTGACCCAACAAGATACCATGATTAATTCCTAACAGGAAGGAACACATACTTTCTCTAGACTTTTATTCTGCTACATTTATTCTTTGAAATAACTTCAGTCTGAGTCCGAAGTATAAGAGGCACCTCTGTCCATGTCAATGCCAAAAGTCGCTTATAAAAAAGGAAAGATTAGACCTTGACGTTGCCACATGGTATTCCCTTTATCCATGATAGGTGCTGGTCAGTTCACTCCTTTGCTTTTTCTTATGTTTACTATTTCGGTTGTTTATACTTCTTTTGGTAATTAAATGGTGAAAATATTTCATATCAACCATTTATTAGTACCTGCCAAGTCAACATTCTGTACTTACTTTGGTAACCAATAAATTATTTCTCTATTTTACTCATAGGGCACTGGAAGAAAATTTGGTTATATAAGCACAATAAACATTATCTACCAGCAGGAGGTCACTTAGAAGAATTTGGATTCAGAATGTGCCATTTCATGAGTCAACTGGACCAAAATAAATAGGAAAACAGTCAAATACAAACCATTCATATAATAAAATACCCCTGAATTAAACTATATATGAGAGTATGAGAATTTATCTCCACAGTTCATTAAAGTAGTTAACTGTAATGAAAAATAAATCGGTAGGAACCATTATTCATATGTGGGTAAAGAATGGTTTGTCTGGAGGTGCAAAATAGAAGAAGGAGGGAAAGAAATGACAATGTATCGGTATAAAATTGGTGTGCAGACCAGCAAACTGCTTTGGTAGTACATGGTTGATTAGCCCTTTTAAAGCAACAACAGAACTCTATAGCAGGAGAGACAAAAAAAAATCCCATCAGAGTGGTCTGATGTAAATACACATATCTAATGGATTTTGAGGATATCATCAATAAAAACAAAAAAGTAAACTCCTAGATTGCTCCAGCAGGTGTGAGAATTTGAAAATAATCCAACTGGGTTGCAAGAATTTTGGGGTGATCCATAAATTTTGGAGATTTTTTAAAAACTGAAAAGAAATAACATAAATTTAGGCTGCTGGGAAAAACAGACCTCATGATCATTTTAAAATCTTAAAATAATTTAACTAAATCGGTAAGAAGATTCATTAATAATCAGGAGAACATTAGATGTAAGCTAAGAATGTAATATGTCTTCCTTAATACTGCTAACTATAATATTTTTAGCATAATATTTTATAAGTGTTTGAATTCTTTATAGTGACATAATGAGAAAGCCAGTAACCACAATGTGCTCCCACCTGAGTATTTCCCTAAACCTCCACAGACTCCACAGTGCAGAGTGGGGGTACATCAGGTAATTAAGAATCAGCAGTGACATTTACTGCTTCCTCAAACTGCCACTCATGTGTTCTCAGCACCGAGCTTTTCCCCATCAGCAAATGTTTTAGCAGCTTTTCCTGTGAACATACAGGCTAACCCGTCAGGGTTTCACTACTACAGGAACTCCATCACACCTGATCCCAATCCCACATATTCCACACCCCTTCCCTCCCCCATCATAGCAACTGTGACATTTTTAAAGGGGAAGGGAGGGGGATAAATTAACCACATAAACTGGCTGGAGTCAGTTGTTCTGGATCTCCACGGTGGGCTACGAGGGGGGAAAAGTCTGGGTCCTGCATTCAGATCTGGGCACATACAAAGCAGCAGCATGACTTATTTATGGACAAGCCAGCACCAAATTAATCCCTTGTGCTTTGACACACGGACCACACTGCTACCCTGTCATCTGGAAATAAAGTTCCTTCAAAGGGTTGAAACTGTTTTGGAAATGGGTAAAAAACATGTTTTCTGGGAACAAATATGAGGTATTTTTGCAAATCCACAACTGACTGTTCAAATGGCTAAAAGCCTTTTGGAATATTTGGATTTCTATCATTTAAAATACAGTTTAAACTGTTTTATCACCTTGCTCGAGTTTCACCACCCCACTGAAAAATAACCCAAAAAGCTGCCTTTGGTTGAGAAAACATGTAAAACGTCTAAAAATGCAAAAAACTGAAAAGATGAAACAAATTATAGATCATAAATAAACATTTCCAGTTCAGACCACATTTAAACTTTTAGACCTGTGCAACTCCTTTTTGAGAAAATCCCCAAACTATTTGGGAATGTTAGTACAATTCACTCCTGAATACAAATACAAATTGTTTTTCCCCCCACAGAGCTAAAGAAAGACCTCTTTAGATTTATAATGAAAACATTATTAATAGGTTATTGTACATTCTCAACAAATCTAAGTGCAGTATGTTATATTCTGCTGTTCAGTGGGCAATCAAAGCCTTTTTGTATTTAAGTGAGAATTTGTGCACCTATTTCTGAGAACTTAGTATTTATCTGGCTTATTGCAACAATTATTTAATTCTGATATGCAATGTACATATATATAACTAGTCCTATTTCTTAACTGAGTCTTCTAATTTGCTTTATTCTTATGATTTTCTTTTTTAATTTTACAGCAAATGATAAAATTTCCTATTGTAAATATTCAAAACTATATAATATGTGCATAGTGTGGTGTGAGATTTGTTATTTTTAATAATTAACAATAGATTAAGCAATACACATCAATTCTCCACAGTTGTGTTTAGGCCAAGTGCATATATCAAATTAGGATTTAAAAAAAAATCTAGAAGAATGTTCAGAAGTTAATCGCTTAAATTGGAAAAAAGAACTGAAAACACTAGATCCTCTTTATAAGAGCACATATGTTCGCTGCTTCCTGTGAAACTAAACAGAAGGCATCACTGCTCCATTGGGGCTTGTTCATATTTGACATGAATCCTGGTCTTGTCATCCATCTTCTTAGTAAAGTTCCTCCTGTCAGTGAGGGTAACTTGTGTTGGTTTTTATGTGTCTCTCAATAAATTAGGCTCAACTTACATGTATGCTATGTTCCAGTCATAGGAGCTGGAACACAAAACATGTTTTTCGTGAAATAAAACTAAATAGTGGATCCCTGCCACTAATCATGTATGGATCAGAAGAATTAATTATGTAAAGTATATTCTCATATTAAACAAATCATGCACTATTTCAGCTTTATATCTCTTCTTCGTCCTCAGCATGATTATACACGTTGAGTTTAAGTTTATTTGAAATATTTTTTATTCTTTCAAATTAGATCTTTAATTTCCCACTTTTCTCAATAAAATTGTGAAAAGCTTGACAATTTGTCCCTTAGACTCCATGTTTTTTAAGAAAAAGCAAAGATGAATGAAAATGATCTGCACCATATCTGGAGATCCTTGGGTGTTTGAGATTTGTGTTTCTTCTGTGTTCTGATAATTTTTTGTTGTTCATTTATGTTATATAGATCTTGTCATATTAATTACTTTGTGTTTAGTTTCTTAGTTTATTCTTATGTTCTGCTAGTGCATTTGGATTTATTTCTCTTAGATCTGTGTTAGTCTTCCCACGCTTGGTTTCCAGTTCCTTTTTAGTCTTTGCTCAGCTCACTTTCTGTTAATTAGTCTCCCTCCCTCAGTTTCCCCACTTTCCTTCTGCCACAGCTGCTCCACATCTCCTCTGATTAGTTCATATGGTTTCCTTGTCATTTTCTACTCCTGTCTCCATATCCAATCTCCTGGTTTTCATTTGTTCTTGACTGGATTGTCTGTTACACTCATATTGGTTCCATTTTTCTGTTCAGAGCTTTGTACAATTTTATTTTTCATTATTAAAAATGCTTCACTTCATTTTTCCCCCATCTGGTTCTGCCTGCATTTGGGTTCAACTAGAAACCAAACATGACAATTACTTACAAAGAGAACTAAAGTCCTCTAACTACTTTTTGTGCCAATCTGAATTTAGTTAAATTTGTGCAAATAAAATAAAAAAGAGCTCAAGATGTTGATTCGTGAGTGACTGAATGAGTCTATTTCCATTTAATCCATTTTCAAACTCAACAATAAACTGCAAAGACTACAAAACAAAAAATTCTGTGCACCCCGAAATATTCAGTCCCTTCAGATGCAGCTGCCTGTCTGTCTTTGAGATGTGATTCACTCAGCTGAGGCCGGCTCTCCCTCAGAGACCTAGAGTCATGTGGTATACCCCTCAGAACAAAGCCGCACACTGTTATAACAACAGTCACTAATAGTTACAATATTCAAACCAAAGTGCTTAGCTTTCAACACAGAATAACATTTTCTTTTAGTTTTTTCCCCACACATGATTAACTCAAATTGCAAAATAAAAAAATATAATTTTATTGAATTATTGAGTCATAACAGAACAGATAGAAAGCAAGCTAGATGTTTCCTGCAACTTCAGAAAACGTCTCCCCATACAAAGGTCTTCAACAGAGTCAGATGCTTATGGCAGGCTTTATGACCATTTGCGCCAAATCAGATCCTTTAGAAATTATTGATAAAAATGAGTGGCTTTGATATCGGTTTAAGGCATTCCACCCAGGGTAACATGGACAAGAGAGTGCCACAAAATCATAAAAGTTATCTGCTACCTGTGTCCTGAATGCATTTATTTTCATTCTTTTCCTTTCTTTCTATTATTGGTAGAATGAGACAATTGCAATACTCCGTTTTGTGCACAAACATCTTAAAGAGTTGAGCTCACATTTTGGAAAATTTTTTAGAAGGATACAGTTTTCTAAGTGTGAAACCTCAAAGGAACGTGGCTCATTTTGAGGCTGTTAAACAGCTTTCTTTTTTATTTTGACAGAATAATTATAAACACTTGACAGGGAGCTTAGTGAGTATACTAAATTATTTAACTTAATCAAAAGTAATTTGAGTCATTTTATGCTAAACTGTTGAAAAGAATGCATTCAGTAAATGATTACAGATTTTTTTTAGTTTAGTTTTTTTTGGGGGGTTGAGAGGGTTATGTTGTAAATAAAAAATTTTGCAAAAAATAAATGGGATTTTCTGTTCAAAATAAAGCTTTGAAGCATCAGTCTCCTTTTTTGAAAAATAAAAAACTTTAATGTTATTATTTACTTTGAATAAGTTTGATTGCTTATGTATGCCTTGGTTAACACAACACTTTACAAGTTGTTTGAAAAGCTGTCTAAAAAATTTGTCACATGATATTGAAAAAAAACTGTATTCATTATCTTAATTTCTAAAAAAAAAAAAAAAATCTCAATTCTTAAAAATGAAAGCCTGCAATTGGTTAGATATATAACAGCTTAGAAAATACAGGACAAAAATGATTTGCGAGGAAACGGTTTGAAAATAACTTACTTATTCCTATAAACTGGAAAATATAGATGGATAATTTAAATTAAATCAAAACCCTGATGTGAGTTCAAACAACAGCACACCATGAGACATGTTATTAAGATTAATTAGTGGCCTCATGCTGCAAAAAGTGACGTTCAAAGCAGAAACCAGGTCTTGATGATTTGCAGACATGTAACTGGCTCTGTTGTTAACTTCCTCTATGATTGCAAAACGAAACAAAGATTCAACCACAGACATAGAGAAGCACCTTCACATGAAAAGACACCTGGTTTGTCTCAGAAGCTTACTGCTCATATTGTCTGAGTGGGGAGTTTTTACACACAAAGCTGCTGCAGAAAAGCAGCAGCAAAAAAGACGCGTCTGATCCCTGTATAGGCTTCATGCAGCTAAGGTTTCAATTTTTAACCCTACAAAATAAAGTCACACCAATAACATGTGTTTCCCATTTTATAAATCTGCAATGTGTGTTGTCTTTGGCTCTGAGATTATCACAGAAAGTGAGAGAAATATGATAAAAGATGGACAGAAAAGGCTTTAGCCTATTCAGCGTCCTCTGAAATCTGACATCTTTCACTTTGTTAAATAATGATGCAATTACACAAAGTCTGAAAGGAGCTTGTGTTCATCAGTTCCTTATTATGACCTGCATCTGACCGACAGATATGGAAACTATTAAAGAAGAAATAAATTGTCTTCAGCTGCATTGTTTCAGTTTCCTGTGTGAACTGTAGAACTGTACAAATTGTACAAACTTTTCCATGCACAAAATGAATAAAACACACCATTCACTAGGAAAAAGGTGTCTTACTTCTTTAACTAACTGAGAGCATCTTATAACATTCTGCAGGATTTTTTTTTATTACCCAACTATAAACTGGCTGCACAGTGGTGCAGTGTTTGTGTAACAGCAAGAAAGTTAAGGGTTCAAATCCTGGCCCGTGCTTTACTCTAATTAGTTTGAATGTTCCTCTGGAGATACCTTCCCCACCAATTAGCATGGTGGTGGCAGCATCATAGTATGGGATGCTTTTCTTTAGATGCGACAGGGAAGCTGGTCAAAGTTGATACAAGGATGAATGGTTACAAAAACCTGTGACTGATTTGGAGTTTCACCTACCAGCAGGACAATATATTTCAACATACAGCAGAAGCTAAAATGGAATGGTTTACATCAAAGAAGTTCATGTGTTGGAATGGGCTACCCAAAGTCCATACATACAATATTTTTAAAAACTAACTTTGATTTATGTGGCAAAGACAAACAAACCAAAATTTTAGTCTCTCGATGTGCAAAACTAGTAGAGACATACCGCAAAGACTTGCAGCTGCTTTTGCAGCAAAAGATGGTTCTACAAAATATTGATACAGGGGAGCTGAGTAAAAATGCATGCAACACTTTTCTGATTTTTATTTGTAAAAATGAATCATTCTTATTCCACTTAATAATTTTGCACTACTTTGTGTTGGCTTCTCACACAAAATCCCTATAAAAACACTGAAGATTGTAGAAATAACATGACAAAATGTGAAAAAGTTCAAGGAGTATGAATACTTTTAGAACAGAATGTATTTAATTGATTTCTTAGATGTATTTTATTTAAAACATAAATAGCACATTTTAATGTGTACAGAACTTTCACTGACTTTTGTTAAATTAAATACGTTATACAAACACTTTTGTTCACTGGTTATGATCAAGAAGTCTGCATTTTATCAGGGAGTCTTCCAACACATTGCATGGCTGTCTTTTCCAAAGTGAAAGTTGAATCAGAGGTAGTTTTCTATACATGATCCTAAGCACACAACTGCAGCAAATCCATTGAGGAATGGCTCAAAATGGGAAAAATATTTATAATAACCATGCCCAAAGTATGATTAGGGATTAGTCAAAGCCCACATTTAAATCCCATCTAAATGTTTTTGGCAATTTTGAAACAGGCCGTATGAAAGAAAACCCTCAATCATCTAATGGAGCTTGCATGGAAAAGGGATCAAAATTTCAGCTTCAGTATGTTCATGATGTTCAAAACTCATCCATATTTGAGCAAAATCCAAAAGAAACTTTTTTTTTCCAGCAGCTAAAGCCGTAACATGAGTGGTGTTGCAAAAGACTGATTCCTTTTTAACGTTCATTTGTGCCAGTGCATCTCACACTTCACACAACTTTAAAAAAAGTTGAACAGCACAAAAGTAATATGATTAAAATGCTTAAAAACCTCATTGCTCTCTATTTAAAGTTCGTACCATTTAAATAAAATAAGCTTCTGCAGAAAGGCCACAACTTCAGAAGCGCCAAGATGAATAGTTACACATATTCACTCCAGTAGATGCTCTATTTTTTTTGACTGAGGTCACTCTTTGTTAACTTTATGTTACTAAGGAAGACAACAATGTCAATGAGACTTAATACAAATGGTACCAACCCCCACACACCTCAATTTTCCCCTTACTTTCTTGATGCATCATCTCTTTTCATTCTGACATGACATTCACTTGACAGCATTTCAACTTCCTAAAGTGAATAACTCGGTTACAGATACTTGTGGAAAACATGCTCTTCTGAACTCGCTTTATCAAAACCACTGGCATATAAAATATGTCAAGAGAATGCGGCCAATAGGGCACATACAGCGTTTAACCAAAGCCTCATGGTAAGCATGGCTTAAATAAAATATGATCATTCTTTCTCTCAAAGTTTTCAATCTCAGTCCAACACTGAGATCACAGAGTTAATGATGAAAGAAAACAGATGAATTTGCTGCTTTAGGTCATGTAATAATGTTGATACCATTAAATGTTAACGATAAATGGGGTTGTAGGGGGTAAGTGGGACATTTATTCAGTGTAAATTAAATCACTTTGTAACTTAAGCTCTAAATGATGTCTAAAGCTGCAAATACACAAAGTTGCTGACCTTGCTGTGTCTTCCCGTATCTAAAAATGTGTTTGAAGAGGGTCCAAAGGTGAGAAGATCAATTGACTTTTGTGAAACATCAAGTCCTGTCAGGTATATGTATGGCCCTATGAAATTCGTTTTGGTTTTTCCCAAAAACCATATTTATTAACCCAAAAAGTGTGTAATAATGGAGTGAATGAAAACAACTAAACAAATAAATAACCAAAAAAGTCCACATTTACCATTATTCAAGTTTCACTTTGCTTCTTCTCCATGTTTTTAGTTCCAAACCTCACACTAAGCTGAGTTTTTTCATTTTTTAGAGAACATTGGTGCTTCAGTGAGTATTTTCACCATGGCTGACCTTTTTTTCCTTTGTGGAGAGGATAACTGAGCTGAGCCGAGCCCCACCTTACCAGGTAATGACAGGTACAGGAGCTGCAGCAGCCAAAATACTGCATAGCTTCTTCTGCTCACCAATATCAGCAAATTATGTGAGATTCCGCATGTTGTTGTGAATTCCATTTTGTTTGTTAAATTCTGCTATTCCATTCCAGTTTTCCACATAGGGAGCCTTTATATGGGTCATCTGTACCATTTATGATTTGGTCCCAGTACATATAATGCAAATGTATTAGAATTTAAAGACGTTTCATGAACATAGTAAACTCAGAACTTAAAGAATTGTTTGGTTTGCCTTCTCTCAATCTCTCACCTGCACACATAATTTCCAGAAAACACAAACTAACTGCTACAAAATGTTGTTATATACAATTTCAAAATTTCACCATCATACATTATTGACTTTGTTTTGAGGAACTAGTAAAGTCCTACTTTATTGAGCTGTTTGATGTTACATCTAAACATGTAACTTCAACAAAATGCGCACAGTGAAAGCTGTTGCTAACCAGTAATAAACTTGACTAAAAACTCCATGAAAAATGTCACGATATGTTTCATAAAATAAATATTCTTTCAGGGTTATCTTTATTAACCTGTTTGGTGTTACTCTCTCACACACACGCTGTAACGTCGCCTCTCTAATGCATGAGTGAGGCTTGTTAATGGCTTTATTTATCAAACAGAAGTCGTAACATTTATCCTTGAGGTTCAGCCCTGCTTTTTAGATAAACAGACACGAATGTGATAGTTTTAAGTGTGCTTTACTCTTTTACATGCCAAGAAATACAACATTCTCTTTCACACACTGAGAACTGAACCTTTGGCACACATTACTTTACATTTAACTGTGAATGGTAAATTAAGCTCTATTTTTTCACAGTTTACACAGCAAAGTCACCAATTGCGAACTCTTGAAGAATGAAACCTCATATGTCCTCCTTTAAGGCTGGCGTTGAGTCAAAGCTTGTCCAGGTGAGGAAGGCGAAAGGGAAAGCAAAGATTTGAAGCATGAATGAACACTAACCGCACAGCAAAAGAGCTGCAGTGGATCACCTTAACCCTCATTTTATCCTCCTCCCACATATAAAAAAAAAATCCTTTACTATGTGTTCCCTAAGAGCTTTTGGGCTTACAGCTGTCTAAATATGCTACTGTAGTGAACTCCCAACCAGTGAAGTGATTGCAGTGTTGCATAGGAAGCAGCCCATGGCAGTAAAAGTGAACAGCAGGAAACAGGGAGGATGACCACGAAGCCAGAGGATGTTACATTTTACTCCATCTTTGAGGTTTTTGTCAAGGGATATTTTATTACATGTTCTCATACAGCAGCTGCAGCAGGTCAGGACTATTCTTAGATATCCACAAACTTTTACCCATTACATAACTTATGCAGACGTAGTAGTAAATGGAAATATAAACAAACAGCCTTTTGCAAATTTGCAACTTATTCTGGGACAATTATTACACAAAAAACTTCAAATGATACCCTTTGTTACTGCCATCCATGAGGATATTCCTTTGACAGCTAACCAAGCATTCTTGCAGACCATGTGGCTATAACCTTTCATTCAAACAGTATTCCCTGAGAGCTGCGATGTCTTTCAGCAAGAGAATGGACCCCGACACAAATCAAAAGTTGTTCAGAAATGTTTTGAGGAGCACAATAAGCTTGAGGTGTTGACTTGGCCTCCAAATTCCTCAAATTTCAACCCAATTAATCATCTGAGGGATGTACGGGACAAACAAGGCTGATCCCTGGAGGCTTCACTTCGAAACGTACAGGTGTCAAAGGATCTGCTGCAACATCTTGGTACCAGATACTGCAGCAAACCCTCATGGGGCTATTGGAGTTTATGCCTTGACAAGTCGTGGCTATTCTGGCAGTAAAAGAGGGACAAATACGCAATTATTGAGGTGGACATAATGTTATGCCTGATCAGACTATAAAATATGCATGATTTGCATCAGCTTTTGTGCTGTAAAAGGGAGGCTCTAAAAGCTTTAAATTACTTTATGCTCAGCTTCAATAGACAGTCCAGTGGATGCATTTTTTTCAACAGATTAACAGATTGTAGACAGGTTCGAATTACAGAAAATCTTGATATGTTAATTTTGATCTTAGAGACCCACCTGAAACAAGTCAAGCTAAAGAGCAGCATCTTGTGTTCAAGACACAACACTACAAGTCTATTAATCCTGACACTTTTAATGAGAAAAGTAAAGAGTGTACACTTATTTATGGATCAAAGTGTGTGGTAAGCGAAATAATTTGCCTCCATATTTTACCTGCAGTGACTGTTTTGATCTCTCCTGCCTCCTACTTTAGCCTTGGACATGAACATGCACCTAAAAGGAGTCCCACAGATGATGCATGGCATGTGCTGACAGAATATGTCTGCATGTTTGGGGTGGTCTGAGCCTTCTAAACTCAGGCATAGGTTTACATAAACCCATAGCTTCAAGCATCAGACACAAAATGAGAGGGTGGTTAAACAAATCTTTGGCTCTTGGCAAAGACAGAGCAAACATCAGATGCACATAGGTCCCCTGCACATTTTAAATCATTAGCAACGACTCTAAACACAAACACTTCTCTCTTACCATGCTCACGTCATTGGATTCTTGTAGACATGATCGGAGAAGAAAAGCAGCCAGAGGGGCCTCTGTTTGAGGGCCGAGCTGAGTGTCTGTGTGGGCCAGACAGGAGCCGCAGGCTGAGCTCTTCATGTAGGGGTTCACTCCGCGCCTCAGTTTAATTGCTGTCTTTTGCTGCGTGCCGTTGTGCAGTTGAGACCAAAAACAGCACCAGGTTTTGCATCCCTATTACCAACCACTTCCCATCACTCCATCATCTGTGGCATCCAAGTGAAGGATGGAATAGAGGAAGAGATCATTGACTGCACTTCAACCCCTATCATTAACTCAGTGAGATCATTCAGAAGAGCTGATTTTGAAAAACATAGCTTATTTGCTTGTGGTTGAACCTGCACAACCAAAGGCGCCACAAATCATAAATTAAACACAGATTCCTAACATTGAGCAAATAGAAGATTGCTCTGTTTTTCAGGGATCAGAAGAAATAAGCAGAAGAGCACAGTTCTCTTCCTGAGCTCTCACTATTTGTGGAGTATTAATGATTTCTTCAGAAACCGAATGATTGATGGCTTTACATTGGCTCTGCAGCAATGTGAAGATTACCATCATAAATCAGAGAAGCTGTATAACAAGACAGTGCAGACGTTTTCATCAAGGGACACCGTTGTACCACACCAAAAGGTTGTTTTAAGTCAACTAACACCCTGGCTTGCAGCCCGCCGCCTCCGGACAATGTTTTTACTACCAGACCTTCATCGTTCAGCGCTGGTCTCATAAATCTGGAAGCTTCAGTAGTCCACTGGGTCACTCTTCACTGTGATTTCGTTCAACGTTTAGAAATAAGAAGCGCAAGGGGGAAAATTAATCCAGGAAGTCTGCATGTCTGCTCTGGGAGGATCTACTTCCCCAGATGCACCTGGGTTCCTTACTCCAAAGCAGGGTTTGTGGTTTAATGAAATAACTTCTAGTTTAAAAAAAGAAATAAAAACTATTTATCACCACTCACACCCCTCTGGTACCACACTGTACAAAAGTCTAGTTTTCTGAAGAGTTTTTCTTGTATTCCATCCTGTCGGCTTGGGCACATAACATGGTGGGACTGGTTGCATTGCTATGTCAGCGGCAGATTTTTTCTACACAAGGGGAAACTTAGGATATTCCCCTTATTCCTGACTTTGTTACATTAATTGGCACAACTGGAGGTATCTGATTCAGGCAGCAAAGCAGATAGTCCATGAGAAACATAAAGTGACAAGGATAGGAGGGACAGAGAGGTAACAACAAGAGGGAGGATGCCTGGGCACAGCCCGCCAAGGTTGCAGACATGGAATAAAATTGCAGCTTGAGACACAGCGTTGACAGCAGGCCAAGACCATGGCCTAGACTGAGCAAGCTCCCATGAGTCAATCCTCGATCAAATACCCCCCCACAAAAAAATCCACAGCATCCCCATAATGCAACCACCCCCACCTCCACCCAATCACCATCCTACAGCAAACAAATTGCTCAACACCCCAAAACCCCCGTAGACCAAACTGAGCACCATGCACTTGGGCTTTTTGATGAAATCTGATTTTTTTTTTTTTTTTTTTTTTTTTTTTTTTTTTTTTTTTTTTTTTTTTTTTTTGCGAGGTCGTTCCTAACATTTTTGCACACTGTTTACAGAAGTAATAATGGATGTCACTGTCTATGGATCAATTGCAAAGTTAGTCAGTAATGGGAGCCAACAGTATTGCCACAAGATCATAACAAGACAAATGAACCTAATAAAAAGAAAGCACAACTAATAGCAATGGCCTTTTGTGGAGCATTGACTGGAACTTCTGTAGGGAAGTCTGTTTGGATGAGTAGTTGGAAGTAGGAGTGGTTCGATCGTGATGTAATACACTTCATTGACAGACTTTACTCACAATTTCATAATTACAATTTTCAGCCATTGTTTATGTCCGGATTTACGGCGTCTGGCTTCTTTTGGTGCAGAATAATGACGCATGTCTCATGCCAATGACGTAAAAGTTGGATGAAATGCAACGTGACCGTTCAGACTGCAGACGCTGTGAAAACTACTGGATATGAATCTGATTTAGTACCACATATGGAAGTGGCACAAATTTTTTGGGGGGGGAAGAAAAGATCGGAACTGGGCTGTTCAGACTGCCGTCAAAAAGTTGATTGCATATGGGAAAAAAAAAAAAATTGGATTTGGGTCACATTTGCCTGCTGTGTGAATGGAGCCTTAGAGAGCATTATTCTTATCTGCATGTGTGGGTCAAATGGCACCAAGCGAATCAGTGTGCTCTAAACAACCTATGTTCTACAGATGTTCTAGACCAGCCCACACACTTATGCAGCTCAGAACAATTCTAACACTTACCCAAACCTCCCCCTCACCACCCACACCCCCCTTTACCCTGGTACCGCACTTTATTTACCATGGAAATGCAAACAAAGAGTTGAGGTAAAAAACAAAGACATTAAGTGATGTTTCATATGCACATGATTTGTAGATATATACATGTGTAATGTGAAAACTTTTAAATTCTTGCTCGGTCTCTGTCTAACCATAAATCATGAGCCTTAAGAAGGTGCTTTCTTTGTGAAGACTGTGATTTCCTTCCATAAATGTTTTTCAACACCAACTGGCATAAAACCAAAGGTCATCAACTGAAAGTAACTGACTTAATCATTTTATTTTATGTGTAAGCTTAATGAATAGCAGTTGCTTGGTAAGTTTTATTTGCACAACCATAATAACAGTTATGTTCATCTCGAGTTGAACATATTCATTATCCTCAGTTCATGTTTGTTGGGTAAGCAGCAGCTCCTTCAACGTTTATCGGAAAATCATGCACAACACAGTTATTTAATTCATGCAATCTTAACTGATCAAAGATCAAATTAACACAACTCTACCTGATCTGTTAACATTACTGCATCAGTCTGGACTTGTGCCTAGTTAAAAGCAAAAAGATTTTACATGCCTTCTGTCCACAGTATTTTATGGCCTGCAGCAAATTCAAGTGTAAGTAAGGGAGTGTTTACAGGAGAGAGCCTTAGCTGAACATGACCTCAAGAGATTCTTAAATTATGCTTGTTTCAGTTCAATGGCTTACCTCTGTCTTGTATAAAGATTTGGTCTAAGTATACCGTCTTGTGTTGCAAGCATTGTTCACTTTTCAGTTTGGAATAGTGTCAGGGGGTCATTTTTCAATTTTGTGGTTTGTGAACGGATTACGTTCTCTCCCAGAGCTCCATGGGAGCAGAAAATGCCTGTGAGTAAGAGCTGAGCTGGGGGTGAAAGCTTGTGAAGGCATCTGATGTGGAGTCTGCACAAATTCATGTTCCTGATTTTATTTTTCCATGTTTAGGAGTACATACACAGGTTTGAAGTGGTTGGTTCTGACCATGCACCAACGAGTTTAGCACCATGTTTAAGCATTAAAGCGTGGAGGTGAAAGCCTTAAAATTTCCCAAGAAAATGCAGCTTAGAGAAAGCCTTACTACAGATTTCAGATCTGTTGTCATTGCATCAACCTTCCAGATCACTCAGGTCTTTTGGTTCTAGTCTGCTCTTCATCTCCAGAATCAGAACCAAACATGGAGAAGCAGCATTCAGTTTTTATGCTCCTCTAATCTGAAACAAACTTCCAGAAAACAAAAAAGCTGAAACACTGAGTTCCTTTAAATCAAGGCTAAAACCCTGCTTGTTTAGAGCTGCCTTTGAATAATAATAATAACTGGAAAACTGATTAATTCTGGTTTGAATTATAACTTTTATAACTTTTCATTGTCTCTCTTTGTTCAGCAATGTAATGTTTCTTTTTTTGTGTTGTTTGTTTATTGTCTTGTTTTTAATCAGGTAAGCAACTTTGAACTCCCTTGCTGCTGAATGTGCTATACAAATAAACTTGACTTTGCATAAATTACTGAACCAATGCGGCGTGGGAAGGGAGCAAAGAAGGATGCAAGCAGAGAAGAAAAGTAGGACACAAGGACAGAAGAAATGGCAGAAGGAAGAGTGGTAGAACATAAAAATGGAAGGGACGTACAAGGAGAAAAGGGCAAAAAGAAGAATAGAAGGGTGTTGGAAAGAAGGAAAAGCAGCTTTCAGTTGGAAAGTTTCCAACCTTCTGAGTCCCTAGAAGAACCAATATGTGGAAAAAAAACAACAAAAACCATTCACAGGAAACATACTGACTCTGCAGTGTTATGAGTGAAAGCATTTTGTTGTGATATTAATAAAAAATTCATTTACCTGTCACATCTCAATTTAAGACATTAGAGGGGGAAAATAAATAAAAGGCATTCAGAAATGCCATAAATTACATTGTTTGATAAGCCTTTCTGACTATACAATAAGACCTTTTGTCAAAATTTTTGGGAGAAAGGGTTAACATTCTAAAAAATGGCCCAACACTCGCACTGGTTACAGCTGTTCAGTCTCGGTGAGGCAAGAGAAACACGTTCTCCTCCAGCGCTGTACATGTCCAGAAGACAGAATGATCTGAGCCCACATTGAATTGAAAATAGCTATTTTACTGGCGCTTGTCCACTGCTTCGCCTCAACTCTACTCTGTATGGGTGGTAGGGATCTGTCAGCAGCAGGTAATTAATGCAGTAACGCAGATTAACACTTGCAGATTGACTACGTGCTCCTGGCTGTCTGAACAGAGTACACTCTGTGGATTTACGCAAAAGCTTACATTTGAGAACTACATCAGTTATCAAAGTCAGTAACCATCTCCCGATAGATTTTATCTAGCTCCACGCAACGGAAAACAAAATTTCCATGACATTTATTTGGAAGCCAATGGAACATTTTTTAGGCTGCAAAAGACAAAGAGGAACAGTATGTTTCATATCCAAAATAAGAACTTGTCAGATTGAAAGGTTGTAAATTTGCTTCAATAGCTTTGTTTTGAAAACTGTGGTGAAATTTAATTTTGCTTACAAAGCTCTAATTCAGCCAGATTGAAACCACACTCACAACAAGTGCCTTGAATGATCTCCATGACATGCCCAACCACATGTACCGAGCCAGAAAATAACAAAAAAGGGCCTGACAGTAAAAATCACCTCCACAAAGAACCAATTAGTTGGGGCTGTGCCAAAACCCAGAGCAAAGGCTTTCTGGCTCTAGACCATCTCTGTCTGTTTGCGCCTGTGAGTGAGTGCATGCCAGATGTGGAGAGGAACATCTGCAATGGCGGACCAGAAATGTAAGCAATCAGAAATCAATCACTCAACCAGAAATTGTTTACATGCCTTTACATGCCAATGAGAGGAGACATAGCTGAAGACATGGATTTGGTGGCATGTGGGACTGTTGAACACTAAAGGCTCTGAAATCACTAACACATGCACTTTTGAATAACATAGCACAATATAAGCAGATGTCAGCATGCAAACAGAAACACATTTGGGATTACATGAGAGGCAAGTCTCCTGCAAATATGCATGAACTGGTAGCCAGTAACAAACACACCGCCAGCTGAATGGTTTATGCACACTCATGTTTGTAATGTGGGTGTTGTGGTGAGGTCTCATCTCCATCTACTTTACCTCAGCAGCACCGCTCCAGTACCCACAGTGCACTGCTGTGAAACCACATCAAGCCGAGGGAGATATTCGCGGTGCCACAGTGTAGGCCAAAGATTTACTGAACACATATGCTGCTGGAACAAACACAGGGGTGATGGAATGATTCCCCAATCCAAAGACACATGGCTTTATACCACAATCACCAGTGCTCAGCATTTTTTTTAAAGCCTGAGACTCCATGCTGTGCTCATATGTATCAAACACAAGTCTGAGAACCAAAGTAAACAAGCCTGGGAGCCAAATTGTCCTAATTCAATGCATTCCTCCTCAGTTCTTTCAAAAAGTGAAAGGATTATCTCTACAACAAAATAATCATTGTCCTGGCCTCTCAAAGGCATAGTTAAACCAGTTTGGATGCAAACCACAATACAAAAAGATGTAGAAGTTCAGAAGTTAAAAAAGACACCACTTGTGATCCCATTCTACTTCCAACAACCTCACTTAACCCAATTGGTATCAGCTGATTACCAGTATCAAGGAGTTCCAAGGGCTTTTACAGGGAGTCTGGGCATCATGTGTTTTCTCATGTGTGTTTTCTTTTCTTATGTAGAGTGATTGTGTCTATGATTGTGGGGTTTTTTTTATGTTTTTCACCTGGCTGCAAGGCAGTAATAATAAAGTGACACTAAAGTGATATAGAAGCAAGGGGCTACCAGAGCAATGGCTGCTGGAGATAGGCACCAGCTCCTCTGTGACCCTGCAAGGACAAGTGAGTGTGGACAACGGACGGATGGACGGACGGATGGATGGATGGATGGATGGATGGATGTGTTATGTCGCCACATACAGACCTGGAATAGCTACTGTAACATTCTGGGTCATCTTTTTATGTAAATAGAGACTTTTGCAGTGATGCAAGAGAAATTCCAAGAGTGACCAAAGTTTTCTCTGGCTCTATCGAACCATGACCTCTAGCGTGCACAGGAATAGTTTACAGCTAAGTGTGAAGCAGCTCACACTTGAAAGTCAGTTCCTCCAAGTCTGAGGCCCCAGTTTTCAACCAGAAAATCTAATTTCTGGGCTTTGACTGGGTCACTCCAGAACCTCCACCTTGTTGTCTTCAAACCATTTCTGTGTAGCTTCAGCTGGATGCTTCGAGTTGTAGTCTTGCTGGAACATAAATGTTCTCCGAAGCCATAGTTCTCTTGCAGATGGAAACAAATTGCCCGCCTGGAATTCCCGATATTTTGCTGCATTCATTCTACCTTCTATCTTTACAAGCCTTCCATGGCCTACTGCTGAGAAACATCCCTTACAGCATGATACTGTCACCACCATGCTTCATAATGGGCATGTTGTGTTTATGGTAATGTGCTGTGTTTAGTGTCCACCAAACATAGCATCTTTTCTGATTGCCAAAAAGCTCCATTTTACAACTTTCTTGCACCTGACCATGGAGTGAGTTTTCTTAAACAGCGACTTTCTCATTGCCACTCTCCCGTGAAGCTTTGACTGGTGAAGAACCTGGGTAACAGTTGTCTGCGGTTTCTCCAATCTCAACTGCTGAAGCTTGTAGCTCCTTCAGCATTGTCATAGATGTCCTGGTGGCCTCTCTCACTCGTCTCCTTCTTGCTCAGATTGTGACGACGGCCTGATCTAAGCAGATTTACACATGGGCCATACTCCTTCCATTTCTTGATGATGGATTTAACTGCACTCTAGGGGATGTTCAGGGCCTTAGAGATTTTTTGCATCCATCTCCTGACTTATACTTTTCAATAACCTTTTCTCTGATTTGCTTGGAGTGTTCTTTTGTCTTCATGCTGTAATGATAGCCAGAAATATTGATTAACCAGTGATTGGACCTTCCAGACACAGATGTCTTTATACTACTAATCACTTGAGCCACAGTGACTGCACTCAGGTGATCTTCATTCCACTCATTGTGAGATTACTAGCACCAATTGGCTGGACCTCTGTGGAATTAGGTCAGTGACTTTAAAGGGGAAGAATATTTATGCAACCACTTATTTTATGTTAGAGATTTTTATTTGTCATTATTTTGTAGAAATCAGTTTTTATTATGACATTATAGGTTTTGTTTTTTTTTTGTTGTTGTTTTTTTTTTTTTTTTTTTATCAAAAAAGCCAAATTGTGTTGATCATGATCGATTTGTAAACAGAATAAAAAGGGTACAGCTTCCAAGGGGGTGAATACTTTTTATAGGCACTGTAAATCAAACAAAGATTACGTGTGGGGTCCCTCAATACTCCATTCTAGGTCTGCTTTTATTTAACTGCTATATGATCCCATAATTTCAGATTATTATTTGTTTAAAGTATCATGCTTCTTGTTTTGGATATGGACTTTGCATTTTTGATGTATTTTATGTTTCTTTTTATTTCTGTTCCTTTACTTTCCTGTAAAACAGTTTGAATTTTTCCTGTGTATGAACGGTACTACAGAACCATTCATACACTGGAAAATTTGGCTTACTTAGCCTTTGTGATAATTAGAAAAAAATTCATAATAATTTCAGACTTGTGCATCCAATTCTTTTTTTGCTGCTCACTGAAGCCGTTTGCTGTGCTATCAGCCCACTGCGTAAAAATGAAATCCTATTAAAAGCCAATATGACATCCACATCTATAAGTATACATTTCAGAGCAGCGCTGTGCATTAAACCCTAGAAATTAAAGTGTACTTTGTTTCAACATGACTGAATGCACCTAAACCTCACCATATTGATCTAACAGAATTCACACAGCATCTTCTTACTTTACAATTAACATTTTCTGCTGAGTGTTCCTTCTTTTTAATGATGTAACTGGTTGTTTAAGGGTTATTTTCCACTAAACTAAGGAAAGAAAGAGTATATGATTCTATTTTTAAAACATTTACTATACATGTACATATGCATATGTCGATACTTTTGTTTTTTAGAAGAAATCTGGAACATCATGGGTCATATTCCAGAAGTAGTACACACTTGTTCAGTGTTATGAAATAAAAGGCCCTTCAGATGACAACAGTATGGGCTGAAAAACACATTGTAGCCCAAATAATCTCAGCTTCGCAACAGCTAACATGCATGGAATTTTAAAGATGATAAATTCTGTGTTGAATTGTGTGAAGTTGATGCCCTTTCCACCTGTTGTTGCAAAACACAGCTGCCAAGTTAGTTTGCAGCTGAACAACTTAGACCCTCCTGCTGCTGCTTCCATAGCCACTAAGTGCTCCCTATTCCCACCACCACGACCTCTATTAATCCCAACCCTGACAACCTTCCAACAGCAGAAACCCCCCCAGCTTTTGTTCAACCTGAAGCCTAACAAGAAAAAAAATAAAGGGAAAAAAACACCCTGACAGTTACTGCCTGATGTGCAATTAGGCATGTAAAGACAGTGAAACTGGGTTTCTTGACTTATAGTCGGGTGGTGGCTGAGAAGAAAAGGTGATGAACAAATCATCCGAACTGAAAAGATAAGAGGGAGAGAAGGTGCCAAAACAAAATTGCTCCGCAAGATGATGTAACCACCAGTCTATGAAACATGCAGAGGCAGGCCAAGCATAGACGTGTCCTCATGCTGGGCCTCTACTCATTGCTACAAAGTGACTCTAATAGCTATCATTAACAACCACTTAACAGCAAAAACCCATAATATCCTGGCTCTTCGTGGTGATTCTAACCCTTAAAGTGGCTTACAGAACAGAGGAAAATGACTGAACTTTTACAGAGAGATGTTCACATCTAGACCTGTTCACATTTAGACAACACAAAGTTCTGAGATACCTACACTCAGAACAGGATCAAAATGCATATGGATTCGCTCAAAAAACATCACAAGCAAAGAAAACATGACTGTAAGATATGTTGGGATAATGGGCAATGTAAAGGCAAATTACACAAGTAAAAAGAACTGTATTCAATAAAATGCAAAGATGGATTTATGATGTCAAATTGGTACAAAGTAGCAGCAATCAAGTGAAATTGAGTTCATGCTGATATCAGTGTTCCAGCACATTTTTCATTTCCAAAATCCTGACTTTTTATGTGTCAAACTTTGTCCCCAATCCCCATGAACACGAGGGATCCACTGTATAAATATTTCCACAGAGGGAAGGCTTTATGAGACGTAATCTGCAAAACCAAGAAACAGGAAGGAAGGAAAGAAGGAAGGAAGGAAGGAAAATAACACATAAGGACACATGGAAGGAGAAAAGGAACAAAAGACAGAGGGACAAAATGTTGGGAGATATGTAGGACACAATAAAGGAAGGAAGCAAGGAAAGGAAGGATGGATAGAAAGAAGGAGGGAAGGGAACTAAGGGCACAATGAAGAGTAGAAGGTAAATAGTAAGAACACAAGGAAGGGAGGAAATGAGGAAAGAAGAAAGGATGGAAACAAATGAGAATAAAAGAAAGGAAGGACACAAGAATGCATTCAAGGAAGGAAGGAAAGGAAATACTACACAACAACACAAGGAAGGAGAAAAAGAAGGAAACAAGCAGAAACAAAACAAAGGGAGGGATGTAGGGTACAACAAAGGAAGGACACAAGGAATGATGGAAAGAAGGGAATAATGGTACAGGGAAGGGAACTAAGGGTAGAAGGAAGAATAAAAGGTTGGCAGGAAGAACACCAGCAAGGAAGGAGATGAGGAAAGAAGAAAGGATAGAAACAAACAAGAATAAAACAAAGGAAGGACACAAGAAAGTATTCAGTGAAGAAAAGGAGGATATAAAGAGGCAAGGACAACTTTTGGACAATGAGAGACAAAATAAACGAGAAATACAAATATTTTTTCCACACTCTTGTGAGCTGTTTACATACTTTTTTTATCTGGATAATAATGAAATCAAATCCCATCCTTTTCAAGACAATCAAGGAACTCTGTGGTATTTCATTTAGGAAACTCACAAAAAAAGAGTTGAAAAAGTATTTAGTATGTTTTTAATATGAAGTGAAATATAATTTAATAAAGAACTAGAGGGAGTGAAAAATAGTCTGGCAGGATTTTTCACTCTGCTCTGCAGAGGTCACATATGGAGGGTATGTAGAAGCAGCAAGCTGGTCTGGCTCTGGCGAGTTAAGTGAGGTTCACATCAACATATGTAACTACAGCTAACAATTACATAAAACATCATGGCTTAAGAAAGCAATTTGTGTCTCATCAAAGCAAACCTGAGGTGGGAGTAATGCCTTTAACTATGAATGATACCCCGCTTTGCATCAAGTCAGAGCCTCACAACCATCATTCATTACTAAGGTGTTACATAAATATTGTTTTTTTTCCTCACTCTTTTGGTGTGGGGAGTTACATAAACACACTGCAACAGATTTATGAGCTGATTTAGTTTTATCTCAATTTATTTTTCGAGTCATAAAGTAATAATTTAAAAACTCTGACAGCGCCTGATTAATTTTACAAGTAAGATAATTGATTATTTGTATAAAATTAAAAGTTATGGGTGATCTTACAGGGTCCTCGGGTTTCTGGCCGCCACCAGGGAGAGGCTCTTCTGAAAGGTGGTCTCTTCGGATCAGAGTGTATTCCCTGATGAAGACAGCGTCCCCATCACCTGCCCACACAGCAACCTAAAATACAAAGTCACAAAAATCAGATATTTCAATATACAGTGCAAAAATACTGGCATCCCATTCATTTCGATTATTTCATCACAGAAAAAGTAACATGTTGGATAAACACTGAAAGACAGGGCCAAGTGCATCATCTATAGAAAGAGAACATCAAGTTGTTGCCTGTGTTTCTGTGTATTTAGTGGATTCTCTTCACTGCTCCATCTTTACAGATTCCGAAGACATTCACATGGCAAGGAATATCAGAATACACAGAAATCCCCATCTTCAGAGATGGATGGTGGGGAGGATCTTGGATAGGGCCCTTTTGCGGCACAGCAGGCCCCGCATTCTCAAGGATGCACAAACTGACAGTGCAGGATCTCTGAGCTTCTCTCCACTGGTCATAAACAACCTGCAATGAACCGGGTCAACTGTGTGCCTCTAAGGCATGCACTAAAAGCAGCACAAAGCAGAGCAGGAGGAGACTTTCAGTTCTTCACATGGTAGAGTTAACTTACAGAGCAAAACAGTGTTGTTTAGCAAACTGCTGCACAACCCAACCCCAGCTTTGCATGGGAACGAATCACAAAACTGTCTTTTAAATAAAACTTTAAATCTGGTCTAAAACTTTACAATCATTACTTCTTAACTCCAGTGAATTAGACTGCTGGGGCTTCTCCAACAACATGTAAGTCAGCACAATATGGGCAAAAGCCTCAGTTGACACAAACTGTAATGTGTTGGCACATTAGGGGTGACCAGATGTGACAGCTGTTGGACCACATGTAACCTGTTATTTAAAGCATTTCTGGTGATGAATAAAAGAAAACATTTTGCATCAGATTCAACGTAGCCACATGTGGGGTCTGCAAATTTGTGAGGAATGATGGGAAAATTCACCCAATACTTGTGAGAACATAGTGAAACGCACTGACAGAAGCAAAATACAAGTTTTTCTCAAGTGTGACTCAACAGTCTCAAAACTATGCACCAAGGCAAACAAAACAGCAATTAAGACAAACCTTGTTAAATCAAACTGAAAACTACTACAGAATTTCTGAACAAATATTAAAACCTCTGAAGACATCGGTAATGTTGCAGTAAAGTTCATCTTCTCTACCACGGATGCTGAAAGGAAAAATGTTGCACAACCACGAACCGGACTGAGCAAATATAAGTGCAAACATTAGGAGAAATACCGCTAATGTGTGTGTCGGCGGAGCTGTTCTGAAACCAGCTTGGCTGACCAGATGTCTTTGCTCAAGGCTAACTTGAGGTCTGGGTGAGCTGAACATAACCCAACTCGGAAAAGTTCTCACAACCCTTTTAGTGATGTGAAGAAACAAATCTGCTTTTTAATCCATAATCCTATTTAAAAAATGCAAAAGTTAAGATAGTAATGGGATTTAAAAACTAAAATAAAAAAAAGAAAGCCATTAAGAAAACAAGTTGGCTGTTTGGTGTCAAAGTCAAACATCTTGAACACTCCCTGCTGGATCAGATATTGTTTGCTCATGCAAATCTGAGCAAAATACATGCAGAAGCTTAAGATCCACAGTTGTAGCCAAAGGATTTGGCAGAAGCACAAACATTAAATCTAAATTTCTTTGCAACTTCAGTTTTTGAGGTGAAATGTTACATTGATATTAGATTACTGGAAGTGACCACATGCATTATGTATTTTTGCCCTGTGCAACAAAATTAATCGTTAACTTCATTTCAGCAGTCAGTGCACAAGTAAAGCTGTGAAAGAGTCCAGCTGGAATCACTTTATCGATCCAATGATGAGACTGATTGCCAAAAAGGCAAAAGAGGAACAGATGCGCTTGAAATTGTCTTCTTGGGTTAGCAATGGTTACCTCTAAAGAAAAGAATGCAGCCATCATTACTTGCATCAAAATGTAAAGAAACTGCTGCTAACTGAAAGGAAAGTTTTATGGATCATTAAGAAGGTGAGAGGTTCGGGTGGACTGAAGAAAACTTCAGAGAATCAAAGGAAGTTCAACAAGCACCAGGACATGTCCATGCAGAGTTCCATATAGAACAGTGTTGCAACCAGTGCACAACTTGGCTTCTTGGTGATAAGATGTTCAGCAAAGAAGTCACCTAACTATGAAGGAAACCCTTCAAGGGTTGACTTCAATCTACAGGAAGAGCGAGAAACATCATGTCATCGTGTCTGAAGAAAACAAGGTGAGTGTCAGCAGTACAGCATCCACATCCAATCCGTCGATGGGGTTCCAGCTCTGAGACAAAAAAGTTGTCTTATTCACAATTTTGTCTCAGAGCTCCACCATGAATAAAGATGGAAATCAAAAGAAGCAACTTGTCTCAAAAATCCAGACACAAATTGCTGGTCTGTGTATTTCTCATTGCATAACAGAGCATTTACCAACAAGGCTAAAGTGGTAACAAAATGAATCAGAATATTTTAATTTTGGATCTGTGACCAAAAAACTCCAAAGATGTTAAGTCCATTAAGAAGCTGTGATTATTTCTCAGAAAGCAGAAGAATAAACAGAAGCTAATAAATGGTTACTGAATCCAGGCTTCAGTACAACAAGAATGGGTCACTCTACACGTTTTAAGACACCCCTAATTTCTTCATATTTAACTTCCAATAATCCAGACTTTCTTTTAATCTTTTAAAGGTGTTTTGATTAACAGTTGAGGTTTTAAAAAGATCTTTTATAATTTCTCTTTAAAATTTGGCTGCTTTTTCACACATTTTCAGCCCGCTATCTGACCCTGAACGTATACTATGTAGAAACAAGAAATAACTCAAGACAACTGCACAACCCAGTGCTATAAAAGCTATTAATAAAACATTCAAACATGGATACAAGTATATTTCTGCCTTGATTCCAGTTCAAATTAAATAACTTTATATTTTTAAAATTGAATGTTTTTAGATTAGTAGTTTGGAGGTCTGAGTCATTTAAAAACAAACCACAGATTTAATTATCTGTAGGAACTAAAATTCAACATTTATTAGAAGTGGATTTTTGTAATTGAAATGAAAAATGCTAGAAAAGACAAGGAACTTTCTCATACAGCCACCCTGAGTGTGTATGTGTGCATCAGTGCCCCAAAGAGCCAGGGTAAACGTTAAACAGGGCACCAGGTTGCTCATTCATTAACCTCAGAGGTGAATCAAATTTCAAAGAGAAACTTTTCATCCGGGAGGAGGAGAGGAAGTAAACTCGAACGGGAAAGTTGGTCCTTCAAAAGCAGATAATCAACAGAAATAACATCCAACATGATATTATAATTGAGCTTACTTGTAGCCCGGTGCCAGTTTCCGCAGTCTGGGTACTAACTGGGAAAAAATGAGCAACATTTACTGTGCAACACAAGTACAAATGCTTATATTCCCAGCTGCATTCCTGCTAAACAGTAACATCCAACATTTGAATAAGAACATTTAATTTTTTCATATTAGTTCATGTCTGAATGTAACCTGAGGAGGAAAAAAAAAAAAGTAGTGCTCATTTACTTTTTTATTTTTAATATTTTTGGAATCTTGCAATAACCTGCTAAAAATTGTGATTTTCCCTCGGCATGAAGGAAATGCATGAATTCCAAGACGTGTCACAGCTTGCAGCAATTTCAGGATTCTTAGATTAATAAAGGTAAGATTTATCGGTAATGTCCATTTTGGACCATCAGACCTGAGGCAACAACTTTGAATCTTAAAAAAAAAAAAAAAAAAGAAAAACCCTTCAGGGTCCAACATTCGGAGAGAATTCCTTTCAGCAGCTCAATGAGAAAAACAAAACTGAAACTCCACTTTCACCACATTCTCTCATTCATGTCGGATTATTTAGTTATCTAATGTTCTTCCTCTGGCACCCTTTGAAGATATACCCAGATACCTTCCCCTACTTTGGCTGCCAGGTTTCCCTCAACTTGATTTACTACTCATCCTCCCGGTTGCAGTTGGCCTTATGAACATGCAGACAAGAGTGGGCAAATCCTCCGACTCCCAAAGCTTCTCATCTGAAATAGGAGTGAGAAGCCTTGAAGGGGTAAAAAGGGCTCATTTTTGATGGATGAAAAGCTTTCCTGACACTGTCATCACATCCTTTTGCATTCATGCTCTGTTTCTCTCATGTTTTAATGTCTTATAATGATATCTGGCACCTTCTTCATTGATGTACAAGCATGTCTTTGAATGCTTTTTTGAGAGTGCTTAGAACATTTGGTGAATTTGATTTCGAAACAATGTACTAAGTGTTGGTAAATGTTTCCACTGGAGTCAAAAACAGGACCATCACGTCATAGAAGCTGAGTGGCAACTCACTGCAATGTGCTCCCACTGTGGCGTTGTCGACCAAGGTGTTACCACACAGCGCTTACACTGTGAACCTGAATGATAATCACTTCAATGAAAGAGTAAATTTGTAACATTTGGGACACAAATAAAGCTTGTGTCCCAAATCACCATTAACTACAAAGATATGTAGCGGCAGCAGTGAATCATTTATGAAAAGATTCTCTTTATGATCCAGAGAGACTGTGATTGCTTTTCCTTTGTGCCTGAGAACATAAATGGCTCAAAACCCTAAAATCTCACTTTCATTGAAGGATGTACCTCTTTCATGACAGATAGTTGTAAAGATATGCCAGTGATTTAAAATTTATTACAGAGCTTATAACAAAATTAACAAAATATTATTGCTGTGACTGCATTATAATTCTGAAAAACTATCAATTTAAAATGTCTAGCAATGTTCCCCTATAACTCCAATCCAAAATTACCACCCTACCAGGTCCTTTTTGTGGGGGTAAATAGCTACCCTGGTATTTTGTTTATACCCTGCTATATGCAGTGGAAACATAGAGGGCAGAGGGTGACAGTAATGTTCCTGAAATGCAAGGGTTAACAAACCTGTTCATGCTGGCTTTACTGGATTAATTCAGCTATTTAAACATATGGATATGCTCATGTTCTGCAACACCAACACAAGCATAATACTGAGATGTTGACACAAAGGCAATGTATGACAACAAAGAATATGACTGGTACCTGTGTGACGAACTGAAGTAAGTAATGTTTGCGTCAACATAGACAATAAACACAAGACTTTGACCGTTGATCTCTTGGCATAAATGAGCAGGGCTGCAACACAGTTCCTTGATTTTACAGTCCAGTTAAAGCTTCAAACACAAGCAGAAACAGAAAGAAGTTCAGGAATGAGGCATTTGTTTCTGTTTTTTAAAAACAACAGGAGCAAAATTAACAACATTGCAGCATTTTTTGTTTGCATTTATTTTGTTGATTGTAGGTTTTTGCTGCCATTTCCTGTGACTGCAGCATTTTTTATTTGTAGCGTTTTTTTCTGTTGCATTTGTTTTTTGTGTTTGTGTGTTTTGGAGTTTCGCCACCATAGGAATGCATTAAAAATACATAATATTTATTTAGAGTCAAGAAATCCACCATACCTCATCATTTTCATTTTCATTATGTTTTGTGGATTTTACACATATATGAAAGAACTCTGTAGTTAAAGGGTTACAACCTTTATCTGGTTGCCCACAAACAAAACTAAAAAAGGTAATCCAATTCACCAAAATACTGTAATTGGTCTGTGTGAGGGAAAGAGAAAAACATATCCATGTATGGCTACTTTGAAAAAGCAAAGGACTGATTGGTTGTCAGAAAGATAACCTGTGAATACCACCCCTGCAAAATGTCCTTTAAACCTGACAGGGAGTGCTGCACCCTTCAGTCTTTCCAATAAGCACAAGACTTTGATCTGGGTTGTTCCATTCTTTCACTGAACTGACTGTGTCACGAACTTCATTCAAAGGCTGGAGCTACAAGAAGCACTGAAGTGAGGGAGATATTCCTGCTATGTAAAAGCCATGGTCGTGACACTGATCATTACTCCTGAACCTGAACATAACAGCCTCAGGTCTGTGCAGCACCAAGAAGCTCAACATTATCAGAGTGGAAGGAAGAGGAGCTCCAAAGACTTTTACCCTCCGGTGATGGCCTTTATAAGAAGCAGGCTGCTTGTTGTGGAAACAAAAACTCAGCGGTTTGGACATGGAAATACTCCTGACACCTGTCAGGCGACCTGGAAGGAGGTGAGACCAATATTTGCAATATTTATGAATTTTCAAAAGATTTAAACCACTGGAATACCCTTTTTTGGGATAAAAACTCATTTTTTAATAAATGAACACAAGTTGATTTTTTAAATCATAGATATGAAAATTTGAGTTTTCTGAGAATGTCAAAAAGTTTTGTGTAAACATTTTTTTAAATTTGTCAAAAAGTAGATTTTCTTTCCTCTTCACATATTATTCAGATTGGTATGATCACATCACAGGAAAGAATATCTTTACATAGTGAAAAAACAAACATTAGCTTTTGAAGGAATTTAAACAGAGAACAAAAGATTCAATAAAAATAGAAATCAAATTCTACTGTTAAGCGTTTTCAGAATTTGCATTTGAAGTCAATGGCATAAAACATGCACAAAGGCAAGAGATGTCTCTGTTTTGGATTTTTAAAAAAAAAAGACATGAGAGATTGGGAGAAAAATAAATACGAGAAACTTAAAAATTATTTCTATAACCTGGACAAATGCTGTGTCATTTGTACTGACACAAAAAAAAAAAAAAAAAAAAAAAAAAAAAAATCAAAAGAAGTCTGGAGACCCAGGATGGGTAATAAATATTGTATAACAAGTACATCCTTTATTTTTTCCAAACTATATTTATTGCAAAGCACAATTGGTGGAAAAAAAAAAAAAAACTCTCCCAAAAAAGTGGGGATGTTGCTGATGATGCAATGTTAGGGGTTAAGTTTTTCTATTCAAAGCAGAGCACTAAAAAAAATATAACATGACCACTTTTATCAGCGCAGACATAAGCAAGTCCAGCACAGCTGTGGGCGAAGGTGCCTGAGTGACGTACAGTGACTCATGGCTGGGCCTCAATCTGTGACATATGGCCATATGTTCCCCAAAGAAATGCAACTTGCTGAAGTTTTTCTTTTATCTTTTACAGGTGTTTGGATCTGTTTCTCGTAAGAGGCAATGAGGCAGACAACAGACAGGCTGTTTCCATCCCTCTATCCATCCATCTTCGACTGCTGTTATGGATTTTGCTCCAGATCTCATCCCTGCTGGACAGAAACTTCTCACTGGAGAGCAGTTTCGGAGGCTTCACTGACCAGTCAGAAGAACTACCTCTCAATAGAGACACTAAACCCTCCAAAAACAACTGAATCCACCATCTTCTCTCAGAGTGGAAACAAAGAACCTTAAAAAAAAAACTGCAAAAGAAAATGGTTTTCTGTATATATGTAAACTACTTGTTTTCTACTGTATTTATTTAATAAATGTTATTTCATAATCGTCTGACTGAGACTGTGAGATTTTATTTTTAGAACCATGTATGTACATTTATAATTCAACAACAGAAGAGGAAGGACAAAAATGAGATGAGGGTTTATTGGGAAATGTTGTTTGAAACTTCTTACACAGACAAAAAAAAAGCAAGAAATCATATATCTAGGCTTAAAATCAATGAGTTTGATTAAATGCAGGATCACTCAGTGGTGTTGGTTTAAATCAGCTTGGAATCAGAATTGCATAAATATGTTCTTAAAGATGGTGAAACAAAGAACAGGAGCTGCAGACAAAAATGCATTTATGATTTAGTGTTTGAATACCTCATCAGGCAGCTGGAGAGCAGAATTTCTGTCTCTAAACTGACAGCTCAGCAAATGAAGCAGAAGGAAAACATTAAAAACTGTTGAAGCAGCCAGACTGAAAATGATGGATCAAATAATAATTTTCTTAGAGAACCAGCCTCTGGCTTTTAGTTTCTGCAAGCATTTGGTCCTCATTTTGATATAAACTTGCACATTTTTCAAAATATACTTGCACATTTAAATTATTGCTGTTCTACTTGTATTTAGTTTAACCAGACAATGTCTCCATATGAATAAACAATATAGAAATCACTTCTATCATTTTTTTCAACTTGACAGATAATTATAGCTTCTTTTCTTGTTTTTTAGGTTTAGCACTTATTGTTTGTTGCTTTTGGTTTTCTGGTTTGTTTTAGGACAGATTTATTGCAGCTTTAAATCAAGAATATGGATGGTGTAATAGAGTAATAACTTCTGCATGGGAAGAGAAACAAAGTAACAGTAAAATGACAAAAGGCCCTCTCTGGCCCAGTTTGTTTTGCTGTATCCACCGGCAGGAAATAATAACCAGTCTGAGCAGCCCCATGCAGAACCTCCTTATGTTCTTTTCCTCTTATCTTTTCCTTGTGTCAAACTTTCCGTCCTTTTTGTTTCCTCTTTACCTTCTTTTTCTCATTGTAATTTCCTTTCCATCAGTCAATCAGTAATCTGTCACAACTGTTTTTAACTGAGGACTCAGAAGATTCTGGTGTTTAAATCTTGTTAGATTTGCTGCTTTTGACACGGTGGACTATGACGTTTTAACACCGACAGGCTGGTCCAGATGTGGTAATAAGGGCATAGTCCTTAAGTGGTTTCACACCTTTCTGTCTGGCAGAAGTTTTTTTTCTGTCCAGTTGGGTAAGTTTTCCTCCTATGAGGCCCCTTTGAACAGCCAGGTACCTCAAGGTTCCATCTTAGGACCTGAACTTTACTCATTTTATGTGAGACATGCCTTTCTATTGTTTTGCAATAGAAATAAATCTGCAAATTTAGCTCCCATTGAGAGAACGTGGAAGTCATTCAGTACAGAATCTGGTATGCTCTTTAAAGCTTGGGTAGTGGTGAATTTCTTACATTTCAATGGAAAAAAAAAAAAAGAAAGGGGTTAAGTTTTTCTATTCAGTTTTTGGGAAAACTTACTTGATTTCAGTTTTAAAACAGTTTTAAATTTGATAAACAGGCCAGGGCAGTAGTTCAATGTAGCATTTATCAGTTGAGATTAATAAGCAAAATCCAATCTTATTTATTTATCTTATTATTAGTGCCTTGAAAGGGAGATACATGCTTTTACTACCTCTGGACTGAACAACTGCATCTCTCTTTATGCTGGGTTGGACAACTCCTTTCTGCAGATGGTCCAAATCACTGCTGCCCGTCTGTTTACAAGCAACTACATTGCCCCCATTTTGTCCTCCCTGGACTTATTGTCTGTACATTTTAGGACTGATTTTAAGATTTGAATTTTGTTTTTGTTTAAGTGGTAAAGAACCTTATCTAATAGAGCTTTTAAAGAAACACATTCCCAAAAGTTTGAGGTCAGAACTCCAGGAGCTTCTAGATGTTCCTTGGAGTCATGAGGAGATTGACCTTTTTCTGTTGTTGCTCCAAAACTGAACAATAATCTTATTATTATGGGCAATGGTGCTAGGAGTTTATCTTGTAATCGATGGGTTGCCGGTGAATGGCAGCCTCGCCTCTGTCAGACTGCCCCAGGGCAAGTGTGGCTACAATCCAGTAGCTTGCCACCATCAGCATGTGAATGTGTGCGTGAATGGGTGAATGACTGAATGATTGAATGAGGTGGGGGTCCTCTGGACTTGATAAAGCGCTAAAGTACAGGCCATTTACAGGCCTTTTTTTATTGTAAGGATATCTAATACTTTGAATGGTTTTAAGTCCCCTTTAAAAGACCCATCTTTTTAACTTTTAATGCAACACATTTAATGCTTTTAATTCCAGTTGAGCAGAAATGATCAGGCTGTTCTCATCATTAGTCCTTTATTTTGTTCTACTGATTTTTTCTTTACCTGTTCATTTTTTGTCTATTTTATTGTAGATGTTTGTGTTTTATTGGTCATGTTTTATTGTATGGACCCGTTCAGCACTTTGGTCAATTTGGGTATGTAAAGTGCTCTATAAACATTGATTGATTGATTAATTGGTCGAATGATCAATTGATTGATGCTGTCATGTCAAGATCACAGGAATGTTTCAAGCACTTTGTTGAGTCTATGCCAACATGGTACTTGTAAGAGTGTACCTAATAAAGTGGCCACTGAACATTTTCTTCAGCTGATGCAATTTTGTCTTCTGTCAAAGTTAGAAAAAGACAAATATTTGTGTCTAAGGATGATTGATGACTCCCTCCTTTTAATAGCTGATCGTATTATGCAGGATTATTAGAGTGTGTGAACTCATAGTCCAGTCATGGTTTCACAGGAGGACAAACTAAAACCATACACGGCCTGAACCTTGCTCTTTCTGAGATACGGCTCAAAAACAGATGGACCAAATCCATCATGTGGTCTCAGTGAGAGAATCATCTAAAAGTTATGAATTTCCACATTTTCCAAGTGGGGAGTTCAGATATATAATTACATCTACATCTAAATTGAGTCTAAGTGAAATAAATAGGCCAGGGTCATGTTAAAGACTTCATATTTGTGGCCGATTTGCACTTCATTTTGTTAGATGAATGTAGTTGATGCAAGACATTTTCGGGTGTCACAGATTTATCACTGGAAACCATCCTGAAACCACAGGCAGCCTTTTATTAGTCTGATCCGATGGCCCATCTGTTGATCCACTCAGTGTTTTTAAATAGCTATGATTGCTGACTTTTATCAGTAATGAACCTGCATGTCATCCAGAGAGATGAATGGCACTGTAAGTGTGCTTTGGAGAACCAGAGCCCTGCACACACAGCCATCTGTTGTCCTCCATCATTTCAGTTCGCAGAAGGATTACAACAGACAGCTGGGTGGCACAATTACAACCATCCACACATAGCAGGCCAAGAAGTTCACGCTGCAGGACATGTGTGCTGCTGCAGGACTGATTTAGCACAG
Source organism: Anableps anableps (assembly GCA_014839685.1). NCBI lineage: Eukaryota > Metazoa > Chordata > Actinopteri > Cyprinodontiformes > Anablepidae > Anableps > Anableps anableps. Next base: position 19,886,791 of record CM026085.1, read on the forward strand.
CATGATGATTTCACACATAAAGGTGACTGTCACCAGATGATTGATGGTGACTGTTTCAATGGTCTGTTGTACAGGCACAGCAGAAAGTCTCTTCACTCTTATTAAGGCCTTTCACTTTCACTCAATAGTTAGTGGAATTCAAGTTAACACAGTAAAAGCAAGTTTAATTTGCAAGGAATCAGCACACAAAAGCTGACCTCAAGTGCTCTCTCTACGCCTAAATGTGCCTTCCCATTGCTTTTTCAAGCTGGGCCTAGTTAAGACCCTAAAACCAAGGCTTGATCATCAGTCACTTGTGAGCTTAATTGCTAAGGCCCACTTTAAAAAGGGGAAGCTAGTTACATATCATTGGTGAGACCATCTATAACTTGTGGTCTTCCTTCATCAAGATCTTAGAAGGTCCTGATAGACACTATTCACAAAATGTTTGTATTTGGCTTTTAGGTTAAATTTATTGAAAACGTAGAAAGTTCACACTACAATGTTATTATATCATGAAAGTAGGGTATTTAAGTAGAAACAAGCAATGGTAATTTCCTCATCTCACAGACTTGATTGAAACAAGAGCCAACAACAATGGTGGCTATGCCACTACAAAAAATGTCTCAATAATATCTCATGTGCCCTTGAGCATTAATTACAGCTTGACAATGACATCTCAATATGGTCACAAGTCATCTTATTATCTCTTCTCTTCACCGCTCTTAGGTCGTTGAAGTTCTTTGGTACAGAGTTACCAGCTTCAACAGTACAACTCAGCTGATCCCATAGGTTTACTATGGGATTCAGGAATGGGGAAACTACAGGCCACACCATTCAAGGTACCCTAGTCTCCAGCTGCCGTTCCCCAGTGATGTGACCTCAATGAGCTGGAGCATTGTTGTGCATTAAGATGAAATTAGGTTTGTTGTTCATGCAGGGGCAAAATGACTGGATTAATTATGTTTTTCCAGGTAGTATAGGCTTGTCACTGTACAATTCACAAAGTGTAGGATAGTTCTGTGGAGACTAGACACACCTGCCTACTGTGTAACACTACGACTACCAAAAGCTCATCTGGTGACCACAGTGGCTGCTGCATAGCACTCTCTTTGTCGACATTGTTGGTGGCCATCATTTCTGCTCGACGTCAGTGGACATTTATCAACGAACAGGTCCCTACATCTGTGTGGGATGTGGCCAAAGAACATTCACTTCTATGCCTTTTTGTGACTCCTCCAGTCTCTCTGTATCTCTGTTGCAACCTGTAGATGACACTTTGTGACACTCTAAGCCCAATGACCATTTCCATCTGAGAACTTCTTGTTTGGAGCTTCGCAGTGGCAAGGTACTGCTGATCAGTTGTTAGGGGACATCTCTTGATGTCAAAAGGCGCTTCATCATTCGCTTAATTTAGAGCTGGTTCAGGAACCTGGTTAGGATGCCCACAGGCCACCTACGTGAGGAGTTTTTTTTGTTTGTTTTGTTTTTGTCTTCCAACTTGTAGGAGATTTTGGATTTTGGGACAGATCCTGAACTACTGGAGAGACTTAATATTTCTTTTGTCATCTGAATCCCTTAGCCTTCGCAAGTAGAAACAGGAGAGTATCACTGGGTAGTGGGATATCTTGGTGTACCCTTCTAGATCTGTTACCACTGCAGCCCAACCTTGAATAATCCAGATGTTCACAAGTCATTTTTCTTAGTCCAAGTCAAGTTTCAAGTCTTTGAGGGACGAGTCTAAGTCTCTACTCTGTTGCCTTAACTTCAAGTATCTTGTTGATGTTGTCTAACTCGTTAGTACACTGGTCTCCAATCTTTGCGTTTGAGCGCCAGCCTCAAACGCATGAAAAAACAAATATATGTGGCCAGATACAAAACGACTCATTGGGGGGACTCTGCTTTACTATATAGTACACTATATAGGGTTTGGTTATATGATCCATGTTGCCATATTCTACTATATAGTAATTCCACTCTATCCTGTAACAATTTATCACCTTGCAACAGATAGTGGGGGGTGCTGCTATTTATGTACAACTGTAGAACATTGATAATGTAATTTGAAAGTCACAGAGTTACAGTTTTGAGAAAAATCAATTAATAGCTTTGTTGTCGGGTATCATCAAAACAAAAGCCAGAACATGCAGGACACCAGTCCTTGAGGACTGGAGTTAGATACCCCTGCAGTAAGGATACCCACACATCTGTCCCTCAAGAGATACTCTCCAGTACATACCAAGGCATTCCTAGGCTAGAGGGGATATAAAATATAGTTCCTCCAGCAAGTTCTGGGTCTGACTCAGGGTTTCTTCTCAATGGGAACTGCATGGAAATCCTCCTAAAGGAAACAAGCTGTATTAAATTAACTAAACAAGGGTTCAGAGGGTATACCTCTCCTTACTCCAGTACTTCTCAAATAGTAAGGCTTATCTCACGGATGGATGGATGTTTTTTTTAGCTGTTGAATTAGGCCACATCCAACTGAGAAATAGTAACAGACAACAGCAAAATGACAACACCTCAAGGGGAGTTTGAGTGTTGTCTACAATGAACAAAGTGAAAAGACTGAGTTAGAGGGAGCCTCTTTATGCCTATTAAGAACATATAATTTGTCAGAGGAACTTGTCTTTAAATCTTGTTATATTGAGAAAGTTTCTCGTTTTAATGTGTTCTATGTCGTGATAATGAGAGTTTCTTGTTTTAGTGAAATACTGCTCTTGTATTTGTTTTCTAGCTCTGCTATATATATAAAACAGGAGGGAAAAAAAATCTGAATGTCAAAACTTTTCTTTTTTTCAGTATTTGATATTTCCTTTTAGTTCTTCCTTTTAATGATCTACTACTCCTATTTAGAGCTGAGTTGTGCCATTAATGAGAACAAGACGTGAAAACATATTGCTTCTTGCTTTTTCATCTTTAGACTTTAACATATTTATGATAGCAATGATAAAACCCATAACATTAATCTTTCTTTGAAATACATATAGGCAGTTTTTGTCAGACCTCCCAGAGGACCAATCCAGTAAATGCTGTTTGCCTTGTAACAGAGCAAAAACAAAACCAACAAGCCGTTAGCCTGACCACATATCGCTAAAGGCCAAACAAATTAATCCTTTAGGGTGTTCAGCCAGGCAAAATGAAACCCAAAGGAGGGCTTTCAATCTGTAAAGACCCTCTTCTGTAAATATAGAAATTTCTTTCACAATGTTTCCAAAACTGTTTTTCCTGACATAAGATTCTACTATGAAAGCCTCACCCTTCTCCAAAGTGCTGTTTGTGGTCACCATCGAATTACTGGTGCATTCCTGTTCCCAAATTAAGCCCCTCATTTGAGAAGATGCCTAGCCATCGACAGCTTTAATTTCCACAGTCTGTGGCATTCTCAGGACCTGATCTCATCTGTCTGGCAGTCAAGAAAAAAAGGAAAAGAAAGAAATGCTGCCCTGCATGTAGCATGTCATTTTTAAGCATTTGGCTCCATAATCCACACTCCATTCCTTAATATTCCTCCACATTGGTGGAGGAGCGCTTTACACTGGGCACAATATGGAAAGAATTTTGGATGTTTGCCAGCTACATATTTTCTACATTTATTTACAATTGATTCTTCTTTACTGTGTGCGCAATAATGGCCACATTCTTCATCACTCCAGAGCTGAGGCCATGTTTGTACTTTAAAGTATAATTTTTTTGTTTCCTTTGATAAAGCATTTAATAAACTATAAAACCCACATTATTTAAATTACAATGTAAACCTTCTTTGAGATTGGATCCAGTTTTATAAAGCTATAAAAAAAAAAAACTTTGATCTGACAACTTTTGTTTTCTATGGGGCTTAAACCTGTCATTGAGTTTATAGCATTAAGAGTAGTTCTTTAATGAAACTGGGGTACACCCTTACATTTTAATTAATTTGACATAGAAACATCTTTTTCCTGAATTCAAACCATATTTGGTGATTAGCACATTCACTGTGATTCACTGTACTCCATCCTGTTCTTCAACCCAGACTTGGGCAGCTTTTAGCAGACCAAAATAATCACCTAAGAAATTCCTCTCTCAGCTCTATCCTTGGGTGAGGTGAGACCATTAAAACCAGATCCAGTCTCAGTAGTCTTGATCCCTGTTGAAGGATTATTTCCATTAACATGCAATCATGCTTTCCTCCATTCCAGAAGGTACTTCTGTCCCTGTTAATAAGAATTCCTATATACTGACACTTACGCCACCATGCTTTAATGAAAGAATGACTTTGGCGATAAGAACTACAGCCTGTTGTTTCAACCAATGAATCACTGGAGTGCTGCAAAACTGAACATAGGATTTCATCCATACAGAAACTGCAAATTAAGTTTCTGTTTATGACAGGTTGAAACCATGTTGAATAGTTGTGTTTTTGTTCCTTTGCAAGCCTAAAACCATGCTTCCATGTTCTGTTGGAGTTCCAAAATTTATGGCAACTAGTTATCAATCAACAGACAATGTACAACAATCATATGTTTTGTAATGATTTCCCTGTTTCCTGCATTTCCTGCCATAATTCATACTGCTTCTCTGCTCACAGCCCCTCGATTACCAGCAGATTAGCTCATTGCTTTCACCTTTACCACCGCTCCTCCTACTCCTTCTGGCTGCTCATGGCTCTCACAAGAGCTGCCGCCTATATGAACTTCTGCTCTCCACTCAGTGCGAGATCATCTGTTGTCAATCCCTGGCACAGCCTTTGTCTACTCCCTGCTTGCCCTGATCGTATCTCTGCCTGTGCCTTCGACTACTACTAAATGTATTTGGATTAAAATTAAAACCTAACAGATTTTGGATTTGTAATGCCTCCTCACCTTTCTCCGTTTCTGGTCTAGACTGTTTACCCAACCACTGAACTCAGGATTATGGGTTCTATATTGTCCTGCAAGTGAAACAATCCCCGGGAAATGGACACTCTCTTCTATCTCACTGTCTTTACTTCAAGTATTCCAGTCTATTAAAGTCCGAGTCTCCCAAGAGGAAAACTAAGATAACCATGTCTGCCTGGAAAATCATTATTTCCCATTTGAACATTACTTTCTGGTTGCCTTACCGGTCACTTCTCATCCTGTTTTGCAGAGTCTGACCTGAAAGCTGCCCCCGAGAGGCTGACCCATTCCTGATTACATATTTTCACATTTATTTTCAGTATAAACTATTTTCCCTTTACTGGGTTGTGATTTCCATTTGGGTTAAGGAAGATTCTTAAACCATTACAATTTTTTATGATTGGAAAATACCAACGAATTATGAACGTTTCACATAATTACATATAGCATTTTGAGTGTAGAGTTAATAAATTAATACTGTTCTGCATTTCTGAAAATATTATTGGACAAAAATTATTTGGACAAATTCCATTATATAATCACCACAGCTCAGATACATCATGTACACTGCACATGTTCTGAGAGCTGACAGAGTAAATGCAACCAAATATTGCAGCAATGACAATACTATTTCATCCTGTGCTACGCAATGCTCTCTGCACTGATGAAAATTCACTAATCTAGCACACTGGATGCTCAAAACTGATGCGTTGACATACATTCTGAATATTTCAGAAAATAATTATCTTACAGCTTGGAACATTTAAAGCATTAAAATGCAGTTCCCAGTAGGTCTGTTAATCATTGAGAAAAAAAATAACCTGCAATAGTTGATGTCACAGCAAAAGGAAATACCCATTTGATGCAGCAAAATAATAAATTCCACACCCTTGATCCCAACACACATGCACTATGCAGAATCAAAAAAGTCACATGTGTACTTTAAAGATATAATAGGACTTCATGTTCCAAAAAAAATCTTCTTAATTTTCTCAATTTAGACCAAGACAACTTTTCAGTATGCCAGCATACATGGCAAGGCAGGAAACAGTGTAACGGCATCTGATTTTACTGAAATCCTCTTCGTATCAGCGACAAAGTCCAACAATAATCCAAAGTAAAGAACCAACCAACTGTTCAAGGACCAGGACAAGAACGCACCTCCTGCTTGCCTCTTCGCACCAAAATTTTACTGTGAGCAAAGTTAAAAGATAGGCGGTCAGAATAACACACTGTACTTGAGTAGATTCAGCGTGTTGTGTGAGTGGTGGTACAGCCTGATTTGAAAAACAGTAAGCAGCTCAATTCTTCTGGTATTGAAGTATAATTGGTCTGTTTGATTATGAGACTGAATTCCTCAACTTTTTTTCTTTGACTGATTGGAGATTAAAAATCAAAATTACACCACAAAACCCCTTTTCTTCAAACTTTCAAGAAATCAGTTTAGACAGTATTATGTACATTCATCACCTAGTGATAAAACGTCCCTTGATTGTGCCATAGGAGGGTGGAGTTAGTGTAATATATTTGTTTTTATCTCTGTTTATGTTTAGGGTTCATTCATTTCATTAATAATAAATTGAATTCTTGAGTATGTTGACATTTCTCCTTTTTTGTTTTAGAGTCTTTAAAGTGTTGATTATCATTCTATTTAATTAAAATCAATATTAACCCTGAGAAATGTAGAGAAATCTCTTCTCACTTTTTGATTTGGAAAAGAGCTTGCTTTATTGAATAGTAAAAATACATCCTTAGGACTGTTTTGACATCATGAGACTGACATGATTGATAGATTATGAGACTGTTTGGTTTATGAACATTTCAACAGTTTAATATACCTCCCTCCCACTAGACACATGGCGTAAGGTATGAAGAGACAGACAGGGTTAAATACAAGTCTACAAAATCCTACTCATGCCCTTAGATGCCTGTGTGCATCTGGCAGAGTGTCAAAAAAAAGGTTTCATCAGTTCCCTTCATCCTTGTCTCTGATTGAACAGAAAGAATTTTAAACTTTGGAGATTATATTGTAATTATTAGGAAAATCTCTCTGGAATTCATGTCAGTATAGGGCTGACCCTGAATTACCTCAAACCACAAAAATGAAATGTGCATTAGGTAAACATCTGGAACTGGAAGTCCACTGAAGGACCATAAGTAGAGCGAGTACTGAGATTCATTAAATGTTACATATTGTTGCAGAATTATTTGTAACAACTTTTCCGTTCATTACTGCTAATGCCAAGTAAAATATAGCACCCTCCACACCTATTTGCATCCTTGGTAATGATGGTTGAAAAGCCTTTTATTCAATAGTATGATTTCACACTGAATCATTTAGAATAAAGTAATACGTAATCTGAGTACATTTATAAGTGAAGAAAAGATCCCAGTTTTTATGAAATCACTGTTGCCACAAATATTGGAAAACCTGTTGTCAACACAGCAGCACATTTCCAGTCTTTCCCTTTGACATTCAATAAACTTGGAGCAGTCAGAGAGGATCTTCGACAATTACTCTTGACACAGTCTCTCCAGACTGTCCCGAGTCCTGGCTCCTCTCTTATGCTCACTCGTCTTCATGCAGCCACAGGTTTTCAACAGGATTTCGGTTTGGGGACTGGGGTGGGCGTGGAAGGGTAATTGTGTGTCTGGTGCATTTTTGGTTAAAACATGTTTGTTCTTCATTCAGTGAAGTTACTCTCAGTGGGTAGAGTATCCAGAAATTTTACTCAAGTAAGCATAGTGTTACCTCATAGTAATATTACTAAAGTAAAAGTAAAAAGTAAAGCTCCTCCAAAAAGTACATTTTTTCTAAAAAGAGGTATATGTCAGTCACCGTGAGGATCAGAAACACCAAAGTGGTCTATGATAATGTAATCAACCTAAGGTGACAGCTTAATGTTGTCCATACACTGTCTTGCCAGTCCACACAGTTTCCACAGGGTGCAATTATATCTGATGAGTGATGGACAATGGAGCAAAAACAAAAAAAATTGCAAGAAGAGCCCCATCAAACATTCCTTTAATAAAAGACAGTTTTGAGGAAATATGGGAAAATGAGAGTGTTGAGGCTAGACAGCTGATGCTTACACAAGCAGATGGAAAACTTGTGACAATAGCGGTACTACAAGGAAAATTACTCAATCATCCCCGTCATGCCAGCATAATTGCTGACGGGATGGAGTTGGATTGATGAATGACATCTGGGATGCATCCCAAGTCCTGTATTTAAGAAAATGGGTGTTTAGCAGAGATATGCAGGTGACAGCATGACTCTGCACATTTTATGTCCCACATTCTTTTGGTGTTAAAGAAGCAGATCAGATGCACCATTTGAAGTCTTAAACATGGTGCTTGAGAAATAAATTACGTCACGCATGAGTTTAACATAGAGGCACATTTTTTCCTACTTTTTTTTAGAACTAGCGAATGTTCATGTCACGTGTGCAAGTCTGCTGTCTCCTCTCGTGGTAACATCTGATATAAATTCACCACCCCCCTAACAAGTGGGTAAATTCATTGCACATGGGCAAACAACAAGGCATATCACCACATTATAGCTTCAGTAACAGCAGAGAACTGCAGAAAACACGTGTCTCCCGATGCATGAGGGCTCTCTGTGGGTACTATTGTCAAACAATGAGTTTTCTTATGAAAATCAACTGGCTTTGAGGGGAGAGTAGGGCCAAAAAGCAGTCTCTTTTATCAAACACATTGTTCAGTTTGAAGAAAATATCAAATCTTGCTGGTTTCTAGAACATAAAAAAAGATTCACTCGATGCACATCCTACCTACAACACTGATGTGTTTTCCCCTTTAATGTTGGTTTCATATATAGTGCTTCAGATCTCTGGTTTTAAAATAAAAGATATTGTGAAGTTAGGGCTGCCATAAAATTTAGGGGGAAAAATGTCTGTGTTACTATTAAATGAGCTGGGTTATAAGTTTTCAAAGTATGGGAATGCTTCAAGCTCGGTGATGACAAATGGAGGATGGAGGTTTAGAACACTCTGTAAGGCTTTGTTGCAAAGCATACCAACACAAGCACCATGCATGAGCATCTGATGAGCCCAGCAACAACTGATGAGCATGCATTGCCCATCTGCTACATTTCCTACTGAAAAACAGTTTATGGAAACAATTAGATGCATGTTTGGTTTACGAAAGATTTGCCTCTGTGTGTGATAATGTGCAGACTTTGTGCGGCCAACTACACAAATTTGTCTTCTTCCCATTTTAATCCCATTTATTGTAGATAAATCAAATGCATCGAACTTAAATTAGACAACTGTAAGACATTTTTAAGTTTCATGGAAATGAGGTGTTTTCCATTACAGGGATTAGTAGAACCAGTCAGGTTTTTTTTTTTTTTTTTTTTTTTTGGAGTTGCACTTGTGTCTGAACTTAGGCCCACATTTCCAGCTGAATCTCACAATACAAGACATTGTGCATTAGGGCTGCACATTATCAAGAAAACACGTGATATGCAATCATGTATGATATGACTTGTGATAAATAAATACCAACTAAACAGCATTAATCTGTTTCGGCTTTGGGTTCAGTGCAACCATAAGCACCTGAGAAGCTGCATCTGGTTACATCTGCTGTGTGGCTACTTGGTTGTAATTTTATAATGACTTTACCAGGATCCCTCCTAAAACATTTTCTGCTGCATTCTTCTTCTTTTGTCATGTTTGAGGCATATACAGTGGACCCAGTTATTCCCAGGGGTCGGAAATCTACAATTACCTGAGACCTCCCCATAAAATGCTTATAACTGCCTATTTTACTAGTTCAAAAAGCCAAATATACCTTAATATCCATTAATACGTACAGTGGGAACCATATTACCACTAGTTAACATCCACAGTCTTCCTTACCTTTGCTCTTGGGGCTACAGCCAATCAGCACAAAGGAAAATGAATTGTGCTTCTGGATTGGCTGCTTTGCAAACACCAGCCAATAACATGTCAAGTAGCATTCTGCCTATGTATTTCAGCTTCCAAAGCTGCATTTTCTTTTAAATATTTGAGATAGGTTCTATGAAAAAAATGAGCAATTAGGCTAATTTTCTGTGAATAATTTAAAGTGTGAAAGTTTATTGTGGACTAAAACAATAACCTGAACTAAAATAGAATAAAATAGTCCTTTTTTTTTTTTTTTTTAGAAAAATTAGTCTCTATAATAAATCCATTAACCAAAAATCAGTTACTAAATAATTTGTTATAAAGTCCTAATGGTGTTGCATCTCATTCTTCTGAGATTGTGTTAACCTAAGTTTAGGTTAAGTGGTAAACAAGTGCTTCCTTGTTATGATCATATAAAATAAAATTTTAAATATGAATTTAACTGTAGTGGCACTGCAGTGTAAACTTTTACTGTGCAGATAATTAAAGTGAACACATGAAACAAAAAACACGTCTGGCTGAGAATCAAGGTTGAAGCCAAGAAGAGAAAGATGTTCTCCCGAGTCTCGAGCACAAACCCTTCTCACTGATTTAAAATTGTTTGCACTTTTCTATCTATATTAAGCAATGGGTGGGACTTAAATGATGTATTGCATATGTCATCTGATTAAAATTACAGTGAAGGTTTGCAGGAATAACCTTGAAAGCACATTTAATCAACCTTGTTCAGCCTGGCTGCACAGAAAGGAGGGGTTGAAGGTGTGCTGTTGAAACAAGGAAAAGGTTCAAGGCGAGGAAAATAATTGGATTTGGCTCAAGCTAAAGAACAAAGTGCATGTGTGTGTTAAATGCTGTGGCTGTGTTTGTACAGCTGGTGAGTGTGGCCGGGGTCGTCTCAGCAGGGAGTAGGGCTTGGCACTTCTGGGCACAGCTACAAGGCACAAATCTAACGGAGAACACAAGCTTCAGCAGAAAAATGTTCACCTGAACCCAAAGGAGTGTACCTACGAAGCACCATTTCAGATACAAATGACATTTTTATTTTCTCTCGTCGGAGTACTGGGGCAGACTGACCTGGCTCTTGCACTGGTCTTGATTCAGAGTAAAACATAAAATAAATTTTTGGTCTTTATCATATCATACTGGGTTATTAAGTTGTTTGAGGTCACCGTTTTACTGTGTTTGATGGGAGACATCACTTTCATCCCAACACATTTCTTCAGTCTCTTCAGACTTGCTGCTTTGGCTTCAGTTTGAGTAAAACATTTTAGCATTTCAAAGACATGAATAAACCTCTGGTGGCAGAACGCTAAGAACTCTGAAGTTATTTCTTAGCCAATAAATAAAGGTTTACCTGCCAGGAGGAAAGAGTGCCGGTATGAAATGAGTGCAAAACGCTTCTTCATGCTTTGCACTCTTAATCGTGCAGGGAAATTGATTTGCAGTGCTTGGCATCCAGTGCAAACACACACAAAGACATGGAGGCTTCACATTAATAAGTTACTGACATGCAACCGGAAAACAAAACTTCAAGCGAAAAAAAAAATAATGAGTGAATGTTCATCTGGGGGATACAGCTACAGTGTCAGGTTGTTTATTGTAAAGAAAAAAAAAAATCTTTTCCTTACTCTTCACAATTCTGATCCAATTTCTTTTGGTCTGTCACATAAAAACAATAACGTACAAAAGATTGTAGTTGTAAAGTCAAAAATGCGTAAAACTTCAAGAAATGCAAATACTTTTGTATGAAATCTAATAAATTGCGTCATAAAAAAACGCAGGTGTCCTGGATATCAGAGCATCTTTGTTTTGGACAAGCTTAAATATAAAGACATGGTTCTTCAAACTGGACATCTGAGACTCTATAATCCCATTGTAGCCATGAAACAGTATCTTTTCTTTCTTCTGACATTTCGAAAGAGGCTTTCAAAATACACCCCCGTTAGAAATTCCTGACTTGCTCTGGCATCTTGGGTTTCAATCTGATAGCTCCTAAACTGTGTCTGCAACCAAATTCTTCAATATGTGCTCCCAGCAGCCCTCCTTTTGTTGTTGGTGTGCGTAAAAGAGATGGCCTCATATGCTTCTGGTGTCAGGTTGGCCACAGATATCCTGGTGACACAGACATTTTAGGGGGCTTATCTAGACTCAGGCAGCCAATGAAAATGTTAGGTACAGCTTTAGGTTAATCTCCAACTGAACTCTCTAGTGTATTTTGGAATGAGGAGCCAAACACTGCCACAAATCAGTGCACAAGCCAGCGTCTGTTGGCTTGTTTCTCCGTCTGTTCATTTGGAAGCAAGCTGAAGTCGTAATTAAGGTACAACAATGTTTCATCTGAGCATTGCCAAGAGAATGTGATACCCGAACAAGTTGCGTTTGGCTCAATAAATTGTGATATTGTTACAAGTGACCTCCCAACGTGAACAACGGATGTCTCGATAACAGATCTCCTGGAAATTAAACAGTCTGACCTTGGCTGAGCTGTCCGTTTCTGTTTCCAAGGATTAGAAAACTAACTGGACCCTTGAGATTACCCCCAGTGCCCGTAAATGTGATGCCTCCAGCAGGTGGACAGGTAGTGAGCACTCTGTTAATCTTTAAGAGTTAGGTGAGCAGGAAGAGGGGGAATTATGGGTCACGGAAAGGACAGAGAGGTAACATGTATCAGGAGTGCTTCGACTGACGGAACACAATCCAGTCGGAAAGTTTTGTTTCTTATCACCACTTAGATTTCAGGCTATATACGGCACCATGCAAAAAAATTTTAAACCACCCCAAATTCCCTTAAATTTGTCTTGATAAATATTTATTCAGGATTTCTGGGTGCATTACTTAGTTTTTCTATAGCCTTTTCAGTCTTTGAACCTGATCAGGACATAGTTTATTTCAATGTGTGACTAAAAATTTTTTGAAAAATTGATGAAAGGAAAAGAAGATCTGGCCCAGTGTTGCATTTGATTTGCCTCTGCAATTGGAAACTGGGGATGTGGATGTTACACTCCAGATGCATGTAGGAAAACCAGTGGAACATGCAAATTGTTATGATGCAAGTACAAGCCAGAACAATGCATTTCCCTCCATTTAATGGATCTGAATACCAAATGAACAAAATTTCAAATAGAGAAAAGAAATAAAAGTTAATATTTTGAAGTATAGTTCTTAAAAAGAAATCAAAATCAACAAAACTCTTTATCAGCAGGCCAATACACACAGTTATTTTGCAACTTTCACATGCCTCTCAGTTTCTATAAACAGAAATCTGAAAAAAATAAAACTGTTACTAAAAAAAAACAAAAAAAAAAAACAAAAAAAAACCACTGACATTCCAGTGCATACTAAGCATATAAATTCAAGTGTTATACAACAGATTTACCATTGAACTGTGACATTTATGGTACAGCTATCGGAAAATTTATTTCTCTCTTATTTGAGAATTGTTTATACTTTTTTCTGTACCTCCTTTTTTAGAAGTAAACATCAGGGCCAGGAAAAGAACAACATTGCAGCCATTAAGCAGTTGGTTAAGTATGACAGATAAAGAACTATGAAAGTATCATGTTCATTGCAGCATTATGACAACACCCGGGTGTGCCTGATATTACTGAAACACAAGTGGCGGATCTGCCCTGACTCACTTGCGTCATTCAGATAACCGAGGCTAACGAGTTCACTCGGTCTGTGAGTCAAGCTGGCTGCTGATGATCAGCGAAGGTCCTCAGCTATCTCTGGAAGAGCCATCTTCCTGATTTATCCAAGTCAGAGGCTGATTGACAAACAGAGGCCACAGAATCATACCCACAGAGAATCATGAGTCAGTTTCAGTGTCTGGTGTACAAGGTTAAATAAAAGAGGACAATGGGGGGTTGGGGGATGTACAAAATATGAATAAAAGCTTTGAGTTTATGACATAGATTTCAGATATTTTTACTGAGCCTCAGTTCGGTAGGAATATCAGAACAAGTGTATGGATAAACAGACGGATTGATGGACGTAGAGACAAATTGACTGGAGGATGGATGGACAAATGCATGGACAAATATATGGATTGATGGACGGATGGATGAATGGACAAATAGCTGGATGGATGGATGGATGGATGGATGGATGGATGGATGGATGGATGGATGGATGGGGTCAACTTTAAAATAATGTTGGCTTGTAAAAACAAGGGTTTCGTTCAGACCCTGCAGCAAACTTATTTCAGTGGAAAGAAAAATAACTTTTAGGATTTGTAGTTTTGTATCATCATCAAAAACACAAAACAAGGTGCTTTGCTTCTTGTTCCTACAGCTGAAAATGCTCATATAAACTATTTCAAAGTTACCAGCTGCCCTTCGCCACATGTTACAGAGGAAAGTTGCAAAAGTGCACACAATTATTTCACAGTGTGGAAATTTGTCACATATTTATCAATCCTTGAGTTTGACTTTGTGATTAAAAAGAAAGCTTTTACATGCATACAGCCATAATTATGCCCTTTTCTATGAAACAGGAACCATCTTCACTGTCACTCTGCAGAGGAACAGGGTGAGGCTGCTCCAGGGATCCTCTCCCCCACCTACAACTTTACTGAGGAGCAGCTGTGCATAGCTGGTCATCTGTTTCCACCTTTTCCCACTGCCACACCAACACTCCGTCGTTTGACCTGTGAAGAGGAGGATGCGTGAAAGCTGAAGTGGGTAGGAGTCAGGAAAAGGAAGAAGCAAAGGCCGAACAGAGATGACGAGCTCTGCGGAGGGAGTAACAGGAGGCAATGAAACTGAGATTCATGATGTAAATGTATCCTTAGAGCATTTGGTTTTTACAAGAACAGAAAGCAACCAAATTCTGTTTTACAAATCACTTTTTAAAAAATGGAGAAAAAAATGAATGGAAGAGACAGACGTGAGCTCAACCTTTCAAGTTTAGTTCTGAGTCTCTCAAATGATAACAGCATGTTGGAGCAAGAATAACCTCTGGTTGCAAAGCAGCCACACATCATTGCACAGATAAAAGGTAAAAGTCACAAGCGTGACAGATTTGATGCCAGTCGTTAAGTTTGACACCTTATCCCTGACTGTTTTACACATCTGCATGCAGCTATGACAGATATCACTAAAACCAATAACTAACATGCTTTTCACAGCATGCTTTTCGAGGAGCTTCGCTGCAGGATATTGCAACATTCGTTTGGCTGGCTTCAGTCATTACAGTGGTCTGTAAACCTAAATGTTTTCTTAGCATTGCCCAATTCCACATCTGTTGTATAAATTAGCTACTGGCAAGCTCAGTCGGGTTTTAAGGAAAATATTCTTCTGCAAAAATATTTGTTGTCAGCATGGATTAGGCCACTATAACAACTGCTTTCCGTACTGTAACATTAAGTGTGAGAATGTGCCATCGAATACAAGGGGAGAAACTGGCTTTTTTGTCAGTGCTGGGTAAATTTAATTAATTCTAAAGTTAATAAAACTCAAAGCTGGGGGTCAGTTAGGTTTAGAAGCTGTAATACAGTCAGACAAATTGTGCAGCTGGTTAACTATGCAACCATGGTGGTTTTTTTAATCAAAACCCTCGGTAAAGGAGGAAAATGTGTATTTGTAAACTGAAACAAGGTACACTGACTGATTGAAAAGTTGAAGAAAATGTCATCAGAGAAATATTTCCAAATAAATAATAATACGACCCGTCGTGCCTTCTGACATGGAAAATTTACTTTAAGCCCTTTGAAAAACATACTTTTGAAATTAGGAAACAGATTTTCAAAGTTGTGACCAGCACCTAATAATTTAACCTATGCTCTAGATTGTGAGCAAACAATCGAAAACAATTGTGTTTTTTGCAAACAGAATGTTTGAACAATTGATCTGGTATTAAGGCCGAAGCATGTGCAAGTAATAATAAATGAACTTTTTCACATTTTATCTTGTTACAAACAGAAAGTTCTATGTATTTTATTTGGCTTTCATATGATAAACCAACACAAAGTTGTGTAAAATGTAGCATGCATTTGTATTCATCCCCCCAGAGTCAGTGCATTCATTGAAGTTATAGCTGCAAGTCATGTAAATTTTTGCTCATTCTTATGCAATGTAGCTCAATCTCAGTCCGAATGGATGGACAGTCTCAGTGACATCCATTTTAAAGTATTGCCACAGATTCTCAAAAAGATTACGGTCTGGACTTTGACTGGGCCATTCTAACACATAAATCAACTTATCTAAACTATTCTATTCTAGCTCTGGCTGTAGATGGAAGATGATCCTCCACATCAGTCTTAAGTCTTTTGCTGCCTCTAACAGGTTATCCTCCAAGTTTGCCCTGTATTTGAGTTCATCATTCTTCCCATTAACTCTTAGCAGCTTCCTTTAATCCTGCCTAAGAGTAGCATCTGTTCCTGGATATTTCATGTCTTGTATGCAGATAACTGCTGAGCAATTGTAAAGGTGATTTATGGATATACAAAAAGATGTGCACTTTGATTTTTTTGCCTTCTGCTCTAAATTGTGGAGAATGTTTTTTGTTTTTTTTTTTATTATTATTTTAATGCTGAGCAGATCAATTGAGCCATATCTTTAAAAAGAAAAAGAAAAAAAAGACACCCTGATAAGGCTTTCTGCTATGGTGGAATGTGACTCAATGACAGGCTCACATTTAGCAGGAAAAAGTAAATCACTTCTCCACTTCACAGCAGAGGAAGTCCAGCCTAATTTTTATCTCCTCTCAACCTTTCTTTCACACCACAGTGCATTCACTGTCCCTAAGAGAAACAAGGTTAAGCAAACAATAAAACAGAAAGGCACCAGCTTTCACTTGCAGATATCAATTTCCATTTTACTTTGAGATATGATCTGATGATTCTGAGTTTGGCCACTTTTGATTTTCTTTCTAATAACTTTAGCATATGCAGATGTATTTGTCCAAACTTTGCATGAATTTAAATGATCAAATATAGCAACCATTGTCCATAAGAGAAGACATGTGGTGCAGGTAAGTAATAGTTTTGAATCCAACAGAAAATGAAGGAATTACAAGGTAATTTTCCATTTGTGCATCAAAGCATGTCCCAGAGCTTAATTAGAGTTTTAATAAACTCAAAACAACAGGCCCTATAGATCCTCCATTATGATGATGAGTTTACAGAGTGAATAAAAGTGAGAATTTTCAGTTTTGCTGTATTTTATCAACACCAGTCAATCTGACTTCTTAGTATTTCACAGAGATGTTCACAAGTCATTATTTCCAAGTCCAAGTCAAGTCTCAAGTCACTGAGGGACAAGTCCAAGTCAAGTGTTCTCATTAAATCCACATCTAGTGTAGGTCAAACCCTCCTTAGGCCTAAATTTTTACTATATTATTACTATATACCTATTATTATTATTATTACTACATTTTTTTATAATTTATGCCAATTTTCTTTTGAGATTTAAATCACCATCCAAACAAAACTACTGAAGTCTGCTTTGTATTATTTTGAAAATTGTTCAAGTGTAATATTTGCCTATTTAGAAATATAAACAGACATTTATGCTCAAAGAAAAATAATAGTAAGAGATTAAAGCTTGTTAATGTTAAATTTCTGAATGGATTAAAGACAACGTGCTCTTTTGTCTTTGTAATGATTTAATTTACAACTGTTTATCTCTATCTTCACATTGTCCACATACTGACTCCTCCGAGACAAAGTATAGTAAGTAACAGAAAAAGTATTGAACTTCTGAATGAACAAGAATGGAAATGCTTTTATTTTTGATATTTTCTACTAGAGGTATCCTTTAGTTTAACGATGAGAGAATGTCTGAGGTAAGTTATGTTTATTATGTTCCAAAATTATCCTAAGTCATTTAATACAGCTTTCTTTTGAAGAGATATTCACGTATTAATTATTATGAAGCAACAGCTAACATGAACAGATAGTTATGATCCATTAACAACCCACAATCAATGAACATCACTAATGAATAATCAAGCATATCCTTTCACAGTAAAACCAGCCAAGCAGCTGCAGTCTGTAGCTCACATACTGGCTTCCTTTCACTTTTCATTGCACGAGATGAAACACTGTTACTAAGACTTGAGCCTTAGACCAGGAGTCCAAGTCAAGTCTTTAAGTTTTTAGGTTGCAAGTCTGGATCAAGTCTTAAGTCTTTTTTTGGGACAAGTGCAACTCAAGTCAGTGTCCCAAACTCGAGTTGAATAAAACTATATATATTCTGTGGCATTTAATTAACCAACTCAGTTTCACATTCCTCTGGACTGGAGTACTTTTTACAACTACACAGCTGTAAAAAGTACAAGAAAGAAATTTTGTCTTACTGAACAGTAATTTTTTTCTATTCTTTATTCTGTTTTTTATATATATTTTATATTCTTTGTGTGAGTTTATTTTCTGTTATTGCCTGTCACTGCCACTTTGCTACTGTTGCACAGAAATTTCCCCATTGCTGGACAATAAAGGATATTTCTACTTCTATTTATTGCGATATTGATACAAGTTATGATAAAAAAAAGATTTAAGACCTGAGTGTACCTTCATTCTTCTATTAGTTATAGCTCCAATTTTCCCTGTTTCTGTTATGATCAGTTTAGCTTTGTTTCTCTTGTAGAGTTTAATAGTCACCGAATCCTTGTACTAGTATTCACCCTTCTGTACTTCTACTACGCATCCAGTCTTTGTCAGATTCACCTGTTGTTGATGACTATTTGTATTCCAGTCCTACCTGTTTTTTTGTTGGCCGTCTTCTTTGTAAATCTGACATTTTAAGCCACTTTCATTTTCCACCTCTGAGGATCCTGCCAGTCTCCAGCCTGCTTTTTGGTCCCACATCAGACCAAAACTTGAAAAGAATGAGATATTTAATAATTTAATTGTATTTATGTTCATAGTCAAATTGGATGAAAGAGAAATATATTTGAGAATTAAATTAGCTGCAAAAAAAAGAGATGAAAAGAGAGGCTGTAAAAGATGTGGCTGGTAGTGTAATCCTAATTGACGAGCCTAACATTTTACTGACATTACAACACCTCTTCAGGAAATTGCTCCAACTTTTGAAAAAGGGAAATAATTAGCCTGCTTTAACGTGCTGTTATTTTCCCATCATTCCATCACAATGACATTCCCCTTCATAACAACTTCAACTGCAACATATATTTGACACAGACTGAAAGTCCTCCTGCTCATGTTATGATTTGTTCATTATAACTACTTTCTCCTGTGTTGATTGAGTAGTTTGTGGTGAAGAGATTCACAGTGATCTACATTCCTGCTGTAACCTCCAGCCAATTAGTGACAGCTAAGGTCATTTTATACTCACACACAAGCACGGACACCTTTCATCAGTAATTAGCTGTTGACAGTAGGAAACACACAACGTACAAAGAGCCTACTTAAATCTCTCATCTTAAAACATCACTTTTTTCCCTCCCTGTCAATCATAATGAGGCAGCTCACTCCCACATTCCATTTTCCTACAGCTTTAACAAGAAGCTCAATCAAGTCCATCTCGTGTGTTAGATCAGTATTTTCTGAAAGGTTTAATAATGCCTGCAGCTTTATATGAATGTGATTTCTTGGAGTCAGCAGAGAGAGTCCTTGATTTCTCTGAATTTTTCTCTAAAAGAAACTTACAAAGTTTCTTTTAGAGAAATACAAGATTGAACTTTATCATTAGCAAATATGACAACAAAAATGTTTTTGGTTGTAATACTGAATTTCGTACTAAAAAAGAAGATGCGCTAAACAGAATCTGAATTTGTTGTTCCTGTTTACATTCAAGCTAGCTCGCTGCTAGATAAGCTGCAGCACTAATGGTAGCTTAGGATCAGACCTCAATTTTTGAAGACATGTCCTCTGGGCTGGTACAAAGCTAAAACTGAAGTTTGGGGCCAGAAGGACCACTGACACCACTGACACTTTTGAAAGAAGTGTCCAATCAAGGTGGCCAACAAACCTGACCCAGTTACAGCAGTGTAGGAAGACTGGGCCAAAATTCCAGCAAAGTATTGAGAGAAGCTAATGTTTCACCCAGTAAATACAATTTAAAATGGGATCCACCCCAGCCACATGGAAAACAGGGAATAAACTGCATAACTAGAGAACAAAAGAAACTGGTAAAGAAATCTGAATCTCCCAATCCACCTGGATTCTCCATGACTGATTGCATTAAAACTTTACATGGCATCATAGAGGTATGAAAAGCCTGCACAGAGCAGCATCCTTCCTCTTCCGCAACAACAGTTTCACTGCAGGGACCTCTACCTGTCAGCTTCTTGGTCTCACTGGCTAAGTAAAAGACTATCTTCAAAGAACAACCTTGGATCCAAAGTATGGTCTACAGTTTGTGTATCCAGTGACTATACCCTGTCAAAAATATACCCTATCTTGTTTTTTGACAGGGTATAGTCACTGGATACACAAACTGTAGACCATACTTTGGATCCAAGGTTGTTCTTTGAAGCCACCTGAACCTGGCTGTCTGAGCGTCCACAGAAAACAATCTGGGCTTAGATTCTCCAAAAGGAGACTCTGCTAAAGTGAGAGCAGCCGCCACAACTCTCTGGCCCATCAGACATGCTAAACCCAACAAGCTATACTCTTCAGCAGAAGAGTCAGAAGAGTAAAAGATTATGTTTGGGCAGACATAATTAATTAATTAGGATAAAACAATTTAAATATTGTGTATTTCACTGTGCTTTTGTTGTGCTTTAAACTGTTCAGGTCGAAGCAGGCCCTAAGCCCCTTAACCAACGCTATCAGCGCAAGTGCAGTTTTGGAAAGTTGATGATTAGTTGAATTGCTGTACTCCTGCAACATGTGCACTAGAACACTAGAATCCTGCTAGGGCTAAAGTCCTGCTAATGTGAATGCTAACACGGTAGCAACTATCAGCTCAGCTTTGTATACTTAACAGTGCGTTCTATCGCGCCATAATAGGCCACAATATGCGCCCACGCTCACACACACACATTAATATTTGTATTAGCAGAACTAAAAGGTACACGTGGGACTTACAGGGGCTGCTTTCTAGCAGCCACTGTTTTTGTTGCTAGCTGAGCTTCCAAGTCCAAATATGATATCGCCACACTTTCCGTCCACCCTCTTGTGAGCCCATAGACGTTTTCGCCACCATCTTGGTAGTCCCCAACGCCATGACTGATTAATACAATATTAAGAATTTAGTGTCAGTCTTTTCAGTGTATGTAAATATTTGGCCTCAACAGATTAAGTAGCTCCATTACTCAAATATATCTATCCTTACTCAAATTTATCGTGTGTATCCCAGTTAGTTACAAGTTTTAGGGCTCAACAACAAAATTTTTACAACAGTAAGACAAGAATTCTATATAGTTTTGCAGACCAATTAGGATACAATCCATTTTCCTTCGTTTATGACACAGTTTACTGGTGCATAAATATGTTTAAACAAATCCTTCAGAGCATAATGTCCCAACATTTACAGGGAGTATTTCCAGAGTTACGTGTTCAACAGCTGCCAACAAGAATGAAAAGACATTCCTTCCGCAGGTACTGTCTCTTTGTTGGCCTGGCAGTTTATCTTCTTCTTGTTCTTAGTTTTCATCTGAAATTATCTGATCTTTGTTCGATTATTTTACAGTGTGCTGATTCTGATAGCTTTCATATTCACATGCCACCTGGTCAACCCAGTCCCAACAGCTCCAGCACTGATGTAGCTCAGGCTCATATCAGCTGAATAATTTTTCTAGCTGCTTTTCTGTCATCAGGCAGCCAGGAAGAGCAGAGGGATTGGGACATCAACGTGTTTCCAACAGGCCAGGTGCATGCGGGGTTGTGTACGTGCATGTGCCCCCCCACTACCCTCACTGTTGATGATGTAATCACTCTAGAGGTATGCCAGGGTGGAATTCCCCAGTGACACTTTGAATGCAACACCAAGGCAAGTGGAGGCACTGAAAACAACTATGACCTGGGGGTGCATTTTTGTCATAGCAGAAATTTCTCTCAGGGTTCAAACATCAATCGCCTTAAAACACACAACGACAGCAGGATTGTATGGACTGTGTGAAGATGTTGAGATCTGAATGAGGGTCGCTTAGAGTTTGCATTCAAGTTCACTCTTAGTTCAGATTTGATTCTGGACACAAGATACTGCCACTCAAAAAGGTCCACAAAAGGTCCATATTGTAACGTAAGAAGTATTGTCAAGTTAAGTCAGAACACAGCTGTTAGCATATTTTTGAATATTCTGATTCTCCCAACCACTTTAGGTGAGTAGCTAAAAACACATCTGATCAATACACCAGTGTAGCTTGAATGGCATGTTCTCTTGTCTTTCACATTTTAAAGAGTGTCTAAGAGGAATGGGCCCAGTGAAACAGGAACTAATAGTTTACTAGTTCATAGTTCCCAGACACCAATCAACCAAAAAGATTAAACTACAAATTAAACAAAAAATTAAAAATCAGTTACATTTATTTCATGGGTGCCAATAGGTCTGACACTGTTGATTTAATATAGAAATTATTTCCCCACTGAATAAATTTACTCAAATTATAGGTTGGATTTTCCCTAATTTTTTCAATGAAATATTCTGCAACTGAAAAAAAGATGAATTTATTTGACATATTTTTCAACATCAATGCTTTCCTTCAGTCTTAGAGGAAAAGTTAGATCAGATGTTTTATGCCTCATATCTGTGTGCTAAATCCACAGGTTACTAAGCATTGATAACAAAGTTTAATAAAATTTCCCCTAAAACCCCTTTATCAAATAATTACAACTTGTTTGCTTAATCTTCGCAAAGACACAGAAACAACATACTTTGAACTGCACTAATTAGCAGATTACTCACATTTAAGATAAGACAGTTATTAATCTTCTTGCCTTTGTCTTGGCAAATATGAATTTAATAGAAAGTTAACATATTAATCCTTTTGTTGATTTTTGGCAATCTAAGTCAATGTAAATTTGATCCAAGTACGACAAAAGGTTTATAGTTCCCTAAGATTTTTCTTACACATACAAAAAGTATTTCATATAATCTTCTTTTATTCAATTTTCCCCAAAATTAAAAGCTGTAAATGTGAAAGACTTGGCAATAACATTAAAACATTGATTTCATCACAACAAACATGGCTAATAAAATACCAAATAAATGCACAGGTATTCTGTGATGACAAGTTTCTAGCATACATTTTTATTAAATAAAATTTTTGAACATATTAATAACTAGTATGGAACTCAAATCCATGAACGTTTCCAAATAAGAGACCGGCACACCTACTTTGCATGATTACATGCTCATCGGTCTGCTTCTGTGGACGTATGCACTGTAATCCTAACAGCACCTCATTTGTAACCGTGGCCCTGTTGTTTGGTCATAGCCGCCCAACGTTTACTCAAAGCACATGTGGCCATGGAGGGAAACAGATGTGGGAACCCCAGGAAGCATCATTAGCTCTGCAAACATTCGGCCGAGCCGGTTCGTGGACAGCTTTTCAGAGAGCTGTGCTGCAGCAGGGCCCTCCCTCATCCATGTTTCCACTGGATTTAGGGGTCCATCCGTTATTTATTTCTTTTACAGCTTACTGTTCTCACACTCATATGTAACCTCCTTCTCCCAAAGGAATGAGATCAGCGAATGAGATAACTGTCTTTTTATTTGTTTGTCATGCCTGTCGACCAGTGAGTGGATCTGGAATTACTGCATTTCTGTTTTGTTCAGGAAGAAGCACTTGAATATTTCAGTTCCACTTCTCTATTTTATGTTAATGGTCCTGCTTGAACTGTGAACTTCCCTCTCACTCCATTAATATTGTTCCCTTTTTTTAGGTAACCAGACATGTGTTTGTCTTTTGTATTCATTTCTTTTATTGCTGTAACCTAAACACAAATTATTACCACTCCATTAATAATCCACTTGTTTGTACTCGCCAAAGTGGAACTCCACTTCCAATTTACACTTCCATGTCTGTGACAGATTTTTATTATGTTTTTGATCTTTTACAGACTGCTGAATGACACACTGACACACTCGAACTGCTATTCTTCTGGTTGCTTTTCATTTAGGCATTACTTCAAATTAGTTATTTATGATTATTCTCTATTTACTTATTTGTTGATAGAAAGTAGTCCTGGCCCAGTGCTTCTGTGTTTCCCTTTCCTGATTGCAGTGATTCACTCAGCTGTTGCTCTCAGTAACTGTGTACTCTGATTTCTGTTCATAGAAAGTACTCTTGTCCTGTGCCAATTTCCTAAACACACTGCCAAATACTTTTTCTTCTCTATGTGTCTTTCTTTCCCCCTCAAAAGTACCCCTAGACAGTATCTAGCTGCCTCTCTTTCCTTGGCATGGTTATTGATAAACCTATTGCTGCCAATAACTCTCTGTATTTTTTTTTTTTCCTTTTCCACAAAGAAAGTACTCAATCCTTCAGTGATTTTTATATATCTCCTTCCTTATTTCTAAACCACCAGCTGGTCCCAGCTAAAGGTCTCTTCTTGTTTAAAGGGAGTGGTTCCTCTCCACTGCTGCCACTTGCTTTGTCAGGATGAGGAATTTCAGCTGGACTTACACTGGACAGATGACTTTTTAAACAACTGGCAATAAAAGATCAAATGAATTAGAATATGGTGGATCTAAATCTGACAATAGGGTGGGATTGAGTGGAACTGGATTTGGACCAAACTGTTCTCTATCTAAATGGAAAGTTGTTGTGACTAATGCTTCAAAAATAAATTGAAATGAGAAATTGAATTAACTCATTTACTTGTACTGTGTCTTTAGTGCAGTTTATTTGACTTCCAAAGAACCTGACTTCATTGTAAATCATTTAAAGTGGTGTTAAGTTTTTCAAGCTTTCTGAAGGTCTTTCAAGCCTTTCTTTGATCTTTGGCAGCCTTTCTTTTTACTCATTTTCTGCACAGTTACTTGACCATAACATACTGGCCTTAAAAAGAAGAAATTAGCCAAATGAAGCAGGTAAACCATATCTTAAAGCTATGTGTTTACAGTACAAATTTCCATATATTTTCCACACTTTTTTTTTTTTTTACACCATTTGAGAAAACGTCTCCTACCAGATGACCACTGAAATGCCCATCCCACAACAGTAGCTGTGAGCAACATAAACATCAAAATGCAAAAGCAAAGTAATAATGGCCTCATGCTTTGTTTCCAAAGCCAGAAACACCCTAAAGTTTAAGGTCTGCATAAAGATGAGTTTTGTGTGGACAGGGTCCAAGAAACAGAGAAAAAGAATCCAGCAAATATCTGAAACAGGACCTGAGAGATTCATCATCTTTATGTTGATATCTACTTTAATTGTAACTTTGTTATTTGTCATAGATTCAACAGAAGAAACTGGAACAATTTTAGTCTAGGCAACGGGCAGCTGGTAAGAAAATGCCTTAAACATTTGAAATTATTTCTTTGCCAAGTTGAAAACCCTTGAGTTTAGGATCATTTTTAATGCCTCAATGGTTCACATTTTAGACTTAAGTAGGGTCAATTTGTCCCTTCCCCAACCCTTACTCCTTCCATTTAATAAACCTGCCTGAATCATTTGGTACCCACTCATTGCCATTTCATCCCAACTTCCTTCCATTTTGTACCCAAAAACAAATAATTTAATAACCTCAACCAAGCTATTACCTATCCCCTTTTTTGTTCTTAAATATTTTGGGAATTATGGAAATACATTACACAAAATATATTGTATTTGTCCTTTATCTGTGATTTGATCTCTATTTAGGCAGATGATCGACTACTTTAATCCAAGTTTTCAGCTAACAGCTCTTTGGGAATCATCTTGGTACTAATACACAATTTCATGCATTTCAACATGGGTTATCGATGCTATTTTTGATAGATTCAAATAAAGAAACTAGAATAAACTGTGTCTTTGTGATAGTCAGCCCATAACAAAGAGCCTAAAAAACCCCATTTAAAACTGCCTCTTGGATTATACTGGTAAAAGCACGCTAAAAGGAAACCTTTAAAAGGGAATTATGGAAATACCAAAGGTAAGGTGAATTTTAAAACTTTGCACAATTCTATTTGGTACTACTGGCTTTAACATGGACATTAAATTGCCTCTATCATCATGTTTTCCTGGCTTTATCTTTGTAGTGTCAGTTTGACCTCCATCTCTCCACAATAGTCCCATTTCAGAAGTTAGACACCAAAAACCTCCCACCTGCAACTCCCCTCTAATTAGGAGCGTCAAGAGAGTCCAATGTTGCATCTCCCCTCTTGTTAGCACCACTCTTCAGCCCACCCCGCTCCCAATACCACCATGGGATGGTGTCTGAGGGCAAAGCTGGGGCAGAGCAGAGCACACAGATGAATGTGATCACGTCGAGGCAGAGCTGCTCAGCTGCAGGGCTCTGCGGCTTTCCAGATTAGCTGTGCATGAAAAATGTGCAGGCCACATGAAAAACGCAGGGCCCCAGCTCCTGCAGATGTAGTTTAAACTGAAGCCTGAGAATACACAACAGGATAGAAACAACGGCTCTCAGTCACAATGATGGAAGGGACAGCAGCTCGACGCAGATGGAGCCCAAGATGTTTCATCAGAGGAAGAGGACGCCAAAGGCTCAGCTTTCAAGCTCGGCAATAACAAATAAACCTCTTGATGAAGGAACAAATACTTTGGCGATGGGCTTCAGAGGGAGTTGAGCAGGGACACAGGGCAGCCACCTGCAAAACTACAATGGAGCCAGCTCTGTGATGGACATGGGACCAGCAGAGCTAGAGACAAAAGGTGCCATTGCTGTGATGTTGCCATCTGCTGGCAGCTCTTTATAAATGTGTGACAGTAGAACAATTTAAAGAGTGTGACCCAGTAAAGTAAAGCAGATTTCCTTGACAACACATTTAAACCACAAAAACTCTAGATGCATTTCACACTGAAGTTTAGGTACCAATGCGTCCTGTTTACTCTCTGGCAGAGAACTGCAACCTGATTCCAGTAAGTTATGCCATTTACTGGCGCAGGCCACTCTGGGCACTCAGTCGCAGTGTGTTATTAGTGTTCAGCACCAAGTGATGGAAAGATAAACAACAATATTACTTCTGCAGGACTTCAGATGGGAGGCAGCAAAATCCAAATGTTGTTTCCACATTGCATAAACGTTCATAAGGAACACTGTGTTCACAAGCTCCCAGTGCTAAAGCAACACGTCCATATTTTCCAAATGTTTCTTCATTTTTTTGCTAAACCATATCAGTACAATCACTATTTGTCCATTTACAAAAGAAGGAAAGAAGAAAATATGAAAGCATTTTATTATGACCAGTGCAATATATTGATTAGAAAAATATGGATATAGGTTGTTCTGGTCGACTCATACTTGATATCAAGCAACAGACGATATCCGACTTTGTAAAACGACAACTTTCCCATTGATAGGTCAGGTACAAGTGAAACTACACATTTACTTACACTGCAACAAAAAAGCAGATATATGACTCCCCCCCGCCCACTTAAAAAAAAAAAAAAATCTAAAAAAAAAACTTTTCCTTTTTTTAGGTGAGTTTGTTAAACCACAGTTATTTTTTTAAATTATCTCTTTTTTTAAAGTTTAGTACATAAATTCTGTGTCCCAGAGATAATGCAAAATGTGTGAATCAACCCCAGAACAAAAGCAAAAGATCATGTGAAAATGCTGCTGAAGCTGTTAAGAGTGTCTTTATCCACAGTGAAGCAAGTCTTTTGACATGGGCTGAAAGGCCACTCAGCAAGGAAGAAGTAATTTCTTCAAAACAACATAAAAATACAGATTACAGCTTGGAAAGGCACTTAGGAATAAAGACCTTAATGTTGCAGACCGACAGAAGCATGGCTGCCATTCAATTGGCACCACTGGACCATCTGATCACCACCAGCAGGCAAGGTGGGTGAAGTGTCTTAGCAAAGGACACAATGACTGAGGCAGACAGAAGGGGTCCGAACTGGCAACCCAGCGGTTACAGAACAAATACCTTCTTCCTAAGCCACTGCCACATGTCGTCTCACGAATAAAAGACCAGTCTATGGAAATATTAAGCAACCTCTCATCTGTGATGAAGTTAGAGTTCAAACCCAAACAGGTCTTCCAAACAAACATAGATCCTCAGCATACCACCAAATTAGGGTGCATTCACACCAGGCCTGTTTCTTTAATCAAACTCTAGTTTGTTTGCCTAGAAAGTCCGGTTTGTGTGGGGAGGTGTGAATGTGTAATCGAACTCTGATGAGGATCAAAAAGGCAAACTCTGCCTAGAAACCAAGGTCTCAGCTCGATTGAACTGAACTCTGGTGTGGTTCTAATGCATATGTGAATGCCAAGCGGACCAGAGACTGCTCCAAAAGCATGCCCAGGGAATTCTGGGTAAATACATCCAAAACAACATGCTGAACCCATTGTTTAAGAGTGTTTGTCACATTTGCTTAAGACAAAAGAGAAATCCTACAACCGCTAAAATCTCTCACCATTCCATTTTTGTTTACATTTTGTGAAGAAGGACGTTCTGCTCAGTGTCTTGTTCAGACGTTTTCTTGTTGTTTCCTTCAGTGGTTCTTGTGGTAGCGTCACTACAGGCGAGGGGGTTAGTTACAAAGGGCCTTAAGGACAACAAAGTGAATGTTTTAGAGTGACCAAAACAAACCCCTCATCTCAGTCTCCTAGAAACCTGACTCAGTTACACCGGCTCCACCAATAGGAATGGGCCAAAATTCTGGCAAACTGTTGTGAGAAGCTTGAGGAAGATGAGCAAAACATTTGAGCCAAGTCATTCAGTTTAAAAAGCAATTGTAAATAAAAAAAAATTAAAAAAAATAAATAAAAAAAATTGGTTAATTCATGCAAACTTGTATGGACCAACCAGATTCAAACAAATGCGAGGGAACACTACTATGAATGTTCTATTCCATGTGCTGTCAACTGGTCTTTAGATTACTGGCAGTTAGGCTCGCCATCAACTGACACCACTATCATAGATCACTTTAAGAAATGTGAATTGCACCGATTTTCTGATTTCCACAGGAAAAAAAAAAAAAAAAAAACAAAAAAAAAAAAACACGAAAGAAAACTTTAACCAAATGTCAGATGATTTTGATACATGCGGGTGGGGGGCTCTGGAACTCAAAGACAAAAACACCGGGTTTCATATGACTTCAGCTGGAACAGGAATTATGAGAAATAAAAATGTTACACAACGTCATTTTGAAAAGACTTTCAGAAGACAGAGCCGAGACAGTTGCTCTGTTCTGCAGGACTTTTCCTTCACTGGCCAACTGAGTGCCTTGTGAAGCTACTTGGCTTTGCTCTACGGAGGTGCATGCCTGCTTTCTGCATTTACAGATGGAAAGAGCAGCATGTTGGCACACCTGTGTGGCACACAGTGGGAAAAAAAATGCCATCACGCCATGAACCATGAGAGCCTATCATAAATTTTTTTTTACAAATTTTAAAAAAAGAATCCTCGAGTTTCTTTTGCAGTTTAAGTGCAGTTAATTTTGTGCTTGGATGGGAAATAGGATTGCAAGCACACAGATGTACATAGACTTCCACATTCAACAAATCCTCAGTCTCACTCTGCAGATTAACCCCAGATGGGAACAATGAGATGAGTTTGAAGGCTTTTGCTGTGTAACTGAAAACACTCAGGCTTGTTAACACACTCCAAAACCTTGCTTCATCCATCACACCAGATGTTCCATAGAGCCTTTTTCCTTTACTCCTCAAGAGAGACCAATCCCTCTCAAAATTAATTCACTTCCCACTCCACTTGCCTTCACAACAAAGCCACTCATAAAAACTAATTGGATAGTTTGTGGTCTTTATGATCGGGTGATCGAGCCACAGAGAACAAGAGATGTTAGTGCTGATGGACTCTCTCTCTCGGGACCATTTCAACATCGTGACCCCACTTAATCCTGCCATTAGATCTCAAAGCTTCCCAATCCTGCAAACTTCAACACACTCAGCTGCATTAGGACACAGTGAGGAGTCGTATCCTTGAATAAACATCAAAATCTGTTGCTTTTGTGGCTAATTTCCCTTTGAATTCCACCGGAGTTATTAGTGAAAAAGCACGTGGTGAAGTGAGTGTGGCAGCCATATGCTGCAATCAAGACTGAATTATGTCCATCACATGTGGAAACCTATTCACTATGTAACCCACCAGTTATTCTGCAAAACTATATAATTTAAGGCACCTTTAATCTAAAAAAATGAATATTACATACATTGATTGGTAAAAGCATTCTTACTGTTTAACTTCTTACATTTTGTCACATTACAATCTCTACAGGTTCAAATTATTAAGCCCCAAATTATTCATTAATCTGCCAGATTTAGATTTTGTGTTTAACCAAGAAGTTTATTTCAGGTATTTCTCAAAATATAAAACAATACAACAGTTTTTTTTGGGGGGGGGACTAATTTATTTGCATTATATTTGAAGAAATAGCATTTTGAAATTATTTACACCCTCTTCTATAATCAAAGCAAAAATCTTGATTGGCTTTAGTAGCAATCAAACCCCTCTTATAACTGTTAACCTGCATTTTGTGTGTTTCCACTGATATTTTGACCATTATCTTTGGAGATGGGCTCCAAGTCTTTGCCGTTGAAAGGTATCCTTTCCTGATGGAAAGATACCTTGCAAAGTGGAGGAAGTTTTATCTTTAGCTTCCTCCACAAATTCTCTATCAGATTCAAATCAAGATTCTGATGGGACCACCCCAAATTACTGATATTACTTGCACTCAGAAGAATCATGTTGGTAGGATAAAAAAGATCTGTCAAGTTTTGTTAATTAGGAGAAGGATCAAAATGCAGACAAAGGCTAATGCTTAGTACAGCAGCAGATTTCATTTTTAAAAAAAAGTTCCTGAAAAACCTACAAAAAAGAAGCACAAGGAAAACAGGGCATGGAACACAGGCTGCCTATCAGAAAGAACCAGTGAAGAACAGTAACGACCAGGGAGTTTATACACTGAGGGAAGGGTGGAGAAAGACATTGGATCCAGGTGAGTTAATCAGAGGAATGTGGAACAGCTGCAAGAGGAGAGCACTGAGCAGGAAAACTGAGGCAAGGAGACCAATTACCACAGAAAACACAAAAGGGGCTTGACTGAACACCAAGTCTAAGATTAGAGAATAAACTAAAAATACACAGTCAGAACACAGGAATAAATGAGAAGATAAACACAAAGGAATGAACTAAAAAGACATGACCCAACCATAACTATAATAATAATAATAATAATAATAATAATAATAATAATAATAATAATAATAATAAAAGGAAGTGATAAGGAAAAACCCAATTATAAATAACTCATGCATACCATCTTTTTATTTATTTATTTATTTATTTTCTTAAAAATTTAAGTATCATTTATCTCCCACTTCATATTTATGCACTATATTGTGTTGGTCTATTATAAAATCATTGAGGTTTGTCACTTGAAATTTTGAAACCAACATCTTTATCAATAGCTTTCAAGTTAAACTAAAACACACAACTGATAACATACAGGATAAGAGTTTTAGCATCAAGTATCATGAACTTAGTACCATATATATTTAATTGGCATTTTAGGATTAAAACTGTGAGAAGAGAATTGCTAAAGAATCATGGCCTCAATTTTCTGCACATACTCCTACATTTTAAAATAAGGGTTTCTACCCCTCCACATAAGTCAGAAAAAAGTGTAAGCAACAAAACCCTTCAAGAATTGCTTGAGGCAAGTTATTATGGCAACCACAAAAGAAAGTCTATTCCATATAGGGATGAAGGCACGGGCAATTTGGCCCTCACACAAACAAATACCGCAGACACAACTTTCAGGAGCCACACTTGGATATAATCTCATTCTTTTGCCATTTTGTAATACACCGACTTTAGATATATGAAAGGAGGAGGCCACTTAAGAGCAGAGATGTTCAGAGGGGGCACTTGTTGACCCCTTCACCTCCATATCCCACCCCCATCCCAAGGCAGCGCACTGATGTGTGCTGACTCATGCTGCAAGCTTATGCCTTGCACAGATGGGAGCAACAGTCATCTGCTGACCACTTGAGGATAAAAGCTACTGAGTCATTTTACAGGTTCTGCAGTGAGACAAAAAATAATCAGTTAGGAGCACTCGTTGTTGGGCAGAAGTCAGTTTGAGAGCTGCATTAGCTCAGACATTGTGACCTCTGCAATGAGTAACTGATTAAGCACATAATAATCTTTTAGAAGGTACGTCCATCAGTACTGAATTAAAAATTATCATGGGAAAAAAATGCATTCACTATCTCCATAAAAAGCAACCCAAAAAGGCTTGGATAAGCCTCAACTTCCTGTCACCCACTGTCCAACTGTCCAACCGCAGCAGCCAGTGTCTCTGAAGCCTATATTACCTTGAAGTGCTGTTAGCACCTGCTGTGCTCATTTACACATGTCGACAGTCCAACCCCTCTGTTTGAGGTCCAACATTTGCCTGGGCACCAAACAAACTGCTTTGTGTCCTACTTCCAACTCCTCAGCTCTAGTTGAGTTCAAAAAGACACTTGTGAAGCATACCAAAAGTAGGCTAACTGACTGATCAGTCAATGAAATAGGACGATTTTTGCCATTCGTTTAATAATCATAATGGCAACAGCCAACTAAGCCATTTAAATAGGAGGCTGACCTGAGAGCAAAAACGTGTTGCTACATTTGAAATGTGCTCCTTTTATAGCCAAACTACATAGCTTTGAACTACATTCATTGCAAGCCTTTAGTAAGATGTTGTATTTACCAGACTAAGGTTGTGGGGTTAGATTACTAAAAATCATTTTGTGTTCTCTTTTCCCCTTTTATTTATCAAAATCTAATAAATTGTAATAGTAATAAAAATTAAGCTGCTATACAGCTTCCTCCAAAAAGAAAAAAAAAAAAAAAAGGCACCTGTTCAGTCCCCAACAATCCATCCATCGTCTCTCCCTGCTTATCCTTGTGGGTGTGAGGACAGCTGCTGATCTCCAGTGATCGTTGGGCGAGAGGCAGGGTCCCTGGACAGGTCATCAGTCCATGAAAGGGCAACATACAGGACAATCACCCATGCATCCACCCGCAGAAAAACCCCAATTTGGGATTCAAACCCAGGACCTTTTTGCTCCAAGGCAACAGTGCTTGAACACAGTGTAACTGAAATGTTTGTAAAAGTTACACATCAAGTCTCTTGGAATACTTAATTGATCATTTAAGGCTTCCTGTTAAGGCTTACCATCAGGATATAAGTATGAACTTGACACAGAACCGCATTTCTTCCAGTCAATCTTCAAAATGGGAAAGATTATAGAACATGCCATTCAAGTAAAGCAGATTTGTGTTGAGCTTTTTAAGTCATAAAATGTCAGCAGGAACATAGCTTCTTGTCAAACTTGTACATACAGTTAAAAACAGCTGGAACTGTGAAACAAAGCTGGATGAGGACCCAAGTTCATTTCACCACAATGATCAGTGAGGAGGATGGTAAGGGAGGTTAAAAAAAAAAAAAAAAAAAAAAAAAAAAAAAAAAATGTCAAGGCTCACAGCAAAGAGTGGCATCTTGAGGTCACCAAGTCTCCATACCAACCATTAGTCACTTTCGACATGCCAACCACTTGTTCAGGAGAAACGCTATTTCTCTCCTAGCAACACAAAGCTAAATGCGCAATTTGTGCAAATGAACTCGGACTTGAACTGGAAACGAAGTGCTTTGGTCAGATGAGACAAAGATTGAAAAAGAGAAGACGTGAGAAGGCCAAGCACACGAGAGATCATAAGAGGAACAGTCAAAGATCCCTCTCTCTAATAAGTCAACTTCTACACCATACACACTCAAAGATCTTAATGCATTAATTTATGCAAGTATTTTACTGCTGATGACTTAATCACATACTTTTATGGGGAGTTTTTTGGAGGATTTTTCCACATTTTTATGCACTTGCTGGAAATGTAAGCCATATTTGACTTTTCTTTCCAGATTACCCTTATTTATTCACAGCAGCAGCCTCGGACCTTCAGCTTCATCTGATGATGTTGTCATCCATGGGTGTGGAAAACACAATATTTTACCATGAAATGTGAAACACTGACATTGACTAAAAATGGGAAAAGGCTCAACGCGCGTCATCACCAGTTACTGTACGATCCTTAATCGTTAGAAGTAAATAAGTATTGGATAATGATTTATTTAAGCTGTGATAAGAAGCACCCGATTCTATTTTGGGCAGATTTTTTTTTCTTTAAAACCAGATCAACTAACGCAACAGGTGGATCTTGCTGTATTTCTCCGTGATTTAAATAAATCCTGTCAAACTGAAATGACGCACCTCCTTCTTCAGTGATTGAGGCATAAATCTGAAGAAAGCGCTGCAGGTTTTACCTTCAAGCACACATCGAGGAGAAGCAGTCTTGCCGTCCACAAGCCGCTCCAAGTCATCATCTCGGACGCAAACAGACTCAGAGTAATTTCAAACTGTTGAGTGACGCCTGTGGATGTGCCCGCTCTGTGTTCAGAACCAGAAAGAGGTCCGCTCTCCTCTCCTCTCCGCTCCGCTCTGGTGCGCTCCGGCTCCGGCTCCGGTTCCCAAGCGGAGGAGGAAAAGGTGAAAGTCAGCCAAGACAGGACGGAGACGACATGACACTCCACGGAGGCTTCCAGATATATGGTTCCCCCCCCCCCACCCCAACAGCAAACACGTTGCTGCTAAATTTATGTTTGCATGCCAGGCGTGCGTCAGGAAGAGGGGCTTACCCACCTTACATTCTTAAAGAAACACGCTCCGTTACGCGCCTGAAGTGCTGCCCAAACTTGAAAGGATGCTTTTCTTTTCCCACTAAGGTGTTTAAGCTGCCAGTCATCTTAATGGATGGCCTCGATGGCTGATATCACAAAGGACTCTTTTCTACCACTTGTCTGTGCCCATCACTGTTTGTTTTTGTTGGAGCTCAGAAAGCACAGACCAGTCACAACAGCTCACAGGAAGCAGCGAAGGCATTCTGAAGAGCCCGAAATCTACGAGGAGGGAAAGACATATACAGCACTGCGCAAACCCCCTTGCACTTTTCCACTTTTTCTCACGTTCTCTCCACAAACTTCAATGGATTTTATGATAGACAAACAGAAAGTACTCCATAATTGTAAGGAGAAAGTAAAATGGTTTTATATTTGTCTTACAAATAAAAATCATAAAAGAGAGGTGGGCATCTGTGTTCAGCCCCACCTGAGCCAATATTTTGTAGAACTATCTTTCTCTGAAACTACACCTGCAAGTCTTTGGGGTATGTCTCTGCCAGCTTTGCACATGTAGATACTGAAAATTTACCCAAATCTTCTTTGTCAAAACAGCTCAGACTCAGTCAGATTGGAGATTAGATGTAGAGCATCTGAGAACATCAATTTTCAAGTCTTTAGGACTTGAGAAGGATTTAGGTTTGGGCTTTGACTAGGCCATTCTAACACAGGAATCTCTATCTCAGTCTCAAGTCTTTTGCAGCATCTACCTGGATTTTCTTCCAGGATTGTCTTGTATTTAACTCCATCCAGCATAATGCTGGATGGAGCCATGTTTCACCATGTTTCACCATGGAAATGGTATGTTCAGGGTGATGTGCACTGTTGAGTTTTCCACCACACATAGCATTTTGCATATTCATGATCATGAACCTCTTCTAAATGTTTGCTGTGTCCTCTACATGGCCTGTTGCAAATTGCAAACAGGGCCTCTTATGGCTTTTCTTTCAGCAATAGTTTTCATCTTGCTAATCTACCATAAAGGCCAGATTTATGGAGGGCATGACTAATAGTCGGCTGCTGGCAGATTCTCCCACTTAAGCTGTGAATCTGCAGCTACTCCAGAATTACGATGAGCTGATGGCTACTTCTCTGATTAATTCTCACTTTCTCTGATCTGTAAGTTTCGGTGGATGGTCATGTCTTTGTAGGTTTGCAGTTGTGCTATATTCCATATTCACACGATAGACTGTGAGATGCACAGAGCTTAAAGTATTGTTTTATAACCTAACTGTGCTTTAAACTTCTCCTCATCTTTCTCCCTGACCTCCCTGCTGTGTTCCTTGGTCTTCATGAGGCTATTTTTTTATCTCATGTTCTCTAATAAACCTCTGAGGCCTCCACAGAACAGCAGGACTTAAGCTGAGAATAAACTACACACATGTAGACTCTATTTAAGAACGAGAAGACTTCGGAAGGTGAACGTAAGGGGGTTGGGGGGTGTGAATACAAATGTACACTACAATCACCATATTTTTGTTTTTTATTTAAAAAAAAGTCATGTATCACTTACATTTCACCGCAAATTTATGTGCTGCTTTGTGTTGGTATCACAAATATATTCCCAATAAAATACATTAAAGTCAGATTTTATAGTGTTGCAACCTGCTGTACGTATATACATCTCGTTTTCCCAGTTTGTTAAATTAGGACAATTTATGCTTACTGGAAACTACAACAACCCCTCCTACATTATTTCAACTTTATTTTTAATCTTTCGAGCAGTTCTCCACACATTCAGAAAATCTTTAAAGTTTATCTTCTAATGGACTGTGTTTGTGCAGCACTTTTCTTATCATATTGACCACTCAAAGCTCTTTATGCGAGAGCCTATTCAGCCAGTCCCACTCACAAATACACAGATCAGTGGACAATTTGGGGTTAAACACCTACCCTACCCCAGACAATTAGCAGTAGGAATTCAGATTGCACATCAACTACTCTACCCACTGAGCCACAGTTGCCTGGTTTTGTTTAGACAGCTCCAAAGAGAATCTGTAGCAGACGTCCAGAATGCCTAAAGAACTGTTCAAGACCTCTTTAAAAGGTTACTAGAAAGTCTGGGTCTTTGGAAGCTATGATAGGAAGAGTCAACACTTTTGCACTTGTTTATTTGACTATGTCTATCTAAACATGTCAGGAAAAACTGAGGTAACTTCTGGTATCCTTTTCAACCTGTAATGACCTTTAAATGATTCATGATCACTTCCCTTTAGTGAGGTACCCAAAGTAGCCTGTTCTTGACTTGCACAACATCACTTCCTTCTCGTAAAAATGATACAACAAAGGACCATTTTCCTGCACCTGCTTCTGCAACACACCAACAAAGAGATTCACATTTTTCAGCTGGAACTAAACTGAAAACAAATTGAGGGTTTCACCCTTTTTTCAGGGCTTTAGATTTGATCTCAAGCATGATTTGCTTTGGTCTTTATATTTTTCGGCCGATTTTCTGCCAGTTCTGTGCCATTTAAGGTCAGGAAGAGTATTATCTGAATCGGGCTGCTTGTGAACTGAGATCAACTGAAAGGAATGAAGCATTCCTACTCTCGGCCCTTGCAGGGCCCTAATGGAAAAGTTTTAATTTCTCTACACATGGTTTGGATGTAGCATCAAATTAGGTCTGAATAGAGGCCCAAATAAGTTTTAGTACAGTAAGTGAACTTACTTTGCTCTGCTCCATTTTCAGATTATTGTAAAATGACCTCAAGATGGTCTACTTCCACTTTGAGGGATGTTTTTTTAATTATTTCATAAGTAACGTCTGAAGCCAACATCTCTATGTTCCCTTGATCCTCCGTTCAGTTAAATGACGTGATGTTCTTTGAAGCTTCGCCCACAGTGGTAATGCATCAAGATTGGCCTGTCAGCACTGAAATTATCCAGGGCCACTGTAATAACAATGTATCTAAAAATGCTTTCTGCCTTGCTGCCCACTAAGACAAAAAAGGTATGTATGGTATGAGCTACCTGAACTGCTGTTGACATGGGGCTTGAATTTAGCTCCTTTCATAAGAAAACACAAGAATGCAACTCATGTGCAGGAAGGTGATTAATTTGGTGCCATAAAGGTTTATTTGAACTGTTATTTGTTCAGGGGGAATAATTATACAACATAAAATTTCAAAATTATAAATAGAGACTCAAATATATGTATGCATGCCTACTAATATTTGGTTAAAATGTCCCTTAGAGAGATTCACCTCGATCACACACCTTTTGACAACAAGTTTCTGTCATAATTCTGGCTGGATATTCCACCACTCTTCTTATCAGAAATACCAGCAGTCATTTAAACTGGTTGACAACAAAAAGGATGTTCAGAAGAGTTTAAATGAGACCTTTAAATTTATGAAAATTGTACTGATTAGCAAGCAGAGTGGTGGTGGCATCATGATAAAGAAATATCTTGCCACCACTGGTAGGGTTAAAATTCTAAAACTCCTGTTAGAACGAATAATGCAAGCTAACATTACGCTTCTATGTTCTCCTTGTTCAACTGTCTCACCCAAACTGTCTCCCTCAGATGAAAAGAAATTTGAGTAAAATGTTCAAGAACAACCCAACTGAAGCCTATTTCGTGTTAAAATGGACTGGGAGGGGAAGCCAACCAAGAAAGAAATGCTTGTTCCAAAAAGTCCCTTTTCCTGTACTTCACCTTATAGCTGCAAGCAAAATGTATCTCGAGAAAAGTTTTATGGTCAAATGAGTCAATGATTCAACTGCTTGATTACAATTACAAAAAGACAGAAGTAATGCTTTCAAACCTTAGAAGAGTCAAGCATGATGATGGCAGCATCGTGCTGTGTGCTGTTTAGGTCTTCCATTACACAAAGTTGATAGAACATTAAAGAAACAGCACTAACTCCAAATTATTTAGCAGCTTAATGGGGGTGACTTGGACACAGTTTTTGGTTTCCAACAAGAAATTGATCCCGGACACACATCAAAATCTGTTTTGAAATGACTAAATAAGCTCACGTTAAGTTTCTGAAACAGCCCTGAAAATATTTAGCAGCAGCTAAAAGCAACCAATTTAACTGGGCCCTACAGTTTCTGATAGGAAGAATAGAGGTCAAATATCCAAACACATCTGAG
Organism: Anableps anableps; assembly: GCA_014839685.1. Classification (NCBI taxonomy): domain Eukaryota; kingdom Metazoa; phylum Chordata; class Actinopteri; order Cyprinodontiformes; family Anablepidae; genus Anableps; species Anableps anableps. Next base: position 19,925,396 of record CM026085.1, read on the forward strand.
TCAAACTAGGGGTGGTATTATGCATTTTCCAGGCACATGGTGCCATTTTATAGCACAGTCAAGTAACTATGTTGCCTTCAGCTGTTATAAAATAGTCGGATATATCAAACATAATTTAAAAGAAATTTGACTTCGCAATTTCACACCTTGAAATTGGTCTCTATCTCTTTAAGAAGCTCCTACTCTTTCCAACACTCCGCCTTCAGCACGTCATCACAACAACGGTTCTCTATTATGCCATTTACAACCATTCTTAGGAGCATTGGACTGAGAAGTAGTTCATATGCTGAGCTCAGCAGACGCGGGGTTCCACCAGGTGTTTGCTCATTGCTACTGCTGCTAGTCTGGTGGAGCTGTGTGGGGGAGGCATGGGGGAGGAGTGCTCTGTGAGGCAGAAGCTCAGCTGGAGACTGAAGCTCCAAGGAGGAGCTTTGTGGAAACAGGCTTTGTGAAAGCATGCATTTAGGCACCCCTAAATGGCTGCCCTGGGAGATTCAAGGATTCCTCAAACATGCAAGAAAGAATCAAAGCAACACTTCAGGTATGTTTTTGATGAGAGAATAACATAATAACATAATATAAGGCTAAAAATTGATTGATTTTAGATAATACCCTCTCTTTAAAGCTTCCCTGCTCACGTTTGTCATCATGTGAAGTTTTGAAATGAGGAGGGAAGACCCCTGGAAGTCCCCTGGTGAACTCTGACCACCCCGCAGCACCCTGAGAACAGCAGCAACACCCTTCAGAGTCAGAGCATGCAGTGTGTAATCCCTCAAGACATGAATAGTTTACATTCAGTGCGACTGGCAGTGCATAGCTAAGCTATGTCCTCATGTTACAAATGTTACTACTACTGACAGATGTACTCTGTGGGATCACTTGTTCAAAGATCCCACCTGCAGGCTTGCAAAATCAATCCCCCTAAGATGTATTTTTAGATTTTACTAGCCTAATTAGCATCTGTCATGTCTTTACTCAAGACATCCTAAAGCATTTTTTGTGTTCCGGCGAGACAAATAAGAGGTTGAGACATCAGGTAATGACAGTGTTTAAGGTGAGATCTTTTGTTTGACTGCTTTGATGGGATGAAGGGTCTAAGGCTCTCTTTTCTTTACACGTCTCAGTCCTTTTTCAGAACAGGATACTATACAAACATAAAGAAATTGGTCTAGATTTCTGTTGATGTGAGTAAAAAATAAAACATGGAAAAAAATTATAAAAACTATGCTCAATATTATGTTGCGTCAGAAAGTCTCAGAAACCAAAAGCTTTAGCTCCTGAATTTATTAAATTTTCTTTGTTCAACGAGTACTAAGTGCCTGATTTTTGCAGTCAGCTAAGAATTTTTCTATTTTTTGCTAAAAGATTTTTCATCTGTAGTATTAAATTATGCTTTTAAAAAAAAAACTGAAATATCTGTATCAAATTACATACAATCTATCCACAACAAAAGAGAAAGATAGAGGGTAAGGTGCTACAAGTGTTACTTGATCAATTTTCACATTTACATTTGAGAAAATTAAAAAAAAAAATTCTAACCCTAGCCAAACCTTCTGGATAATGTTCTGATCCTGTGCTCAGAGATGGCTAGAGTAGCCAGACAATGTATTCAAATAAGACTTGCACTTCTCTAATAAATTTTTATTCAAGTAATAGTATAAAGTACTCAACTAAAAAAAATCCCAAATAAAAACAGAGGTGGATAGTAACTGGTTACAGGTAAATGAGTCAATTTTGGGTGGGGGAATACTTTTAGGAGTAGTTTTACTGCACCGTACTTTTTATTTTTTTCTTGAGTAATATTATTATGAAATATCACTACTCTTTCTTGAGTAAAATTTCTGACTACTCTACCCACTGCAAGTAACTTCACTGAATTAAGTTTGTGTTGAAGTGAGACCTCTTGTTTTCTTCACAAGCTTTGTTATTCTAATGTTATTTTCTACATGCTGAGCCTGCTGTGGTATTTGGAGGTCAAGTGAATATTCAATAAACATTAGATATTATCACTAAAGGTACTTTACCCTGTTCTAACATGTATATATATTACCTACTGTAAGTATTTGCTTTATACTGGAAAAAAATGTTATTGGGAAAAGTGTTTCTTCTGCCTAAATTTTTGGGGGGTTTTTTTGTTTGATTTTTTTTTTTTTTTTTTTTTAATTTTAGTCCTGAAAATATCACAAGTTGCACATTACTTTATAGTTTAGTCTGTTTGACATCATCGTTTTTAAATATAAGATCAGATGTTATGATCACAGTTACTCAGTACTTCAGTAGCCTTTTTGCTAAATACTTTTTTCTCTCACAGGAGTAACTTTCTGAATGACCACTTTTTACTTTTACATCAGTAAAAATATGTTAAAATGGCGCTACTATTACTTGAGCATAATTGTTTGGTACTCTAGCCACCTCTGTATAAATGTTAGAAGAGTACAAAGAATAATAAGAATATCTACTGTTTGATGAATATTAACTTGCCCTCCAAATGGTACAACAGACTCAGCAGATATAAAATATTATTAGAATAACAAAGCTTGTGTATAAACCAGAAGCCTCACCAGATGTGTGTTTGTATGTGGTGCATTTTTTGTTAAAGCATGTTTGTTCATCATTTAGTGAAATTACTAGAGATGGGTAGAACAGCCAGAAATTGTACTCAAGAAAGTGACGATACTTAAAAACAATAAGTAAAAAGTATGGTGAGGTAAAACCACTTCTAGAAGTACAGTTTTTTTTCAGTTACGCAAGTAAATGTAGCAAGTTACTATCCACCTCTCCCTGTGCTGAAGGCAAAAAGATAACCAAACATGATTGTACAAGCTAGATTTCAATGAACAGAAAAATAACAGAAGGGGGGAGAAAAAAAATAGTTTCTGTCGAGTTGGACAGCCACAGAGTTAAATATGAATGTCATGTGGAATGGATCAAATTATACACAGCAGGTGCATTTCCGTGAAGATTTGAAAAACATGTCCATAAAGGACCAGAGATCTTATGATATCAGCCTCTTCAAGACAGAGAAAACACTTAATCCAGCACTGAATATGGATGGGCGAGACAGCATCCCTCCATCGTAATGTACCTGCTAATGTAACTGAAGTAGAATCAGTTTGAGATAGTCCTCTTTCTTCATTATTCTGTCTACTTTGTTTATTGTTACAGTGCCACTGACAGTGAAATCCATCCATCCACTGTCTACACCCGTTTATCCTTGCAGGGTCATGGGGGGTGCTAGTGTCTATCTCCAGCAGTCATTTGCTGATAGGCGGGGTCAATCTGGACAGGTCGCCAGTCCATCACAGGGCAACACAGAGACACATAGGACAAACAACCTGATAGTATGTTTTTGGACTGTGGAAAGAAGTCAGAGTACCCACAGAGAACCCATACATGCAAAGGTAGAACATGCAAACGACGCCAGGCCGGGATTCGAACCGAGGACCTTCTTGCTGCAAGGCAACAGTGAATTTTTCCCCTAAAAATAACAAGAAATCAGTTTGTGTACACTGTGGTCATAAAGCGATGGAGATGGTAGGAAGCAATACTCAGGTAAACTGCTGCGTTTGAACAATTCTCAGTTGGTAGAAAGGGGCCAAAAGTGTGCCGTGAAAATATATATAAAAGGCACCTGGTGAGAACTCCTGCCTCTGCTTTAAGTTTCCCACATCTGCATTCAGATATGGTACCCTACATACCTTGGTTGTAACAAGGGGTTATCTGAGCTTGTATTACCTTTCTGTTCTCTCGCTTCTAGTATTAACAGGGAATTTTCATCCACACAAATATCACTCACTGGATATTTTCTATGTGTCAGATCATTATCTTTAAACCTGAGATAACGTCGTGTTAAACTCAGTGTAGATCAACAGTTGGTGAAAAACTCAGTCCTGCACCAACAACTGTGCCATGTTGAACCTTTTCTTTCTTATTCTGATGCTCTGTTTGAAATTCAACTGCAAATCTGCTAGTTAGTATGACCCTCTAAATGTCATTTTTCCTCTGTAAAAGTGCTTTGCATCATTTTTAACTTCTGGAGATGCTTACAGATTTACAAAAACAGAAATTCAAACCAAAGTTCAACATGTCAGCGCAACTTCCTGCACTTCGGCTCACATGTAGGAACACACAAGCACCCAAACATGGCAGTAGTAGTGCAAAACGGGGCCGTGGTATGTACAGTACGTGTTGGTTTCCACTGGCTAAACACACTTGGAGCAAGTCTGCGCCTCACGCATGAGTAACCTGGTTGTCTGGCTTAAGCTGACTCCAAACACTGCTGTTTGATCAGTGACATTGGGCCTCAAAGAGCTGCTTGTCAAATGTATTCAAAGAGAGGGCAGGAATTTCCCAAATAGGTTACCAGGAAGGAAAATGCCCCTCATGGGATACAGAATAACTTGTTTTTGTCAAATCAATCAAAGCAGCAGCAGAATTTCTTCAAAAAAAAAAAAAAAAAGAGATAAGGGTTAAACATGTCCATTTCTCCCAGCGCCTCAATGGAAGGAGCTCAGTGCCACTCGCTTGCCTTTTCTCATCTGCCCTGATTGCCTTCACAGCCCTGTGGAATTTGGCACGGCGGCCATATGTGTGCGTTTCTGCGTGTGTCCGCTCATGCCTGAGACTCCAGGGGGAAACCAAAGCCCTTTGCCACTGCTGGGCCTCCATGGAGCAGGATGCCAAGCTCACTGAGGGTACAGTAACCTGACTGTCTGTCAGCTCAGATCCATTTCAGCTGCGGGCATCACTTTTCCGTCGGGTATGTCAGAGGCACTGCTCTGCGTCTGGAGGCTTCAAGCAACAAAAGAGTCGAACGTAGACGGCAGAGGACACTCTCTCGATGTTGCCAACGATCAGTCAACTTGTCAGTGAACTCAGGGGTATTATGTTTAATCTTTCTGCTTTAGAAAAGTGTGGAATTACAGACAAATCCTGGCTCACAGCTAAGATCAATATTCATGCAATTGCTTTGACCAGTTAGGTGAATAACTTGGGATCAAAATCTTTCAAATTATCGCCTCAGATTACACAAAATAACCTTGCATATAATGATACAGTATCTGAGTCAAGCCTGTCAGATTTTCCAGATAACATGGTTCTGTGCTGTGAAAATAAAAATGGAGCTGCATTTTAAGAAGGAAACGCAACACTTGAACATTTTTTTCCTTTTAAATCTTGTACAGGCAGAACTATGTTACTTGGAACTTCAGGGATTAAACAGTCGAAGTTTAGATCAGTAGTTGATCGAGGCAAAGTGGTTACTTTTACTTGTTTTAAAGTAACTGCTCAAGAAGATGCTGCAAAGACAGATGTACAATAAGGTGCAAATGTTTAAAACCACCTCCAAACCTCTTTGTGTTTTGCTTCCAAGGATCCACACTTCCTGACAGGTTTTTTTGGACTTTTTCTACCTTTTATTCATTTTCTTGGATAAAATTGGTCAGACTGGGCACATTTAATTATTAATTAACTCCTTTAATAAAATATAACTTCAAATTATTCACAGAATATTCACCTATCCAAAGATTTTTCGTCAAGCATATCTAAAATATTCGAAAGAAAGTGCAGCTTGGGAAGCTGAAATATCTAGGTGTAATGCAATGGGACATGCTATTAGCTGGCTTTAGCAGCTAATCAAGGAGCGCCATTCAGTTTTCTTGCTGCTGATTGGCTGCAGCCCCAAGAGTGGAGATAAGGAGGTCTGTAGATATTAGTGTCTGTAGTAGTGCCAAGACGGTCTCCACTGTGTGTATTAATATACATTAAGGTATATTTGGTGTTTGAATGATTAAAATAGACAGTTGTAAGTGTTTTTGAATAGAGCTTCAAGTATGCGCAGATTTCAGCTGTTCGTTTGTGACTGTGGTCCTTAACCCCTGCAAATACCAGGGACTGTACAGCAGATGAAGAGTACCAAAGACAGTCCGAATACAAGCAATGGGACTTGCACCACAGTTTGAGCACCATAGACTTTAGTCAGGTGTTCCTAATTTATTTTATTTTATTTTATTTTTTTTGTATGATTGCCTTCACAGTCCACATGATTTGTCTCATTTATTTTGAAGATTATGAAAAACATGGATAATAATGAAAAGAACAGAGTCATTGCTGTGCTGCAGACCACTGCCTAACTGCAGAGACCACCTGAGCAGAGGTCTGTTTGGGTGCCTGCACAGTAAGTGTCTGGAAGTTGGAAAAAAGGTCCAGGGAGACGACAGACGGTTTGGCTCGTCTGTCAGCTGCCACTCTGTTCCTATTACAGCTTCTTTCAAGTCCAAGCCGGGTTTCCTCTGGTTTCTACAAAGTCCTGCAACCCCCAGGTGATGTTTTGGAGACCAGCTGACAGAAAGAGTCCAGAAAAAAAAGGTCCGGATGGAAAGCAGAAATGAAGTACTGCTCTTTTCCCACGTTGCTCTTGGCTGCCGTCTGCCCCCAAAGACTTAAGCGAACACTTCCAAAACAAAGAGATTGTCTGTGTAGGTGCCCAAAAAGCCGGCCCACGCATGTACGCACACTTGCACAAAGACAAAGCCACACTCACATGCTGAAAAACCTTATTTCAATTCCATTTAAGTGCCTGTTAAAGCAGCTGTTTTCTGTAAACACAGTTTCAACTTAGACATTTGGTTTCAGATCCCTCTAAATTATGGTTTAATCACCAGAACGTGCTGAGGTTGTCAGCAAACAGAAAATATAACAGTGAATGGATGCCCTCTATGCCAGCTTAAACAGCCGGGCTGTTAATCCCAGCTTGGTTCTGTGAAAAAGCCCTGCAATGGGATCCAGTGGAAGCACCACAGGGTCATGTGTTGGAGCCACATGAGTCTAATCTTTCTGTGTTTCACATCTGTCCCTAATTGTTCAACAACCAGTGTAAACACTTCTGATTCTGCAGCTTGAGGCTTGTTTCATTCACTCAAAACGAAAAATAGTTACTGGAAATCATTAAGGTGGAACTGGGGTCGGGGCGAGGTCCCACAGGAATGACAAGGATCGCAATCTCCAACCTCTTCCTCATGATTTTAACCTTGAAAGGTTGTTGATTAATTTTTCAACCAGATCTCCATAGTGGGAGACATGGACGGTTGTCTTTCCGAATGAGCCAAACTCATTATTTTAGGATTACATCCGACAGGTGTCCAGAGCCCAGCTTAACAAGACTTTTGTCTATAAATTTGTGCTCGATACCCCGCTAAGCACTTATTGTCTGCACAGATCCTTTGTTTATTGAGGGCTGGAGTCATAATCATTTCATAATGGTAATTATCAAGGGCATTTCTACATGTACATTCTTGGCAGTGTCAGGCTGAGGCAGAAGAATTGTCAAATTTAGATCCCAACATATATGTGACCGTTATAGACAAGGATGTCAAAACCCAGGATACTGCAGCCAGCATCTAAGTCCTGATGGATTTTTCTGAAGTTTTTACGACAATGCGTTTAAAAAAATTTTGAAAAAAAACTAAGACAAAAGATCCTGACTGCCTGTTTTTAAGAGCTGAGTTTGTGTAAATATAGCTTAAATGATCATTTTCATGGATTATTTTTGAAAATTTCTTTCAGCAAGCTGCATATCTAATTATACGGAAAAAGGGATGGTTATGACACCATACAATACTCTGCAAAAATCATCTATCATTTCTTCACATCTTTCTTCCAACAGGCCAGATTGCTTTGTTTCTACTAACAGACAAATTCTTTTAAACAACGATAATAATAATAATATAACTAGTGTATAAAATATTGGTTAAGATCCCAACTGGACATGTTATTACGTCTATCCATTCATCCAGGAGGCGTCCAAACCAGATGCTTGAGCCACCTCAACTGGTTCCTCTCCATGTAGAGAAGCAGCAGCTCGACTCTGAGTCCCTCCCGGATGACCGAGCATCTCACCCAGACACCCTGGAGAGGAAACTCAATTCAGTCACTTGTATCTGTGATCTCGTTCTTTTGGTCACTACCCTGATTGTGCTCGCAGATGTGGGTAGGAATGTAGATTGAAAGGTAAATCAAGGGCTTCGCCTTTCGACTCAGCTCTCTCTTTACAACGACAGACCAATGCAGCGCTCACATCAGTGTAGATACTGCACCAAACTGCCTATCGATCTCCAGCTCCATTTTTCCCTCATTTGTGAACAAGACCCCAAGATACTTGAACTCCTCCACTTGGAGCAGGACCTCATCCCTGACCCACAGAAAGCACTCTCCCCTTTTCTGGCTCATGACAGAAAAGGGGAGAGTCTTAATTAGGAGTCACTTCCTAAATTAGGAATTTAGAAATTTCTTAATTAGGAGTCACTTCCTAATCTCAGATTAGGAAGTGCTGATTCTCATCCCGGCAGCTGCACACTCGGTTGCGGACTGCGAAAACGAAAGTCTGTTGAAGCCAACAGAACCACATCATCTGCAAAAAGCAGATACCCAATCCTGAAGACGCCAAAACGGATCCGCTCAACACCTTGGCTGGACCTAGAACTTCTGTCCATAAAGGTGAATAGAATCGATGACAAATGGCAACCTCACTCTCACTGTTGTTAGGTGCGCCTGATCAATTCCTTGCTAGCAATGGCCAAAGAGATGATTGTGTGTGACCAGCCCACGTGGCACCAAAAATCATGGCACCTAAATCCCCATTCTTTCTCATTTTTATGCTCAATCTTGTTTTCACAGTCAAAGTATTAGTTTAGGATTGTGCAAAACTATGCAACCAAGTTATTGCAGCTCTTTTATGTTTAATGTTTTTCCCAGAGCAGATTTGTTTTACAGTTAACTTCTACTGCATATATGTTAGCTAAAAGGTGAATAAAGTCCACAGCAGAGATTGTGAGCAGCTTTTGTGTTTGTGGCTGTAACATTTAAACATAGTGCTGACCATCGCTGAACCACATTTTTCTCTTCAGACTCAAAGCCAGGTCTCTGCCTCGTTCCCCTGTGATCTCCAAAGCCTGAAAGGACAGCTGCTCTCCTCCTGTCTGCTCCCTGTCTTCCAGCAGTGTCTCTAGCTGTGTGTGATCCTGAGGTGTGACACTTTCCCAGTAGCCCACAGGTATCAGTTACCCAGCCAGGAGGACTGGCTCTCCACCCAGATCACCTGCCTGTCTCAGAGGGCACAATGAAGCTGATAGATCTCCAGTCCCTGGGGGTACAGACTCTGCTGCACCCTCCGTACCAGCTGCACACCGGCAGAACCCTCAGGAAACAGGTGGACGGAGACAGATCTTACCGAATTTCCTTTCATCATTCAATGGTCTGCAGTAGAGAAGCAGGAGACTAATCTGTTCCTCGATGTGTTTCACCTAAAATAAATGTTCTGCAGATCTAAACCTCCAGAGATCTAGACAGCCATTCTCTAAGGTCAGTGAGGAACCTACTCACCTTATTCAAGGACTCTGCTCACAAACTTTTATGGCCCCTTTAAAATGAATCCATCCATCCATTGTCTATGCCCACTTATCCTTGCAGGGTTGTGGGGTACTGGTGCTTGTCTCCAGCAGTCACTGGATGAAAGACGGGGTACACCCTAGACAGGTCTCCAGTCTGGGCAACACAGAGACACACAGGACAAACAACTATGCCCACACACTCATACCTAAGAACAATTTAGAGACACCAATTAACCTAACAGTCATGTTTTTGGATTATGAGATACCCAGAGAACCCATGCATGCACATGGAGAACATGCAAACTCCATGTAGAAAGACCCCAAGCTTGGATATGATGAGCAGCTCCCATTAAAATCAGTCTAAAATAAATGATTACTATCTTGTATCTAAGAGGTAGCAGTACCAGAAATATAAAGTACAACTCACTGCAAAACCAACATTTATGTCAGAAAGGTTTAAAACATAAGTTACTTATGTAGGTGTTTGAAGAAACTGTCAACATTGGCTCCATCTACTGGATTAAATTTGAAAGTACTATGTTTTATACTAGAGTTTATTTGATTACTAAACTCATTAAAAGGTATTTTCTGGGCCACTTGTTGATTGTCAAATGTAGTGGCAAATCAGTTAAACATCACCTTTTCTGGCACCTTCCAGTGTCTACCACCAGAATCTGAACACTAAATCTGATGTGAAATGAGAACGAGACAAAATTAATGTCATTCTTTGGCTGGATTGCAGCAATGCTGGTGTGATTTCAAGGAAGTCGAGTGGGGACAGTGAACCAAAGTTACCCCAGATGACATCATTGTGAGTTGTATTTACCCAAGATGAAAAGTCAAAGAACTGTGCCTGCAGTCTGCATGAAAATGTACAAACAAGGATCAGGAGATACTAAACATCCACACATTTTATAAAGCTGAAATATGGTGTAAAGAAATAAGAGAACCCAACAATCCAATTCATTTGGAACTAGATGTTTAAAGACACAGATCTGCATTACTGTTTGCTTTCCAGTGAGAATTCAGTCAGCATTCAACTATTTAACATAAAAAACTATGCAGCCCTGTCAAAATGTCAAGTATTTGTGATATAAAAAATGAGACCATGATGAATAAATTCAAAACTTTTTCTCCAAATACAGTATATTGTAAGTATTATCCCACACAATTCAACTAAAAAACAAGCAAATATGTTTGAGGGACAAAAATAAAAAGAAGAAACCCCACAACATTCAGGTTACATTAGTGTGCACACCCAAAAAACCTTGTTGGAACACTTTTAAATAAAATTTCTATATTCAGTCTTATTTCAAGCTCAAACTTGGTCATCCAAAAACTTTACATTTCCCCTCTTTAAGTCATTTTTCTGTTGATTTGGATGTATGTTTGAACTCACTGTTATCCTAAAAAAAAAAAAAAAAACATTTTTATTTTCGTATTTCTAGCATACAACTGAAGGTTTTTATTCAACGCTATTTTGAACAGTTCATATTTTAATCCACTTTGACAGAAATACTACCAGTTCTGTCTTAAGAAAGTATTACACTAACATGCTACAGCAGGGCTGGAAGATAATCAACATCATAAATTAACACTAATGTGTTTTCAAGTAGAAAGAGGAACAAATCAGTTTACAAGAACAGTAAAGGTCAGATGTCATGTAATGTGTGGTTGAAGCTTTGTCAAGACGCAGACAGGAACTTGGGATGAGCAAAGTGAAGGTTTAATAATAGAAACAGAAAAATTATACTGCCAATCAGTATTAGTAAGGGTGTGTGTACATGTTTTAGACTACACCATAAATTCAAACTCTTGCACCGAGTCCATGTTTTTAATATTGAATTGATTTTGTCATCATAATGGGCCTCTTATTTCTCAGACATGGAAAGCTTTGGAAAATTAAGAACTCACAGCAAACCTAAATAACCTAATATCTCTGCTGCCAGTCTAACATATGCTGTTCATTTCATTTGTGATATCTTTATTGCATCAGTATCAGAGTGAAAGTAAAAAAAAAAAAAAAAAAAAAAAAAAAAAAATTTTGACAAAGTATGAGACCTCTGACCGCCAAACAGAAGTTTTTGAGGTCTCGCGTCATCATACAAATGAGTCACAATCAAGTTCTCTCTGATTCACATTTAAGCCGGTCTGGGCCATAAAGGGAACATGACGTGTACAATAAAACACGATCCGATCGATGTCCAGTACAACGTGGAGTCAGAGCATGCACAATCTGATACGTGTTCATCAACGAGACAGGAGTTCTGTTTTAGATCCTACAGAAAATCAGAACCAACTTTAAACCTTTGATTTTGACAGACTTTCTGTGGTTTACTGTAGCCAACATTTTCATATGGGGTTGATTTGATCTACTTAAAGACTAATAAATTGAGCCCAATGGTCCCAGTGTGTTTGCCAGCTGAAGAAGCTAAAATGTGAACACGTGTTTTACCATCTGGCCTCCCAATGCGAAGCAACCAGTGAGGCAACACATATGACTGATTCAACTTTTATTAAAGTGTATAAAAACAGAAATATCCACCACAAAGAGGAAAGAGATTAACCAGTTTTCAGCAGCACTACTTTTAACATTAATATGTCCTGAAATCCACTTCACAGTGTGTTACACAAATAAAAAAGTGAATGTGAATCACTGTATACTTCTCTGTTAGCTACACTGAAATCCCTCCATTCTAAGCAACTCATTAGAACCTGAAATAAACCAGGCGGACTCTATCCTGTACAGCACGTTATATTGGGAAATAAAAGATAAGGATATGCCTTAGAATTGGAGCATGAATCATGCTTTTAAGAGTTTGTATTGCAGCAGCTAACCTGCTGTCATCCTGGCACACAGCCTACTGGGCCACATGAACATAAAAGGGTCATCTTTCATAAACTTTGTGTGCGCATTCATTGTCCCTTTTTCAGTAATGCTGATCTGTCAGTAATAAAAGGAACAGTGACTACAAAGTCTTATATCTGGTGTAGTCGGGATGTTTTCATTGACCCAGAAGAACTCTGGCTAATATAACATCACTGCTGGACAATGTCTTCCATCCCTAGAGAGCTCCTTCAGTGAAAGACTGCTGCATCCTTGGTGCACAAAGGAGCGTTATTGGAGATCCTTCCTCCCAGCAGCTGCAAGACACTATAACCATCACTGCTCGAAATAAACTTACCTTTCTTAACTTGCTGCTGTGACACCTACATTTCCCCACTGTGGGACAATAAAAGGACATTTCTATTATATTCTTACTTTCTACAACAAAATCCCAAGCTGTGATCATCATCTGAAAATAGAAAGATTATGGCACAACTACGAACCTACCTAAACCGACAGGTCCATAATAACTCTGAAGGAGCAATCCACAGCTCAATTGGGATAATATGTTGACAGAACATATATTAGTCATGCACTCCACAAATCTGGCCTCAACAGAAGAGATGTGAGAAGTTTTCAGTTTGCCATCAGCTATGAGAGGACATGGTAACTCATAGGAGAGGGTGAATCCATAAGAAATCCAAAATTTAAATCCAAAAACTCACAGTGTACATCACCCTGAAGACACCACACAATGAAACATGATAGTTTCATCATCCATCATGGGGATGCTTTTCTTCTGCATTTGTGTATCAGAATGTCCCAGTTAAAGACCCAAATTTAATTGAAAATCTGTGACAAGACTTGAAAACTGGTGTTTACTGACGCTTTGTATGCAACATGACTGAACCTGAGCTGTTCTGCACACAACAAATAGGCAAAACTTTCAGTCTCTAGATGTGTAAAGCGGATAGAGACACCCAAGAAACCTGCAGCTGTAACTGCAGTAAAAAATGGTTCAACAAAGTATTAACAGGAGTCTGCAACCCTTACAATCCAAAGAGTCATTTTTGCTTCCAGCCCAGCTGGAAAAAAAACTCATTTAGTACTGCAAATGTAAAATGGTGTTTCAAAAAAGACAATTTGTCATTTTTGATATTGTAAATTTATTGTCCTTTTTGAAGAACAAAAATGTTATGTCTATTTTTAAGTTTTAAACAGGAAAAACATTAAACTTTTGAATGGATATGGATACATTTTCTTCTGTGGGATGTTGATATTTGTGGAAAATATTTTTTTTTAAAAGCAACTGAAGCAGTTATGGAAGGTTCAAAGAGCCACTTGTTGCTATGGAGCCTCAGATTGCAGGGGTGTATAATTACAAATGCACACCACACTTTTCAGAACTTTATTTGATGAGAAAAAAACCATACATCATTTTCCAACACTTTAATAACTGCTTAAAGCATTTTGGGTACAAGTGGTAAAACAGTTAAAAACTGTAATCAAAACTACATTTTCTCTAGAGTTGTAGAGATCAGTTTGAGCTTTCTACTCTCCTTATCCATTTAGTTGTTATTAGCAGTATTTTCATGATTCAAGCCAACAACAAATTGGGTCACTAGTCTTTGTTATGCTTTTATTATTAGTTATAAGAAGAAATGCTTTGAAACCAAACAAATATTCACAGAGTTTTCTGTCTTAATGGTTAATGCTGTATTTGGAGATTTCCGTCTGAAACACGTGGAATTAGGAAGCATGTGAGCTCAACGGAAGAGAAGTAAATCCATAGCGGGAAAGTTTCTAGAACCATTACTTGTGTAACAGAATCCCAGAATAAAATCCTTTGTTAGAATTAAAACTCAGTCAGGAAGAGAATGAGCCGAGCACAGGTTTGAAAATGAAACTGTCCAAGTGTTTGGGTCTATTGGAGGGTCGAGGAGCATACATTTAATGAAGATAGTTGTAAGATGTTTCATTTGATGAAGTTTAGAAATGTTACACTAGGTTTTGTTTATGATTGTTTTTCAATATGTGGGTCAACTTAACAGGTGATTCTTCTTTTAACCCACCTGCTCCAGTGTCAGAAAAGAGAGTGGATGAGGTCGTGTGTGGGTGGCTGGTTGTTTGTCCAGTGTTCCCTGTTGACAGACTGGGACCTTGTCCATGTTGTACCCCCTTGTCACGCAATAACTGCTGGAGAGAGACAGCAATGCTGCAGTAAAGTGAAACAAAGATTTTGAGATATCTGTGCATTTTCATCTTTCATCCATGGATGAAAAGGAGTATATATATCTGCTTGTCCGTGTATGGTAGCAGGGACTGAATGCTGATATTGAATATGCAACAAGGGTATTTTATTTATTTGTCTGTTCTATTGATTTCATATAAACAGATTTATTTGATGGAAAATCATATTCGATTTTTTTTTTTTTTTTTTTTTTTTTTTTTTTTTTTTAATCACTGTCATTTCAACAGGAATGTATAGACTTTTTGATACTGGCAGGAAACTTGTAGTAATTCCAGTGACTTTGATTTTCAGCATTTAAAATAAAACGAGTAAAAGAAAGAAAAATTAAACAAAAGAAAACAAGCTCCTAAATGACTCCTGGAATAACGCCTCAGGGTTGAAAATTCAAATTTATAATGTCAAAATATTTTTTGTGACGGTCTTAAAAATGAGGGGAAACATTTGCCACCGCCTTGAACGTTAAAAGACCTCACTGACTGGTGAAAATTCATGAAATCAAACTGCTGAATCGCCATTGCTTCAGATGAAATCCCCACCTTCTCTCCGTCACCTTTGTTCTAGAATCATCGCGTCACAGCGCCACGCCTCATCTCGCGATATTTTTCCAGAGTGAATAAATACAGGAGCCCTTAGTTCGTTCGTATCGTCCGGTGAAGAGACAATTGTGAGTTAACTCTTCCCTTACTCGGTAAGTGTTTTAGTTATAGCTGCGGAATAACACCAGGTACCTGAACTACTTTTAATAAACGCTGTATTACGGAAGTAACTGCTTATTCCTTAAATCTTTTGTGTATTTCTTCAGAAGAACAGTTGTTACAGTGATCCTGTGTGTGGGGGGTTTTCATGGTCTTCTTTTACAGGTTTCTAGGAGCAGAAATGGCAGCAGCTGAAGTTATGCCAAATCAGGTGAGTTTAGTAAAGACTGTAATGATGTTGTTGCAGTAAAATATCGCCGTTTCAGTGTCAAACAGTGGATTTAAATGGTGTTTATTTGTATTTGCTCACAGAGTGTGGTGGGGAGGGTAACCAGCCTCCCTCTGGTGAGCTCCACCTACAGCCTGGTGTTCAGTGTGTACTCAAACACTAAGGACAACCACCCTTACATCAAGAGTGTGTGTGAGGCTGCAGAGCAAGGGGTCCGCACCATCACCTCTGTGGCCCTCACCACAGCCTCGCCCATCATCGGCAAGCTGGAACCTCAGAGTAAGACCCCTGAGCTTACTTCTTCCTACAGCCTCTGAGTCCAGTGGAACAGACTAGAGGAATAACAACACGAACCGAATGAAACCTCGAGGGTCATTATGTGCTGTTCAGCTGAGTCACGTCTCTTGAATGTGAAACCGGAAGGTTAACTGGTGACTGTTACTCCACTTGGTCTTTCACCTAATTATGAGTCAGTGTCTTGCATAAGTATTCGCACCCCTAGAATTTCTTCAAGTTTTGTATTTAATTGGGTTTTTTTGTGATGAAACAACACAAAGTGGATGGTTTTCAAAAATATGTAACAAATAACCTGAAGCTTGCACCTCAGTCTCTTCACAAGTTTTCGTCCAGGATTGTGCAGGATTTAGCTGCGCCACATTTCAATTATCTGCCATTTTGTGTTGGTCTATCATGAAAATCACACTAAAATACATTAAAATTTATGGTTGCGATGTAACAAAACATGAAAAAGATGAAGGGATGCTGAAGTTATCTTGACTTTTTTTGCTTCAGGATGTCTCACCATACTGCTTATTAAATAGGCACTCTTTTGTTCCATCTGCAGTTGCCATTGCCAATGACCTGGCCTGCAAAGGTTTGGACAAGATCGAGAAAACCCTGCCAATCCTCCATCAGCCCTCTGACCAGGTATGGCACCAAGCCCAGTTGCACAATATTGATGGGAGCTAATCTCCCCAAAAAGCATCGATCTTGATCCATAACCTCCGTCTCTCTTTTCCCCCCAGATCGTTTCCAGCGCTAAGGATGTCGTAACCACCGCTAAGGATGTTATGACTGGAAAAGTGTCTGGAGCCAAGGGCACCGTCTCGGACACTCTGAGCACCGTTGTGGAGAGGACCCGGGGTGCGGTCCAGGAGGGGATGGAGAGGACCAAAGCTGCTGTCAGTGGGAGCGTGAGCACGGTACTGGACAGCAGAGTGGTGCAACTGGTCAGCAGTGGAGTGGACGTGGCCCTCAGTACATCCGAGAGCCTAGTGGAGCAGTATCTGCCTCTGTCAGAGGAGGAGCTTGGTGAGTGGAGGCAGGAAAAATAAGATGCTCTTTGGGTAGTTATTAGGTAAATGTTAGGAAAATAAAATTCAGACTCCCTTACATTTTGGCACATTTAGCCCTCGATCAACGTGTCTCCAAATAAAATCAAGTGCATCTAATTGATTTTACAAGTCACCTAACCAGTAAATAAAGTTCAGCTGTTAAATATTCATTCTCAGTATAAATCCAGCTGTTCTGTGAAGGCCTCAGAGGTTTGTTAAGAGAACATTAGTGAACAAACAACAACATGAAGACCAGTGAAAACAGCAGACAGGTGTTTGTTATAAAACAGTTACTGAAAGATCCCACTGAGATCTCCAACTGTTCAGTCTTTAGAAAGTGAAACGAGTACGGGGAAATACAGGGTCGATCAGGAAGAAAAGCTCTTAACTTGATTAACTGTGCAAAAAAGAAAAAAAGTTACCTTTACAAGGCACCGTATCTTATAAAGCATATTTTTCTTCCTCAAATACATGCATGAAAGAAGTCTACTTTTTTATTTAAATTTTATTCAATTCAAAAATACTTTATTTATCCCAAAGGGAAATTAAATGTTACTGTCACATATCATCCAAGTATCATTAAAGAATCGTGAATGGTGATGTTGTGGGCAGGAAGGATTTCCAGTAGCAATTAGTCTTGCAACGAATCTGGAAAAAAAACCTCTGACCGAAGACTGTTGCTGTATGACAGCCTCATCACTGTTATGACATGCTAACAGCTCAGTTTCCAGGTAGGAGGGACGATATTCCACAGTAGCACGTCTTGGATGACATCATCAGTTGTTGGCAAGCGCTGCTAATGAACCTCATTTGCGTTTGCCGCGCCTCTTTAAATCTCTGTCTGGCCGTATGTTAGACAGCCGGGCAGAAACTTGTTGGAGTCGGAGATTTGATCCTTACCCATTATGATTCATGGAAGAGATGGATTGAACTTCCTCCGTCTCGCTCTGCATCCATTAAGCCTCCTGTTCGACTCCTCTGGAATTTGAGGTCATAGTTCAGGTGTTATCTGAGCTTTTGAAATGCTAATCAGCTGCTCCAAGTTGTTGTATTGTCAAAACAGTGACTTGTTTCCATGGTTGCGCATCATAAGAACAGCCCAAAAGTAAAAAAAAAAAAAACTAAGAGCAAAAACCCTCCCAGCTGCACAGCATTCAAAACGAGACGGAATAGTTGTCCAGACATTCAACGCCTCAACCACAAAAAACAAATCAGAACTAATGTAACATCCTGCCACCACGTGTGCCGCAATTCCAAAATTGTAAATAAGTTCAAAAATATCAGCTTGCATAAAGCTGAATCATGGGTCGGATATTAACAGGCAGTTGAAGCTGGTTCCCAGAAAGCCGGGCTTATCAGATGAATGCTAATGTGCATCAGCTGCCCCCCTCCCAGCAATACAAAGAAGAGTTGTTCAGACTGATACTCTGTGGTTGGAACTGTCACTATGCATTAAAAGTTCAGGCTTTCTAGCTCTGTCAAACGATTTAACATTTTCCTGCCTAAAAACATCACATATGCAGTGGCTTGTGGCCCGTACACCACCTACATATAGCCTGTTTTTGTTTCCCCTCGCCTTGTGACAGAGCTGGAGGCTAAAGCGGTGAAAGACTCCGATAATAAAGAGAGCTACTACGTCCGCCTGGGCTGCCTCTCCACCAAGCTCCGGAAGAGAGCGTACACCAGGGCCGTGGCCAGGATACAAGAGGGAAAGGAGCGCAGCATGGGGTTCATCTCTGAGCTCAACTCCACTGTTGACCTGGTGAGCATTTACGGTCACAGCTTCTACTGTAAGGTCCTAAGAGAATCTTAAAGTGTCAAAAATGCTGATTCTAAGGTGAAATCTTTGCCCATCCTAGATTGAATATGGCAGAAAGAACATCAACAGTGCTAACCAGATGGTGAACGACAAGCTGAACTCCTTGGTGCCATGGAAATCTGGTAGTTCGACCCAGGAGAATGGCCACCATGCAGAGGTAAACACCAGAATTCGTTCAAAACCATTTATGATCCCTGTTTTTGATTTGAATTCATTCCCTTAAATTTGACCAAATTAAGCCAGGGTGCTGACAGGTGCAGCCTTAAGAAAACACATTTATCCCGTGTTGGCGTGTCACCACGGCATTCTTGTTAATTTAGGGCTTCTTATAAAAACTGTACGGATGATTTATAAAGCCTTCAGTGGCCTGGCCCCGTCTTACATGAAACAGTTCATTATGCCGCACAGGAACTTCGGTTGCTTCATGGAGGTTTACTGGCCGTTCCAAGAGGATTTAGGTCCAGAACGGGACGCAGAGCCAACTCCCTCAGAGGCTTTGAGTCTAACATAGAACCCTGTTTGAAGAGGCTTATATTTAATTACAGACACTGAAATTTATTGCCACCCCTTGTAAAGATGTGTGAAAATACAATAAATTCAATCTTTTATTGGAGGACCATGATCTAACTCTGAAAATAAAGAAAAGCTCAATATTTTAACATTTATTCAGTGAAGTTAAAGTTTTTTAAATCACTGCTGTCAATATTTTGGCCCACAGTATCCTGGCTCCTCCTCTGTACCTAACAATAAACATGAGATGCTTTCCCCAAACTTTGTTTCACCCCAGATTCATAAAATACATAAAATAGGGTCTAATTGTTTTTACCTTTTGACCACAAGAGGAGATTTAGAGAATGTTTTTACCATCTTGCTCACGCTGTGTGAGGTAAGATAAATACAGGTTGTAGTAGTCAGTTCCTAAAAGAAATGGGCCTCTGTTAGACATACAATATATTGCCAAAAGTATTGGGTCACTTGCCTATAAACACACAAAATTTAATGACCTCCCATTTTAATACAAAAACTTTAATGTGACGTCGGTCCACCTTTTGCAGCTAAAACAGCTGCAACTATTCTGGGAAGGCTGTCTTCAAGGTTTAGAACATTTTTGTTACCATTCTTCCAGGAGAGCATTTATGAGGTCAAACACTGATGAGGGATGGATAGGCCTGGCTTGCAGTCTTCACTAAAGCCAGCGCTGTCCAACATCAGTCAGCCGGAGTTGCTGCTGTTGAAATTTGTTTCCACTTTGTTGTAAGACCACTTGATTATGGATTATTCAGTAGCAAGGAAACTTCATGACTTTTATACATCCAAACTGTGATTCAGAGGGGTGGACCCAATACTTTTGGCAAAATAGTGTATTTATAGCATTATTCGTCATGGGATTTTGTAAAAAAAAAAAAAAAAAAAAAAAAATATATATATATATATATATATATATATATATATATATATATATATATATATATATATATATATATATATATATATATATATTTTCTTTAAATAAATGGATTCAAACATTAGATTTTCCAGTATGACATTGGGTTTGACAATTAAAGAATATTTTAAGGCTTCTCCACATCTCTGCCTCAGCTGTCAACCGTTTCCGTGTCTGTAGTTCATGCTCCTTAAGCAGCTTTTTTTCTTAATGCCAGTTCAATACTTGTTTTACGGCTGGTTCTCATATGCTAATTATTTTGTTATTACTCATTTGCAAAATGTTAGGTTTTACTTTAAGGCATTTTTGGTTACACTTTTATTTAAAAGTTGTAAAACTCATAAATGACCAACTAAGACTAACTAAAAAGATTGACTTTGAATGTTTATCCTCTTGCCAAAGGTAATCGAGTCTCGCACCTTGGCCATCGCTCGTTCCCTCACCCAGCAGCTCCAGACCTCCTGCCTCGTTCTGGTCTCCGGCCTGAAGGGACTCCCCAACCACATCCAGCAGGAGGCGCTGTCCCTCAGCCACTCGGCAGCACAGGTGTACACCAATTTCAGCCGAGCCAAGGTGCTGGGAGACCTGCCGGACAGTGTGTTAACCAGCAGCAGGGTCCAGCTGGGCAAGATGAAGGAGTCCCTGGACAACGTCATGGATTACCTGGTCAACAACACGCCGCTCAACTGGCTGGTGGGGCCCTTCTACCCACGGATGACCAGTCACACGGAGTCCTCCACAGATAGCAGCAAACAAACAGAGAATAAAAGCTCCGCGGTCACTCAGCCCCAAACAGAGGAGCCCATGGAGGTGGAGATGGAGCCACTAGACTCCCAACAACAATGCACTCCAGACTTAGACTCTGAGTTGAAGTAATTATACTACAAAGTCCCCAATTAACACCAAATGCTTGATGTCTGAGTACTGAGGTTAAACAAAATGCATTGTTTCTTTTTTATTCTCTCAGAAATTTCCCTGTGATCTTTTTACCTGCATGAATGCCTTTATTTTCAAAGCTCTGGATTTAACTTGACATGAACGTCTGTGTTTTTCCGCTATAATTTTCGAAATTTTAAACCAGTGCCAATAAAACTGAACACTTAACCGATTAGAGGCATATCTTACCAATAAACCTTATTACATCACTTAAAACGGGTTGTTACTCTGATTTCATCAGTACAAGAAAACCTGCAGGTTTAGATGCAGCTGACCATCCAAATCTTTTTAGACATTTAATTAATTTCATATAAGAACATGCAGCACTGCTTTTATGGATTCTATTAATTCCTGCCCACAGTCTTCCCACTCAGCCCATTTAAAAACAAATATTTTCATAATTAACTATTCATTCATCTTTTCAAAGATCTTTACAAATTTAAAGGTTATATCTTAAGTGGTAGAACATTTAGAAAAAAACCTGACAGATTTCACAACTGTACAGTATCACCGGTGAACTTTATTACATAAAAAAAAAAAAAAAAATCATGACATTTATATTTATTAAAATTACATGTTATAGCCCATCATGCACAGATGACTAAATATAAAACAAAGCCAAGCCCAGCAGGCCAGTCCAGGTCAAATATGGATGCAGAGACATCTTTAATCATCACTGAAGGCGACTGCGCTCTGATAAATACTCCATCAGACCCTGAAATTCCCAGATCCAGGAATAATGACGGATTACTAATGCACAGGATTTTAAAGCACTATCACAGCGTGAAAGTTAGTTCTGTCATTTTTCAATTCCAGACAAATGTAGACAAATCTGAATTTCTTAAAAACAAAAAGTTTTTTTTTTTTTTTTTTTTTTTTGCTTCATTCCAGCTTAAGTTTGTCAGACCTAACAATTGTTTTTGTTCTCTGGATCAAAGACAAATTTACAGCCATTCAAAAATCATGAGAGGTGCATTTCACCATGGTTCTAAAACTTTCTGGTTCCAATCCAAAAAGCATTGAAACTGTTTTTTCTAATATTTACAAAAAGGTGTAAGAGATCAGAAACTGGGCTTTAAAGAATGTATATGTCATGCATCACAATGCTATTCTGACTTAACAAGTCCAAGTGTTACAGATTCTGAAATTGAGCTGATTCAAGTAAGTTAAAATGCCGCCAAAAAAATTACAAGTCAAATTTATCATACAGATAAAAACCACTCAGTTAATTATTTCGTACTCAAATGTCGAGAACAGTATGAAACTGTGTAGTGAAGAAACCCTGAACACAGCTTTAATCATAAGAGCTCACCGTAAGCTTCTGAATCTGGCGCCAAGCAACATCGTCAAGCAACTCCAAGTTGATTTCCTCCTTTGTCTCCTCAGAAAAGCTTAACGTCTAGAAAGAAGAAAAAATTTAAATGTAAACCTTTAAATAGATATTGCAAATTTTCAGAAGAATTGGGTGTTAAAATTAAACTTTTCCATCTGAAAAAGCATTAAACAAACTGCCAAGTGCTGACAAGATCATGTAAGCGGGATAAAAGACTTCAACATTTTCAAAACCCAAAAAAGGTATGGAGTGCCATTTGTAAAGTTACAGTCAGAAATTAATAGCAATAATTTAGGTCATTTAGCCTGTCATAAGAGGGGAAAAAAAAAAAATGGGGATTAATTGTTCAAAGTTATATTTTCACCATATTATTCATTTATAAAATGTCACAGTATCAAACTAAATATTTAATTAGCAAGCTAAATATTTAGTTGACCAGCTAAATATTTTATTAGCAAACCAAAGTTTGCAAGCTAAATATTAACTTAAAACTAAATATTTTGTTAGCAAGCAACTTAGCTCAAAATTGAAATACTTAGTTTACAAACTAAATATTTAGCTCATTCAAAACTAAAAAAATGTTCACAAAATATTTAAATCCAAACTAAATATTTAGTTTGAAGCTAAATATTTAGCTTTCTCACTAAATATTTACTTTGAAACTTAATATTTAGCTTCCTAACTAAATGCTTGGTTAAAAGGCTAAATATTTAGCTTCAAATGAAATATTTAGCTAGCAAGCAAAATATTTAGCATAAAACTAGCAATCTAAATACTTATTAGGCTTGTTTTCTTCACATTGAAAAAGGAATCTTCAAACCACCAAGCCACAATAGAAAATAAAAGCTATTTTTAAAAAGGGGTGGCGAAGTCGGTGGGGTAATCACTTACCAGTTACTGACAGCAACATACCTACTTTTAAGGTTTACTCAGGTTCTCTCTGTCCTTCCATTAATAGAAAGACTCTAAACCAACAAGCAGCCTGGATTCAGGTACGTCAAGATAACAAGTTACCCCATTTCTTCCTGTATAGCAGTGGTTTCCAATCCTCGTCCTTAGGGCCCACTGTCCTTCACCTTTTACATGTTTCTCTGCTCCAGCAGATCTGAATTAAATGATTACGTTACCTCCTCTGCACGGCACAAAGGTTCTGTAGAAGCCTGTTAATCATCCGTTTATTTAAGTCAGGAGTGTGGAGCGAGGGAAACACCTAAAACATGCAGCAAGTGGGTCCTGAAGATCAGGATTGAAAAACACTGCTCAACAGCTGCAAGTAAGAAGTATTTCACTTTAACCTGTCCCCGTGCTGTAGTCACAGTGATGTGGGCTGCAAATCCTGCCACTGTACAAGGCAGATCACCAGCGGACAGAACCGGCCTGTAAGAAAAAAATATATATATTGGAGCCTCACAGCATGTTATTACCTCCACCATGCTTTATTATACATAAGCTGCTCTCTCTCCTACAAGCCATATTTTATTATCTATCACGGTAACAAGGAGGACCCAATAAAACTAAGGCTCATTAGTGGGAGGTTTGTTTTCCCCCTCTTGCTGGACTTGACAATAAGAGCGGACCTAAGCTTAGGTGTTTTCTGGTTCTGTACTGGCTGAACGGCAGTTTTCCGACTCGCCAAACGGCTCTGGGTTCGTTTGATCGTCGCCGAGGAACCCCTGTAGGGGGGGAAAAAAAAAAAAAAAAAAAAAAAAAAAGCACACGTAACTCCATGACCTTCATTCTCAGTCCAGTTTAGACAATTTCACATAGATGTTCGGGCTTACCTGAGGTTTCCAGTGCTGTTGCTTCCAACTAGCGTTCTAGTCCCTTTCGTGCCTTTACCAGTCTTAAAAAAAAAAAAAGTAGGTAAAAGAATGAAAAACCTGTTTGACTCCATTGTTCATCATATGCTTCATGTGTTACCTTTGGATTCCTGGCAGAAGACCTCTGGGCTGGGGTGGACAACACTGGCGAAGAATCAGATGATTTCACTTTGAAAATGACAAGTACAAAATCATAAAAGGCAGGGCAAATTATAGCAGCTGGTGCAATATCCACTGCCTAAAGAGAATAGACAATTACATCTTCTGCTGGGGATTCGCCTGAAGGGCTGGGCCATTTCGCGGGATTCACTCTGCAAAAGTTGAGAATTTATTTATTTTATAAAAATCCTTTCCTATTCAGCATAGAGGGAAAAAAAAATAGAAACTCACCTTTATGGCTATAGATACCTCGCTGGCTGACAGTTCCTCCTCTATGATAGAAGACATTAAAAAAATAATAATAATAAATAAAAGGTATTCTTTTATGTATTATTTGCTGCCAAAGATCAAGTCAGAACAAAATCAAAACATCTTTAATATTCTGGGGGGTTTTTTGTCTTATGCATCATATGACCCATTTATGATCTTAAATGCATGCAAGATGTTGACAAGACTCACCGTGACAAATACTTTTTGAACTCAAGGTGAGGTGTGAGGTTGAGCATCTTAAACTTTTAGTTTTTTCCTTAAAAATATTTTAAAATTTCCAAATAACCCAGTTCTCAGGAGACACAGTCAAGGATGGTCTGAGTATATATGATTGTTCTGGTGATGGTTCTTGCAGGAATAGTGTTCTGGGCAAAACTCTCACTGCATATGCATACAAGCAGTAGCACACTTGTTCAGTGCACAACTGATATTTTATTCTCTAGTTTTTGGGCGAGCCGCCCCTTACAAATGCTGCCCTGGGCAACAGCCCATATAGCCCATTTCAAAAACCGCTACTGACTGGATCCTTTGGACGATACCAAGGAAGCCATTTTCAGTTTATGTGGGGAATTTAAAAAAAATAAAATAATAATAATAATAATAATAATAATAAAAAAACAACAACAACAAACAAACAGGATCCAATGATTGTCAACCAAGTATTTCATACAAGCAATACTCTGTTCCTGGACAGCACGCTTCAAAGAGTTTGTCATAGCAACGGTGCAGTTAGATGCAGATACATCAACTTTTGTGACCCCCCCAAACAAAGTCAGAAGTGATCTATCCCAACCAGAGGTGAAAGATTTTCAGTGGAGAGAGAAAAACCGATGCAAAATTTAGCAGGTAAAGGCAGCTGAGGAACCTCATCTTTAGAACTTTAGACTTATTATTTAGACATGGTTGAGGATAAGCCAAGTTTAATCAGCTACAAAGACATAAGCAAAAGACAAAATAAACTCTAACACAAAGCTTGGACCACCATGTCGCCTTTAGCAACATTTGGATCTATTCAGCTATATCTGGCGCAGTTTCTTTAATTTTATTTCATAATTTTTAAATAAGATCGACTGCAAAACGTACTTTGTACAGTGCACAGGGTATGGTGAGATGTGTGTAACCTGAAAGTCAAAGACTCACGGCTGATCAGATCCCCTATGAGTGTGTTTTGAAGAGAAGGAGGCATTTTCATCAGCTCCACTTTAAACACCTTGTCCACTGTTGCCAACAGGTTCTCTAGTTTGGACTCCAAGTAGCTCAAGCGGTCCTGTGCTGTAAAGGAAAGTTGTTATTTTGTTTTGGGTTTTTTTTTTTTTGTTTTTTTTAAATGTGATGACCCAACTTGGTGTTTACCCCGTTGTTTTTTTTTGTTTTTGTTTTTTTATTTGTTTGTTTGTCCCCCCCCCCCCCCCATCTACCTTCTTTCTCAAATTGCTGGATAAAAAGCGCCAGTCTCTTCCGTCGCATTTCCCGACTCAGCTGCTGTTTGTTCTCAGTATTTCCTTCCATTTTCGTCCGTCGGTTTGGCATTTTGTCTTCTTTTCCTATTAGAAGTTCAAGAAAATCCCACGCATCTAAACCCAGCCCCAGATATACACACCTGTGACTCCAACAGGTTTCATTAATGGGTGTGTCCAAATTCAAGGGTTCCGTTCCTCCAATACCTACCAAAGAAGGGCGGCTCCTTCGTCGACCACGAAGACCGGAAGTTGGTATATATTCTGTTGCCAAGCAATCATGACGACGCTTAACTCAAGCTGGTAAAAATGGGGCTGGAAATCTTCTTGAGCTTTTTATTTATTACTTATTTAATCCTTTGTAAATAATTAAAGAAATTCAATATTTTTCAAAAAGAATGTCAATGCAGATGACAAAAGCAACACGACCACTGTCAACTTTATTTTTTGTACTGCCAGATACTACCTAATATAATACTTTATATACTGTATTCCTCTCTCCCACTCCATCTCCCACTTGCTCCGCCATTGAATGATTATTGAGATAGTGTGGGCTGTGAAGGATACACCAGACCCGTCCTCAAATCCAAGGGGGAAAAAAGCCACATTTGTGGGCTACATTTGAAGGAGCCTTCAAATTTGGAGAGCCTAGCTAAACACATCCCACAGCATAACAAAATAGTCTGTCACTGACCCTCATTATGCAATACTAATACGTTTAGTATGTAGGCTAAATCTTGATAGGAGCCTCCCTCCATAACTTCCACAATTTGCTTTGGCATGCTTCATATTTATTACTAGTCCAAATCCGAAACAATGGTAATACATTCTTCTCTTATTTGGGCCTGGAGTTTATCAGAGTTTGTGAACTTAAGTTCACGATTGTGTTAAGAGCTCCTGGTTGTAGTACAAAACTGTTGATATAATAGGACACTTATTTATCACTTTTACTTTGTTCCTCAGTGCTGAATCCTGCAGGAAAATACACAGATTATTCCCAAACTGAGTTTTGATTGTTAAAAGAAGTCCTTCTTGGAGCACATTTTGATCCTCCAGACAAAGCAGTGTTCTCTGGCAGGACTGTGAGTCTTGGATGAGAATAAGCAACCCCACACAAAGCGTATCAGTAGGCTTCATTTTTGGTGCAACACACAACACGGTTTTCCAGATGTTTCAAAAAACAAGAGTAAGGATGGCTCTGAGAAAATAACAGAAAAATTTTTCTGTTTTGAGGTATTTATGGGGCAAATCGATTTATGCACTTTTGCTGGTCAATTTAAAGTCTGAGAAAAATGCGACTGGAGTTGTAAAATTGTACGTTTTTCCTGTCCTTCCCAAATATCCCAGACTTAGGCAATGAAGAGTTTGTGGGACCTCTGCTTTAGGTCGTTTCCTGCTGTGCAGACATCTTCTTGCTGAGTTTGTAAAGAAAGTTGCGAGGTGTAAGCCTCAGTTATTAAAATTTCTTACAAAAAACTCAAAAGTTTCTTAAAAAAAAAAAGAAAATATTCCAAAATTTAATAAAATGTGTAATTTAGAAAATTACATCTACTTCCTGCAGAATTTCAGCTGGTTTTGTTTAGACAGAAGTGACCTCAGTTACCCTTCTTGAAATTAGACTTTTGTCCAATATTCTTCAGCTTACAGCAGATGTGTCCAAAGTTAGCCATCAAGGGTCGATATCCTGCATATTTTAGTTCTTCCCATGGTTCATCACACATGAATCAAATGGTGGTTCATCAGCAGACCCTGTCGCACTTTCTATGATATGATACATTGAGGAGGTAGTTAGACTGTTTGAATCAGATGTGTGGGAGCAGAAACATCTCAAACTGGCAAGAGAGCAGCCCTTGAGGGCTGATGCTGGACATCCACGCCTTACTGTGTCTGGAGATGAACTTACCCTTCTCTCAGTAGGAGACAGTCCTTGAGCTTTCAAGAGATGTTTGGATGCACTAAACTGAACGTCTCCAGTTGAAGTTCTGATGACCGAGAAAATTTCAGCCACAATATTTTTTTGCATCAGTTTCATGCATGCAAAGTCATTTTGATCCAAAGTAATGATGGCTGCACACTTTAAGATGACCATTGTTTCCAGTAGAACGCATTGTTTTAAAGCACATGGGACTGTCTTTGTGAAGCATACAAGTCAGGGGTCAAGAGATCATTTCCCACTTCACAATAAAACCCTGTCCTACGGAGTTTGCTTTTCATAATTTTTCACATCCCAGTTTTGAAAAATGTGAATTATAGAGTATGAAAAACACTTCTTTCCAAACCTTGGTTTTCATTTAATTTTTTTAAAAACAAGAACCTAAGATCGTTAACTTTTACAATTTAGGTTTTAGCCCTCAGTTTTAGAGCCAGCTTTTTTAAGTGTAAAAACAGTCGTTCATCATAATGTTATGTTAGATATCTCTACAATAATGAGGCTTTGAACCTGCAAAAACTAATGGAGGGATGTAGAAACATATCAAGGGAAGCATGGATGTTTAAATGGAGAGAAATGGATTGATGGTTTGAAAACTGGATGACAGATGGACAGCTGGGTGAGTGGACAGATGGCTGGATGAACCAAAAGATGGCTTGTTGGATACACTGATAAAACCATAGCTTAATGGTCTAATAGATGTACTGAAAAGGGTGAATGGATAAAGAACAGTGGTGTGCAAGCGCTACACCAACAGTAGTTAGCAGCAGAAGCTAATGCTAAAGCGCTAACTTCAACTCAAATTATATCTGCCCTTGAAAGACAACCCTCAAATACCATTTTAATTTTGACATGATAATTTACATATCCTATAATGCCCTTAAATATTGTATTTATGTGTAAATCTTGTTCTCTACTGTATATTTTATTTTGTTCCTGTAGGTTTCTTGATTGAGAAAGTTATTGGGGGGGGAAGAGCGAACATAAGGAGAGGAAGTGGAACTGCTGCATAAACTGTCTTCATTTACTTCAAAATAAGAGCATGAACATAAACGTTTAACTACTTGAAGAATTCTTAACAGCTAAGAACCAAAACCTCAACACAGATGCTGAACTTTACTAAACTGAAAGTTTACAAAACACCGAAGTAAATTAGTGCTTTAGAATCTATCCAAAAATAACAATTTAGGGGAAGCTAAGTGTGCTAAATGTTTTCAAAGTTAGCAAAAGCACTAAGCAAAAAATTAGCTCCGCTATTAGTGGAAGTCTCCCCACTACAAAAAAAAAAAAAATAAAAATATTTATATATATATATATATATATATATATATATATATATATATATATATATATATATATATATATATATATATATATATATCTGTCATATATATATATATATATGACAGATGGAGGGACATATTAAAAGAGGGATGGATTGACAGACTGATGAACAAACAGAGGAAGGAATAATTGGACAAACAGATGAATCATGGATGTTTGCAAAGCAAGAACCTTAAGATATCAGAAGAAATAAAATCTGGAAAGATGAATGTTTTTCATACTTTTCCAGACAGTATATAAACTCTGGCTTTACTCTAAATAGGAAAAATGTTTCAGATGTAATAATAAACATGTACTTTTGAAGAAAGATTGAACCTTATGTTGAAAAACACAAAGAAAACCAACTTTTTCCTTTGTGTACAGTTTTGGATTTTAACTGTGTCAGCAGCAATAATATACAACATGTATTGAAAATTTAAGAAGAAAATGTGTATGAAATGTAAAGTGTGTAGGAACCCAACAAAATAAAGACATCTTTGTTTCCAATCAGTTCACAAACTCATTTATTGCAGCGCATTTAAGGACAGACATTCATTTCCTTTCCACAGGATGGTAAGAGATCACTTTCATCTGTTATTTAAAAAAAAAAAAAAAAAAAAAAAAAAAAAAAAAAAAGTCTTCTCTGTACAACCAAGAAAATCTAATTTACAAAGTCAGTACAGGATGAACCCCTTAAAGACACATTTAAAGGGAACAGAATGCTGTTAGTTATAAAAATCCTACATTATCAAACCGTCTGCAATCCAAATGTGAATAATACAAAAATAAATAATCGAGAATTTCTTTTTGTTTGCTCTATAATGTGGCTTAATCTTATCGTCACACTGGGTTAAGTTCAGATCTCATTCTATGCAGTGCAAATGGAATATTTTACATGATTTCATCTGTACAAGTCATGCTCCCAACTCGGATCTAAAAATAGTTTAATCTAAGGCCCCTTTCCCAACAGGTCATCACAGCACTAATCTGATTTACCTCATGCTTCAGCATTTAGTGGAATGTCACCTCAATATCTCCTTGCAGAGTATTAGCAGTAATCAACAAGTTCTGGTGTCCGCAGCTACTTTCAAAAAGGTACTGGACTAACATTAAAGTGACGTCCAGTCTGCGTGTGATAAGAACGTCTCGCAAAAGGTTTCATAACTCTTCAATTTTTGTCCCATAACAGCGATAAACTTCAAACTATTTCATTAAGATGTTATGTGATAGACTAACAGAAAGTGGTGCATATGTGTGACGTGGAAGGAAAACGATGCATAAATTTTCAAAAATAAAAATCTGAAAAGTGTGGCATGCATATGTATTCAGTTCCCTTTTCTCCAATAACCTCTAAATAAAATCCATCTATCTTCAGAGGCTGCCTATTTAGTAAATAGAGAAACAAGAAATTGAGTGGCAGAAAATCTTTACATCACCCTGAACACGACACCCCCAAAATGAAGCACAGTGGTGGCTGCATCATGCCGTAAGGATCGATTTCTTCAATAAACGGAATAAAACCAGATAGAGGCTGCGAAGTAATTGAAACTGGGGTGGAGGTTTACCTTCCAGCAGAACAAAACCATAAACATACAGTTAGAGCTGCAGTGGAATGGTTTAGCTCAAAGCATAATCATGTGTTGGAATGGCCTAGTCAAGGTCCAGACTAAAGCAAAGCTGAAAATTGGTGGCAAGACATGAACATTAACAGCAGCTCTCCATCCAATCTGAGTTTGAGCTACAATTTGCAAAGAAGAAAATATGGTTTCTAGAAATGCAAAGGTGGTAAAGACAGTGCCCCCCCACAAAAATGAAAAATGGTGGTCCTATAAAGTACAGACAGAGGAGGAGATGAATACTATTGCAGCACTTCACAGAATTCAAATCAGAAATTTTTTTTGAAAACCTTGTGTCATTTTCCTTCCACTTCTCAATTATGGACTACTTTGTGCAAATGTTAAAAAGGGTATGAATACTTGTGAAACTCACTATATTTTTACTTTAAAAACTTCTGAAGGCTTTATTTGATGCAGGAAAAAAAGAACAGCCCAAGTACATGTTAGCTTTATCACAATAAGGCCTGTTAGCGCAACGAGTGCAGCAGGTTCCTGTTAAAAACAAAAAAAGGCAGATATTAAAAGCAAACAGAGCTGCTGTTTAACTTTCCTTGCATTAGCACGGTTGTATTGTTTGGGAATCAGTAGTGTGGCACTGCTGTTTTCAGGAGTCAGGTGTTGTTGCAGAGATCAGTACTCATGTAAGACACGCTACCGCTGCAGGGCGATCTGGAATGTTGTGAATCCATTTTAGTGATTGATACTTAGTGATTGTCCGTAGCCTCGGTCACTGAAACAGACAACATGAGCTTGTATATTTACACTTCAACATCTCGAGGATTCATTAAGACTTGGAAGGAACCAAAAAAAAAAAAAAAGGCAACTCTGGTTTCAGATTTCTCACTTGAGTGAAAAATATGTACAAACAGGTGCTGAGCTCAGTATGTGTTATTGTCTGCTTTAGAAAGTGCACATACAGAACAGCCTGGTTCTGTACTCTGGAACATGTCCGTCTGATCTGATCAGGGAAAAATTACACGACAGAGGAGGTGACTGCAGCGTGAGCAGACAAAACGTTCCGTTCGGTAACCAATATTTCTGAAACACCACGCGTGAAGAAACGCGGCTCGTGCCGTCCCGGGAGATGCAAAAACATTTCCAACTGAAAGCCACGGCTTAAAAATATACAAGAAAAAGCAGCTTTAAAGTACCATGTTTAGCAATGGGAGAGGTTTAAAAAGTTCACTGTTCTTCTGCTCCTCCTCCCTCTGCTGCAAATGACCAGTGAGAACGCTACGAGATGCAACAGTGTTCAGATGAAGGGGGCCCCGAAACATTTCAGACACCACTGGATGCTGGGGCTGGGGGGCCGGTCCATGCGGTGTAGAGACTTGAGCTGCTCCTGGCTCAGCTCGTCGTAGGCCTGCCGGTACTCCCTGTCGAAGGCCTCTGCAGAAGACAAGGAGGCGCGGAGCAAGTGTGAACAAAAGACAGAATATGTCAGTGGACATTGCCGGCCACCCTTATTGGCATCCAGCACACACACAAAAAACATATTTCACAGCAAAATCTCAATGAAGATTTTTCAAAAATCCAACCTTTGATTCAAGTACATTTTTTTCCCCCCACTTAGAAGTAATGAAAACATGAGCTTTTAGATTAGAATATTACACAAGACCAATAAAAACATTTTTAGTCCAACATTTTGGGCTAATGGAAAGTATGTTTGATATCTACATAAAGGTTACTTTCAAAAACTACTTTTAATCTGACAAACGAGCCTCTTTTGAACGCATATTCCAAGTTATTTAGATGTAACTGTAAGTTATTATGTAGAACTGTTTTGATAAAAGAATAATTGCAGCTGATAAAGATACACAGCTCATCTAGGAATGCGTTTGTTGGAAATAAAAGATGTTTTTGCTCATGAAAAATAGTTACAGTTGATGTCAGTTGTATTAATTCATCAAAGATATGTATTATGCAGCTCTCAGTCTTGTTGATTTTGGTTTGTAAAAGACCGTCTGAGTGGTATTTGTTTAGATATGTGAATTCCTAATTTTATTTATGGTTCAAACTTATTTATTGAATCACTGCAAAGTTTAAAAAAAAAAAAAAAAAGGACAACATGTAGATCATGTGACCTACATGTGTTTGTTCAGCATTAATCAGCCAGTATTGGAATTATTTATTAAAAAAATAAAATAAAATATTGTGTCAATGTAATTAGCTCAAACACTTTCTTACAATATAGAAAAGTTGTTAAATTATTCAATTTAAAATGGTCAAAAATGATTACATTTTTGGCATGTGCTGTGTTTTTGGCCATTATTACATCACTGGCTGCCAATTGATGGTACAGAATGTCAACACCAGGGGTACAAAAATGTGCCATCAATGATTTTGTCAAAAAAAAATATTTGATACCATGAGATTCTTTCGCCAAGTGAATAAATATACTAAAACTGAAGGTTGGGTTTTTCTTAAGAAAGGCTTCTAATGTCAGCTCAGAGTGGATGGTGCTACACCTGACGTGTTTCAGTCAACAGGAAGTAAAACAATGACTCATTTGTCTGTAATAAACACTCACCAATGTCAATGTTCTCCCGTCCCAAGGCCACCAGTGAGAGAAACAGAATTTCTCTATAAATGCTCCTGAGAGAAATTCAGAAAAGAAAGTTAAAAAGTCAGGAAACGAACAACTCAGAACCTTAATGGAGAAGAGTAACGAGGCCGACCTCTGCCGTTTAACACCGTCTGGACGCCGTTTGATCTCCCTTAGGAGCAGGTTGATCGGACTGTAGACGTCGTTGGTCTGGATGTTTCGAACGATGGTGTTGAGGAGGGTTCGGATCTCCTGGTGATCTGTTGGCGCCAAAGTCCCCTTTTTCTCCACTACAAACAACAAACACAAGCATCTCTTAGAAAACAGACTCGCCTCTAACCCATTCTGATCATCGCCAATGATGCAGGAAATTACAGGCGAAGTTCTGCATTTTATTCGTCACCATAAGGCCTTCATATTTTGTAGCATTGTTGCCGCCAATACTACTGTTGGACTGTAAATTTCCCCAACTCTGTCAAAGGATCTGTAAATGGTTGTGTTTTGGTGCCCTCTAGTGGACGCTGTAAATGCACTCACAGAAGGTCCTCCAGAGCAGGTAGAGGGGTTCTTCTGGTTCCTGATGCAGGTTGATGTTGTCCCACAGCAGCTGGACGAAGACGTGCTTACTATCCTGAGACAGCGACGTCAGGGGAAGCTGCAAAGACAACATCTTCTTGTTATTTAAATAACTGAGCTTTCAGAAAGTTTTCATACCCTTACAACTTTTTGACCGCTAGCTTTATTTTACAGGGATTTCTCTGACGCCGATAGCCACCAATAAAATTCGGTGCAAGTCACTTGACATTGTGTTGGTCAACTACATACAGCGCATTAAAGTCTGCGGCTGTGATGTAACAAAATATGAAAAAGTTCAAGGGCCTTTGTGTGGTGAAACAGAGATTATTCAGTCCTGATGAGAGAAAGAAGAGGAAAGGAGGTAATAACTTGTTTTTAACCTGTACTCCATTGTTGCAGTGTTCAGAGGTCAGGATGAGACCAGGCAGGTGAGACGGGAGGTCCAGGCGGCGGAAGTACCACACCAGGTTCCAGAAAATAATCGGATGCTGACTGAGAAACTTGTGGGTGTAGATGACCTGAACAGAAAACATTCCAAGATGTTTCAGAAGTGTCATTTCAAGATGGATGACACGTGAAACATACTGTAGGAGATGTTATTTGCACCTGGTCTCCTTCATTCTCCAACAGGGTCTCCAGCTCCTTGCGCAGGACTAGAGGGCTGAGGTACGGTACAGAAACCGGCTTGGGATTTGGACGTTTTTTGCCGATACCATCCTGATGAAAACAAAGAATCCAACCCATAAATTCCAGTGTAAATCCTGCCTTTAGCTGTCTGTGTGAGTCATCACAGCGTAGTGATGAGCACTGACCGACACTTCTTGCAGGCTGCAGGGCAGGCTGGTGGTGGAGACACCGTGTCCAGGTCTCAGAGTGTAGTCCAGGCTCTGCAGCGGACCTCCGACACTGTTGCTGCGCGTCAGTGAAGTCCCGCCGCATCTCTCCTGTTTCCCTGCTGCCTGGTGCACCAGGAGTCCCAGTGGGTCTGACTGGACCGGCTCTGGAATCAGGCTGGGAACGCCGCAAGAAAAGAGGAGTCAGGTGGCGGTTTCTGCATTTTTAGCAGGGTTTCTCTACTTTTTCTTAACATGATTACTGCATGAATGCACTACAGATGTTTTATTTAAATACAAAATGTGCAAAAAACACAAGATGAAAAAAACATTTAACATTTTATTTTATAAAAAGATGGAGATCAAAGCAGCAAGCATTTCTAAAACAACAACAATCTCAATGTTTATCCCCAAGAGAAAAAAACAATTGGACAGACTGATGATTACAAAATGGGTCGGTAAATTATTTTTCCATACTCTAGCTTCAGTTTCTATACTTTGCCAGGTCTGGAAAATCCAATTTCCAGAATCTTCTGATGTCTCAGGATCAAGTTGGGACCCTTGGTTTAACGCATGCTATTACATGGATGTACTTCAAATTACGTTGTACCTCTTGTGAGCTCCAGCATGACTGTCTCGAGTCTCCTTCGACTCCTCCTCGGAGAACGTGATGAGGTCCGGGGTCTTGATATCAGCTAAGCTGCTAGCTGTGGGCTGAGTACTGCTGCTGTGAATGCTTTCTCCAGACGCACTCGGATTCATATAAAAACTGAAAGGAAACAAAAAAAAAAAAAAAAAAAAAAAAAAAAAAAAAAAAAAAAGCGAGACTTCAACCTTTGTATCTTCATTCAAACAGAAGTGGAAGTATCATTCTGAGGGAGGCGTACTCAGGCATCATGCGGAGGTCATGAAACTCTACATGCAGCAACGGGAGGAAGTCTGTTCGGCAGAACGGGCAGTTTGTGTTCAGATTGGAGTCATCCGCTGTCCAACCTGCCATGATCTCCTCGTCGTACACCAGGGCCTCACAGGAGCGGCACTGGGAGCAGCTGGACATCAGCACCTGAGGGACCGAGCAGTTTAGCGAGTACTACAGAGAATGAAACGGGATCCAAGAGAAGGTTTGCTTGTGTGGGGCCAACCTCCAGTGCACAGTTCTGGTAGATGCTCGAGGAGGAGGCGTGGTGTGAGGAGCTTTGCTCAGAGTCAGGACCCCTGCCTGCACGCCCCGGAGTCGCATCTGCAGCCACAAACACACGGCGTGGATGGAAACCTTCCACATGAACATGGCGTCTGTGTTTTCCTATGGTTTCAACAGAGAAGTGCTTACGTGTCTGCTGCGTCCCTCGGCCCGTATCGCTGCTACCGCTGCTGCTGCCCAGACTGGTGCTGCTCTGGTTTAGACCGTTGGCAACCAAACCAGAGATGGTTCTTTTCTCAGGACTCTCATCCAAGTCATGCGCAGACAACATGTGTTCATCCAGATGTCCTGGGAAACCGCCCGCGCCCTGAGGTTGTTCGTCCTGCCGCGAAAAGACAACGCTTCTTGAAGTCGCTTCTCACGTCGCAATCAGAGAAAGATGCATTTCACGGCTGAGAACTTTGTCCAATATCCAGCTTTTCTTTGACAACAACAACCGTTATAAAACAGCGTTAAATCTACTCGAGTCTAGTTTTCCTGCCATCAGCGGTCAGATTATTTTCACACTACGTCTGAGGGAGCAGTCGCTGTGAAACTGTTTTTAAAACCGAGATAAATTAGCATGGAGTTCACATTTTAAACAGTCTTTTAACATTTTATTTTAAAAAAAAGATGGAGATCAAAGCAGCAAGCATTTCTAAAACAACAACACTCTCAATGTTTATCCCCAACAACAGTGGCTCCCAATCCAAATATTTATGTACTTTTTAAAAAATGCATTTGTAAGGCTACGTTCACACAGCAGGTGTTTATCCTCAAATCCATTTTTTTTTTCTGAAATCCAGTTTTGTTTGCGTGGTCGTTCATACCACTGAATGATGCGACCGCAATCGGACTTCTGTGTGAACGCGTTTCGGCCCCAAAGCGACCCGCATGCGCAGAAGAATGTTGACGTCTCCCTGCAGCGCAACGTTTACACCAGCAACAGTGGATGCCGTCGCTTATGGCTCGATTTAAAGCAACGGGAGTCGACAGGATCGTCACAAGATCATAACAACACGAAGGAAGCGAATCTAAAGAAAGCATAACCAACAGCGACGGCCTATTGTGGAGAATTGACTGCAATTTACTGCATCCGGCTTCTTCTGGTGCCGAATTATGACCCGTGTCTCACGTCAATGACGCAAAAGTCATGCGACATGACCGTTCTGACTGCAGACGCTTTGAAAACAATCGGATACGTATCAGATTCAGTGCCACGTATGGAAGTGGCACAAGTCAGCTTTTTTTTTTTTGGATCGGAAGAGATCAGAATTGGGTCACTCAGCCAGCTACGAAAAAGTTGGATAATGCTCACATTAGCCTGCGGTGTGAACGTAGCCTCAGAGCTTCTCATTAGGCTGGGCTGATCTGCTCATTTTTCAGATCAGCTCTAATTTGAATGCATCTGAATGAAGCAAGCTGCAACATGAAAGCAGAAATACAAAAAAAAAAAAAAAAAAAAAAAAAAAAAAAAAAAAAAAGTATAGTTTGATAGTTTTCCGGGACTCACCTCATCATCGGAATAAGTAAAGGCTGATGCCACGGCCCCCCACATTTTACTGCCCACATTCGCTGCCTGCTTCATGCTCGACTTCAGGACATCAATTTTGGCTCCGGACAGCAAAGAGTCCATTTTGATGCCTGAAATGGTGTTGATGACGGATCCCAGAGACCCAGCCTGCGAGGACTTGACCAGGGCCGTCAGCGAGGAGGACTTGGGAGCCGGGCTTGCTGTGGCGCTCGCAGAGGTTTTGGTCTTCACCGCGAAGGTCTTGGAGCGAGTGACTGTTTTCGGGCTGCGTTTGGGCGTGTCGGCCGGCGAGCTGCTCGCACTTTTGGCAGGAGGAACAGGAAGGCTGGACCTCCGTTCCAGAGCCTTTTCAGACTGATTCCCATCGGTGGCGTCCCCCTGGGGCTGCTGCAGCTCCATGCTGGAGGATTTTGATCCCAGTGGGCTCCTCAGACTCATGTACATTTCGATTTCCTCGGCCAGGTTCCGGGACACAACAGTGGGCACGGAGCGCGGTGGATCCTGACTGCTGACAGAAGCGGATTCTTCGTTCTCCGACACCAAGAGGGAGAGCGGGTCAGCCCCCGCCTCCACGTCGGCCCTCTCCAGTGCGGCTCCTCGGACTCCAGACTCCTCCTCGTGGGATTCCGTCTGCTTCCTCTCTCGTTTCTCTTTCTTTACCTCAGCAGCCTTCACCTGTTTCTCCTGCTCTTGAACTTCCTCAGTCTCTCTCGGGGCCTCTTCCTTTGCAGGCTTTTTCTCCTCCCCGGGCTCCTCCTCCAGGTCTTCGAAAAGCGCTTTCGGCTTGCTGTGAGGCGGCGGACTCTGGGTACCGGAGAGCGCCGCGGTCAGAATGCGAGCGTCTGCGCCCATCTGGCTGGCCATGTGGTCCACGCCTTGCTCCAGGAGCATCCCAGCGCGAGTTTCAGCACTGAAGCTGCAGCTGCGCTCCGAGAAGGCTTTCTGCCGCTGATGCTGAGACTGCGGAGCTGCATCCCCGGATGCCGGCGAGCCGTCAGGATCCGGCAGGGACACGCTATCAGTCTTACTGAGACTCCGGAACAGCTTCCCAGTTTCTGTAAGGTGTGAACAAGAGGGAAGTTTGTCCGCTGAAGTTGCAACAATTAAATCAAATGGCTTCTTTTTTTCTTTTTTTAGACCTCAAAGGCTGGGCTTCTGACTTACTGGTTTCCCTGCCACCGTCAAAGCTTCCTGTGGAGAGCCGAACAATACTGGGGACAGGTGAAGGAACGTCAACGGGACTGGGGGGCTCTGCCACTGCAACGGCACTGTCCACTGAGCCTGCAATGTCGCCTCCTGGAGGCAAAAAGAAACACTGTGCAGAATTCCAGGCCTAAAAGTCACAGAGTTCTCGCTACTTATTTAACAACCGGATGTTTATCATGACGGAGCTTTTAGAAGGAGAGGCAAAAGAAAATGACGTGGTTTAGCAGTGATAGGCAACAACTGATGGTGTCTCTTTCAGGTTATGTTACTGTGGAATATCAACCCTGCTGCTGGGAAATTGAGCCATTAGCATGTCATGACAATCATGAGACTGTCATAAAGCAACAGTCTTCAGTCAGAGGCCTCTTCAGATTCATTGTAAAACTGACTGCTACCAGAGATCCTTCCTGCCCACAGGATCACCATCTACAATGACTATATGAAGATACTTGGAAGATGTGAGTTGTGAAGACATTTAATTTCCTGTTGAGACAGAGTATTTTTATGATTTCTTTATTTTTAATTTAGGTGTTTAAGCGTGAGGGAATCTTTGATTTTATACTCAGTAACTTAAATTCAAAATAGTTCTGCCTGAAATGATAGACTGAAGACCTGTGGAAGTAGATAAAAAAAAAAAAAGAAAAAAAAAAGAAAAAAAAAGTTGACATTACGTTAGGAAATGTTTTAAGAAAACTCCTGTTTAAAGATTCATTTAGTTGTAAAGTATGCCATAAAATCTGGAAAAAGAAATATTTTGCCCTACTCCATGTTCCCTTTCCATATTTCAGTCCAGACTGCCTCATATGAGAGAGAAGCAGCTTCTCTTACCATTAAGGTCCTTTTTCTCAGCATTTCTCTGGTCAGCTGAGTGCTCTTCTGCAGGTGAAGGTTCTGCCAGCTCCTGGTGCAACTCATCCTTGGACCCGTATCCTTGATCAGACTGTCTCCCTGCAGGAAAACACCAGGCTGTTGTTAGAACTTGGATATATTAAAAGATGCATCTGTGGTACCTGGCTGTAACGGGGGGTGGAGAGACTTTGCTAACTTGTTTTAGATCTGAAGACGTTCAGATCAGGTGAATCTGTACCTGTGTTGCAGCCGTCTGCCGAGTCCTCGTTGGGCTCCTCGCCGTTAACCTCACTGGAGCTGTGGGCGCTTCCGTGACTCAGATTATCAGCATCTGTGGCGACAGACTCTTTCCCTGGTGCAGCTGGCGGGGGATCATGAGGAACACAACGCAGGGTTGCAAAAACATCACTTTTTCAGACTCAAATTTCTAGATTTTTCCCCCCAGCATTTTTGTTGTATATTCTGTGTATTTGAGCACGACCTTTACTTCCTGAATAGAGATTTGATCTTATTATCTGCAGGTCCCACAATAATGAAAAAACACTGATGCTTTTGCTGCATCCAAACTAACTTAGATCACCTTAATTTCAAAATCTAGACCCCTTGGACTTGTCAAATAAAGTATGAAATATCCTAGACTAAATGTTGTTCTTCAAAGCACAGTTTGTGAACTTTGCTACCTTTAGTTTGTTTCTAAGACTCCTAAAATAACAGATTTAGTGCTTATTTAGCTTAAGAACAACAGGTAGAGTATAATTTAGATTTAAAGCTCTCTAGATGTGAAACAGGCAGCAAAATGGCCATTTCTTGATTTTTAAAAGAGTGTTCATTCAGCAAGTGTGAAAACCAACCAAACATAAACACAGAATGTTTAATTAATCCAGGTCTGATTTGGCAAATCAAACATGTTGCATCCCCAAATCAATAAATCCAAGTGGAAACTAATGAATTTATAATTCGGCATTTAAAACATTGAAAAAGGAGAAAAAAAGTCTGGAAAATTAAACATTATCCATATTCAATTGTATTTTTTTCCATACTATTCCAGACCTCCAGATAAAATCGGCCTGCCAATAAATTGGCCCCGATTTCCCTAATTATGGGAGATCGTCGATCAGCTGATGATTACACGAGAAACTGATCTTGACCGCTGATCTTATCTACCCCCAGAAAGGTCTGAAAATCAACCACAGTCCCCTTTTGCTCTGCTGTGAGAGAGAGTTGACTGACAGACCCACCAGCTTACGTCTGCACATATGCGGTTAACAGTAGTCACCCCACTGGTGCCAACTTAGTCAGACCAAAAAACGGTATCGGCCAAAATCGGAATCGGCATGTCAGGCCTTTTAAAGATCGATGATCGGCCAGAAAACTGCAATCAGTGCAGCCCTACATTCCACACTTTTCAAGACTGTAGGAACCCTGAGAGCAGACAGACTGAACTAGAGACATTCTGCCTTCTCACCTGTGGTTGTTATTGTAAGCGTCGTCTTCTTGGATGAGGTGTGATTTTGTCTTTGCTTGAACTGAGCCACTCCACGAACGACGTTACGTAACTTGGTCCACATGAAGAGTCCGCTGCGGTTTCGACTCGGCCAAGGGCTCTCCAGGACAGCCTGCGGCCAGAGGGATGAGGATGTTTTGTCTGAATATAACGAGCCGGCGAAGCAAGGAGAGATTTGCGAAACATATGAACAGTTTTTCCAGATACAAACCTTGTTATAGTATCCATATGTGATGGCGTTAGGATGAACTCCAGCTTTTTTCATCTCTACTAGGACTCGTACAGCCATAACAGGAAGACCCCACACACCGCAGAGCTGCATCACAACTCTGTAACACACCTTAAGCACAAACACAGAGAATCAATCTGCACCATTTGATATCAATCAAATTTTTACCAAAACACACGAGAAAGGAGCAGCTACCTCGTCCAGTATCTCCACCTCAGTGGCCCTCATCTTCAGCAGCACGTTATAGGCCTGCTGCATGGCTCGGCTCTTGGACTTGGCCAGTCGCACGCCTGCAGGGAGGCAGATGAACCACATGCTGTAGCAGTGGCTGAACAGGCAGCGCGCCCACAGCGGCGGGTTGGAGTAGAAACGCTTCGCCAGCTTATAGGCTAGCTTGATCTCCTGTTTAAATTTAAAAAAAAAAAGCATTCTGAGTTGAGTTTCAACAGGCACCATGTCATAAAAAGCACTTTAGTGTCTGCTGCACATGTACCTGCTTGGTTCTCTTAGCCAGCAGTGCAGGGCTGCTGGATAGACTTGCCCCCGCTGCTCTGGTGCTCAGCGCAGGACGCAGCTCTCTGGGTCGGTCAAACAGATTCAGCTGCAGCCTGGGGAAACCCTTATAGCTGAAAAATACAAAAATTACAGTCACAAGGGAGCA
Organism: Anableps anableps; assembly: GCA_014839685.1. NCBI lineage: Eukaryota > Metazoa > Chordata > Actinopteri > Cyprinodontiformes > Anablepidae > Anableps > Anableps anableps. Next base: position 19,967,342 of record CM026085.1, read on the forward strand.
GGAGGAGAGAAGCTTTTTCAATCAAATTTGGAGTGAATTAAAGTTTTGACTGATTTCAAGCTTCAAAAGTTACATTTTAATACCAATAATTTAGATTTTTTGTCATACTGTTCCTATAATGCCTGGGTATTCCAAATAAAGTGATGGAGTGACTGGAGTGTTCTCTGACTGTATGCAATAAAGAGTAGCGATCCCCCTCCCCCATCTGCTGCTGCACACTGTCAGTCAGATGGCTGAAGAAAGGACATTCTAAACGCTCGTCAAGTTCCCAACACTAACCTTACAAAGAGCTGAATCGAAGAAAAGACGTAATAATATTTTGAACAATGAGAACATTTACTTTACCCCACCTAAATGTATCAGCTGTTTATGAAGTTTAAGTTTGAGTCGTTCCAGACTCAAATTTAAAGACTTCTCATGATTTTTAGGCAATTTTTGAAGTGTAAAGACAAAAGTTCTTTAAATTATGACAGACATGCATAAATTTACAGTAATGGTCAGACTTTAAAGTAAAGCTAACTGCAAAATCTGCAGAAATGAATGGTGCATGCATGGAAAGATGGATGAATGGATGGATACGGAATGAAATAAACTCCATACTCTCTCTTCTTTTAACCCAGTAACTCTGGATTGACTACTTTTGGTTCGATCTTCAACCATCTGTTTACTAGTATTTTTAAACAGGTCTGTTGGTTCTCCGGTGTTTGAGCTGAGGCCAACTTTAAATTTAATTTAACCAATTTAAACCAACTTTAGACCCACTTTCAGGATTCACCTGTACTTTCTCCTTTAGTGTATGTCTGCATCAAAATTCAACAGCTATAAACATTTTAAATAATATTACTGTAGCTCAAACGTGACATTATTTTAGCAAGAGCAGCAGAAGCTGCTTCCTTATTTTTCATCTGAATTATGTGAACATTTTAATCTTAAACTGTGGTTTTAGTAATGCCAGACTGTGAAACTGTGATATTTTTGTCCAAGGTTATCACGGTTACAACCTTACACCACCATGCGTCTATTTACAGCTCAGAGAAACTTACGTGTATCGAGGAACGGGTTCAGGTCCGTTGTCAGCCGGAGGTTCTGGAGGCATTACGAAGACAGTGTGCTCGCTCTTCTGAGACTCGTCCAGCTCCAGCAGCTTGGTGTCCTCGGACGAATCTCCTTCAACCTGCAGCCAAGACAACAACCAGATCAGAACCAAGAACTCTGCACATTCAGTCCTTTTTTACAAATTAATCATAAAGATCTGCAGACACTTTTCTTTACATTTTGCTTTCAAGGAACCAGATTTTATCTTTGAAAGTGAGTTTGAGCTCTTCTAAAGTTTTCCTTTGGACTGTGGCTGCTTTTTCAGGAATTTCTAGTCCATTTTTCATAGGAACATACCAAATCATAAGTATAACAATCCTGATAAATTGCAATAAAACACAGCACAGTTCTGTAGTACAAAATGCTTTTGCAATCAGTTAGTAAAATGTGCATGTTTGATTATAGTTAGGATTAAAGGATGAAGAGAAAATCAAGTCCAAGCCCCTTGTTGTATACATGCATTGAAGAGGGAAATGTAGCATGCTTTTCTGGTTCAACGTTAAACCAGGCTTTAAAAAGGAAAACGTGCTGTGGAAAATGTGATTAAACATTACCTTGGTACTCTTGTCGGTGATTTTATCAAAGGGAAAAAGCTGCAAGAAGAGGAAAAATAGCAAAGGCAAAGAATGAATCAGAGGAAGCTCAATTTTCCCCCCCCCCAAAAAAAAAAAATGTCCCAGTGTTATTTTGCCAATAAAGCGACATAAAACAAAGGCATCCTGAAAGGAAAGGGAAATACCAGCGGCTGGTAATTACCTTCTCCACGCAGTCATCAAAAAAGGCCAGGCCGGTGTCCTTGTCGCTGACGAAGGTGCACTCCTCGATAAAACGGATGAATATCTGCGTCTTTGTGAGCTGGGAGTAAAACTTCTGATGGGCGCGGTCTCTGCTTTTTAGGAAACCTACCAGGGGACATCATGGAGTCAGTTTCACGATCGCGTTTTGCCTGTTTTGTAACATCCAGGTTACAAAACAAAAGGGAGCCATTTCGAGAGCAGACGAAGGAGGATTCTGTCCTGTGACTAATAAAGGGGTGTTCAGGAAGTGCGAACCAACTGGGAACCGTTTTCCCAGCAACGAGAATTAATAAAACTTTTTAATGGCACCTGATCCGACAGGCTGCTAAAGGTCCTTTGCTCACCTTGCAGGTCATAAAGGGAGTCTGCAGCCGTGGCCTTCTCAGATGGCGCCTGGGTGATGGGTTTGAGGTAGGAGCGGTAGCCCTTCAGGATGGAGGCCATGAACCGAAGGAAGGCTTCCTGGATCTCCATCTCCAGGGACATCTTTTTCTTGTGCCATGTGAAGTCCGCATCGATGGGGGTCAGATCCAAAGCAGAGTCCTCGTGTGGAGTTTGGCGAACTGCCCCTGAAACACCAGAAAGAATCAGACGACTGAACGTTTTCACTCACCTTGACAGAGCAGGTTCACACACACGGTTAGGTTGAGCTTTACTTGGACTCTTTATTTCAGGGTTTTTATGGTTCCTAAAAACCTTCTATTCAATTCTATACTACCCAGGCTCAAATTGATCATTTATTTCTGAAACAACAAACTCTGAATTATATTAATGTGAAAGCAATTAAAAATTTCACCTTAATTTTCTTATCTGACAATCAAAGCAGTGAAATGTGTAAATGAAAACAGCTTTATTGAGAAGAGCAAAATATCATTTATGTGAGCAAAGAGAACAGAAAGATGTAGCGAGATGTAAACAAATTTCAAACTGCTGATTATTTCGCAGTGGCAAATACAACCCAATGACAAAATGAATATAAATCACACATGATGCCACGCTCAGTATTTTTTAAACTGTTCAGTAAATACGATGGATGAATGAGAACGAGTTCAAACTGGGATGCGGCTTTGGGTCAGGATGTTTACATTATGAACTATGAACATAAATTTATTCAGTTTTAACCTGTGATCTGAACTTAGAAGCAGCTCTTGTTAAGGCTGCAGTTGCACAATAAAGGCTGCATTATTATCCAGGTTAAACTAACTTACAGACTTTCTTTAGAGGAGTTTACCAGGTTAGGGTTGACACCTGTATATTTACACCTTCTAGAAACTCTTCTGTTGTTCTCATATTGATTTTGTAAATTTTCCAATACAATATTTAATGACTCTTTAAATAGATTAAACGCATAATTAAAGACATTTATTGATCTAATATTACAAAAACATTACAAGGATGTTTAATACTGTGAATGAAAATCAGCTCCTTTTACAAATTTCTTAATTTTATAAACTTTAGGGATCCAAAAGATCCCAAGAGAGGCCTGGACGAGATCATTCACTTCAAAAATACAGAAATTAAGTGTTGTTGTAACTCATATCATCCAAGTATCTTCAAAGATATGGATGGTGATGCTGTGGGCAGGAAGGAGCCCCAGTAGCAGTCAGTCTTGCAATGAATTTAAAAGAGACCTCTGACTGAAGACTGTTAATATATGACAGACTCATGACCGTCATGATATGTTAACAGTTCAACATCCACTCAGCAGAGACGCTATTCCACAGTAACATGTCCTGGATGACACCATCAGTTGTTGGCAAGCGCTGCTAATCCACCTCATTTGCTTTTGCCGTTCCCCTTAAATCTCTGTCAGGCCATGAGTTTAGAAAGCCAGGCGGCGATGGGGATATGATCTTTGCTCATTATGATCGATGCAAGAGATGGTTTGAACTTCCTCCTTCTCTCTCGCCTCTTCGATCCTGCTCTGCATCCACGAGGCCTCCATTTCAACTCCTCTGATATTTGGCATTGGAGTGTTTAGGTATT